>OX439240.1:5072638-7502638 GCA_949319165.1 Sialis lutaria
AAAGAATGTATGCTCGAATTTTTCATCAAACTTTCTCTGTTACATTACTTTGAAAAGTCATGTCTCGAAATTATACAGTTATCATAAGAATGCATATTAGTTTGTTTATTTAATATCTCTTAAACTATTCTTCTAATGACTATTAAATTTTGCCAATGATTTTTAAATATAAATGCTTTGATTTTTTTAAAGTTCATCGAAATCTTTCTGTTAATGTTCTGTGGTGTCAACCTTCTTAAAATTAACACACATTTTTTTAAATGACTGAAAAATCAATAATAAATATTTAGCACTGCTGATTTTAATTGGAAGCAATTTCCTACTAGATTTTTAATGAGTAAACTCAAAAGTCTGATATAAATATTATTTTTTTACAATTTCAATCTTTTCGTACTGGTATTAAAAATGGAGAATTTCAAAGTAATTATTTATTATATACTCTACTAAGGGCTGCACCTTTACATTTTATGATAAAATATTTTATTTATGAACTAAAAGTGCAAAAAAAAATATTTTTTACATTTAAAATTAAATTAAATTATAATTTTATAATCTCTTCCTCTGGATACGCACATGAACTAATGCCTAAATGAAACATAAATGTAAATAAAATATTTTCATATATTTAACACTCATGTATACGAATGTATACAAAAATGTACACAAAACGAAAAAGTTTTATATAATTAAAAAAATAATTAAAACCACTGACATTAAATATAATTTCTTGGAAAATATTTTTTCAAAGAACGCAGGTTCATGTTTCAATTCTACTTCCTATTGTGGTATGGAATATGACGTCATAAAACAGGGGTGTCCTCTCTAAAGTTTTTAACTGTTTAAAGCAATAATAGTACTAATAATTAAACTTTGACCTAGCAATTAAAATTGATTAATAATCTCATTTTTGATCAAGTTAAGTAGGGGGGGGGGCTTTAAGAGTAAATTGGGAAAAAATGGCATCATGTTACATGATTCGTTTTTTTTATGCATTTTTTAAAACATTTTTCGGGAAAAAATACTTAAAAATTGCTGACTTCTACCCTTATCACCATAAAGGTCACTCAGAAAAATCTGAAAAAAGTATGTACATTGAAAATTAGCTGTAGATTAAGCCAACATTATTAGGACTAAAAAATTCTAATGCATTCATTTCCTTATAACAGCTGAACTATTGGTTTTAGAGAAAAAGTTTTTTGACAAAAAATATTTCTCACTATGTTATAAATTAAATTTAAATTTTTTTCAATAATTAAGTGGGGGGGGGGGGTGCTGACGGCACGAAACAATAATTGTGCAAGTATAGCTTTCACTTGATCGATTTTTTTACATAAAAATGATTACAAATGTTTAAAATTCTTGGACACCCCTGACATAAAACAACAAATTAATTTACGCACTTTGTTTTATACGTTATTTACACACATTATTTAACAATGTTCGATTGTTATTAGTACGTTTATAATATTTAATTGTTTTATTTATTTTATTTAATGTTAATGATTTCCTATTAGAATAAAACCATGTGTTTATTTATTATTTAAAACTGTTGTATATATTACATTTATTTAAATAAATAATTTTAACAGGAAGTTGTTTTTTTTTTTTAATAAACAAGGAACTAAATTTTTCATTGATATTTTTCTATACACATTAAAAATAATCAGGATATAATATTATAGTATAGTGATCACGAAAAAAATCGAACTCGAGATTTTAACGGAATTACACGTTTTGAGGGTCCCTGCATCATATACCACCATTAACTCAATGACGTCTGTGTGTGTGTCTGTGTGTCTGTCTGTCTGTCTGTCTGTCTGTCTGTGTGTCTGTGAACGCTCTACAGCCTAAACTGTAATACTTACGAACATGAAATTTTAAACTTAAGGTTCTTGTATGCTCTAGATGTGCACCTCCTATTTTTGGAAACCATCACTAAACCGGAAACGGAAGTATAATTATTTTTCGAATTATTTTTGAATTATTTTTGAAACGGTGCACATTAGAAAAAAATGTTTTAGATCAAAGTTGTAGAGGGTATTTATCTATAATTTATGTTCTATCCATTTTCCCCCCCAAAATTTATTTTTAGGAAATAATTGATTTTCTAAAAAAATTAATTTTTTCGATTTATTTTTTTAACGGTAGGTATTAGAAAAAATGTTTGAGATACAAGTTGTAGAGAATATTATTTTCTATAATTTATGTTCTATTCTTTTTTTTGTATCTTATGAATTAACCAAAAAAAAGAATAATTTTAGTTTTAATGGCTTTAATTTAAAAATGATTTGAATAATACAAAAAATCTAGTTATCTATGAAAATTTTGGCATTTATTATTAGAAGTGTCAAAATTGAAATCTAGCAAAATAAATAGTTGTTAATACAATAATCACTAATCTTAATTGATTTCATTTAATATTTAATGTCAATATTTAATACAATGTATCAATTTCATTCATTGAAAATCATTTTGTAAGTAAAAAATTTTAAAATCAAATAAGTATTAAATTATAAAAGTAATCACATATTAATACTCGGTGTCATGATGTATAAACGGTGCACATTAGAAAAAAAATGTTTAGATCAAAGTTGTAGAGGGTATTTATCTATAATTTATGTTCTATCTATCTCCCCCCCCCAAATTGTTTTTACAGTTATAGGTATTAGAAAAAAACATGTTTGAGATACAAGTTGTAGAGAATATTATTTTCTATAATTTATGTTCTATTTTTTTTGTATCTTATGAATTAACCAAAAAAAATAATAATTTTAGTTTTAATGGTTTTAATTTAAAATTGATTTGAATAATACAAAAAATCTAGTTATCTATGAAAATTTTGTCATTTATATTTGGAAGTGTCAAAATTGAAATCTAGTAAAATAAATACCTAGTTAATACAATAATCACTAATCTTAATTGATTTCATTTAATATTTTAATGTCAATATTAAATAAAATGTATCAATTTCATTCACTGAAAATCATTTTGCAAGTAAAAAATTTTAAAATCAAATATTAAATTATAAAAGTAATCACATATTAATACTTCGGTGTCATGATGTATAAAAAAGTCCCGTGCCTGCCAAGGCAGTTTATTTTTTTATACAGATATACCATCGTAAAAGTTAAATTATACAGAATGATATAGCGTACCAGAAATTAATAATAAATAGAGAAAAAATTTTAAGCGAAAAATTTTATATGAACATGTATCCAGAAACATTTTGTGAGGGTGCTACATTTCTAAAGATTTTGCCAAAAATTGGTTTTTATTTAATATCTTGAGAACCGATAGTTACGAAATTTGGTTATAATATACATATTTCAAATTGTTACCATTAATAATCAACTATATTATTATAAATTATATTATTAACTATTTATGCAAAACACACAAAAATATGTGTGTTTTGCATAAATACTTGTTGGTATTCTACAAATTCATGCCTTATATCTAAAAATCTTTTAATATACATGCATAAATACGTACTACATATAAATTGATAAAATGATAGAAAGGGAAGTTGTCTCTGTGCCTGTCAAAACACAACTCGACAAACAGTAAGACAGGGGTTGGTGAACCTGTGTGAAGTTAGCACTGCAAGTTTCGAAAAAAATAGGGTTCTGGATTAATCTGGATAGCACTCCTAGAGTTCTGGAGTTCTTTTTATATCGTGAAAAAGAGTTCTGTCAATTTAACCCCACAAAACCGTATTTTCAAAATGAAGTGCTAACTTAACGAATCACCTCAAAAAAACATTTTTTTAGAGTTCTGGAGAGGACTCTATCAATTTACCTCCCCTCCTCCCCCACCAAAACTGATTTTGAAAATACTCTTGAGATGCTAAGTTCACATACATGTTGGGTGGGTTGTCGGTCTGGCTTATAAAATATTTTATAATTTTGTATTTTGAACTTTTCTTACATAGGTACTTTTTATATACATACATACTGTTGTACCTAATTCAAATTTTAAAATCCCAGTTGCTGTATAAAATACATTTTTTTTTTATTGTAATAACAAATCATAAAAACTGATTTTACAATCGCTGTAATACGAAGAACATTTCTTGTTTTTGTCTTTCTTTCTCTTTTCAGCTATTTCAAATTCTTCAGGTAGGTTTTCATTTCGAGATGATGATGGTCTGTAAAAATACAAAAAAATGATCCTTCATTACTTTCATCATTTGATTATTAAATAAAATCATTAATTTAAATATCTTAAAAAAATATTTATATTTAGAGTAAAATTATCAGACATATTAAGACATATGTAGGTATAAAATTTATTTAAAAAAATATTTTTTTGTACAAAATGCTCATTTATATAGATTTTTTTTAAATCTATAAAGCTTGTATTGAAATGCACTTTTTTTAATAATAAACACTTTTTATTTAATCGTTTTCACTTATAACAAATATACTGCACGAAAAATTAGGTATTCAACAATAAACAAATCATTAAACTTAATTAAAACAAATTATATCACTTTAAATAAATAGTTTCCATTAAAAATAAATACTTTGCACAAAAAAAGAATACTTTGCACTGAACCTAAATTTGGACCTGTCAGATTTAAAGATGACATATTTTTGATGTATTTACTGTGATTTTTGTGATATTCTATATTTTAACCTAACGTAAAAACTAACCAACCTCCTTTCGCTCAAACAGATTTGATATTTTTTATGTGATTTTTGTGATTTTCTATACAATATATATTTATTTTAAAACTATAAAATATTCTTAAAAAAAAAATAAAAACAGAATTAAAATTTGTGTTCACTCGTATAAAGTGGATACTATAAAATTTTAAGTGCAAAGTATTGAAAATTATGTTATGAATACTATATTATTGAAATATTTCACCACAAAGTTATAACTTAACAATACTTCGTTTTGAAAAAAAGGTACGTTAAATTTTCAAAAGTCAATATTTTTTAGGGTGGGACATTTTTACAGTTTAATATCATATTTTAATAGTAGGTACTAAAACATATTGTCACCTCGGAGTAAGAGTGGCACAACTCCAAAAATATCGAATTTGTACTAAACTCATTAGAAGAATAGTAAGATATGGTATAGATTTTTATGCAAGAATTTCACAACTTTTAATTCCATGTGTGACCACAAATATCGAATTTGTACTAAACTCATTAGAAGAATAGTAAGATATGGTATAGATTTTTATGCAAGAATTTCACAACTTTTAATTCCATGTGTGACCACCAGGGAGTCAAATTTTATAAAATTTTTTTATGAAAAATTGTCACAAGTCAAAGCCTTTAATGACTTTAAAGGGTGGTAGGATGGTAAAACATAGGTAAAATTTGCTCAAACGTTAGTACCTACTATTAAGCGTATAAAAGTTGGATTCACTAGCGCTTTTCTAAATCATCAAAATAAAGTAACATTCAATTATATATGTATGTTTAAAAACGTGATTTCCCAAAACTTAGAATTTTTGAGTTGTGCCACTCTTACACCGAGGTGACGATATGTAAAAATAAAAACATCGTCGACAGCAACCAATTCATTTATGGAATGACCGATTATGAAAATGACAGCGTATTTAATGTTTTACATAAATTTCCTTTAGCAGGTAATTAATAACTAATACCTACGTTAATATAATATTAATTATATTGCCTAAAACACCGTTGTATTTGATCAGCGACCATTTATCAAATTCACAAATCGCTCGAAGGAGGCATGACCGTCCTTTGTACCCAAATCTATAAATAAACAAATTTCTAATTAAATTCAAAATAATGTAATTGAATTTCTTTGTTAGATTTAAAAAAATATTTTTTTATTATTTAATTATTAATGTATATAGTATATACATATATATGTAATTATAGGGTGGTATTTTTAAATTGAGACAAGCAAATATCTTGAAAATTAAGGGTTTTTCAGGGAAAAATATGCCTGAAAAGTTTTTTCAAAAATTTTTTTTCCATTAAAAAATTGTAAAATTTAAAACGTCTTCTTTTTTTATTTTAAATTGAATTGCTTCTTAAACATAAAAATAAATAATAATTTTAGAATTTTTTAACAAAAAAAAGCTGTAAAATACATAAAAATATGTAAAAAAAGAAATAGATATCCATTTAAAAAATGTAGTTGCCCTCAAAGAGACCTTTAAACTTCCACTAAATAAAACAATTTTTTCATCCATTGGTTTCCCCCATACTAATTTTGAAACTTTTTTACAAAACATTTTCCCTGAAAAACTTTAAATACGTCTATTATTTGCTTGTCTCAATTTAAATAGATCACCCGGTACATCAAAATTAAATTTTCTGTGAAAAAGGATTGTTTTATATTGCTCTAGGTATTTTTAATTAAATTTAATTGTTTTTATTAATTATTAAAATAATAAAATGTAATTTTAGTTTTCTTTCATATTTTAACATTGGTAATATTTAATTTCTAACATATTAATTAAAATAATGTTAATTTTAGAAGATTTAAAAACAATTAATTGAATATTACAGTTTCACAAAACATTTATAGAATGATTTGGTTCAGTGCTTTTCAAACTTTCTATGTTTACTTTTTGTAAAATTAAATTAAAAGATATATGCCCGGTATTATCAACCAATTTAAAGCTACTTTAGCGCTAAATGCTCCTTTAAAGTAAATTTGGTGTATTACAAATCTGATTTAAATCAATATTTAAGGTCTCAATGAAAAATTTGCATAATATACGTTGTAAACAAATACTGCAGAATATTTAAAATCTATTTAATTAAATGTAATATGCTTGGATCTGTTAATATTACGACAGTTAGTTAAAGGAGCATTTACTTAAACTTGATAATACTGTGCGATAGTCTTAAAAACGAATTTTATTTATTTTAAGTCTGACATATAAAAAAATAATTACTCCGTTAGAAATAGTATATTGTGTAGCAAGGTTTGAAACAAGACGATTTCTGACTAGGGTGAGAGTTGACTGCCCGAGCGAAGCGAGGGCTGTCATCGCCCTGGTCTGAAATCGTCTTTGTTTCATCCCGTGCCACACACGCTATTTTTCATATCACATGCATTGAAACAACGAGATTTGATTTCTGTAGCCAGTCGAAGTAAGACTATTTCAGACAAATAGCGCAGTAATATCTTATACTATTTTAATAATAGAATTATTCAGAAATAAGATTCGCTTTTGTTTATTACAAATGCGATTCTGACAGATTTAAAATTAATGAATTTGCTAGTCAGAAACAACGTTGTTTCTTTGTTTCTGCTCGGTACAATCGCATTGGTCTGAAATTGTTTTGTTTCGACTGTCAAAACAGGGTTCAAAACTAGTTGTTTCTATGCATGTGATATGAAAATAAAATTAAAAATCAAAAAACAAGAATCATTATTCATCACAACCTAATACAACTGTCCCATAAGTCAGGACTTATAGGGAATATAATAGCCAAAAATTTATGACATGGATAATCCTAATCATAATACAACATAATAAAACAAAATAATTCAAATTGTAATGAATAATTTTAGAAATTCCATCTCCCTCTTCCTCCTTCCGCAAGTAAGATTACCCCCCCCCCCTATATTATATAAGAAATTTATATTTTACTCAATTTAAAAAAAAACAATTAAAATAAAATTAATGACGTATTTTAAAATAATTAATTAGAAAAAACACTATATTATCTCGATCCTCACTTACATTAAGATTCCTAATGTTTTACAGACCCCCTTTTCCAGAAAAACCTTACGTAATGAATGGATAATTCGAAAAACTTTGTTGATTATAAATATTTTCTTCTTCTGTGAGCTAGTTCGTTCCAAATAATTTAAAATAAAAAAATATATGAACATATAATGAAAAATCTTAATTTACAAAAGGAGACAAAAATAAAATATATAAACATACACATTTTTTATTACTTAACTTTCAAGATTTGACTCCAAGATATAGTAAATGAGATTACGGTCTAAGCCGCCTCGGCTTTCGTCTTTTATTTCAGGGAAAGTGAAATTTGTTTGAGAACTCGGTAGCTTGTAATTTGCCTCGATATTGTACGCAACGAATACACTACGTTGTGGTAGGTCTACCGGAACGGCTACAGCAAAAAATACCTGAAAAATATTTACATATACCGGGTGGGTTAAAAAAAATGTACATAGAAACTTTGAAACTATAAATGGCACAATCTACGGTTTCGTCTTAAGTGTTTTTACGTATTTTAATTTCAAATTACAGTAGAAAACGGTTATAACGACATCGAAGGGACTAATACTAAGGTATTTATCGGAAAAACTAAAAATTACATGAGTATGCTTAAATTTTGTGAAATTCTGTGAGCGAAGATATCGTCAAAATAAAATAAAAATTTTAGGCACAAAATAATAAATATGTACAATATATACGATATAACTTACAGAAGCGACACTCAATAGTATATTGTGTAGCAAGGGGTGAAACAAGACGATTTCTGACGAGGGCGAGAGTTGACTGTCCGAGCGAAGCGAGGGCTGTCATCGCCCTGGTTTGAAATCGTCTTTGTTTCATCCCGTGCCACACACTGTATTTTTCATATCACATGTAATGAAACAACGAGTTTTGATTTCTGTAGCCAGTCGAAGTAAGACTATTTCAGACAAATAGCGCAGTAATATCTTATACTATTTTAATAATAGAATAATTCAGAAATAAGATTCGCTTTTGTTTATTACAAATGCGATTCTGACAGACTTGAAATAAATAATAAATAAATGAATGTACTGGGCAGAAACAACGTTGTTTCTCCCCTAGAGCAGAAACAACGTTGTTTCTGACCTGCACAGTCGCATTGGTCTGAAATTGTCTTGTTTCGACTGGCAAAACAGGGTTCAAAACTAGTTGTTTCATTACATGTGATATGAAAAGTTATTTTATTGGAAATTTAGTTGTTTGACATTATGAGATGCGACGGTTCTGATTGGTTGAGTGTAACTCTCCACCAATCATGTACCAGTATACGAATATATAAAATCCACATCTGTTTTCTGTTTATTAGAATTAAACCTAACCTTTTCAATGATGTTATTATGTGAAACAATATTTTTTTATTGTACAAAAAATTAAATGCACAAATTATGTCAGACACAATAAAACATCACGGATTATTAAAGGATAAACTTAATATTTTCACGTTAAGATAAATGAAACATAAAATTGTTTAATTAATGTTAAATAACAAAAGTGCAAAGAGTATTGCCTATATAAAAAATACTATATTTAAAAAAAATAGGAACAAAAGGCGGTCCGTCGTTAAAAGGATAAAATTCTTCGAAAATATTGTAAACAGAAATTCGTTCAATGCGGTATTTCGTTGTAAGCAATATCGTTATAAACGGTATATTTATATGGGATTCAGCTGGGACTTTTATATATTTTCTGGTTGTTATAACCAATACGTCGTATTAACCGATGTCGTTATAACCGGTTTCTACTGTATTTTATCACATCGTTTAGAAGTTATAGGTAATGTCCGACCGAACAATCGGCTTCAGTCAAAACTGAAAGTTTTAAGTTTTGCATTTACACACGCTAGATGATACTAGGCCAAAAATTATAACTTATTGAACGTTCAAATCAATTTTTCTGGATACAAGTAGCGTATGTCTTTCCTTAGGATGTAAGCTATTTCCCAGCAAAATTTCATCAAAATCGGTTCAGTGGTTTAGCCGTGAAAAGTGAACAAATAGACATACACTTTTGCATTAATAATATTAATATGGATTTGAACTTTTTTGATTATCAATAATTACAGAAATAAATGCCTGATCCTATAATAATGACGCAATTCTGCAAAATATTAATCTGCAAAAAAATAAATAGGTTTCCTTTTGAAAAAAATTAGCTGACCCCAAAATTCCACTCAAGATAGAAATTATTACCTCCATTGGTTTTGCGCCTCCAAATCCTGAAACTTTTGTACCAAACATTTTCCGTAACAATCCATAGTTTTCCAGATATCAAGCAGTCTCAAGATAAAAAACTCACCCGGTATAGTAAGAATGTACATAAATTTAAATAATGAATACGTAAAAAAAATCAAAAACTCACACCCATGTCTCCGCCATAATTAAAGAACGAATGTTTCCAAAAGCTTCCAATTTCACCTTGGCATTGTAGGAACATTGTTGTTAAAACTAAAATTACTAATACTACACAATAATACATGTTATTTAGTGGAACTTGATTTCAAGATGTTATTTTACAACTGAGAAGTTATTAGCTTTTGTGTTCTTGCTTCGAGATGTCTAATTGTGTTAATTAGTATACACGTTAATTTTCATCTAGAGATTATGTTTGCAAACAAATGTTTTAACAGTATGTTATGTTTGTTTATAATCCTTTTTTCTAGCAAGGGTTTAGCGACCACACAATATGAAACTAGTAATAATTGTTATACATACATACAGTTGAGTTTACTTTTATGCGTATTTTTTTATGCGGTGTGATATTTAAAAAAAATTGAGTGAGGTATCAAATGAAAGCTAATAAAGTAAGGAATTTAAATAGGTTAACGTTTTGTTAGTATTAAAATTAAAGAAATATATACCTATTTGAAAGTATTGGTGAGAAAATCTTTCAAAAATTGGAAAATGTAATTCAATAAAATTAAATAGATTAAATTTAAAAACTTATTTTATGTTTTTTAACAATTTCTTTAGAATTTCCAAACCGATTTTCTTCGTGTCTTTTAGGTATTATATCAATAAGCTATTGACATTGAGATTATTGGTTTATTTTAACTCGTTGCAGAACGTATCTTAAAAGTATTTTAAAATTTAAGTTTTGTCTTTTTTGTACGATTTTTTTAAATGCGATTTTCTGTAAAACGTATCTGCCCAGTGGTAAACATAAAGGGGGGCTTACCTGTCGCCAGCCAGATATCCCCGATAAAATAGAACCATGTAACCAGTGTTGAGAGGGTGGAGGGAGTCAGATGGTATACAAAAAAAATTGTGAACGGTAAAAACATTTTCTTAAAAATATTCTTCAAAGCCCTTTGAAGAGTAAAAAAAGTTTTAATCAGAGGGAAAAAAGCAGAAAAGAAAATAATGAACACTTTTTTTTTTGGGGGGGGGGTACCCATAATTTAAACGTCACCATGGACCCCGACCCTGTATCTACCGCATAACAAAGATTTTATTGTTTTACTAGGTAGTTTTTTTTAATTCTTAATAAATGATAATTTTAGAGCAAAAAAAGTATTTTGAAACAAAAACTAAATACTTTTGATTGACATAAACAGATTTTGTTCATACATTCAGCAAAACTTATTTGACTATATATTTTGTAAGTAATACAATATATGTATATTTTTTTAACTCGTATATTTAGATATTTGTATATCCAATTTTTCTACAATAAAAAATCTTTAAAAATGCTTTTTTTCTTTTACTTTTGTAACTGTTCCCCCCCACAGTCCACCCCACAAAAAAATCTAGCTACGCTCATGAGTTCTATATTAAAAAATATAAATTATTCTGTATCATTTATAACGACCACTACGTTATAATATTCTGATCTATGATCATATACAATTTATTCTCTATGATATATGGACTTTATCTACATATTTCATTAGTAAAGATACGACGATACGAGTACCTACAACAGTAGGTAAAATAAATAGCATATATCAATTAACACTAATATATGCAGTTAAATAATGGCATTACAATGTTAATTGAAAAATTATAAACTTTATGATATATTAACACTTTCTGCTCTGGATTTTTACTAATGTAAGCAAAAAAATATTTTATTTTGCTTAGTATATTTGTAAATTGTATATTTGTTATACATCTTCATCAATTTTGAACTAGTATTTTTTCTTCTGTAGGCTTTCGTGGCTGTTGTTTCAGAATCATTTCTGAAGAAGACTCCGACATGAGAGTCGAAACTCGAAATGTCAAGTGCAATAATATGACAACGTGGACAACAGCCCGAAAAGTTAGCTCTTTAGAACTGTTTTTTTTTGTTAGGTATAAAAACTAGGAAATCGTGGAAAATGACATCACTGTAAGGGTCTTTAAGAGAAAAATACAATATTAATATATATGTAAATCTATAGGTTCTGTATGTACAATTAATATATTTTGGATTTTTTAAGTCTATTACTATAAGGGTATTTAAGAGAGAAAAAAAAACAAGTATACTTTTAATTAATTTGAAACGATTAGGTAAATTATTAAAAACATCTGTCAAGTAAATGCATAGTGCTTCTTCGTGCTAAATTCATCAAAGGTAGTTAATTATTGAACAATTTAAATAAAAACCGATAAAGTATCAGATCAACTGCCTGTCATTGGTTAACCATTTAATTTTTGTATAATTTTAATAAAAAATATTAATTCGACATTTTTCTTATTACGCGCCTGGTTATTGTGTCATATATTTTTAATTTTTTGACAATTTCAATCTAATCTAAATTTTTTCTGCTATACAAATATCAAAATGACATTCAAAACGTCTAAATGGCATTTTATATGTCAAAGTAAATAGTAATTTACAAAAAAACAAATGTCGATTTTTTAAAGCAAATAAAGATAAATCTTTGTAAGGGAATATTTTACAACAAACGTTGTAGTGACCTATTTTATAGAAAACTGAATGCTCTACAAAAAAGGTTCTATAAAATTTTCATGTAACAGTCGTCTTTCTTGAGATATCTTCAAGAAATAAATCTTTTGGGATGTCACCCCTCCTCCTTACACACGATTTTAATAATTTCGAAATGAGACCGTCCTCTTAAAAAAAATGATGTGACTGTCCTCTAGCCAGACCCAACCAATCAACCAAGTTTCATCAATATCAGTTCAGTAGTTCATGAGTTTTGCGTGTACTGACAAACAGACACGGAAAAAAGTGACCTGAAACGCAAAGATCACGTTAAATTTTTTTAATTGAAAAACAATTTTTTTCTCATTTTAAAACGATCACAAAGCTTCTCGTATCTTCGATATTGCGAGGAAGCAAACAGAAATTACAGATAAATTTATTTAAAATAAAAGCTATACAAATGCCATCGTCAGGGCTGAAAGGGTTAAATACATAGTACATAATTAATACTTGCAAATATATGTAGTTAAAACCATATTAAATAAAATAGAAATGAATTAAAATTGATATTACGTCATTCCATTAGTAAATAAGTATTGTATTACTTATGCAATTAGTTTTGCTTTATTTAAAAACAGTTCATTATAATACACGTTGCATCTTGCATATCTACACTATAATTGTAAGCTGTGATATTAGTTTTTAAGTATTATATTAATAAACGATTGTGATGTTATTTTTAAACATACCTATGTATTTCTAAATGTGTAGGTATTTTAACGTGTATCATATAAAGGTTAAATCTGTTACTAGTGTTTACAAATGTCATATTATAAATACCTATTAATTAAACAAATGCAGTGAAATTAACACGATATGAACGGATTTCAATTTTAAAATTTATTTAAATTATTTGTTTCTATTTTAACTTTTAACATAAAATAGTGTATAGGTAAAGGTAGTTTCGGTTACTAGTTCTAGCAATTGTCATATTACATATCTTTATTAAATACAGTGGAATTAAAACGAGACAAATGGATTTTAAATTAAGTGCAGTGTGTTTTTTTGATACTTTAATCTGGAATTTGGTGTACCTATTGCAGTTAGATAATAAAGGTAATGTAGATAATTAATCTTTTGTTTTTTGTTTCTAAATATTTGGTTTGTTTTATATTTTTAATATTTTTTGAAGAATTACTAGTTATTTTGCATTGGTGAAGATGAAATAAACAGCAAAATAAAATAATACAATTATTATCATTATAAATTTATTAATGAATAGGTGTGCCTATTCAATATTCATATATAAATCTATAGGTTCTGTATGTACAATTGATATATTTTGGATTTTTTAAGACCCTTTATGTTACCGGCAAAGTATGTAATTTAGGCTTTCTATTGACCTATATATTAGCTAAAAATTTTATATAATGTCGAACGATTCGGCTAATTTATGAAATATTTTTTTCTGGATGCAAATGTCTTATTTGCTTGGCCTAGTAATTACATAAAACACCTAGGTACGTTATATAATGCCATGATAATATAAGGGAATGTGTATAAAATAAGACAACATATATAAATAATAATAAATATATACATATTATTAAATAGCTTATATTTTAATTTTTGATACAATTTTTTGTAAATCGTTTTTAGTGATAACAAATATACTGTATGACAAATTAATTAGTCAACATTTAACAAATATATTGAACTTAAAATAAATGATATCACTTTAAATATTCTGCCCGCGCAACCACCGCGGTAAGCGAATTTTATTTGATAAAAAAAAAAATTAATTGTGTAAAAATAAGTTGGCTCTGAAATTTTTTAAATTTTTTATTGATTATTAACTTTTTACTCTACATAATAAACAAAAAAATAAAATAAAAAGCTTGTAAAAAAAATTTCCACATCGGGACTCGAACTCGGGATTCTTAGTTTACAATCTCTACAATATTTTTTTTGTTTTTAAAATATCAACCAAACGGTACTTTATATCGAAATATCACAAGAGACATAATAATTTTGTTTTATTGAGGGGATTCCAAAACATATTTGATATTATCAATTCGATATTTAATACTCGAGATATGATTTTTTTTCGGTTTTGAACGGCCGCCATTTTGAAATCAATAAAGGAATTTCGCTGACTAACGAACTTAACTGAGGTATTCGTGAGATCGATTTTTCAACCAAGTTTCAAAAAGATCGGAAGTAATCCTGGAAGGCTAGAGAGTCCACTCGAAACGGCAGATATACATATATATATATATATATATATATATATATATATATATATATATATATATATATATATATATATATATATATATATATACATACAGTTTTGAACGGACCTCATTTTCGTGATCTCGAGATCAAGTTTGATAAAGATATATAGTTTTTTTCCCGAAGTTGCGTCATGATGGTGATAGCAATAGCTATATTTTTCTTCGAAAAATTCGCTAATAAATTATACCACTTTAAATTGTTTCTTCTAAAAATTGACTTCAGTTTGAACCTATCAAATTTAAAAATTCAATATTTTTTATATATTTATTGTGATTTTTGTACTATTTATTCTATTAGATATAGTATATACGCTGATTCAATACTGTCATACCAAATTTGAACAGTATATTGAGAAAAATATTTTAAATAAAGGGAGGGAACTACAGCCCTCTAAAGATTTTGCTCAAAATGAGTTTTTATTTAATATCTAAAGCCCGTTGTGATAAAATTATGAAAGGTATTCGGTTTAGTATAAATAAGTGTTATAGATTTCTCGTATTTACTAATTACAATTTAGACCAGGGTTGTATGGGGTTAGTGGGCCCATCTATTTTTATTTATTATTTTTTGTTCTTTAATTTTTTAAATTCGGCACGGCAGTAATGAATCATCTTGTATAGTGCAATTAAATATAACTCGATATTATTTAGTTTTTATTTTATTTGTATTATCTTATTATTACCAGTGGTACTCAAACTATTTTATGGAACATGAACCTAGTATGAAATAGATAAAAATTATCCTAGTATATTCTTTTAAATTTTGATTGTTATTTCTTGTATAATAAATAGCCCAGTGCCAAAGCCTTTTAGGAGAAAAAAAAAATCTCTAAAGGATAGCGATAGTGGAAATCGTTGCTAAAAATGATTACAAAAAGAAGGGAAAAATGCACCCCTGCATATGTAGCGGTTTCGAAGGGGGGTGAGTTTTAAGGGATGATTTTTTTTGCGATTTTCGGCGAAGTATGACTTCCTATCGTAAAACAATCTACAGTAAAGTTATAGATAATAAAAAAATCTACAATTTTGTTTCATACCGGACGGATCGGTAAAATTAAAGAACTTCATATCATAGATTTCATCAAAGTTTCAAGTATTTAGTATTTTTTTTCGACATAAAAAATAAAAATTTCAATAAAACGGTTTTTCACCATTCTCTCGGAAAATTTGAGGTTATGTTGAAAAACAAAATTATAGATTTTTTTATTATCTATAACTTTACTGCAGACCGTTTTTCGATAGGAAGTCATACTTCGCCGAAAATCGCAAAAAACAGTTTTCATCCCTTAAAACTCACCCCCCTTCGAAACCACTACATGTGCAGGGGTGCATTTTTCCCCTCTTTTTGTAATCGTTTTTTGCAACGATTCCCACTATCGCTATCCTGTAGAGAATTTTTCGGTTTTTTGGCATCAAAAAGTCGGATTGGCACTGGACTATTTTTAAATTTAGTTTTTATATTTTTAAATAAATGAGTCAATTTTAAAATTTACGGCATTTAGTACTCTTCGGTTACTTAATGATTTTTTATAACACCAGACATTAAATTGTCAAAATTTGTAGTAGGTGTCCCTAAATGTGAAATATTAACAAAAATAATTCAATTTTTAATGGCGAGTGAGATGTTAAAAATAGCAATAAAATCAATCCGAACGTGAATTTCCCAACTGTTATATTTGAAGTGTTATTGGTTAATATTTGACATTGTTAATTAATATTTATTTTTGATTGGTTATTGTCGAGGGCAGAGTAAATGTTTCAAAAGCGAAAGGGTTCGAACACCAGCGTGGTTGTTTAAGTTTACACTTAGGCTGATCGCCCACTAAGCCGATGCGACAGTGATCCGATTATAACAAAATCGTGCAATTCTCACTAAAACAACTTTTATAAGCTTTAGGCTGCGTTCACACGTATTGCTCGTATACACAGTATTTACTGCAAGTTAAAAATCAAATCAGTACTGATCAGTGACGTAACAGACAACCAAATGGTTATACCCATTATACCATTTTTATAATGTCATATAAATGCCCCTCCCTCCATAAAAAATCCTGGTTACACCACTTACTAGTATTTATTTGGTTTGATGAATTTCTAAAATGCATCACGTGTGGTCGCAGCTTTATACTAAATGTGGGGGTGTTAAAAAAATCCTGGGAAAATTAAAAAAAAATAACAAATATCGGAGTTTTTTTTACATGATTTCCCGTTTTCCTAAAAACTCGTTTTTAAAAGATCTTTTCGTCTTTTGGTTGACATTTTTTGGAATATGGTAAATGATAGTTAAAAGTACATATGTTAATCAACTAAAGCAGGAATTCCCAAAGGGGTCCAGTTATTATTAGTTTTATGATTACGATGAGAAAAATGTAAAGGTGTCGATGAAAAAATCATTCATCTAAAATGTGTCTATGTAGGAAAAAGGGTTATAACACCTGAGCTAAAGCCTAAAGGATCAACATAAGGAAAATTTGCAGACTAAAAATAACAGTCAATTAAAAAGATATGAAACTTTGGGTTTAGTGAGAGATCAAGGTAAATAAATTGCTGCGGTAATTCACTCTTTGGAGGTTGAATTACCCCTTGAATATTTGATTATTTTTTGTTTTTATTTTATTATTCTCAAACGGTAAGAGATATGAATAAAATTTGTAAATAATAATTACCTGTCATATTTAGTTAGGTTCTACCATTTTGTAAAAAAAATCAATTGTTTAAACAATTTATAAAATTGTTGTAAACAAAAATTAATTAATCTTTTTCCACTAAACGGTAAAAATATGAGGTATAGTTTATTTATTTATTTATATCTCTCACTACCTATTTGAAAAAAATAAAATAAAAACAAGAAATAAAAAAATAATCAATTAATTAATTAGAGGTAAATCTTACCTCTAACTGTTCCCAAAGTTTTATCATTTTTTTAATTGGCTCGGAATTAGAAGAATTAACAATAAAGAATTAACCAAATATAATTTTTCCATTTAATTTTTAAATTTTATAAAAAATTATCGAACAAAAAAATCATTTTGAGAACATTCATGTGTTCGTTCGTCTTTTTAATTTTATCAAAAAGTATACGGCTACCAAAGGTTTATACGTCTAGCACATTGTAAAAAAGATTTGGTTTCGAAAAATTTTGTTTTTAATTTATATTCAGAGCACATGTACCTACATTTAATGGAATATTTTCCTTTTATTAAAAGTAGAAAAAGTTTAATTTAATTTGAAAATTGAAATAGACAGAACGGTATATAATAGTAACATGTACTAATTTGCTGTAACAGCAGAGCTAGTTTTTCATTATTTTGAACAAATTACACGTGAATATATTTTATTTATAATTTTTATAGTATTTAAAAGGGTTGAAGTTTCGAATAATTATTAAAACGTATCTATATAGCCAATTGTGTAGAATTTCAATAAATAGAGCACTTTTGGTTATTTTCTCTCATTTACCATGTGTTAAAAACTTTATTTTTAATATGCAATTACTCAAAAACCATACATATATGTAGTCCAGTAAAGGAAGCATTTTGACACAAAATTTAGGGGGCAAGCAATATTATGGTTGATTCTTATAGATTTTGAACTGGAGAATTCGAAAAAAATAACCCGGACTGGCGAAAAGTGGTGCAACATCCTTAAAAATGGGGTTAACAGGTGAAAACTCCATTTCCAACCGTTTTTTTAATTTTACACAAAATCTAAAGCGACGATGGAGAATTTTTATGGTTGGTATTTGTTGGGGGCACTGAGATGAATCGATTGGGACCATAAATAATATATTTGACCAAAAATTACCTTTTCTAGAGAGCTTAAAACACGTAACATTTTTAAGAGTGTTGCACCACATTTCGCCAGCCCGGGTTATTTTTTTCGAATTCTCCGCACCCAAATCTATAATAATCAACCATAATATTGCTTGCCCCTGAAAGTTCGGATTTTGGCATGTTTTACTGTTTCGTTTACTGGATTAATGATCTATCTATAAATAACAAATAGACTTTTATTTAGAATTTTATCTATACATTGCTCTAATGATCGAATAACCTTAAATAATATAAATAATGCGACTATTAAGTCGTTAGGATCAGATGATGGTCGCATCGCTTTAGTGGAAGACGGGCCTTAATTTTATCATGGGTGGTTGGATACATAATATATTATAACATATATACGTATGTATGTATTTGAGATTGATTTCCCAAGAGACTTATGAAGGCTAGAAATATAATACATATTTACATACACCAGAACATAACGGTCCGTTGCCTGTCTATTGTCCATTGAAAATTACTGGACATGAATTTGACTTACATTCGTTGCTTTAAATTTATCATGATATACAGAATGCTTCAGAATTTGTAAAATTTTTATTATTCTTTGTAGTTTTTATTTCAAATATTTTTATGTGTCTCTTATGAATCAGTTATAGTAATTAAATTATTATAGTAGAACCTTCTTAAACGAATACACTTGAGACTTGATAACCTCATTGTAAGTACCATCGTCTGATACCCTAAAGGTGATACTCGCTTACAACAAATTCGAAAATATTCACGGAAACAAAAGCAATTTTTTCGATTAAATCAAGTGGTCCTTTCATTGTTTCCGTGAATGTATATTATGCAGTGTTAACACCGAGAAAACAAAACAGAAACACGGTGTTTTTATGACAAAAAAGCAATAAACCCTATACATTTTTAAATACGAAGTATTTTAAAAACACGATGTTTCTGTTTTGTTTTCTCGGTGTAAACACCGCATAAGACACACATCATCGGTTATCTTTTTCTAGGGCGGAACTTATATATGTATAGTTACAACAAGATGGAGACATGGGAAAAGACGGTACCTACATGTTTTTTTTCAAATTTGAATTCATGAATTTTGGGATGTACCTTTTAGATTTTCACTAATTTTTACTCGAAAACCGTTAACGTTAGAGGAAAAGTGTAAAAAACAAAAAAATGTTTACTTTAATCTGATATAATTAGGGAAATTATATCAGGATTTTTTTAACTCTTGCTCTTCAAAATATTAAAGCAAAAATAAAAAATATTTTTTTTTAATTTAAAAAAATCTGAAATTATTTTCTTAATGCTACCAAATAAAAATTATCACTTTTTGTTTTATGCACTTTTCCTCTAAAATTGACGGTTTCCGAGTAAAATATTCATGGAAATTTAAAATCTCACATTATTTTGTTAAATGTTAAAGAAAAATGAAGTCCCACTAAAAATTATTCAAGACAAAAGCTGCTTGTTTTTTCCATAAAATTTTTTTGCCGCAATAAAAAATATAGGTTTTTATTTAAAAAAAAAAAAATGTTCACCCTATTTGACCTTGAAGACGTCCAAAAAATCAAATTATTATCGCCATATCAGTTCCTCCTCAAAACCAAACCACTTTTATTTGAAGCCTTTTTTGATTTAATTGATAGATAAAAAACATTAGATGGGGGGGGGGGGGTGATAGATCAAAATGGGACACCCTGTATAAGCATCCCAAAAGTCATTAATTCAATTATGATAAAAAGAACCTGTACCGTCTTTTCAAATGCCTCTATATTGTCCCACCTTCCTCTACCAGACAGAAATACGGAAATACAATTCTCAAGTAAAATATTAATAAGATTATTTTTCATCATGAAATAAGAAAATCTAAAAATATACTTTGTTTGTAATTCAATTATTTAAGCACTTCAAAATAAAAGTAAAATAAATAAAATTATAATACCTATTGTTACTTACTTTTAATATTTGAAAGGTAAACTCACATTTTCTGTAAATAAAATGAAATATTTTTGACAAGAAAATTACCTGTCAAAATCATTTTCATTTTTTTTGTTGAATTTTTTTTTATAATAGAAGAATTGACAAAACAATATGAAAATTCTCTTTTTTATAAAGTTAATGTAAAGGCTTTGTGAGATTTACCACACAGGAAAAAACATTTTGTTACTTCAAACAATAAACTTTTTCAAATAATATTTTAAACTTTCGCAATCCTTAATGCATAGGCGCCGATCTCCAGAAAGGAAAGGGTAATTTATTTATATTTGGGCCATTCTGAGTCAACTCTATCAGAAAAACGCTACTTTTACGGATTTTAATAATATTCACATATGTTGTTAAACTATGTCAAATAATTTATGTTTCATTCATCATTTTGCAAAATTTTGAGTTTTTGAAAATGACGCGTAGGTATTTTAAGTTTTGCAGAAAACGCATATGCATTTAAAACGATCATTTTGGACATTTTGTCCGTTTTGAAGTAAAATAAAAATTATTTTATGTACAATATTTTTTTTTTAATTTGAAGCTGAGGTCACGTTTTTAAAAATCTGAAAAAAAATCACAAATATTGCAAATACACTCATTGCTTGATTTACCGACGTTGTTGGTAATTCAACCGCTTGATTTGACGACGTCGAGAGGAGCCCTCACCACCGTGTCAACCTCAACGTTGATTGGTGAATTTAAATTTCGTGTAGAAATATAGCAATCATGGTAGTATTATGGAGGGGATAGGAGAAGGTCGCCAAATCACGCGTTTGGCCCGTCGGTAAATCGCGAAATGAGTGTAGCATTCTCTATCATCCCTGCTAATTTTAAGCTGAACATATTTATAACGGCTTCAAATTTTTTTTAAGGTTGTTGTATATAGGTTACGCGCACTATACATTGATTTGTCGTAATGAATTCGGGTGAAAATGTTTAAATCATTGTTGCTTATGTGTAATCTATGGTATTTATAAATTGATTTCGAAATAAAGTAATCATACAGGGTGCTAGCACATAGAGTGAAGGTAGAGTGTGCCTCTCTCTGGAGCATGCGAAATCACATAGATTCGTCTCTCTTTCTCTTTTTTTCCCACACACCATTTTTTAATTAAAAAAAAACAGGGTTCCTAATCATTCTGAAAATTTACAGATATCTTTATAAATGAATAAAGAATGTATGCTCAGATTTTCATCAAATTCTCTCTGTTACATCACTGTCATGTCTCGAAATTATGCAGTTCTAAGAATGCATGTTCATTTGTTTATTTATTTAATATCTCTTAAACTAATTTCTTAACGACCTTGAAATTTTGCAAGGATTTTTTTAAATGTAAATATCTTGGGGTCAGTCCGCGGTGACGGGTGTGACATTTCAACTCGGAATAGAGTTCATAATTTCTAAATAATACTAGTTAATAACATGGTTTTACCATTTTTCTGTAGATCTTACTGTAATACATGTACATTGAAAGAATAAAAGGTCTACGGTTATTTTACAAAAAAAATGCTAGCTTTCAAAGCCCTGTGACGGGTGTGACGCCAATTATTGCAAGTCTTGCAACCTCTATCCAAAATCCCAAAAGTTTAGCGAAAATATTGAAGTTACTTTATAATAATCATACTTTAAATATGTTACGAATAAATTATTTTTACAATAGCATCAGGTAAATACGTAATCAATTTGACTGGTTATTTGCTTATTACTCAACTAACATTATGACGGGTGTGACAAGTTGAATAAAAAGATACAATAAGAGTACTTTTTGTGTGTTTAATTGCTTATTGATATTATTGACTAATACATAACAATTATTTATCAAAGACATCAATAGACTCGTTAAATTTATAATAAATGCGGTCACCCTTAGTCATTATTGTTGGTGAGGGTAACTTTTTTTAATTTAGTCAAACATCACGTCAAATATGTAATTGTCAAAGACTTTTAATAGTTTGCCACGATCGTCACTTATTTTTAAGTAAGTTATTGTGATTTCATCTTCTTTGTGTATTTTGAAAATGAATTAAAAATTTTCTAATTTTCTTCTGGTTCATGAAAATTGATGGTAAATAGTCCGTTAAATATTTTTTTAATAATCTGGTATCGATTACCGCGGATCGACACCTTGTTATTTTCAATGTTTCATCGAAACCTTTCAGTTATTTTTCTATATTACATTACAATTTAATTTTATAAATTAAGTATTATTTTCTCTTACAATTAATGATAAATTTACAAAGTGGGTCTTTCTATGAAGTCCTTATAAGAAGTTAAAATTAATATTAATACAACGCTACTAAAGTTGAAAGCGGAACGGGTTAATCTGAAAGCTAGGCTTTTATCATTCAACATTCTAGAAATAGACAGACGTAGGTAACCAGGCGTGTCATAACTAACAGGGTATGCATACATTTATAATTCTGTATCTATCCCGGTAGAGTGCGACACTGTAACTCTATTATATATATGTAAAATACAGTGGCGGTGCGAGAGAATTAATTAAATAAAAATTAAAGTTTTTTTTTCTGGCAAATTGGAAATTACTTGGTATATCTGCCGCAAACGGATTGTTAAGCGGCAAAACTTTTACAAAATGTTGATCCTCTAATATTTCGCGAAAAAAATTCAACAATTTGTAATTTGAATGGGTTTTTTGATGTTGAAACTTCAAAGTTGAATATCTTCACGTAATATGTACCGATTCGAAAAAATAAAAATGCATTTTAAAGAGTATGTTTTGTAAATATGATCGCTAGCTGTGGCCAACTGAAATGTAAATTTTAGAGTATGTTCTATTTGGTTTAGTTTTACTGTTTATTTACTTAACCTTTCTACTCTGTTTAAAGTTAGAATATTTTTATGAAATTCATCAAATATCTTTTATTACAATACATAATCTGAATGATGTTAAATTTCATTTTACTTTTTTTTATTTTCTGTACCATCGAAATTACTCCGGCTTTGTTCATTTAAATTATTTTTTCCTCATTTTCACTAAAATTGTGATGCCTTTGCGAATTTTTGTTGCAAAAAAATTTCCATGATACCTACCGATTTCAAGGTATTGAAATTCTCTACAAAAAGGTTATTTTAAAATTTCATTTTCTACATAAATGCACTCCGCGTCAAGTTTTAAAATATGCAGTTTTTTTCAAAATTTATTAAATTACATAAAAAAGTTAAAAAATGAAAAGATGTTGAGGAACGAGTTAGACCATCATAAATTAGAGTAAATTTTCTTCTTTTAAAAACAAAAAAGTTTTGAAAAAAGTTAATTTTTGACCAAGTTACAAACATTTGAAAACAGGCTATTTTTTAGGTGTCCCCTTAATTAATGGTCAGAGTGTATATAGCAGACTCCCTAGTCATTTATGTCCGGTTTGTAAATAGCTTTAGTAAAGTTTTTTTCTAAGTATAAACATATTAAAGCCAAAAGTAAAATGAAAAATTATATTTGTCTCCGCAAAATTTGTTAGCTAGCACTTTCAAACCTATATGCCAGTTCTTTTGATGTATTATGAAGTGTTTAACGAATTTCTCGCACGCGCGGTCAGTAAATATAATCACAAATTATTAAAAGAAAATCACATACTTTATAAATAGATAAATGAAAAAAAAGGAAACATATTTTTTCTCATCCTGCCACTGCACACACCTCCATAATACATACGTTTCCTTAATCCTTTATCAAATAGAATTTATACGGTTTCCGCATGCTCACAATGGGCACTGCAATATCGGGTTACTATACAATACGAGGGCGTTGTACGAAGGCCTATCAACGGGCAAGGCCTATACGAATAATTACCATCTCAAAGCGAGATAATTGCACTGATATGTGATATTGTACATAAATTATAAAGCATATGTTATGTTAACAGCTTACTATTATATAACATGTGATTGCTGTGTAGGTGTGTGTGCGTATGTGGGTGTGTGGGTGTTATGTAACTGTTTACACTTTATTGAATATAAATGTAATTAAACTTGTGTTAAGGATTTAAGGATCAGGAATATCCCTGTTGAACCTATATGCAGGGATGCTAGCGCTCCTCTTTTTTCCTCTTTCCCTCTTTTTTTGGGAAGTCGGCCCTAAAAGACCCTTTTTCAAAAAAACTCCTCTTTTTTGACTGATTTCAAGTTGAACTTGTTATTTGTTAGCTTATAATTAACTTATAATTTTATTTAAAAAATAAAATTGTTCGATTTAAGAGAGGCGAAGAAAGAAACGTAAAAACGAGTTCAATTTTGATAATATTATGTATTTCTTATGGTAAAATATAGTTTGTAGTTTTATTAAATGATTTTTTTTCTTATAAAATACCCAGAACTTGTTGTCTTTTAGATCCTTAATATTTTCTGGAATGTTTTTTGTCCTTAATTAGTCGAGTCAATGAAGCTCGAAAATGGCCAAAACTTCGGAACCCTCAGAAACAGTACCGATTTTGAATTTTTTAAATGGTCGTTATACCATACTATTTGAAATCAGAAACATTCCAGTCGTCGGACTTAACCCCTCCCCACAAATTTTGAAAATTTGTATAATTTACTGGTTTCATATATTAAGTCCGATTTTCGACGAAATTTTTTTACCTGTTGTGGTTTTAAGGGTCGCTGAATAAGAATACGTTGTCAAAATAAGGATTTTCCGGGAATTTTCCCGAAATTTTCCAAAAGTTTTTATTTATATACATTTTTTTTAACAAAAAAAATAATTTTTTGAGTCCGACGGCTGGAATGTTTCTGATTTCACATAGTATGGTATAACGAACATTAAAAAAAAATCATTAAAATCGATGCTGTTTCTGAGGGTTCCAAAGTAAAAACCTTCATTGACTCGACTAAATAGTAAGAAATAATAGCGCAACAACGTAAAAAAATATATATCAAGATTAAACGCTAAAAAATATATCTATAGATAACCTATTCAAGAGCTAGAAAATTCCTCTTTTTGGTCTCTTTTCCAAGAAAAAAATTCCTCTTTTTATCTTTTTTGAAAAAGAAAGAGACTCATTCCTGTATATGTCGTTTTTAATAAAGAATTAATACTGTGACACTTGATTAAGTGGGACTTGTATAAGTGGGAAACCTCTATAACTAGAATTCAAACTGAGGTCCCGACACATCTGGAAATATATTTGGGAAACTGGGTAAATGGGGTACCTCTTTAAGTGGGATAAAATGACTGGGCTCTTGAGATTTCTGTTATCCAGGTTTCACTGAATTTATTTTTATTTTGAAACTAAAAGAATGATTTTCACTAGAAGGTTCTTAACTTAATTTTGTATAGGGCATCGGGTAACTTCAATATATTATTTTTATATCAACAAATTATTCTAAATTGTATTTCATTATAACAAACTCCCATTAACTGGTTTTTTTAGATACAATGGATAAAGAATTTAAAAATAAAAAGCTAGTAAACCCGTAAAAAATTCGGTCTATTTTGAGAGCCTCCACGGGCCATGAAAAAATTTTTTACCGGATTTAATTATTAAATTTTCTACGATAGAATTTTTCTCTTTAATTTTTTTTTTTTTTTTTGTATCGTTGTATCATTTTTGACCGAATTATTTCTTATTAAAGCAAAAACTATAAGACCTATAACTAGGGAATAAATGATCATAAAACAAATATTAGGGCAAATTTGGAAAGCTGACAGTTATTTATTTATAAGAGTATTAATAAATATTTTAATTTTATAGTAAGACAATTAAATGCATATAGATTAATATACAGTAATGTATGTAATCAAATATCAACAATTATTTCTAAATCAGTACATTTAATTAAAAAATGTTCAACACCGGGGTATTATTCAAGACTGGTTCCAGTATTATAGTTATATAAAATGAAAATATAAGGATTTAATATAGATACATATTTCGTTCAAAGAAAAAGATATTACTAATGAAAAAAATCTTAAAATGTTATTTTAAAATATAGCCAATTGCATTGGAGCAGCTATAGATGTATTTCCAATCTTGAATACCGATTGGGGGTATTGGCAAAACTTCATATCGTCGAGTTCTCTATTCCAACATTGACCTCAGGATATAAATACAAGCTTTTCTCATTGTCAGACTGCGTCAAGTTGAAAACGCGAGTAAACACTATTGTTCCACTAAAGTTGTCGTTCACCTTACTGGAACAATGAACTATATTGAATAGTCAGTAGTATTAAACATTTGATTCAAAAAATATGCTAGGTTACAATATTAAATATTAGTTTTAACAATGAAAGAAGTACATTATTTACTTTCTAATTTTTATTAGAAAATAATAATAATTAGAAATCTTAAGGAGATTGAGTTGTGTAGTACTTTTTTTGTTCGTTATGATCAAGAATGGAAATGTTGAAAAACAATTGAATTTTCAAACTTCCATTTCAATATTTATTATGTAAACAAAAAAAGTTTCTTAATTGAGCTATATACAGTCACCTGTCGATATAAGAGCAATCGATATAGACTCCGTTCGATATAAGAGCATTGTATCGTATGTATGTTTTTTTGTATATATGTAATACTCTTATATGGCCAGCAATCCTTTTGAGCTCGTAAGAGGACCTAGAACTGACAGAATGAAATGCAAATAAGTAATAATTCTCTGAAATGCGCATGCGCGGCGCGGTACAATTTGAAATCAAGTCTTAGATTTTAATTTGCTTTTGAACTTGTTAACCGGAAAATACGCTCATGATTTTTTGGCATGGAAGTGAGGAATATAAATAATACATATGCAGCACGCTAGTTTATTATTATATTTATTTATATTTCATAGTATGTACAAATAGTTCAGGAAACGTGTGCAAAATTTCTAAATATTAGACCAACATACCGTGGCAGTTTATCACCCGTTATCGAACACCCTCAAAATAAATAACGAATTTGCAAGTAAACATACTAGAGAACAAGTCGTTTGTCAGGACGTCAAAATACTAAACATGAAAACTGTCAAGAGCTTGCGCAAAAGGACGCGTGGCTACCCTCTGTGCGAGTGAGAAACGATTGTCTGCGCTCTAGTGATGACTCTGAACTATTCTCTCGACTGGCTATATAGGAGTACTACATATATGTATGTTCTTTTCGAAGATAGTATTTCCCACTTACCTCAATTTTCTTGCAAGAGTCCAATATGAAAATCGAAAAAAATGTCCACAAACCTTGATTTTACTAAATAACTACTTATTATTTACAAATTTACATACAAGAGGGGGGGGGGGCGTAGACTTAGTTAGATGGAGAAAACGAGAAAACATATAATAAAAAAACATTATATCAACAAAAACTTTAGTCTGTTTTTTTGTGCATATTTTTACTAGCTAATACACATTTTGCAACGAATTGGTTGAGAAACTCTGATATAGAACATTTGACACTTGATATCTACTTTAACTCGAGACTGTGTTTGCTGATAGTATTGTTGGAATGGTCATATTAAATTTCCAATTAACTCGGAGAGAATTTATAAAGACGACATGTTTACCTACTTACCATTATAATTATTGACTTGTCGATATAAAGCAAGTTTTTTGGGGTCGTTATTTGGCCACTTTGCCAAAGACTTGGTTATTGTAGGGTGTTCAATTAACCCTCGGAGTACACACCTATTTTTTCAACCTACTAGTACACTCTGGGTCAATTTGACCCTGCTTACTTTTTGATCGCCTATAATTCCGCAACTACGAAACCTTTCGACTTACCAAAATTCAAAGCTATACTTAGACTCATGGTAAATGAATTTATAAGTGTTACACATACCTTTAAAGTATTCAACATACTTAAAAAAAATCGCGAAAAATGTAAAATACCTGAGCGTTATTCACGATCAAAGTCGGTGTATGGGTCAAATTGACCCACAAGAGGCTCCGAGGGTTAATTGTAAAACCTTTTTGTACTTATCTCCCATTGAAACTGATAATCGGGGTTTCATTTCATGAATTCATTGTATATTATATAATATTATATATTAATAGTTTGATAGTTTGGAATGTGATTTTGATAATTAATAAATAGTACCCAATTTTGGATTAAACCTGAATTTCCATATACATTTTACCTAGTTTCGAATTTGAGATAAATCTTTGTAAAGGAATATTTTACAACAAACGTTATGGTGATCTATTTTATAGAAAATTGAATGCTTTACAAAAAAGATTCTGTACTATTTTCATGAAACATATTGTCTTTCTTTAGATATATTGAAAAAATAAATATTTTGGAATATCACCCCTCTCTTTTATACACGATTTTGATTGATTGAAACGCCGTCCTCAAGCCAGACCCAAGCAACTAACCAAATTTCATTAATATCGGTTCAGTGGTTCATGATTTATGCGTCTGACAAGGATTTAGGGGACGGACAGGCAGATACGGGACAAAAAGTGTTTTTAAGATCAAGTTAAAATTTTGAAATCGGAGAGCAATTTTTTTTCTCATTTTAAAACGATCACAAAGCTTTTCGTATTTTCAATATTGCGGTGTATATTAAGGTGTTAGGGGGGTGGAAAAATTTGTAAAATATTTTTTTTTGTATTCACCGAATGAAACATGGCACAAGTAGGTACTCTACTAGACAAATATCAGTTACGAAAATTCAACCCCTATGTGAATGGGGAGGGGGGGGGGGCTAAAATTTTGATAAATTTATCTTTATGATTGTTCTAGATAATAAAGCAAATTCGGACAAATTAAAATTCAATTAAATATGAAAGTTCAATATTCAAGCCCTAATAGTATGGGACGGGGACGAGGATGGATTTAGATATGTTTATCTACATACCTGCTTTATTTATAAAGATAAATTCGAGCAAAATAGTCAGCTATTAAAATAAAAATTCAACCCCTAATGGCAGGGGTAGACAGGGTCTGTGTTTTTGATATTTTTATCTGCATAGCTGTTTACGTTATAATGGTGGAGTCGGGCTAAATAATCTACAATAAAAAAATTCGATATTCAACCCCTAATGGCGAGGGTAGACAGGGGGGTTATTTTTACAATTTTTAACTAAGAACCGATATATTTACGTTTTTTATAGGTAATGAATAAAAATCAATATAAAAAAATGTATTATGTCATCCCCTATCACGTATGGAGGATTCTAATTAGTTTCGATGTTTACGCGAGCGAAGCCGCGGGATTCCGCTAGTATTTAATATATTTAAAAAATTGAAAACCTTGTAAAATTTAAATAGCTTACATTGAATTTGAAAAAATGTGGGCGCCTGGTACCCCACAGTGGCAGCTAAGGGTTAAAATGAAAGAAAATGCATAAGTTTCATATACCACAAAATACAAAATTTATTGCATAAAATAGAACCATCTACAAATTAAAATATAATCTTTGTTAATATATTCATTACCTGTTATAAATTCACTGAACAAATACTTCAAACTTCTACACAACAATAATTAAATATTTTAAAATTATTTAAATTTAATTCAAGGTAAAACTTTTGGTACACTTCCTCTCTCTCTTTCCCTCTTTCTCTCTCTGGGAAATTACAGTTGAGGATTTTCTGAAAAATACATCAGCAAAGGTTCATGAATAAATTGGAAATAATATTTTGTGCGGCGGGCGTACAGGGCAAATGGCAACTTCAAAGAGTTACCTTAATATCTTGTTGCGAATGCTAAGAAAGAAGATTCCAGGCACCTGTAATCCTTAGAGATATATCACGTTATCCTGCTCCGAATGGACTCGAGCGGCGTTCTGAACTTATATTAAATACATTTCTTTCTATTCATTTTGTTTTTCTTGCTAGAGTAAAACAATCTAAGTAAAAACACATATCAAATTACGTATCTAATAAAAGTTAATCTATTTCTGTCTGATTGTTGTTTCATTTTCTTTTAATACATTACTTCCCAGTGTCCTATTTATAGGACAGCATATTTTTTTATTTTTTTTTCTCTGACATAATAACGTTGTTAATTTGATTTACATTACTAATATGTTATTTAAGTCTCTCTACTTACAATAATTTTTAAAACGAACTCTAGAGTTCGTTCAAAGACAAATTATAACACTTTTAAAGTAACAGTGTAGTTATTCCAGCTATCCGACGTTTATGGTTACATTTTTTTTCACTTAGTAAAGCGTTTTTAATTTGACGAAACTATAGGTACATAATATTACCTACTTATGAGAGTGTAAATAAAGCATAACATTATCAATAATTTCAAAAATAAATCCAGGTACAGACTATCGTCGTTAAAATATGTACTGTCCTATAAATATGACATTGGGTTCTCATGATAATAATCTAGTCTGCGACTGATAATTATTATGTCTTGTATTGAATTTATCTTTTTGGTCATATTTTCAATAATAATTGAGAACTTGATCAAAAAAGTCGGGAAGTGATGGGTTAATAAACGTGAATTATAAAAAAGGGGTGTGATAGGATACACAGTTGAGGAATTGACGTGAGTACGTTCTAAATCAAAGGTCGCGCCGTAAATGGATTTGGAGTTAAATAAAAAAATTCAGAGACGCTGACTCGCATTTTGGCGTGCCTTGTACCTTCTTCTAGCCTTCTCTGCTAATGGTAATAGTATATTTTCCAATAACTACTGAGTCGCTTTTTCCAATGCTATGCGTCTTTCATATTTCATACTGGTTTTTGCCAAGTGTTTTCGTCGATATTATAATTTTGTGTGTTATTATATAAAGTTTTTCACTCATTACCTTGTAGATCTAATCGTTATATATACGATAACTTTTAGATCATAATTCAAAACCAAAATACTAGCTGTTCTGACAAGGGAACCTTTTAAGTCGAAAATTCGTATCGAGTTTAAACTTTGTATATAGTTAGAGGAGGTCAGAGTAAGTAAGAAAAAAAACTATCTTAGCTGCGGTAAAACGGTTTGGGGGTGAAACACCCCTATGAAAATGTGCAAAATAATCATATTTTTTCAAATAACTCTGAAACTAATGAAAATTTAAAAAAATCTATAATACAAAATTTTCATGATTTTTTATGCTCTTTCAAATGGCGATAGTCAAAATTCGAAAAAATTAAACCTTTGAAATGTGGGTGAGAGGTGGGGGTTAACGGTTTCATTTTTTCGAATTTTGACTATCACCATTCGAAAGAGCATAAAAAATGATGCTATTTTGTACTGTAGATTTTTACTTTCTTATACCAATGTATATGAAATATACATATAGTATAAGTAAGTATAGTAAACGCGATTTTTTTCGAAATCCGGATTTTGATGGAATTATTAATTTTGACCTTCCCTGAATCCATTCTGACTATTTTCGCCATGATGTCTGTGTGTCTGTCTGTCGGTCTGTCGGTCTGTCTGTAGACGCTGTAACTCAAATACGACAAATCGTAGAAAGGTGGAATTTTATACTTAAGATTGATTTTTGCCTGGGAAGAAAACCTCCTATTTTTTGAAAACGATCATTCAACCGGAAACGGATGTTTACCTACATCGATTTTTGAATTTTTCGAATTACACTGAAACAGTGCGAATTAGAGAAAAATGGCCAAGTTGAAAATTGTAGGTAATATTATTATCTATAATTTATGTTCTATTCATTTTTTCGAAAAAAACAAATTTAATTTTTTTTTTACTAAGTATTCGATTTTAAGTACATTTCAAATAATACATAACAGAGAAGAAATATCTGCCATGAGTGTCATGGGACTTTCTTATACGTATTACAGAGACTGTACGTGTTTGCCATATGTACCATGGGCCTTTCTTATACGTAATACTGAGAATAAACACTGTATACTCTATTTCATTTAGTTTGCAGTGGTCGCCGTGCGACTTGACGGTATTAGTCGTGATCCGTACGGTCAAAGCACCCAGCAACCAGTATAGATTATTCTAAATAATGATTTTAAAAAAATATTTCTGGCTAAACCATAAGTGTTGGAAAAAAATGTATGGGGAATAAATTATAGATAGTAACATACTCGACATTTTTTATCTATAACATTTTTGTCTTATTTCAAAAAATTAAAAAAATTACATGAGTAAACATCTGTTTCCATCTTATTGTTAGTAATTATGTTAAACAAAATTCGTTCGATACATAATGTATAAAATAATATTTCTATAGTTTATGTCTCATTCATTTTACTCTATCTTTTATTAGTTTGTCAGAAATATCCTTCACTAAAATAAAAATCACGTACACTGTTCACTGTCATTATTACGTATAAGAAAGTCCTGTGGCACACGGCAGATTATTTTCATTAGTTTCAGAGTTATTTGAAAAAATATGATTATTTTGTACATTTTCGTTTTACCGCAGCTATAATAAATTTTTAAAGTGAAACTTTTATTACATCGTCTCAAACTTTTTGGTCTGTGTGTTGCATGTCGCGTGACGTTTGGACTGCGCATGCGTGGAACAAGCAGCCATTCATTGTATGACAGTTTATGTACTGTGTGCTATTATACATATTTAGTAAGTTTGTATTGTAATTTGTCAGTGTTTAATGTAAATGTTGTTATTTATTTGCTTTTGGTAAACAACGACACAGCTAGTGAGTCCAAAAAACTGATCAACGAGAAAGAATAGTGCAAAAATGAATGACGATGAATTAATTTTATGCCGTAAAAAACAGAACGCCGACAGAGCACGTGCTTATAGAAAAAGGAAAAAAGATCTTGGTTTCTATATAGAATTTATTAGAATTATTAGAACTTTTTGCTGGTGCATGTTGTTGTTTATGGATTTATTTCAATTTTGAGTGCTTGAATTTATTATTCCGAAAATTTTTAGTTAAATGTCTATAATGTGAAAAAAAGTTTCACTTTTACCGTGGTTTCATAAAACCACACAATCCTTTTTTTTCTTACTTACCTTGACCTTCTCTAACTATATACAAAGTTTAAACTCGATATGAATTTTCGACTTGAAAAAGTACCCTTGTGAGTGTCGCGATATACTGATTGTAAAACGCTAGCGCAAACAAATTTTTTTTTTTAATTAAAATCAGAAAAGATGACTATGGGATTGAGGCTTGGCTGCTAAAAATTGTACAAATCGATTTAGGCTGCAGGAACTCTTAGGCTAAACCCTTTAATAAAAATTTTTTTTTTGTCTTTTACACTTTCATGTTCGGGAATACGTTGTATATTGTATAAATTTGTACCGCTATAGAAATTGATTCCACGTGTACCGAGAAAATGTAAAATTTTGAATTAATTCAATTAATAAAGGGGTATGAGAGTATACAGGGTGTCCCAGATAACTTTTCCAGCATGGGGATCTCAGTATCTATAAGATATACAGGTTTGGTTAAATGAGATAAGTTATATGTATGAAAGGGGTGAGTATTATTGCACCAAAAAATATTCATAATTATATGTGGTTTAGGCGGTATTCCCAAAAAACTGAAAATTCGGAATTTCTTTAAATGGCTATAACTTTTTTGTTAAAATAGATAGGTACTTTTTGTTTGCAGTTTCTGAAAACACTTTTTTGTGTAGAATTGAATGGTGTATTTAGAACTTTTATATCACTTTTAGTTTCCGAGATACAAGCCCTAACTTCAGTTTTTCTTATGGGCCGCTAAGTTGGCTATAGCATATTTGAACGTGTTTTTTAGTCTACTTGACAACGATGTGTCACTTGCCATATTTATTATCGAAAAAAAAATTATAATATATTTTTTTCAAATAGTTCATTGTTTCAAATATTCATTTGTTATTTTGATTGTTGTTATTGTGATTTTTGTTTACAATTTTTGTTTTTCATAGCTCACTTAAAAATTTGTAATAAAATACTTCATAAATATCACTAATATTTAGTATTTCGACTTTTTTTCGATAATAAATATGGCATGTGACATATCGTTGTAAAGTAGAGTAAAAAACACGTTCAAATATGATATATTCAACTAAGTGGCCCATAAGAAAAACTAAAGTTAGGGCTCATAACTCGGAAACTAAAAGTGATATAAAAATTCTAAATACACCAATCAATTCTACACAAAAAAGTGCTTTAAGAAACCGCAAACAAAAAGTACCTATCTATTTTAACAAAAAAGTTATAGTAATTTAAAGAAATTCCGAATTTTTAGTGTTTTGGGTATACCGCCTAAACCACATAGAATTATGAATATTTTTTTATGTAATAATACTCACCCCTTTCATACAAATAATTCATCTCATTTAACTGCACCTGTATATCTTATAGATACTGAGTTCCCCATGCTGGAAAAGTTATCTGGGACACCCGGTATAGCTCAATTAAATTATATGTTGGAATACAATTTGCATCAATAAAAATATTTTAATATAATTGAAGAATTTTCTTGTTATTATTGCTTATAATAATATGGTAGCAATGAATATTTAAATTTTCTAGAATGTTTTGTAAAATTAATATTAATTTATATGAAAACATTTCATGATAAATATACAAATTTAATATATTATTATTAATATATTTTTTTGAAAATAAAAAACTGTTAAATACATTTTTGCATAATTTAGAATTTTGAATAGTTCACTCGTTTTACTTTTTTGTACAAACATGAGAAACATTTTACTTCTTTTAAAATGTTATGCTCTACAGCAGAGGTTATTTAATTAGGGTCCCCGGACCCCCAGGGGTCCGCAAAACTATTGTTGGGGGTCCGTGAAACATATTTGGCATAAATTAATGTGCTTTTATGTTTCTATTTACAAGTGATTAAATAATATCTAACGACAGAACCTTAACTCGTAGTGATGATTTATAAAATCATTTAATAGATTTTTCAAAACCTACTATACAGTAGAAATATATATTATTCTGGGGGGTTAGTTTTGATTCTCCTTTGGTTTTCTTTTGTATTTGAATGAAATTTCTATGAAAAGTTGAAATTTTAACCATGAAATTTGACTGAAAAATATTGTTTTCGATTTGGTTAAAAGTATGTTTATTGTTTAAAAAATTACATGAGAAGTTGAAATTTTCAAACCGCAGGTCTGTATCTCAAACATTTCTCGAGTTATAGCCTCTCAAAGTTTTTTTTTTTCAAAATTTTGAAGAAAAATGGTCGTAACTTTTGAACGTGTGGTCGGATTTGATTTTTGTCAACGAATTTGAAATCAGCGTGTTAAATTCTATATAATGACATGTATAAAAATTCAAAAATCGATAAAAATGTTTTGGCTAAAAATCGAAATTTTTCCTTAAAAAATGTTGATTTTTCACAAATTTTTTTTTGTTGAAATTCATGGTATTATATATGCCATTATATAGATTTTGGCACGCTGATTTCAAATCCGTCGACAAAAATCAAATTCGACTACACGTTCAAAAGTTACGGCCATTTTTCTCAATTTTGAAAAAACTAAAACTTTAAAAGGCCATATCTCGTGAACGATAATAGATACAGACCTGCGGTTTGAAAATTTCAGCTTTTCATGTAATTTTCTATATAATAAACATACTTTTAACGAAATCTAAAATTCAAACAAAAAAATAAGAATTAGAATCATAACTAACTGTACAAACAATAATTTTCATTATTTTTCATTAAAATCACGTTTATTTAGATAAAATACAATATTAGATACATTGTGCTCGTACATATTACCATCAGTCCATTCTATAAGATGGTGATTAGCAGCGAGAGGAGATGGTTCTTATATCGAGAGATTGACCCGCCTTTATATCGAGCGGACCTTATATCGAATGTCCTTATATCGAGAGGTGAATGTATTCGTAAAATGTATTGTTTATTAATTTTTATCCAGATTGTATAATACTCACCTGGACGTTCTTTCTTTGCATTTCAAAGGTAGCAGGGGTAAAAAATTATAGATGAAAGATTGCCTGCTTACACAGATTATTATGTCATAGAAATGACAGGGTATGAGTGAGCTGTGCCACCGGCGCGGCGCGGCGACTGTATTGACAACATCGAGTGTTTGTGCTGCCGCCCCGTGGCGATTAATCGAACAATTAATCCGATGCGACACGCATCAGCAGCGACCCGCGTTTATCTGTCCACCCCGAACCGTCCTCTGGTAATTCCCACCTCACATAAATCAGGTGCTACTCGGGAAAATTAAAATTTGACAGATTTCAACGGAAGTACATTTTTCATTTTGATCGAAATGTGGCCTTGCTTAGGCGGCTATTACATTATCAAATAAATATGTCAAAGATCTTTGACAAAGATTTGATCATATATTAAACTATAAGTAATTTCGTAGCCGAAACCGTCCACGAACATCTTTCAGTCGCCATTTTGATTTATTTGTCAAAAAACTTTGATCAAATATAAGAAACTGTCATTATCTATGATAAAAGAAATATTATGAAGGTAAATATTATAAAAGTTGACGTATTACACTGTCATATTTCTTTGATCAAAGAAATTTTATCACATTTCTTTGATAGTGTAATAGCCGCGCCAAGGGATTTTTGGAAAGTTGAAAAATATTAAGAAGCCCAAATTTTTGTAAATAACTGATAAAAGATTTTTTTGATCACCACTGGGTCAAATTTTACTAGTTTCTTAAAATTTTATTTTTTTCCTTTTAATATATTATGCACGAGCCGCTACTGATGTATACACATACACCCACACACACAGCGATGTCGCTGATGGGCCCGCTCAATCGGGAACACATAATTTGTCTGTGGTTTAAATTTGCTGTATAGACGAAATCAAATTTAATTGTAATTTAGGATGTGCTACGTATTTTAACATTTAATGCTAAAGTTTGTCTTTACACATAAAAGTTAAAATGTTAATGAACATAGTATATTAGTGACGTTTAAACTTTACCTTTTGCATTTCAGTGAAAACTTACTGGAGTTATGAATGGAATAAAACTTGCACTTATTTTATACAGGGTGTTTCAGCACTGTCGTGCCAAACTTAAACAATAAATTGATAAAAATATTTTACACAAAAACCTTTTTACCTACCTGAGAAAAAATTGTAGATCTGCAGAGATCTAATCAGATCTCGACAGATCTGAATTTTGGGACTTCATATTTTTTATTGATTTTTGATCTGTGAAAACTTGCAAAGATCTACTACACTGGTAGAAAGGATTTCTCAAACCAAGTAAACCTTGTTTTGTATATATCGAAAACAATATTTTCTTAAGATAAGCAATAATCTCTTAAACCAACTATAGTATTCTTAAGATAAGCAATGATCTCTTAAACCAACTATAGTATTCTTGAACGAAGGAATAACGTAGTTGGATTAAGAGTATGTTTCTTATATTAAGAAAATATTGTTTTCGTTATATATAAAACAAGGTTTTCTTGGTCCAATACAGTTTTTTTTTCTATGTATGACTTACAAAGATCTAAAACGATGTACAAAGATCTCTAAAGATCTTTGTAGATTGTGATGGAGATTAAAACTTTGAATATTCATTAATTTTCAACGTTGCAATGATCTTCAGAGATCTTTGTTGATCGTTGTAAAATCTTTGTAGATCATTTTAGATCTTTGTAGACCGTTGTAGATCTTTGCAAGTCTCTAAAGATCAAAAATCAGGGAATAATATAATGTCTCAAAATGCAGATCTGTCGAGATCTAAATAGATCTCTGCAGATCTGTATTTTTTCCCGGGTATGAACAAGTATCCGAACATTTTTTATGAGGGAGCTATAGCCTTTCGAAGATTTTACCCAAAATTTGTTTTTATTTAATATCTTGAGAACCCATTGTGATACAGTTATGAAATTTGATACAGGGTTTAATACTAATTAGTGTTATTGATTTTCAATATAACCAATCATAATTTAGATTTTTTAGGCTATATATAGGGTCAGTGGGTCCTTTGATTTTTATGTGGTCTTTTTTGATCCTATTTTGTTCTTGAGTTTAGCACTTTTGTAAGATTATATGACTTAAAATACACAAAAATATACTTAGCTTTTGGAATGGGGTAAAAGTGCATAAATTTTATGTGACGTATTTATGTAGAGTTAGGTTAGGTTAAGTAAGGTGATATTCTGACATCCTGTTAGTCGACGCTGGACATTATTACTGAATAATTTAATTATTTTAAAAATTTAATTAAAATTTTTTGTTGAAAATAGTACGATCAGACAAAGAAGTGAAAACAATTAATTGAGAACAATAACGCTGTTTTTATTTTTTTGAAATTTAATCACAATTTACCATTATTGTTGTTTTGTTTGCAACAGTTTGAATTTTGTCCAAAATTAATTACAATGCCAAAAAAACATACAAATACATCAACAATGACTGATGAAGTTTTTAATGAACATTGGCTGCTTTAATTATTTATATCAGGGGTGTACAATGTGGCGCAGTGGCGCCTATTGTACCTGTAACATAAATACAGTAGATACCGGTTATAACGACATCGAAGGGGTCGGTCTTTTGAGGTCGTTAAAACCGATTGTCGTAATAACTGATAATTAGATTTTTTAAGGTATTTATCGGGAAAACTAAAAATTTCATGAGTATGCTGATTTTTTTTGAAATTCACTGTCTGTGAGCGAATATATCAAAATAAAATCAAAATTTTAAGTACAGAATAATAAATAAAATGTACATACATATATACACGGAGAGAAAAATCACATAATTTTAACAGGGAAATTCTTATAAAAATTACCGTGCTTCTAATAAAGCGTGCGCGATCGACGGCAACAGTAAAAAATATTATACATCCATTTAAAAATTATTAAAATGAGAAGGAAAAATTGCTGTGCTCCAGCACAATAAAAATTAGATTGCTGTATCAGAAAACTTCCTTACCGATTTAATAAAATTTCTAATAATACCTAACAATATTTATACAGCCATGAATGAATTTTTATACATATAGCTTATTATTATTTTTTAATAAGAAAAATGAGCCTGTGGCACAAGAAATTGATATTTTTTTGAATTTATGGAAATTAAGGAATTGATTGGGTTTAAATATTAATACAACATTTTTGTGATAAATTTTATTAGAAAAAAAGGTTATTATATATAATTAATATCTGAAACTGAAAGTACTGAAAAAAAGGTCTTCAGTTTTTATTTTAAGAGGGCCACCTCTCTCACATTCTGCCCCGGGGCCGCCGAACTTCTAGTTACGGCACTAGAACTACTTACACCATTTCACTGTAAATAAAAGAATACAACAAATTATTTTTAAATTTATTTATAGTAAAATAATATATAGATATGTGTGTTGACTGTTGATACTTGCATTAACTTGTTAGCCGGGTCCAGTGGCGTCGCTAGGGAAGGTCCGTTTCGGGTGACACATATGTTATTATATTATACATATTATCATATATTAAACAATGTATGCTTAATATATGATATTATACATTATTATACATATGTTAAAAAATATAGCCTATTTATCTCTTTTTTTATTATTTAATGCTTCTAGGCAGTGGCGTATACTTTTCGTGGGGGATTATATACTTATGTGTTAAATTTTGGAAGATATTTTGAACTCTTTTCTCAAAATATACGTTTTTTTAGATACTGAACATTTCGGGGGGGGGGGGGGGGGGTCCCGTTACTACGCCATTACTCCTATGGGATCAAAATGTGTAAAAAAAATACCAATTTTTGATAATTTAAAGTTTATAAGATTGATGCTAACCTTTCAATTAATTAAAAAACAAATGGAAACCACTTGGGAAACCACTAATATTTTTTCTATTATTAAAAATCCGCAGGGGGTCACTTCCGATTTCCGCCCCAGGTGTCACATCCCCTAGCGACGCCACTGGCTGGGTCTACGCGGTAAATTCACTGACTCAATTACGTGATACTTTACATATTATACATTGTTGAAAAGGTTTTTTGTTTTCATCTCTTCAATTAATTAATTTAGTTAAAAATTTAATAATGGATGTAAGAATAAATGATAGAAAGTAGTTTTTTTTACATTTGATTACAACTTTTAATTATTCATTATTATTCTTAAGTAACAATCATAAATAACCTCAAAATGCGCGTTACCGCAGGCTTGTTCATGCATACGTATATTGTAAACACACTTATCGAATAAAAATACTTAAGTAAAAAAGTAGATTAAAGAATAAACAAGTAAAAAAATCATATTAAATGGATATAAGTACGTACTTACGTAGTTGTACTCAAAGAATATACTTTGTAATTGTAATGACGGGTTTAATTTCGATAAATAACTCACACACGAACTGATATTCTCGGAGAAATACTGACATGAATAACCTTGAAATTGAATGTGAGCGCCGATACAAAACGAAGATACACGATTGTCTCCGACTTTGATCTTTATTCTATTGAAAGCAAATTTCGCGTTTTTTTTTAACTTTTTATTACAATATCTCGGAAACCATAAATCTGATATCTATACTTAAAGCGTATGATTTTTAGATAATCGTTTTACAAACAAAATAAGCCCATACATACCTCTCAACGATTAACAGTTAATGAAATATTCTTTTTTTAGTTTTTGTGTACTGATATACTCAACAAAATTGGTACCTTCTGTCTTTTTTTCTCTAATGAATAGTAGGAACAGAATTATAAAACAGCACAGTAATTTTAATTGGGCCGTCTATGTTTTTATAGCCGCTTAAATAATATTTTTTTTAAGAACAACTACTAAAAATTATTTTTTTATCGAGAATGGAACTTTTTACTGTGCTGTTTTACAAATTTTGCTGGGCTATATTGTATATTTTATATTAAGTATTATAATTTTTTTTATTTTCCGGTAGAAAATTGACCATATTCGACATTCGCACACCGTTTATAGTGGAGAGCACTGCAATTTTTATAAGATTTTTCTCTCCGTGTACTCTCCACCAGTATACGAATATTTCAAATCTGTTTTCTGTTTATTAGAATGAAACCTAACCTTTTCCATGATGTATTATTATATTAAACAATATTTTTCTTGTACAAAAAATTAAATGTACTAATTATGTCAGACACAATAAAACATCACGGATTATTAAAGGGTAAACATAATATCCTTACGTTAAGATTAATGAAATAAAAACACAAAATTGTTTTAATTAATGTTAAATAACACAAGTGCAAAGAGTATTGCCTATATAAAAAATACTATATTTGAAAAAAAATGGAAACAATAGTCGGTCCGTCCTTAAACCGATAAAATTCTCCGAAAATATTGTAAACAGAAAGTCGTTAAAAGCGGTATTTCGTTGTAAGCAATATCGTTATAAACGGTATATTATAAAAAACAATAATATGGGATTACGCCGGGACTTTTACTTTTAGTCGTTATAACCGATGCGTCGTATTAACCAATGTCTTTATAACCGATTTCTACTGTATATCGAATTTGATTTTCACTTACCTTTTACACAAAGTAACAAAACTCCCTTTTTTCACAAGGAATCCAACCAGGATAAAGACCACGAATTAGAGCAGGTCCCTACAATCGAGGGAATCAAATAATAAGCAATACATTTATGGTATACTTTTTATTATTATAGACTTAAATGTATACAAACAATTAATCAAATTATAAACTAAAGATCAGATAGAAGATGTGACTTAACTGCGGACGGCTTTCCAGCGACATTTCGTACAAATATTATTGTGATTACAAATTACATTATTAAAGTAAACATGAAAATAGGTATACCATGATTCAATAAAACAAGGTGTGCTATGGATATTTTGACAACCGCCATTTTATATAAATTTCATGTCGATGACGTATTACATTGACAAGAAATTTATGTAGGTATACTGTGCTTTAACATAATTGATCGATGATTAAATTAAAGAAAAAAATAAATAAACAGTATTGGTCATTTATTTATTTTCTGTTTGACACAAATTCCTTATTAGAAAAATTTATTGGTGATGACGCCATAGTATAAAACAAATGGACTATCGAGCAGACTTTGTATTATTGGATCATGATAATATACTATAAATAAAGGTTAATAAGGATCTATTAGAAGAAGTAGCTGAAGAAATGAATGTAGGAAAACATAGAAATCCATACCCATAAATATTTATAGTATTAAATTTTGACCAAGTTGCTGGTGTAAGTAATTCTGTGTTATTCTTAAAACTACTTTGTTGTACATGCATAGTAAGGATATTACTAATGCTCCAATTTTTTCAGTATTTTCAATTTTTTGACAAATTCCTACCAACGTCGTTTATTGTGATTGACTATATAATTTATAATCATATATATAAAATTCTGCGTTATCCTTAAAAACTACTTTGTACATTTACTAATGCTCCGATTTTTTCAGTATTTTCAATTTTTGACAAATTATATTTCTACCATCATCGTTAATAGTGACTGGCTATATAATATATAATTATATAAATATAATTCTGTGTTATCCTTAAAAACTACTTTGTACATGCATAGTAAGGATATTACCTATGCTCCAATTTTTTAATATTTTCAATTTTTTAAAATTCCCACCATCATTTATAGTGACTGGCTCTTTTAACTTTTAGGCTATTGAACATGAAAGTATGTATACCAACGAGTATAACTTGCAGGTGATCCTTTGAGAATGGCATCACCACGTGTAACAAAATCAAAATATTCGTCATAAATATCTGTAGTAAGACATAACTGATCTTTTAATGGATGACACTTTGGTATCATAACTTTAACGTTATCTCAATCGAATATTGACTAACAAGGGAACCTTTTCAAGTCGAAAATTCATATCGAGTTTTAACATTGTATATAGTTAGAGGTCAAGGTAAGTAACAAAAAAATTACCACAGCTGCGATAAAACGGTTTAGGGGTGAAACACCCCTATGAAAATGTGCAAAATAATCATATTTTTTCAAATAACTCTGAAACTAATGAAAATTTCAAAAAAATTACAATAGAAAATTTTCATGATTTTTTATGCTCTTTCGAATGGCGATAGTCAAAATTCGAAAAAATTAAACCTATGTGGGTGAGAGTTAACCGTTTTACCGCAGCTATGATAATTTTTTTCTTACTTACCTTGACCTCCTCTAACTATATACAAAGTTTAAACTCGATATGAATTTTCGACTTGAAAAGGTTCCCTTAAGTAAGTCAAATGGTGTCAGATTTATGCTACACACATTGTACTGCCAGGTGAATGAAATAGACATTATTTTTTTTAAAGATTTGGATTCGTCTAGGATTGTTTGATGGTCGGAATATGCACCTCCATTATTACTTATCATACAATCGCCCCCTCCCCTTCAAGCGACGCCACTGTTCATAATGTCTAATGAGTCATTAATTGTATTTTGCGATAAACCCGTCAATTTTTTCCCCAAAAAGTTTCATACATGATTGGCATTGGTAAATTCTGAAAATATGTTCCTGCTATTACTTCCATAGGCACCCCATGTACAATTTAAATACAAACTAATCATTATTAGTTTAACATACCTTTTAACGTTTTTGTGATTCTTATAATTTTATTAGAAACAAACCCAGTACTATGAATATACCGAACTATAATTTTTTTTTACTAATTTATCATTAACATTACCTTTTAGAGAAAGCGGTTTAAATTTTATTAATTCAGCCCAGATGACGAATGTAGTATCCGAAGTTACATTCGTCCTTCCTGACCGTATCCTTGAGGTTGGTACGTCGGAGATCGGAGCCTCATAGGCCGGTCTCTAGGATTGTTATGATTTAAAAAGTATAGTTGGCTAGGATGTCGTTGTTTTAGTCTTTGGTATGTACTCAAAACATATTCCCATCATTGTGTTTTCTCGTGGTTGCGTCCGATATGCAGGGTTTATTTTTTATCTTGAGACTGCTTAGTATCTGGAAAACTATAGATTTTTACGGTAAATGTTTGGTACAAAAGTTTCAGGATTTGGAGGGGCAAAGCCAATGGAGGTAACAATTTTGATCTTGAGTGGAAGTTTTAAGGTCATTTTGGGGTCCACTAATTTTTTTCAAATAGAAACTTATTTATTTTCTTGCAAATTCGTACTTGGCTGAAAAAAAGGAACAATTTTTGTCTAAAAAGTTTTTAAAAAAAACTTTAATTTTAAGGTAATTTATTTTTCCTTTTTTATTTTAAAAAAATTTTTTTTTACGTTCAAAAATGTTGAAATAATTTTACAAGATGTTTAAGAAAAAATGCAGATTAAGAAATGAATTTGATTTTTTTTTATCATTTTTTATAATAAAAAATTTTTTTTTAGGCGTTGAAAAACACTGAAATTATACAAAATTATTTTTTTTAAATCTGTATTTTCTTTAAACATCTTGTATAATTATATTAAAAATTTTGAACGCAAAATTTTTTTTCTTAATGTAAAAAAAGGAAAAATAAATAATATAAAATTTTAAATTTTTTAAAAACTTTTTAGACAAAAGTTGTTCCTCTTTTCTTGCAAAGTACGAATCTGCAAAAAAATAAATAGGTTTCTATTTGAAAAAATTTAATTGACCCCAAAATGACCTTAAAACCTTCACTCAAGATCAGAATTGTTACGTCCATTGATTTTGCCCCTTCAAATCCTGAAACTTTTGTATCAAACATTTTCCGTAAAAATACATAGTTTTCCAGATATTTGAATGTCTCAAGTTAAAAAATATACAGTATAGTTTACCGTGTAAAATCCCTTTGTAAATGTCCATCACGCTCACAATTCAGACTCGTTAGTTTAGTTTATTTTGAATGACCCTTATATGCGCGGTTTTAAATAAAACTTTTTCGACCTTATTATTCTCTAGATTCTTGTAAACATTATTTTCATTTGTTTCAATCTCATTTTTAGAGAATCTTTCTATCAGGTCAGTTATAAGGATCTGCATTTCCTCTCTGCTTACAGCTTCATCTTGGGGAATATGTCGCGCTCTTTCGCTACTTTTCCTGTAAGATTCTCCGAGCATAACGGGTCTTAAATATTTTTCGATATCTTTAATGGTCCTTGGTTCGAAGAATCCCAGCTTTTTCGCTATCTCTGGGAGCATTCCCTGCAGGATATTTCTCACGATGTGGGATTCTGACACATCCCTGTCTAACGCTTTTGTCAGTGTGACCATCTCTTGAACAAAGGCAAGGGGGTTCTCTCGTTTCTGCTGTTTCCTCTTTCGAATTCTTTGATCTAGGTCTACTTCGTAATCGTAATCGACAGCTCTGAATATATCTTCAGTAAGTTTCCTCCAGGTAATATTATAATTTCGGTTGACGTAGATTTGGAACCGCGGTTCCGCGGCTTCTAACAATGACCAATCGAACGATGTAGTTTTGAGTTCATTATCCCACCTATTAACAAATGTAATTCTTTTAATAAACTCGTCTACATCAGGCAATTAGCTAGGATCATATATGGGTGGATTTAACCCTTAGCTTTCACTGTGGGGTACCAGGCGCCCCACATTTTTCAACTTCAATGTAAACTGTTTAAATTTTACAAGGTTTTCAATTTTTTAAATATATTAAATACTAGCGGGTACCCGCGACTTCGTTCGCGTAGAATTTAGGTTAGTGAAAATACATTAAGTTCAGTTGGATAAATAATACAGATAGATAATACAGCTTTTTTTATGATATTCAATAAAACAGGTAAAATGTTACACACCCATTTTTTATCTAATACATTTTTCGGGATATAAGGTAGCCTATGTCCTTCCTCAGGATGCAAGCTATCCTCTAAAAAATATACAGAAAGACAGATCCACTTTTGCATTTTTTATAATATTAAGTATGGATACAAAATCGTAAATATCTCGGCTCCTTAGTAAGATAGTTTTCCCCCTAAACCCCCCACCCTCGTAGTGTTTTTCCCGCCGGATCGATTGAAAATAATTACAACCTTTCATATGTGACAGGTGGTGAAATATTTTAACCAAATTTAATTTTTTCCCACACAAACATTTTCACCCCCTTGAAATTTCTTAGGGGATAAAATTTTTTGATTCGAAGTAGCCTATGTCCTTTCTCAAGATGCAAGCTATCTCCCTGCCAAATTTCATCAAAATCGGTTCAGCGGTTTAGCAGTGAAAAAACAGCAAACAGATCCACTTTCGCAATTATACATTACTAGATGTACCCACGCGGCTTCGCTCGCATTAAGTAAAAATTAAGTACAAACACAATTATTAGTTATTATTGTAATAATAAAAACAACACTTAAATTTAAATTTAATTATTGAAACAAAACTGACGGTCAAATGACAACGGCCGAGTCGAGGGAGGTCGAATACCGGCGTATTTAGTTCGCGCGTTATTAATAATATTTTACCGTATAAAACTTATTTAATGTTATTTCCTAAACTATACCACCAAATTGGATACTGTAAAAGGCAAATTGTATCTACATTAAGTACTTATGACGATGAAATCATTTATTTCAATAAGGATTGAAGTTTTGCAGGTCAAAACTCCATGTAAACCGAACCCAAATATTTTATGTTTTCTTTGTAACATAAAAGCAGTCATTGTGGCTTAAATATAAAAGTTAGACATATGGTGTCGCGGACTTTATTGTAGCACTTTTGATTCTACACAATTCTTTAATACATTATTTTGTTCTATATTCAACGGTTTAGGCAGCGTATCGCAAAACAGCGTGCCGTCGGTAAAATTTTTTCCGACTTGATTTACTAATATCGTCACTGCTTAGTTGTTATGTTACCTAACGTAATAAAATATAGCCTATAACCTGGCCAGAGAATTAAAAAAAAATCACGTAAATCGGATAACTGGTTCTCGAGTGATAAGCGCACTAACGGACAGACAGACAGAGAGACGTTGAGCTTTATATATATTAAGGATGAATTAAAAAAAAATCACGTAAATCGGATAACTGGTTCTCGAGTGATAAGCGCACTAACGGACAGACAGACAGACAGACAGAGAGACGTTGAGCTTTATATATATTAAGGATTATATATTCTTTTAAATAACCGATTGGAGTGCATTCCGTACCGTTCGAAGATGATAAAGGAATTTTATTGAATTAAAATATTCATTGGCTTACGAGTAGTTAACACTTTAGTGTCTGGGGTACGAGGTGACCTCAGTGTGGCAGGTAAGTTATTCTGGAGAAGTGGAGCAGCTAAGGGTTAATGCTTGTAATATTGTGGGTTCTCGAAAAGTGTTGAATATCACGTACCTTTCTTCTGCTACTCTGGCTTGTTCTGCTGTTAGATGTGGCTTTCCAAAATTTTCTCCATATAAGTATGTGATGTTAATTCGTCGGCTTCCCGTTATCGATGGTACGGGGTCCGCATTGAACATTGCATGGGCGTTCTCCTGGACTGTCGCTTGCTGAATCTGCATATCTGTCATGTCTGGTTAGTTTGTTCATATCGGTTTTCTTTACATATTTCTTTAAAACCCATTTTAACTGACCCTTCTAAAATTCCCCTTAAGGTTATTCGATGCTATAGAACAATGTATACATAGATAAAAGCCTAAAAATGTTATTTATGGATAACTTATATATTTTACTAATTTTTATTTAAAATATTGGACGTTCGGTTTTTGAGTAATTGGATATTAAAAATAGAGTTTTTAACACACAGTAAATAAGAAAACTTACCAAAATTGCTCTATTTATTGAAATTCTACACAACTGGCTATATAGAGACGTTTTAAAATCTAATTATTCAAATTTTACACCCTTTTAAATACTATAAAAATTATAAAACAAATATATTCACGTGTAATTTATTCAAAATAATGAAACACCAGCTCTGCCATTACAGCATATTAGTATATGTTACTATTATATAACGTTCTGCTTATTTCAATTTTCAAATTAAATTAAACTTTTTTTTAATTTTAATAACTAACATAGTAAAACATTCCATTAAATGTAGGTACATGTGTTCTGAATATAATAATTAAAAACAAAATTTTAAAGTTAAACTTTTATTACATCGTCTCAAACTTTTTGGTCTGTCTGTTGCATGTCGCGTGAAATTTGGACTGCGCATGCGTGGAACAAGCAGCATTCATTGTATGACAGTTTATGTACTGTGTGCTATTATACATATTTAGTAAGTTTGTATTGTAATTTGTCAGTGTTTAATGTAAATGTTGTTATTTATTTGCCTTTGGTAAATAACGACACAGCTAGTGAGTCCAAAAAACTGATCAACGAGAAATAATAGTGCAAAAATGAATGACGATGAATTAATTTTACGCCGTAAAGAACAGAACGCCGACAGAGCACGTGCTTATAGAAAAAGGAAAACAGATCTCGGTTTTTATATAGAATTTATTAGAATTATTAGAACTTTTTGCTGGTGCATGTTGTTGTTTATGGATTTATTTCAATTTTGAGTGCTTGAATTTATTATTCCGAAAATTTTTAGTTAAATGTCTATAATGTGAAAAAAAGTTTCACTTTTACCGGGGTTTCATAAAACCACACAATCCTTTTTCGAAACCAAATCTTTTTTTACAGTGTGCTAGACGTATAATCTTAATTTAATCAAAGTTGATGAAAATGACAATAGTAATTAAGAAAACTTTACACTTACCTTTTACACAAAACAACACAGACTTCCTGAAAGGTACGTCTACATATTGAATCCTACCAGGATAAAGACCATGAATAAGATCAGGTACCTAGGAAATTAAATGATAAGTAACACATTGCAGGCCAGTAAAATCTTACAAAAAAAACCCTTAAAATCGCAAAACGTGATGTAAAGCTGATTTTTTGATATGTTATTTGGACCCCTTAGGGGAGTGTGAAACTACATTTTGCAAGCAAAAAAAAGTTGTGCTACCTGCGTAATACGTGAAAAACTGCAAAATTTTCGGACTTTTTTCAGTTTTTGCAGTTCAATTCAAAAACTATGGGTTTTTTGACATTACTTGTTAATATCATTTTGAAAGTATATTAAATTTGAGACAATTTAAGCCCACCCACAGCTCCGTATATATAATAGTTTTTGAGATATGGAGTTTCAAAAAATTACATGGTTTTCAGAAATGTTAAAATTTTGAGTTTTGCTTATGTTTTCAGCCGAATATAAGAAAACTATAAGGTTTACAGACCCTGTTTTGCGTTTAAATGAATGGTAATTAAATGTACTAAAACTAAATTTCTCACAATTTTTCTCTAAGCATGAGCGGTTATGCCGATATTCGGCTGAAAACATAAGCAAAACTCAAAATTTTAACTTTTCTGAAAACCATGTAAAGGCTATAGGGGGATAAGAATGGGTAAAGTGCCCCCGCGCCGATTTTGGCTGTTATATTTTTTTATAGTAACTACTAACACAGGTAACAATTTGACAAAATTTTAACCCTCGAAAATTTACCCCCAAGGGGTGAGAATTAATTTTGAAAATTTCGTAAAAAATTAATAACTTTTGAAAGAGTCAACCGATTTGAATAAAATTTTAACATGTTATAGATGTCACTAAGGTGCATTATAGAAAAAATCGGTAAACCTGAAAACTTAACATAACCTCAAAAAAAAGTGTTTTATTTTTTTCAAAATTTTTTTTTGCTCACTTTTAATTTTGGTACAATCACCAAAATATTTGTGTGACTTTCTAGCATAGTTTTTTATAACATATATTTTTTTCAGATTTATTTTCCAGCTGCGTGACACCTAAAAAAAATTTTATATTTTTCTAAAATTTTTTTCACTCACTTTCAATTTTGGTACAGTCACCAAAATTTTTTTGTGACTTTCTGGAATACTTTTTTATAATATATATTTTTTTCAGATTTTTTTCCAAGTGCGGGACACAAAATTTTTTTTTTAATTTTTCAAAATTTTTTTCGCTCATTTTTAATTTTGGTACAATCACCAAATTTTTTCAGTAACTGTCTGGCATAGGTTTTTATAATATATGTTTTTTTCAGATTTTTATTCCAGCTGCGTGATACCTAAAAAAAATAAAAAGTATTTTTTATTTTTTTTTTGAGGTTATGTTTGCCGTATAATCACAAAATATATTTTGTATCAATTTCTATCAATTTTTTTAGTAAGTATTTATATTTTTTAGATTTTTTTCCTGTTGCGAGACACAATTTTTTTTTTTTTAATTATTTTTTCGCTCACTTTCAATGTTTGTACTGTCGACACATTTTTTCAGTGATTTTTCAGGCGTACACAATATACATACAATGTAATACATACATTGATTTTTTATAGGACAACTAGATATAGCAATAGCCCTTTATGAAAAGGCAGTAAATATTAGATTTCACTGCCAGACAGACTACCTGAAGAATATTGACGATATTAAATCTTTCAAAAATAGATTAAAAGATTTTTCATACAAGAAATGTATATATAATAGGTACATTTAATAATTACGAGAGGGAATGACTTTTTTATTTTCATTCTTTATTTAGTTCTCATATTTTTTTTTAATTTTCAATTTGTTATGTGTATTGAATATCAGAAACGTTTCTTTATATTGTATGTAATGATTAACTACAATTTTGTTTAATTTACTTTGTACATACCCATAAATAAGTAGGTATATTTTTGCTTTTTGACATGTTCGATAGTTTTTTAACGAATAAAACATCTATTATATGAGTAATAATCATATACGACGTATACGACGGATAACTGTATAAGAAAACACAAAATTACCGATTTCTCCAAAAGTTTGAAATCATGTTAAATCGTAATTTGATATCATTAGGTAAATTGTAAATACTAGACTATATTCATTAATGAAAGATAATAAAAAAATAATTTTTGAATAGGTACAGTTGTCCATTATGCCCCCAAAATAAAATTTTAAGGGGGTTCCACATGTATTCTATACTATTCACAAACCATAATTCCAAGTGGTTTACGGGCTATTTACAATTTTACCCTCACTACCCTTGCAGAAAATTAAAGCAAATACATATTTTCTTAAGTGTATGTATTTGCTTTAGGTATACATATACATATTATACTATATTGAGCGAAAAAATAATTTGAAAAAAAAAATTGTGTCTCGCAACAGGAAAAAAATCTAAAAAATATAAATACTTACTAAAAAAATTATGATAGAAATTGATACAAAATATATTTTGTGATTATATGGCACGCATAACCTCAAAAAAAAAATGAAAAATACTTTTTATTTTTTTTAGGTATCACGCAGCTGGAATAAAAATCTGAAAAAAACATATATTATACAAACCTATGCCAGACAGTTACTGAAAAAATTTGGTGATTGTACCAAAATTAAAAATGAGCGAAAAAAAATTTGACAAAAATTAAAAAAAAAATTTTGTGTCCCGCACTTGGAAAAAAAATCTGAAAAAAATATATATTATAAAAAAGTATTCCAGAAAGTCACAAAAAAATTTTGGTGACTGTACCAAAATTGAAAGTGAGTGAAAAAAATTTTAGAAAAATATAAAATTTTTTTTAGGTGTCACGCAGCTGGAAAATAAATCTGAAAAAAATATATGTTATAAAAAACTATGCTAGAAAGTCACACAAATATTTTGGTGACTGTACCAAAATTAAAAGTGAGCAAAAAAAATTTTTGAAAAAAATAAAACACTTTTTTTGAGGTTATGTTAAGTTTTCAGGTTTACCGATTTTTTCTATAATGCACCTTAGTGATATCTATAACATATTAAAATTTTATTTAAATCGGTTGACTCTTTCAAAAGTTATTAATTTTTTACGAAATTTTCAAAATTAATTCTCACCCCTTGGGGGTAAATTTTTGAGGGTTAAAATTTTGTCAAATTGTTACCTGTGTTAGTAGTTACTATAAAAAAATATAACAGCCAAAATCGGCGCGGGGGCACTTTACCCATTCTTATCCCCCTATAGCCTTTTTGAAACTCCATATCTCAAAAACTATTATACATACGGAGCTGTGGGTGGGCTCAAATTGTCTCAAATTTAATATAATTTCAAAATGATAATAACAAGTAATGTCAAAAAACCCATAGTTTTTGAATTGAACTGCAAAAACTGAAAAAAGTCCGAAAATTTTGCAGTTTTTCACGTATTACGCAGGTAGCACAACTTTTTTTTGCTTGCAAAATTTAGTTTCACACTCCCCTAAGGGGTCCAAACAATATACCAAAAAAGCAGCTTTACATCGCGTTTTGCGATTTTAATGTAGAATATGACTGGCCTATTCATAGTATCTGTAGTATTTATTATGATGAACTTTAATCTATTTAGAAACAATTATTCACAGTATAAACTGTGTATTAGAGAGATGTGACTCGACATAGCCTACTGGAATCGTGCTTAACATCATTTTATAACTTACAGAAAATTTGGGAAGGGTAGATAAAATTATAAGTTATGCAGCTGATTATTTTCAAAATAACGTATTTTCAGTAAAAAATTTTCTGACAAAAAATAACATATTTTTGAAAGTGCTAATAATTGACACTATGGAGTGACCTTAAAAAGGTCCAGGGTGGCCAGTTTCTGGAAAACCGGGAAAAGACAGGGAATTTGGTTGGAAGAAAAACGGTAAAATTCTCCTGGAAAACCAGGAAAACTAAGGGAAATTTGTTCCAGAGAAATACTGGTCACCCTGAGGTCCCAATAAAGGGTTTTCAAGCTCAAAAGTTCTTTTTAAATTGTCCAATATATTCTGGGTTTTCGGTAATTTTGTTACTCGGAAACTATCAATTTTTAAAAATAATTGCAAAAAGCACTAACAATAAGATTTGAGATTTTTTTAATTTATAAATATGTAATTTTATTTCATAATTTCAATATTTTTCTTCATACAAAAGTTGCATGAAAAAATAAATAATTAATTTGAAAAACAATTCTTACAGAATTCTTGTTTAATTGTCAGTAGGTACTTTTTAATCATGTGATTTTTCGTAAAAAAATTATAGTTTTCGAGTAAAAAATTATTGAAAATCCATAAATTTCTGTTTGATTTGCTCAATATCATAAAAAAATGGTATTTTAGAAAAAAAATGTTTCAGACAAAAGATGTTTATTTTATTTCAATAACTACGAATCTGCAACAAAAAAAATGGGTTTAGATTTGAAAAACCATTAAACTTTTGTCTGCAACATTTTTACTGAAAATTCTTTGTTTTGGTAATAATTCGCTGGAAAGTCTTTAAAAAACACCCGGTATAACTAAAAACTCGAAAATAAAAATATAAAAAAACTTTCAAAAAAATTTGCTTCAAAAACCGACTAAAAAGCAGAAAATAAAATTCGATTATATTTATTTCGTACTAAATATTGAAATTAAAAAAAGGTATTTTGTTCATACTATACAAGAGTTTAAAAAATGTATCTTGTATACAAACAAAATCAACTTTTTTTTAAATACAATATTTAGTACGAAAAGAGTCCAACCGAATTTTTTTTCTGTTTTTTAGTCAGTATTTGAAAGACAAATTATTAAAAAAAATATTTTTTATTTATTTAATTTTCTCAGTTAATGAAAAGATAATAACTTTCACCTCAACCGTGCGCTTATACATACATATATTTCATCCTTATACGTCTATGTCCCCCTCCATACCGTGCAACTTTTATCTGAAAAGTTTTTTTATAACATTTCACCATAAAAAGTTATTAGACGTGTGCATTTAAAATGGGACACCCTGTATATGTGTGAGACAAACCATTTCTTTAATGATCTGTCGGCAGTCATCAAACTACTACCCACAGGTCAAATTCTGGGGTAATCATTTGTTACTCAATAACCTAATATTCTAAAACATAGGTGTCCAACCTTTTGAGCTTTGTGGGCGCAAAAAAATAGCGAAAAAATTTATTAAGGGCCGCAAAAAATTTATTTAATTAATTTATATAACTATTTATATTATTTTATAGATTTATTAGAAATATTATATTTCTATACTTTGAAAAAATCTGATTTTCATATTTCACTTTTTTTTAAATCTAATGAATAACTAACGAATAGTGCTCGGGGGCCGCATGCGGCCCGCGGGTCGCGGGTTGGACAAGCCTGTTCTAAAATACTATTCGAATCTTCCTGGATCCAACCATATTAATGAACCATATCAATTATAATGATTTATTAATTTAAACATGTTTTATATTTAAACTTACCGATCCACCGAATCCAATGAAAAGACAGAATGTTTTCAGAGAACAGGCACAGCAGAACGAACTTGATTTGAACATTTTAAGATCCATTTTAAAACTCTTTTTAACTATCTGTATTATATTTATATTATATATTTATATCAATATTGTAAAATTCGATTTCATGTATTGTTTTCTACAACATGTACAAAATCATATAACGTGTATACTAAACAGTTTTAAAGGAAATGATATATAATCATTCATAGTTCTTCCTGTTACTGATATAAGTAATACATATTTCTAATAGTTTAACATTTAACTAGGACTGGATTAGGTTTTTTTTGATCCCAGTTTCTTAAGGGGCCATACCAGTTTGAAGTTTTTAAAAAATCAATTTTTCTTTTTTTGCCTTCTTGTTTCAAGAATATTGTAGGTATAGCTGATGAGTAGTTTTTATGGTAAATATTAGAGATGCCACGAATATTCGGCTACTATTCGGTATTCGGCCTATTCGGCTACTTTTTTTACTATTCGGTATTCGGCCGAATAGTTCTCAATATTCGGCCGAATACCGAATACCAAATCGTGAAAAAAAGCACATAATAAATATTACTCAAAAATTTTTTTTTACAAAAAATCAGCATATTTAATACTTAAAATCTATCAGTGGTAAGTTATGATGAATGAAAATTTTTTTTTTGCATTTGTTGTTACACAGATCTTGCTGTTACACAATAAACAAACTGCCAGTTTATTGTCTTCACTACAAATTTTATTATATTCCCGAAATAGGTGATTTTTTATTAAATGGTGCCATTTCGTAAAGCTTTTCACGAACAAACAGTGATATTTTTAAAGATATACAGTGTATTATATTAAGGTGACCATCTGTCCAATTTTGAAAAGGACAGTCCTCTATTTTGGCCAACTGTCCTCTCTAGAAAACGTGTCTTCTTTTTGTCCTCTTTTTTAAGTTTTCGAAACTTTTGTCCTCTTTTTTTGTTATTTGGTAAAATAAATGTTATCCAAAAAATTACAAAAAATAAATATTTTATTTTTCTCAAAAATAATAGTAATTATTGAAATTAATCATTATTGACTTAAAATTTTCGCCAATAATGATTATTAATGTGACACGACCTACTCGCAAATGAAACAAATACGCCCACCGAATATTCGGCCGCCGAATATTCGGCGCTTCGGCCGAGAGCCTAGCCGAATATTCGGTATTCGGTATACGGCCAAATCACTATTCGTGGCATCTCTAGTAAATATACCTAATTTTATCTTGTAAAAATCGATAGTTAAATCTTTAAACGCGTTTTTCTCGATATGATATTTGCAAATTTGCTGTCATTGTAACTCAAAGAGCAATTATCTAATTGACTTGAAATTTGAACTGACTAGTAGGTACTCTTGAATATATTTACTCTACGATGACGTAGGATATTTTTGATTGGATGAAAATTGACGATTTGGCATTAAAAATACGACCATTTTATAGGCAATAAAACAGACTTTTTTTCATAACCACGCCACTTTGTTAGATTTTGATATTTTTCGAAAATCGTAGGTCATCGTACAGGAAAAACCTTCCTGTTTAACGAAAATAGCGCATAAGTCGCTTAGATATCGATATTTTTTACGAACCTAAAAAAAGACAACATGTCTTCAGAGAACAGGCACAACAGAATGAACTTGATATGGACATTTTAAGATCCATTTTTAACTATCTGTAATATATTTATATTATATGTATATTTATATCAATATTGTAAAATTCGATTTCATGTATTGTTTTCTACAACATGTACAAAATCATATTACGTGTATACTAAACAGTTTTAAAGGAAATGGTATATAATCATTCATAGTTCTTCCTGTTACTGATATAAGTAATACATATTTCTAATAGTCTAATATTTAACTAGGACTGGATTAGGTTTTTTTGGAACCTAGTTTCTTAATTTTTTGATTAAAAGTAATACAGTCAATATATTTGTACACGGAGAGAATATTCTTTTAAAAATTAACAGAAAATGTTGTGAACCTGAGGACAGAATCAACTTCTGAAAAAAATTAACAGAAAAGTCGGTAGAATTTAAAATAAAGTAAGTGAAAAATTACAATGACATACTGGTAAATTTTAACATAGTACCTATTAAAATTTATTTACTCTGAAAAAGTAATATACGCTATTCTTTAATTTAATTTCTTGCATATGAAATTTTCACGTATATTCTCTATTTTTACTGTTTCTATATTACTTTTCATATCTGGCCCATCGCCGTCATAGAAACTGCTATACAGTATATTGAATTTTAGTAGACGTTCTTTTAAATGTTACCATGTCGGGTGTTAAAAATTTCTAGGATCAAAATTTTTTTCATCCGTCTATGCAATTTTTTATTTTTTTTCCCATTCTATATGCATCGTAATTAAATAAAAATGTTAATGAATTTTTTTCATCTGACCATTAACAACTCGTTAAAATAATTATTAAAGATTTATAATTATTTAAACTTACGGTATAGTAATTTTTGATAAGTACTGTTGGTATGAAATATTACTACGTTACCGATTAATTTTTCACAGAATGAAATTTCGTCCTCCCGTTTACATGTTTTTTATGTTAAAAATTAACATTAAATTTTTTCAGTGTATATAACATTGGTCGTTCTTAACCTTCGTGGCTTCGCTCGCGTAGACTACGGAATTATTGCTTAAGATTTTTGGAAAACATAATTGAAGAAATATATTTTTTTATTCTACACAGTTCTTTACTACATTGTACATGTATTGTCAATAGTGTGCTGTTTTTCGACTTGATTTGTAATAATCGTCACTGCTTATTTTTACATTACAGCAAATTAGTACATGTTACTATGTTACTATTATACCGGGTGTCCCAGATAAATTTTCCAGCATGGGGATCTCAGTATCTATAAGAGATACAGGTTTGGTTAAATGAGATGAATTATTTGTAAGTAAGGGGTGAGTATTACTACACAAAAAAATAATCTTAATTCTATGTGGTTTAGGTGGTATACCCAAAAAACTGAAAATTCGGAATTTCATTAAATGGCTATAACTTTTTTCTCAAAGTAGACAGGTATTTTTTGTAGACGGTTTCTCAAAGCACTTTTTGTGTAGAATCGATTGGTGTATTTAGATTTTTTATATCACTTTTAGTTTCCGAGTTATGAGCCCTAACTTTAGTTTTTCTTATGGGCCACTAAGTTGGCTATGGCATATTTGAACGTGTTTTTTACTCTACTTTACAACGATATGTCACATTACTATTATCTCTTTCTGCTTTTTGTTTAGTTATTTTTACTATAAAATAAGAGTGGTTTTAAATAAATTACAGCCATATACTACTACAAAAAAATACATAAACAATTAGACAACAATATAAAAATTTTCTAAATATTTAAAAAAAATATTACTACACCAAAAAATTAAATTGATTCAACTGCTATGTCTTCAATTATTCTTCCATGGGTACTTCCTAATTTTATTTTTAACTGATCGTACATACTGTGGACGACAAATATTTGGTATAAAGCTAAACCTGAAAAAAACATATGATTATTTTAAAACTGAAATAAAATTCTGAAAAAATAATAATATACACTTTAAATTTTCTAATTATCTACTAAAATTGATATATTCTGAGCAAATAGTTGAAAAAGAAAAACTATTTATTTTGTTAATATCATTAAAAAAAATATTCCAGACAAAATTTGTTTTTATTAGGGTCTTGTAGAAATCTAGGAACCATTATATTTCGGTCTGTCTGTCTGTATGCCACAAGTCTCCTATTATATTTCTTTTATTAATAAAATTTTTTCTAAAATATATACCTTTCAAAATACTTCGTTGTAGCAAATTAAAATGTACACCCTGATAATACTTACAAATAAGTGGAAAGAAAAATAAAGGAATTGCACTTTGAAACATAACCATCAACACCATAAGTAATATCGATAAGATAACTACTAAAATCCATTGAAATACTATAAAGACCATTAGAAGTCCAGTGCGTTCCTAAAATAAATATTTTTTTAGTTTTCATTATTAAAAATTAAAATGTGAATCAGTCCACTGCAATTAGATTTTTCCACTTAAATAAAATGGTCTGTGTATTTTGGGTAGGCTGCGATTTTGGGAGAGGGGTATCGAAGGGTTATTAGAAGTGAGTTTACAACTGAATCTTAAACTTGAGTTGAGTGGAGGTGTTATTGTTTAGCCGCCATCTTGAAAATCGCAGCCTACTCGAAATTCGCAGTTACTATTTTATTACGCCAGATTGACTGTACTATACTCAGAGCTAAGGATACTGCGGGAGATGATTCCTGCTGAATTATGTTGTAGTATATTGGGACTTTATCGTATATTAATTACAACCCCAACAAATATTTTTTTCCTGGAAAAATTAACAGATCTAAAGTTGAGTAAAATTTTATCAGTTTGCGGGATCTAAGGGGCACTCCAAATACTTAATGCCAGGATTTAATGACTCATATTAATAGTTTAGCCCTTGTGTAATACAATCATGTACTTTTCAGAATTAATTATGTAACTAGAAGGCAACAGTAAAGCGGGTTTAAAATGGTCTAATAAGCGTCGCGCGACGACTTTCGTCACTCGCAACGGGCAAACGACATGTCCGATCGCAAAAATTTTGCTGAATATATTTATCTGTTGATTGCCTACATCACATATGAAAATTTAAAAAAAATCTGAGAGGTCACTGTATACCTCATTGGTGGCTCTTTATTGGAATGGCCCTAAAAAATTATTTAGGGCCTAGCGTAAAGTTTGAAAATATAAACTTTGATCTATCCATTGAAACAATCCAAATGCAAAAGGTTTCATCAAAATCGGTTCATAGAGGCCCGATTTTATTATTTCGATGTTTTTCAGTCTAATTGCAGTGGACTAAATGTACTTATCCTAAGAATTAAAAATTACAAATATATTTTTGAACGTAGGCTTTCGCGGTTCTTTGATTGTTTGGATTTTTTAAAAGCAGTTACACTCGACACTTCACTTCTGAAAAAGAGCATAAGATATTGGCCAAAATATCAAGTGATATTAAAGTGCGACGCGGCATAATAACTCAAAAATGTGTAATTTTTTTTACCTTTTCAACGCCTGCTATCAGTATAACATTGATGGCAAAATAAATGACCATTGGAATTATGTTCACCCAATACATTACATAAACTGAAACCAATTAAAGTAAAATAATTATAATATACAATACACAATATCCAATTGTTTTTTTTTAATTCAAAGTTTTTTTCTGTTACATTTCTAAATAAATATAAAAATTAAAAGTAATTTTTGAACCAAAACAGTATTATACTAGCATAGTTTACTACTAGCTTTTAAGCACGAGGTAAGAAAATTTTAATTAATTTCTTTGTATTTGTCAAAAAAATTTTTTTCTTAATTCATATTTAACTTTTGTTTATAAACATAGTTTTTTTTTACTAAGGAGCTTAACGCCATAAAAAAGTAGATTTTGATGAAACTTTGGAAATAATAATATTAAAAAAAAAAATTAAAAATCGTTTCAAAATTTCAATGTCATTAGGAGTATAGTTTAAGAGATATTAAATCAACACATTAATATGCATTCTTATGAGAACTGTATAATTTCGAAACATGACAGGACTTTTCAAAGTGATAATTTTATGAAAACTTGAGCATATATTCTTTATTCATTTACAAAGATATTTAAAAATTTCCAAAATGATTGGAGCCGCGTTTTTTTAATTAAAAAATGATGTGTGAAACAAAGAGAGATAGATGCATCTATGTGATTTCACATACTCCAGAGAGAGACACACCTTGCCTTCACTCAGTGTTTATCCACAGGCGCTTTCCCCGCACCATTCCACACAATGCTAATCCCACACTATATAGCAGTGTTTCCCAACGTGGGGCCCACGCTCCACAGGAGGGCATTTCGATTGTTAAGGGGGGCAATTTGAAAATGGACTCATTCAAGTTAACCATATGGTTAATTATTTTAATTAAAATATATAGAAAAATCTTTAATTAAAATTATTATGTAGGTACTTGAATTTCAGTTCTCCATTATATGTTTTGAAAATTTACTTACTGTGTATGCTCAATAATTTCCTAGTGATTTCTTCCTAAAACCTATAATTCTAATTTATTTAGTGAACATTTCAATTTTTTAATATTAAAATTTATGTATAAGTTGGGGGGGGGGGTATAAGAAATTTAGAAAGGCTTAGGTGGGGCATAGCACAAAAAAGGTTGGGAAACTCTGCTCTATAGTGTCAAATTTCTTATGCTAGGTACTTAAATGTAGAATAAGTAATGATTGTGGGCACTTACGAAAAGTTGTTGGACGATGCATAGGTCCTTCTACTGCAAAACCTGTGCATGTAATTATACATAACCCCGAAAGTATCTAGAAAAAATATTTTTTTTATTATACGGAATGAATATAAGTAAGAAAAACATTAAATATTAACTTTATGGAATAGTTTCCTACAAAAATTCATTGCCTGGTTATTTGCCACTATTTAGTTCGATAGCGGGGTCGTCCTTAAGCGAGTAATGTAAAAAATGCTCTTTTTACATAAAAAACTTCACGTTTTCTCTGGCAATTTTTTAGAAATAAATAAAAAATAAAAGAGGGAGTACCTAACCTTGTCATAATCAAATGACAATACCTATCCCATATTCGCAGCGTGCAACTTTAGTAGCAACTTAGGTGGACTTTGGCGTACTAACAAACAAATAATTTCAATAAAATATCGTAATATATACATTTTAGACGATTATTTATGACTATTGGCTATGTGCACGAAGTCTATTAGCGCCGCTAGTGGGAAATAGAGAAGGATTGAATTCTCTTTTTATCATTGTTTAATATGTTTAATATCGTGAAATTTTTTATTAAACAAATATCATTTAATTTAGCTGTTTGCATATAATATAAATAGTATAGCATAAAAGGTACGAGAAAATTATTTATTTTGGGTATCTTTTTCTCTTTAATTATGACGTATAATAGAGAAATAATTAATTCGTTTACATTGACAGCATAACCTCAAATTTTGGCGCCGATAATTTTACAATATTGCTCACCACGAACACTCGCATCGACATTATTTCTAACTCCACCCCCTTGCACATAATCTATAGTGGGATTAACCATGTTGACCTTTTTATTTTCAGTTAAAAACGAGCCTATTAAAAATGACAGTTAGTCCACCCAAAGTGTTATTTTTTGCCATGTTGTGCGCTGTGATCGATTTCGTTTCCCCCACCACCTACTTTGCACCCAGCGGATACAAAAATATATTAGAAATCGATGGATGTTTTTGAATGATCAAAATAGGACCTATAGAGTGAATTCTGGGTAATAATTTAATTTATTGTTTGATAATCTCTACACGGAGAAAAATATTTCAAAACAGTCACTCAATTTTTAAAGAAATATTACTATCTAACGTAGTAATCTTGAAACATTCCAAAATGTTGTAAATTTTGCTAGGCCACGTGTTAGGTACTAAAGTTACAATACGAATAGTAATTTTTGCGTGCAGGAATAAAGTTATACTATTGGTATAGTTAATTTTTTTATAACAATAAAAAATACACTATTAATTTTACACAATCGTAGTATTTATTGTATTGTCTTTTAATTGAAATGAAATAATTTGTATAGCATTTTATAATAATAGTCCAGTCAAGTTAAAAATTTTGTATATATGACAAATAGGATAAATATTCGCCAGGATAATTTTAGCGCCGATCGATGGGTAATAAGGTCCTTAATAAAATATTGAATTTGCAAGGTTGTGGGCCCCCGGGAAATACACAAAAAAAAATCAAAACAAAAAAACTTGACCTCCGTTTATGTTAAATTATACTAACAACTTCATATCAAGAGATTCAATTTGTATAGAATAAAATCACATATAAAACGCATTGCATTGTATTATTCTATGTTGGATAGTTTTTAAAATACGTAATATCAAAAAAGGCAAAAATTTACAAAAAAAAATTTCTTGATGTTGCCCCTATGAATACAATTCAAGGTGAAAACTATTTTTGAATCCATAAATAGCTTCCTTATAGTATCTAGTTAAACAGTGAATTTTTATAAATTTTTTATTAATCGTTAAATACCAATATTCCTTCTTACAACTGATTGTGGCATATAGCGACATATTTCAAAAATTACATTTTAGTCATGTGATTTTCGACGATCATCACACAAAAACTATTAACTTTAGAAATATGAATTTTATTGTTTTTTATAGGAAATTTCATTCTCTATCAAACGGGTCCTGTTCATTTTTGCTCTAGCTCACATCGTTTTCGCTGCATTAATGATTTAAACATAAGCGGAGGTCAAGTTTTTTTGTTTTTATTTTTTTTGGTATATTTCCCGGGGGCCCACAACCTTGCAAATTCAATATTGTATTAAGGGCATCATTACCCATCGATCGGCACTAAAATTATCCTGGCGAATATTTATCCTATCTAAATATCTAATTTGATTGGTCTATAAGTTGAATAAATCATGTAAATGATATTTACGAAAATAGTAAAAATTACAATGGAGATTGTAGAAGTTACTCAATTGACAGTTATATTAAAACTGATAGTATTTTTTGATATAAAATTGAAATTTTTAATCAACTGTAATTTTTATTAAAAAAATTGACTCGATTTTTCCCCGTGTAGGTACTATTCAATTCTACTCCCTGTGTCAATAGTAGGTAATTATCCATCATTACAATAAAAATTGTATTTTGTAAATACACTTACCAATCCAGCGAAACCTATGAAAAGACATCCTGTCTTCAGAGAGTAATCACAGCAGAACGAATTTACTTTGACTAAATTAAAACCCATTGTAACTGTATTTAAATATCTAGGTATATCTCAAATATTACAATAGGTACTCGATTTCATGTATAATTTTCTATAATGTTTACAAAATCACGTCCCGTGCATGACTAAACAAGGAAATGATTTACTATTATTTATGTAGTTCTTCCTGTTACAAATATTACTAATACATATTTATAATAATTTTACATTTAACTTGACGGGATTACGTTTTTAAATTAAGGGGGATAGCCACTGCGACGAGTAGAAAAATTGTCAATGTTTGGGATTTTTTTTCACATACATAACTAATTATTTTTTAATTTGGTAAAGGACATTTTATTAAGTATATATTCAATTTTTTTAATATCAATTTTTATTGAAAAATATTAAATATTTACAAAATTATGAGCCTCGATGTGACGACCAAAAAAATATATTTTTCTCTATGATTAACTCGAAATTTCGAGAAGGGTTAGGTACATATATGAAGAAAATAAATAATTTTTTTTAATGAATGTAGCTATCGTTGCACGTAGCCGTTTTTTTAATTTTATTTTTTCACAAAATGGCGATCGTTTGAATTTTTTTTTTCATTTTTAAGACCTATTTTTTTAATAGAGCAGTTTTAAAAATAGTAATTATCAAAATTTCAAAAATCGGCTAGGTGTAACAATAGCTACTAGAATTACGAAAATTATAAAAAAAATAAAATTGGTTCATTAGTCTTTGAGGAATCGTGTCAACCAAGACGAAAAATGTCATTTCGAGATAAATGTGTTTAATGTTTTTGTTAAGTCATAACCGGCCGTGCTACATCGTCTCACTAAATTGACTGTAACTCCGTCGATTTTCGGAATTTAAACTCGATTTTTTGTATACATTTTTATGAATATGTATACTTTAAAAAATGTTTAAAAGAAATACAGCAAAGATTTTTGTAAATAAAACTGGTCCTTCGTATTCTTCATGGAGTAAATTTTTATAAAGAATATTTCAAACCAAGACATATTATAAAAATAATAACGAACTAGGAGGAGGGGTGGGGGCAGTAATTAGTTATTTTTATTATGAAATAAGAGTGATTTTAAATCAACTTCAGCCACAATATACAACAAATTATAATTGAATAAGCAACAATAACAAAATTATCAAATTTACATTTTTGAAAATTATTACTGCACTAAAAAATTATATTGATTCAAACTGTTATATTTTCAATTATTCTTCCATCGGTACTTCTTAATTTTGTTTTTAACTGATCAGACATACTGTCGACGACAAATATTTGGTATAATGTTAAACCTGAAAAAAAATAGTTTTTAATAATAGGTATCTGGCCAGTAACAATATATCATTGAAATTATGATTTTTAATAATGAAATATGTTAAAAAGATTATAAAAAATGTATTTATTTTTATATAAAAAGCGAGATTAATATAATTTTTATTAAATAAAAATGCAAAATACAGAACTTATATACTTTGGCAAATTTGGAATTCATTTTTAATACACAAAATAGTTAAATTATTGTCCAACTCTGAATGTTTGATTATTGTTCACGTGGAGTGCGACGTCACAAACATTGTATGTCACCTACGAGCGTTTTGGCGGCAAATTCGAAATTAGTTTTAAAAGAGTCAATTTCTGCGATTAAACCTTTATTTTCTGCAGAAATAGGTATTTTTTTGGAAATAGGAGACACGTAACATTATCATAGAATAGTTTTTTTTTTTAAATTAGTCCAAAAGCCTATTTAATCAAATAGTACAGGATGTTCCATTTTGACCAATGCGCGGAAATAATTCGAAATTTTCGCATTTTACGAAAAAATGTTTTGTAGGGGACAACTGAATTAATTATGACATTATAATTTTTTACTAAATATATTTTTAATTTAGGAGGTCGAACTCGTCCTATATTTTCGAAGGTACATGTTTTCTGTTATCAATTTTGACCTCCGAATCCATTCTATTTTCGCCATGATGCCTGTGTCTGTCTGTCTGTCTGTCTGTAAGCGCTGTAACTCAAATACAACAAATCGTAGAAGGGTGAAATTTTATATTTAAGAATAATTTTTGTCTGGAAAAAAAACGATCTTTCAACCGGATATTGATGTTTACTGAGAAAGAAACAAGAAAATGTTTGTTAACTAATATCTCGCAAACAACAGATTTAAATAAATTTTCATTAACAGCTAAATTTTCTAAATAAGTGAAATCCTATATGCTAGGAAACCATCTGTCAAAAACGACACGTCGCCACCTAGTGTGCGCCGTTAGCAACTTTGGGTATATTACTTTTCAAAAAGGACAGCCGAAAGTAATGTTCCCAAGTTCCGATTTCGTTAATTTTTTTTCTTATCTATAAACCTATGTATGAAGAAGTACTTGACCAAGTTTTAATTAATTTTAATAATTATTTTAGCTGTAATTAATTATAATTTGAAAATCGAAAACCTTTTTTTTCTACTTAATGGTTTGATATAATTGGATGATATTTTCAGTAAAACTTAAGGGTAATATAAGGTCTTGAAAAATATTAATTTTTTATTTTTACTAAATTTTTTCATAGCAAATTTTTATTTTTTATTTTCAAATGTCCGATATCACCCAATGAGTAAATTACGGGGTTAAAACACAAAGTTATGTGTGTTATATTAAAATCTGTATTGAAGAGTATCAATCTTTGCGGATTATAAGGATTCGACCCGCGAAATTTGTCTATTTTCGATCAACTCTATTACGATTTTTTCTTTTTTTCTTTTGAGTGGTGTATCTTTGAAACCATATATTTGATTATAATGAAATTTATATGGTATCAGCTCGATAGTATACTCTTTCAAACAAAGAAAAATCAACCGAATTGGTGCATATTTGTCGAAGTTATACCCGAAAATACATAAAAAAATATATAAAAAAATAGAAAACTCTCTCCTTTTTTGAAGTCCATGGTCAGATTCTGATAAAATTTATATGAGACCACCTCGGGAGTATACTCTTTCAAACAAACAAAAATCAACCGAATAGGCGCATATTTGTTGAAGTTATGCTCGAACATACATAACAAAATATATTGATTGAATTGATAACCTCCTCTTTTTTAGAAGTCGGTTTAAAATAAGAAAATTTCGGGGTCAAATTCTAATAATATACAAAGGTTGATACTTATCAATACAAATTTTAATATAACATACATAATATAACGGTAATTATCCATTTTTTCCTTTCAATTATATGACAGATTGGTTTGACAGAAACCCAAGATTATTTATTTTTGCCACTTGGCGGCGCTAGGATCGATGGTTTCCTAGCGTATTTTGTATACTATTTATTTTTTGCAAAAATTAGACGATAACATATTTTGTGATATATTTTACGTTTATTTCAAATATACATATATGCAGCTATTAGAAAGTTTTTTCCTGAAAGCACCTGTCTGTATGTATATACAGGATGTCCCAGGACTGTGTCAAAGCTCAATATTTCATTAATTATAAGAATTGGAAGAAAACTTTAAATGCAAAAGTTGTCAGGCTAGAGGAGCGGCACAATTTGAAAATAGTTACATTTATACAAGATGACCCATAACTGCGTTACAAATCAAAGTTATATTTTTTTTTAAATACAAATAAATCCCATACATGTATATCAAAATACTGAATAAAAATGAATGCTTTTAGATTATCAAATAAAAAAGTATAGTTTGTATTTAAAAAAATATAACTTTGATTTGTAACGCAGATATGAGATACCCTGTATAGATGTAACTATTTTCAAATTATGCCGCTCCTCTAGCCTGACAACTTTTGCATTTAAAGTTTCTTTCCAATTCTTATAATAAATGAAATATTCAGCTTTGACACAGTCCTGGGACATCCTGTATGTATGTTTAATAATACTTACAAATAACTGGAAAGAAAAATAAAGGATATGCACTTTCAAATATAATCACCATGACTGTAATCAATATCGATGAGGCAATTATTAAAATCCATTGAAATACTATGAAGACCTTTAGAAATCCGATGCGTTCCTAAAAAAATATTTGTGTAGTTTTGATTCTTAAAAAAAAATTACAAAAAAAAATATTTTTTTACGATAATGACCCCTATTAACCCAATAATTCCCAAGGGTAGAAAAAAAAATATTTTGATGTTTTAACTGCATTTTATTACTAAATATATGCTCAAATAACGGTTTTTGAAGAAAGAAAAAATCATGTTTTTTTTGTATTTTTTCAACAAAATGTTTACGAAACGTTGGAAAAACGGAAGTTATTACTTAGGCCCGGTTTCTCAATATGAGTTTAAACTTCAGATTAAATAATCTTCATCCTAGGTTTAAACTGAACATAATGTCCATAGTTTAAACCTCACTCTGTTTCTCAATATAAGTTTAAATGGAGACTTTTTTTATGTCAAACTAAAAATTAACCTCTAATTATTATATTAAATGTGATAAAAACAGGTTATTTTCAATAAAAGATAACAGGGTACATTACTAGAATTAATAAAAGAATATAGTGCTACTATAGAATGTAAAAGAAGTTGGATAATAAGTTAATATTTAGGCTAGAAAAATAAATGTTTTCATCTGTCAGTTAAAAGTTAATCTTAAGATTAATTATAATTTTTAACTGGACATTGAGAAACAAATTTATAGTTTAATCTTAAGTTTAACTGGGACATGTGGTTTAAACTCATATTGAGAAACCAGGCCTTAGTGTGGAATAGTTTAAAACAGTTTGTGTAACGTTGTCAGCAGCAAAAAAAGTCATTTCATCAATGAGATATTTAAAAGAAACAAATTTTTAAAAATGTTACGCAACGTTGGGGATTAATGGGTTAAACTTCCATAGATCGCTAGGGAGTTCACTTAGACCCCATTGGGAATCTTTGATTTAACCCTTTGTAGTTCAAGATCTTAAAAATTTAAATTATGTTTATAAAGAGACAAGTTTAAGCATATAAAAAACTCGTATTTTTCAGTTTAAAAAAATTATTTTTAATTATTTATTTGACTTTGTTGAGAGTGACATTACTGTGAGTTAATCGTAAAAAAACACTTATGTCGTATGGCAGGATTTGAAACAATTATTTAGTTTGTTGTAGCATAATGCTACACCGCATTTTTCACAAATAGTGTGTGAAACGCCAGCACACTGGGGAAACTTACAATGTATTCTTTTTTCTACCCAAATCGGCCAGTAGCTGATCTGGTCCTGTCTTACTGCCAATGTTTACGTAATAATACGTGTTAATAGGTTATGCCATCTGTGAATTTTACTTGATACTAAGTTATTTAGTGGTATGTTACAGTAGTGTTACACATATTTGAATGAACTAAATATATTTAGTACGTATATATTAGCGGGATTATTGAGGTTTGTTACAGAAATATCACATGGGGCTACAAAGGGTTAAAATGTGATGCGTCAAAATTTATCAAATGAATTTATCATACTCATAATCCAACAATACAAGGTCGGTTCAACCGTTCATTTGTTCTATACTGTGACGTCATCACAAAGAAATTTGTGACAAATAAAATATAAATAAACAAACGGACAAGATTGTTTACATAATAGTTTTTTATTTATTTTTTCTTTGATTTAATTTTCGATCAATTATTTTCAAGCATAACACACATAAATTTTTTGTCGATGTAATACGTCATCGACAAGAAATTTATATAAAATGGTGGCTCTCAAAAAATCCAGAGCAGACCATGTTTTATTGGATCATGCCTCATATTATAATAATTTACAAATACGTACCTTTTCAAGGCCTACTATTAGTAAAGCATAGATAATAAAATAAATTATCATTGGAATTGTAATAATCCAATATATTATTTCATCTGAAACCAATAAATTAAAGTAATATAATTATAATAGGGTTGTATGTTATATTAAATTGCACTATATATTAGAGAGTATTCACTTTGTACACCGAACATAAATTATAATACTCTGCACTTAAAATTTTATAGTATCCACTTTATACAATACTAGCGGCATCCCGCGGCATCGCTCGCGTAAACTTCGAAACTAATTAGAACCCTCCATACGTGATAGGGGATGACATATTACATTTTTTATAGTAATAGTATTTACCTTTGTAGTGATCGCGTATCACAGCTGACTATTTATAAGTATTTAACTTTATAAGTAAAGCAAGTATGCAGATAAACATATCTAAATCCATTTTCGTCCCCGTCCCATGCTATTAGGGCTTGAATATCAAACTTTCATTTTTAACTGAATATTAATTTGTCCAAAACTTTAATATCATGAACAATTATGAAGATAAATATATCAAAATTTTACCCCCCCCCCGCACCATTCCCATAGGGGTTGAATTTTCGTAACTGCTATTTGTCTTGTAGAGTACCTACATTTGCCACGTTTCATTCGTTGAATACAAAAAAAAAAATATTTTATAAATTTTTTCCACCCCCCTAACACCTTAAGGGCTAAATTTTGGGAAATACTGAAATAATTGTTTCATTATTTATATTGTAGAGTACGTTCGATAAGTTTCAATTAAATGTGAACAAAAAAAATATTTTTTTATATAAACTTTGACACCCTGTTTTAACCCCGTTGGAGTTGAATTTCGAAAAATCCTTTCTTAGTGGGTGCTTACATCATAAAAGGAATGCACCTACGAAATTTCACGTTTCTAGGTCCAGGGGTTTGGGCTGTACGTTGATATATGAGTGAGTGAGTGAGTGAGTGAGTGAGTGAGTGAATGAGTGAGTGGTTAAGGACAAACTCTTTTATAGATATAGATGTAAACGTAAATTTTAATACTTTTTTATATATTTTTAAAGCATAAGGCGAATATTTAATCGTTTTAAAATATAGAAAATCACAAAAATCACTTTAAATACCAGGTCAAGTGCAAAGTATTATTTTTTTAGTGCGAAGTATTTATGTTTAGTGAAAACTATGTATTTATTTAGAATGATATAAGATATAATTTGTTTTAAGTTCAATATATTCGTTTAAAGTTGAATAATTAATGTTTCGAACAGTATATTTGTTACAAGTGAAAAATTATTTTTTTCAGTTTTTTCGGTTACATTTCTAAAAATAATGTTTTTTTAAGTAAGAAAATTTTTTAGGCTCGATATGTATTATAAAGCTTTGTAAACGAGGTACACTCAGCGTTCTACATAACGTCGCCATCGGTAATTCAATAATTCCACAAAACGCCGGCTAGAGGAGCCCCCACCACCACGCCTAAAAGTTGACAGATACATAATAATAATAATAATAAAAATGTTGGTGAACGAGATCAATTACATATGTACATACAAATACCATACGATGGACTCAGTCAACTGTATACTTTAATACTGGATAAAAAATGTATAGATTTCTATACAATCATATGGCAATAATTTATTTTTGTTATTTCCTTTTTTAATCGTTTTCAAATTATCAAATTTTAAATAAAATGTACCTTACACATTTACTATTTATTATATTTCAATTTCAACGAAAATTGTATTGATTTTTTTTGAATTTTTTTTCCACATTGAGTCACATCAAAACACAAGTTTTGTGTATAAAATCTACATAGAAGACTTTAACGTCAATTTGTTAATTTAAATTTGGCGCTGAAATATAGCAGTCACAATGGTATTATGGTGGGGGTTGGGGAAAGACGTTCTATAAAACTGTTAGAACATTGTACTATGGAACGGTCGTACTGTGGGTGGACGTTTTATAGAACGCTGAGTGTATCATGTTTATGTGTAAGTTATAAACAGCGATATTCCGATGTTTACATTTTACTTACTGCTGTTTAATAAAACAGTGGTGAAAAAAAATATAGTACAGTCAAACTCATAAAAAATTGTCCCATAAATTAATGTATAACACCATTCTAAATTCCAAACTAAATCTATAGAGAATATTACAAAAATTACATACCCTGTTTGCAAGCTAGCAATTTTTCATTCAATTTCTATGTGATATTTGTCAAAAAAATTTAATTTTTTGTATTTCCCATAATACATACTTATTTGGGTGATTCATTTCCGCAAAACATTTTTTTTCAAGGTCCTCAAGCAAAATTTTAATCTACATATAGAAATAAAATTCTCACCAAGATTGAGCTCTTAATTCCTATTTTAAGTACTTGCAATTTAAATATGAAGTTTTCCCATTTAAAATGCATGTAAAAAAAAATTTTTTTTCTCAAATTTCTAATTCTTAGACAACTTTTATCATATTGGGAATCGGTTTAATGGACCTTACGGGAAATTTCACGCTCTTTAAAATTGCCTTAGTGTTTTTTTTCTGTAACTCACACTGGTTCGCCAGTAGGAGTCATCTAAATACAGTTTTTGGAATAAATTGTTTTTTTTTTTCAAATTTCTAATGCTTAGATACCTTTTATCATATTGGGAATCGGTTTGATGGACCTTACGGGAAATTTCACGCTCTTTAAAATTGCTTTAATGTTTTTTTTCTGTAACTCACACTGGTTCGCCAGTAGGAGTCATCTAAATACAGTTTTTGGAATAATTTTTTTTTCCATTTTTTTTAGCAAACCGCAAAAATTAGGGAGAAAAAAGAGCTGACTCGTAAAAAATAGTTTTTTTACCAATATTTAATGAATTTACAGCCATTTTTAGGCCTTAAAACGCAAGAAATTGATAAATACTAACTAATAATGCTGCATTATTAATTAGTATTTAGATGAATCCTACTGGCAAACCAGTGTGTTACAGAAAAAAACACCAAAGCAATTTTAAAGAGCGTGAAATTTCCCGTAAGGTCCATCAAACTGATTCCCAATATGATAAAAGGTGTCTAAGCATTAGAAATTTGAAAAAAAAAAATTTTTTACATGCATTTTAAATGGGAAAGCTTCATATTTAAATTGCAAGTACTTAAAATAGGAATTAAGAGCTCAATCTTGGTGAGAATTTTTTTTTCTATATGTAGATTAAAATTTTGCTTGAGCACCTTGAAAAAAAAAATTGCGGAAATAAATCACCCTAATACTTATATTTATAAGACATCAGTTTTATTAAACAGTAATGATAATATATCCTTACCAATTGTATGATGACTAGCTACTGATAATAGCATACCTCCTAAAGCGCATATCATTATTATACATAACCCCGACAATATCTAGAAAAAATATATTTTTCATTATACGGGTTGAATATAAAGTACAAAAAGAATTAAATATTATGTTTATGAAATAATTAGATAATTATTTGTCACTGTTAGAGAGATCACTCTTAATGATTTTTTGCTTATTTCATATTCTTACACATTAAAAAAAATCCCTGACAATTATTTTAGAAATAAATAAAAAAAAGAAACAACCTTGTCAAAAAAAATTGAAAAACAATACGTTCGTTATTGTTTCGTAAGCTTACATTGCATTTGGTCATAGAGCTGCAATATAACTGGAGCGATAATTCATTGTTATGACTATGTCAGTAGAGTTAGCTTATACTCAGGTACCGTACTTCCTTGTCTAACGAGCTCTGTTTGGTTGACAGTGTGAACCGACTTTCTATACTAAAAACATTGAACCAACTGAAACATGTTTGGGTTAGAGTAGTGGTTCCCAAAGTGGTTCCTACGGACCCCAAGGGGTCCCTGGCATCGTTCAGGGGGTCCGTGGAAAATTAAAATCGATTTGGGGGTCACTGAACAACGTCAGGGGGTCCGCGCACATTTTTATTAATATGGAAGTTAAAATAAATAACAATGAATAAATTATTAGCGATTTTTACGTCTTAAGTAAAATATAAATATAGACAGGTGCATAAAATACAAGTAATAACAGGCATCGCGGTGAGTCCAGTTTGAGATTTAAAACCATAACATCCCATCAGGTTCATCCAAGTCATTAATTTTTTTTTGTATTTTAAAACAAAAGTTATAATTTCAATAAATACCTCTTCAACAAAATGTTTTATTTATATTTTATTTTTACGTCACTATTTACCATTCAAGACATCAAAATTAAATTTTTAATTTTTCTATTATTCATTTATGTAGTTTTTCACCCAGGGTCCGTGGGAAAGTTTGGACTATAAAGGGGGTCCGTGGGCAAGTTTTGACTATGAAAAGGGGTTCGTGGGCCAAATGAGTTTGGGAACCACTGGGTTAGAGAATACTAGAAACAAAATGCAAAAGAGTTTGGGAACCACTGGGTTAGAGAATACCTACTAGAAACAAAATGGTACGTAGAAAACGATATTTATCAGTGCATTAGAGTTATCGCTCCAGTTATATTACATCTCTATGGATTAGGTTATATCCTAATCGGGAGCAAGTGCCCCTATTCCCCTCCCTGCGGACACAAATAACGATACCCATCCCATTTAAAAAATATATTAGAAATGGATGGAGGATGTTTTTGAATGATCAAAATATTACCTGTAGGCAGGCCCAGATAGAGGGGGAGCTAGGAGGGCCATATGACCCGGTCCCCCTGTGTCTCAGGGGCCCCTTTATATTTTACATATTTTTTGATACTTATACTATTTTTAACAGAGGTAATTGAAAAAATATAAATATACTACAAAAAAGATACACATTGTGGAAAAAGTACAAGTAGAAAGCAAAAAAAAGGAAAATTTTCTTAAAAAAACCCTTGATTTTTAATACTAAAATATTATCAGAAAATCATCAAACTTACTGATCCAGCGTACCCTATGAATAGACATCCTGTCTTCAGAGAGTAATCACAACAGAACGAATTTACTTTGACTATATAAAGAACCATTATAACTGTTTTTAAATATTTAGGTATATCTCGTATTTCAAATATTAGTACTCGATATCATGTATTGTTTTCGACAACGTTTACAGAATAATGTTACGTGTATACTAAACAGTTTTAGAGAAATAGTCTACTATCATATTACTACAGCTTTTCCTGTTAGAGATATTATTACTATTTATAGTAATTTTAAATTAACCAGGATCGGGCTATGTTTTATTTTTGAGACCTATGCCCACTATTATCATGTTTAACTAAATGCTCCTGTAACTAACTGTCGTATTATAAAAAGAACCAAGTATAATACATTTATTTAAATGGATTTTTAATTTTCTGCACTATGTTTTTACAACGCATAAAACGTACATTTTTCATTAAGAACCTAGCGCTAAATGAGCTTTAAATTGGTTGATAATACTGGACACTAGTCTAACTATACAGGGTGATTCAGCACTGTCGTGCCAAACTTGAACAGTAGATTGAGAAAAATATTTTAAGCAAAAAACTTCCAATAAACATGTGTCCGGAAATTATTCCTTAGGGAACTACAGGCTTCCAAAGATTTTACTAAAAATTAGTTTTAATTTAATATCTAGAGAACCCTTTGTGATAAAATTATGAAATTCGGTATTTGGTTTAGTATTAATAAGTGTTATCGATTTCTCATATTAACTAGTTATAATTTAGACTAGGGATGTATGGGGCCAGTGGGCCCATCGATTTTGATCTTGTAATTGTTTGTTCCTTAATTTTTTTCCTGAGTTGATACTTTTATAAGATTATATGACACAAAATACACAAAAACATACTTTGCTTGTTTATCATAGGATAAACTGTTTTCAAGTAATATCGATGGAAAAGAAAACATGCAGAATTTAACTTAATATGGATGTTTGAAATTACAAAAAATAAATGTATATTCTTATTTTATGATTAAAGGTTAGAATAAAGTTCATTTAAATAAACCTCCGAAAATCCATCCATATCAACAAATAGCCATTTTAAGTTTGTTTTTTTAGTCATGTTAATAAAGTTCATGTAACAGTAAAAGAACTGGCTTTAGATCTTACAGGATTCATATTAGGAGGTTAATTTAAATGAACTTTATTCTTACCTTTAATCATAGAATAAGAATATAAATTTATTTTTTGTAATTTCAAACATCCGTATTTAGTTAAATTCTGCATGCTTTCATTTCCATCGATATTACTCGAAAACGGTTTATTCTATGATAAACAAGCAAAGTATGTTTTTGTGTATTTTGTGTCATATAATCTTATTGATGTACCAACTCAGGAAAAAAATTAACGAACAAACAAATACTAGATAAAAATCGATGGGCCCACCCTATATACCAGAAAAAAAAGAAATCACAGTAAACAATTTCAAAAAAATGATAAAAAAATACTTAATTGAAAACACTAACTATAAGCTTTGTCTCTTTATCAACAGGGGGTGTGAAAGAGTGGTGAAAAGTAGCATTTTCAAGTATTAAAAAAAAGTTTAAAAATTGATTATTCCATATTAAAATTAAAATTAATATCAATTATTATTTGTATAACATACTTACGCCCTTAAGGTACTATCTTATTAATTTTAATACCTGTCACGTATGGAGGGTTGTTATTAGTGTTATAGTGGACCTCAAGGGTTGCACCCCACGGTTTGTTTTTATTTTATTTTTATCACAATTACAAATTTTATCATTCCCAACTTTTCAATAAATATTTTGCTACTGTCCCTCTATTCCCCAACTTTTTTTCAATGTCGGAAACTCATAAACATATCATACTTCAAAATTTCAACAAACTATGACAGCTAAAAGTTAAGTTACAACACGTACTATGACATCAATCTCCAAAATTTGGACAGATATCAATTTTTAAGCAATTTATGGACCATACAAAAAATATGTCCCATTATTCCCCAAGTTCCCATATTTTTTTGCAAAAACAAAAAAAAATCAAAAAAATGTGATTTATTATACTTTTATTTCAAATATATATGCATGCTATTAGAATGTTTTTTCTAAGTTAAATATCTAAAAAAAATTCTGTTACCCTGACCCCCTCTGAGAAGTTAGATTATATACGCGCCTGGTATGTGTCGTATTTATTGTTTTGTATTGGTACTTTGTTCTGATCTTACGCGTACAGATACTGTTTAACCCTTAGGTGCTCCACTTCTCCAGAATAACATACTTGCCACACTGGGGTCACCTTGTACCCCAGACACTAAAATGCTAACTATTCGTAAGCTATTGAGTATTTTAATTTAATAAAGTTCCTCTATCATCTTCGATCGATACGGAATTCACTCCAATCGGTTATTTAACACTAGAAAGACGAGAGCAGTCATTTGACGGTAATTTCAATTTCGATATTGAATAATTCAAAAACTATTTGACTTACCGTAAAGAGACTTTGTGACTTTTATTAATATTAGTAGTTAAATGAAACTATGTATCAAAATAATTCACATCTATTTTCTTTATTGTTTGAAATGTTGATATACCGACAAAGACGGCGGCGGTCTTTTGACGGCTATGATCTGATAAATATGTTTTTAATTGTTGTATGAGAGGGTACAACAATAAATACGTATATGAATTGTCAGTCAAATGAGCCTCTAATTGTGTATCGATATTTTTGTGAGTAATTTGTGAAAAAAGCCGAGAAAATTCGAAGAAGGTGAGAATGTCTTATTCAGAAATGTAAAAATAAAACTAATAAAGTATGCGATACTTATACCTGTACAAAACTGCTTTGTGGCTCTTTTAACAAGTAAAAATTGTGTATAAATATTAAAATTAAACACACATTACATCTACTTTTATTTCTTTACTTGACATTTAATAATTACTCATAAAAAAAGATATTTAGTAAATTTGTAGTCATTTGACCGGTCGCCGTCTTTGTAGGTAGGTAGATTTTCCCGTCTTTCTAGTGTTAAAAGAATAAACTTATAATTTTTAATATATTTTAAAATTGAAAACCTTATAAAATTTAAACAGCTTACATCGAGGTTGAAAAATGTGGGGCGCCTGGTACCCCACAGTGGCAGCTATAGGTTAATAATAGTAATACAGTTGGATTTTGATGTTAATGTACTATTATACTCATATATTCTCTTCCTAGGCTTTTTATTTAGATAATTTTACTATCAAATAAGAGTGATTTTAAATAAACTTCAGCCATAACATACAACAAATTATAATTACATAAGCAACAATAACAAAATTATCAAAGGACCCTGCCAAATCCTTATGGGAACCTGACATCCGCTAAATTGATTCTAATTAGTCTCATCATTTTATTCATCATGACGTCATAGCAGGCCAGTTTTTGTACCACAAAGTAGATGAAAAATGACAAAAACAATTTAATTACTTAATTAACTTGATTAGTTATTAAAATTCACGATGACTCACAATGTAAACATGATTTACTTAAAAGGAACCACTATTAACTTGTGTAACATGAAATGACCTTCTATGACAATGTATTACAGAAACTGACCTGCTATGACGTCATGACGAATAATATGACGAGATCATAGGTGGGCACAGTTAATCGAAAAGTTAACTTCGTTAATCGTTAATCCGTTAATAAAAAAGTTAACTTCGTTAACCGTTAAAGCGTTAAAACTCCGAAAATGTAACGGAAGTTAAAGTTAACCGAAAATTCGAAAATTTAACGAAAGTTAAAGTTAATCCGTTAAAAAGTTAACCATCCAAAATGTTTGTAGACCTTTTTTTAGCTATTTCGACAACCTTGTTATGTACTTTTCATCAAACAACCAATGTAACGGACTAAAGTTAACGGAAGTTGAATTTAACGGAAGTTTACAAAAACGTTAACATTTTTTTGAGTTAACTTAAAAGTTAATCCGTTAACCATTTTGTTAACTTCGTTAATTAACGTTTAACGGATTAACGAGTTAATGCCCACCTATGGACGAGACCATCAATACTACTTATTAGATTATTAAATAAATCTGAGCCGTTGCAACCAAGAGAAAAAAAGTCATGTGAATATTGACGTTTTATGACGCGTTATAACATATTATGACGTCACATGGCATATGGACGTTTCAGAAACATGATAATATATTTCAATCAATTGCTTGTGTAAGTTACGAGGTATTTTCAAACCTCTCTTAACCAGTACAACTTAAAAAAGAGGCATCTTTAATCCAAATGAATGCATCTAAAATGTACGATAATTCTTACTTCAGCCAATTGTATCTCAAAAAACTCAAAATCCTTAAGCTTTAGGAGTTTCTGCCCATTGAAACATTTGATCAGAGGGATAAAATACGCAACATATCAAAAATTCAATCAATTTAGTGGAAGTCAGTTTCCCATAAGGATATTGCGGGTTCCTTTACATTTTTGAAAATTTTTACAGCATTAAAAAATTAAATTGATTCAACTGCTATGTTTTCAATTATTCTTCCGTATGGGTTTTTCTTAATTTTCTATTTAACTGGTCAATCATACTGTCGACGACAAGTATTTGATATCGTGCATAACCTAAAAAAAATAATTATATAAATAGTTTTTAATAATTTAATCGAATAGTACAGGGTCTTCCATTATAACTAATGCGCGGAAATAATTCGAAATATTGACATTTTATGGAAATAATATTTTGAGGGGGATAACTGAATTAATTAGGACATTATAATTTTTTACTAAATATACAGTAGAAACCGGTTAAAACGACATCGAAGGGACCAGTCATATTGGTCGTAAAAAAAGGATAGTCGTAATAACCGGGAAAAATGAAATTATATGGGATTCGTTTGACTTTTATTTTGAGTCGTATTAACCGATATCGTTATTACAGGTTTCTACTGTATTTTTAATTTAGGAGGTCGAACTCGTCCTATATTTTGAGTAGGTACATGTTTTCTGTGACGAAAATGGATAAACAATTTTTGACTTTCTCCGAATCCATTATATTTTCGCCATGAAGTCTGTGTCTGTCTGTCTGTCTGTAAGCACTGTGACTCAAAGTGAAATTTTATATTTAAGAATAATTTTTGCGTGGAAAATATAACTATTTATGAAAACGATCTTTCAACCGGATACGGAAATTAACTGAAAAAGAAACAAGAATATCTCGCAAAGAGCTCTAAATAAATATTATTTAACAGATTATTAATCAGCGAATTTTTCTGAATAAGTAAAATCCTTTTCTGTTTATTATTTATTTTATGCAAAAATTAGACGATAACATATTTTGTGGTTTATTATACGTTTATTTCAAATATACATATATGTATGCTGTTATAAGTTTTTTTCTAAAAGTTTTTACTATTTATTTTTTGTATGACCCCTCCGAGAAATTATACTATATATGCACCTATCTATATGTTTAATAATACTTACAAATAACTGGAAATAAAAATAAAGGATATACACTTTGAAACATAACCATCATGACTACAATCGATATCGATAAGGCAATTATTAAAATCCATTGAAATGCCATGAACACCATAAGAAATCCGATGCGTTCCTAAAATAAATATTTGTGTAGTTTTGATTCTTAAAAATAATTACAAAAAAAATATATTTTTACGATAATGTCATAAAAAGTAAAAATTAAAAGCTTAAGGTCCTTTTTGGGCCCGTAAATAAAAACAATTTAACTAAAAAATTAATATTTTTCCAGTACTGCGGTTCACTCATCTAAATATTGAAAAAATACAAATATACTTATTTAAAACCGGGGTTCCCAACTTTTTTCACATAGGCCCCTTTTGAAAGAATGGGTTTCTTTATAAACCCCCTTACATTTTACATCTTGTTGAAAAAGTATAAGTAGAAAGCAAAAAAAATCTGTCAAACCATACATAGGTGTATATGTATGCCATAAGGGTTCCGAAGTATATACTACGTGGACTGATTGGAACCACTTACAGGTGCATTTTTGAATTTAAAATTAATTTAAAAATAGGATCATATTCTATTAATTGAGATATACATTTTGACACCCCATAAACCTAGATATGAAAATAAAAATAAAAAAAACTCCCTATTTCTCCAAAATTTGAAATGTATTTATGTATACTATATTATACAGGGTGAGTCATAACAGGTGGAACAAACTTGAACAATTGATTGAGAAAAATATATCAAGCAAAAAAGTTCATATGAACATGTGTCTGGCAATTCTTCGTGAGGGAACTACAGACTCTCAAAGATTTTGTCTAAAATTAGTTTTTATTTAATATTTTGAGATCCCATTATGATACAGTAATTAAATTTGATACCCAGTTTAGTTTTAACATTTGTTATCAATTTCCAGTATCAACTAATGATTTTCAAGACCAAAAATTTGTGGGGTCAGTGGGCCATTTGATTTTGATCATTAATTTTCTTAATATTATCCTATATTTGGCACTTTTATAAGGTCTTATAATGCAAAATACATAGAAATATACTTTGTTAATTTGTCATAAGATCAACCGTTTACGAGAAATATTTTCTGAACTGGCACCCCGGGTGATCGTCCAGTCTGCCTCCCTAAAACCAGCATTGCTGTTATACATTAACAAAATAAACAACGAATTTTAACAAATACCCATTGTGATACAGTTGTGAAATTTGATAACCGGTTTAGTATTAATAAGTGTTATTTATTTCCAGTATTAAACTATAGTAATTTAGACCAGGGGTTTATGGGGCTCGTAGGCCCACATATTTTTAACAACTATATTTAAATAATTTTTCCTGACGTAGGTACTTGAATTAAAAAATACTAGATAAAAATCTGTGGGTCTACGAACCCCATAAACCCCTGGTCTAAATTACTATAGTTTGATACTGGAAATAAATAATACTTATTAATACTAAACCGGTTATCAAATTTCACAACTGTATCACAATGGGTTCTCTAGTTATTAAATAAACACTAATTTTAAGCAATTTTTTTGAAAGTCTGTAGCTCCCTCACAAAAAAATTTCGGACATATGTTCACATGAATTTTTTTGCTTATAATAACATCCTCGATCTACTGTTATATTTTTTTAAACGCACTATGTCTATGTCTTCTTCTGGTGTAAGTACACTCTCAAGATTTGAATGGACAGGTGCGTTATCAATAATAAAAAATAAAGTTTTCATTGTTCCAAAATTATTTTTCATATATATGAATTCTGTTTTCATTTGTGTGAAATCTGTTTTCTTTAATGTGAAATTATATTTCATTTGTGCGAAATCTGTTTTCGTTAATGTGAAATTATATTTCATAAGTGTGAAATCATACTGTAAAAGGTATAGTTTTCACTGACATGACGTCTCGACTAATAAACATAATTTAGTTTTCCATGGCAATTGTGATATTTATACAATACCTAATGAATAAAATGCGTTGTATCTTTGTTATGAGTTGTTTTATTATCGAAGATACGAAAAGTTTTGCGATCGTATTTTAAATGGATAAAAAAACTTCTCGAATTTCTTAAATTTCACTCGATCTTTCTGTTTCAGGTTAAATCTTTCGGGATATGTAGCTCCCTTACGAAGAATTTCTGGACACATGTTTATATGAACTTTTTTTCTTAAAATATTTTTCTTAATACACTGATATGATTTACCCTGTATACAGAAATATTGTTAAAATGCAAACAAAACATCGAATTTTAAAACATCAAAATTTTCCATAGACTCGCAATAGACGCATAGGTCGTCGGGGGTCCACTTGGTTGGTTTAAAATGTGGTGCGTCAAAATATATCAAATAAAAAATTGTACCTCATACTTATAATCCAACAATACAAGGTCTGTTTGGCCGTTCATTTGTTCTATACTGTGATGTCATCACAAAGAATTTTTTCAAATATGAAATTTGTGACAAATGAAATATAAATAAACAAACGAACAAGAATGTTTACATAATAGTTGTATTTAATTTATTTTTTCTACAACCGTGTTAAAAAGTAGGCTTTTTCTTTGTCATTTCAGTGCGTAAAGTAGTACTTTTAGTAGTACTTAAAAGTGTTTCTATAGTAACAGTAACACATACATTTTCATATATTAATTTGGATTTTGTCGGTAGTAGATTTGAAATTACCGATTTTGCAGCTTCCGATATTTCTGGCGGCATGCAATTTTCATTATCACTTTCCATATTATCCATATTATTATAAAATTACAATAATAAAATCACAGAATAAAATACGTGAGTGAAAATAATCCACAAATAATCTGAATATAAATGTCAAACAATAACAATATTCATTTGTTTTTTCAAAATTTGTACTTGATTTAAAATTCAATATTAATAATTAATATGACAAGTTATTATTATTTAATTAAAAAATCATATTACATTATTATTAATATTATAATAAGGTTTTAGAAAAAATATTGTGTGTACCTCGGGTGTAAAGTGCGTTTTCCGCACTCGTGTGATTGTTAATCTCGGCTAGCGCCTCGATTAACAAACATTCCCACTCGTGCGAAAAACAGCCACTTTACGCCCTAGATACACAAATATCTATTTTCTTTGATTTAATTATCGATTAATTATTTTGAAATACAACAAACATAATTTTTTTGTCATCGACAAGAAATTGATATAAAATGGTGGTTGTCAAAATATCCATAGCAGACCTTGTTTTATTGGATCATGCCTCATACTATAATTTACAAATTCGTACCTTTCCAACGCCTACTATTAGTAAAACATGGATAACAAAATAAATTATCGTTGGAATTGTAATCATCCAAAATTTTTCATCTGAAACCAATTAATTAGAGTAATATAATTATAATAGGGTTATATTTAATTATACTATAAATTAGATAGTATTTACTTTGTACATCGAACATAAATTTTAATACTTTGCACTTAATATCTTAAAGTATCCACTTTATACACGTGACAAAAATTTTAATACTTTTTTATTTATTTTAAATGCATAAGGCGAATATTTCATCGTTTTAAAATATAGAAAATCAAAAATATCACAGTTATAATACATCAAAATTATGTAATTTTTAAATCTGACAGGTCCAAATTTAGTATTATTAGTATTATTTTTTTGTAAAATATTTTTTTAGTGGAAACTATTCATTTAAAGTGATATAATTTGTTTTGTTCAATATATTTGAACCAAAGTTTTATGTTGAATAATTAGTTTTTCGAACAGTACATTTGTTATAAGTATGTGAAAACGGTTAAATAAAAATACTGTTTTTTTTTTAATTATGGTTATTCGATCATTAGAGCAATGTATAGATAAAACTCTAAAATTTTAATATGTTATTTATGGATAGATCATATATCTAACTAATTTTTAATTAAAATATTGGACGTATGGTAATTGGATATTAAAAATAGAGTTTTTAAAATATGGTAAATGAAAGAACTTAAAAAAGCGCTCTATTTATTGAAATTCTACACAATTGGCTATAAAGAAACGTTTTAAAAACTAACATAAATTAATAATACAATTTTTCGAAACCAAATATTTTTTTTGCTTTAGAGCTTGCTTAAAGTAAATTTGATGTATTACAAATGTGATTAAAATCAATATTTAGGTTCTCAATGAAAAATGTACGTTTTATGCGTTGTAAAAACATAGTGCAGAAAATTAAAAATCCATTCTTTTGATAATACGACAGTTAGTTAAAGAAGCATTTTGTTAAACTTGATAATATCGGACATTGGTCTTTTAATTTTTAAAATTAGGTACCTTCTTTAATATAGGATCTAAGTTATGATATAATAGATACTTACGAATTGGATGATGACTAGCTTCTGATAATGAAATACCTCCAAAAGCACATATCATTATTATACATAACCCCCACAATATCTAGAAAAAGTATATTTTTCATTACACGGGTTGAATATAAAGTACAAAAAGAATTAAATATTATGTTTATTAAATTATTAGATAATTATGAGTTAATTGTAAAAAACACTTATGTGGTATGGCAGGATGTGAAACAATTATTTTGTTTGTTGTAGCATAATGCTATACCGCATTTTTCGCAAATTATTTGTGGATCGCCAGTACTCTGGGGAAACTTACAACGTATTCTTTTTTCTACCCAAATCGGCCAGTAGCCATCTGATCCTGCCTTACTGCCAATAGTTACGTAATAATACGTAAGTCAATAGGTTATGCCATCTGTGAATTTTACTTGATACTAAGTTATTAGTGGTACCTATGTTACAGTAGTGCTACACATATTTGAATGAACTAAATATATTTAGTACGTATATTAACGGGATTATTGAGGTTTATTACAGAAATGTCACATGAGGCTACAAAGGGTTAAGTGTTTTGTTTGCTCATTTCATATTCTTACACATTAAAAAAATAGATGGAAATATAATAACAAAACTATAATGTACTCTTACAATCATTGGAATTAAAGAAATAAAAAATATATGCTGTTCTAAGAAATCATACATTTTATCGCATTGTTCTCTTAAGGTACAATGTGCGCTTTTTTGACCAAGTCATTCATTATTGACCATAATTTAGATAATTTTTATACGTTTGTTTTGAAGTTTTGATATGTCAAATGGCAGACATAAGGCTATGTCTCTGACAATTTCTGTCATTATTCAGTGGAAATTTTGCAAATACAACATGTCAAAGTTCGTTTTTTTCGATTTTTCCATGAAAAATCCATGTTTTTTTTTATTGAACGTGTTTTTTTATATTTTCTCGTGGAAAATGTACTTGAAAATGTTTTGAAATATTATTTTAAGTACATAGCAAAATTTAATTATCTCTTCAATGAAATTTTTGTATCAAAAATCGTGTTTGAAAAAACGATTTTTTCCAAATATCTAAAAAACTAGACCTAGGAAAAAAAATTATGCTCATTTTCTGAATCAGTGAGCCAAAAATACCCAAGAAAACATTCTCTTAAATTTTCGCCAAAATAGCTGTTGATCAGTATAATTTATAGTTTGATCATAATAATGTATCAATAATAATTATCCATTATTTAAATTAAATATATATTTTGTAATTAAACTTACTGATCCAGTGTACCCTATGAAAAGACATCCCGTCTTCAGAGAGTAACCACAACAGAATGAATTTACTCTGACTGGTGGAAAAACCATTATAACTGTTTTTTAATATTTAGGTATATCTCATTTATCAAATTAATATTGATACTCGATTTCATGTGTTGTTTTCTACAACGTTTACAAAATAATGTTACGTGTATACTAAACAGTTTTAGAGAAATGGTCTACTATCATATTAATACAGCTTTTCCTGTTACAGATATTAGTACTATTTATAGTAATTTATATTTAACCAGGACCGGGCTACGTTTTTTTGGGACCTACCTTGTTGTTTTAAAACCATTATTACGACAATTCTAAAAAAAGACAATCACATTTATGATACATATTATAAGGTAAAACATTATAATAATTATTTAATTATTCATTTACAAATTGAGATTATGTTTAGAATTAACATTAATCATGGGTTGAAAATAACCGATTAACTAAATGTCGATTATTTTGCTTTATGCAACCCAAGATTAGACTCTTAAAATAAAATAAATTTGATGATTGGATTTTTAATAGACCATAATATTCGTTGATAAAACGTTACAAAAAACAATAAAAGAATGATACAGTTCGTGATCATTAGTGTTTCTTGTTTGTCGATATTTCATTTTTCTCAGAATTTTTAACTTTTAAATATCTCGATTTATCAAAAATTTTAAATATTTTATAAGAAACAAAAAAATATATACCATTAAATAATATAAGGTATAGAAAAAAAAGATAACTAAAGATGAAACACTAGCATCAAATAAAAAAAACAATTTTAATATACAGGGTGTCCCATTTTAATCTATCACCCCCTTAAATTTTTTTATCTTTCAATTAAATCAAAAAATGTTTCAAATAAAAATTGTTGGGTTTTGAGGGGGACCCAAAATGGCGTTATTAATTTTTTATTTTTTGGACGTCTTCATGGTCAAAATTGGCCCAACTTTTTTTTTCAAATGGAAACCTATATTTTTTATTACGGTATCTTATTGTTTGGAAAAAAAACAAGTAGCTTTTGTTTCAAACAAATTTTTGTATGACTTCAGTTTTTTTAATATTAACAAAATAATTTTAGATTTTAGATTTTTACTAGTTTTTTACTCGAAACCCATTAACTTTAGAGGAAAAATGTAAAAAACAAAAAATGTTTATTTTAATCTGATATAAGTAAGAAAATTATATCAGGATTTTTTGTTAACTTTTGCTCTTCAAAATATTAAAGCAAATAAAAAATAAAATCTGAAATAATTTTCCTAGTTATACCTATACCTATCATATTAAAATAAATATTTTTTGTTTTTTTTTTTACACTTTTTCTCTAAAGTTAATGGGTTTCGAGTAAAAAATTAGTAAAATTCTAAAATCTAAAATTATTTTGTGGAATATTAAAAAAAAAAAAAGTCATACAAAAATTTGTTTGAAACAAAAACTACTTGTTTTTTTTCAAACAATAAGATATTGTAATAAAAAATATAGGTTTCCATTTGAAAAAAAAAGTTGGGCCTATTTGACCATGAAGATGTCCAAAAAATAAAAAGATAATAACGCCATTTTGGGTCCCCCTCAAAACCAAACAACTTTTATTTGAAGCATTTTTTGATTTAATTGATAGATAAAAAAAATTAGGGGGGTGATAGATTAAAATGGGACACCCTGTATACATAACATTTATTGTTTTTGATATAGCTAATGTTTAGGGAAAATAATTTTTTATAGACATTTTATTTTTAATATAATTAATTTTCAACATCGCTATAAACAATTATTTTATGTGTTATTGGAAATTGATTTGACTTCATTTCTAGTTGCCTTATTGTGCATCTCTCTCTACTACCTTTTAATACAACATTCTAATTTTTCAGTTATGAAAATTTAAATTTAAGAATTTGCAGTCAAGAAAATGTTTGTTGACTAATATATAACTAACTCTAAATAATTTTATTTAGGTACTGATTATTAATCAGTGAATTTTTCTAAATAAGTGAAATATGAAATCCTGTTCTGGAACAGCCTGATTATTTTTATTAATTTTTTCAAAAACTAAACAATAAAATATTTCGAGATTTATTATACTTTTATTTCAAATATATATGCTGCTATTAGAAAGTTTTTTCTAAAAGTTATATTTCTAATTTTTTAATGTGTCGTAGCTGTACGTACAGATATTGTCTAATAACTGTAATACAGTAAGATTTTGATATTAAAGTAATATTATACTCATACATATATTCTATTTCTAAGTAGTTTTTTTACTTATTTGTATTATCAAATAAGAGTTATTTTAAATAAACTTCAGCCACAACAGACAACAAATTTTAATTACATAAGCAACAATAACAAAATTATCAAATTTATATTTTTGAAAAACTATACTGCAGTAAATAATTAAATAGATTCAATTGCTATGTTTTCAATTCTTGTTCCATTGGTACTTCCTAATTTTGTTTTTAACTGATCATACATACTGTCGACGACATATATTTGGTATGATGCTAAACCTGAAAAACAAATAGTTTAATAATTAATCGAATAGTACAGGGTGTCCTATTTTAACTAATCCGCGGAAATAATTCGAAATTTTTGCATTTTACGAAAAAATGTTTTAAAGGGGACAACTGAATTAATTAGGACATTATAATTTTTTACTGAATATACTTGTTTTTAATTTAGGAGGTCAAACTCGTCTAATATTTTGAGTAGATACATGTTTTCTGTAACGAAATGAATACTTTTTTTTTAACTATTGTGGCCTTCTCTGAATGCATTCTATTTTTGCCATGATGTCTGTGTCTGTCTGTCTGTCTGTCTGTAAGCGCTGTAACTCAAATACGACTAATCGTAGAAGGGTGAAATTTTATATTTAAGAATATTTTTTGTCTGGAACAAAACGAACTTTCAACCGGATACGGATGTTTACTGAGAAAAAAACAACAAAATGTTTGTTAACTAATATCTCGCAAACAACAGCTTTAAATAAATTTTGATTAACAGATTATTAATCGGCGAATTTTCTGAATAAGTGAAATAGTGTTCTGGAACACCCTCTATATTATTTATTTTTATTTTTTGCAAAAAATAGACGATAACATATTTTGTGAATTTCAAATATATACGCTGCTATTAGAGAGTTTTCTTTTTTTTTAAAAGTTAAATTTCTATTTTTTCTGTATGAGCCCCCTCCGAGAAATAAGACTATATACGCGCATGTCTATATGTTTAATAATACTTACAAATAATTGAAAAGAAAAATAAAGGATATACACTTCTAAATATAATCACCATGACTGAAATCAATATCGATGAGGCAATTATTAAAATCCATTGAAATACTATAAAGACCATTAGAAGTCCGATGCGTTCCTAAAATAAATTTTTTGTTTACTTTTGATTTCTTAAAAATAATTACAAAAACACTTTTTTACGATAATGTCATAAAAAGTAAATAACGATCTATTAATGTCGGCTTGTGGGCCTTTTTCGCAAATAACAACTATTTAACTAAAAAAATAATATTTTTCCAGCAATGCGGTTAACTTGAATGAACTTTAAGGTAGTTGGTCCATAAACATGTTTTCGTCAGATTTTGTTTAAATTGCACAGGAATATTCCCTAGATTAATATCTGAAAAATAGCCCATTTTTATTAAAATTGACCATCTCAAAGTCATGAAAAACGATCTCAAAGTTTGTATTTTTAACACAGCTTATATGGACTAACCGTACACTAACGTAACGTTTTATTAGATAAAATTTAAACGTAGCGTCAGATTTTCATAAAAAACTGACATGTTGTATATTTATATGAAAGAAAACAGTATACAAAAAATTGGAATTATTGACCATCCCGTTATTAAGATTTAACCAGATTTAACTACCAAACCTTCACATAAATTACAGTATTGTTGACAATGTGGCAACAACGCATTCATTTGATTATAGTAAAAAATACACGAAATAATGAAATAATTTTTTACAAAATATGATAAGTGGATTGAAGGGAATTATAATCGATTTCATTAATTATTAATATATTTTGTGGTAGTTTAGATAATAAAATATAATCATTTGACAAGTAGTTAATAGTAGATAATGTACAGCGTTGCCATGATCATTTCTCTAAATTAAAAATATGTACTCATGGCCTAATGTGATCACATTATGATGGACCAACTACCTTAAATTAAAATTAAAAATTACAAATATATTTGTTAAAAACAAGGGTTCCCAACCTTTTTCCCACATAGACCCCTTTTGAAAGAATGGTTTTCTTTATAAACTCCTTTACATTTTATATGTTGTTGAAAAAGTATAAGTAGAAAGCAAAAAAATCTGTCAAGTCATACACTGATGGTGTATGCCATAAGGGTTCCGAAGGATATACTACGTGGAATGATTTGAGCCACTTACATGTGCATATTTTTGAATTAGAAATAAATATAAGAATAGGATCATATTCTATTAATTAAATTTGCCTTATTTAACTCACCGCGATATTTATTTATTTATTTATTTATTTATTTATAATAAATTTATTTATTTCTTTATATGTTTGTGGCAACGAATCATCTATATATACCAATACAATTAGAAAACACAGTGATAACGAGAGTTAAGTTACAATCGAAATATCCCATTTCCATAGCTACATGTTTTAAAAATACCATCCGTCACTACTGTCTGTTGAAAATATTTTTTATTATTGACATTAGACAACGATAGAAATAGAAGTAAATCTATTCAAATCAATAAATATTAATATATGTACCATAATATACGTGATGTGTTTTAGTGATAATTAATAATAAGAAAAAATATAACTGTATAATGATCAGTACTAACTTGATATAAAAATGAAATTAAAGTGATTATTTGTTGCTAAAGATTCAGGAGGTATGTTAACATGAATTTTTTTGAATTTAGTTCTTTGTATGTGTTTAACTAAAAACTCAAAAATAAAAAATTATAAAAAAAACTTTTTTAAAAAACAATTTGCCTTTGAAAAACCAACTAAAAAGATGAAAATAAAATCAGGTTAAAAAAAGTTGATTTTGTTCATACTAGAAGATACTTTTTTTAACTCTTCTAGTATGAACAAAATCAACTTTTTTTAACCTGATTTTATTTTCATCTTTTTAGTTGGTTTTTCAAAGGCAAATTGTTTTTTAAAAAAGTTTTTTTTATAATTTTTTTTAAATACTATAATTTACAAATTAGTACCTTTTCAAGGCCTACTATTAGTAAAACATGGATAACAAAATAAATTATCATTGTAATCATGATTGTAATCATCCAATACATTATTTCATCTGAAACCAATAAATTAAAGTAATATAATTATAATAGGGTTATATTTAATTGCACTATATTATAGCTAGTATTCACTTTGTACATCGAACATAAATTTTAATATTTTGCATTTAAATTTTAAACAAAAATTACATACCCTGTGTGCAAGCTAGCAAAATTTCATTCAATTTCTATATAATATTTATCAAGAAAATAATGTTTTTGTATTCCCCATATCTAGATCTAGATATATATCTATAAAAGAGTTTGTCCTTAACCACTCACTCACTCACTCACTCACTCACTCATATATCAACGTACAACCGAAACCCCTGGACCTAGAAACGTGAAATTTCGTAGGCGCCTTCCTTTTATGGGTGTCAAAGTTTACATAAAAAATATTTTTTTTTGCATTTAATTGAAACTTATCGAACAACTCTACAATATAAATAATGAAACAATTATTTCAGCATTTCCTAAAATTTAACCCCTAAGTTGGTGGAAAAATTTGTAAAATAATTTTTGTTTGTATTCACCGAATGAAACTTGGCGCAAGTAAGTACTCTACAATTCAATCCTTATGAAAACGAGGGGGGGGGGAAATTTTGATATATTTATCTTCATAATTATTCATATTATAAAAAAATTCGATATTCAACCCCTAATGGTGAGGATAGACAGGGTATTAGTTTTTACAATTTTTAATTAAGATCCGAGATATTTACGTTTTATTAAACTGTTTACGCCCAGAATTATCAAGTTTAACTAAATGCTCCTTTAACTAACTGTCATATCATATTATCATATTATCAACAGATCCAAGCATAATACATTTAATTAAATAGATTTTAAATTATCTGCAGTATTTCTTTACAACGTATATTATGTCCATTTTTCATTGAAAGCTTAAATATTGATTTAAATCACGTTTCTAATACAGCAAATTTACTTTAAAGAAGCATTTAGTGCTAAAGGAACTTTAAATTGGTTGATAATACTGGGCATTAGTCTTTTAATTTTTAAAACTAGGTACTTAAATAAAAGATTTAAGTAATGATAGTAGATACTTACGAATTGAATGATGCCTAGCTACTGATAATGACATATCTCCTAAAGCACATATCATTATTATACATGACCCCGACAATATCTAAAAAAAATATATTTTTCATTATACGGGATGAATATACTAAAGTACAAAAAGCATTATATGTTTCTGAAATAGTTAGATAATTATTTGCCACTGTTTCACTTTTGATAGGTAAAAAAAATTAGAAAACAATACATTACACTTTACTATAGTCTATTTCATTTAAGTTTGCAGTGGTGGGCGGGGATTAGACGGTACGATTCACACAGGAACTATTTTATAGCTAGAGAAAAGTTTTTTCACTAGAAATTTATTAAATCTTAAACCTTTCAGTGAATTTTTTTCAAACTTTCACTGTATTTAGATTTATCCTTCATACAAAGTATAGGGTAAAATTTATTTTCAACACATTTATAGTTTTTATGGTGTGATTTTTTTGTTTGGCAAAACGGGAAATAACTCACATTTTAATTTATTACTGATTGTTGTAAATACTCAATAGTGTTTTTTTTCTTGACGTCAGATGTGTAATTTTTTTAAAACCACGTAATTTTTGGCATATCTGAACTGTCATATAACTTTTAATGGAATTTACAAAAAATTAAATTCACCTTTGTGTCATAAATATTACTTTTCTTATATCCTAATGTCAACTGTATATATACATACATTTGTAGAATAACTAATCTGACAGTTTGAATTTAATTGCAATTATTTCCAAGGCAACATGATGTATTGCATTAGTGAAAATTGTGTTATTGTGAATTTATCTGGCGTTTTGACCAATCAGGAGCGCGTATTATACTTCCTATGCTAGCTACCGCTGCAATCTTAAATGAAATAGACTATAGTTCGTTAGCTTACATTGTATTAGGTAAGTTAGGGCATAGAGCTGTAATATAACTGGAGCGATAACTCAATGTTATGACTTTGTTAGTAGAAATAGCTTATACTCGGGTACCGTACTTCCTTGTCTAACGAGCTCTGATTAGCTGACACCGTGAACTGACTATTGGGATCCGTCAGATGGGAGGAGCTTAAAAAACATGGCGCAGCTAAGGGTTTAGTTTAATTTTAAAAAATTACAAGACAGTGTCAATAGTATATATAAGTATTATAATGTACACATATTTTAAATTCACTCATTATAATTACAGATAATATCACGCAATAACATCAAATACAATACGCATACGTTATTTATTTTTGATTGTTTACAATTTTTCAACAAACAAATCTTTTAAATACATATTTATATTATAATAAATTAATTATATATAGGAAAACTTGTAAAATTCTTTCTTGGTACTTACTGTTCTTTCATTAATTTTATTTTTGGGTGATTTAAAACATAATATTGTGATTTAATCGTAAGTTTTACTATAAACCGTAGATTCATCTGTCAGTTTTATGCTTGAGATTATTTATTTTTTCATTATTAAATTCTATTACCATAGAAACTGTACCCCCAGTCTAGTTACAAATTTTGCCACCAGATGGTGTACGTTCATTTGACGGATCCCAATACTATACTAAAGGCATTGAAATTGTGGTAACTATGGAAACAACTGAAGCATGTTGTTTAGGTTAGAGAATACTGGAAGCCAAGCGATACTTCGAAAACTATTTATATAATTAGTGCATTAGAGTTGTATTACATCTCTATGGGTAAGGTTATATCCCAAGGGGGGGGGGGGGAAGTTTTACAAAAATATATTAGACATGATTGAAGAATGTTTTTGAATGATCAAAATACGACCTGTAGGATTCTGGGTAGTAATTATAGTTTAATAATAATAATGTATCAATGATAATTATCCATTATTAAAATAAAAAAATGTATTTTGTAATTAAACTTACTGATCCAGTGTACCCTATGAAAAGACATCCTGTCTTCAGAGAGCAACCACAACAGAATGAATTTAGTTTGTCTGGTGGAAGAACCATTATAACTGTTTTTAAATATTTAGGTATATTTCATATAAAATATTGGTACTTGATTTCATGTGTTGTTTTCTACAACGTGTATAGAATAATGTTACATAGTTTCAGAGAAATGGTTTACTATCATATTACTACAGCTTTTCCTGTTACAGATATTAGTACTATTTATAGTAATTTATATTTAACCATGACCGGGCTACGGTTTTTTTAGATCTAGGCCCTTCAAATAAAACAAAATATTGATTAACAACTTATTTTAAAAATTAAATTGAAAAAAAAATGTTATCAAAACAAATAATATTTCTGAATATTAACATAACACAATTTTTTTAATATAATTAAGATAGTTAAAACATCTGATACAGTAATTTAACATATATATATCGTGGCTGTTGTATGGTATTGGTACTTTGATCTGGTCTTATGAGGTGTTTACACCGAAAAAAAAAACAGAAACACAGTGTTTTTTTGACAAAAAGGCAATAAACCTTATACATATTTAAATAAGAAGTATTTTAAACACACGATGATTCTGTTTTGTATTTTCGGTGTAAACACCGCATTACATGTACATTGTACATATATACTGTTTAGTAAAAATAATATACATAGTTAGATTTTAATGTTAAAGTACTACTTATTGTATTCATATATTCTCTTTCTAAGCTTTTTGTTTAGTTATTTTTAGTATAAAATAAGAATGATTTTAAATAAACTTCAGCCACAACAGACAACCAATTATAATTACATAAGCAACAATAACAAAATTATCAAATTTACATTTTTGAAAAATATTACTACAGTAAATTACACAGGTAGAAAGGTTATAAGAAATATATTCTTAAACCAATAGTATTCTTGGACGAAGAAATAATGTAGTTGGATTAAGAGTACTTTTCTTATATAAAGAATATATTTGATCACGAAAACTGTCGACGACAGATATTTGGTATAATATTACACCTGAAAAAAAAATTATTTAATAATTTAATCGAATAGTACAGGGGTTCCCTTTTAATTAATACGCGGAAATAATTCAAAATGCTAATAGTAAATTTATTGAGTCCGCTAGAATGAAAAAAACGAAAAATTGGTACGGTATTGACAACCTTCCCCTATGTATGTTTAATAATACTTACAAATAACTGGAAAGAAAAATAAAGGATATACACTTTGAAATATAATCACCATGACTGTAATCAATATCGATAAGGCAATTATTAAAATCCATTGAAATACTATAAATACCATTAGAAGTCCGATGCGTTCCTAAAATAAATATTTGTGTAGTTTTGATTCTTAAAAATAAATAAAAAAAAAAAAACATTTTTTACGGTAATGTCATAAAAATTAAATAACGATCTATTAATGGCGGCTTGTGGGCCTTTTTGGGCCCGCAAATAAAAACAATTTAACTAAAAAATTAATATTTTTCCAGCAATGTGTTTCGTTTGAATTCATCCTAAATAATTAAAAATTACTTATCTATTTGTATAAAACAGGGGTTCCCAACCTTTTTTCATATAGACCCCTTTTAAAAGAATGATTTTCTTATAGACCTCCTTACATTTTACATTTGTTGAAAAAGTACACAGGTAGAAAGGTTTACTTGATCCAAGTAAACCTTGTTTTTTTATATAACGAAAACAATATTTTCTTAAGATAAGAAATATATTCTTAAACCAACTTTAATATTCTTGGACGAAGAAATAATGTAGTTGAATTAAGAGTACTTTTCTTATATTAAAAAAAAACAACAAGATTTTCTTGGTCAAATACAGTTTTTTGTCTGTGTACAATTAGAAAGCGAAAAAGGCCATTGTAGGTGATTATATTTTTATGTTAAAACATTACATTTTCCATAGACCCATGGATTATTATATAGATCTCTTTTAAACTTCCATAGACCGTCAGGGGATACACTTGGACCCGTGGGGAATCCCTGATTTAAAATGTAGTCCATTAAAATGTATCAAATAAATAACTGTACTTCGTACTAAAATTTACAAATTCTTACCTTTTCAAGGCCTCTTATTAGTAAAGCATGGAATACAAAACAAATTACCATTGGAATTGTAATCATCCAATAGATTATTTGATCTGAAACCAATTAAAGTAATATAATTATTAAAGCACTAGCCTACAATCACTATAAATGAGGTATCAAGCTTGTGAACAGTAATAATAAATAACAGTATTAAAACAGTGGTGAAAAATATATTGTATAATGTCCTAAAAATGTTTTAATTAATTTTAATAAAAAGTATCGCACTATTCTAAATTCCAATTTAAACCTATAAGGAATGTTACAAAGATTACATACCCTGTTTGTAAACTAGCAAATTTTCATTCAATTTCTTTACTAATTACAAAACAACTGTTTAATAAGTCATTTGTCTTAAAACTATGTATGTACTTAAATTAGGATAAATAATGATAGTAAATACTTACGAATTGTACGATACATGAGAAGATCTGTAAATGAAAGACCTCCTACAGCACATATTATTAAACATAACCCCAAAAATATCTAGAAAAAATATATTTTCCATTAGACGGGTTGAAGTACAAAAGGCATTAAATAAATATTATATTTATGAAAAAGTTTCCCATAAAAATTAAATGGATAATTATTTGCTACTGTTTAGGTCGATAGAGGGATCACTCTTAATTGTCTTCTTATTCATTTCATATTCTTACACATAAAAAAATCCCTGACAATTATTTTAGAAATAAAAAGGAGCAACCTTTTAAAAAAAATAGAAATTAGGTGAATTAGTTCATAGAGCTATAATATAACTGGAGCGATAACTCAATGTTATGAATTTGTCAGTAGAGATAGCTTATAGTCGGATACCGCACTTCCTTGTCTAAAGCGGCTATTACACTATCAAATAAATATGTCAAAGATCTTTGACAAAGATTTGATCATATATTAAATTATAAGTAATTCCGTAGCCAAAACCGTCCACAAACACTTTTCAGTCAGCATTTTGATTTATTTGTCAAGAAACTTTGATTAAATATAAGAAACTGTCATTATCTATGATAAAATAAATATTACAAAGCTAAATATTATGTATATATTAGAAAAGTTGACCTATTACACTGTCATATTTCTTTGATCAAAGAAATTTTATCACATTTTTTTGATAACAACTAGCTCTGATTGGCTTACAAAACCGTGAACCGACTCTATGTACTAAAAACATTAAAATTGTGGTAACCATGGAAACAACTGAAACAATAGAGTTATATGATATCTCTATGGGTTAGGTTATATACCAATGGGGGGCAAATACCCCCAATCCCCTTTCTGCGGACGCAAATGACGATACATAAATATATTAGAAATAAATAGCGGATGTTTTTAATGATCAAAATACGACATATAAAGTGAATTCTGGGTAATAATTTATTGTTTGATAATTTATAGGTAATATTCACTTTTACTCCCTGGATTTAACATTATTGCAAACGGATATCAATAATAATTATCTATTAATTTAATGAAAATGTATTTTGTAACTAAACTTACTGATCCACCGAACCCTATGAAAAGACATCCTGTCTTCAGAGAATAGCCACAGCAGAATGAATTTACTTTGATTATATTTAAAACCATTATAACTGTTTTGAAATATTTAGGTATATTTCATACATCAAATATTGGTACTTGATTTCATGTGCTGTTTTCGACCACGTTTACAGAATAATGTTACGTGTATACTAAACAGTTTCAGAGAAATGGTCTTCTATCATATTACTACAGCTTTTCCTGTTACAGATACAAGTACTATTTATAGTAATTTATATTTAACCAGGACCAGGCTACGTGTTTTTTTGAGACCTAGGCTCTTTAAAATAAAAAAATTAAATGATAGTTTATCATTGGACTTTTAATAGGTCGTAACATTCATTGATAAAACATTACAACACAATAAAAAAATTAAACTGTTTCACGATTGTCGATAATTAATTTTTCTCAGATTCTTTTTTATTAGTTGGTTTGTCTCTTGAGTCGAGTAGGTAACTCATCCTTTATATGGTTGTGAAAGTTATTTTTATTAGATTTTAACTTCTGGTTTAATTTATTTGGAGGTTATGTTATTTGGTTTAGAATTTTAAATATCTCGATTTATGAAAAATGTTAAATAGTTTATAAGAAATATTAAATAATAGATATAGATGAGAGATAGCTAAAGAAGCCTCAAATAAAATAAAACAATTTTAATATATACGTAACAATTATTATTTTTGATAGATGAAGCTAATGTTTAGGGAAAATAGTTTTTAAAGTGAATCTTTTATTACATCGTCTCAAAATTTTTCGTCTGTGTGTTGCATGTCGCTCGACCGCGGAGTAGGGGTAAATACGTCAGAACCATAGACATAAAGAAATGGACAGTGCATCTGACTCGAAAAAAGAGCCGTGTCAAATGAAAGAGACAGAAATTGTTTGGTTGTTATATTAGAATTATTAGAACTTTTTGCTGGTGCATGTTGTTGTTTATGGATTTATTTCAATTTTGAGTGCTTGAATTTATTATTCCGAAAATTTTTAGTTAAATGTCTATAATGTGAAAAAAAGTTTCACTTTTACCGTGGTTTCATAAAACCACACAATCCTTTTTTATTTTAGATCTTTTATTCTACACAATTCTTATATCATTCGAAAGGAACTGTGTAATATGTTGTGTATGTGTATGTTGCCGTTAAGGCAGGTAAAATAAAAGTAAAATTTTGACCGGAGACAATACTAGTAGTTTTTATTCAACAGTGAGTTAATAACATAGTATTACAAATTACAAACATAGGATGGGACAGTTAAAATTACACTAGGTAGTACCTACTATTAAATTTAAGTTAACAAGATAAAATAATATGTTAACTACTGAGCAACTCTTTAGGCAAATTCATTTTACGTTGGGTTTACCTCGGGTTCCACAAAGCAAAATAATCAACGATTAGTTAGTCAATTGTTTTCAATCCATGATTAATGTTTATTCTAAACTAATTCTTTTGTAAATGAACAATTCACTAAATATGACAATTTTTTACCTAATAATATGTATCATAACCGTGATTGTTTTTTATAATTGACGTAATAAAGTTTTGAAAACAACTAATCGAGAATTATTTTGCTTTGTGCAACCCGAGGTTAGTGTTTTCAATTAAGTATTTTTTCATATTTTTTTAAATCATTCACAATTTCTTTTAAAATTTCTGGTATAGAGATAAAACATCTAATACAGTAATTTAGCGGCCCTTTGTATGCTGTTTTACATATATGTATATGTCGTAGCTGTTGTTTAGTATTGGTAATTGGTACTTTGATCTGGTCTTACATGTACAGATACTGTTTAATAACAATAATAAGTACATTTAGGTTTTCATGTTAAAGTACTATTTTACTAATATATATTTTTTCTTAGTTTTATATTTATTTTTATAAAATAAGAGTGATTTTAAATAAACTTCAGCCACAATAGACAACAAATTATAATTACATAAGCAACAATAACGAAATTATCAAATTTCCTTTTTTTGAAAAATATTACTGCACTAAATAATTAAATTGATTCAATTGCTACGTTTTCAATTCTTGTTCCATTGGTACTTCCTAATTTTATGTTTATCTGATCACGAAAACTGTCGACGACAGATATTTGGTATACTATTACACCTGAAAAAAATATATAAATAGTTTAATGATTTAATCGAATACTACAGGGTGTCCCTATTTAATTAATACGCGGAAATAATTCAAAATGCTAATAATAAATTAATTGAGTCCGTTAGAATGAAAAAATGAAAAAGTGTTACGATATTAACAACCTTCCCCTATTTATGTTTAATAATACTTACAAAAAACTGGAAAGAAAAATAAAGGATATACACTTTGAAATATAATCACCATGACTGTAATCAATATCGATAAGGAAATTATTAATATCCATTGAAATACTATAAAGACCATTAGAAGTCCGATGCGTTCCTAAAATAAATATTTGTGTAGTTTTGATTCTTAAAAATAAATACAAAAAAAACATTTTTTTACGAAAATGTCATAAAAAGTAAATAAAGATCTATTAATAGCGGCTTGTGGGCCTTTTTGGATCCGCAAATAAAAACGATTTAACTAAAAAATTAATATTTTTCCAGCTAAGTGGTTTGCTTGAATCTCATCTTTAATAATTAAAAATTACAAATGTACACTCAGCGTTCTGTAGGACGACCATCCACAAGATGACCGTACCGTAATACAATGTTCTTACAGTTCTATAGAAGGTCTTTCCCCAACCCCTACCATAATACCATTGTGACTTAAACTAAAAATACACCTTAACCACAAAATTTATGTCACTCGACACGTGTTTCGACTTCACAAGAAGTCCTCATCAGGAGCCTAACGATTCCAGACTGGAATCGTTAGGCTCCTGATGAGGACTTCTTGTGAAGTCGAAACACGTGTCGAGTGACATAAATTTTGTGGTTAAGGTGTATTTTTAGTTTAAGTGACTAAGAAACCACAGTTTCTCCATTTTTCAAGTAACCATTGTGACTGCTATATTTCAGCGTGAAATTTAAATTAACAAATTGACGTTAAAGTCTCTTATGTCTATGTAGATTTTACACACAAAACTTGTGTTTTGGTGTGACTCAATGTGGAAAAAAATGAAATTCAATACAAATTTTCGTTGAAATTGAAAAATAATAAATAGTATAAAAAAATTTATAAGGTATACATTTTATTTAAAATTTGATAATTTGAAAACGATTAAAAAAGGAAATAATAAAAATAAATTATTGGCATATGATTGTATAGAAATCTATAAATTTTTCATCCAGTATTAAAGCAACGAATAACAATTGTCTTGAGTTCAATTCTAAAAAGTCAACAAACCAGGATCTCGTTCACCAACAGCGCCATTTTTATTATTACCTATCAACTTTTAGGCGTGGTGGTGGGGGCTCCTCTAGCCGTTGTATTGTGGAATTTTTGAATTACCGATGCCGTCGTCCTATAGAACGCTGAGCGTATTTGTATAAAACAGAGGTTCCCAATCTTTTTTCCGTATAGCTACCCCTTTTGAGAGGATGATTTTCTTTTTACACCTCCTTATATTTCACATTTTGTTGAAAAAGTACAAGTAGAAAGCAAAAAAAGGCCATTGTAGGTAATTATATTTTTATGTTAAAACGTCAACATTGTCCATAGACCCATGGATTACTATAGATCCCTTTTAAACTTCCATAAACCGTCAGAGGGTCCACTTGGACCCCGTTGGGAATCCCTGGTTAAAATTAATTAATTGTATGTAATACTAAAAATAAATTCATACCTTTTCAAGGCCTCTTATTAGTAAAGCATGGAATACAAAACAAATTACCACTGGAATTGTAATCATCCAATACACTATATGATCTGAAACCAATTACAGTAATATAATTATAATAGAATACTGTTTTATGCCCGGTACACAGAAAAAAAGTCGATCTTATTGAAAATTTTAGATGGAAAAATGCTTAATTTTATCTTGTTAATATAACAATATTTCCTCAATATAATAATAAAAAAAATCTTATTGAAGATATTTTATTCATTTGAATAATACATCTTCATGTTTATCTATAAAAAACATTTCATTTGACAAATTAATAAATAATTTATTACACCAACTAACGAAACTCTCAAATAAATTAAACATAATGGTTTTATTAATAAATATATATCAGTGTGAATATTTTTTACACCACCCAAGTAATGAAAGTGCAATTTTCGATATGGTTAATTCAGTGATGTCATTTATAAAGTATTTTTTGTATTTAAAATATATGTTTTCAATACGAAACAAAATTTTCACCGTTATAAGAACATTGTTGTTAATAATATATATTTATCAATAAAATAAACGTATATTTCCATATTGGTAAAAAATTATCATATTAACAAAGAACTTTTATCGGAGCCACATAAACAATTTATTTTTTTCTGTCTATGTATTATAAAGCGCTAGCTTACAAGCACTATAAACGAGGTATCAATAATTAAATAAATAAATTGAAGTATCACACTATTCTAAATTCCAATTTAAATCTATAGAGAATATTACAAAAATTACATGCCCTGTTTACAAGCTAGCAAATTTTCATTCAATTTCTTTACTATTTATAAAACAACTGTTTAATAAGTTATTTGTTTAAGACTAGGTACTTAAATTAAGATAAATAATGATAGTAGGTACTTACGAATTGGATGATGCATAACTCCTGCAAATGAAAGACCTCCTAAAGCGCATGACATTATACATAACCCAAAAAATATCTAGAAAAAATATATTTTTCATTATACGGGATGAATATAAAGCACGAAAAGCATAAAATATTATATTTATGAAAAAGTTTCCAATAAAAATTTAATAGATAATTATTTGCCACTGTTTAGCTCGATAGAAGGATCACTTTTAATTGTTTTTTTACTCATTTTATATTCTTGTACAAACGAAAAAATCTCTGACAATTATTTAAGAAATAAATAAATAATAAAAAAGAAACACTCTTGTCAAAAAAATTAGAAAACTAGTTCGATAGCTTACGTTGCATTAGGTGAGTTAGTTCATAGAGCTGTAATATAACTGGAGCGATAACTCAATGTTATGAATTTGTCAGTAGAGATAGCTTATATTCAGGTACCGTACTTCCTTGTCTAACGAGCTCTGATTGGCTGACAACAGTGTGAACTGACTCTCTGTACTAAAAACATTGCAATTATGGTAACCATGGAAACAACTGAAACATTAGAGTTATCGCTCTAATTATATGACAAATCTATGGGTTAGGTTATACAGGGTCCTCCAATAGTGCGTCCGGCATTGTTTTACGCCCAAACTATTGAAGATACAGAGTTAGGATAAAATTTTTTTATATATATCGACTCTAAAGAATTTCAGGAAAATATTTTCAACCCCCTAAAACCGCTCCTTGGGGGGTAGTTTGAGGGGTACATACCCGTTTCTCAGTTAAATCAAATGGAATGGTATATCAAAAAGTACATATTTGTAAAGATAATGAAAAAATAAGAAACTTTCGTAAAACAAAAATTTTCATACTTTCAATTGTTTAAAAAATATGGCGATTTGTTCTCAAATTTTAGGGTTTCACTAAAAGTGCTCTAATTTCGTTAAAAATTAATGGAATTTTATTATTTTTTCAAATTTAGAAAGTAGAAATGATGAACTTTGTAAAGATGTATGACTATTTGTGATTTTGATAGCTTAAAGTGTCATACGCGATGTATCAAAAATTCAAATGTTCAACTAGGGATAATTCGAAATTTTCAAATACAATGGTATATCAATTAGTACTTTTTCTTAAAAAGGATATGTAAATAAACAACTTTTGTTAAGAAAATTTAAAATTTAAAATTATAATTTTAAAATTGAAAACTGAAAATTAAAATTTTTAATTAAATTTTTTTTATCAAAAACTGTTTATTTGCATATTTTCTTTAAGAAAAAGTACTAATTGATATACCATTGTATTTAAAAATTTTGAATTATCCCTAATTGAACTTTTCAATTTTTGGTATGTCGAGTATGACACATTAAACTATTAAAATCTCAAATAATCATACATCTTTACAAAGTTCATTATTTCTACTTTCAAAATTTAAAATAATAATAAAATTCCATAAATATTTAACGAAATTAGAGCACTTTGAGTAAAACTCTAAAATTTGATAACAAATCGCCATATTTTTTAAACAATTGAAAGTATGAAAATTTTTGTTTTACGAAAGTTTCTTATTTTTACAAGCTTTTACTTAACTCAAATGCTATGTAACTATGTATGAGACGGAACACAAATCTTACGACCGTTTTTTAACTAACTTCCCGTCGTACGATTTTCGTCAAATTTTCAAATATGGTGTATTCTCCGTGACAATGCACTTTTTTATCATTTTTATAGCTATGTTATTTCATTATAAGGTCTTTTTTGATGTATCTAATATAATAAAATATCCTGCCTGCGCGATCAAGTATTATTTCATAATTCAAATTATTTCGTAACCATGGTTTGCTTCGACAATAACATTAAATTATGTTTTGTCAAAATATTTTGCAATATAATACTCATAATACAAATAATTCATAATAATAGAAATGATAATTATTATTGAAGATTATAAATTATAAATTGAAGAAAATTATTGAAAAATTATCGAATTTTATATAAATATCAGGTATGTATTATAAATTTTATTTGTAGTGATTATATTGACATATAGAAAAGATTTAGCCGTTTTAGCTTTATTTCTTCATTTAAATGTATGTATACATAAATATGTATTATAGTATCTCATTTTATTGTTATTATATCATCCTATATGCATACATGTAATGTATATGTATTATATTGTTATGGCATTATTGAAAAATATTAAATATAAATTAATTTATGTTAGTGTAATTTTGTAGATCTAAATAGGTAGGTATTGTTTTTCTAAGAGACGCGAGTCTAACTTTACAATGGGGGAGGGGGTCATGGTCTGTGAAATAGACAAAAAAAATTACTTTAGTATATTTAATAAGCATTTTTCTATTTAATTTGCTTTACTTTTTAGGTTTGTGTGGGGTGTCATTTCACCATGCCCCCTCCCCTGGATCTGCGCTTCATTTCTAAAGAAGCGAATATACAATCAAATTTTTAGTGTTCATTTTAAAATAAAAACTAACGATTTTTTGACGTATTGTAATAACAATACTTCCATTTCTTCGAACATGGAAGTAAAAAGGGTTTTTAGTCTTATGCAGACCCTGAGAGAGCTTCAACGTAAGGACATTCCAAACAACTTTCGTACTAGTAAAATTCTTGTTTCTTCCTGATATTATTTAGTATTAAAAACCGTGAGGTTTTTTTAAGTACTTTTTCTAAAAGGTGTGTTTTTTTGTAGTATATTTATGTTTTTTAAATAATCTCTATTAAAAATAGTATTAGTATCAAAAAATGTAAAAATGTAAAGTATAAATAATTTTCGGGACGCCGAGGCCCCTGATACCAGGACCCGGGCCATATGGCCCTCCTAGCCCCCCCCCCCCCCTATCTGGGCCTGGTCTTATGATGCAATGAATATAATATAATATAGTAAAAAAATAAATAACTTTAGACTAAAAATGGATAAAATAAAATTAGAAAAAAAATTTTTTTTAAAACAAGCTTTTACATATGCACTAAAAAGTAAAAAATAAGTTTTTTTTTTCACAAAGTCTTCCAGAATTCGTATGACTAAAAAAGCTTGTGGCGTTCATTTAATATTTAATGTAATATTTAGAAATATAAAAAATGTCGAAAATATCAATATTGGAAAAATCTATAGTAGATCAAATATTAATGTAATGTTGATACTAAATAAACCTGAAACTCAATGTATGTTAATGTTTTGAAATATTAATTTATAAAATAGATAAGGTAGTATTTCTTTTCGGTATTTCTTAGCCCTTTTTCATATGATAAATCTTGAAGCCAAAATATTCCTGTAGTTTATATCAAATTATCCAGGAATTTAATGTACAATTAAATAATATTAATTGAAAACATTCATTTAGGTTGAATATAATTTCAAAATATTCACAGGATATAATATTTTATATTATATTTGATATAAATTATGTACATATATGGAATTTTATGGAATATTTCGAAATATTCATTGAAAGTAGCTAATGTAGTTTTTCCATTGAGAAACTCTTAGCCCTTAATTCTATTTTGAATCTAGAATTCCAAATATTTCATGTAATATTTTGAAATAATAATTTAAGGTAGATAAAATACTGTTAAGACTTTTTTCCTATGTTGAATCTAGATTACTAAATATTTCTTTCATGTGCGATAAATTAACCAGGAATTTAAAATACTAAATTACACTAGCAAAAGGTTCTTTGTCCTATTTGAATCTAGATTTCCAAATATTAATGTATACATATATGATATGTATATATACATTATACAATATTATACATATATGCATTTTAACATAATATTAATGCAATTTAATGGAAGATTTCAAAATATTAATTTATAGTAGAAAATGTAGTTTTTCCTATATTGATATTTTCGACATTTTTTATATTTCTAAATATTACATTAAATATTAAATGAACGCCACAAGCTTTTTTAGTCATACGAATTCTGGAAGACTTTGTGAAAAAAAAACTTATTTTTTACTTTTTAGTGCATATGTAAAAGCTTGTTTTAAAAAAATTTTTTTTTCTAATTTTATTTCATTATCTTTACAAATATGTACTTTTTGATATACCATTCCATTTGATTTTACTGAGAAACGGGCATGTACCCCTCAAACTACCCCCCAAGGAGCGGTTTTAGGGGGTTGAAAATATTTTCCTGAAATTCTTTAGGGTCGATATATATAGTAAAATTTTTATCCTAACTCTCTATATTCAATAGTTTGGGCGTAAAACAATGCCGGACGCACTATTGGAGGACCCTGTATATCTAAGGGGGGAAAATACCCCCCCCCCCCATCCCCCCAATCCACTCTATGCGGACGCAAATGACGATAAATAAATATATTAGAAATAAATAGCGGATGTTTCTGTATGATCAAAATACGACATATAAAGTGAATTTTGGGTAATAATTTATTGTTTGATAATTTGTAGGTAATATTCACTTTTACTCCCTGGATTCAACATTATTGTAGACCAGCGTTTCTCAACCTTTTAGTATTTGCGACCCAATTTTCAATCACAATTCTCATTGCGCCCTCCTCCCCCTCACCCTCATACAATAATTTTCACTGAAAAATGCTTTATAATGTCAATTTCTAATATTGCACACCCCAAGCAGGCTCTGCTTGGAAGTGTGTTCTACTCTCGTCCTAAAAATTTTTTTCGTATATAAATTGATAAAATAAGTATTATATCTTAAATTTCTTCAGTATCTCACTTACATTTTTACATTTTCTGATAGAAAACATTACAGTCTCCATTTTTGCTTAGTTTAATATCGATCGGTTTTAATTTTCTGTTATAAAAATATAAATAAAGTTCAATTTGTCGATTTAACCCGCTTTTTTGATAGAAACGCCGAACTACAGGCTTCAATTCGAAATAAATTTGCACCAATCCTTTTGAATTCACTTCATCTATTATCAGAATAGAACCCTATTAAAACTCAACAAAATTGGATAACTAGAAGTAACGAAATTTGCAGTTTATTTAAACAAAAATTCATATTTTGACAAGAAATTTTTTTACAAATAGAGTAGTTGCTATTTATAATTTATTAATAGTAGTAGGCGCTATTTCTTCATATGTCACTTCAAATTCCATAATTATTATATTGTGTTAATTAATATATAAATACATGTACAAATGTACATCGATACGTGCTGTATTTTTATTCAAAGCCAATCAATCTTTTTAATCAAGATAAAATCTGGTAAGTTTGCATTTTTAAAACAAATATATAATATACGTCATATAACCTATAAACGTTACATTGTTGTTTCATTTTAAATGCTAGCATTCAGGTGAACACAGCTGTTATCGCTGCAATATGTGGATGTATTTATCTTTTTAATTATTATTAGATATTAATTAATTTATTTACTTTATACATTTTACAAAAAAAATATGTTATATAAAAATTGTAAATTAAAATGATTGTTGTTTTATTACAATACATCCTAAATTTAAATAAAAAAAGGTAATAATCGATTGATATCAAGATTCATTGTTGATTTTCTAAAAAATCTTAATGAGTGATAAACTTCATATTATATATTTATATAATATTAATTACCTCCAATCTTTTTTTCAAACATCCTTTTAAGTTTCACCAATTATATTGTACCTGTACCGTATTTATTTGATATTATAAGTTAATACATTTTTTTATGTTTAAGGGGTGTGCATTTTATGGCCTAGCCATAGTATTTAACCTTCTTTCGAAAAACTTTGCTCTGCAAGACAGGTCCAAAGAAGTCGCTAATAATTATTAATCTTGTTTTTAATTTAATATTGATAAATACATAAGTGTATTATATCAGTGTAAATGTAAACGTGTTTTTTATTTTTTATTCATGTCAGAATGTATTTTATTGTTTTTAATTCAGTAAAAAAAAAAAAAATTAATAACATTTTTTCTCAATATGCTCGCGCGCCCCACAGGTTGAGAATCGCTGTTGTAGACGGATATCAATAATAATTGTCTATTAATTTAATCAAAATGTATTTTTTAATTAAACTTACTGATCCTCCGAATCCTATGAATAGACATCCTGTCTTCAGAGAGTAGCCACAACAGAACGAATTTACTTTGATTGTATTAAAAACCATTATAACTGTTTTGAAATATTTAGGTATATTTCATATATCAATTTCGATTTCATGTGTTGTTTTTGACAACATTTACAAAAATACGTTACGTGTATACTAAAGTTTCATAGGAAATGGTCCATCAGTTATGTAGCTTTTCCTGTTTCAGATATTAGTGCTATTTATAATAATTTAACATTTAACCAGGACCGGGCTACATTTTTTTTGAGACCTAGTCTCCAAAAATAAAATAAAAAATAAATAAAATCGTTGATGGTATATAGTTTATTTAGTTATTATATATACATTTTAATAGGTCGTACCCGTAATATTAATTGATAAAAATTTACAATAGACAATTAAAAAAATAATACAGTTAATGATCAATAGTATTAAAACTAGAAACCCTTATAGTTTCTCCATGTTCGTCCACCCGTCTTGTAAAAATTTTGACATAATAAGATGAAATTTGGTATACGGTCGTAGATTGATGACTCAAATTGATTTTAACCCTTCAATCATGATGTAGTTGCTCTCCAAAGTTATTATAAAAGCGTCCTCTCTCTATTTTCTAAACTATCGATTCAAAAAATCTGAAAAAATTCCATACTGTAGCTTTTAATAAGTACTTTCACTGAAAATTATAACGAACATTTTCAAAAATATTTTGGACCCCCTTCTATAGACTGAGAAGTGAACTCACATTTTTGTCATTTACTCCATTGAGTGGGGTGTCATTTGATAGGTCTCCTAAAATGCAATAGTAAAAGTCAAAAGACTTTTTGATTTTAACCTTTTAGTCACGAAAACTTTAAAATAACTATTTTTTTATAAATCGTAGTGAGAATGACTACGAAACCCTATCATGTGCGTGGCATGCACTTGCCCGTTTTATTCTCAGAATAATCTCTATATACATATAAAAATGAATGTTTGTTTGTGTGTGACTCATAGACTCGGTAACTACTGGACCGATTTTAATGCGGTTTTCATCAATATTTCAGAGTGGCTTACTGACAATAATACAACCATGCATTAATGCACGACTGGACTTTTAACGTCTACATTTTATTTTGCCGCCGCCGCGCATAAACATCCGACAATATTTTTTGTATTCATAACAAGGGTATTATGTTACATAGTCCAAAAATTCATGGCCGGCAGCTTAGCGACAGTAATACAACCATGCAATAATGCACGGCCGGACCTTTAGGTGTCAATATTTTATGAAAACCTAAGATTTAACATCAAAAGATTAAATAAATCTTTATTAAATCGTGTTTTGTTTCCATGATGTCACAGTATAACATACAACTGTCATTTATATAAAAACATCTGCCAAGTAAATGCATTGTGCTTCCTCGTGCTAAATTCATCAAAGTTAGTTAATTATTATTGAACAATTTAAATAAAAACCGATAAAGTATTCAGATGAACTGCCTGTCATTGGTTAACCATTTAATGTTCATACAATTTTAATAAAAAATATTAATTTGACATTTTTCTTTACACGATCCTCGTTATTATGTCGTATATTTTTAATTTTTTGACAGTTTCAATTAAAATCGTTATTTTTCTGCTATACAAATATCCAAATGACATTTAAAACGTCAAAATGACATTTAATAAGTCAAAGTAAATAGCAATTTAAAAAAAATGACGATTTTTTTAAAGCAAATTAAGATAAATCTTTGTAAGGGAATACTTTACAACAAACGTAGGTGACCTATATATTATAGAAAATTGAATGCTCTACAAAAAAGATTCTATAAAATTTTCACGTAACATGTGTCTTTCTTGAGATATCGTCAAATCAAAAAATACATATTTTGGGATGTCACCCCTTCCCCTTACACACGATTTTAATACTTTTGAAATGGGACCGTCCTCAAACCAGACCCAACCAACCAACCAAGTTTCATTAATATCGGTCCAGTGGTTCATGAGTTAAGCGTGTGACAAGGATTGGGGGACAGACACACACACAGACATACAGACACGGAACAAAAAGTGTTTGTCTTGACATGAAACGGATAGATAGATCCAGTAAAAAATTTTAAATCGGAGAACAAATTTTTTTCTCTTTTTAAAACGATAACAAAGCTTCTGAGAGGAAGCAATAAAATAAAATTGACTTTCGGTTTTTCATAACAATTTAAAAAAACTGGCTAACCGGTTTCGGTTTAAACCGGTTCGCAAGCCCTAGTATCTACATACATTATAGAAATGATAGTCATACTTGTTTTGTTTGATAAGTAATCCTTTGTATGTAGTATAACAAAGTCAATCCTTACACTGATGAATGCACAAATGCACATCTCGTACTGCAACAGTAAGCTTTCCGATTCAACATTAACCAATTATTCAGTAGGTACGAGTACGTACTTAGAATAACTTTAGTCTGTCTGTTGAGATACAATGGGAGTATGTATATGAAGCGTTCGATTATTGTATGTTAAAAGCGATTTTCCACATAAGCAGCATAACAGAAACTCTGCCAAAAAGACAACTCATGTTGGTTCAATTAGCAACTATTTGAAAACTGTTGCCAGATCCGAACTAAGTGAATCTGACGTTATGGGGGCGACCCCCCCCCCCATTCTCTTGTGATATGACTAATTTAATTATTAAAAATGATTTTATTTTTCCAATAATTTATTCAATAAATTTTTTTAACTATACATTTTTCCCCAAAAACAACAAATGGTTCTTATATTAATGATTTAATTTTTGCTAAAACCGACTTAATAGTGCAGTGTTTTTCAAAAATTTACGACTGAAACCTATACGTAAATAAAAACTCGTTAGAAAATCATTGGTAAAAATACGTCTAACATATTTTGTATAAATAAAACAGTGTCACTCATGAGTTGTTTTAATTTACAAAAAGTCATAATTAGGAGCCTAATAATTCCAGGCTATGAAACCACAGTTTCACCGTTTTAGGGTACCAATTATAATATATTGTAAAAAAAAATATCTTACCTAAAAAATATTTATAAAATTAATGTATAGGACTTTTTTTTAACTCTTAGCACTTTTGATAACTTGCCATTTTAAATAAAACGCGCACATAACATTTTTACCTTTTCCAAAGTTTGACATTTTTTACCCCGCACAGACCTCTACCATTTATAATTTAGGGCGAATCTCCCCCTTCACCTTCCCTCATCACGACCCCCTTTACCCCCCGTTTTAGTTTGGTATTGCATTGTAGAGGTGTGTCAAGAAATTTCTACAACTACAGACTAAATTGTAATTTTATTCATTTTTCCTTATGGGTCTTGACTTTCGGGACAGTCTTGTTCATTATAAATACAATATTTAATATGATTCGCTGTTCACGTTCCAATATATGTACACAAATTGAAATCGCTGTCTCGCCATGCTGTATTATTTTCTGCAACCATATGCATTCGTTTGATGTTATATAAATGAATATTTGTATATAGATAATAGATACATATATAGAATGTAATAGAGTAATCTCTTTATTTGTTACATGAAATGACTAACCAGCAATCTATTGCAAATTGTAACAGAAATTCAATTTAAAAAAAATATGTTTTTGTTGATAAACTTTTAGATTTTATTTTATATTTTATATTTGTATTTGAGACAATAATACATGAACTGATTTAATGCAGGGACTCCCAACCTTTTCTTATGTAGATCCCTTTTAAAAGAATAATTTTCTTTATAGACCCTCTAACATTTCTAGATTCTAGATATTCTAGAAAATATAAATATAATACAATTCTTGCCAAAAAGGACAAGTAGAATACAAAAAAGGGCACTGCAATTCAAAATTTTAAAACATTTTTTATAGAACCCCAATTGACCCCTGGAATACTATAGACCTTTTTAATACTTCCATATAACTCTAAGGGGTCTACCTGAACCCGTTAGGAGTCACTGGTTTAAAGTATATTGTATATAAGTATATTGTAAATAAATTGACTAAAACTAAACAGATTTGAAAAAAAGAATGAAAAAACCTTTCAAATGAGGTATCACTTGCCCTATCATTCTTTTAAAATTTTAAGGGTTGTACTCATAGCGGTACGGATTGAAAAGGTACTTGCAAAAATATTATAACAAAAGATGCCCCCCTTGAATGCAAAATCGACGTGTTCAAGCGTTTTTTCAAAATATTATTTTAAATGACCAAAAGCCCGGTCGTTTCGTTTTAGTTGGGGCACTCTGTATATGTTCTTCGATGCGATCCCCAGAAATTAAAAATATAAAGGACCTCGCACATACCTTATGGCAACTGGCTTTCCGTGAAATTCGCTAAATTTTTGGTATGTTGTAGTTTATGTGATGCTGATCAAAAGCTCTCACAGGCACAACTTCAAAAAATGAGCCGTTTCGGCGATAAAAATTTTTGAAGATTAAAAATTGAAATTGAAGTTTTATTTAACAATAAGTTTTAAATCTTTTAACATTTTCAAAGTTACAAATAACTCACATTAATAATATATCATTACTAGTTTACATCTTGTGGAATTTATTTTTATTATTTAATTAAAATAATTGACGATTTGCACTGCATTTATTTTTTTGTCATCAAAATCTTTGTTATATTATTTCATTTAAGTTTGCAGTGGTTATGTGATTTGATAGTATGAATCGTGTATCGTACGGTCAAATCACTCAATCTTAATTTTTCATGGGGTATATTAATTTTGTTGTTTACACACCATAGTAAAAAAAATAATAATTACATTTTTCATCATAACAACTTTCCTCTGAAATAGCATTAGTGAAAAACTAAAATAGCCAAAAAGCATTAAAACAATAAAAACTCAAATAAAACTTCAATTCCATTTTTTTTCTTGAAAAATTTTTATCGCCGAAACGGCTCATTTTTGTAGTTGTGCATTTGAGAGCTTTTGATCAGCATCAAATAAACTACAAATTACCAAAAATTTTGCGATTTTCACGGAAAGCCAGTTCCCATAAAGAATGTGTGGGGTCCTTTCAAAGATACTATCATTAGAAGTCAATCTATGATGTCCTTCAGATTATATTATCTACTCATATTTTCCCCCATAATGTGAAATAAACTCTTTTTTAATTACTCCTGTATAATGTGTATAATATACATACTACACACTAAGCATATTAAGTGAATAGGAATCCTTGCGGTACACCATATATAAACACTAATATCATGCATACATCTAAAACAAAACTAATTTAAACACACCCAGAAATACCGCGCCTTCTCTTATTTATGATCATTACCTAAAACAGAAACGCTGGAAAGTGTTGAAATAGGTTTTAAATTAAATTGTAACGAACAGAAAATAAATTCTATAAGGCGTTTTCTTCACCACATCAATTTAAAGTGGTTAAATTTATTATGCCAAATTTAAGTGACTTTTTCTTTCGTTTTTGTCTTCACTAATAATATTTAAAGACATTTTTAATCTTCATAATTGGTATCTTTAGTTTAAATCAAGGGTATCCAAAATTGTTTAACAAGTGGATAAGATGCGTCGATTTGGTTGTTTCATCTGTGAACGTTTCGTAGCATATTGCAGTGGATATCATCTTCAGGACTGTATTGAAAGTGTATTTCAATATACACTCAACATTCTGCTATACGACAGCATCGGTAATTCAAAAATTCTACTACACGACGGCTAGAGGGGCACCCACCACCGCGCCGACATTAACGTTGATTGGTGAATTTAAACGCAAAATTTAGCAGTCACGGTGGTATTATGGTGGGGATGGGGGAAGGATGTTGGTTAGAACTGTCGGCACATTGTGTAACGGAGCGATCGTGTAGTGGATGGTCGTATAGGAGAGTGCTGAGAGATGTACATAAGTTGTTATACCCAGAATTATAATCTCTATTCGAAAATTTGTTAGACATTAGTCGAAAACTGTTCTTAAGGAATATTTTTGAGAAATGGTACGTCTGATAGGTACATAAAAAACGTTACGCTTTTTTATTGGGGTATGTCACTTTCTGTGGTTATATAGAAGGTCAAAAGAAAGATTTTAAGATAAGGAGCCACTTTAAAATCCATGTAGAACACTGTTATATCGGCTATTAAAGATGGCCCTCACCGGTGTTTTAGAATTAAATTTTCCGACTTAAATTTTCTTTTGTTTATTTTTAATTTCTTATTGAGAATGTTATTTTTGTTCATTATTCATTTTTATTGTTTTATAACTTTTTTATCGTGCCCAATATCATTTTTTATCTCATGTAAAAAGAAAATGCATTTTTTCAGTGTTTCATTGATAACAAGATAATTCATTTTAATGAACAACTTCTTTGGAAAACGTGAGTTAAACTAAGACAAATAGACTCATTTTGAATCATTACTAGTCAAGTTTACCTTTCATTATATAACATTTTTTGTTGGGGTCAAATTTCTCATATGGGACCGTTAAAAATTTAAAAATCTACCATAGATATCACTGAACTTTCTTATACAATAAAAAATATGCGTGTATCTACTTATACAAAACAAATTATTCTGACTTAGTGATGACATATACAGAATGTTTAAAAAAGCCCGGTACCCCTGAATAACTCTTTTCCTTTGCCTTGAACCAAAAAATGTTCAAGGAAAAAGTTGCTTGGTTTCATGGAGAGGATCGTTTGCATACCAAACCACCCCTCAGCCACTCACCCCCTTACGAGGGGGGGGGGGGTAAAATTTTCAAATGGGAACCCTTATTTTTTATTAGCTTATCAAGTTCTACAATCAAAAGTAAATATCTTTTGACCGAAACTTTTTTTGTTGGGGCTAATCCTTCGCCACTAATGAGCATGAAACAGCAATTAAAAAATGTTCAAAAATCAACTTTCACTCCCCGGAATAACTATTTTTCTTTGCCTTGAACCAAAAAATGTGCGGACAAAAGTTGCTTGGTTTCAGGGGGAGGATCGTTTGCACCCCCCTCCTCTCCCAATCCGGGGGGTGTGGGTGAGTTAAAATTTTCAAATGAAAATTCCTATTTTTTATTCTCTCATGGAATTCTTCGAATAAAAATAAATATTTTTTGTCCCATTTTTTAAACACTCTGTATATAAAAAAATTAATTAAACATACACTAAAGATAAAAACTTTTTGTAATAAACATCGAATGACTAGGAGCTGAGATAAAACTAATTTTAAAACACACGTGGGTGCCATCTTGAATAGCCGATACAACAGTATTCTACACGGATTTTAAAGTGGCTTCCTATCTGAAAATCTTTCTTTTGACCTTATATATGACCACAGAAAGTGGCATACTCCAATCAAAAAGTGTAGCGTTTTGGCTTTATTTACCACGTACTAGATGTACTAAAATAAATAGTTAATTATATTTTTGTTAAAATGTTTTATTACGAGGAATCAAAAAAAAATGTCACTGACTTATTCCCATTTCATTAAGGCAGCTTTTCTCAACCTTTTAGTATCTGCGACCCAATTTTCAATCACAATTCTAATCGCGCCCCCCTTCCCCCTACCCTCATACAAAAAAAAATTCACTGAAAAATAGATATCAGCTAAATATAAAAAATGCTTAGAGTGTCAATTTCTAAAATTAAACCTTCTTTCGAAAAACTTTGCTATGCAAGACAGACCCAAGGGAGTCACTAATAATAATCTTGTGTTAAATTTAAAATTGATAAGTTAATTATTAAATACATTGTGCAGTACTGATACATTCCTATTTATTAGGCCTGGTTTCTCAATATGAGTTTAAACCACATGTCCCAGTTAAACTTAAGATTAAACTATACATTTGTTTCTCAATGTCCAGTTAAAAATTATAATTAATCTTAAGATTAACTTTTAACTGACAGATGAAATAATTTATTTTTCTAGCCCAAATATTAACTTATTATCCAACTTCTTTTACATTCTATAGTAACACTATATTCTTTTATTAATTCTAGTAATGTACCCTGTTCTCTTTTACTGAATTAACTCATTTTAATAAATTTAATTTAATAATTTGAGGCTAATTTTTAGTTTGACATAACAAAAATCCACCATTTAAACTTATATTGAGAAATTGAGTGAGGTTTAAACTGGACATTATGTTCAGTTTAAACCTAGGATGAAGATTAAATAATCTGAAGTTTAAACTCATATTGAGAAACCGGGCCTAAGTGTATTATATCAGTGTAAATGTAAACGTGTATTTTAATTTTAATTTTTTATTATGTAAGGATGTATTTTATTGCTTTTCTTTCAGTAAATTAAATACATTTATTAATAATATGTTTTCTCGAAATGCTCGCGCCCCCCATGCAGTTTTATCACACCCCCCTAGGGAGGTGCGCCCCACAGGTTGAGAATCGCTGCGTTAAGGGTAGGCACACACTACAGACTTTTGATCGGTCTTTTAATTACTATGGATATATATATGCGAGTGCACTAGCAGCCGAACCGATCAAACTATCGGCCGATCAAAAATCTGTAGTGTGCGTTTACCCTAAAAAATCGAGCAACTATCAGCCGACTAAAACTCTGTAGTGTGCGTAGGCCTATAAAGTTTATCTAAATTGGCTTCAGATTCGAATAGCCAGGACATTGGACAACCTTTGTTGAAAGTCTTATTCCACCATACAATTAAATTTATTACATTGTTTCGAGTTTCTTTTGTTTATTTATTCGAGTGGTGCTATTATAATTATCTGGGATGTTCTAAAGATTAATTGTTACAACAATAGGGCTGATATTGCGTATAAATATATTTGTCAGAAAATTACTTGATACATTATTTAAAATAAAATGGAAATTGAGTACCTACTTAAATACAAAACTCTGACTGTTTTAATTGATATTGCATATTTCTAAAAATTTCTACTCTGTTCTTCTTTGTAAAGAGAAACAATAATAATTACTTGTTTCCATTTCAAGTGGTAAACATAAAGGAAAAGTAGGAACAAAGTGAAACATTTGTTCCTCAAAAATTTCTTTCATGAAATAAATTGGTAATTTAAACAAAAATTTAAAAATCATAACTTTAATATTTTATGTTAAAATTATCTTTTTGATGAGTTTTACTTAATGGACAGTAACTATTACACGAAATTTCAAAATGATTTCAAATATTTACACATTAAACTTGACTATATAAGGACCATTTTAAGACTGATCCGAAGTTTGTGTGGTTTATAGTACTATATTACCAAACAAAAGACGTTTTGTATATATTTTAGGGTTTATTTATTTACACTATATGTATATTAAATAATATTCTCTTTGTACATCGAACATAAATTTTAATATTTTACACTTAAAATTGTATAGTATGCACGTTATACACTGAACATAAATTTTAATGCTTTATTTTTTTAATGCATAAGGCAAATATTTAATCGTTTTACAATATGTATATGGAAAATCACAAAAATCACATAAAAAATATGTGATTTTCAAAGGCTGTAGCCGGGTAAGCATGCAAAATCGGCCTTTGCATGGATTTGGCTGATTATTTTTTTGAAAGTCACATTCTATATAACATTCTACCTGACCAAATATTAGCTTCCAAAAATTTGTAGTTTTCGAAAAAAAAATTTTTTTTGATTTTCAAAAAAAATTTTTTTTTTGATAATCCATCAATCGAATTTGATGGTGCTTGTGGTATATTATAGAGGTACTTATGACTCATCAGAGGTAATTTTATTATGGTCCTCTGTACATAGTAAACCAGAAAAAAAAATTAATAAAATTTAAAAAATTAAAAAACACTATGTTGTACTCGGGGGGCAATCACCATTTTTTTATAAAATATACCTTGTACGTTCCCAAACAACATATCAAAATACCAAACTGATATGAAGGGTATAACATACTCGTATAAATTCGCATACGGTCGTATTGGCGCGGCGCGGGCGTGGCGCGGATGGACTTTATGGAGTGCAAGTGTCTTAATACTTTTAAAACATCTCTAATTTATTGCTAAACAACAAGGCTGAACTAGCCTAGAGAGATCCGGGGACTTTGACGGGGCCCATGGTCTGACAAAGATAAAATATAGAGGCCGTAGCCGGGAATGTATGGGAACTGCCATTGAATTAATTATGCTAATTTTTTCTCATAGTTTGCTTTTTAAGAAACATGAAATCGCCTCAGATCGCTTTTGAAATGTTATAATCGTCTTTAGTAGCAATAAATCACATTGCCGCTGCGAACTAACGACTCTTTTTGTATTATAATTTATAAATAGGATTTTTTTTCAAAATTAAAATGTTCTTAGCAAACATAAAAATTTTATGTTACAATACAATTAGGGCGATTTTATGTTTCTTAAAAAGCAATCTATGAGAAAAAATTAGCATAATTGATTCAATGGCAGTTCCCATACATTCCCGGCTACGGCCTCTATATTTTATCTTTGTCAGGCCATGGGCCCCGTCAAAGTCCCCGGATCTCTCTAGGCTAGTTCAGCCTTGTTGTTTAGCAATAAATTAGAGATGTTTTAAAAGTATTAAGACACTTGCACTCCATAAAGTCCATCCGCGCCACGCCCGCGCCGCGCCAATACGACCGTATGCGAATTTATACGAGTATGTTATACCCTTCATATCAGTTTGGTATTTTGATATGTTGTTTGGGAACGTACAAGGTATATTTTATAAAAAAATGGTGATTGCCCCCCGAGTACAACATAGTGTTTTTTAATTTTTTAAATTTTATTAATTTTTTTTTCTGGTTTACTATGTACAGAGGACCATAATAAAATTACCTCTGATGAGTCATAAGTACCTCTATAATATACCACAAGCACCATCAAATTCGATTGATGGATTATCAAAAAAAAAATTTTTTTTTAAAATCAAAAAAAAATTTTTTTTCGAAAACTACAAATTTTTGGAAGCTAATATTTGGTCAGGTTGAATGTTATATAGAATGTGACTTTCAAAAAAATAATCAGCCAAATCCATGCAAAGGCCGATTTTGCATGCTTACCCGGCTACAGCCTTTGACAGATTGACAGGTCCAAATTGAGATCAAGTACAAAGTATTATTTTTTTAGTGCAAAGAATTTATTTTGAGTAGAAATTATTTATTTAAAGTGTTATAATTTGTTTTAAGTCCAATATATTTATTGATTAATTAATTTTTCGTGCACTATATTTGTTATAAGTGAAAACGATTGAATAAAGTGTCTATTATTAAAAAAAGTGAATTAATTAATATAATTTTTTATTAAATATGTTTCGATTATTCTTATTATTGTGTTCATTTCTTAAAAAAACTGTTACAACCACCAAAAGATTTTTCAATACATTTATATACACAATCAGTATAGTCCGGAAGTTAAGAGCGATATTTCGACTAATCTCTGCACTTTTTGATAGGAACATGAAACATAATGTTTGTTAAATTATAAACAAAAGTTGTTATTATAATTTTTACGATTAGAGTCACCATTGTTGTACATATAAATTGAAAGTTAAAATTATGAGAAAAATTTCACGCGCGGTAAAACTTGCGTTTTTCTTCAAATATCTCGCAAAGGACTTTTCTCATGTGAAAAATTTATAGGACAAATATTAAAGAGCAGACAATTCTCTATCAGATATGTGAATTTGTTATCTTGAAAAAATATGTTTTTTTTTTTTTTTTAATTTTGTTCATTTTAAGTATAAAAGTATCACAAATGTATCGGTTCCCGTCCAATTTTTTATCGTTATATATGTATAATTAACCACTTTTAAAGTAATTTAATGGTTCTCTTATAATAATTTATGTACATATAGAGAAGGAAAGACAGAAAAATTGTATTAAATTAATTATTCGATTTTTTTAATTATAAAGCACACCCTGTATAATGTATTATGAGTACTTAGGTTATAAATATGACAAAACTCTAAAATTATAAATGTTTATAAGCTACAAACATGTTTTTTTTTAAATTCTTTTTTGCTAGAAAAACTTCTACTAATAACACTAGCGCAGAATCTTTTGATAGCTCCTATTTGATATACAAACCTTAAAACGCCCAAAACTTTGGGATGAATAGTTACGCGAAAAATATAAAAATATTCAGTAAAGAATAATTAATTTATTATAATTATTTATTATTCTATTATAAATAAAACGAATTTATTCATTTATCCAATGATAGAATTAGTAAAAAAATCAGCATAACAATATTTACCAGAGGAGGACTAAGGAAAAAAAGAGCCCTAGGCAAGGTTTCAATTGCAGGACCCGTTACAAAAATAAAAATCCAAAATATTTTTTTAACAAATTTAAATAATTTAAAAACAGTAATCTGAAACCTTTTTTTCGCTTCCAATTTTTAAAATCCAGACCTCCAGAAATTGCGGGCCTAAGGCAGTTGCTAAAGTCACATCCTGATACTTATTTATACTGTATGTATTTCATACTGTATATCTAAGTAAAAAGTAACAAAATGTATTGAATATTTAACATAACCTAGAACCACACTATCTAGTTAGTTACTCAGGACGATGTTAATTTTTGATCTTCCATTATCGCACACCTTAATGCTACTGTAAACATTCTGGTTTATACACCATTAGAATAAATAGTGCACACCTTGTGCACCATTAACACTGTTAGTGTATAATCTAGCATCGCAATAACAAATAGCGACACGTGTTACATTGTACACTTTGTACACTTTATTACAATGATGATCAAAAGTTTGCTTGTTATAAACACTAATTTTCCTTCCTATTTTTAATTTATGCCTCATTTTATAATTATTTATGAACGGGTTATATTAATAACACAATGTACGTAAAAAAGACCGGTGCGGTAAGGGTAGGAAATCCGAAGTGATGTCAGTCCATAGGTGTAGTCCAAAACAAATACATACATTTATAGAATATATGAATCTTAGATTACCATTAACAATTAAAAGTAATTATTGAACTATCCGTCACTGCCTTGATTCAGTGGGCTTGTCCAGTTCATTACTCAATAGAAAGCCGCAAATCTAACACTATGATTTAAGCGGTTGACTATAGCATTTAGTATGATGAAAGCGGCACACAAGTGCAAAGTATTAATTTTTTATTGCAAAGTATTTATTTTTAGTGGAAACTATTTATTTAAAACAGGGAGTCGAACCGGCACTATTTCCCGAACCGGTTCGGTTCCGGTTTACACAGAAAATAAAGTTCCGGTTTTCGTTCCGGTTCAATATTTTATTTTTTTATTATTTCGGTTACCGGTTCAATGTACCTCCGAACCGGTTCGAACCGGTTTTTTTTTACTTTTGTGAATTATTCAAACATAATAATTTTAATTAAATTATAATTAAACCTACCCTATAATTTTTTAAATTAAATAAATATTTTCCTACATATTATACCTTTACTTTCCAGTTTTGTGTATAATGTATAGATACTTTTTATGGCTTATTTTTTTTATTTGTATTAATTTAAAAAAATGGGTTTATAACGGAATAATAAAATTATTGACAATTAATATTTAGATTATGCTCAATGCAATTTAAAGGCCGTAGCAGGGTAAGCATTGAAAAAGTGCCCCCGCGTATTTTCTAATGAAATTTGGAATTTTTTTTCGGGTAGATATCATGGGTTCTGGAAGTTTATATTTTTTTCACAGATCACTCCTGGTTATATCTACAACATATATTTTTTCTAAATTAATCGATAAAACCATTCAAAAAATTTTCTCAAAAACTATTAAATAAAAATGGCTGAAAATTTCAGAATATATTATTTTTTGTAACCAATTATAACAAAACTTCATTAGAAAATACGCTGGGGCAATTTTTCAATGCTTACCCTGCTACAGCCTATAAAGTGTATTTTAAATAGCACTTTTCATGTTTTTCTGAAAATACCACTTTTCTATCAATCTTTCCCATTTTTCTTGTATATTAAGCCTTTTTCTGGTAGCATGCCAATTTTTAAAGATGAACATAAAGTTTTTTTTATTAATTTTTAAATTCCGCAGAAAACTCAAAAGTTAAACTAAAAAAACGAAATTTACAAGTATTCTAATACTTATACTTATTAATATATTAATATATAAGCGCAACTACATTTGTCAGTGGTGCCAACTATAAGTGATTGCAAAAATTATTTTACATTTGAAGCAGAATAATAAATATATTTGAATTATTTTCAATAAAAACAATCGCAATGAAAAATTAAACTTCATTGAACCGGTAAAATTAAACACTATTGAACCGGTAACCGAAAGTTTGTTTTTCGGTTCGGCTCCGGTTCAGGTTCAACGTCAAGTTTAAAAATTCGGTTCAGGTTCAGTTTCGGTTCGCCCAAAAATTTCATTCCGGAACCGGTTTTCGGTTCGGGTTCGGGTTCGGTTCGACTCCCTGATTTAAAGTAACATAAAGTTCAATATGTTTGTTTAATGTTAAATCATTAATTTTTCGTATATGTGGGTGAGACATACACCACTTTTTTCGATTACATAAAACGAGTTTACTAGCTACAAGCCGGCGAGTTTAGAAGTGGGCGAGTCAGCTAGTGCGATAGTGATGATGACACACAAAACATTCCACTCGCTCAGTAGCCAACTAGCTAGCGAGTTTAAACCACGTGTTGTAAATAAGAATTACCGGGATACTCGCAGCTAGTTCATTAGCAACTATGATGGTATACGGCTAGTTTACTACACCTTTTCCAATTGTATTTCAGAAAGCATCAATTGTATTTCAGAAAGCGTCAATTGTATTTCAGATTAGTCAATTGTATTTCAGAAAGTATCAACTGTAATTCAGATTAGTCAATTGTTTTTCAGAAAGCATTAATTGTATTTCAGATTAGTCAATTGTATTTCAGAAAGCATCAATTGAATTTCAGAAAGTATCAATTGTATTTCAGAAAGCGTCAATTGTTTTTCAGAAAGCATTAATTGTATTTCAGAATTTGGAAATTGTGAGTAATAAATAATACTGTATAATTTAAAGAAAAAGAACGTAAAGAGTTAAAATTTTCCGTTAAACGTTAGGTCGTTAGGTCTCATAACATTTTGAAAATTATTTTAATAAATAATTTTTTTTCTAATTATCACTGAATTTTTTTGTCCATCAGAAATTTTTCACGCTCGCCAATTTTTTTTGGGGCGTGGGGGTGGGGGCAAAAAAAATCTCACCCAGGGCGCCAAAATCGCAAAGGCCGGCTCTGAGTATACGTACTTCAACAATGAGCGATATGCCAGTAGGGTGTAAATTACATAGTAGTTAAATATTTTTATTTATATAATATAATATATGTAGTATTATAATAATATACTAATTTAATAATATAATACTATAGTACCTACGTAGTATAATATGCAAAATATAAAAATTCTGAATTACAATTGATACTTTCTGAAATACAATTGACGCTTTCTGAAATTCAATTGATGCTTTCTGAAATACAATTGACTAGTCTGAAATTCAATTGATGCTTTCTGAAATACAATTGACTAATCTGAAATACAATTGACTATTCTGAAATACAATTGATGCTTTCTGAAATACAATTGGAAAAGGTGTAGTTAACAAGCTCACACGCCAGCAAGTAGCGAGTAAAGTAACCCGGCTTTCAACTTTTGTCGAAGATTGTTTACAACCTGCTAGTTAAATAGTGAACATGATTACACTGGACGAGTTTACTAGCAGCTTCTAAACTCTTTATAATCGAAATTAACGTAAGTTCAATCGGTGGTTTATTTTTCCTGTAAAGTACTTGGCTAATTATTTAATAAAAGTAGATATCCAACATCAGTTGAACTCATTGAGTTCTTTATGTAGACACTTGACCCAGTTTTAATGTAAGCACTTACATACAAGGCACCCACAATAAAGGGGGAAACAAAACAGATATACTCCTGAATTTACCAATTTAATTAAACCCTTGTATTGAAAACCGATTTTCTTTTTTAAGTACCCGAAAATATTCTGTTAGTGTTTTTTTCTCTTAATCCATACTATGTAGAGATACTCAAGTGATAGCGTCGCCATTTTTAGCCAAACGGGCGGTGACACGAATGTATTAATTTGAGCAATCATAAAAAATAAAATTAAAATTGTACATATTGCGATAATATGAAGTATTAGTCCGAGAGATGAGCGCCAAATTTTGCAACTACTTTCTAAAGGCTGATTTTTTTTATATTGCGTCTCAATTGTGGTGTAGATATACAGCCTGCCATCAGTCAGCTAGTTTTGTTAGCATTTGGCGCAGGGGTGGCTTTATTTTTGTAAAAAAAATCTATACACGTTGCAACTACTTTCTAAAATTAATTTGTAAGCAGTATACTAATTGTAAGTAAGAACCCCTTTTATCATAGTCAGGCTTCAAAATCATGCAAGTACCTACTTTCTAAAATATGTAATTCGGTATAAAAGTTAGGGATATATTATTATTAAAAAAAACATAGTTAGTCCGAATTTTACCTTAGGGTCAGTTCGCGATAATCGATACCAGATAGTCAAAAAAATATTTTACGAAAATGAATACTAAAATATAAAATTAACAGGCTATTTAACATCAATTTTCATAAACCAAAAGAAAATTAGAAAAATGTTAGTTAACTTTCTAAATATTTCAAATATTTCCGAAAAATTTCAAAAAAGACAACAAATAAGGTGAAATCACAATAACTTACTTAAGAATAAGTGACGATCGTGGCAAGCTATTAAAAGTCTTTGACAGTTACATATCAAACGTGACGTTTGACTAAATTAAAAAAAAATTACCCTCACCAATAATAATAACTAAGGGTGACCGCATTTATTATAAATTTAATGAGTCTATTGATGTATTTGATAAATAATTGTTATAAGTATTAGTTAATAATATCAATAAGTAATTAAACACGCAAATAGTACTCTTATTGTAACCTTTTATTCAACGTGTCACACACGTCACAATTTTCAGTCACACCCGTCAAAATGTTTATTGAGAAATAACCAGTTAAATAGATTACTTATTTACCTGATGCTCTTGTGTAACTAAAAAATAATTTATTCGTAACATATTAAAGTATGATTATTATAAAGTAACTTCAATATTTTCGCTAAGCTTTTGAGATTTTGAATAGAGGTTGCAAGACTAGCAATAGTTGGCGTCACACCTGTCACAGGGCTTTGAATGCTGGCATTTTTTTGTAAAATAACCGTAGACCTTTTATTCTTTCAATATACATTTATTACATTAAAATCTACAGAAAAATAATAAAACCATGCTATTTACTAGTATTATTTAGAAATTATGAACTTCAATCCGAGTTGAAATGTCACACCCGTCACCGCGGACTGACCCCTTAACAAATGCCGTCAGCAGCCGATACAAGAGCGCGCCACGCGCCTCTTTTATTTAATGCGCTCGACCGTAAAGTATGAATATTTTTATGTAATCTTCACTATTTTATATGAAATAAGTTATTTAAAATACGTACTATACTTTTCAGTCACCTATACTCCGTACAATATTATATGTATTTTCTAACAGAACCGTTATAAAAGCAAGTATATTGTTGAAAGGCTTTTTACGAGTTAAACGCGCTGCTGACGCGCCCGGTTGCAAGATTTTGAAAGCTGACTATGATAAAAGTGGTTCTTACTTATTGTTAGTATACTGCTTACAAATTAATTTTCAAATTTTAGAAAGAAGTTGCAACGTGTATAGATTTTTTAAAGATAAAGTAACCCCCGCGCCAAACGCTAACGAAAACAGCTGACTGACGCGACGCCAAGCTGTATCTCTACACCACAAATGTGACGTAATATCAAAAAATCAGCCTTTAGAAACTAGTTGCAAAATTTGGCGCTCACCTCCCCGACTATATATTTAATGATATTGATTGATAAAGTTAAAAAATACGGCTGTGTGATCCAATCAGAAATCGATTCAGGCTGTCAGAACTCTTGCTATGAGTGACTTTAATCCATACAATGACAAATAGGGGAAACGGTACAATGATTGGCCACTGATAATGATTGGCCACTTTTCAGATTTTTTTTTTAAATAAGAAACATAGTAACTTAATAAAATCGAAATGCTTACTAAAATGGTAGCCTATTTTATTGTGATTGTTTTAAGAGCATATTTTTGAGTATACGCTTAATATTTTCAATAATAATTACATTTTTATATTTACATTTACAACTTTGATTTTAAATTTTAACGTATTGTAATTTTGAAATTTTGTTAAAGACATACATAAGAATGAATGAGTGAATAAAAATAAAATTTGTGTTAATAATTTGTAATATATAAAAACAGCTGTTAGTTTATATTGAAGCTAATTATTAAATGTAAATGTTTCAGATAGTAATTGTTAATTATTTTTCAAATATTATTTTTAAACTCTACTGGCCAATCATTGTGTTAACACATATAAGTTTTTCTAATGACTGGCCACTCGTGGTTAGTTATTATTTATAGGTAAAAAATATGCCTAAAAAACAAAAATAATAAAAATAATGTTACTAAAAACACAAATGATGAAAACGTAGCTCATGAACAAACAAATTTAGATATAAAAAAAAATCAGAAGAGAAGATTGATAAAATTTATGAAATGAGCGCCCGAGACAATTTTTTACATTATTTCAGCCCCTTGCCCACCCAGAATAATATTTATTGCTTAGAATTTTGATGCTGTTTTATGAAAAAAAATGTTTTTTGATGTTACAATACTAAAATAAAAAACAGTTAATAACATGACAAATTTTCAAGTTTTCGAGATTTTGATATTCAATTTTAAAATTTTAAAACAAAATAAAAACGTAAAAATATGAAAGCTGGATAAACGAATATGAATTACTGAAAATCAGCTTTTTTATAAAATAAAAAAAATGAGTAACAGAAAAATAACTGAAATAAAATGAAATAAACGAGCTGCCTCTCTTTTGAGTAACAGATTTGGGTAAAAACCCAAATCTGTTACGTAACAGAAATTGGCAGTTACAAATAAATGCAAAATTTGCTGACTAATTATTACCTTTGTAGAAGTTTTATAAAATTTACCATCTATTACTATGGCCAATAATTGTAAAAAATACTATGCCAATCATTAAAAAAAATGGCCAATCATTATGCTTTTTTGAGATATTTTCTATTTTATGCTGGTTTTCGTTTTTCCTTAAACTTATAGTTGTAATACATATACCAATATTAAAGGACTAAATAATGATCATATTAATGTATTTATATTCCATTTATCACTAATGTTAAAGGAATAACGTTTTTTTCTTTCGAGTTTTTTTGTTAAGTGGCCAATAATTATACCGTTTCCCCTATAACATTTTTTTCAGAAAATGAAAGTAAAAATTATTGTTTTGAGTAGTTTGAATTTTTTCTGTTGGTACTTCTGTTCCACACTATCTAACATACAACAAAGTGGGCTGTATTTATGCGTGAAACGAGTACATATTTCTACAAGAAGGATAACTTTGTTACGGCTGAGAAGACTTGCTTTGGGGGATCCAGGATTATGAGGGTCGATTATGTTACATTTTGTACGTTGCTAATATCAGACGCCGAATTACAGTTTCTAAAATGAAATTGTTTTCGAAAGCCTACGAAAACAATTTTCTACAAGCTGTTATGAATACTAATTTTTATTTACAGATATAATAGGAATTTTTTGTTAATTTTATTTAAACAAAGTTTTTCTTTTCAGGTGCTGAATATTATATGGCAAACGTTGAAAAATCAAGGTAAGATTTTATATTTGTAATATTCTTATTATATTTTTATTAAAAAACGGTATGGAGAACCATACATGACTTCCATGTTCTATAATATATTTTACAATAATTTTTAATATAAAACTCACCTTTGTATTATAAATATTAGTTTTCTAATATTCTAATGTTAGTTGTAAAATACACATTAGCTTCCCACAGACCGACGCGAATTATTCGCAGCGGCAGCGAATAAAGGGTCCGACAGACCGACGCGAAACATTCGCAGCGACTGCAGCACGAATAAAAACGCGGCGAAATTTTTATATATATATTTTTATTTTTTATTTTTACATATTATATAATTAAATATCTACCGAATCGATTATGCTGTAGCTTTCGCCATTTTTTAGATTCTTTCTTTCTGGAGTTAACACAATAGTTCCATTTCTTAAGGTAGTTGGTCCGTAAACATTGTTTACGTCGGATTTTGTTTAAATTGCACAGGAATATTCCCTAGATTCGGCCTAGATTAATATCTGAAAAATAGCCCATTTTTATTAAAATTGACCATCTCAAAGTCATGAAAAACGATCTCAAAGTTTATATTTTTAACACAGCTTATATGGACTAATTGTACACCAACGTAACGTTTTATTAGAAAAAATTTAAACGAATCGTCAGTATTCCATTAAAAACTGGCATGTTGTATATTTATATGAAAGAAAACATTATACAAAAAATTCGAATATTTCGAATATTTCAGAAACCCTTAATCCGATTAGCACCAAAATCAATAGATCTGGAGTACTCACTGAGACAAACATTTTCCCCAAATCGGTGCATATTTACAGTTGTTATCGTGAACGGAAAAAAATTCTACATCCAGACACACAGACAGACACATGCACAGCCGCCATGCGCAAATTAACTTTTTTGCGTTTTGAAGTTAGTACAATTAGAATCTGCTATTATGATTTTTCGACGGTATAACAATACTTCCATTTCTTCGAACATGGAAGTAAAAATTGACAGTATACATGCAGTGGCGTAGACAGAAGAAATAACTTCTATGTGAATTTTTTAATCTTTTTATGATGAAAATAATTTATTTTATTATATTTTCAAGAAAGTCATACAAAAATTTGCTACGAAAAAATTATTTCAGACAACAGTTGTTTATTTCAATTCATATAATACGATGGTGGTATAGAAATAAGTCCTTATTAAAAAACAAAATAATGTTGACATTCGATTCATCTTGAAATTGTCCACCAAATCAAAAATGAATTATGTCATGTTGTCTCTATGAAAAATGTGTTTTTCGATTCACCAGGTGTATGAAGTTATTAAAAGAAGGATTTTCCATTTGAATTAAAATGAATATAACTAAAGTACTGGCACCAGCACTTTATATTAATTACTGGATATTAATCTATATACATTGAACTGTCTTACAGCGTGATTTGATGATAATTGATCATTTTGTTTAAAAACAGTGGACAAATAATTGTCGGAGTTCGGCACACTATCAAGAAAAGTGTATTTTCTTATGTAAATGCTTTATATTGTTTTAAATTTACGACTCTTTATTTTATAACGTTTGTCTAGTAGTACCTACTAATCTGGCTTTACTTACGACTCTTGCGAGAGAAAAAAACAAACCAAAATAAAAAGCTTAATTTAAGGAGGATAGTCACTGTGACGGGTTAAAAAATTCCCAAACATATAATTATAATTAGTTATAATTATTTTTGAATTTGGTAAAGGACGTTTTATTAATAGTCCAGGCAATGAATGGAATGAAAAAGAACAAATTAGGAGTGCGATGAAATTTGGTACCATTGTAGTATACATTAAAGTACGTCTGTACACAAAAGTCCCCATCTATAGGCCTTCTGGAAATTTTTTTAGAGCCGTTTGAAGCTTAATTTTGTTATTCTTGCCTGTACTATAAGTATATATTTAACTTATTTAATATCATTTTTTATTGAAAAATATTAAATATTTACAAAGTTATGAGCCTCGATGTGACGACACAAAAAATATTTTTCTCTATGATTGACTCGAAATTTTGAGAAGGGTTATATGAAAAAAATAAATACAAATTTTATCAATGTCTATATAAATGTAGCTATCGTTGCACGTAGCCGTTTTTTAAATTTTATTTTTTCACAAAATGGCGATCGTTTGAATTTTTTTTTTCATTTTTAAAACCTATATTATTTTTAATAGAGCAGTTTTAAAAATAGTCATTATCAAAATTTTAAAAATCGGCTTCGTACAACGATAGCTACTACAATTACGAAAATTATAAAAAAAAAATGAAATCGGTTCATTAGTCTTTGAGGAATCGTGTCAACCAGGTCGAAAAATGTTATTTCGAGATAAATATGTTTAATGTTTTTGTTATGTCATAACCGGCCGGGCTACATCGTCTCACTAAATTGACTGTAACTCCGTCGATTTTCGAAAAAACTCAATTTTTTGTATACATATTTATGAATATACAGATGTATATATATGTAATATGTATGTTTTAAAAAAATGTAAGAAATTTTTTTTTTCCGTCACAGTGGCTTTCCCCCTTAAAAAATAAACTACATTTGCGGATTTTGCTAATTAAATTGACTTAAGGTTATACGTCTAGCACACTAAAAAAAGATTTGGTTTCGAAAAATTTTGTTTTTAATTTATATTCAGAACACATGTACCTATATTTAATGGAATATTTTAGTTTGTTAATTAATAAAAGTAAAAATAGTTTAATTTAATTTGAAAATGAACGATTTTTAATAGTACCTAACATGTATACTAATTTGCTGTAATGGCAGAGCTAGTTTTTCATTATTTTGAATAAATTACATGTGAATACCTATATTTTTAAAAACTATTTTTAATATCCAATTACTCAAAAACCATACGACCAATATTTTAAATAAAAATTAGTAAAATATATGAGTTATCCATAAAAAAACATATTAAAATTTTAGACTTTTATCTATACATTGCTCTAATGATCGAATTACCTTAATAATGAGGTATTAGTCGAAACCATTAAACCCTAAAAAAACAATATACTTTTTCTCTTAAAGTGTTCATGACTGGCGCCAGTACCTTACCTTATATCAACTTACAAGCGGACACCATCCGGAAATTAAGATATGCCGAAAAATAAAATATCGAAAATGTTAACCTTTAAAAAATAATCATCTATATTAGGCTGTGCCAAAAAAAGGCGATATTTTTTTTTATCGCTCTCAGCCCAAAATATCTCAGGAAATGCCCAAACAAAGCTCCTGTTAAAAGCGGAGCTCAAAATTCCAATTTTAAGTGGTCCTCCACGGAAGTTGAAGTTTACCCATCTAAATAACATGGGAAACGGGGTTTTTTAACAGTTTTTTGTCCTGCAAACTGTGAAAAAATTATTTTTGAAAAAAATGAATGAATGGATCTTTTTGAGTATTAAATTTAGTACAAAAAGTCCCGTTGAGTCAAATTTCTATATTCAATATTTGATTTTTGACAGAGCTTTGAAGTTCAAATTTTCGCATTTTTTCGCGTTTTTTGAAATTTTCAGCTAAACTATCCGAGTTAGGGCAAAATGTTAACTAGCAAAATTGTAGTACGGTTGACATTCTATAAAAAAGTCTCCATCGACTTTTTTGTATTATGAATGACAACAAAGTTATAGACCCATAAACATTTATTTTATTACTTTTATTTAAAAAGCACAGTCAATGTCGTAGCCTTTATCCCTTTTAGGCTGGTTAATAATAAATGTTTATGGGTCTATAACTTTGTTGTTATTCATAATACAAAAAAGTCGATGGAGACTTTTTTATAGAATGTCAACCGTACTACAATTTTGCTAGTTAACATTTTGCCCTAACTCGGATAGTTTAGCTGAAAAATTCAAAAAACGCGAAAAAATGCGAAAATTTGAACTTCAAAGCTCTGTCAAAAATCAAATATTGAATATAGAAATTTGACTCAACGGGACTTTTTGTACTAAATTTAATACTCAAAAAGATCCATTCATTCATTTTTTTCAAAAATAATTTTTTCACAGTTTGCAGGACAAAAAACTGTTAAAAAACCCCGTTTCCCATGTTATTTAGATGGGAAAACTTCAACTTCCGTGGAGGACCACTTAAAATTGGAATTTTGAGCTCCGCTTTTAACAGGAGCTTTGTTTGGGCATTTCCTGAGATATTTTGGGCTGAGATCGATAAAAAAAAATATCGCCTTTTTTTGGCACACCCTAATCTATATATATATATATATATATATATCACACTATAATATAAACGTGTATGTTTATATATATATATATTTGTATGTCTCCTCGAAACTATAGCTTTATAGACTCTGGATTCACCAGGCCGATTTTGATAATTTTTGTTTTGTCATGTAGCTTGACTCTTTTTCCAGTCAATAGGCTAGATTTCATTTCTTAGCTATGAAAGGTCTCTGAGTTGTGATTTTTTTCCGAAAAAGTACATCGAAATTTTACTGAAAAAACGATGAATTAGCTGGTTCGAGCATCGGCTTTTGTTTTTCAGACAGTGTGACGGTCGTTTGAAAAATACTATTTTTACGATAATTTACTAAATTACAAGATATCACTGTTGTATTTTGTTTATATCTGTCAAAAAATGACATTTATAAAGAAGAAAACACATGGATTTTTATTGACATTTTCATAAAAAACACACTGATAAATTACTTGATTAATTTTAAAATGTTGGATTTGTGAATAAATTATAATTTCTACATAAAATAGATTTTGATTGAAATTGTTAAACAATGAAATTATAAACAGCTGTTTTTTATCTTATTAACGTCAGGAGCGTGTAAAGAAATGTTATTTTGTACATTTTGATTAAATTGCTTTTAAATTAAATTTTAACCAAAATTGATTGGTAATTTGATGTAATTAGTATAATTATCTATAGATAATATTAAAAAGTTTTTGTTAACTATAATGTCAGGAGCGGCGAATTAAAAAATATTTAAAATCTTTTTTTCTAATTAGTTTAAATTTGACAGATGACAGAGAATGTTCTAGAAGGTTTTCTATCCATTTCTTTTAGGAGTGAAAATTTTTTTGATGACATTAGATTTGATTGTTCCACAATTACGTGGTTTTTGAGTGAAATTGTTGAATTTTTTTTAATTGTTGAAATTATTCATTTAAATCAGGGACGGCGTTTTAAATATTTTTAAATTTGTGTTTTTTTAATGAAATTGTATAAAAATATAATTTTTAATAGTTTTGTTGATGCAATTTATTCAAAATTTCACATTTAAAAATAATAATTAAGTCAGGGGCTGGTGTCGTTTTAAATATATGAAATTTTTGGGAACTGTCACATTTCGTAACGTTTGTAAAAACTTAAAAAAAACATTTTTTATTGTTCAAAAATAGAAATTTCAGAAAAATATGAAAATTATAATATAGATCAGTGGCGCCTCAAAAAAAATTGTTTATGAATTATTATTTTTTTGAAAGTTTTGAGATTGATATATTAATAATTTTTTTTAAATTATAATTTAGTCAGGGGCGTCGCATGAAAATAGTTAAACTTGCTATTTTTTAAAAGTTATTTAATAAATAACAGTATATTTTGAGTTGGGTAATTTATACATGTTTCATTTAAATCAGGGACGGCGTTTCAAATATTTTTAAATTTGTGTTTTTTTTAATGAAATTGTATAAAAATATAATTTTTAATAGTTTTGTTGTAGGGGATTGATGCAATTTATCTAAAAGTTCACATTTAAAAATAAATAAGTCAGTAGCGCCTCAAAACAAATTTTAATTGTTCAAAAATTAGAAATTAAAAAAATATATGAAAATTATAATATAGATCAGTAGCGCCTCAAAAAAAATTATTTATGAATTATTATTTTTTTGAAAGTTTTGAGACTGATATATTATTTTTTTTTTAATTATAATTAAGTCAGGGGCGCGCATGAAAATAATTAAAATTGCTATTTTTTAAAAGTGACGTAGACAAATTAATTTTGTTTAAAATTGAACAAAAATTAAAAACTTCAGGAATATATAAAAATAAAAAGTTAACCATTTAATAAATAACAGTACATTTTAGGTTGGGTAATTTATACATGTAATATTACTGAAAATTGTAATATTGATAAGTGATTATCACCGCCAATTTAAGAAAAAAATGAGTATCAGCAAAAAGAATGGAAAATTATTATAATATACACATACGAGGGTCGCAGCCGAAGGCTGAGACCCGAGTAAATTTGTGATTAGGTAATTTGTACATGTAAAATTACTGAAAATTGTAATATTGATTATCTCCGCCAAATTAAAAAATTTAACTATCAAAAAATAGTGGAACGAGTATGATATATACACATACGAGGGTCGCAGACCCGAGTAAATTTGTGTAAAAAATATGGCGTCAAAGGGGGTTGGGGCGCGAAGCGCCCAGGGGCACAGCCCCTAGTATATATATATATATAAATGAATCCCTATTTCCCTTGGTCACGCCATCACGCGTGAACGGCTGGACCGATTTCACTTTTTTTTTTGTTGTGTTTGTTATTGTCAGGAGAAGGTTCTTATGAAAGAAAAAATTTAAAAAAATGCGCGGAAAATTAGAAAATTTAAGAATACTTAACCACCATATAATATTATATATATAATATAGTTAAAACAGGACAACGTCTGTCGGGTCAGCTAGTTTATAATATAAATAGTACCTATAAAAATCCGCCAACGAATGATTATTTTATTTAAAGCGTGAAGATGATTATTTAAACAAAGAAAATTTAATTACAATTTTGTAAATAACAGCTCTAATAAAAACAAACAAAATTTTTAGCACTGTTGTTGTAGTTGATTGTAATATAGGTACAATGGAGTTATTTATATTTTAGTCCATGCAAATTTTATACAAACAATGTTATGACAAATATGATTGTTCTTTGTAAATTTTAATCAAAATAATGGCGTCCACTATATCGACCGTACATTGCGATTTTGTTTGACATTTTATGCAACCTACCTACCATAGAACTATATACGAATGTTTTTAACCATGGAACTATAGATTCGTCCGGTATCATTAAAGGGACTAGTAAAATTTGCTAGCTTGCAAGCACTCTCAAATAAGGTATTAATTTTGTGATTTGCTATAGAATTTAGAGCAGTGATACTTCAACGTATTGTAACACAGTTGGCGACTCTGACCATACAAAATAATTTTCATATCACAACTGTTTTAATACCGCTGATGTTTACTAACAACGCGTGTGCGGAACATGTCAAAGTCTTCATGAAACTCCAAGAGAACTGTCATATAGTATGTAAGTGATACCTCATTTGAGAGTGCTTGCAAGCTAGCAAATTTGCTAACTCCTATATGATACTGGAATTTATATTCGAAACTTTAAAATGAAAGTAAAGTCAAATCTAGAAATTGTTTTGAAATGTGTTTTGAATCAATACTAATATTATAAATGCAAAACGTCATCAAATTTCATTACTCAAGGTTTTTGTAATCATGCTGTATCTAAAGAACGGAATGTTTGATCAACTCATTCGACCGCATTTTAAACAGAAAATTACATTTTCTACAACCATCATTCTTATTATTTTCTCCAAAAAATAATGTATACCTGTCAAAATGGCGTCTAAAATAAAAATTTTCCTAAAAAAAACTATTTTTTTAGATTAATTGACTGCCGTTTTAAAAGTCATTTATGACCAAAAAGACATTATAATTGTATATAGATTTATTTGATATCTATTTTTCAAAAGCTCTCTAGAAAAATAACAAATATTATCTTGAAAATTGCATCCAAATCGGTTAAGTATTTTTCTTATACATATACAAAAACTTGACTTAAATGTATTAGATAATAACTTTATGTGTCTTATAATTGAATAGATAAAGAAATCTTCCGGAAAAACATATTTACCGACAAAAGAAACGGTATAAACTAAAAGATAAGCTAGAATTATTGTGTTCCTATCGCCATATCTTTCTCTAGCATGTAACAGGTATTATACCTTGTTTTCAGAGCACACTGTGTTCTAGTTTCTGTCCAGAATGGTTTCGATGTTATTACAAAGATCGTGAGACCGGGGATCACTGAAACATAGTAGTACTTACAGCTGCGGCCGCCAGGTGGTGTTAGCATCGAAAATTAAATTAGCTAATCTAGAATGTACGGCAATTAGTAACTTACAAGTTTCATTTTGTGGGAAATATTTGTTTACTAACGTTATTTTCAAAATCAATATTGATGTTGATTTGGTAAAATAAAATTCAAATTGCTTTCTGTAAGATAAAATGAACCTAGAAGATTTTCAGTGCCGAAGAGATATTATATATTATATATTCACCCCCACAAGGAATTAGAATGTTTAAATCATTGTTTATAATATAATATTTTTAATTTTTATAACTTATATTATTTTGTTATAAAAATACTGAACCGATTTTGATGAAATTTGCACCAATGTGTTTCTTAAAACTGCATAAGTACTATATGGTAGCATCACGCTATCACTCAGAAAAGCTGAGCAGTAAATGTTTTAACTGCGTAGTTAAAAAAATTAGCGCGCGACCATTTAATGGAAATTAACGTCTGGGGGGGGGGGAGGACTTACGTAAGGGTATTTATTAAATTAATTATTTTTTAATATGTTAATTAAACCAGTTTCGGCTGTGCAGTTCGCTATTTTTGCGTTTCTTGAATCAATCAAATTATTTGTTAATCAATGTACTTTATTATTATTATTATTCATATATTAGAATTAAAAAAAACTTCACGTAAAAACAAGGGGGAGGGGGGCACTTTATACTTATGGATCTTTACAAGAATAGAGGTTTATTATAACAGATATTTAAGTTCTTATTAAAGGGTAAAGTCACTGTGTTGGGGCAAAAAAATTATCAATGTCTGGGAATTTTTTTATAGGTATAACTAATTATTTCACGATCAGGTAGGGGGCATTTTATTAAGTATATATTCAACTTATTAAATACCAATTTTTATTGAAAAATATTAAAAATTTACAAAGATATGAGTCTCGATGTGAAGACCAAAATATAGTATATTGTGTAGCAAGGGGTGAAACAAGACGATTTCTGACGAGGGCGAGAGTTGACTGCCCGAGCGAAGCGAGGGCTGTCATCGCCATGGTCTGAAATCGTCTTTGTTTCATCCCGTGCCACACACTGTATTTTTCATATCACATGTAATGAAACAACGAGTTTTGATTTCTGTAGCCAGTCGAAGTAAGACTATTTCAGACAAATAGCGCAGTAATATCTTATACTATTTTAATAATAGAATAATTCAGAAATAAGATTCGCTTTTGTTTATTACAAATGCGATTCTGACAGACTTGATATAAAGACATAAATAATAAATAAAGGAGAAACACCGTTATTTCTGCCCGGCACAGTCGCATTGGTCTGAAATTGTCTTGTTTCGACTGGCAAAGCAGGGTTCAAAACTAGTTGTTTCAATGCATGTGATATGAAAATATTTTTCTCTATGGTTCCTTGGGAATTTCGAGATGTCTTATCGTAAAAAAATATATTTTATCAATACTATATGAATGTTATATCACTGTGTTAGTGCGTAACCGTTGTTATGTATTTACACACATCCTACATATTACATACATTTACATTACATACACCCTGTACTATATACACCCTATATATTACATACACCCACACATTACATTCTCAGACATATTTGTATTCATACATATTATATTTCTTTCATGTGATAAACACAATTGCACCATTTCAAATCTTATCATATTTTATTTGCAAATCATATAGTTATATATCTACCCACGATATTTTTACGTGGTCATTTTCAAGCAATGTTTAATTCAATTAGTCAAAAGTAAGCAAAGACATAACATCGTCTTCAAAAATCATTGAATAGTACTTTTGTCATTATCACCTATGAACAATTATAATAACATATATACATACACACACATTCATCAATAATTCAATAAATATATAGAAAAAAGTTAATGTGTTATAATTAATTGTTCCACGACCTGCATAACATCAGATTGGTAAATTACGTAACAACAACTTGGTACAGTCACAAGGACATACCATAACACCGTTATTTTTTTAATTTTAAATAATTTAAAAAAAATTAATACTTTTTTTTAATTCAAGTGGTTTTAAAAAATAGTAAATATCTAAATTTCAAAATTCAACTACGCACAGACTTAACCACTGCGATAACGAAAAATAAAAAAATAAAAAAAACGATAGTCTTTGAGGAATCACTGAATTTAAACCAGGTCTAAAAAGTCGTTTCGATAAAAACGTGTGTAAAACTTTCTGAGGGCCATAATCGGCCACGCTATCTGCTCTCACTGAATTGACTGCAAGTCATTGTCAGACAATTTTCGGAATTCTAACTTAATTTTTTTATCATGCATAATAAAGCGTTTTTTTCATTCACAATGGCATCCCCTTTTAATAGCAACAATAATACTGACAATGAGTCTTGATGTACCGATCATATGTGAATATGAAACAAACATGCAAGCCCCCCCCCCCCACCCCTAAACACATTAATGCAAATATTAAAACTTAAATTAATTAATAAATACTACCTATAGTTTTCAATGTAAATAACAGTATGCATGCTATTAATCATAAATAATTCATGTTATTTTTAGTTCATTTTAAATTTTAAAGTATCTTGTTCTACCTAAACCTACAGATTCCATATGAATATTAGCATAATTATACGAAACTCGGGTGTACCAAAATGTCTATATCATTAACCAAGCCGCTATTATGTAAAATAGATTATTCCAATATAGTTCAATATCCATCGAATTCCGTAATTATAATTTACAATCGACTATACCTATTGTAATGATCACGTAAACCACAACATGTGGCTTGTTATCGAGAAATTATGAATACTGTTGGCACAGAACATTACTGAATAATAAAATTTTATAATAATAGATATATTATTATAAATAGATAATATAATCATCATTTTCAGTCAAGAATTTACGTTTATTTCTTATCGTATTTATTTCTTATTGTATTAATAACAATACATTTTTAACAATACGGGTATCCCAGATAACTTTTCCAGCATGGGGATCTCAGTATCTATAAGAGATACAGACATAGGCGCCGACTTTTCATTTAACCTGGGGGGGAGAGATTTTTTGAGGGGGGGGGGGTGCAAAAAATTTTCTTAAAAAATGTGCAATATCCAACTTTCGTAATAACGACAAAAATTTCAGAAACGCAACTAATAATGTGAAAAAATAAATTTTTTTCATCAAATTATTTCGATAAAAATCGATCAAACTTTAATTATTTGAAATAATTGAAAAGTGGACATTTATATTTAATTTACAGAGGCTCATGAAATGTAAAATATAGTAAAGTGTAGAAAAGTCGTAGAATTTTTTTAAAGCTGTTGATCTAACTAAGCTTTGTAAAGGAAATAAAAGATGTTTAAGTATTAATTTCCTTTTTGAAGAAATTTTTAGTGATCATTTTTACTCAAGTGACAAGTATTTGAATATTTACACCTTTTTTTAAAGTAAAAATCTTATTGACAAAAGTATTTTTAATTTAAAAGAAACTAGAGTTCAGCTGCACAGGGGGGGCGAAGCCCCCCTGGTATAATATCTGGGGGGGCGATTGCCCCCCTCGCCCCCCTGTAGTCGGCGCCGGTGGATACAGGTTTGGTTAAATGAGATGAATTATTTGTATGAAAGGGATGAGTATTACTACACATAAAATTTTCATAATTTTATTTGGTACCTATACCCAAATTAACTCAAAATTCGGAATTTCTTTAAATGGCTATAACTTTTATGTTCAAGCAGATAGTACTCCGAGTTACAAGCCCTAACTTTAGTTTTTTTTTGGGTTGGTTATAGCATTTTTTTACTCTACTTTACAACGGTATGTCACTTGTCACATTTATTTTCGAAAATAAGTCGATGTACTATATGTCAGTGATATTTATGAAGTATTTTATTACAAATATTTAAGTAAGCCATGAAAAACAAAAATTTTAAACAAAAATCACAATAAGAACAACCAAAATAACAAATGAATATTTGAAAACAATCAACTATTTTAAAAAATACTCTGCCTTGTAAAAGTCCATCAAAGGTAGTTAATTATTGAACAATTTAAATAAAAACCGATAAAGTATTCAGATGAACTGCCTGTCATTGGTTAACCATTTAATTTTCATACAATTTTAATAAAAAAATTTAATTTGATATTTTTCTTAATACGCGCCTGGTTATTATGTCGTATATTTTGAATTTTTTGACAATTTCAATCAAAATCATTATTTTTCTGCTATACAAATGTCAAAATTACATTTAAAACGTCAAAGTGGCATTTAATATGTCAAAGTAAATAGCAGTTTTAAAAAAACAAATGACGATTTTTTTAAAGCAAATTGAGATAAATCTTTGTAAGGGAATATTTTACAACAAAAGTAGGTGACCTATATTATAGAGAATTGAATGCTCTACAAAAAAAGTTCTATAAACGTAACATGTGTCTTTCTTGAGATATCTTCAAATCAAAAAATAAATATTTTGGGATGTCACCCCTCCCCCTTACACACGATTTTAATACTTTTGAAATGGGACTGTCCTCAAACCAGACCCAACCAATCAACCAAGTTTCATCAATATCGGTTCAGTGGTTCATGAGTTAAGCGTGTGACAAGGATTGGGGGACAAACACACATACAGACAGACACACAGACAGACAGACACGGAACAAAAAGTGTTTGTCTTGACCTGAAACGGATAGATCTGGTAAAATTTTTAAAATCGGAGAACAAATTTTTTTTCTCGTTTTAAAACGATAACGAAGCTTCTCGTATCTTCGATATTGCGAGGAAGCAATGCATTATATTTTATTTTCGGTAATAAGTATGGCAAGTGATATATCGTTGTAAAGTAGAGTAAAAAACACGTTCAATAGGGTGGGTCAATTATTTTAACTCCATGGGCAACTCGCGATACTGGTACTATGGGCCATAACAAGTATTTTTGCCAATGGAACCATACCTCTAAAATCATATTCGAGCTTGCCGAAATTTGTCTGAAGATATTTTCCAAAATACTCAAAAATCGATCTATATAGTGCATTTCGAATGTACAAAAAAAACCCGTATACACATTTTCAATATTTTTTTTTGTACATCCGAAATGCACTAAATAGATTGATTTTTGAGTATTTTGGAAAATATCTTCAGACAAATTTCGGCACGCTCAAAAATGATTTTAGAGATATGGTTCCATTGGCAAAAATACTTGTTATGGCCCATAGTACCAGGATCGCGAGTTGCCCATAGAGATTTTTTCGGCCCCATACAATTTGACCCACCCTTACGTTCAAATATGTTACAGTCAACTTAGTTGCCCATAAGAAAAACTAAAGTTATGGCATACTTATAATATTATATAAAATAGTAATATTTCTATAAAAAATTTTACTGATTTTTATGAAATATTTTTCTCCGTGTAGTTTCTAGCACCACATATAGCTATTCCATCGAAAAATATCAGAATAATGCAGATTTTGCAACAACGATATACTTTAATATTTTTTCCCTGTAATCAAGTTCTTTATAATTTCATCATTGATTTTATTTATGCAATACATCACAGACAATCCAAATAACGAACTAGCGATCTGCATTGTATACAGAAACAAGTTATTGTGAATTCATTGACGAATAATGAACGCACTGTAACGTTAACAGATTTCAGAGAGTTATTGATTGCGTACAGGATGTAGCTTCGGGTTTATATTTAAATCAACATGTTTATTTGCTTTCAAATGAGAAAAACAAGCCCACATCTTTACGTGCGGTTAATTGGAATGTGGGGGTGGTTTTAAATGGGGAAAGGAAGGGTTATCTGTATGTTCGAATTTAAATTAAAATATCGTAGTATGTCATGGGAACCGAGTTACAAGGGTGGTATGAATAACATATAACGGAGTTTCAGCTCAAGAGGATATACTTCGAATGAACTCAAATTTGGTATTAAAAAGGTTGACATCATAGAAAAATAACACTTTGAAAATAACAAGACATTTATATTTATAAATATTTATAAAAATTCAAATGTCATTAGGAAAATACACTACTGGAAAAAATTAAAGGAACACAAAAATTTTCTAAATTTTTTAGTGATTTTTGAAAGGTTGTAACATAGTCAAAAATAATCGTATGAAGATTTAAAAAAGATGATTTTGAAGCTTTAGGTTTTTAGTTTTGAGATCTTTTGGCAAATTTTTTTTGCAGGTTACGGTTATTGGGTAATCGTAAGAAGTAACGCGAGACAAATATTAAAAATATATATATATTTTTGACTGGGTCCATTTTTTTGGGAAATTTTTCTCAGTTAAACCAATGTATTGATCAGTTAGCTTGTTTATTTAGCTTTAATTTGCTTTTTTAAAATTCAATCTACGTCGATTTATCGCTAAGATATCCGACTTTAAATGAAAAAGGATCCTTTTGTATTTGATCATCGATATTTCAGCAACTAATGATCGCACAGTAAATCTATGGACGGTTTTGAAAACTTGAATAAATTCTTTACAAGGACATACCATGATTTTTACATAATTTTTTTTTTATCCTCCACATTAATTTGAATAACGCTGAAAGTTTGCCAAAAAATCTCAAAACTAGATAGGTACTTAAGGCTTCAAAATCAATTTTTTAAATCATCATACGATTATTTTTGACTGAGTTACAACCTTTCAAAAATCACTAAAAAATTTAGAAATTTTTTGTGTTCCTTTAATTTTTTCCAGTAGTGTAGTTTGAGAGATATTAAATAAATAAATTAACATGCATTCTTATGAGAACTGCATAATTTCGAGACGTAACAGGACTTTTCAAAGTGATGTAATAGAGAGAATTTGATGAAAATTTGAGCATGCATTCTTTATTTATTTACAAAGATATCTGTAAAAATATCTGTAAATCAGACTTATTAGGAACCACGTTTTTTAATTAAAAAATGATGTGTGTGAAAAAAAAAGAGATACGCATATTTATTTGATTCCGCATGCTCCACAGAGAAACCCCGCTCCCTATAGTGTCGACGTCCTTTTAAATTAATTTAAAAAATATATAGTATTTTTGTTAATGTCAACAAAACATAAGAAAAATATTATTAAATATGACCAAAGTCGTTATTTTTGGTAATTTTAGGTTAAAATATTTTGAAAAGCTGACATGATGGCGCAATTTAGTGCTTCAAAATAATTGTAGGAAAGAATATTTTTTTTACCTGTGTAATTAGCAAAAAAACTATTTAATATTAATCGTTTAAATACATATATGTATAATTATAATTATGCCAAACGTATAAAATTCTAAACTATAAATACCGACCTTGGTTATGATAATAATTATAATAGTTATATTAGATAAATTCTTCAAAACAAAACATAATTAAGAAAATTTAAAAATTTTCTATTTAAAAAATATATATTAATGATGTATTTTTTAAATAAAAGATGTAAATATGTTATATTTATAATTTAAATAAATAATTAATTTATACTACGCACATATGTAGATACTAAACATAGTTTTTGTTTAAAAGAAAAGATAACACAATGAAGATATTTTATTTTTTTTACTTTATTTGTAAGTGTTATTTAAATTTTTATTAATATTATTATATTTAGGCCAGACGCTAAGTCGATAAAATTTACGAAATTCAGAAATAATTCTGACTATAGTCTGTTTCAATAAAGTTTGCAGTGGTTGCCGGTGATTTGACGGTACGAATTGTGAATCCTACCGTCAAATCCCCGACAACCATTGCAAACTTAAAATAAAAGAGACTATAGATTTTTTTCTTTAAAAAATCGTTCACCAAGAAATAATTTTTCCAAATAGGTTTATTGAGAGAAGAGCTAGAAAAATCCATTTTTCGCTGATCTATCAACTCAATAGCAAACATAGATATACAGAGTGGACCATTTAAAACAAAGTTAAAAGGTGTAAACGGGAATATTTGATGGCGCTATCAAAATTATTTTATAATTATTAGTACCAAATAATTTTACTTATTCTCTAAAGTTTTTGTGTTCCTTGTTTAAAATTAAAAGTTCAAAAATCTATTTTTGTTATTAAATTTTGAAAATTGAAGTTGCAAAAATATTTTTCAATGAAGATTACGATTCTGCAATAAAAAATCCATTTTTCGCTTATCTATCAACTCAATAGCAAACATAGATATACAGAGTGGGCTATTTTAAACAATCCACTTTAAGATTAATATGATACGCAAAAAAAGAGTGTAAAGGGGGACATTTGAAGCGCTTTCAAAATTACTTTTTCTCTAAAGTTTTTGTTTTCCTTGTATAAAATATCTGAAAGTTCAAAAATCTATTTTTTGTTATTAAATCTTGAAAATTGAAGTCGCAAAAATATTTTTTCACGAAGATTACGATTCTGCAATAAAAAATAGGGGCTCCCATTAAAAAAAAACGAAGTTGACCTCCATATGACCTTTAGATTACCACAAAAAATAATTGATAGTGCTATCGGATGTCCCCCTTTAAGCTCTTCAACTTTTTTTCGAGACATTTTTTCCTATGACTTAAAGCTCTAAGATATTTGAGTGCATTGTTTAAAATGGCCCACTCTGTATACAACATTAAAGCTACTTAAACTATCTGTTAAAAAGGCTCCATACATATTTTTTATGCAGATTAAAATAGGCAAAGATAAAATGGGCATACAATGTTCAATAATGTTCATATATCTTTATAATATTTTAAAAATTTATTTTTTGATATTACCTACTCGCGTATCCCTTCTATTAACATAAATACTTTACATATAATTCTGAATAATAATTTTTGCTTGTTAAGTAATATCTACAATGCCAGTGATGTCGGATTATTTTTACGGACTAGGCTGTGTCGGCATTCCTTGTCCAAGTTATACTCTTCATAATCCAACATGTGCATTGTGCAATGAATTCATACGAAGAGAAAATGTTTTTCCCAAATGCATGCGAATATGAACGACATATATGTGACAAGGAAAATGAAGGTATAAAAATAATTAAAATATTGATAAATGACGTAAAAATTACAGTAGAACCTCATTATTGTCTTTATTGTCCATCAGTCAAAGCAACTGTACCTACTTCAGTAATGTAACCTTGTATTTTCCCCCCTTACGCGCATAGAGTTCATACGAATACATATACGCGTTTACTTCAATAATGTACCTTTGTATTTCTCCCCATTCCGAGTTTCCTCCCTTACGCGCATAGAGTGCATACGAATACTTATACGCGTTTACGTCAGTAATGTACCTTTGTATTTTTTCTCCATTCCGAGTTTTCCCCCTTACGCGCATAGAGTGCATACGAATACTTATACGCGTTTACGTCAGTAATGTACCTTTGTATTTTTTATGTGTGATTATTACGTAGACTTCAAACTGTCACTTTTGTAAAAATTGGATTGTAATGAAGTGTAAGTGGGCTCTCACACCGGAGTAGGGGAGAGTGGGGTACGTTCGGACATGGGGCACGTTCGGACTTCTTGAAATTTCCGCCTAAATGACGTGCTAGTTGACAACTGAGGTTTACGATAGGTAGCCAGAACAAAGCGTTATTGTGTGACAAACATCCGGTTTTTCAGCGTAACAAACAAAGTTTTTATAAGCAAAAAACTGTTTTTTGAGATGTTGTAATAATATTTGAGGCAAATATCATAAGATTTCGCGTTTTTATTTTTTCACTTAGCTATTTGGCAATTGCAGTTCACCAAATGTCATTACATGACCTATAATTTCATATAAATTTAACCTCACCTGTTGCTCAGGGATTTAATTTTATCTAGTTAGATGAAAAATGTGCATGTGGGGTACTTTCGGACAAGTAGACTGAGGCACATTCGGACATACCTCGCAGTAGTGGTAGAAAATAGTGCGCAAAAATTCATGCGCAAAAAGGAGCCCGATGATTTGTTTTTCTTGTTATAGACGATATTTATTTTGTAAATTGTCAAAATATCGTCTCCAAGCTACTACGTCCAAATATTATCAAGGGCACTGCTAGGCATGCGGATTTATAAGTTTAACTGTGAGTTTTAATAATTTAAATGTTCAATAATAATTTGAATTAATATATAACAATATTTTTTGAGAACAGAGGATAAAAAAATAGTTTTGTAGAGTTTCTGTGCTTTATTGGGTTTTGTCCGAATGTGCCTCAGATGTTGTCCGGAAGTGCCCCACTATGGGGCACTTCCGGACAAATGCTACTTTTTGAAAAATTAAAAATTTTCGAAATGAATGTAAGGTTTATCGAATTTTTTTGTTCATTAATCTATACTTAATGAATGAGTCTAGCAATGTGCATTAAGAAAGTTTCCATTCAATTTTAAACAGCAACACTACATTCGTTGAAAAAAAAGTGTCCGAACGTGCCCCACTCTCCATAGCAATAAAGCAACTAGCAACTTATAACTAGCGATATTATTGCTATCTGTTAATATACATTGAATCGGACATATTGTCTCACACCAAAGCTATATGATATCGCTATATTGCTAGTTGCTGTGTTTCAATATTGCTATATTGCTCCGGTGTGAGAGCCCACTAATAACTGCGTTTTTTAGAAGCACTACTGGTGTAAGTTTATAATAAAAGAAACTATAGTTGTTAATTTTTAGGTTGGCATATTGTGAAGCAAGGTAAAAGAATTTGTGTAAAAGAATGGGCAGGTTATGTTGGAGAACTTGTTGAAATGTAATATTTTGATACAAGACAATACAAATAAACACTGGTAAATAATTTTAGCAAACTATTATGGCACAAAATAAACCAATGAATAAAGAGGGTATAACTAGAGTGCATAAAGCAGTGATTCCCAGTCAGTGATCCGCAAGATCTAAAATATGGTCCCGCAAAAGATTTCAAACTTTGAATGAACTTAGAATTATCGGTTACCTCTTTTTTTAGGTTTTTAAATCTATAAAATACATAAAAATGAAATGTGAAGACCAACTTTCAAACTTTTTTTTCAGATTGATACAGTATATTTTTTAACCTTGTGGTACCTGCTAATAATAATGGAATCAAAGTGGTCCCTGGTCAAAAAAAGGTTGGGAACCACTGGCATAAAGTAATAGTATATCGACCATTTACTAACTATGCTTAAGTTAATCTCGGCTTAAAATTGAACGATCTACTTTTCGTTATTATTTTTGTAATGTACTAACTTACATATTTATAAGCATAAAATATATTAATAAAAAAAATATACGTCGTATCCTGTTTTGTATTTATTTTTATTTACTAACACTATTGAAAATAAAATTTAATTAATTAGAAATTAAGTAACGAAAATGTGTAATTAATTAATAAAAAAAAGTTATCATAACCCACACGTGGGTGTTGCCGCGCAACCCAGCTGACACAACTCAAAAAATATCTTTGCCAATCGATTCGTGAATCAATCCCGAGTCCAACGAGGTATATGAAGCCATATATAAAAAATCGTGAGTTGCGCTAAAAAATTAGCTATTTATTTAATAATGTATACTTTGATCGTTGAAATAAACTGTTGTAGCTATTACAAGACTTTTTTTAAACATAATTGTACAAATTATAAAATATGTTAAATCAGCTTCTAAGACCAAACTAGGGCTGTATGCCGAAACAATACTCGAAACGAGATCGGGACTAAAACGAGACTGCCATAAATTCTGTCTGAAATGTTGACGAAACAAATTTTTACTATTTGATATTAATTTTAAAACTTGCATAAAAAAATAGTTTTTGTAAAACAATTCACATGAAACCGAGTTTTTTTTTTGGTCAAGTGAACGAAAAAAATCAATTTTTTTCGGAACGAGACTATCACTTGTAAAATTTGAGGACGAGATGAGAATTATCTGTCTCTCGTCTCGTCTCGTGTACAGCCTAAGGTTTAGAAGTTAAAAGGCTATAACAGATGGGAATAATTTCTTATTTATTTTTTATTTATTATTAGTTGCCCCGGCAAACGTTGTTTTGCCAAAAGATAATTTACATACTGTTTCTCGTGTTTGTACTCATTGTTATGGTGTTTTTGCTAGGGTTATTTAGTGTATTTTGAGTATTTCGACCGACGCACAGTGGGTTAAAATCATACATTTTTGCGCGAAATTTTCGCTTTAAGCCAATTTTCATCCAATTTTACTCTCATTTAAAAGGTAAGTAGTTGTAGTTTCTGAAATTACCCCAAGAATAGTCAAATACCCATTCATCCCCTTAAACCTAAAAATTCGATAAAACAATAAATTCGTAAATTAATAAATCGAGTAAGATAATATATAGGTACTGCACAAATACATAGATCAATTTGTTAGTACTATTATAAAGTATGTATTAATAGGTGTGAACGTACCTACATATATACAGAGTGAGCCATAAGTTAGTATTTATTCGATATCACCTCTATTTTAACCTTCGAAATTAACTATTCTGGTCTGTAGGGTAGAATAAAACTATTTTTTTTCATTACCAGGGTAATTAAGAAAAAACTATTTAATATTAATCGTTTAAATTAATAATTATGCCAAACGTATAAAATTCTAAACTATAAATACTGACCTTTGTTGTGATAATAATTATAATAGTTATATTATATTAGACAAATTCATCAAAACAAAACATAATTAAGAATGTTTAATGACAGTTTATTTTATTAAAAAAAAAAAAATATTAATGATGTATTTTTTTTAAATAGTCGATATAAATATAGCTTATTTATAATTAAAAAAAATATTTATTAATACTACGCGTAAAAGATACTAAACATAGCCTTTGTTTAAAAAAGAAGATAACAAAATGAAGTGGTTTTATTTCTTTTACTTTATTTGTAAGTATTATTAAAATTTTTATTAATATTATTATATTTAGGCCAGACGCTTAGTTAATAAAATTTACGAAATTCAGAAATAATTCCGACTATAGTCTGTTTCATTTTAGTTTGCAGTGGTTGCCAGGGGATTTGACGGTATGAAACGTGAATCGTACCGTCAAAACCCCCAGCAACCACTGCAAACTTAAATGAAACAGACTATAGATTTTTTTTCTTCATAAAATGGATCTCATGGTGTCACCAAAAATCATCTTTCTTACTAGGTTGGCGTTTCTCCACCGGGGTGAGAGAAGGGCTAGAAAATCAGTTTTTCGTTGATCTATCGGCTTTATAGCGAACGTAGATATACAAAGTGGACCATTTTAAACAATTCACTTGAAAATTTATGTGCAAAAAAATTCAGAAAAAAGTTAAAAAGTGTAAACGGGAATATTTGAAGGCGCTATCAAAATTATTTTGTAATTATTAGTACCAAATAATTTTACTTTTTCTCTTAAGTTTTTGTGTTCCTTGTATACAAATTTTGCGACTTCAATTTTCAAGATTTAATAACAAAACAATATTTTTTGAAACTTTCAGATCAAAAAAAATTTTTTTGTTATTAAATCTTGAAAATTGAAGTCGCAAAAATATTTTTTCACGAAGATTACGATTCTGCAAGAGAAAATAGGGGCTCCCATTAAAAAAAACGAACTTGACCTCCATATGACCTTTAGATTACCACCAAAAAAATTTGATAGTGCTATCGGATGTCCCCCTTTAATCTCTTTAAACTTTTATTCGAGACATTTTTCCTATGACTTAAAGCTCTGAGATATTTGAGTGCATTGTTTAAAATAGCCCACCCTGTATACAAAATTAAAGCTAATTAAACTATCTACTAAAAAAGCACCATACATATTTTTTATGCAGATTAAAATAGGCAAAGATAAAATGGACATACAATGTTTATATATCTGTATAATATTAAAAAAAATATTTTTTTTGTTATTACATACTTATGAATACCTTACATATGATTCTGTATAATAATTTTTTGCCATTTAAGTAATATCTACAATGCCAGTGATGTCGGTATATCTGTACGGAAGAGGCTGTGGTGAAGTTCCGTGTCCAAGTGATACTGTTCATAATCCAACATGTGCAACAAATTCATACGATGAGAAAAGATTTTTTTCAAATGCATGCGAATATGATCGATATACATGTGATAAGGGAAGTGAAGGTACCAAAAAAAGTTACAAAAATTATAGTAGAAACTCATTATTGTTACATTGTATTTTTTCCCCTCACGCGCATAAAGTGCATACGAATACTTACACGCGTTTACATGTGCAGAATATACAGGCTGTTGAAAAAAGATGGATACACCTGCATAACTCGCCAGGGAGGAATTGTCTGGAAAAATGATTCAGACAAAAATGTTAGCCTTTTTTCCCAGCTATCACATGGTTATGCCAGTTGTGGGGGAGAATCTTCCCCCCGGGGGGAACGCTCCCACTTCGTTTTTTTTAAATGGCAATTTTTTTTATTTTAGCGGTTTCCGCGGTATTTTGGGGCAGGAAATCGAAATCTGTTATAAAAATAGGGGGTTCCCATTTAAAAAAATATCGCCATGTGATAGATGGGAAAAAATGCTAACATTTCTGTCTGGATCATTTTCCGTGATAATTTCCCCCTGGCGAGTTACGCAGGTGTATCCATATTTTTTCAACACCCGGTATATAAAAATACGTATATAAATATATAATTTTTAGATTGGCGTATTGTGAAGCAAGGTTCTAGAATTTGTATAAGAGAATGGGCAGGTTATGTTGGAGAACTTGTGGAAATATAATATTTTGATACAAGACAATACAAAATGCACTGGTTAGAATTTTAGCAAACTATTTTGGCACCAAATAAACCAGTGAATAAAGAAGGTATTACTGTAGAGTGCATAAAACAATAGTAAACCGTCCGTTTCTTTATTATTTTTGTAATATACCTAAAATGGTATACATAAGCATAAATTATATTAATAAAAAATTACGTCGTATTCTGTTTTTTATTTTTTTATTTTTTTTAACTAATTCGCTGGGTGCAAAGTAGGTAGTGGGGGAAACGAAATCGATCACAGCGCACAACGTGGCAAAAAATAACACTTTGGGTGGACTAACTGTCATTTTTAATAGACTCGTTTTAAACTGAAAATAGAAAGGTCAACATGGTTAATCCCACTATAGACTATGTGCAAGGGGGTGGAGTTAGAAATAATGTCGATGCGAGTGTTCGTGGTGAACAATATTGTAAAATTATCGGCGCCAAAATTTGAGGTTATGCTGTCAATGTAAACGAATTAATTATTTCTCTATTATACGTCATAATTAAAGAGAAAAAGATACCCAAAATAAATAATTTTCACGTACCTCTTATGTTATACTATTAATATTATATGCAAACAGCTAAATTAAATGATATTTGTTTAATAAAAAATTTCACGGTATTAAACATATTAAACAATGATAAAAAGAGAGTTGAATCCATTCAATCCTTCTCTATTACCCGCTAGCGGCGCTAATACACTTCGTGCACATAGCCAATAGTCATAAATAATCGTCTAAAATGTATATATTACGATATTTTATTGAAATTATTTGTTTGTTAGTACGTCAAAGTCCACCCAAGTTGCATCTAAAGTCCACCCGTTAGTTGGCGCTGTCATCGCGCACGCTGCGAATACACACAGTGTGAATATTCAAATTGTTTAAAAATATACATATGTACATATTGTGTATACACAATATGTACATATGTATATTCACAAAATATACCTGAAACTTTTTCGTAAAACTTTATTAAGTACTTGAAAAAACGGAGAAACTGTGGTCTCTCTGTCACTTAAACTAAAAATGCACCTTTACCAAAAATATACTGTCACTTGACACGTGTTTAGACCTCACTAGAAGTCCTCATTAGGAGCCTAACAATCCCAAACATTTTTTCAATTGGTTCGTAATATACTCGTAGATATAATATTTTTTTAATAAAATACTATAACATTCAGTCATAGTTGCAACGTTAACAATTTTATCGACATTTCAACTGCATATCCAACAATAGGCGCCGTCCTATGAATTTCCGTGGAAGCAAACATTGAAAATAAATAAAATGAAACATTTACAATATTATTCAAACGAAATTTTCTAAAAAAATATATTGAAATGATTAATTATAATTCCATATTTGGGAATAGCTGTAGCATAAACATAATTAACAACTATACCCATAAATATATAATATCGCCCCCATGTTCTGTGCACGCGAACGGAAGAATGCTTACTGCAATATCAAATTACTTAAGTTTATGTACCTTGATTTATGACTTGCATTTTTACAATAATAATAGTTTTTATGATTTAGATATCATTTTTATAGAAAAAGCGAACAATTTAAAATCTGACAAAAAATATAAATAATTATTTAGAGTATATACGTAGTACATAAGATTGTATTTAAGTAATGGTTTAAATAGAAGATTGCAAAATGAAGTTATATTATTTATTTTACGTTATTTGTAAGTATTATTAAAAAATTAATAATTACATTTAATTATAATTTAGGCCAGGCACCAAGTCGATATAATTTACAAAATTTTGGAATAATTCTGACTAGATTTATTTTTCTTCATAAAAGATATCACAAAGAAATTATAATTCCAAATAGGTTAACCCCCCCCCCCCCCCCCCGATGAAATGCTAAAATAACTTTTTTTTCCATTTGTCAATTTTATGACAAAAATAAATATAAAATGTGGACCATTATAAACAACCCACTAAAATATCCCAGAATTTTGAAATCATGTGTAAAAATTTTCGAAAAAATATACTAACCAAAATTGTGACTTTTTTTCTAAATTCTATAAATTGAAGTCGTAAAAAATTTCAACGCAAAGTTATTTTTTTACGAAGAACAAGATTCTACAATAAAAAAGTTAGAGCTCTCATTAACACATTGACTGCCACGTCGACCATATATGTGCGACACGTTGTCCACGTTGTTTTTCAGTTGAAGCCATATCGGACAAATATGGTGAACACTCTATGCTATTTTACTGTAGTGTTTTAAAGCGTGGTCTCTGGCGAAACTTTTGGTATATTGGTTATGGCCCTGCTCAAAAAATAAGAGAAATAACAACACATATGAGTGACATACAAAAAAATTAATATCTACGTTTCTAAGAACAATAATCTGCCGTGTGCCACAGGACTTTCTTATACATAATAATGACAGTAAACAGTGTACGTGATAAAATTATAGATAATAATATTACCTACAATTTTCAACTTGGCCATTTTTCTCTAATTCGCACTGTTTCAGTGTAATTCGAAAAATTCAAAAATCGATGTAGGTAAACATCCGTTTCCGGTTGAATGATCGTTTTCAAAAATAGGAGGTTTTCTTCCCAGGCAAAAATCAATCTTAAGTATAAAATTCCACCTTTCTACGATTTGTCGTATTTGAGTATTTTTAAAATGATCACTAAACCGGAAACGGATGGTTACTCTTGTAATTTTTTGAATTTTTTGAAATAAGACAAAAATGTTTTAGATAAAAAATGTCGAGTATGTTATTATCTATAATTAATTCCCCATACATTTTTTTCCAACACTTATGATTTAGCCAGAAATAATTTTTTTTAAATCATTATTTAAAATAATCTATACTGGTTGTCTGGTGATTTGACCGTACGGATCACGACTCATACCGTCATGTCACCGGGCGACCACTGCAAACTAAATAAAATAGAGTGTACAGTGTTTATTCTCAATATTATGTATAAGAAAGACCCATGGTACCTATAGCAAACACGTACAGTCTCTGTAATACGTATAAGAAAGTCCCATGACACTCATGGCAGATATTTCTTCTCTGTTATGAACCATTTGAAATGTACTTAAAATCGAATACTTGGTAAAAAAAAAAAAAAAAAATTAAATTTGTTTTTTCGAAAAAATGAATAGAACATAAATTATAGATAATAATATTACCTACAATTTTCAACATTGTCATTTTTCTCTAATTCGCACTGTTTCAGTGTAATTCGAAAAATTCAAAAATCGATGTAGGTAAACATCCGTTTCCGGTTGAATGATCGTTTTCAAAAATAGGAGGTTTTCTTCCCAGGCAAAAATCAATCTTAAGTATAAAATTCCACCTTTCTACGATTTGTCGTATTTGAGTTACAGCGTCTACAGACAGACAGACCGACAGACAGACAGACAGACCGACAGACCGACAGACAGACACACAGACATCATGGCGAAAATAGTCAGTATGGATTCAGGGAAGGTCAAAATTGATAATTCCATCAAAAACCGGATTTCGAAAAAAATCGCGTTTACTATACTTACTTATACTATATGTATATTTCATATACATTGGTATAAGAAAGTAAAAATACCATAACTCCTAAACGACTGATGATGGAAGGATGTAATTTTATATTTATAATAATCTTTCATCTGGGAAGACAACCACCTTATTTTTAAAATGATCACTAAACCGGAAACGGATGGTTACTCTTGTAATTTTTTTAATTTTTTGAAATAAGACAAAAATGTTTTAGATAAAAAATGTCGAGTATGTTATTGTCTATAATTAATTCCCCATACATTTTTTTCCAACACTTATGATTTAGCCAGAAAGATTTTTTTTAAATAATTATTTAGAATAATGTATACTGGTTGTCGGGTGATTTGACGGTACAGATCACGACTTATACGGTCAAGGCACCCGGCAATCACTGCAAACTAAATGAAATAGAGTGTACAGTGTTTATTCTCAATATTACGTATAAGAAAGACCCATGGTACCTATGGCAAACACGTACAGTCTCTGTGATACGTATAAGAAAGTCCTATGACACTCATGGCAGATATTTCTTCTCTGTTATGAACCATTTGAAATGTACTTAAAAACAAATACTTGGTAAAAAAAAAAAAATTAAATTTGTTTTTTCGAAAAAAATGAATAGAACATAAATTATAGATAATAATATTACCTACAATTTTCAACTTGGCCATTTTTCTCTAATTCGCACTGTTTCAGTGTAATTCGAAAAATTCAAAAATCGATGTAGGTAAACATCCGTTTCCGGTTGAATGATCGTTTTCAAAAATAGGAGGTTTTCTTCGCAGGCAAAAATCAATCTTAAGTATAAAATTCCACCTTTCTACGATTTGTCGTATTTGAGTTACAGCGTCTACAGACAGACCGACAGACAGACCGACCGACAGACCGACCGACAGACAGACAGACACACAGACATCATGGCGAAAATAGTCAGAATGGATTCAGGGAAGGTCAAAATTGATAATTTCATCAAAAACCGGATTTCGAAAAAAATCGCGTTTACTATACTTACTTATACTATATGTATATTTCATATACATTGGTATAAGAAAGTAAAAAATACCATAACTCCTAAACGACTGATGATGGAAGGATGTAATTTTATATTTATAATAATCTTTCATCTGGGAAGACAACCACCTTATTTTTAAAATGATCACTAAACCGGAAACGGATGGTTACTCTTGTAATTTTTTTAATTTTTTGAAATAAGACAAAAATGTTTTAGATAAAAAATGTCGAGTATGTTATTGTCTATAATTAATTCCCCATACATTTTTTTCCAACACTTATGATTTAGCCAGAAAGATTTTTTTTAAATAATTATTTAGAATAATGTATACTGGTTGTCGGGTGATTTGACGGTACAGATCACGACTTATACGGTCAAGGCACCCGGCAATCACTGCAAACTAAATGAAATAGAGTGTACAGTGTTTATTCTCAATATTACGTATAAGAAAGACCCATGGTACCTATGGCAAACACGTACAGTCTCTGTGATACGTATAAGAAAGTCCTATGACACTCATGGCAGATATTTCTTCTCTGTTATGAACCATTTGAAATGTACTTAAAAACAAATACTTGGTAAAAAAAAAAAATTAAATTTGTTTTTTCGAAAAAAATGAATAGAACATAAATTATAGATAATAATATTACCTACAATTTTCAACTTGGCCATTTTTCTCTAATTCGCACTGTTTCAGTGTAATTCGAAAAATTCAAAAATCGATGTAGGTAAACATCCGTTTCCGGTTGAATGATCGTTTTCAAAAATAGGAGGTTTTCTTCGCAGGCAAAAATCAATCTTAAGTATAAAATTCCACCTTTCTACGATTTGTCGTATTTGAGTTACAGCGTCTACAGACAGACCGACAGACAGACCGACCGACAGACCGACCGACAGACAGACAGACACACAGACATCATGGCGAAAATAGTCAGAATGGATTCAGGGAAGGTCAAAATTGATAATTTCATCAAAAACCGGATTTCGAAAAAAATCGCGTTTACTATACTTACTTATACTATATGTATATTTCATATACATTGGTATAAGAAAGTAAAAAATACCATAACTCCTAAACGACTGATGATGGAAGGATGTAATTTTATATTTATAATAATCTTTCATCTGGGAAGACAACCACCTTATTTTTAAAATGATCACTAAACCGGAAACGGATGGTTACTCTTGTAATTTTTTTAATTTTTTGAAATAAGACAAAAATGTTTTAGATAAAAAATGTCGAGTATGTTATTGTCTATAATTAATTCCCCATACATTTTTTTCCAACACTTATGATTTAGCCAGAAAGATTTTTTTTAAATAATTATTTAGAATAATGTATACTGGTTGTCGGGTGATTTGACGGTACAGATCACGACTTATACGGTCAAGGCACCCGGCAATCACTGCAAACTAAATGAAATAGAGTGTACAGTGTTTATTCTCAATATTACGTATAAGAAAGACCCATGGTACCTATGGCAAACACGTACAGTCTCTGTGATACGTATAAGAAAGTCCTATGACACTCATGGCAGATATTTCTTCTCTGTTATGAACCATTTGAAATGTACTTAAAAACAAATACTTGGTAAAAAAAAAAAAATTAAATTTGTTTTTTCGAAAAAAATGAATAGAACATAAATTATAGATAATAATATTACCTACAATTTTCAACTTGGCCATTTTTCTCTAATTCGCACTGTTTCAGTGTAATTCGAAAAATTCAAAAATCGATGTAGGTAAACATCCGTTTCCGGTTGAATGATCGTTTTCAAAAATAGGAGGTTTTCTTCGCAGGCAAAAATCAATCTTAAGTATAAAATTCCACCTTTCTACGATTTGTCGTATTTGAGTTACAGCGTCTACAGACAGACCGACAGACAGACCGACCGACAGACCGACCGACAGACAGACAGACACACAGACATCATGGCGAAAATAGTCAGAATGGATTCAGGGAAGGTCAAAATTGATAATTTCATCAAAAACCGGATTTCGAAAAAAATCGCGTTTACTATACTTACTTATACTATATGTATATTTCATATACATTGGTATAAGAAAGTAAAAAATACCATAACTCCTAAACGACTGATGATGGAAGGATGTAATTTTATATTTATAATAATCTTTCATCTGGGAAGACAACCACCTTATTTTTAAAATGATCACTAAACCGGAAACGGATGGTTACTCTTGTAATTTTTTTAATTTTTTGAAATAAGACAAAAATGTTTTAGATAAAAAATGTCGAGTATGTTATTGTCTATAATTAATTCCCCATACATTTTTTTCCAACACTTATGATTTAGCCAGAAAGATTTTTTTTAAATAATTATTTAGAATAATGTATACTGGTTGTCGGGTGATTTGACGGTACAGATCACGACTTATACGGTCAAGGCACCCGGCAATCACTGCAAACTAAATGAAATAGAGTGTACAGTGTTTATTCTCAATATTACGTATAAGAAAGACCCATGGTACCTATGGCAAACACGTACAGTCTCTGTGATACGTATAAGAAAGTCCTATGACACTCATGGCAGATATTTCTTCTCTGTTATGAACCATTTGAAATGTACTTAAAAACAAATACTTGGTAAAAAAAAAAAAATTAAATTTGTTTTTTCGAAAAAAATGAATAGAACATAAATTATAGATAATAATATTACCTACAATTTTCAACTTGGCCATTTTTCTCTAATTCGCACTGTTTCAGTGTAATTCGAAAAATTCAAAAATCGATGTAGGTAAACATCCGTTTCCGGTTGAATGATCGTTTTCAAAAATAGGAGGTTTTCTTCGCAGGCAAAAATCAATCTTAAGTATAAAATTCCACCTTTCTACGATTTGTCGTATTTGAGTTACAGCGTCTACAGACAGACCGACAGACAGACCGACCGACAGACCGACCGACAGACAGACAGACACACAGACATCATGGCGAAAATAGTCAGAATGGATTCAGGGAAGGTCAAAATTGATAATTTCATCAAAAACCGGATTTCGAAAAAAATCGCGTTTACTATACTTACTTATACTATATGTATATTTCATATACATTGGTATAAGAAAGTAAAAAATACCATAACTCCTAAACGACTGATGATGGAAGGATGTAATTTTATATTTATAATAATCTTTCATCTGGGAAGACAACCACCTTATTTTTAAAATGATCACTAAACCGGAAACGGATGGTTACTCTTGTAATTTTTTTAATTTTTTGAAATAAGACAAAAATGTTTTAGATAAAAAATGTCGAGTATGTTATTGTCTATAATTAATTCCCCATACATTTTTTCCAACACTTATGATTTAGCCAGAAAGATTTTTTTTAAATAATTATTTAGAATAATGTATACTGGTTGTCGGGTGATTTGACGGTACAGATCACGACTTATACGGTCAAGGCACCCGGCAATCACTGCAAACTAAATGAAATAGAGTGTACAGTGTTTATTCTCAATATTACGTATAAGAAAGACCCATGGTACCTATGGCAAACACGTACAGTCTCTGTGATACGTATAAGAAAGTCCTATGACACTCATGGCAGATATTTCTTCTCTGTTATGAACCATTTGAAATGTACTTAAAAACAAATACTTGGTAAAAAAAAAAAAATTAAATTTGTTTTTTCGAAAAAAATGAATAGAACATAAATTATAGATAATAATATTACCTACAATTTTCAACTTGGCCATTTTTCTCTAATTCGCACTGTTTCAGTGTAATTCGAAAAATTCAAAAATCGATGTAGGTAAACATCCGTTTCCGGTTGAATGATCGTTTTCAAAAATAGGAGGTTTTCTTCGCAGGCAAAAATCAATCTTAAGTATAAAATTCCACCTTTCTACGATTTGTCGTATTTGAGTTACAGCGTCTACAGACAGACCGACAGACAGACCGACCGACAGACCGACCGACAGACAGACAGACACACAGACATCATGGCGAAAATAGTCAGAATGGATTCAGGGAAGGTCAAAATTGATAATTTCATCAAAAACCGGATTTCGAAAAAAATCGCGTTTACTATACTTACTTATACTATATGTATATTTCATATACATTGGTATAAGAAAGTAAAAAATACCATAACTCCTAAACGACTGATGATGGAAGGATGTAATTTTATATTTATAATAATCTTTCATCTGGGAAGACAACCACCTTATTTTTAAAATGATCACTAAACCGGAAACGGATGGTTACTCTTGTAATTTTTTTAATTTTTTGAAATAAGACAAAAATGTTTTAGATAAAAAATGTCGAGTATGTTATTGTCTATAATTAATTCCCCATACATTTTTTCCAACACTTATGATTTAGCCAGAAAGATTTTTTTTAAATAATTATTTAGAATAATGTATACTGGTTGTCGGGTGATTTGACGGTACAGATCACGACTTATACGGTCAAGGCACCCGGCAATCACTGCAAACTAAATGAAATAGAGTGTACAGTGTTTATTCTCAATATTACGTATAAGAAAGACCCATGGTACCTATGGCAAACACGTACAGTCTCTGTGATACGTATAAGAAAGTCCTATGACACTCATGGCAGATATTTCTTCTCTGTTATGAACCATTTGAAATGTACTTAAAAACAAATACTTGGTAAAAAAAAAAAAATTAAATTTGTTTTTTCGAAAAAAATGAATAGAACATAAATTATAGATAATAATATTACCTACAATTTTCAACTTGGCCATTTTTCTCTAATTCGCACTGTTTCAGTGTAATTCGAAAAATTCAAAAATCGATGTAGGTAAACATCCGTTTCCGGTTGAATGATCGTTTTCAAAAATAGGAGGTTTTCTTCGCAGGCAAAAATCAATCTTAAGTATAAAATTCCACCTTTCTACGATTTGTCGTATTTGAGTTACAGCGTCTACAGACAGACCGACAGACAGACCGACCGACAGACCGACCGACAGACAGACAGACACACAGACATCATGGCGAAAATAGTCAGAATGGATTCAGGGAAGGTCAAAATTGATAATTTCATCAAAAACCGGATTTCGAAAAAAATCGCGTTTACTATACTTACTTATACTATATGTATATTTCATATACATTGGTATAAGAAAGTAAAAAATACCATAACTCCTAAACGACTGATGATGGAAGGATGTAATTTTATATTTATAATAATCTTTCATCTGGGAAGACAACCACCTTATTTTTAAAATGATCACTAAACCGGAAACGGATGGTTACTCTTGTAATTTTTTTAATTTTTTGAAATAAGACAAAAATGTTTTAGATAAAAAATGTCGAGTATGTTATTGTCTATAATTAATTCCCCATACATTTTTTTCCAACACTTATGATTTAGCCAGAAAGATTTTTTTTAAATAATTATTTAGAATAATGTATACTGGTTGTCGGGTGATTTGACGGTACAGATCACGACTTATACGGTCAAGGCACCCGGCAATCACTGCAAACTAAATGAAATAGAGTGTACAGTGTTTATTCTCAATATTACGTATAAGAAAGACCCATGGTACCTATGGCAAACACGTACAGTCTCTGTGATACGTATAAGAAAGTCCTATGACACTCATGGCAGATATTTCTTCTCTGTTATGAACCATTTGAAATGTACTTAAAAACAAATACTTGGTAAAAAAAAAAAAATTAAATTTGTTTTTTCGAAAAAAATGAATAGAACATAAATTATAGATAATAATATTACCTACAATTTTCAACTTGGCCATTTTTCTCTAATTCGCACTGTTTCAGTGTAATTCGAAAAATTCAAAAATCGATGTAGGTAAACATCCGTTTCCGGTTGAATGATCGTTTTCAAAAATAGGAGGTTTTCTTCGCAGGCAAAAATCAATCTTAAGTATAAAATTCCACCTTTCTACGATTTGTCGTATTTGAGTTACAGCGTCTACAGACAGACCGACAGACAGACCGACCGACAGACCGACCGACAGACAGACAGACACACAGACATCATGGCGAAAATAGTCAGAATGGATTCAGGGAAGGTCAAAATTGATAATTTCATCAAAAACCGGATTTCGAAAAAAATCGCGTTTACTATACTTACTTATACTATATGTATATTTCATATACATTGGTATAAGAAAGTAAAAAATACCATAACTCCTAAACGACTGATGATGGAAGGATGTAATTTTATATTTATAATAATCTTTCATCTGGGAAGACAACCACCTTATTTTTAAAATGATCACTAAACCGGAAACGGATGGTTACTCTTGTAATTTTTTTAATTTTTTGAAATAAGACAAAAATGTTTTAGATAAAAAATGTCGAGTATGTTATTGTCTATAATTAATTCCCCATACATTTTTTTCCAACACTTATGATTTAGCCAGAAAGATTTTTTTTAAATAATTATTTAGAATAATGTATACTGGTTGTCGGGTGATTTGACGGTACAGATCACGACTTATACGGTCAAGGCACCCGGCAATCACTGCAAACTAAATGAAATAGAGTGTACAGTGTTTATTCTCAATATTACGTATAAGAAAGACCCATGGTACCTATGGCAAACACGTACAGTCTCTGTGATACGTATAAGAAAGTCCTATGACACTCATGGCAGATATTTCTTCTCTGTTATGAACCATTTGAAATGTACTTAAAAACAAATACTTGGTAAAAAAAAAAAAATTAAATTTGTTTTTTCGAAAAAAATGAATAGAACATAAATTATAGATAATAATATTACCTACAATTTTCAACTTGGCCATTTTTCTCTAATTCGCACTGTTTCAGTGTAATTCGAAAAATTCAAAAATCGATGTAGGTAAACATCCGTTTCCGGTTGAATGATCGTTTTCAAAAATAGGAGGTTTTCTTCGCAGGCAAAAATCAATCTTAAGTATAAAATTCCACCTTTCTACGATTTGTCGTATTTGAGTTACAGCGTCTACAGACAGACCGACAGACAGACCGACCGACAGACCGACCGACAGACAGACAGACACACAGACATCATGGCGAAAATAGTCAGAATGGATTCAGGGAAGGTCAAAATTGATAATTTCATCAAAAACCGGATTTCGAAAAAAATCGCGTTTACTATACTTACTTATACTATATGTATATTTCATATACATTGGTATAAGAAAGTAAAAAATACCATAACTCCTAAACGACTGATGATGGAAGGATGTAATTTTATATTTATAATAATCTTTCATCTGGGAAGACAACCACCTTATTTTTAAAATGATCACTAAACCGGAAACGGATGGTTACTCTTGTAATTTTTTTAATTTTTTGAAATAAGACAAAAATGTTTTAGATAAAAAATGTCGAGTATGTTATTGTCTATAATTAATTCCCCATACATTTTTTTCCAACACTTATGATTTAGCCAGAAAGATTTTTTTTAAATAATTATTTAGAATAATGTATACTGGTTGTCGGGTGATTTGACGGTACAGATCACGACTTATACGGTCAAGGCACCCGGCAATCACTGCAAACTAAATGAAATAGAGTGTACAGTGTTTATTCTCAATATTACGTATAAGAAAGACCCATGGTACCTATGGCAAACACGTACAGTCTCTGTGATACGTATAAGAAAGTCCTATGACACTCATGGCAGATATTTCTTCTCTGTTATGAACCATTTGAAATGTACTTAAAAACAAATACTTGGTAAAAAAAAAAAAATTAAATTTGTTTTTTCGAAAAAAATGAATAGAACATAAATTATAGATAATAATATTACCTACAATTTTCAACTTGGCCATTTTTCTCTAATTCGCACTGTTTCAGTGTAATTCGAAAAATTCAAAAATCGATGTAGGTAAACATCCGTTTCCGGTTGAATGATCGTTTTCAAAAATAGGAGGTTTTCTTCGCAGGCAAAAATCAATCTTAAGTATAAAATTCCACCTTTCTACGATTTGTCGTATTTGAGTTACAGCGTCTACAGACAGACCGACAGACAGACCGACCGACAGACCGACCGACAGACAGACAGACACACAGACATCATGGCGAAAATAGTCAGAATGGATTCAGGGAAGGTCAAAATTGATAATTTCATCAAAAACCGGATTTCGAAAAAAATCGCGTTTACTATACTTACTTATACTATATGTATATTTCATATACATTGGTATAAGAAAGTAAAAAATACCATAACTCCTAAACGACTGATGATGGAAGGATGTAATTTTATATTTATAATAATCTTTCATCTGGGAAGACAACCACCTTATTTTTAAAATGATCACTAAACCGGAAACGGATGGTTACTCTTGTAATTTTTTTAATTTTTTGAAATAAGACAAAAATGTTTTAGATAAAAAATGTCGAGTATGTTATTGTCTATAATTAATTCCCCATACATTTTTTTCCAACACTTATGATTTAGCCAGAAAGATTTTTTTTAAATAATTATTTAGAATAATGTATACTGGTTGTCGGGTGATTTGACGGTACAGATCACGACTTATACGGTCAAGGCACCCGGCAATCACTGCAAACTAAATGAAATAGAGTGTACAGTGTTTATTCTCAATATTACGTATAAGAAAGACCCATGGTACCTATGGCAAACACGTACAGTCTCTGTGATACGTATAAGAAAGTCCTATGACACTCATGGCAGATATTTCTTCTCTGTTATGAACCATTTGAAATGTACTTAAAAACAAATACTTGGTAAAAAAAAAAAAATTAAATTTGTTTTTTCGAAAAAAATGAATAGAACATAAATTATAGATAATAATATTACCTACAATTTTCAACTTGGCCATTTTTCTCTAATTCGCACTGTTTCAGTGTAATTCGAAAAATTCAAAAATCGATGTAGGTAAACATCCGTTTCCGGTTGAATGATCGTTTTCAAAAATAGGAGGTTTTCTTCGCAGGCAAAAATCAATCTTAAGTATAAAATTCCACCTTTCTACGATTTGTCGTATTTGAGTTACAGCGTCTACAGACAGACCGACAGACAGACCGACCGACAGACCGACCGACAGACAGACAGACACACAGACATCATGGCGAAAATAGTCAGAATGGATTCAGGGAAGGTCAAAATTGATAATTTCATCAAAAACCGGATTTCGAAAAAAATCGCGTTTACTATACTTACTTATACTATATGTATATTTCATATACATTGGTATAAGAAAGTAAAAAATACCATAACTCCTAAACGACTGATGATGGAAGGATGTAATTTTATATTTATAATAATCTTTCATCTGGGAAGACAACCACCTTATTTTTAAAATGATCACTAAACCGGAAACGGATGGTTACTCTTGTAATTTTTTTAATTTTTTGAAATAAGACAAAAATGTTTTAGATAAAAAATGTCGAGTATGTTATTGTCTATAATTAATTCCCCATACATTTTTTTCCAACACTTATGATTTAGCCAGAAAGATTTTTTTTAAATAATTATTTAGAATAATGTATACTGGTTGTCGGGTGATTTGACGGTACAGATCACGACTTATACGGTCAAGGCACCCGGCAATCACTGCAAACTAAATGAAATAGAGTGTACAGTGTTTATTCTCAATATTACGTATAAGAAAGACCCATGGTACCTATGGCAAACACGTACAGTCTCTGTGATACGTATAAGAAAGTCCTATGACACTCATGGCAGATATTTCTTCTCTGTTATGAACCATTTGAAATGTACTTAAAAACAAATACTTGGTAAAAAAAAAAAAATTAAATTTGTTTTTTCGAAAAAAAATGAATAGAACATAAATTATAGATAATAATATTACCTACAATTTTCAACTTGGCCATTTTTCTCTAATTCGCACTGTTTCAGTGTAATTCGAAAAATTCAAAAATCGATGTAGGTAAACATCCGTTTCCGGTTGAATGATCGTTTTCAAAAATAGGAGGTTTTCTTCGCAGGCAAAAATCAATCTTAAGTATAAAATTCCACCTTTCTACGATTTGTCGTATTTGAGTTACAGCGTCTACAGACAGACCGACAGACAGACCGACCGACAGACCGACCGACAGACAGACAGACACACAGACATCATGGCGAAAATAGTCAGAATGGATTCAGGGAAGGTCAAAATTGATAATTTCATCAAAAACCGGATTTCGAAAAAAATCGCGTTTACTATACTTACTTATACTATATGTATATTTCATATACATTGGTATAAGAAAGTAAAAAATACCATAACTCCTAAACGACTGATGATGGAAGGATGTAATTTTATATTTATAATAATCTTTCATCTGGGAAGACAACCACCTTATTTTTAAAATGATCACTAAACCGGAAACGGATGGTTACTCTTGTAATTTTTTTAATTTTTTGAAATAAGACAAAAATGTTTTAGATAAAAAATGTCGAGTATGTTATTGTCTATAATTAATTCCCCATACATTTTTTTCCAACACTTATGATTTAGCCAGAAAGATTTTTTTTAAATAATTATTTAGAATAATGTATACTGGTTGTCGGGTGATTTGACGGTACAGATCACGACTTATACGGTCAAGGCACCCGGCAATCACTGCAAACTAAATGAAATAGAGTGTACAGTGTTTATTCTCAATATTACGTATAAGAAAGACCCATGGTACCTATGGCAAACACGTACAGTCTCTGTGATACGTATAAGAAAGTCCTATGACACTCATGGCAGATATTTCTTCTCTGTTATGAACCATTTGAAATGTACTTAAAAACAAATACTTGGTAAAAAAAAAAAAATTAAATTTGTTTTTTCGAAAAAAATGAATAGAACATAAATTATAGATAATAATATTACCTACAATTTTCAACTTGGCCATTTTTCTCTAATTCGCACTGTTTCAGTGTAATTCGAAAAATTCAAAAATCGATGTAGGTAAACATCCGTTTCCGGTTGAATGATCGTTTTCAAAAATAGGAGGTTTTCTTCGCAGGCAAAAATCAATCTTAAGTATAAAATTCCACCTTTCTACGATTTGTCGTATTTGAGTTACAGCGTCTACAGACAGACCGACAGACAGACCGACCGACAGACCGACCGACAGACAGACAGACACACAGACATCATGGCGAAAATAGTCAGAATGGATTCAGGGAAGGTCAAAATTGATAATTTCATCAAAAACCGGATTTCGAAAAAAATCGCGTTTACTATACTTACTTATACTATATGTATATTTCATATACATTGGTATAAGAAAGTAAAAAAAAAATACTTATGGGTACCTAACTACTTATTTTGAACTTATTAACAATTTTTCGAAAAAAAAAATGGCGTGGCCTCGGGATAATTTTTTTCAAAAAGTATCGTGGCAGTCAATGTGTTAAAAAACGAAATTGGCCTCCACATGACCTGATCACCACTTGAAATAATTTTGATAGTGCTATCTGATGTCATCTTTTAAGCCTTTGAATTTTTTGTTCGAAATATTTAAGTGGGTTGTTTAAAATGGTTCACTCTGTATACAAAATATACCTTGCTTTTAAAGCGTCCAAGACTGGTACTGGATCTTACCTTGCATGTAATTCTATTTAATAATTTCTGTTAAGTAAAATCTACAATGCCAGTGATGTCAGCATATCTGTACGTACAAGGCTGCCCTAATATTCCATGTCCAAGTGATACTGTTCATAATCCAACATGTGCAATAAACTCATTCGAAGTTAAAAGATTTTTCCCAAATACATGCGAATATGAACGCTATATATGTGACAAGAAAAGTGCAGGTAAAAAAATAATTATTTTGTGATGCAAATTACACAAAAAAGTGAAAATTACAGTAAAACCATGTTACTGTCCGCTAGTCCGAGCATTCATACATTCGAGAAAAATTTAGATTTGAAGTGATAGATTGATAGATCTGTATTTTGAAACAAAATCATATTTTTACTGGTTTTTGATCTTTGCAGATCTACAACGATCTACAAAGATCGTTGTAGATCATGATAGAGATTAAAACGTTGAAAATTCATTAATTTTCAACGTTTCAATCTCTATTTATTGCTTCCTCGCAATATCGAAGATACGAGAAGCTTAGTTATCGTTTTAAAACGAGAAAAAAAATTTGTTCTCCGATTTTAAAAATTTTACCGGATTTATCCGTTTCAGGTCAAGACAAACACTTTTTGTTCCGTGTCTGTCTGTCTGTCTGTGTGTGTCTGTGTGTGTGTGTGTGTGTGTGTGTGTGTGTGTCTGTGTGTGTGTCTGTCCCCCAATCCTTGTCACACGCTTAACTCATGAACCACTAAACCGATATTGATGAAAATTGGTTGGTTGGTTTGGTCTGGCTTGAGGACGGTCCCATTTCAAAATAATTAAAATTGTGTGTAAGGGGGAGGGGTGACATCCAAAAAGTTTTATTTTTTGAAGATATCTCAAGAAAGACACATGTTACGTGAAAATTTTATAGAACCTTTTTTGTAGAGCATTCAATTCTCTATAATATAGGTCACCTACTTTTGTTGTAAAATATTCCCTTGCAAAGATCTATCTCAATTTGACTTAAGAAAATCGTCATTTGTTTTTTTAAAACTGCTATTTACTTTGACATATTAAATGTCACTTTGACGTTTTAAATGTCATTTTGACATTCGTATAGCAGAAAAATAATCATTTTGATTGAAATTGTCAAAAAATTCAAAATATACGACATAATAACCAGGCGCGTATTAAGAAAAATGTAAAATTAAATTTTTTTATTAAAATCGTATGAAAATTAAATGGTTAACCAATGACAGGCAGTTCATCTGAATACTTTATCGGTTTTTATTTAAATTGATCAATAATTAGCTACCTTTGATGAATTTAGCACGAGGAAGCACCGTGCATTTACAAGGCAGAGTATTTTTATTTTTCTTATTCTATACATTTTTTGAATGGGGGTTCCGAATATCTATTCAGCTTATTGTTAGAGCCCCCAAATTTTATATTGCGTCGTCATTATTGATTGTAGTGTTCCACAATTTTTTTAGAACTATTGGTGGAAGCTAATAAAAGAAACAAGAAATAAATAATAATTGTTTATTTTTAGGTTGGTATATTGCGAAACAAGGTTCAAGAATTTGTATAAGAGAATGGGAAGGTTATGTTGGAGAACTTGTCGAAATATAATATTTTGATACAAGACAATACAAAATGCAAGGATAAATAATTTCGGTATCAAATAAACCAGCGATTAAAGGAGGTATAATTGTAGAGTACATAAAGCAATAAATAGTAAATCGTCGGTTTACTATTTGTGATTAAGTTAAAAAATGAAAATTAATCATGACTTGAAAATGAAAGATTTACTTTTTGTAATTATTTTTGTAATGTAGTATCTATAATGTTTATAAACATACAATTTTAAAATAAAAAATTATTTCGTATCCTATTTTCTTTTATTATTACCCGCAACTTCGTTCGCGTGGAATTTAGGATAGCATAATAATAGTATAATAATAATAGTCATGATGACTAATTTAAAAAAAACTATTCCATGATGATCTTACGGGTCTCCTATTTCCAAAAAAATACTTATTTCTCCAGAAAATAAAGGTTTAATCGCAAAAATTGACTCTTTTAAAACTAATTTTGAATTTGACGCCAAAACGCTCGCAGTTGACATTTCAGAGAAAGTTGTGACGTCACACTCCTTGTCAACAATAATCAAACATTCAGAGTTAAACAATAATTTAATTTTGTGTGTTAAAAATGAATTCCAATGTACATAAGTTCTTAAATAAGGTACCTTATAATCTTGTAAGAGAAATTGATATTTGTCTAAAAAAAAGTCAATTACATTGACATTTACTGATGCGTGATGTCATTCTGTCTGATTGGTGTTCCATTTAATATGGAGGATTGCTGTATTTTGCATTTTTATTTTAACAAAAATTATATTAATCTCGCTATTAATATAAAATAAATACATTTGCTAGGATCTTTTTAATCTATTTCATTATTTAAAATCATAATTTCAATTATACTTTGTTACTGGCTTCATGCCTATTGTCTTTTCTAATATACCGTCAAAAAAAACTTTGTGCTTAACATGTTGAAGACTGGTACCAATACCTCACTGATGCTTAAATAGTTTAGGACGTTAATGTACCTACTTGTTATGAAGTCGTTTATTTATATTAAAAAAAAATTATCTAAACTTCAACCACAACAGTAAATTAAATAACGAAATCAAAAGTAATATAAACTGGAAGCAAAGTGAAAACATGGTTGGAAGCCAAGTTTCGCAAATAAAGCTGTGAGACCGTGAAGTGGAAATCTGTATCCGATATTAAATAAATTTTAAAGTCAAACCAAAGCTCGGCGGTATCAGAAAAACTTTAATTACTTAAAGTCGAGATAATCTCTTCCGACAGTGGCGTACGTGTCGTTTAAACTTGACATGATAAGAAGTTTCAATTGGTTATATATTATATCAGTTGAAATCAGTAGCGCATTCTTGAAATAATTATGAAGGGGTCGTTTAATTTTGAAATTTTGAATTGGTAATAATTTATATTTATTATAACCAGTGGCGTTACAATGGATAATAAAATAAGAGAGTGGATAAAAAAATCAGTGCCTAGGGTGGTAAATTTTAAAAAAATAAATTATTTTCAAATTTATCTAAAATAGATCATCCTCGCCTGTTTTAAATAAACATTATTTATTGATTTATCAATTTTGAAATTTTTACATATTTAAATGTTTTTTTTTTAAACGTTCGTTTCAAATAAAAAAAAATAATGTAGAAAATATCATTTGCGTTGCTAGATGAGGGAGTGACAGTCAGAGCGGAAATTGAAAGCATCACCAAAAAATATTCATAATTTTATGTGGTTTAAGCGGTACACCCAAAAAACTGAAAATTCGGAATTTTTTAAAATGGCTATAACTTTTTTGTCAAAGTAGATAGGTACTTTTTGTAGGCGGTTTCTTAAAGCACTTTTATGTGTAGAATTGATTGGTGTATTTAGATTTTTTATACCACTTTCAGTTTCCGAGTTACGAGCCCTAACTTTAGTTTTTTTTATGGGCCACTAAGTTGACTATAGCATATTTGAACGTGTTTTTTTACTCTACTTTACAACGATGTGTCACTTGCCATACTTATTATCGAAAAAAAATTATAATGTATTTTTTTAAATACCTACATAGTTCATTGTTTTCAAATATTCATTTGTTATTTTGATTGTTGTTATTGTGTTGTTTGTTTACAATTTTTGTTTTTCATGACTTACTTAAATGTTTGTAATAAAATACGTAATAAATATTACTGGCATTTAGTACATCGACTGATTTTTCAAAAATAAATGTGACAAGTGACATATCGTTGAAAAGTAGAGTAAAAAACACGTTCAAATATGTCATAGCCAACTTAACGGCCCATAATAAAAACTAAAATTAGGGCTCATAACTCGGAAACTAAAAGTGATATAAAAAATCTAAATACAACAATCGATTCTACACAAAAAAGTGCTTTAAGAACCCGTCTACAAAAAGTACCTATCTACTTTGACAAAAAAGTTATGCCATTTAAAGAAATTCCGAATTTTCAGTTTTTTGGGTATACCGCCTAAATCACATAGAATTAAGTATATTTTTTATGTAGTAATATTCACCCCTTTCTTACAAATAATTCATCTCATTTAACCAAATCTGTATCTCTTATAGATACTGAGATCCCGATGCTAGGACACCCGGTATAGCATGACAGCATTTGGCGCTCTTTTCGAATACTTTACGTTCGAATTTTCACTTGAAACATGAGATACATATTCATTGAGGTGTAAACTAATAATTTATAAACAAATAAAAAAATGGATTTTTTGAAAATTTTACACTGTTCATACTCCTTAAACGACTGTAGTTATCTGTAGTTTATACTATACTCTCTAAACTTGAAATAGTGAAATTTTCACTGTTTTTCCCAGTGATCAACTAATTCACTGGAAAAAAGTGAATTCCACTGATAAACCAGTGACTTTTTTGCACATGCGTCGTAAATGACAGATGTGGATGTGGCTGGCATCCATTTTACGATTACATTGTGTGAGTGCTTTTATCGTGCGTGATTAATAAGGTAAGTTTACATTTGTTTTTCTAATTAATATCATGATATGGTTTATATAATATATAGCTTTTATTCATTTATTTATTTTTTATTATGAGAAGGAAATTTATATTAAATGTAATCATCAGTGGACATTATTTATAGGTTATAACCAATGATTTGTAATGTAAATATAAAATTAACTCATGATTTTTATAAAACATAAAACTAATTAAATTTTGTGTAAAATAATTAGCATTTATAGTTTCTTCAATGGAATTCATATTTATAACTATATTATGTTCATAAATAATTTATTTTTTGCTCGATATATACTATAACCATATTTTATGATTGCTAAGATGTCTAGAATTGATTATATTTTCTAATTTGGAATTTGTCGCTTTATTGTTTGTACAACAATCACTGTTGTAAATACAATAATCCCAATAAAATAAAGATATAACATACTAATGATTTAAACGCGAAAATAGATTCTAACCTCATTTGTGTATTTCAAAATTTTCCATACTATGTTTATGAAAATTATATTAGAATTAATATTAAAAATTATGTTAAAGTATTAAAATTTCTGCCTGCTCTTCAATGTAAATAAACTTTTAGAATCTTTTACCATTCCATTAAGAAGAATTGGCAATTTATGTGGGCTAATAAACAACCTAACCTCACTTTTATTCTAATTGTAAGTAATATCCATTACTTACAACTTACAATGACTCTCAGTAAGCTTATATCTTTTTACCATACTTTTCTATTTTGTTATAGTTTATATGTTGTTTTTAGATAAATAAATATTAATAATTTTTTTCAGTTATCCACTCTCTTATTATTATCTTATTATCACTAATTCACAGTGTATATTCACTATTTGTCACAGCTAAAAGTCGGCCACTTGGAATTAGTGCATATACACTTATGTACCCAGTGAAATGATGTACTTATGAAAACAGTGAATTTCACTGGGTACATAAGTGTATATGCACTAATTCCAAGTGGCCGACTTTTAGCTGTGGCAAATAGTGAATATACACTGTGAATTAGTGAAAATTCACTATTTCAGGTTTAGAGAGTACTATATCCATTGTTTCTAGCATAATGGACCGTGTTGAAGTTATTAAATTTTTTATGATAGTGTATGAAAAAGTCTTGATTACTTTTGATTATTATTTTTTTATGCAGCACCACTGTGTTGTTACTAAACAAAAGCGTAAATTCCAGTAAGAGTTGGAGTCTCACCACTGGCGTCCGCCCTGACACGGGTCGAACTTTCATCTAACTTGCCGGGAGATTATTTTGATTAACTGTTGAAATCTTATCGTTCGAAACTTCACCGGAAACATCCAACTTGGAAATAAAACTGCGCCTTCGAGTTCTTAACATGTATACAGTCTGTCGTACAGAAAATCACTTGATTAAAGACATCAGATTATTGTGTCCGTCATCATATTTTAGAAATGCGTATATGGGTGATCTTACATCAGGGATGCGAAAACTTTTTATATCGGCAACCTCTTTTCATTATTGACTAGATTTTTTTTGGTTATGTGTATTTAATTGCACTATTATAATAGGATTTCGCTAACCTACCTATCCAACTTTTTAGGGCTGTCAATTACAAACAACTTGCACCCAAAACCAATCGAATCGACCGTAAATTTTTTCTTTTGCGAATATTTTTCTCCAGTATCTTGATTTTTCGCTGACTTCTGGCCGCCATTTTGAAATTTTCCAAAAGGTCACACTCCCCCATAAAGAAGAATCAATAACGAACATTTTAAGCCTAAGATCACTAAAATCAATCAACATGAATTTTGGACACAGCCTTGTTCCGTTTGACAAAGAACGTCCCACATCCATTTTATTTTTTACTTCCTCGCCTTATTTCAAAGACAAGAGAAGGTTTGTGATCCGATTTCAATGTTTACTTGAACTTTGTGTGCGTGCGTGTGTATGTGTGTGTGTGTGTCTTTGTCTGTCTATCTATCTGTCTGTGTGTCCGTCCGTCCGTCCCCAGAATCCCTGTAATTCGCATAACTCATGAACCACTGAAGTTATAATAATGAAACTTGGTTTCTTGATTGTCTGGCTATAGTACGGTCTAAATCAAAAATCATCGAAATCGTTATTTACTTTGACATATTAAATGCCGATTTGTTGTTTGTTTAGCAGAAAAATTTGGATTTTTTTTAAATTGTTAAAAAACTAAAAAATAATTTGGTGCGTATTAAGAAATATTACGAATTAATAATTTTTTAGTAAAATTATAAAGATTAAATGGTTAAACAATGGCAAGTTCATCTGAATACTTTTTTTTATTAAAATTGTTCAATATTTTAATGAATTAGGTACGAGAAAGCATTGTGCATTCATTTGGGTGTTTTTTTTTTATATCTTATTCACTAATTGTTTAATATAAGTCAAATTTGATATCATTGACTATAAAAATAATATTGGTCACGTATTTAAAAAAAATAGTAAATCTTCAAGTATTGAATAATAGTTTAAAAACAAGTAATTGCATAGATTCTATTATTACATATATACTTTATGTAAATTTAGATACAAGTATAAAATTATAAACACGAATGAACAAATTAATATAGTATTTTATCATTCTGAAAGCAAACTTCGGAAAGCATCACTGAAATAGCAGACAAATCTGTATTAAAATGTAAAGCTCGACGCGTAGAACTTGAATGGCCACAATCATAAAATGCATGTGTTTAGTTCAGGGTTAGCAAACATAGACTAAATACAATATACATATGTATTTCTATGTATATTGTATTTAGTCTATGTTTATTACACTTAGACAAGGAAGGATAAAGGACTCATCACACAATACCTAGCGTTGTTACCATATCGCTCCACAAAAAATCGCTCCACGAATCATTGGCGTATCATTCAGATTTTAAAATAAATATCATTTGTTCTGAATTATAAATTAAATTAATAACAAATGTTTCATATTGTCTTTAAAAGTATTTCAGTGATAATTGATTAAGGAGGCTATTACACTATCAAATAAATATGTCAAAGATCTTTGACAAAGATTTGATCATATATTAAATTATAAGTAATTACATAGCCGAAACCATCCACGAACACTTTTCAGTCGCCATTTTGATTTATCCGTCAAAAAACTTTGATTAAATATAAGAAACTGTCATTATCTATGATAAAAGAAATATAATGAAGGTAAATATTACGTAAATATTATAAAAGTTGACGTATTACACTGTCATATTTCTTTGATCAAAGAAATTTTATGACATTTCTTTGATAGTGCAATAGCCGCCTAACAAAGAAACATCTATAATCTCTCATAACATACCAAATTCAATTGTAATTTAAAGTATATTTGTATATTATAAATTTTCAACTGACGCCTCTGGGATATATCTATGGAAATGGGAAATCTGACAATCAAATTAAGATGGCCGCCATAAAATTTTGGTAACACTTTTATATACGGACTAGCATTGGTTGTTATGTGTCCATAGTCTTTCCTAATCTAAGGTATTACATGCTGATTAAGCTATAAGAAATTTATCATTTGGGTGAATTTGAAATGTTGTAGTAGCCTTTGGGAAAAAATATAGATTTGACATAAATAATGAATTTTGAAATGTAGCCTCGAAATTAATGAATAGTGTTTTGTTTTTAACTTTAATTACCTTCTTAAAAATATTATTATAATTTGATCGAGAATGTATAATGTTATAAACAAAACACTATTGAATAATTTAAAATTTATCAGTTAGTTTCCAGGCGGCATTTTAAAATGCACCAATCAAACGTCGGCGTCGTTATATTTGTACAAAGACAACTATGCTGAACCCAAACCCAAATACGAACCTTAAGGGGTTACATACAGTCAGAAGGCCAAAAAAAGGGTTTTTTCAAGAATTTTTTAAGATAATACTTTTATAATTTATTAATGTAAAAATTTGTACACATATTATGGTAACTTTTAATTGAATTTTAACATTTTTTATTTGTAAAAATAATAATTTCGAAAGCTGCTACAGCTGTTCTCTAGGAGGTCCTCTCAAAAAAGGCCCCTTGCGGTGTCCACGATATCTCTGGACTGCATCTTTTCAAATAAAAAACCTAAACGGATTTCGTTAAAGTAAAGTATAATCTTGTACTTAATCGAGGAATAAGCAAAATAACATTTTTTTACAAAATGGCAGCTTCTCAAAAAAAAAAATCGATTTTTGACCTTAAATTGTTTATAAAAAAAAATATATATTTATCGGTGAGAAAAACCTTCGATTAATTACTAAAAAAATATTCTTAAGAAACTTGTGTTAATATTTGAGACTTGATCGGTTCAGCCGTTTCCGAGGAATAGTGGTCACCGACTTTAAAAACACAGATTTGAGAAAAACGCGCTGCCGCTCCGACCTCCTACATTCAAACGCTCTGAGACGTCTTTACAAATATGCCTGTAACTTCGAATATAATCGCCGGATTGACTTGAAATTTTCTGTGTGTGTACTTAAATATATGTATATTACGAAAATGAAATAAAAAAAATTAAATGTTTTGAAAATTCTAACTGTATGTCATAGTCATGTAACTCCTTAACCAAAATTTATATTTGAATCCGAGCCATAAATAAATTCAGGTTCAAGTCCATGAACTGGAGTCATAGAGTATGCAATACTATGTATGAATGATAACAATTTGTGACACCCCTTGTAGCTTGTAGCACGATTGCGAGAGTTTTTATTTGTAAAATTGTTACGTGTGCAAGAATAGGGGCTATAATTTAAACACGTCATTATGGAGATGAGAATGTGTGTGAGAGGAATTAATGAATACAGAAGCTTTCGAGAAACGAATGCAAAATAAATGAATTTTTTGCGGCGAGTCTTTTTAACTGATGTTTATTTAACATTATATTTATTTTATACCATTTTCTTCAACTCTTTTTATCTGAGTTTCTTTTTCTATTTATATAAATATGTGTTTAAATATTATACACAGAAAAATTGTTATAGATTTTTACAATGAATTTCGACAAGAACAGTAAATTAATATTAACCTTCCCTGCTGTGATCGGCCCATCAGTACTTTCCTTATCCATCTTGTGTCCCTGTAATACCTTAGTACCTACTATACAGGGTGTCCCATTTTAATCTATCACCCCCCTAATTTTTTTTATCTATCAATTAAATCAAAAAATGTTTCAAATAAAAGTTGTTTGATTTTGAGGGGGACCCAAAATGGCGTTATTAATTTTTTATTTTTTGGACGTCTTCATGGTCAAATAGAACCAACTTTTTTTTTTCAAATGGAAACCTATATTTTTTATTATGGTATCTTATTGTTTGAGAAAAAACAAATAGTTTTTGTTTTAAATAATTTTTTATAAGACTTCAATTTTTTTTAATATTTAACAAAATAATTTTAGATTTTAGAGTTTTCACTAATTTTTTACTTGAAACCCATTAACTTTCGAGGAAAAGTGTAAAAAACAAAAAATGTTTATTTTAATCTGATATAACTAGGAAAATTATATCAGGATTTTTTGTTAACTTTTGCTCTTCAAAATATTAAAGCAAATAAAAAATAAAATAAAAAAACTGAAATAATTTTCTTAGTTATATCAAAATAAAATAAACATTTTTTGTTTTTTACACTTTTCCTCGAAAGTTAATGGGTTTCAAGTAAAAAATTAGTGAAAACTCTAAAATCTAAAATTATTTTGTTAAATATTAAAAAAAATTGAAGTCTTATAAAAAATTATTTAAAACAAAAACTATTTGTTTTTTCTCAAACAATAAGATACCATAATAAAAAATATAGGTTTCCATTTGAAAAAAAAAAGTTGGTTCTATTTGACCATGAAGACGTCCAAAAAATAAAAAATTAATAACGCCATTTTGGGTCCCCCTCAAAACCAAACAACTTTTATTTGAAACATTTTTTGATTTAATTGATAGATAAAAAAAATTAGGGGGGTGATAGATTAAAATGGGACATCCTGTATAGCAATAATTATTTCAAGTAATTTTGGTAATTATCAACATCGTTATTATTTATACTGGGTGTTTTTTTAAAGACTTTCCATCGAATTATTTCCAAAATAACGAATTTTAAGAAAAAAAGTTTTATGGTTTTGAGGGCACTAAATATTGACACTATGGAGTGACCTTAAAAAGATCCCTTTGATGGGTTTTTAGGTTCAACTTTTCTTTTTTAAATCTAAACCCATATTTCTTGTTGCAGATTCGTAATTTATTATCTAAAATAAATATTTTGACTGAAACATTTACACTCACCTCTCTATATAACGACGGCATTGGTAATTTAACTGCTCTATGTTATAACAACAGTTAGAGGGGCCCTCACTACCGTACCGAATTTAACGTTAATTGGTGAATTTAAATTTCGAGCAGAAATATAACAGTTACGATAGTATTCTAATAGGGATAGGGGAAGGTTGTTATATGAAGCTGTTGTTAAATATAGAATTTCATTATGTAGAGCGGTAAGTGTATTTTTTTAAATTGTCTATATTTATGATATGGAGCAAACCAAACAGAAATTTCTGGATTTTCAATATTTTTTACTCGAAATTTCATTTTTTTTTAAATAATTGCAAAAAGCAAAATATACAGTGGTGCCTCGCATAACGAACGCCTCGCTTTAACGAACGCTGCGCACAACGAACTTTCTATCCGTTCATTGCGCGACTCGCACAACGAACCTCGCTTCGCTCAACGAACTACATCGTGTTTAATTTTGTCGCCCGAACGCTCCTACGTACCACGAAGTCGCCTGAACTTCCAAAGTCGCACACGCAGTCGATGCTCAAACTTGCATGAACATGCATCAACGCGCGTCAGTCGTTCTTTTCTGTGCTTAACTCACACACCTGTTTGTTTTAATAAATGTAATTTTGTGTGTCTATATTATGAGTTCTAAAAAAAGCAGGAAGGTGATTTCTGTTGAAATGAAACAAGAAATAATTAGAAAGAGGATTTGACCCTGCAAGTCTCGGTAGACTCTCCTAAATCTGATTCTGACTAAAAAAATAAAAAACGTGTGTATAATCTTTTTTATGTTACAGTACCAAATTTTATGCTACAGAACGAATTAAAATTTTTAACATGTATTGTTATGGGAAAACGCGTTTCACATAACGAACTTTTCGCATAACGAACTTGCTCCCGAACGAATTAAGTTCGTTATGCGAGGCACCACTGTACCTAGATTCAAGTAAGGATTCTCAGAGAATTTATTTGTTTATTTGTAATTTATATTTTTTTACTGTAATGTGAACTCGTAAATGGGTTTTTGTTGAAAATCAAGAAATAATGCTCATATAAAATCGGTTCGATTTCGAAATAAATGTTGGAAAGCCACAGAGATTTTTTTATAATTAATGTATAAGATACGTAGCTGAAAATAAATTATAATAATACCACTGTATTAAAAAATCTCTGAAATCAAATAATTTTATTAAATATTTTCCACTTACTACCCAATACGAACTTCAGTATCAAAGAAGATTGCAAAATTTCATTATGCTAACATCAATAACCCCTCCTTGGCTTTGTGATATAAGGAACACACCCCCTAGTACAGTGGTTATCAAACAAATGTCATTTCTGAACTATATTTTTTTAAAGAACATTACCTATCTATATATGAAGGTGATTCGGAACTAACGCGTCTAAATTTTAACATTTATTATTATAAGCAAGTGTTTTGGTACTCTTTACCTACCTCCCCCCCCTCGAAAAAAATCGTTATCTTGAGAACCCATTGTAATTAAGTAAAATATTTTTTAAACGATCAAAATAATGTTAGGGGAACTTGGGGAATGGTGGGACAGGTTTTTTGTATGGCCCATAACTTGTTTAAAAATTTATATTTTTTCAAATTTTGAAGATGTATGTCATAGTACGTATTATAATCTAACTCTTAGCTGCCACAGTTTGTTGAAATTTTGAACGACTGTAAAACTTTATTATGTTTTTCGAAAACGTTAAATTTCGGCATTCTAAAAATGAAAAATATGAATGTGAAATGTTTATTGTAAATTCCAGAATGACAAAAATTGTAATTATGATAAAGAAGGAATAAAACAAACCGTGGGGTGTGACCTTTGAGGTCCAAACAACCGACTCTCCAGCATGGTAAAACTATTAATACTTAAATACTGATTATATCCACCGTAGGCATTAGGGTTGTTTCTTTTGCATGAAAAATGACTAATATGCATAAAAATGCGATATTGATTTGAGAAACATCAAAAAATATGTGTCTTACTATTCCTCAAAATAAGTGTCTCGCAATACCCCTAACGCTATGTTTACAATTCGACATAAACTATAATTGACACAGTGTATTCATGCCAAATTCCTTTTGCAAGTCGAAATGTCGAGGGCAAATGGTAATTATGCCCATATAAAACTTTATTTTCCTGCCAAAATGTTGTAAAAACAACGCAAATATGAACAGTGAATAAAACTTTTGAACAATCAATTAAACACTTCTTGATGCAGAAATTCTCACGATACATGTAGATGTGACTATTAAGGCTTGTTTACATGGAGACAGTAATTTAGTATTTTAGTCAAGTGGCAAGTAATTTTATACGTGTAAACAGCCAGGAGTAGTAACTAAACGGTTTAGTGATTTAGTGGACAGATAGAATATGTTCTATTTTTCGGTTTAGTTGACAAGGTATCCAAGGTAACATATATTTTGCGTCTGTCAAATGACGTTATTATCAAGTCTAGTTATTTAAATATGAAATATTTAAATGAAATACACTAATATAGTTAAGTAAATTGATGCAATCAATAATGAAAATAATATATGTAATTTAGTTATTTATTATTTTACTTTATATATTTATACTTTTATTATTTATACTTCACTAAATACTTGCCAACATGTAAACGCCCTATCTACTTAACGATTTAGTTGACAACTTGTCACTTTACTAAACACTAAATTACTGGCTCCGTGTAAACAAGCCTTTACTGATGAAAACTAAGCATATAAAGAGACGAAACTATACCAGCTGTTTTAGTGTTTTAAACTTATACAAAGATGGCGAAATTGACGTGTCCCGCTATTCCCCAATGTCCCATTATTCTCCAAGTTCCCCTACTTATACCTACAACTTATAAGTCAATTTTCACTTAAATTCTATACTATGTAATATTTACTGTAATGTACCTGTTGGGAAACACTGGTTTAGTATATGGAAATATCGTAAAGGATATTATAAAAGAAATACCTTTTCTCTTATATATAGATATATTCAAATACATACATTATAATATTGTTCGTTCTTTTTATTCCAAATATAAACATTAATTTTAATATCCTTCAATATTAAGGAAACCTTTTTATTATTTTTGTTATATGAATTTTGTATTTTTCTTTTTATTTAATACTAGGTGGGCTCGCGCGGCTTCGCTCGCGTGGACTACGGAATTATTGTTTAGGATTTAAAAAATATATAGTTGAATTAAGTGTAAACACGATTAGTTATTTTTCTATTAAAAACGAAACAACACTTAAATTACCTACCTAACAAAAGCGAATCAGAACAAAAAGTAAAAGTAAATTTTGTTCTATTTTTTTAAAAGTTAATTATATTATTGAAAACAAATTAAACAATTGACAAACAAAAGAATACATGCCTGTTCTCTACCCAGCGCTGCGTCTAGTCGTAGTTCGCGCGAATTTTCACGAATAATAGTTATTGTATATACTTATTTCACGTTATTTCCTAAACCAAAAGACCAAATTGGATTCTGTAAAAGGCAAATTATATCTACATTAGGTACTTATGACGATGAAATCATTTATTTCGATAAGGATTAAAGTTTTGCAGGTCATAAGTCCATGTAAACAGAACCCAAATATTTTATGTTTTCTTTGTAACATAAAAGCAGTAATTGTGGCTTAAATATAAAAGTTAGACATATGGTGTCGTGGACTTTATTGTAAGACTTTTGATTCTACACCATTCTTTAATACATTATTTTCTTCCATATTCAACGGTTTAGGCAGCGTATTGCAAAACAGCGTAATAGACTTGATTTACTATTATCGTCACTGCTTAGTTGTTATGTTACCTAACGTAACAAAATATAGCCTATAACCTGGCCAGAGAATGTACCTATGAATTAAAAAAGAAACCACGTAAATCGGATAAGTGGTTCTCGAGTGATAAGCGCACTAACGGACAGACAGACAGAGAGACATTGATATATTAAGGATTTGAAACTACCCGGGAAAAAATTATAATCTGCGGAGATCTACCTACTCAGATCTCGATAGATCTGCATTTTGAGATGACATCATATTTTTCACTGATTTTTGATCTGTGGAGATCTACAATGATCTTCAGAGATCTTTGTAGATCGTTGTAGATCTTTGTAAATTATTTTTGATATTTGTAGACCGTGATCAAAAATCAGTGAAAAATATAATGTTGTCTCAAAATGCAGATCTGAGTAGATCTCTGCAGATCTACAATTTTTTCCCGGGTGGGTCGGTTATTGGGTATTTTAATTTTGAAAATTAATTTAATTTTTTCCGTTTGGGTGTTTTATTATTGTACAAAAAGTAACTACCCGTGATGAAACATTGGCGTAATCAAAGGAGGTCCAAGGGGGGCTGTCATACCCCCCCCCCCAGCAGTGGTGTAAGTAGCAAAGAGCCAGTTGCTTATTTTGTATTTATTTATGAAATATATTTAGAAACGTATTTAAAATTTTTGATCCTCCAATGAAATTCTGGCTACGCCACTGTCGAGAAAGAAGTTTTTTGGCCGCATCTTTTCAATTCTCAGTGGAGTTAATCTCCTTGTAATTGTTACTAATACTAGTACATTAGAAACCGGTTATAACGTCATCGAAGGGACCGGCCATATTAGGTCGTAATAACCGGTAAAAATGCAATTATATGGGATTTTTATTTTGAGTCGTTAAAACCGATACGTCGTATTAACCGATGTCGTTATAACCGGTTTCTACTGTGTTTTTAAAAATTTGACTTTAAACGAAATCGTAAAAAAGCTTTCTTTAATGAAAAAAAAAGTTGTAGAAAAACAGTTCAATTCTTTACTAAAATGTCTAAATTAACAAAAAACCAATATAAGAAGTAAAATTAATAAAAGTTCAGAAAATATTTTGTTTGTTTGAAAATTGTTTTGATATTAAATGAAACCATACATATTAGGTAATGTAAATATGAACCTAAAGAATTTATTTGAATAAAAAAACAAATACATATCTGCCATATTCAATAAATTTAATAAATAACGGAAAATTCCATCCATATATTCTATAAAATTTCCTTGTAAATAAAAAAAAAACATATAAATACTATTTTAATTAAAATTAGTCTTTATAAAATGTTATTTCATTTTGTACAAAAACATTGAATGTACCTATATGATTCGTATTTCATAGAATAGACATAGTGCACTTATCTCAAATTAATTTCATGACCTCATTTATACCTTGCACACCTTTATGTGATGTGCGATGTGCGACCATACTTTTCTATGAAACGTATTCATTTTATCAACAATTTAGTTAATAGTTTTTAGTTCTTAGTTCTTACGCCCAGTATTATCAAGTTTAACTAAATGCTCCTTTAACTAACTGTCATATTATCAACAGATCCAAGCATAATATATTTAATTAAATAGATTTTAAATTTTCTGTAGTATTTATTTACAACGTATATTATGTTAATTTTTCATTGAGAGCTTAAATATTGATTTAAATCACGTTTGTAATACACCAAATTTACTTTAAAAGAGCATTTAGCGCTAAAGGAGCTTTAAATTGGTTGATAATACCGGGCATTAATCTTTTATTTTATTTAAGACTATACTTTTTTCCTATAAATATAATATATTTTAAACATTATCTTTAATTTGATATCCATTATGATATTTTTTTTATATTTAACAAAATGGCGTTTTACGTCTGCCATTTTAAGTTTTCCAAAAAAATATGTAGCCTACGACATGCAGATTATAAAGACGAAACGAATGATACCTTACGTGTTGAAATCAGTCGAGTAGTTTAGGTTCTGCGAGGGAACAGATGAACTTACATACAAACGTACAAGCATACATATAGACTTCCAAAAGCTTAACCCTCATTTTGGCTTCGCACAATCGGATAAAAACGTATGTACATATATATATTTGAGGTTAATGAAGGGAAAATAATACTGTATTAAATACATGAAAAAGGAACTGTCTGATTTAAAAATCGAGTCTTCACAAAAGGAGTGTTATTTGGGTCTATGCTTGCTTTTATTAAAACACGAGTGTAAAAACTTTTTAAGAAAAAAAAAACTGATTTTAAAGATACCCTAAAATACAGAAAAGTTTTTGAAGTCGGTTTAATTGTTTTCTTTCTTATAAAGGTTTTTTATTGGCTTTTCAGTCATGGCACCCCTTTTGAGTTTCGTATCTTTAAAGTTCACTGTCAGATACTGATAAAATTTAAATGAAACCACTTCGGGATTATACTCCTTCAAACAAAGAAAAGTCGTCCAATTCGGGCATATTTGTAGGAATTATGCCCGAACATAAAAATATATATCTATATTGTCAAATTACTAAATTTTCGGTTAAGGACATCTCGCCGCGGTCAACTTAACGCGGCCGACTCGCCGTGAATCAACTCGCCGCAGGGCTAAGTCGCAGAGAATATCTTTTTTATTAGATCTTTTTCCCCCCTTTTAATGTCATAAGTTACTTAAAAATATTTTATTAGATATTTTGTAGGATGCTCCACCTCATGCCTCTTTTGCTCCAGGGGTTACATATAAATATTTTATTAGAACTATGCCTCCTTTTAACGTCCTTAGGTATTTTATTGTATGGGGGGCTTTGCCCCCTTTAACACACCAGGAGTTACAAAGAAATATTTTATTAGAAATTTTGTGAGGAGGGGCTACACCCCCTGCCTGTCATTACATAGGGTAGGGTTGCCCGGGATTTCTGGGGGGATTTTTAACTACCAGTTCGACATTTTTTTCAATTTGTCCTTTTTTTGTCCACTTTTTAATGAATTAATCCTCTTTTCACACCCAACCCTAAATGGGGGAGACTCCGCCCCCTTTGTCTGCCCTTTAACGATCAGTAGCAATATTCTAATTAGTTATTATATGGGGGCCCTGCCCCCCTGCACCGCCATTAATACCAGTAGTAACTAAGGGACATTTTAGTAGAACTAATGCGGGGGCCTCTGCCCACTACTTCTCCTTTAACGACCAGTAGTAATATTTAATATATCTTCGCGGCGAGTTGGTCTGCGGCAAGTTGTCCCATTCCGCTAAATTTTACGCACTAAATGCGCAGTCCCATCTCTACGTATATGAAAATGATTTATATCAAGGTACCCTCTTTATTTTTATTTTTTGATCCACCACTGCATATAATATGTAAATACAATTCAAGAATCCATAAATGCATTTTTCATTTCGCAAAAGTCTGAAAATAAGTATACATTGTTTTCGTTACTGAATTCTAAAAATACAAAATTACATTTTATATTTGTATACACAAATATTTTTAAACTCGAAATACTTTTATCGTGTGGTTGTCTGGTTACCGGAAACGGAAGTGGAGCTACCCGACTGATCTAATTTCCCACATGACCTTTCGACATTCACTGGATTTTTCCATCGAACTTATATAGGATCATATTTGTGACATCAAACGGCACACCTGTCTACTTTTTAGTATGTGCATGTCTGTGTGTGTGCATCTGTGTATGTGTGTGTGCGTGTGTGTGTGTGTGTATGTTTATTTATTTTGTAGGTTATACAAACATTGAAGTTTCTCGCTCGTATCAAAAACAAATTAACGATAAATTAAATTTTAGTTTACAGAATGTATTTATTATATATGTATATCATTTTCATATTTTAAATATTGCATGAAATCAAATGGGTGAGATATAATTTTTGTTTTGAAAACCAAAATTTACATACAAACTATATGTACAGTTACAGGATGAATACAAACATTGAATACAAATAAAAGCTCCCAAAATGACGATTTTAATGAATGTATTATTAAGTAATTTTTTCTGAAGTTTTTGTTTATGACAATTTATATGATTTTTTAAAAATTGCGAGTCAAACCTCGAGTACTAGTGTCCCGTACTGTACAGTTCTTCAAAACAAATAATATCTTCTTATCAATGAAACGATGAAAAAATTGTCTTTAATTTTTATTTGAGTTAAAAAAATGATATTGGTTACGATAAAAAAGTTATATAACAATTAAGTTCGTAAGGAAAGTGAAATTTTCAGATTTTTGGAAATTGTGGGGAACTCTTAAGATTTAGAGAAAAATGAATAATGACAAAAAAATAATTTTTCAACTTTAAACAAACAAAAGAAAATTGAAATCGGATGACTAGGAGCTGAGATATAGGCGCGTCATTATAGCTGTTATAATACCACAAAAAGAAGTTAATTAGAGCCCTTTATATTATTGATGGAATTTGTTGGGGAAGGTGTAAGGAGTAATTTCTCATCAAATGAGTCAATTTTTTTTCATTGGAACATTGTTTATTTTTAAACAATTTGGTCGGAAAATCTGTTTTTCTGATATAGTGGGAAAATTGTGGGTTGTAGAGAAAAGTAAAGCACAGACGAAATATGCGCAATCAAAAGATCTATAATTTGATGCCTGGTAGATTAAAATCCGATAATTGGTTCAAAAGTTATTGCAAAAAAACCGCTAAAAAACGTTGAAAATTAACTTTTTTTAAATTGTTTATAATTTTTTTATTATTTATTAAAACTCAACGAAAATACCAAAAAGTTGTGAGCATTAATATGTTTCAAAAGTGAGCGAAAGATGGGTGCTGCAGGTCGAATAGTTTTTGCAAAATTCTATTTGTTTATCGGGTTGAGAAAAAAATAGCTAAATTTCAAACGCGGGGCCTGATAAAAGTTATTAACCAAAAAGGATTCACAACCCAGATTTTTAAAGGCCAAAGCCTAACTTAACTTTGTATTTTCGTACAATATCGATTTATTATCGAGAACCCTTTTGAAACATGCAATAAACAAAATATTTAAAAAATTGCACTAAATATTAATAATTTTCAATATTCCAACTTAGCGGTGAGCATTGTTATTTTACAACTAAGAAAACTGTCTTATTGTTATTTTTTCGTCGCATTACCCCAGATTAAAAAAAGAATTAAGGTTCTACGATCATTATAAGCTGAGATATTGAAAATTTTTCAAGCGTGGATCATTTTGATCTTCGACGGCTGAGAAACATATCTCTCGGGCAAAGTCGAAGTTCAAAATGATCCACGCTTGAAAAATTTTCAATATCTCAGCTTATAATGATCGTAGAACCTTAATTCTTTTTTTAATCTGGGGTAATGCGACGAAAAAATAACAATAAGACAGTTTTCTTAGTTGTAAAATAACAATGCTCACCGCTAAGTTGGAATATTGAAAATTATTAATTTTTAGTGCAATTTTTTAAATATTTTGTTTATTGCATGTTTCAAAAGGGTTCTCGATAATAAATCGATATTGTACGAAAATACAAAGTTAAGTTAGGCTTTGGCCTTTAAAAATCGGGGTTGTGAATCCTTTTTGGTTAATAACTTTTATCAGGCCCCGCGTTTGAAATTTAGCTATTTTTTTCTCAACCCGATAAACAAATAGAATTTTGCAAAAACTATTCGACCTGCAGCACCCATCTTTCGCTCACTTTTGAAACATATTAATGCTCACAACTTTTTGGTATTTTCGTTGAGTTTTAATAAATAATAAAAAAATTATAAACAATTTAAAAAAAGTTAATTTTCAACGTTTTTTAGCGTTTTTTTTGCAATAACTTTTGAACCAATTATCGGATTTTAATCTACCAGGCATCAAATTATAGATCTTTTGATTGCGCATATTTCGTCTGTGCTTTACTTTTCTCTACAACCCACAATTTTCCCACTATATCAGAAAAACAGATTTTCCGACCAAATTGTTTAAAAATAAACAATGTTCCAATGAAAAAAAAATTGACTCATTTGATGAGAAATTACTCCTTACACCTTCCCCAACAAATTCCATCAATAATATAAAGGGCTCTAATTAATTTTTTTCAAAATATTATAATGACGCGACTAATAAAGCTAATTTTAAAACGGTAGGGGGCATCTTTAATAGTATTCTACAATGATTTTAAAGTGGCTCCCAATCTGAAAATCTTTACCCCAATAAAAAAGTGCAACGTTTTTTTTATGTACCAGACATACTAATAATGGAAATATAAACAGTCAAAATTTATTTATGTCAAATCTCAGCTTAATAGATTAAATAATTTAATAGTAGCTATCTAGACTCCATATGTCTTTCTTTTTTCCAATTTTAGTATAAAAAATTAAGAGAAAATTGATAACTAATCGTTAGTTATTATCCATAATAATATTAAAAATGAGAAATTGTGTCTGTCTGTCTATTTGTTACCTTTTCACGGCTAAACCGCTGGACCGATTTTTATGAAATTTGACAGGGAGATAACTTGCATTCTGAGAAACGACGTAGGCTAATTTATGTCTTAAAAATTGTACCCCGAAAAACGTATTAGATAAAAAAGGGTTTAAATGACATTTGTGCGAGTGATCTGTTTTATCGACTTTAACAGAAATCTGCTTTACCTACCTAACTTTCTTTTTTTCTTTTCAATTGGTGAAAGTTCTTACCTAACCTAAATTCCACGTAAACCATATACATGATATACATCTTATTTTAACAGCTAGTTTAATTCTTATTAATTGATAATATCACTATTCAACAAAAAAATACTTTTGTAATATAACAGAGATCTGAATAAAAAATTTAGGTGGTTTTTGTCATGCCGAAATCGAATTTGTTGCCCAATTGGTTTCATCACGTCAGGGTTTTGAAATATTCTAACCTTAATATCTCAAAAATGACTATATTGGCAATGCTAAAGAATTTATTATCAAGTAGGTAGTTTTCGGTCACGGTAACAAATAGTATTATCTTTCCTCTTTAAAATGAGTTTTAATTTTTTACTGTACGATTTTTTTTAGTCGAAATGTACTAGTTTGAAGATATGATATTTTTGTTAATACAGTGTAGTATAGTAGATACAATGAACTTTACTACATATATCTTCAAAGTAGTATATTTCAGTAAGGAAAAATCGCATAGTAAAATGTAAAAAATCATTTTAAAGAGAAAATCATGAAAAAAACTTCAGAAAAAAATTATTTACTTTGTAATAAATTCCCCAACATTGCCAAAATCGTAATTTTTGGGACTTTTAGGTTCGGATATCTAAAAAAAAACCTGACGTGATGGAATCATTTGGCCAACGAATTCGGTTTCGGAATGACAAATACCTTCTAAATCACCTATTCAAATTTCTGTGAATTTTTTTTTGTTGCATAATCTTAAGAAAATAAATTTCGGAAAGCAAACATTTTCTCTTTTATTAAATGAATGTTAATTACTTTGTGTTCATCCTATAAACACTCATTATATACATACCTACAAAATTATACAGAATCTTTCCAGTTATTTGTACAAAACTGTAAATGGAAGTAGTAAACAATTATAAAATGAAAAATAAAGTTAGCATCCAACATAATTAATGTATATTCCCTTGGGGCTAAAATGAACATTGCCATAGGGGGTCTCTACTTTTAGATTCGTTTGATAATTTTAAATATGTATAAATTATAATGTATATATGCTCTGAGGACATTTTGTAATTACCAATATGAGTTTCAAATTTTACATAGATTGTAACCTTTTTAAATGTTAAATAATAAAATCGCTATCTGGTCATATTTTAAAAGCTATTTTAAATAATATATAAGTATTTATTTTTAATGTAAATGCATATTTTATAAACTTAATTTTGAAAATTGTTAACATTTTATTATAATTATAAAATATATGTATAAAGTGAATTATATATATCTATGTATTTCCAAAAAACTGTGATTGGATATTATTTAATTAATCACAAATACATATTATAGTATATTCTGTTATAATTAAATATAGGTACTGAAATTTTACAGTAAACATTAAAAAAACGTTTAAATTTTTGGAAAAAATATTGTTCATTAAAAAATAATAGTGACAAATTTTGGAAGAGTTATTATTAGAACAACAAAAATCGTTAGTGATTATAAATTGGTTTTTGGCTTTCACAGCAAAATAGCTTTCCAGTGTCAATAAATAATATTTTTTTAGTGACTGGTGTACGGGACAAACGATATTAATAAACTTAAAACACTTTGTAGTTTTGTATGTATATTTATTTATTGTTGAAAGTACAATGATGATTGTTGTAAGTTGATGTGATGTTTGGTAATGTAGCGAGTGCGAGAGTACTGCAGAGAGATGTTTACTGTCTTAAGAGCGAAGACCAAGTGTCTGTTTTAGAAAATGAAATATCCTGTCTTAGGATCGGTAGACAAGGATAGCGATAGATATTTAGAGAAGGGGAACATACCGCGTGAACTTGAAATTGGAATAACCCAAAGAAAGGGTCGGGCGGCTTGTCTTTGATTACTGTAAAACTGCACTTAAGGTAAATTAGACGATAAGCCGACCGGAAATACCCAAGCGTACGTGTTACTAATAAACTACAGAGGATTAAGAAAGATTAAAGAATTTGTTGAAAAATGTAAGTCTAGACACGTTGTAAAAGTAAATAATATTTGTCGGCAAACTTAAATAAAGGAATAAAAATAGTACGAAATATTAAAAATAAAATTTAAGAAATTTCAACGTGTGAGATGTCGCGAATGTCGCTACAGTACCCCCCTGCCAGTGATTTAATTCACGAAAAACCTATCTGTAGACGGTCCGTGAAGCGGACGCGTCTACCTGACCGTGTTCGTCGTACTCCTTCGTCTGGCTGAACTTCGGGCTGGTGGGCGGGAATGACTGGAACTCGAGATGCAATGTCTGCGTCGTTTGTCTTCTCGCCGTGGATGTCGTCATCAATTGCATCGTCTGATGTGATGTATGCTGGCTTGAGTCTGTCGATGGATACTGTAACGTCGCGGCCACGCATATGAACGATGAAAGTTTTATCACTTCGTTTGACAACCTTGAAAGGGCCCTCATACGGTTTCTGGAGTGGTAATTTGGGTCCGTCATGGCGAACAAACACGTGTTGAGTTGTGGTTAGGTCTTTAAAAACGAAAGTGCGTTTGTTGCCATGCTGCGTGCCATTGGTTGGACGCAAAGTCTGTAGATGTTGTTTTAGGTCTTTAATGAATTGATTAGTCGTGTCGTCGTTATTGTTGTCCGAGAGACGGTTTGATAAAAATTCTCCGGGAAGGCGTAGAGGTTCTCCGTAGACTATTTCGGCTGCTGAAGCTTGGAGGTCCTCCTTCCAGGCAGCGCGAATCCCTAGCATCACCGTTGGTAGAATTTCCGTCCATCGCTCGTTGTGACATTTTATCGCAGCTTTCAGTTGACGGTGAAAACGCTCAACCATGCCGTTGGCGGCAGGGTGATATGCAGTCGTTCTCAGGTGAGTCGTACCAGTCAGGCGGTTTAGATGCTTGAACAGGTATGACTCGAACTGTCTTCCCTGGTCGGTTGTTACACGGAGTGGAGTACCGAAGCGTGCAATCCAGTTAGCGTAGAATGCACGGGCGACTGTTTCTGCTTCCTGGTTTTCGAGAGGTATGGCTTCAGGCCAGCGAGAGAAGCGATCGACGCAGGTAAGGCAATATCTGCAGCCTTCCGAACTCGGCATGATGATGATGTCGATGTGCACGTGCTCGAACCTCGCAGATGGTAATGTGAAGGTTCCAGGAGTCGATGAAACGTGTCGTGTGACTTTCGATTTTTGACATTCTAAACAGCTACGGGCCCACATTGTGCAATCCTTTTTTATTGACGGCCAGACGTAACGTTGCGTCACGAGCTTGACTGTCGCTTTAACACCTGGGTGAGAGAGTCGGTGCACTGCGTTAAATGCGGCTCGGCGAAATTGCGTTGTGACGAATGGGCGAGCTGTGGATGTTGAAATGTCGCAAAGTAATGTGACATCAGTATTTGGTATTTTAACAAGTTTCATTTGCAGGCTCGTTGTGTTTGCGTTTTTTAATGTTTTGATCTCCTCGTCAGTTTTCTGTGCCAGTGCGAGTGCTTCGAGGTCGAGAGTCGCTTCAACCTCTTCGACGCGTGACAATGCGTCGGCGACAACGTTGTCTTGGCCGGCTACGTGCCGGATGTCGGTGGTGAATTGTCCCACAAAGTCGAGGTATCGAAACTGCCGAGGAGTGCACTGACCATCCTTCTTCTTGAACGCAAACGTAATCGGTTTGTGATCCGTGAAGATGGTGAATGTGCGAGCTTCAATCATATGACGGAAATGTTTAACCGCGGAGTATATCGCGAGTAGCTCGCGGTCGTACGCACCGTATCTTCGTTCGGCGGAATTCAGCTTCCTGGAGAAGAACGCCAGTGGTTGCCAGGCGTCGTCGAGTCGTTGTTGGAGTGCGGCACCGATGGTATAATCTGATGCGTCGCAGAATATTGCTAGCGGTGCGTCGATTTTGGGATGAGCAAGCAAGGTAGCCTGTGCAAGACTTTCCTTGCATTGCTCAAAAGCACGTTCTGTTTCCGGATTCCAGGTGATCGGAGCTTTCCCTTTCACATTCCCCTGGAGAAGGTCGTTAAGAGGGGCTTGGACTTGAGCAGCTTTGGGTATGAATCTCCTATAGAAATTTAGCATACCCAAAAACTGACGAAGTTTCTTCACGGTCGTAGGCTGCGGATAATTGCGTATAGTTTCAACTTTATCCTGTAGCGGTCGTGTGCCTGCGCTTGAAATAAGGTAGCCCAGAAATGTCACTTCAGGCTGACCGAACACGCACTTAGCCGGGTTCACAACCACGCCGTATTCCTGAAGGCGTGTGAAAAGAATCCGCAGGTGGTCCAGGTGCTCTTCTTCCGACGAAGACGCTATGAGTATGTCGTCGATGTAAGCATAGCAGAAGTCTAGGCCACGCAGCACCTCGTCGATGAAACGTTGGAATGTTTGAGCCGCGTTGCGTAGACCAAAGGTCATAAACGGGAACTCAAACAATCCGAACGGTGTGGTGATGGCTGTTTTAGGGATGTCCTCCTCGACGACAGGAATCTGATTAAACGCGCGCACTAGGTCGATTGTTGAAAAAATAGTTTTTCCCTGGAGAGCCTGTGCGAAATCTTGAATGTGACGGACGGGATATCGATCCGGCTCCGTCCTTGCGTTCAAGCCACGATAATCTCCACAGGGTCGCAGTTCTTCGTTTTTCTTGGGCACCAGGTGAAGCGGAGATGCCCAGCAGCTTTTTGATGGTCGAGCGATCCCGAGCTTTAGCATCGCGTCGAACTCTTGTTTGGCCGCTTTTAATTTGTCTGGTGCGAGACGTCGCGGTTTGTGAGCGACGGGAGGTCCTGGCGTAGTCTTGATATGATGCCGTGTTTGGTGTCGTAATTCCTTAACTGCGCCGACCGGACGCGTGATGTCGGGGAATTGCAGCAGCAGTTCGTGGAACGTCGATGTTCCGGACACCGTTTTGATTCCCAGTACATCGTATTTGGCTACGACAGCTTGTCCCTGCGTGGTTATGCGTGTCGTGGCGTCGAGTAGGCGTCGATTTCTCACATCCACAAGTAAATTGTAGTATGCCAGAAAGTCAACGCCAACGATTGGTTTTGATACGTCAGCGACCACGAACCTCCATGTGAAGTCGCGGCGTAGTCCGAAGTCGAGTGTGAACGTTCTCGTACCGTATGTCGATATGGGCGTTCCATTGGCTGCAGCAAGTTCATACGAAGACCTTTCTTGCGGCCCTCGTAGGTATGAACGAGGAAACACACACAAATCGGCTCCGGTGTCCACCAAGAATTGTGTTTTCGTCGTCTTGTCAGTTATGAAAATGCGGCGCGATGTCGTAGGGCAGGTGTCGTCCGTCGCCATTAACGACTGCCCGTCGCGTTTCCCGAACTGGCCTGGTTAAATGAACATGGCTTCTGACATTTGCTTGCGCCCTGGCCGAATGTGTGGTGATACCAGCATACATCTTGGACGTGGCTGCGATCGCGGGACTGTGGTCGTGTGCGAGACCGCGATCTACTACGATGATAATTTATCTCACTTCTAAGTTCGTTCACTTCCCTTCGCATGGCAGTAACTTCCTGGCTTAACGTTAGTGCCAGTTGCCGTAATTGTGTTGATATAAGGTCTATATTCGCGTCCTGGGTTGTGGTTTCCGCGATCGTCGGTCGATGCGATGTTAACTCCATGATAGAGTCCGCTAAGTCAGCGATTTTGTTGAGACTGAGGTCTTTGTGTGCAGCGAGAATAGCCTGCACGTTGGCGGGTAGTCGTCCGCACCACAGGGTACGCAGCATACTCTCTGGCACCGATGTTCCTGCGAGTCCTTGGAGATGGCGGAGAAACTGTGACGGCTTCCTGTCACCCATTTCCTCGAGCTCGAGAAGGCGGCGAGTCTTTTGTTCCTGCGACGTGCTGAGGCGCTTAATTAACTCTGATTTGAGCGTCGCGTATGCATCTGTTGCCGGCTTATTCACTATTATGTCCCTCACTTCGAGCGCGAATCGCGGCTCTAAGACACTCGTAACATACCCGAATTTTGTAGCGTCGGTCGTTACGCCCGCACTCGCGAAATTCGCTTCCACCATCGAGAACCAAAGTTCTGGGTCTGATGGAATAAACGGCGGTATACGGACGGTTACGCGATTGATAGCTAACGCACTCTCTTCGTTCTCTGCGAGATTATGTGTACCTTGTAACGCCATGTTAAAAAAGTTTTCTGTTAATCACAACACACGAAAAGCACGATTTACAAAAAAAAATAATAATTGTCAGTTGCACTTAATAAATGTTTGTCGAATACACAAATCACTTTTTTTTAATTGTCAATAGCACTGTGAATTGTCAATATTACGCGAGAAAAACACAACACGTCACTATGTTTCACGTCGGTCGCGGATAAATTCACGTAGTGCGCGGACAAATCACGTCGGTTGCGATCAAATCACGTCGGGGTCACCACTTTAGTGACTGGTGTACGGGACAAACGATATTAATAAACTTAAAACACTTTGTAGTTTTGTATGTATATTTATTTATTGTTGAAAGTACAATGATGATTGTTGTAAGTTGATGTGATGTTTGGTAATGTAGCGAGTGCGAGAGTACTGCAGAGAGATGTTTACTGTCTTAAGAGCGAAGACCAAGTGTCTGTTTTAGAAAATGAAATATCCTGTCTTAGGATCGGTAGACAAGGATAGCGATAGATATTTAGAGAAGGGGAACATACCGCGTGAACTTGAAATTGGAATAACCCAAAGAAAGGGTCGGGCGGCTTGTCTTTGATTACTGTAAAACTGCACTTAAGGTAAATTAGACGATAAGCCGACCGGAAATACCCAAGCGTACGTGTTACTAATAAACTACAGAGGATTAAGAAAGATTAAAGAATTTGTTGAAAAATGTAAGTCTAGACACGTTGTAAAAGTAAATAATATTTGTCGGCAAACTTAAATAAAGGAATAAAAATAGTACGAAATATTAAAAATAAAATTTAAGAAATTTCAACGTGTGAGATGTCGCGAATGTCGCTACATTTTTAATCAAAAATGGCATAATGCCCTTCAGGCACCTTAAAAAAACTCAAAACAAAATAATGCGCACTAGGGTAAAATCGTAGACTATATTAAATTAATTTTGTCAAGTAATCTATATCTATAAAAGAGTTTGTCCTTAACCACTCACTCACACATATATCAACGTAGAGCCCAAACCCCTGGTCCTAGAAACGTGAAATTTCGTAGGTGCCTTCCTTTTATGATGTAAGCATCCACTAAGAAAGGATTTTTCGAAATTCAACCCCTACGGGGTTAAAACGGTGTGTCAAAGTTTGTATTAAAAAATATTTTTTTGTTCGTATTTAATTGAAACTTATCATAAATACTCTACAATACAAAATGAAACAGTTATTTCAGCACTTCCCAAAATTTAACCCCTAAGGTGTTAGGGGGGTGGAAAAATTTGTAAATTTGTAAGATTTTTTTTAGTATTCACTTATGGAGCTTACTGTACATTAATTATAATAATAATAATAGATTTTTACTTCCATAAGAAGCATACAAAGATGCATAGAAAACGTCAGCCATTATATTATAATTATAAACATGGAAGAATAATATAACTAGCTGTCGGATCCAATTTTACCCGGGGATATAAAATTAAACTATATAACGTATAATGCTGTGGGGTGCGATCCTTTAGGTCCACACAATCAACTTCCCAACATGGTATGACTTACAATACTTGAATACTGATTACTTATTGTTTCCATAATTAATATTACTATGTTATAGTTTGTAAATATTTTTTTTAATATGTATATGAAAAATTTTAATGGAATTTATCAGAAATAAAACTCACCCTTTGTATTATGAATATTAGTTTTCTAATATCCTAATAATGTCAATAATATAATGCACATTTTTAGAAAAACTAATCTGACAGTTTGAATTTTGAATTGTGTTGTTTCCAAGGCAACATGAATTATTAGACGTATTTATTAGTATGGAATTCAAATTTTGATGGTGGTTTTCATCCCTTTAATGGCTGTTTGGACCCATATAAAAAATAAATACTGAAATACACGTTTCATTATTTGTATTGTATAGTATTTATTCTAAGCTCCGACTAAATTCGACCAAGAAAAAAAATAAAAATGAAAAAAACACCCTTTTTACCCTCGTAGGGGTTGAATTTCGAAAAATCCTTTCTTTCAGATCATATTCACGTCAAGACGCTTCGATTAGCACCCCAACGAAGTCAATAGCATTTTTTGTTCGCGAGATTTCGTCCCGGAAAAAAATGACACGTACGTACGTACATACACACACACACACACACACACACACACACACAGACATTTTTCTAAAAATAGTGTCAATATACTCTAATGCCCTTGAAACATGAAAATATGTTAAAATTTTTGATTTCGATTTTCGGACCAATTACAATAACTCCCTATTGGGAAGTTAATAAATGTAAATAGTACAGTATAACAGAAAATATAAAGCAATAATTCCCAGTTTTTATTGGTAACAGCCATACATAGGTGGGCATTAACTCGTTAATCCGTTAATCGTTAATTAACGAAGTTAACAAAATACTTAATGGATTAACTTTTAAGTTAACTCAAAAAAATGTTAACGCTCTTGTTAACTTCCGTTAACTCTAGTCCGTTACATTGGTTGTTTGATAACAATTTACAAATCCTACATAAGAAAGTTGTCGAAATAGCAAAAAAAGGTCTTCAAACATTTTGGATGGTTAACTTTTAACGGTAAACTTTTTACTTTCGGTTAAATTTTCGGAATTTTAACGCTTTAACAATTAACGAAGTTAACTTTTTTATTAACGAGTTAACGATTAACGAAGTCCTATTGGACCAATCAGAACTTCGCATTTGCTATTGAACAACACACAAACAAACTGGTAACATAGATAGAAGAAATCAGGCATAAGTCGTTACCAATATTATTACTACTGCGTTTGTAAATTTGTAAATGAGGACCAAATGTTGACATATCACAGCACGAGTGCTTTGATTTTTTTTTCATGAACTAATTTATTGGGTATTAACCCTATATAAAACTGTCACATTTTTTGTTGAATAAATTTAGCAAATTTTAATTTTTAATGCTGGATAATCGAGTTAAAATTAATAGAATGAAAGTTTAGAATGTTATAACTTTTATTAATTAATACCTGTCGGAAATTCGTCTCTAAATTTGCATTAGATAATATATTATAACGTGACATAAATTAAATCAAAATATTATGAGAAAGTGTGCTGTGATAAATTGATCTTATTAATTTTGATAACACGATTATATTTTTATCTTTAAACTTTTATTTCCTCCGTTGAAGATACTCCAGTAAATAATGTTTCTGTTGATTATATTCGAATTAATTTTATTTTATTTATGTATTATTAAGCCAGGTTTACATACCTAATTGCAAGGTATATAAATAAAGAGGTAGTGCCATGCGGGAATTGATGTCACTGACGGATGTATTCAAATGTTATAAATGTATAATTGCAAAAACATTCTTTAATTTATTATTGTTTTCGTATTTTTTGACATTAAAACAATACATACAATCACAGAAGAACAAATTCAATATTACATCATCATAAAATACTGTAACACGATATTGCCCAGTTTTTGTATTGCCAACTTTAAAAACAGTAAAAGTAATGCTTCTCGAATACACCAAATTGTCTGACAACTTTTTATGATTTTTAAAAGCTTTTATTTAACTTCACTTGTGTGTATGTTTGTTAGTTAGTTAGTTAAGATCAAATATTGCAATCAATGATAGCTGAAAATTTATTTTTTACTTTTTTGTGCATTTTTAATAAAAGCTTGTTTTTAAAAAGTATTTTTTATATAATTTTATTTAATATTAAATTTGTACTTCTGTGATTGTATGTATTGTTAAAATGTCAAAAATACGAAAACAATAATAAATAAATAAATGTATTTGCAATTATACATTTATAACATTTGAATACATCCGCCAGTGACGTCAATTCTCGCGCCAACGCTGATTGGTCAACAACCGCATGGCACTACCTTTATATTTATATACCTTGACCTAATTGTTAGTCTTGCCAATAAAGACCAGAGACAGGAGAGTAAGCTCTGTATCTCTGTAATATAAAATATGACACCCGAAATGGGTGGTCTCTCGTGGTCGGACCCGTGCGATTTTTATTGACTGAAATCTGTATATTTACTACAGATTTCAGTCAATACAAATTTCGTTAGCTTGAAAGACACTGTGCGTCAATACTTTCAACTTGAGTAAACCTGACCTTTCAGGCATATAATTCAAAAATTTTAACACAGAGTTAAAAAATATTTTACGAAAATGAATACTAAAATATAAAATTAACAGGTTATTTAACATCAATTTTCATAAACCAAAAGAAAATTAAAAAAAATGTAATTCATTTTCAAAATATTACAAAAAATTTAAAATTTTTTTCGAAAAAGGCAACAAATAATGTGAAATCGCAATAACTTACTTGACAATAAGTGACGCTCGTGGCAAATTATTAAAAGTCTTTGACAATTACATATCAAACGTGACGTTTGACCGAATTACCCTCACCAACAATTATGACTAAGGGTAACCGCATTTATTATAAATTTAATGAGTCTATTGATTTATTTGATAAATAATTGTTATAAGTATTAGTTCATAATATCAATAAGCAATTAAACACACAAATAGTACTCTTATTGTATCCTTTTATTCAACGTGTCACGACCGTCACAATTTTCTGTCACAACCGTCACAATGTTTATTGGGTAATAACCAGTTAAATAGATTACGTATTTACCTGATGCTCTTGTGTAACTAAAAAATAATTTATTCGTAACATATTAAAGTATGATTATTATAAAGTAACTTCAATATTTTCGCTAAACTTTCGGGTTTTTGGATAGAGGTTGCAAAACTTGCAATAGTTGGCGTCACAAACGTCACAAAGCTTTGAACGCTGACAATTTTTTGTAAAATGTAGACTTTTTATTCTTTCAATATACATGTATTGCATTAAGATCTACAGAAAAAAGGTAAAACCATGTTATTTAATAATATAATAATAATAATATATATTTATTCCTTAAAACTTTCTGTACATTGTTATTTACATTTTCATATACGGAATTTGTCTCACCCAACTTGGCATAGCCAGTGCTAGGGTGAGATTATGTTTTTGCTATATGTTAACGTTTACATATGCTACAACTGTAGATGGTAGTAGATGGTAGTAAACAATAAAATTGATTGATGGATAATAAAACAAAATAAAATAAAAAGACAGTAGATAAAATAGATTATTGTTTGAATATATTTTTCACAATTGTGTCGTTTTGAAGCCAAATAGTGAGTTTTTTATTAAATAAGTTGCTGCTTCGTATGTTTCTTATTTCGCTGGGTAGGTAGTTATACAGTTTAGGAGCGAGGAAAACCATGTGTCTCTGTCCAAAAGTCTTCGACATTTTTGGGATCTGGATAGGATTTAAGGTTGATGATCTGGTGTCGTAGGAATATTGAACGGGAGTTTGATGTTCGGGATGTTTATGGATTATTTTCAGAACTGTTTTCATGTATATTTGTCTTACATCCAATACTTTGAATTCAGAAAACAGTTCTGCGGATGGGAAGTATCTTGGTTTTTTAAGGATAATACGGATAATTAGTTTTTGTACACGACAGAGTGGATTCATAATAGACTCGTAGGTACCACCCCAAGCAGTGATTCCATAACTAATCACAGACTGACACAGAGCAAAGTATATTGAACGCATTGTGTCTGTGGGAAATATGTTTCGTAGTGTAATGAAAATGTGTATAAGTTTTCGTAGTTTTTTTGTTATGTCTTCTATGTGGGTGTTCCATTTAAGATGATTATCAACTGAAATCCCTAGATATTTAATGCTTTTAACTGCTTTAAGTGGTGTACATTTACATGGTGTTTTGTTTTGTGTGCATGTATGTACTGTTAGTGTAAGGTCGTGTGGTTGTCCAGCTTCTGTTGGTGAAAATGTCATGTATTTTGTTTTATTTATGTTCAGTGTAAGTAAATTTTTGTTCAGCCATTCATATACTCTACCCATGCCCGTCTCCGCCTTAGTTATAGTCTCATCCCAAGAATCACCTGAAAAACATAAAGCCGTGTCATCAGCGAAAGATGTTACTGTGCCGTCGATGTCAATGTCACAAAGTTCGTTTACGTATATTAAAAATAGTAATGGTCCAAGTACTGTCCCTTGTGGTATGCCATATGTAATTGCGACATCTTCGCTGTTTTGTCCGTTTATTTTTGTAGTCTGGCTTCTATTTTCCAGATAACTCTGGAACCACCTGTAGGCAACACCTCGTATGCCTATGTTTAATAATCTCTGCCGTAGTACTTTATGGGAAACAGTGTCGAAGGCTTTCTTTAAGTCTAAAAATATGGTTATTATTTTTTTGTCTCTGTCAACGTCGGTCACAATGTCCGTAGTAAGTTTTTTTAATGCGTCATTTGTACTGAGTCCTTCTCTAAATCCAAACTGGTTTTTTGATAGTATGTTGTTTTTATTTATGTACGTAGTCAGTCGTGTTTTCATTGCTTTTTCTAAAATCTTTCCTATTGTATTTATCAGTGATATTGGTCTGTAGTTAGTCATTTCCGTGGGGTCGCCTGTCTTAAATATGGGACATATGGTAGAGTTTTTAAAGTGCTGTGGTACAACACCTTTTGCAAAACTTATGTTTATTATGTGCGTCAGTGGCTTAGCAATATGTATTTTTGTCTTTTTGATTATGTCTGTAGTTATAGTGTCTGGTCCTGGTGCAGTATGTGATTTAAGTTTGTCTATTAGTCGTATGGTTTCCTCGTCTGTAACAGGAAAGAGGTACATGGATTGAGGAGGGCTATTTCTGGATTGGGCTGCATTGACCAGTTGCATTTCACTTACATGGAGTTTTTCGAGTTTATCATTTCGAGTTTATCACTAGTTTATTTACTAGTATTATTTAGAATTTATGAACTCCAATCCGAGTTGAAATGTCACGACAGTCACCGCGGACTGACCCAAATGCTGTATTTTAGATATGATAGGATTATTACAAAAGTTGTAATTAAGTACTTTAAGTTTTTTTATCAACCATTTTTGCAGTTTTATATTTACAATACGCAAAAAAATGAGTGTCCAAAGAGACGGCAGTGTTTGTGCTCTTTTTTACCACAACAAACTGACATGAGATACACTCGTAATATATCCTTCCTTATTACAATTCCGCTGTATCTTAATGGTCTATACATCTCAAGTACTTGTAAAATGTACAATGAGTTAATGTCACTGTGGCAAAGATATCCTTCTTGGAACAAAGCACAAACTTTGCACAATTAAACCTCTGGGATCAAGTTATTGCAATGAGGGAATTCATATATATCTCACAGAACGCATGAGCGTGTCCAATTATCATGGACTGATGCAGTGGTACTCAATATAAACTCTATTATATACGGACAACATTTAAAATTTAAATAACTTTCTACATTTTTTTTTAAATTTGATTTCAAATTATTAAAGCGTTATCCTTGGAAATTAATTGTGGAGTAATTCACGACTGAGCAATTGTGCTAACGCAAAGAACCTACATTCGTAATTTTGGGGTCAGAAAACTACCTCATAAACAAACTATACTTCGTTTATTCCGGCGGTTTAAAATTAAAAAAAAAAAAAAACTTCTTCCTGTGGGTATTTGAAGGTTAAAATATACCGTAACAATCCTCGAACCATTTAACAAATGAAGGGCAACATCCGTGTAGAATTTGAAGGTATAAACCAAGAAACATTACGACAGGTGATCAGGTCCCTCTTTCCCACTGGGCACTCTGGGCACGTGCCCAGGGCCCCACGATTGATAGGGGCCCCATATCACCAAACAATAACCGATATTTATTACCGAAAAACATACGATATTTATTTTGAAAAAAATCAAACGATAATGACATTAATGACTGACTACAATACCTACTTGCTTATTAGTTTTTGCATGCGCGAAGCCCCTCTACTCTCGCCCGAAAATCAGGCTTTCCGATTTCAGCATGTTTAGGATTTTAAATATATAAAAATACATTGAGTGGCCAGTTTCTGAAAAACCGGGAAAGTCAGGAAATTTTGCGAGACAGAGAATTTTCTGTAAAAATGCAAAACCCACACCACGTCAAGAAATTTTCCGCAAATATTTTTAAACAATTATCTATTTAAATTTTAAAAAAACATGCAGAATTTTCAAAAAAATTCTATTGTCAACAAATAATTCTGTTTTATCACGTGATCTATTTTTAGTACTTTAATCAATCAGAAGTGTATAGGTACCACACTTCATGCAATTTGTTCAATCGTTGAATATATTAATGGTTTTTAACAGTGGTAATATTAATTTATTATGTGATTTGTTATTGAAGATATTATTTTTATTAAAAATAATTTCTTGAAATTTGATTTATTTTACGTATACACGTACCCTCTGCACATTAATTAAGGGGATACCTAAAAAATAGCCTGTTTTCAAGTTTGTAAATTGGTCAAAAATTTACCAATTTGAAATCTTTTTTCTTTTGGAATGATGGAAATTTACTCTACTTTATGATGGTGCATTTCGTTCCTCAACATTTTCCCCGTTTTAACGTTTTTATGAAATAAAAAATGCGTATCTTAACACGTCACGGAGTGCACTTATGTAGAAAATTTAATTTTAAAATAATCATTTTGTAGAGAATTGTGATACCTTAAAATCAGTATTTTGAAAAAAAAATGCAACAAAATTCGCAATGGTATTAAAGTTATTTTTTAAAGTTCCGTAAACTTTAATATATTGTGTAAAATATGCTTAAATTTTTTTTTTTAATAAAAAACGGAAAAACGGAAAAATTCACCTGGAAAATCGGGAAAAGTCAGGGAAATTTATTGTAGAGAAATACTGGCCACCCGTTTAATGGTGTACTAATTACCTACACTGTTTTAAAAAAATCATCAGTAAACTAGTTTTTCATATTCTTAATTTTTGAAGTGAAAACTTCTTTAGCTCTGTCAAGGTCATAGGGGCCCCATTGTCTTTATGTGCCCAGGGCCCCCAATAGGTTAAAGACGGTCCTGCAGGTGATGATTCACGCCTTAGAAAGAGCGTGTCAGTGTGAAGCGCAAAATGATGGTTATTTAAAGGATGTAATTTTCAAAACTAAATAAAATTTATTTCCAAGAAGTGTGTTTTCTGTTTATGAAAGAATAAAAGTAAATTATTACGAAATGAAAAAGTTATTTAATTTTAAAATGGTCTTATGATTTTTGGGCCATCCTGTATATTAAGAGTTCCCATATAGTTTGAAATTGATCTTTTTTTAACACGTTTTCTATTCAAGTGGTCTAAAAAATAATAAATATATCAAAATTTCAATAATCGTAATAAATATTTAATCGATGTATTAGTTTTTGAGGAATTGTTGGAACAAGATCGAATAAAGTCGTTTCGAGAAAAACGCACTTACAGTTTTTTGAGAGTCATAACTGACCGTGCTATCTGCTCTCAAAAAGTTGACTGTAACTCAGGCAATTTTTAGATTTTTTAATTTATTTTTAGCATATTTTTGAATATGTATACTTACTTTAAATAAAAAAAAATTTTTTTTTAGTTAGCTGAGTGGTCCATATTACACGCTTGTTACCATAATACACTATTATCTATATTAAGTGGTTAAAGTATTTGTTTTTTATGTTTATTTTATTGTTTTTATTTCAAACTTATATGATGTCATTATTGAAAAAAAGCAGTGGCGTAGCATGGAGTACGCGGACAAATCATCGTAATAAGCACCCTATTTAATGGGGATCATAATGATAATTTGTACTAAAAAAAGGATTTTAGATAGTTGTGAAGTACTGGATGATGATTAATATACTTTTCACCACGATTCTGGTTAATAATTCTGGTAAAACCGATATAATATGACGCGAACGAAGTTATGGGTAACAACATTGTTATGTCAAAGAAAATAATTAGAAAATATGATATGATATAAATAGAACACTGGGAAGTAATGGGTTAATAATTAGTAGGTAATATCCATGCCTATTTAGTTGTAATCGGGAGTAAAATATAACACGAGTTTGGTACCGTATGGAAACAGAAAACACCCTAAAGTTTAATTTATTTTGTTCATATATTATGAGATAATTATTACTTAATTAAAATTATATTAGAATACTTCGTCGAAAAATTCCATCGAAAATTTCAAAACGGAATTTCAAAAGTATGTCTTCACCTTCGATTTTCTGATTTCCGTTCTGCCGTTACTCCCCTTTCCTCACCTCAATGATGTTCAAGTAACTTTGTATTGGTAGAGGGAACGTTGATCGTAGAGTGTTGGGGAATTGCAAGAAAATTTACCGTTTTATATGAAACAATTTATTGACTTTAGTTTTTCGATACGATCGGAATGTACTTTCATAAGAGCAGTAGCGCACCCAGTATTTGATGATATTTATATGATAATTAACAATGAGGATATTTACTTAATTAACCCTTTCAGCACTGAATTTTTACTTAGGGGAAAGTCAGAAATCGATTTTTAAGCATTTTTTATAGTACTTATACATATAAAATATGTAAAAAAGAAGTTAAAATTCCAAAATTTTGCCTGAGTTACAGTCAAATTAGTGAGGTCAGATAACACTCTCGAATTGAATTTTTTTCAATCTGGTTCCAGATATTCCTCAAAAACTAATGAACTGATTAAAATTTTGTTTTTTTCGTAATCGCAATGGCTATGTCTCTATGTAGCCGATTTTGGGATTTTGATATTTACTATTTTTTATAACCGATTGAATAATTTTTTTTTTAAATTAACAAAGAAAATTCAACCGTCGCCATTTTGAAAACAAATTAAATAAATACGACTATGCACAACGATAGCTACATTCATATAATATATTTATTTTTTTGTTCGATTATCCATCCCGAAATTTCGATACAACCATGGAAAAAATATTTTTTTGGTCGTTACATCGAGGCTCATTAATTTGAATTAAATATTCATGTGAAAAATTGAAAAATATAATACCTTTTTGAATGATTTTGTTTAGGATTCTTTTATAACCACATGTACCCTCAAAATATTTTTTTTTATTTATGTAAAATAAGTATACAAGCATATCTGTTCTATCTTGCATAATTACAACATTTTCGAATGTAATAGTGAAAAAAATGTTAATATGTATAATGATGCAGATATTAAAAGAAAATTATCAAATGAAAACTCAATATACTTCAAAATAATTGAATTATTATTTTATTAAAATACATTTGAAACCCTCTGTTTTTTAATAACTACATGAACTAGCATGTCTTTGATAATGGTTCTTAACTTTTTTAATGTTTAAAACATTTGAAATAAAAAATAAAATAAATTGAAAAAATATACGGCATGGGTCACTAATATGCTAGACTCGACTCGAACTTGAATTATTATTTTTAATTTGGAAAAAATCAACTTGTGTAATGTCTAATCTAAACTAAAGACTATAGTTAGGCCATAATTCTCATCGCTGTTCGCATAAGATACACTGGTAGAAAGGATTTCTCAAACCAAGTAAACCTTGTTTTGTATATAACGAAAACAATATTTTCTTAAGATAAGCAATAATCTCTTAAACCAACTATAGTATTTTTGAACGAAGAGATAACGTAGTTGGATTAAGAGTATGTTTCTTATATTAAGAAAATATTGTTTTCGTTATATACAAAACAAGGTTTTCTTTTTTTCTGTGTAGCTCTCTTTAAACCTACTGGAAGCTTCCTTAAGTTTAGTTTATCTTTTAAAGAAATTTCAACTGATCAAATTAATAAATCTGAAGTCTGAGCTTACTTGGACAGTAATTCAACGATCAGTTTCAATTAGAGAGCGGAAAGATTCAATGTTTTATATTGTTATTGAGACTGACGTTTTACCGGTAGATTGTCATCTTTGATTTCGTTTCGCCGTTTTGAAAATGAGATTATCCATTCATTTTATATATAGTGGAGTTTCTTTAGCACTGTATCCAATCAATCAAAATAAAACTTATCCCCCCCCCCGACCCTCGCCTCAAGTTTAAGTAAAAATGATGTGTTCATGCAAACTTTTTAGAAAACTAAAACTTAAACTTAAAATACAGAATTCATGTTTCTCTGACAGAAGTGTTGAAATTGGTTTATTGTTAAAAGTTGAAAAAAAAAAGATTTATAATAAGATACTGGTACCAATCTTAGACGTTTTAAGAACAAGGTGGGATTGATGTGAATATTTTTTTGTAATTCTCATGTTACTAATAAAACAATTATTTTATCTTTATTAAATCAATTTAATTTTTTATTATACAGGAGGGTGTCCAAGATAAGCGTGAAATGCATGAGGATATCCTAAACGGTAAGAGATACAGATGTGGTTAAATAAGATGAATTATTTGTAAGAAAGGGGTGAGTATTACAACATCAAAAAATATTAATAATTTTATGTGGTTTAGGCGGTATACCCAAAAAATTAAAAATTCGAAATTTCTTTAAATGGTTATAACTTTTTTGGTAAAATAGATAGGTACTTATTGTTTGCGGTTTCTTAAAGCACTTTTTCGAGTAGAATTGATTGGTGTATTTCGAATTTTTATATCACTTTTATTTTTCGAGTTAAAAGCCCTAACTTTAGTTTTTCTTATGGGTCGCTAAGTTGGCTATAGCATATTTGGACGTGTTTTTTACTCTACTTTACAATGATATGTCACATGTCATACTTATTATTAAAAAAAGTAAAAACCTTTTTTTTGTAATAGTTTATTGTTTTTAAATATGCATTTGTTATTTTCATTGTTGTTATTGCGATTTTTGTTTAACAATTTTTGTTTTTCATGGCTTACTTAAATGTTTGTAACAAAACTATTTATAAATATCACCAGTATTAAGTACTTATTTCTATAATAAGTATGACATGTGACATATCATTGTAAAGAAGGGTAAAAACCACGTTCAAATATGCTATTCGCTGGGTGCGTGACCCCAGCGCCATCTAACGGTACAACTTACGGTGGCTCTTTTGAGAAAATAAACATGTATTGGATGTTAAATAGTTATTGAAAAAATAAAATCAACTTGAAAAAATTTTTTTTTCAATGTGAAATGTGATATATTACACAGAGTGAATATTAAATTAAAAATTTTTCCGTGGGTCAGCTAAAAACAGTAAGTAAAATAAATACAACAACTAAAACAAGTCTCAATAAGTAAGTAAGGTTAAGACATCTGTCAAGATGTTTATTTAATTTTGCAGATAAAAAATGGAATTGGTGTTGAGAACGGGTTTTCAATCTATCACACATAATATTATATCATTGTTTGTATTGTTATAAACTTTATTTTAATTGTTTTAATATTTCAGATTAATGAGACACGATTTGTGACAGATGTCAAGTGTGATTGTGTTTATTAAATTGTAAAATTATTATAATTAATTAAATTATTACTCCGTTTTCTTACACGATATACACATGTATATGATATTAATACGGCTGTAGGTTATAGTATTACTTACTTTTGCCTTTTAACAGCAGTTATCCATTTTTTTCGCTGATTTAATTTCCACTTGGCAACCGGAAACTTATAAAATTTACAATTATTATTTCTTCTAGTATTTTTGCAATCGACTACACAACAACTTTGATGACCCATTTTATTTTATTTATTTAATTAAAACTGATACACGTGTTATTTTTATGGTCATAAATAATAAAAAGCCACCCGTAGTTCTGTATTGTCCGCAGCGGGCGCTGACATCACTTTTGTATCCCCCACTATGCCTTACGCACCTAGCGAATAGCCAACTTAGCGGCCCATAAGAAAAACTAAAGTTAGAGCTTGTAACTTGGAAACTAAAAGTGATATAAAAATTCTACTCAACAAAGTGTTTTAAGAAATCGCAAACAAAAAGTAGGTACCTATCTACTTTGCCAAAAAAGTTATAGCCATTTAAAGAAAATCCGACTTTTCAGTTTTTTGAGTATACCGCCTAAACCACATAAAATTATTAATATTTTTTGATGTTGTAATACTCACCTCTTTCTTACAAATAATTGATCTCATTTAACCACATCTGTATCTCCTACCGTTTAGTATATCCCCATGCATTTCACGCTTATCTTGGACACCCTGTATAGTATATTTTATTTTATTTGTGGTTTTTCTCCAGTAATAGACAAAGTAAAATCAGTAATGGGTACTCGGTGATGGACACTTGCTAATGATAAGTACTCCGACACAAAAGTTATTAAATAAAGAATCATAATCGATACTATGATAATATAATAATTAATAAATAGATTACACTAATATTTTTTTTAAATGTCCACCATTTTGACACCTATTGGCCGATTGTCGTCAAATTATGCTATTTTACAATTAAGTATCCATAGATTATGATTCAGTATTGACAGTTATCTAATATCAACAAATATTTCTATTTTATTTATAATATTTAATTAAACAAGTGTCCAACATTGGGATATTGTCCAGCACTGGTACCATATTTTATTTATATGTTAATCTGGCTCTACGCCACTGATCAAGTGTGTGAAAATAAAAATAATATAAAACCACAGGGAGTACATTTTTATGAATAAGAAACAAAGATATTGCAATATGTATGTAAACGAATTTGTTATATGGGTTAAATATTTCTTTGTTGTATTTCAGAATAAAACAAAAAATCAAAAACTTTCAGATTTTGTTCTTGTATTTTTACAAGAGTGGAGGAGGGGGTATTATAAATATTGATCTCTAGAGATTACGTGATCATTTCGGTCTCGTCTTTAATGTATGAAATAATATTTTCTTAACCAATTATAAGTAGATGAAAGTATGACGTGAAGAATCTTATTTTTTTGAGGAATAGTTCATCGAAAATTATTTCGAAACCGTAATTTTTAATCACAAATAATACCTATTTAATATAACAGAGTAAATGTTTTATTTCTTTATACGTACATATATATTATATAATATTATTGATATGAACAACATTTATAGAATACAAATAGTATATTCAATAATAAATGCTCTTTTATAAAATATATTAACACCAAAATGACAAAACTTAAATATTTGTTTGATATAATTAATGCTTACTTTTTTGATGTAATTTTTTTTAATCCGACCTTCGGTATTACGGGAAGTACATATAAAGTTTAATTTGTGACTCACTGAAAAGAGATTTAAAAACCAACCATTTGTGCCCCATGACTTTCTTATACATAAAACTGATTATTATGTATTTCATTCATATAAAAAAAATCTTTAAAAAATTGAAAAAAATAATAAAAAGTTATAAATTATAATAATCTTTCCTCTTTGATATAAAAGATTTTTTCTTATACCAATATTTAAAATATAATTCGAAATCTAAAAAAAAGTTAACATCCGTTTCCAGTTGTGATATAGTTTTTGTATATAAATATTTTTTACTTGAATAAAATTGATCATTAATTTAAGATTTCACTCTTCTATTTATTACCGTTTTTTAATTACAGCGACTACAGACCGACAGACATCATGGCGAAAAAAGAATGGATTCAGATAATGTCAAAATGTAGCTTCCATCTAAATCATAAATTCGAACAAAATCGGCTTAACAGGTAATTCTTTATTTTACTTATGCGTATAAAAACGTCAAAAAATAATTGATTTAATATGTATATCTCGAGATACATAGTATCTTTATCAATTGTATTTACTAGTTTATCAACCTGAAGATGATTTTGTAAAAAATCGAAAGCTTGGTATTTTAATTTAATTTATTAAATTTTTATCGTTTATACAAAATTAAAATTGTAATTACCTATTATATGAGCGTATAAGAAAATAAAAAATAATGTTTTTTACTGAACATTAAAAGAATATAAGTATATTTAGAGAACATCCATAAACCAAGAGAAGACGAAGGTACAGTTTTACTGTCTTAATGGCTTTGCATGGGGGGGGGGGGGCATATTTAAATATTACATAATATTCTCTCAAATATAAAAACAAATATGTATAAGCAAAACTTTGTCAAAAAAATATTATTTAGAAATCGAAGAATTAAAACATCAAAAAATTAATTTTTCTAAAATATTCAAAATCGTTAATTAACATAGTTACATGGGGAAGATGGGTCCAAACATTCTAGAAAAAAACATTGTGGTTTTTAGACGTTCTGAAGGAGACTGGTCATACTAGGGCGTAAAAGCCGATAGTCGTAGAAACCGGTAATTCGATTTTTTAAAGTATTTCTTAAAAGATACATAAGTGAGCTCAAATATACAGGATGATTTACAACTAGTGTAAAAAAAATTAACAGTAGATCGAGGATATTATTTTAAGCAAAAAACTTTATGTAAACATGTGTCCAGAAATTCTTTGTGAGGGAGCTACAGCCTTCCAAATATTTTGCTCAAAATTTGTGTTCATTTAATAACTAGAGAACCCATTGTGGTACAATTATGAAATTTGATATCTAGTTTAGTATTAATAAGTGTTATCTATTTTCAGTATCAAACAATAATAATTTAGTCCAGGGGTTTGTAGGGCCAGTAGGCCCACCGATTTTTATCAAGTATTTTTTTGTTCTTTATTTTTTCCTGAGTTGAATACTTATAAAAGATTATGTGACACAAAATACACAAAAATATACTGTGTTCATTTATTATAATTATAAGACCAACCGTTTTTGAGAAATATTGATAAAAAGAAATTATTGTTGAATTTTACATAACACGGATGCTTCCAAATACTCAAAGTAAGCGTATATTCTTGTCCTATGGTTAAAACCAAGATATAAAGTTAATATAAATATACCAACAAAACTGCATTTTTTATCAACAAATAGCCATTTATAGTTTCATTTTTAACAGTAATACAACTGGCAATAAGTCTATAATGAGAAGTACTAGGAGGTTTTATTATATTAACTTTTTTTCTTATTTTTAATCATAGAACAAGACCATAAGTTTATTTTTGGTAATTTGAAGCACCCGTATTTAGTAAAATTCTGCAGTACTTTCTTTTTATCAATATTTCTCAAAAACGGTTGGTCTTATAATAAATGAACAAAGTATATTTTTGTGTATTTTGTGTCACATAATCTTTTATAAGTATTCAACTCAGGAAAAAATAAAAACAAAAAAATACTTGATAAAAATCGGTGGGCTTACTGGGCCCACAAACCCCTGGACTAAATTATTATTTTTTGATACTGGAAATAGATAACAGTTATTAATACTAAACTGAATATCAAATTTCATAACTGTACCACAATGGGTTCTCTAGTTATTAAATGAAAAACTAATTTTGAGCAAAATCTTTGGAAGGCTGTAGCTCCCTCACAAAGAATTTTCGGACACATGTTTACATAAAGTTTTTTGCTTAAAATAACATCCTCGATCTACTGTTAATTTTTTACACTAGTTGTATAAAAAAAAAACTAAAAACATGGTTTTTAGAAGCTCTATTCAAAATCTTAAAATGTGAGCGAAAGATACGACAAAATAAAACTAAAAATTTAACATTGCGAGTATAGGGATTACAATATTTAAAGCGGATTTTTATCGAAAAAAATTATACGAAGGTTAATAAAGAATTTTATGAGAAGAAATTTTGAGAGAAACTAAATTAATATATTTGGAGTTAATATAAAAAATATTAATTTCACTGTCCCGTTTATAAGTTATATAAAAACTTATATTTTGATAGAAACATCACGGTACAAGCTATGGCAATCCCGCAAAGTATAAACAATTGGCGCAGTATTTAAAAATCGTACACTCTTAATATATTGTTATTTTTATTTCAAGGAAAAATAAAAATAATAAATTATTTCTCGATTATACTAACAACTAAAAATTGTGTTTAAAAGAGTACCTATTGCCTATAGAAAAAATATTATTTAAAATAAATGGAAACAAAAAACGGCCCGTCATTATAAAATATTGTAAACAGAAAGTCGAAATACAATGCCGGTATTTCGTTGTAAGCAATATCGTTATTTAAATGGGATTCAGTCATGACTTTTATTTTGAGTCGTTAAATCCCATACGTCGTATTAACCGATATCGTTATAATCGGTTTCTACTGTATATGCCAATTGTTGAAACTGTTTAATTTTGGTTTAGTCGTTTTAGTGTTAACTGTTATTTAATATATTATATTGTATTGTTGCTCTGCGGTTGTAACTATGTATTTAATATGTACATATAATGAATTCAATGTTTTACAAATGTATATTTTAATTAGGAAAACAATACGCAGTTACATTTTTGATGAACACTAATAGCATTCTAAACATTAACTCATTTATTATTCATTACAAAACCGATACTTTGTTGCTTTTCAATTTTAATGTTATCCGAAAATAGTAGAATCTCGTTTTATATTCGTTTTGATGTAGGGTATTTTTTTTAATTCGGGATATTGGAATAGTATTTACAGTAGCGGACTAAGAAAGATTGTGACTTGGGGTTAAATGTTAGTTATGGGTCCCCTTCCCCCGTTAATAGATTATAAAAAAATATGTAAAAAAAAATTATTAGTAAAATTTTTCTCAACACCAATTTTACTCACACATTAACGGGGAGGGGGTCTACAAAGTGTGATAAGGAGGAGGGTCACAAGCTTTATGACGTCACATCTCAAAAATCGAAACAATGAATTTTATATGAAATCTAAGGGCAAAAATCTGAGAAAAAATTAACCCGAAGAGTTTTTGAGAAAATTTCAAACGTGTATGGTAAAATTTCTTATGAATGAAAATAATATAAACAGCCAAGAACAATGAAAAAGAAAGGTACTCAGAGCCGGCCTTTGCAATCCCGGCGCCCCGGGCGAAAGTTTTTTTGCCGCTCGCCCCAACCTTTGAAGACCTTTTTTTCCTTTTTTTTCGTTACTTCTTTCTTTCATTATTTATATATTTTTTTCTCTTCTGTGGTCTTCCGCGCGCCGCCCCTGCTGACTTGGCGCCCCGGGCGATTGCCCCCCCCCCTTAAAGCCGGCACTGAAGGTACTGGCATCAGTCTTGAACGCGTTAAGCCCAAAGTATGTTTTTTTTATTGGTGGCCTACTTTTTTGTAATTCTCATGTTAGTAATAAAACAACTATCTCTTTATTATATCAATTTAATTACCAAAATCCGCAAATATATGTAGTTTATTTTTTTAAATTATAGCCTTTTATTTTGTACATATTTTTCTCCAGTAATGGGCAAAGTAAAATCAGTAATGAACACCCAGTGGTGAATATTTGCTAATGATTATAAAATAATAAGTACTTCTACACAAACGTTATTAAATAAATAGTCATAAAATTTAAAACAATATAAAACATTTACGTAAGAAAATATACTTTTCTTGATAGTGTGCCCGAACCGCGATATAATTATTTGTCCACTGTTTTTAAACAGATTGTTCAATTATCATCAAATCACGTTGTAAGACAATTAAATGTATATAGATTAATATCCAGTAATGGCAGTAATCAAATATCAATAAATATTTATAATTCAGTACATTTAAGTTATACATGTTTAACACTGTGGCCTGTACCTTATTTTTTTTATATTTTTTTGTTGATTTTGAGTACCTAATTGTTTTGAAATTTGTGTGATGTCCCAACTGGAAGGGGGTCACACGAATGTGAGAACATGTGAAAACCCCATCATAAAAATATGAAATTTGTGTGACATATAATTTATAGATGATCCTTAATACCCCATTGAAAGTGATTTTGAATTAAACAAATTTATCAAGACATAAGGGTTCCGAAGTATATACTACGTGGACTATTTAGAGCCATTTTCAGGTGCATTTTTGAGTTAAAAATAAATATAAAAATAGGATCATATTCTATTAATTCAGATCTACATTTTGACACCCCACAAGCCTAGATATGAAAATAAAAAAAATTCTATGACGCCCCTTCCTACTTTTTCAAAATTTGAAATAATATTGTTGATTTTAGTATTTGTCGTTACTAGTTTTATAAAAACCCCATTACCAATTTTTTTTCAGATTTTTCGAGCCAGTAGTTACCGAGTTAGAGGGGGGGACAAATTTTTTTTTGCTTGGAACCCCCTGTAGGCGCCAATTTTTATTTATAAAAAAAAATAAAAAATAGTGTCATATTCTACTCACTGAGATCTACATTTCGACACCCCACATGCCCAGATAAAAAAGTAAAAATAAAAAAATGTATGACACCCCTCCCCTTATCTTCAAAATTTGAAATAATATTGATGACTTTAGTATTTGTCGTTGGTAGTCTCACCAAAGCCTCATTACCTAATTTTTTTCAGATTTTTCGAGCCATTAGTTACCGAGTTAGAGTGGGGGGGGGGGGGGGGGTCAGACAAAATTTTTGCTTGGAGCCCCCTGTAGGCGCCAATTTTTATTTATAAAAAAAAATAAAAAATAGTGTCATATTCTACTCACTGAGATCTACATTTTGACACCCCACACGACTTGGAATACATTTTTTTTGTTTTTTTTTTAATTTGCTTTAGGCGCCATTTTTGATTTATAAAAAATAAGAATACGGATCAAATTACAGTAGCTTGGTTACAAATTTTGATGTGCCACTTGCCTTGGTATAAAAAAAATATTTTTTTGTTGCCTGTCTAGCTTCTTATCACCCCCCCTAAAAAATATTTTTCCAAAACATTTTTAGATATTTTACTAGAGGGTGTCATTTTACATATTCAGAAAAAATTTCAAGGTTCTAGCTTATATAGTTTACGAGCTATTGAGCTTTGAGTGAAAAGGACGGACGGACGGACGGACGACAAAGTGAGATTAATAGGGTTTCTTCGGAACCCTAAAAATGAATAACTATTTTATAATACTGAGCATTATACATATGTAGTTACTGAGATACTGAAAAAGTTAGATAATTTAATATAATATTTTGTACGTATGTGCCTGATTTATTTAAAATTATTGAATACACATTAAATATGTATGCCAAATGCGTATCTCATTAATAATATATGAATATGTATTGTACAAAAACATAAACGCAATATTCATAGCAATGACTGGAGTGAAAATGTACAACCCAACATTTGTGCGAGCGAACAACCAAAATGTGAACGTCGATAAACGATGACAATAACATTGATAGCCTAGCTATGTGTTGTGAGTTTCCAGGGTTAAATATATTAGGTAGGTAAGCATGGGCGCTGACTTTTTATTTTTTACTACTGGGGTAAAATTTTATGAATTGAATATTAATTTTCGGTTAGTACCTACTTACAAGGGAACCTTTTCAAGTCGAAAATTCGTATCGAGTTTAAACTTTGTATATACTTAGAGGAGGTCAAGGTAAGTAAGAAAAAAATTATCACAGCTGAGGTAAAACGGTTTAAGGGGATGAAACACCCATATGGAAATGTGCAAAATACTCATATTTTTTCAAATAACTCTGAAATTAATGAAAATTTAAAAAAGCCTTCAATACAAAATTTTCATGATTTTTTATGTTCTTTCGAATGGTGACAGTCAAAATTCTTGCACATTTTCATAGGGGTGTTTCCTCCTCCAACTATACAGGGTGTTTGGTTCGGCGATACGAATATTTTGAAGGAAGGTAGAATGAGTCATTTGGAAGTGATTTAAGCAAATATACCTATATACAAAGTGCTACAGTTTTTTTATATCTGCCATTTTAGTAAATTTTTGAAAAAACCCAGATTTATACATGTTAACGGCAATACTTCAAATGTTAAGAGTGCCCATATTTTTCAAACATGATTTTTATATTACTTAAATGTCTATGCTACACTATCAGATCAAAATAAAATTGATGAATAACAAAAACAAAAAATGGCTGCAGGTTAACATTTGAAAACTTTTAAAATTTGAATAAAATTAATTCTTTAAAAAATTATTTTATAAAATCTAGCGCACTTACAGATCTTCAAATGATTTTAAGAACTGCTCTATTTAATACCCTTTCGAAAAACCTACCGTATTACCTACATGAACGGGCTATTTTTGTGAAAAAAACATACATTTTTGTGAAAATAAGTAAGATTTTTTACATTTTTCCAGTGAGTTGATCCAAGTATGCTAATCTTAATAAGTCGTAAAAAAACATGATACGGGTACTTTTCAAACATTTTTTTATACTCATTGGACAGTAACACTTACTCCAGTACAAATGCTTGAAAATGATGACCCTTCAGACTAATGACGATTTTTTTTTCGGTTGTTGGTAAATTTTGGTAAATTAAGCACACTAGGATCAACTCACTGGAAAAATGTAAATATCTTACTTATTCTCAGATAAATGTAAGTTTTTTTCACAAAAGTAGCCCGTTCATGTAGGTAATACGGTAGGTTTTTCGAAAAGGTATGAAATAGAGCAGTTTTTAAGACCATTTGAACATCTGTAAGTGTGCTAGATTTTATAAAATAATTTTTTAAAGAAATAATTTTATTAAAGTTTTATAAATTTTCAAATGTTAACCTGCAGCCATTCTTTGTTTTTGTTATTCATAAATTTTATTTTGATCTGAAAGTGTAGCATAGACATTTAAGTAATATAAAAATCTTGTTTGAAAAATATGGGCTTTTTAACTTTTGAACTTTCGCCATTAATATCTATAAATCTGGGTTTTCTCAAAAATTTACTAGAAAGGCCGATATAAAAAAACTGTAGCACTTTGTATATAGGTATATTTGCTTAAATCACATCCAAATGATTCATTCTACCTTCCTTCAAAATATTCGTATCGCCGAACCAAACACCCTGTACTATACAAAGTTTAAACTCGATACGAATTTTCTACTTGAAAAGGTTCCCTTGTTAGTAGGCCTATAGACCAGTGATTCAGAAACTTTTTTGACTCGCAGTACCCTTTTTGAACTAAGTTTTTTATGACAGTCTTCCCTAAGAAAAAAACATGGCTAACTTCTGAACAAGTTAAGGTTATTCGATCATTAGAGCAATGCATAGATAAAAATCTAAAATTTTAATATGTTATTTATGGATAACTCATATATTTTACTCATTTTTATTTAAAATATTGGACGTATGGTTTTTGAGTAATTGGATATTAAACACACAGTTTTTAACACACGATAAATGAGAGAACTTGTCGAAAGTACTCTATTTATTGAAATTTAATACAATTGACTATATAGTGACGTTTTGAAAACTAATTATTCGAAACTTCAACCATTATAAATACTATAAAAATTATAAAACAAATATATACACGTGTAATTTATTCAAAATAATGAAAAACTATCTCTGCCATTACAGCAAATTAGTACATGTTACTATTTATACCGTTCTGTTATACCGTCTATTTCAATTTTCAAATTAAATTAAACTTTTTTTTTACTTTTAATAATTAAGAAAGTAAAATATTCCATTAAATATAGATACATGCATACATGTGTTCTGAATATAAATTAAAAACAACATTTTTCGAAACCAAATATGCTTTTTTGATCAAATTAATTCATTTATATTTATATTTATTTTTCTAATCAACAATACTAATTTGAAATTTTGTTTTTTCAAATATTTCTGTCTCAACTTTTTTAACGAACTGCATTCATGATTCAAATATTAAATTTATGTAGGTTGGTAATTTGGTATATTAATGTATAACAATGTCCAAATAAATATAAAATATGAGTTATGTTAATAAAAATTAGAATTTCTTAAAATTCCTCTGGCAAGAATGTACGTAATATGTATTTAATTTTAGGTTGAGGTAATTTTGTTTAGAAGTGATTACAATTCTTCAAAGCGGTAAGATACAAGCTTAAAGCACTCAAACCGGAATTTATTACTTGTATGTGTATGTGTAAATATACAGAATGTCTAAAAAGAAAGTTCTTACAACAAAATTATATTTGTAAATTACTGTACACATGTACAGTCAACTCCATAAGTAGTCGTTCAGTTTTTATTGAAATTCGCTTATAAGAAACTAAATAGGCTCCTATTATTTGATTATTATAATTATAATAGTTAAATCATTTCTCTATATACCAAACAAAGACAGATGTTTTTGAAACTCGTTTTCTAGATTAAGAAATACTCTTCGTTTATAAAACTCATATACAGGATGTCCCATTTTAATCTATGACCCCCCATAATTTTTGTTATCTGTCAATTAAATCAAAGAATGTTTCAAATAAAAGTTGTTTGGATTTGAGGAGGAACCAAAATGGCATTAATTTTTTTTTGACGCCGTCAAGGTCAAATATGGTCAATTTTTTTTCAAATATATACTTATATTTTTTATTGCGGTATCTTATTGTATGGAAAAAACAAGCAACTTTTGTTTTAAATAATTTTTTGTAGATATGACTTAATTTTTCTTTAAGGTAGTTGGTCCATCATAATCTGATCACATTAGGCCGTGAGTACATTTTTATAATTTAGAGAAATGATCATGGCAACGTTGCATATTATCTACTATTAATTACTTGTCAGATGATTATATTTTATCATTTAAACTACCACAGAATATATTAATAATTAATGAAATCGATTATAATTCCCTTCAATCCACTTATTATATTTTGTAAAAAAATATTTGATTATTTCGCGTATTTTTTACTATAACCAAATGCATGAGCTGTTGCCACGTTGTCAACAATACTGTAATTTATGTGATGGTTTGAATTTAGTTAAATCTGGTTAAATCTTAATAACAGGATGGTCAATAATTCTAATTTTTTGTATACTATTTTCTTTCATATAAATATACAACATGTCAGTTTTTTATGGAAAACTGACGCTACGTTTAAATTTTAACTAATAAAACGTTACGTTGGTGTACGGTTAGTCCATATAAGCTGTGTTAAAAATATAAACTTTGAGATAGTCAATTTTAATAAAAATGGCCTATTTTTCAGATATTAATCTAGGGAATATTCCTGTGCAATTTAAACAAAATCTGACGTAAACAATGTTTACGGACCAACTACCTTAATATTTAACAAAATAATTTTAGATTTTCACTATTTTTTTACTCGAAAACTATTAACTTTAGAGGAAAACTGTAACAAATAAAAAAATGTTTTTTTAATCTAATATAACTAGGAAAATTATATAAGGATTTTTTTAACTTTTGCTCTTCAAAATATATATTTTTTAATCTGAAATCATTTTTTTAGTACTATCAGGCCAAAATAAACATCCTCTAAAATTTACGGTTTTCCAGTAAAAAAATTCATGAAAATTTAATATCTCATATTATTTTATTAATGTAAAAAAAAAATTAAGTCACAAAAAAATATTTGAGACAAAAGCTGCTTGGTTTTTTCATACAATAAGATACCATAATAAAAAATAAAGCTTTCCATTTAAAAAAAATTTGAACTTAAAGGCGTCAAAAAAAATTAATGCCATTTTGGTTCCCCCTCAAAACCAAACAACTTTTATTTGAAATATTTTTTGATTTAATTGACAGATAACAAAAATTAGGGGAGTCATAGAAAAATGGGATATCCTGTATATTTATTATGTAGTCCATTGAAAAAAGTATAAATAAATTTTGTGGCAATAAAAATGGACGTAAATTGTGTTTTTATTTAAAATGATGTATACTTAACTATATAAGTTCTACCCTAGAAAAAGATAACTGATGAAGTTTCTCTTATATATTTTCGAATTTGTTGTAAACGAATCTCACCTTTAGGATAACAGACAACTTATGGTGCCGATTGTACCTCCAATAAATTAAAAATGGTATTGATAAAACTGATAATTAGACAGACAGAGTTCTAGTTATAGACCTACAAAACCCTAATAACTACAGTGAGACTTGATTAAGTGGAACTTGCTTAAGTGGGAAACTTATATAACTAGAATTCATACTGAGGCCCCACCACTTCTACATTTGCACCTTTATAACTGGGTAAATGGAATACCACTTTAAGTGGGAAAAAATTACTGGTTCCTGAAGATTCCAGTTATCCAGGTTTCACTGTATAAAGATGACCATTTTTTATTCCTTTCAAAAATCAATCACTACATAAACATCATTATATATGAACCATCCTGTATATATTACGTATGTACGTGTATTCTTGTGCGTAAACCCACATGTACACTACGTAAATATACTTCAACTCTAACCTTAAAATTTACATTTTCAAGTAGGAGATTTATTAAAGTTGAAATTTATCAAGTGGCAGAGCTCAAGTTAAAACTGTGTAGGTACGTGGATCCGGGGAACAAATTTAGATGATAGATAGGGAGATTGGATTATCAAATATATACACAGGGTTGGTCAAAAATAAAAACCAGGTGATTTATTTCTGTAACTATCAAACATATCAAAACGGATAGAGTAAAGTGGGGTAAATGTAAACCTCATCGCTAATATTGTATATTCTATATATCTTGCTTATGTTTACAAGCTAGTTTTATAGAATAATCTATGTATCATTGGTATCAAAAGTAGTCTGTCACCCTAAAGGTGAAAATAGCTTACAACAAATTCAAAAATATGGAAACAAAAATCATCGGTTAATTTTTTTAGGACGGATCTTATATAGTTACATCATTTTAAATAAAAACACAAATTACGCCCATTTCATAAATTAATTTTATATCAAGTCTAATATATTTAAATACTAAAATTCTGTATATCAAATATTTATTGACAAAAAAATTTACTTATACAATTTTCAACTGCTTTAAGTGAGTTTTTAACAAAAATCAGATGTTTATTTATATAAACCTTAAAAATCTATTCACAATTAATTTTTAGTTTGTTTGCAATAAATATTTTTCAATAATTTTGATTCTTTCAAAAATTAATCTATGATAATTGACATATTCAGTTTTAAGTTAAGTTATGAATAATTACTCTTAATTAATATGCTATTAACAAATATGCTATATTTATGCTATAAATAAGATTAGCAGCCCATAAGAAAAACTAAAGTTAGGGCTTGTAACTCGGAAACTAAAAGTGATATAAAAATTCTAAATACATCAATCAATTCTACAGTGCTTTAAGAAACCGCAAACAAAAAGTACCTATCTACTTTGCCAAAAAAGTTATAGCCATTTAAAGAAATTCCGAATTTTCAGTTTTTTGGGTATACCACCTAAACCACAAGAAATGATTAATATTTTTTGATGTTGTAATACTCACCCCTTTCTTAAAAATAATTCATCTCATTTAACCACATCTGTATCTCTTACCGTTTAGGATATCCCCATGCATTTCACGCTTATCTTGAACATCCTGTATATAAGTAAAGAAATATTGTGACTATTAAAAAAATCCGAAACATATATGTACATAATATGGAGAAACCAGTGCCGGATTTAGACTATGTGATGCCCTAAGCACTAATTATCTCAACGCCCGGAACCTCTATCATTTTATTTATATAGATTTAACATAGGTGATGAATATCTATTCTTACCCTACACCACCTACGCCTCGCTCGAGGCCCCCTTAAGTGCGAGGCCATGGACTCTGTAAGTGATAAAGTATAAAAATATGCAATGATAAAATTTTTATTAAATACGAATGCAAATGTTTGTATCAAATATAATTTCTCTACAAATGTGATTCTAATATACAGATACGTATCATCTTTGTTATTTTTGAGTTCATACATAATTAAATAAGACGAATAATGAATTGATGTTAAATTGAAAGAAAAATATTTTGGATTATTTTTGTAATTTTTTTTCCTGTTAAACTTGATATACGTCGTAGGTATAAATAAAAAAATTAGGACCACTGCTCTAGTTCATAAAATTACTTACTGTTGAAATATTTAATTCATATTTACATTTCTTATCATTTTAAAATTTTTGGTCAAGTACCATTTTAAATTAATATTATTATGATAAATATTATCTAAAATTCAAGTGTTTTTTTTCCAAATCATTGCATACTAATTCATTAATTTATTCTGTGAAATTAATAAGTGTATATTAATAATATGTATGACACATTTAAAAAAATTAGTTTATTATATAATTATAGTTATCTCGTTAGGGGAAACAGTTGAGTGTATTTAATTTTTTTTCATATACAGGCTGAGTCATCAGGTAGAACAAACTTGATCCGTTGATTGAGAAAAATATTTCAAGCAAAAAAGTTCATATAAATAATCTTCGTGAGGGAACTACAGACTGCCAAAGATTTTGCCTACAATTAGTTTTTATATAATATTTGGAGAATCAGAATACGTGTTATCGATTTCCAGTATCAAACAATGATTATTTAGACCAGAGATAATGGGGCCTGTGGGCCAATTGATTTTTACCAAGTATTTTTTTGTTCTTAGTTTTTTTCCTATGTTTGATACTTTTATAAGGTCATATGTCACAAAATACACATAAATATACTTTGTTAATTTGTCAAAAGTCAACCGTTTACGAGAAATGCGATGGTATAGATTATTTATAGATAGTTTTGCAGAATTTAACTTAATACGGATGCTTCAAATTACACAGAATAAATTTATATTCTTGTTCTATAATTAAAAATAAGAAAAAAGTTAATGTGAATATACCTCCAAAAATACATCCTTATCAACAGCAACAATTGTTAGTTTCGTTTTTTATTAAATTGACTAGGTATAGGTAGGGTAATGTGTTCGGTTGTAGACACCCCTGCGTATCTTTTGACAGAAAACAAATTTGGATTTACTGACTAATATAATTTGTGCTTTATGGCAGCACGTTATTTTTGTGTCGGATATCGAAGTAAACAGACTCGTCTGATTTTTGGTGTTAACAAATTTAGTTTTCTGTGCTTGAAAATAATCACAATAATTTTTTTAAACATCTTCAATAGTGCTGTAAATCGAAGTGAATCAATCGAAAAGGTGAGTGCAATGCATATTTATTCAGTAAATTTATTATACTTTGTTATTTGATATCGATTGCAACCGATATATTGACACCAAAAAAAAATTTCACCACTTCTCAAGATAGCTGCCAAATTCGGTTGTGGGCACCGAAATTGGTTCGGTTGTGGGCACCCGTGTTTTTTTTAAATGGTGGAATATCGTCGTTGATGTCAACATAACTACCCAGTATTTTTTTAGGAAGGTTATAGGCTATATAAAATAAAGTTAGATACGTATTAAGAAAAATTTGGGCCCCGTTTTGTAATTATTTTAAATATTCAGAAAAATAAATAAATAACATGATGTATAGTGTTGTGTCAAACATTGATTATATAAAATTAAAGTCAGACACGTATTAAAGTAAATTTAAAGCCCTTTTTACCAAAATATTGTAATATCCGAATTAAAATTTAAAAATAAACAAACAATAGCTCGGTGTATAGGGCAGCTGTGAGTGCGAGATAGTCGACTACAGTTATCGAGCTTGCTTACTGTGTATATTAATTGTGTTTATATACATTTTTTCACTTTTAATGGTGTTTTTATGCATGTTTCGAATTTTTTAGCCATGTCCGAGGATAAATAAAAAAATCGCCCGATATTGATTTTAATGCGCGCCAGGTCAGCCAAGAAAGCTACACCAGCTTAGCGCGCCAATCCAACTGCAGTCAAACCATTGGCTAAGTGCGCCAAGCCATCTCCGGCCAAGCGCGTCAAGGCAAAGGAGTATTCGCCATCTGACGATGATGTGGACTTCTGCATAATTTGTTTGGAGCTCTTGCCACGCAAATTGACCGCCGCCAACTCCATCAATTGCAACGAATGCGATCGGCGTGTCCATTTAAAGTGTGCTGATATGAGCGCCAGCTACTTCACATGTGAACATTGTGCTTCAGACGATGAGTAATCCCAATAGAGGCTTCCACAATAAATAAACTATAAATAAATCAATTTTTTCTATATTCGTGGTGGTTTTTCTTCATATTTTCCCATTTTCAGCAGATTTTCCAAGGGTGCCCACAACCGAACAAAAAAAAATTCGCCAAAAATGACCACTTTACAAAATTTAAAAAAACAAAAAACTATTTGACGGAATCGGTTTAGTTCTTTCATTAGTAGTTAGCTAAGGTCTCTAGCTTTCCATAGATACCCACATGTCCGAATAATATGCACTTGGTCAAAAGTTATGAGCCAAAAACAAAAGGGTGCCCACAACCGAACACATTCCCCTACTATAAATAAAGTACATATTAAAGTAATACAACAGTCTATGAGGATTCATATTAAGAGGAATATTTACACCATCTTATTTCTTATTACTGTCCTATAGCAAGAATATACATTTATCTATCTCGCATTGGAGCCGAGATATTTAAGATGTTTTATAATGATTAAATAGTGAAAAGAGAACATTATGTCACCCACTGTTTACGATTTCTATACGATTATAGAAATTTAATATTTTTTTAGTAAACACAGGGCGAAATTTTGAATTTGGTCATATTCATTATAGAAAAATCTTAAATATTACGGGTCCTGGGCCTAAAATTATGAATTTCTCCTAAAATCCATACAACGACACCATAGTAAGTTTCTCGACGGATCGAATGAGACCAGTTTTTTATCTGTGAAAAGAGGCGAATTGTGAATTTGTTAATTTAATATACAGGCCTTAATATAACTTAATACGCATCTGAACTATTTAAAAAATTTTATTAACTTATAAACAAGATTTCTATATAGTTTGTGTGAATTTGTTATTTTACAACTGGGGCCTAAAATATTACTTAATTCGCATCTGGACATTTTTTTTTAATTAATTAAATTGTATCTAAGGTTTCTATACATATAATTATACTCATTTTTGCATTATAAACAAGATTTCTATATAGTTTATGTGAATTTGTTAATTTTACAACTGGAGCCTAAAATATTATTTAATTCGCATCTGGACATTTTTTTTAAATTGATTAAATTGTATCTAAGGTTTCTATACATATAATTATACTCATTTTTGCATTATAAACAAGATTTCTATATAGTTTATGTGAATTTGTTAATTTTACAACTGGGGCCTAAAATATTATTTAATTCGCATCTGGACATTTTTTTTAAATTGATTAAATTGTATCTAAGGTTTCTATACATATAATTATACTCATTTTTGCATTATAAACAAGATTTCTATATAGTTTATGTGAATTTGTTAATTTTACAACTGAGGCCTAAAATATTACTTAATTCGCATCTGGACATTTTTTTTTTAATTGACTAATTTGTATCTTAAGTTTCTGTATAATTATACGCATTTTTGCATTAGTTGTTTTGTTAATAATGCATAATAAATTACTGAAGATAATGCATTATAAGATATTCTTGGATCCTGCCAAATTCAGGCTCCGAGCACATATGTAAATATATGCTAATATTTTATCATTTTTTCCCCGGCGGGTATAAATTTTCATTGCTGTATTACAATGGGTTCGCTAGATATTAAATAAAAACCAATTTTAGGCAGAATCTTTGGAAATCTGTAGCTCCCTTACGAATAGTTTCCAGACATATGTTTATATAAACTTTTTTGCTTGAAATTTATTTGTCAATCAACTGTTCAAGTATGTTCCACTTGATGTGACTCACTCTGTTTATTTAAAAAATATACAATCTATCGTATTTTTTATCTTTATTATCTTTTACAAATTATTATGCATTCATACTGATAAATAATATGAAAAAAATCGTTTTGTAGTGTTAAATCAGTGTTAATCAGGTTGTACTGAAAACTGAGTTCCGTAGAAATAATGTATAATAATAGTGAAAACAAAGACAATACAATTAAAAATAAACAAGAAAATGAAGAAGAAACTATAGATCTACATAACAGTAATAACCCAAGTATAAATAATGAAAAAGAAGATATCCGTAGTGTAAATAACTCTGAAGTCGAACCACAATGTATTGATGAATATTCTATGACAAACCGTTGGATACAATATTGCACTTTATTTTTTGTGATATTTGGCGGACTGGCAGACATTATTTCTGATTTTATTTTAATATATCAATACTGTTCTAAGGAACAATACGGCTATGTACCTTGGATGTTACTATTCATATATTTACCTTCGATATCATGTACACGATATTTGTATTTTAAGTAAGTATGTTTTTTTTCTCAAATATTTAAAACAGAAATACAAATAATAATAATCTAGATATTAGGTCAGTCATTATGGCTTATTTAAATCAAAATTACCAAACAAGACGATGTGTTTTTGACAAATAACAACAATTTTGAAAACGAATTGTTTTAAAAACATCGTGTTTATATTTTACTTTTTTCATATAAACAAACCATTATACTTATACATGGTGAATAATATCAGGCGGAACAAACTTAATTTAGACGTTACTAGAAATGTATCATGTGATTTGGCCACCTTCACGTTTGTTCACGAGTGGTGGAATGCCATTCACCTCAACTCCAATCATGTTTCATCACATCATACGTAGGTATGTATATGTTTAAACGCGTTTCCCCAAAAGTCGTGTTTTTCAAAAGTTTTGTGAAGAGCCCATTTAGAATATTTAAAATATCGGGGATTTCTTGTTCTCGAATTTTTCAGCAGACATATCTCTAGGTCAGGACACGAACTTTTCAGAGAAAAAAAACTAATTTTTACAGCTTTTTCCGGTTCGAAACAAATTTTAAAATTTTTCAAATTTACCCAACATATTAACAATTAAATACATTTTTGTCGTTTTTTTTTTTGCAAAAAGATTATATGAACAAATGTTCGGAAATTCTTCGTGAAAGAGCTACAGACCTCCACAGATTTTTCTTAAAATTAGTTTTTAATTAATATCTGTAGACCCCATTGTGTTATGAAATTTGATAAGCAGTTTACTATTAATGTACTAGGGGCTGTGCCCCTGGGCGCTTCGCGCCCCAACCCCCATTCATGCCATTTTTTATACACACATTTACTCGGGTCTGCGACCCTCGTATGTGGTTTTGGTAAAATTTTAATTTATAAGTAATTTAATCAAAATGTACAGATTTACAACATTTCTGTACACGCTCCTGACGTATTTAAGATAAAATAAAAAACGGGCAAGTGCGTGTTGGGCACGCACATGATAGGGTTCAGTAGTCATTCTCACTACGATTTATAAAAAGTATTTTTCAAAATTTTCGTGACTGAAGGGTTAAAATCAAAAAGTCATTTGACTTTTATTATTGCATTTTAGGAGACCTATCAAATGACACCCCACTCAATGGGGTAAATGAAAAAATGTGAGTTCACTTTTCAATCTATGAAAAGGGGGTCCAAAATATTTTTGACAATGTTTGTTATAATTTTCAGTGAAAGTACTAATTAAAAGCTACATTCTGAATTTTTTTCAGATTTTTTGATTAGTTAGTTTAGAAAATATAGGGGGGGACGCTCTGACAGCGACATTGCAAAGCAAATATATCACGATTGAAGGGTTAAAATCAAAAAGTTATTTGACATTTTTTATTACATTTTACGAGACCTATTAAATGACACCCCACTCAATAGGGTAAGTGGGGAAAAAAAGGTAAGTTCAATTTTCAGTCTATGAAAGGGGGGTCCAAAATATTTTTTGACAATGTTAGTTATAATTTTCAGTGAAAGTACTAATTAAAATCTACGTTCTGGAATTTTTTCAGATTTTTTGAATTGATAGTTAAGAAAATAGAGGGGGGGGGACGCTTTTTTAATGACTTTGGAGAGAAAATGATCGAAGGGTTAAAATTAAAAAATTCTGTTACATTTTTTGTTGCATTTTATGAGACCTTTCTAACGACACCCCACTCAATGGTGTAGGTGAATATTTTTTTTTTTAAAACACTTTTCATTTTATGAAAGGGGGGTCTAAAAAATTTTTATTTTCAAAAATCTTATCATTTCTGTTTTTGGGTCATTAATCTACGACCGTATGCCAAATTTCATCTTATTATCTCAAAATTTTTGAAGACGGACGGACATGGAGAAACTATGTATAAGGGTTCCTAGTTTTCTACGGAACCCTAAAAACAGCTGTTAATGATTTCTTCCTTTAACAATTTCAATCAAAATCTATTTTACGTAGAAAATATAATTCATTCACAAATCTGACATTTTAAAATTAATCAAGTAATTTATCAGTGTGTTTTTTATTAAAATGTCAATAAAAATCCATGTGTTTTCTTCATTATAATAAATGACTCATCGTTTTTTCAGTGAAATTTCGATGTACTTTTTCGGAAAAAAATCACAACTCAGAGACCTTTCATAGCTAAGAAATGAAATCTAGCCTATTGACTGGAAAAAGAGTGAAGCTACATGACAAAAAAAATTATCAAAATCGGCCCGGTGGGAGTCGAGTCTATAAAAATAACAAATCGTGCGGGCATACATATATACCTACAAACATACACGTTTATATTATAGTGCGATGTTATCGATTTCCAATGCTTATTATTTAGACCAGGAATATATATGTGCTAGTGGGCCCACTAGCACATATATATCCCTGGCCTAAATAATAATCATTGGAAATCGATAACATACATTAATAGTAAACTGCTTATCAAATTTCATAACTATTTATATATTTATATAACTGTTGTATATTGGAAATCAATAACACTTATTAATACTATACCGGGGATCAAATTTCATAACTGTATCACAATAGCGTCTCCAGATATTAATTAAAAACTAATTTTAGAAAAAATCTTTGGGGGTCTGTAACTTCCTTACGAAGAATTTCCGGATACATGTTTATATGAACTTTTTTGCTTGAAATAATTTTCTCGATCAACTGTTTATGTTTGTTCCACCTGATATGACTCAGTGCAATTAAAAATAACCCAAACTAAAATATATAGTTTTAAAAAATTGAATAAAATACATAGATATACTATATATTTCATATGTTGAGTCACGTCACGATTGTTCGGACCTCCTCTCCCCTACTTGACACATATCATCACGCTAAACAATTGCCCCTCCCCCATTTTGCGTTCGTATTTTATGGATGTCTCTTAATAAACTCCAATGAAAGAGATTATAGCAATTTTCTCTGGTATTTATTGAATTAATAATAATTTTTTTTCAGATGCACTGGAGATAGCCAGTTTTTGTCTTGCTTACCTCGAAAAAAACTATTTTTTTTGTAGTTTTCATATTTCCAATATCGTCAATAATATACGCTTCAAATAATTTTTTATATTTATTTTGCCATGAAAATTTGAATAAACAGCATTATAAACATAAAATAAATCGGTTAATGGCTTTACTATTCCTCGACTGTTTTCTGGAGGCTGCGCCACAATTAACATTACAATGTTATATTGTGTTAAATAATTTTGAACATTCAATAAAAGATACAAGTTTACTGAGTAAGTATGTATGTAACTATAATATAATATACTTAATATAAGTAGTGTCCGACCGAATATTCGGTTTCAACTTCGACTAAAATTTTACCTTCGGCTGAATAATCAGCTTCAGCCAAATTATTTTTACCAAAAACTTTTCGTAAGAGAGTTACAGCCCCCCGAAGATTTTGTCCAAGATTAGTTGTTTTAGCTGGCTGTAACTTACGAAAAATTTTCGGGCATGTTTAAATAAAGTTTTTTGTTCAAAATAATTCTTTCAACCTACTGTTGAAGTTTGGCATGCTAATTTTGAATTTTCCTGAATTATTAAATTTTCGGCTTCATTCACTTTTCTGAAATCTCTCAAGAAGTAGTGGGAAACGGTAAAAATCAAATAAAAAGTACACAACCTAGAAAGTGCCAGCATTAAAATGCATTTTCGAACATCAAAATCCATTCAATTTTCACAAAGATACAACTGCTTAAAGAAAAATTGAAAAAATCAAATGCATTTTACGTATTAATATTCGATCGCTCGGGAGCACTTATTAAGGGGTTAGGTGTAGTCAGAGACCAGAGAATGAAAAATTGACAATTTTAAATATTTTTTTTTTGCCAGTAAATTATTTTATTTTATAAAAGTAAAAACATAGCATCATTAAATAAAGTTTCGACTTGACTTGACAGAAATTTTAGAAAAAAAAATTAATAATTTTAAAAGTAATGGCTATTTGTGTTTATCCATTTCCAACCGAAGCTCCTTGCGGTGACCATCACTTATCCTTGAAGATTCATCCAAATTCAATCGGACAAAAAAAATTAGTTTGGTTAATAGATAATCTAGTGCCTGATGGAAGCTTTTTTTTCTTTCTTAAATTAACAAAATGGCAACCCCAGGAAAAATTTTTCCAGATTTTCGGGAAAAAATCAACAGTTAATTGTTTATAACAAATCGAAATTAAAAAAAAATCCTTCGATCAGGCACTAGTTTTTCATGTTTTCAAAAAGCTGTATAAAAATTAAAATCTACCGAGCGGTTTTCGAACTACAGTGGTCACCAGTTCAAAAAACATAGAAAAACGCATTTAAAGTTTTACACTCCATTTTCGTAAAGTAATACGTATTATTTAATTACTTACACCGAATCATCTATTAATGGGCCATATAATAGTTCTTCAGCCGTTGTAGCAGCTTCCAAAAATGCAAAAAAAAGAAAATCGATTTCTTGAAAATTCAGACTACACCTAACCCCTTAATAATATCCAATCACTTGAATACATTTTTTTTACCTTTAAGAAATTTAGGGGGGGGGGTGACCTTAAAGAAATTCGAAAATAAGAAAATTAATGGCCACCCTAATATTTATATTCTTATGTATTACATAGGGGGAGTACAGGAGACTTAAACCATACAGGATCTTGATCCGTCGGATTTGACTTTATAATTGGGGCTTTTTTTACAGCTTGTGCCATTGACGATGTACTTGAGGTAATTCCTCGTGGCAACTACCTGATCTTGGATGTCTATATTATTGAAACCTTTGGTCTTAGGGAAGACGTACTTATGGGTCATTCAATAGCTCCAGACTTCTTGATCTCATTTTCGGTGCAAAGTTCAAGTCTCTAATTCACTTATCCGCAAGTTTAAAGTTAAATTACAATCTGCAATAACACTGCTTTTATATCCAAATATTACAAAAAGTGTTCCGGTACTCTCTCTATCAAAAAAATAATATGTACAATTATTGAAACATAAAAAAAAATTAAGATTAACATATTTTTTCCCACTGTAATTAAAAAATATATTTTTAATATTTACATTATAGGTAATTTGCGTTGGGGATCGATGTTTTTTTCTCTTCTGACAATCACAAGAGTGGCATATTGTTATAGAATTATGAATGCAGAAAAAACAGAGACGAAGAAAAAAATCTTAACACTTGTGTGTACCTTAATATTTATTGGTACGTATTAAAATATACGCGCCTTCCAAAGTTCGGGGCCACCTAAATAACTTTTGCATGGTTATAGGATTGAAATTCATAGAAATACAATGGGATCGCCAAATCGATTATTTAACCACAAAAACACCCACCTGCTATCCCAGGGGTGGGGGGAAGAGGGAGCCAAATAAATCTTAAATAACACGTGGGGTTGAGTGAGGACTCGTTCTAAAGAGCTTACCAAAACAAAAACAACGCAGGATCGCCGAAGTCTCTACGATTTTTTTTTTCGAATAGTTATAATCATTTGAACATTTCTATTGAGATTAGGTTTAATACAGTTTTAGAAATGTTATAAAATGAAAAAAAAAACAGATCTAATTGAAAAACTGACGTTTATCAACAAGTTGTGTCTTAATTGTGTCGAAAGATTTTACTCTTGCTTTTTCATTTTCCAAAATGTACTAAAATTAAAAAAAAAAACAAGAGTACAATTTTTTGACACAATAATGACATGACTTGCTGATAATCGTCAGTTTTTCAACCGGATCTATTTTGTTTTTTTTTTTTTATTATTTTATAACATTTTGGGAAATGCATTTAACCAAACCTCAATAGAAATGTTCAAATTAACGTAACTCTTCGAACAAGAATCGTAGAGACCTCGGCGCTTTCGAACGAGCCCTCACTCAACCCCATGTGCCGTTTAAGATTTAGCTCTCCCCTCCACCCAAAGATGTGCAGGTGGATGTTTTTGTGGTTAAATAATAGACTTGATGATCCCATTGTATCTCTATTTTCAATCCTATATTTCAAATCATTCAAAAGTTATTTAGGTGGCCCCGAACTTTTGGAAGGCACTGTATACAAGTACCTATGTGTTACGTGCATTTTTATTAAATGCTTTTATTTAACTTCACTTGTTTGTTTGTTTGTTTGTTAGTTAAGATCAAATATTGCAATCAAAATTTTGACTAGTTCTAATTAAGCTAGAGCTTTGAAATTTTGTATACGTGTATGAGTCCGGTGACAATGCAATATAGTATATCTAATATCTTTCTAAATCCAATATGGCGGACGCCCCAAGATGGCGGATTATTTTTTTCGTTATAATCATCTTGATATGGGTATCAAATGAAAGGGTTTAATGAGTAGAATACGATTAGCTATGTGATGTCATTCTAAATATAATATGGCGGACTCCCCAAGATGGCGGATTACCTTTTTCTTTATAACTATCTTGATGTGGGTATCAAATGAAAGAGTTTGTCGAGCTTTACCTGTTAGTATGTAAGTTAGTTAGTCAATCAGTAACTAAAAATTTAAAAATAAAATTATATAAAAAATACTTTTTAAAAACAAGCTTTTATTAAAAATGCACTAAAAAGTAAAAAATAAATTATCAGCTATCACAAAAAATTCAGGTTTTTATGACTAAAACCAATAAAAGCGCGGGGCGCTATAAAGACAAATGTATGAATAAAAATTCTTATGCAGAATAAGAAATGAAATATAAATTGATATAAGATAACAATAGAAAATTTTTTGCACATTAAATCAAATAAATACAGTAGAATTTTTGATAAACTATAATAATATTTCATTATAATGAAATAATTAATTAATTAAAAACTATACATTTACTTACATGAGCGCCCCGTACTTTTATTGGTTTTAGTCATAAAAACCTGAATTTTTTGTGATAACTGAAAATTTATTTTATTTTAACTTTTAACTATTAAATCGTTTCCTTATAATAATATAAGTATCAGTTTGTTATTTAATAATAAAGTTGTGTAATAATTAATATTTTACAGTTTCAAGGATCATCGTTATAACCATGGCATTTATGACTTTCACAGATGTGGCATTGTACTTGTTATTGATACATTGGGTTAGCAGTGCCGTTGGATGGTATAAAGCAGAAGAAAGTAATAATAGAAGTTTATTATACGCTACTAGTACCGCTACATTCACAATATTTTTTTACGATACTGATTTATATGATGTCCTTTTTTATCGAAAACTATCTTTTCTTACGTATAATTACATCATGTATACAATAGAGTTTGTAGTGTTTACATCAGTTTGGTTAATATTTATAGAACATAAAAAAATCGGATTGATCCCTTATATTGCCATTCCATCAGCTGAATTGTTCCTTTTTACATTAGATTTAGGTTTTATATTTGCATATTATTATCTAAAGTTCGAAAATAAGAAACAACAAAATCAAAAAAAACAAATCTCAACCCGTATTTAATACATTTATGTACATTAATATTTTAATTCTATAGTGTTATAATAACGTTGACTTTTTACGAAAAGTTCGACTTAAAAATTATATTGTACTTATACATTTTGTTGGTTATCTATCAATATTAATATCAAAATTATATAAAAACTTATGGGTGCTACAAATAATTAATATTTTATAAATGTTTTTGTCAATTCAGTCCTTGTAAACGTACCCTAGAGACAGTTACTCTCTCCTATTAACTCATAACTTCCCGACTTTTTTTCTTCGAATTTTTTTATCAACTTCTCAATTCTTATTAAAAATATGATCAAAAAGATAAATTCAATACAAGACATAATAATTATATCAGTCGCAGACTAGATTATTATCATGAGAACCCAATGTCATATTTATAGGACAGCACTATTTTCAACGACGATAGTCTCTACCTGGATTTATTTTTGAAATTATTGATATTGTTATGCATTATTTACACCCTCATAAGAAATATGATATATAGTTTCGTCAGTTTAAAAACACTTTACTAATTGTAAGTGAAAAAAATGAACCTATAAATGTCGGCTAGCTGGAATAATTACATGGTTACTTTAAAAGTGTTATAATTTGTCATTGAATGAACTCTAGACTTCGTTTTAATAATTTTTGTAAGTAGAGACTTAAAAAAACATATCAGTAATTATCAGTTTTTGATTTAATTAACAACGTTATTATGTCACAGAAAAACATTAGAATATATGCTGTGAATGCTGTCCTATAAATAGGACACTGGGAAGTAATGGGTTAAAGCAGGAATCATATTCTAAATGTTTTTATTTCTAACGTTTGCAAAGCCTATAGCAAAAACAATGAATCAAAATGTGTAGGTACATAAAAATGGATTGAGATTTTATAAACATGCTGTACACTTTATATCAATGTGTATATGCTTCTAGCAGGATTAACGGTATATATATTAATTGATCTTAGATCACCAACTTCTTTTCTCATACAAATCTCTAATATTAATTACATATTCTTGTATCTGAGCTTGTGGTTACTATGTATACCTATTTCAAAAGAGGTGATTATAAGCTGATTTTTATAAATATCCGTTCCTGAGTTAAAATATACTATATGTATATATTTCATATACATGGTATAAGAAAGTACAAAACCTTTAATACCTATATTTTTTAATTTTTTTGTTTGTTTTCATTAAAAAAATTCGAAATTATTATTTATAATTATTAACTGTGCCTGTTTAAGTAACAATTAAATTTAAAAAATGTTTTTTTTTTATTTTAGGATTTTTAAAAGATTTTTTTGTATATTTTGAATATTTTTATTAAAAAAATAGTTTAAAATTGAGGATTTTGAAAAAACTTCTCAAACAAAAGTTGTTTCTTTTTTTCTGTAATATACGAATATGTAAAAAAAGAAATAGGTTTCCATTTAAAGTAATGAAGTTGACCCCAAAATGACCTTAAAACCTCCACTCAAAGTAAAAAATTTTACCTCCTTTGGTTTTCCCCTATTAACCTAGAAACTTTTGTAACAAACATTTTCCCTGAAAAATCTTATTTTTCGAGATATTTGCTTGTGTCAATTAAAATAGACCACCCGGTATATCGAAATATTAATGTTAATAACAAGTTTGCAGATTTATATTATTTTTAAAGAAAAGCTCATAAAATAGTAGGTACATATGGGTCAGTCCGCGGTGACGGTCGTGACATTTCAACTCGGATTGGAGTTCATAATTTCTAAATAATACTAGTAAATAACATGGTTCTACCTTTTTTCTGTAGATCTTAATGCAATACATGTATTAGGGTGTTCCAAAAAAAGTCGATAATTTTTTTTTTCGATTGCATGTGAAATTCTTGTTATATATGCTATAAAAAAAATTCTGTAAAAATTTGAGCCCTTAATATCAACTTGAAGAACTCAATCACCGAATTTGAAGATTTACCATTGATTTAACATGGAAAAATGATTTTTTAACGTTCATTTCTCCTGCAAACTATGTAGAACATTATTTTTCGGAAAAACCATGACTGATCCTTCTTCAGTATTAAATTCTGTAAAAAAAAGCTCTTAGGGTCCAGTCTCTAACGTCAACCCTCTCGTTTTTATTTGCGTTAAAAAATACAGATTTTTTGAAATTTAAAAACGAGAGGGTTGACGTTAGAGACTGGACCCTAAGAGCTTTTTTTTACAGAATTTAATACTGAAGAAGGATCAGTCATGGTTTTTCCGAAAAATAATGTTCTACATAGTTTGCAGGAGAAATGAACGTTAAAAAATCATTTTTCCATGTTAAATCAATGGTAAATCTTCAAATTCGGTGATGGAGTTCTTCAAGTTGATATTAAGGGCTCAAATTTTTACAGAATTTTTTTTATAGCATATATAACAAGAATTTCACATGCAATCGAAAAAAAAAATTATCGACTTTTTTTGGAACACCCTAACATGTATATTGAAAGAATAAAAAGTCTACAGTTATTTTACAAAAAATTGTCTGCGTTCAAAGCTCTGTGACGGTTGTGACGCCAACTATTGCAAGTTTTGCAACCTCTATCCAAATCCCGAAAGTTTAGCGAAAATATTGAAGTTACTTTATAATAATCATACTTTAATATGTTACGAATAATTTATTTTTTAGTTACACAAGAGCATCAGGTAAATACGTAATCTATCTGGTTATTACCCAATAAACATTGTGACGGTCGTGACACGTTGAATAAAAGGATACAATAAGAGTACTATTTGTGTGTTTAATTGCTTATTGATATTATGAACTAATACTTATAACAATTATTTATCAAATACATCAATAGACTCATTAAATTTATAATAAATGCGGTTACCCTTAGTCATTATTGTTGGTGAGGGTAATTTTTTTTTAATTCGGTCAAACGTTACGTTTGATATGTAATTGTCAAAGACTTTTAATAGTTTGCCACGAGCATCACTTATTGTCAAGTAAGTTATTGCGATTTCACATTATTTGTTGTCTTTTTCGAAAAAATTTTTAATTTTTTTGTAATATTTTGAAAATTAATTAAAATTTTCTTTTGGTTTATGAAAATTTATGTTAAATAGCTTGTTAATTTTATATTTTAGTATTCATTTTCGTAAAATATTTTTTTGACTATCTATCGATTACCGCGGACTGACCCATATGCTATAATTTATATCTAAAATTATAATTGCCGTATAATTGAACTGTATACAGTAATGGAATTACATGATAATACTATAATTATAATACTAAGCGTTTTTTTTTTCAAATAAACAAAATATTCACTTTGATCCATTTCCATATACTTATATTATAAAGCTAACGTGTGTCTGTCTATCCGTTAGTGACCTTATCACTCGAGAACCACATATCCCATTTACGTGTTTTTTTTATTGATAAATGTTCTTTGGTCAGGTTTTAATATATATTCTGTTACGTTAGGTAAATAAGGAACAAGCAGTGACGATAATAGTAAATCAAGTCGGAAAAAAATCGTAAATATCTCGGTTCTCATGCGAGATATAATATGAGATTTTCATGAATTTTTTACTCGGGAACCGTCAATTTAATAAAATATGTTTATTTTGACCTGATAGGAAAATAATTTCAGATTTTTTTAAATTAAAAAATTTTTTTTTTACTTTAATAATTTGAAGAGCAAAAGTTAAAAAAATATTAATATTATTTTCCTAGTTATATCAGATTAAAATAACATGTTTTGTTACACTTTTCCCCTTAAGTTAGTAGTTATCGAGTAAAAAGTTAGTGAGAATATAAAATCTCAACAAATTTTATTAAAAATATTTAAAAAACGAGCATATAAGCACTACCACGTGGGTTGTGCTAAAAATGAAGTCATACAAAAATATTATTTAAAACAAAAGTTGCTTGTTTTTTTCCATATAATAAGATAATAATCCAGACATTATAATATTTGAGCTAGAAAAAATTACGGAGTACGTTTTTTTAAAGAAATTGGTAGATTTCAATGTAGTATATAATATGCTGATAACTTTTTCCCCCCTTCAAAGGGGGGTGCATAACTTTCTAGGGGCTTACAAAGCTGTCTAAAATCAGTTATTTGGGTATACCACTGGGGCTGTCAGTTTTAGAAGAAAACATGTTTAATAAATCTTAAAGCTGATAAAAATACGAATAAATTGGTGTTTTTAAAACTTATGTATCGTAAATAGAGCCTGCGGAAAAAATCACTTAACGACGTCGAGTTTGGAGATTACGCCTGAAATGTAGAGTTACGTTCGACTGCTGTGTTGAATATGTATTTAATTGAATTTCAAAAGGACATTTTAAATTGTATAATAGAAAAGAGTGCCTTAAGTAATGCTCAGCACCCAATGTCGGAATCTCGAAAAATGTTTGAATTATAAGCACTCAAAGTTCTAGGATTACAAAAATTTAAGGAAAATTATTCATGTTTTTCGACAACCCCAGAGAAGACCTACACCGAATAAAATAAATTACAGCTAGGAATCTATAGAAAATTTAATATTGTCTATGATAGATTAAAATGGGATACCTTGTACACATACTTTTTTTTTGTTCTTGTTTTTTTTTCTATATCACCCCTCGTTTGAAATAAAACTGTTGGCGCCACTGTTGAGCTCGCAGGTGAATTTCAGAAATAGGATTTTGTTCTTTCTGCAGTAAGTGTAACAGCCTGAGGGCACGCTACAGAAAAAGCCATCGTATGAGATTATAGTTTGTTTTTGTTAAGCCAGCAGGTTTTTATTTCGTGTCTGTTTGTTCCGTTTTCATCGTTTAATAAGATCCCGAAGCTCTGATTGCGAGCAATGCATTTATCGCTAACTCGCTTGCTTGTGTTCGGGATTTCAAACTTTATATCTTTCATTAAGGATCGTTCCTTGATTGTTTTTTTATTTTATTTAAAGACTTTGTTTGGGGTCGTATATAAAATACGTTCGCAAAAAAGGGGAATAAAGGGAATTGCTAAACATGATGATATCTGACGAGGAAAAGGCTCCCCCCCCTTCATGTCGTGACATTTGAAATACCTGTTACATCAATTTTATTCCTTTTTTTTTTAAATTATAGGTATATTTTATATTCAGTCGCAATTTAATAGAACGGTGTTTTTAATGATAAAAGACATTTTCTACGTTGATTAACCCATTAACGCTCGCCGTACACATTTGTGTATATCTCATTTTATAATTAGTGCTGCTGTCTATGGATATTAATTCACATTAATTATTTTCTTAAAAATCAGTTGATAGAAGTGCAACAAACAAAATCTGTTAACGTTATTAGTTTTGATATCTATTGAATATATGTTTACTTTAATTAAATAAAATCTTTTGCATGTTTTTGTTTTCTTTTGGGCGTAAATGGGGTTAAAATAATCATTCATTTGGGGAGGGGGTCAAGACTTTGGGGCATATTATTAGATGGGGGTTGAAAAAATGATATGCAGTGTGACAAAAGGTTGAGAGAGGGGTAAAAAAAATGCATGAATTTTTCGTGAATTTCAGACATTTTTCTAATTGAAAAAACCATAGAGTGGGCTTTCCTTAGGTCAAAAGTTATTTATCTTATAAAAAAAAATGATAATTTAATGGTATACACACCTTAACGTTTTACTTTAAAAAATGATACTATCCATGTATATAATTATTTCCAGTGGATCCGTTCTGGGTTTCTTCAATGTAATCTATAATAAGAGGAATACTATTAACCCATTACTTTCCGACTTTTTATTTCTTCGAATTTTTTGATCAATTTCTCAATTCTTGTTGAAAATATGACCAAAAAGATAAATTCAATACAAAACATAATAATTATCAATCACGGACTAGATTATTATCATGAGAACCCAATGTTATATTTATAGGACAGTACTTTTTTCAACGATAATAGTCTATACCTGGCTTTATTTTTGAAATTATTGACATTTTTATGCTTTATTTACACCCTCATAAGTAATATTATATATAGTTTCGGAAAATTAAAAAAGCTTTACTAACAATAAGTGAAAAAAATGTATCTTTAAATGTCAGCTAGCTTATTACACGGTTACTTTAAATGTGTTATAATTTGTCATTGAATGAACTCTAGAGTTCATTTTAAAAATTATTGTAAGTAGAGAGACTTAAAAAACATATTAGTAATGTAAATCAAATTAATAACGTTATTATGTCAAGAGAAAAAAATTAGAAAATATGATGTCCTATAAATAGGACACTGGGAAGTAATGGGTTAAACAAATAATAGAATTTCAGTCGAAACCGGTTATAACATCGTTTAATACAACATATCGTTTTTAACGTCTCAAAATAAAAGTCCGATTGAATCCCATAGATATCTAGATATCGTAACCGATTTCGACTGTATATTACTTTACCTTATTTCTGTTCACTTCTATGATCCCAGTGGCGTATCATCTCCAGCATGAACCTTGGTACAAAAAACTTAAATAAAAATACTTCATTTTACGAATTCAAAAGTTTTATTATAAAAAGAAAAATACAGAATGATACAATGTATTAATAATAATTAAAAACATTATCCATTCATATAAATAAATAATTTGTATCACATTAGGCATTAACATATAAATATATGCGTCATACAAATAAACATAAAATATTAAAATACATACATTAATATTTAAAGAGATCAGATTTTCAGTAAAAATAAAAAAAAACATATCTCAAGAAAGTATAAATAATAAAACTACTTTCTAAAATTAAATAACAAAAATATATCTAATTATAATAATAACAATATATGATATTATACAGCTAACAGTTAGTAATTCAAAATATATTTTTGTAGTCTATACATCAAATCTATTATGATATATGTTAACAAGCCTTGTAGACCTTAAAAGTCTTTAATTTTATAATAGTTATCACCCAAAATCAATATATAATATTTATTATAATTATGGCCGATTTCAATAATGTAATGCCAAGTTAATCTTTTTGGCTTACGACTGACTCAATATCAGTAATTTTTCTTCGAAAAGCATTTTTATGGCAACATTTTACATTTTTAGATAATTGTACTAGGCCACTTTATTATTAGAAATTTAACAAAATCAATTCACAAAGTTTAATGCTAGATTGCATTAAGAAAATTAATATGTTGCAGAAAACGTTCTTCCCTTAACTGTGGGGTAGATAGCTTTTTGCGATGGGGGGGGGGGATATGACAGTATTAAATCTAATAAAGTTATATTTTTCATTATGAAAATCATCTTTTATCTGGAGAAAAGTACAAAAATTGGACTCAGGGGGGGGGGATTGATCCCCTTAATCCCCCCCCTATCTACGTCACTGCTGTGGGGTTTATGTGTTTACTGCAAGCCAGCTAATGATTTTTTTGATTGAAAAAAAATGTACGATATCCTTATAATGATGTTTTGATAAAAAGGAAATTTAGGAAATATCTAATATTATGATACGAAAAAAAATGCGGAAAAATTATTGATGGGGCAGATCTGACCCCAAGTGTCAGCTAAGGGTTAAAAACACCCCATTATAACCCAAGAGTAAATTAAAATTTTACAAATTATTATATTTTGTTACACCTATTATACCATTTCATAATTTACATCTCGTCTCGCTCTAACCACTTTCTAAGTGGCTATAGAGGCTTACTTTTCATGTCATTATGTATCTATTTTACTCACTTCACCAATACATATGATTATTTACAATGTGTTAAACTGCACTATTTTTTTCTGTATGCAATCTAGCTTAAGAAGAATGTATGTAGTTACATTAGGTGCCTTATTTAGTTAACACATATATGTATGTATAAATAAGCTTAAGCAAGCTTTCTAAATATATAAATGTCCCGAAAGTCACTTCCCTTATGTATGGAACATTTTTTAAAGATGATGCATGATATTTTTAATATTTAGAAAAATAAAATATTTATTTCTACTATATGTATTTACAATGTTCTTTATTGAAAGTGATTGAAAAAATATTTCATTAACTATTAAATATTTATCTATAATTTAGTACGTAAAAGTTAGGAATTTTTTATTTCAAAAACAGCTGCTTATACAAAAACTTTCCAGACAAAGATTACCCAGTTTAGAGGGAGTAACATCATTTTAGTTTTATGGGGTTCTTAATAGGTTTTTTAGCAAATAAATTTTTGAAATAAAGTTTTATTTTGAAAACGGTTCCTGCCAAAAAATATTTACTTAAAGGCAGATTTAGTTTTAAATTCAAAGAGAGAAAAATAGCACCCCCCCTCCCTCCAATTTCTGTAAACATTGATATATTATTTAGTATTTAAAAGTAATCTAAAATGAAAAGAGGGGGTGTATAATATTTTTAACATCTTTGATATTTACCTTTTAACAACTTTTGCAATACATATTTTTTATAATTTAATTTGCCAAATCAAAAACAGAAAGCAATGTTTTAAGCTTTTTTATCTATGATATTGATCGTAATTTCTATAACATATTTATTTACATACAACAATATTTATGATAGTAATTTTTTCTTTTTTATATATACAGTATGTGCAACTTTTTTCTTTATTACATATTTTGTACAAAAATAATAGATATGCAATACAAGATATGGATATTGACTTTAAATACTGTATAGTATTATTTAAGTACATAGAGAAAAATTTACAATATTTTTAAATATTTATCATATTTATTTTTATGTTGTACCTATTTTTTTTAAAATAAAGGTACATTATTTTTTACATTTATATTTTATGTTCTATCTCAATTATAAAAAAAAAACATAAAAAACTACATATATACTCTTGGTTAATAAAATTAACTATTCTAAATTCCCTGACTAAAGAATCATTCAACTTAAAATATGTATAGTTTGTAACATGAAAGATGACCGGTTCGACAATGTATTTTCAATGCTTAACCCGGTCATCTTGCATGTTACAAACTATACATATAGTATCTTTTTGATAAAATAATTACATTTTTCCTGTATTTTTTTCTAATCTCGAAAAAAGAGAAACAATAGTATATGACATTATTATATATAGTAGGTACTTGGTACTCTTTTTGATTATATAAATCCCTGAAACAAAATAAAAATATAGAAAAATCCTCGACTTTCCAGAATGTTTAATAAATTCTCCGACTTTCTCTAACCACTTAAGGTTATACGTTTAGCACACTGTAAAAAAGATTTGGTTTCGGAAAATTTTATTTTTAATTTATGTTTAGAACACCATTTATTATTAAAAATTAAAAAAAAGTTTAATTTAATTTTAAAATTGAAATAGACAGAACGGTATATAATAGTTACATGTATTAATTTGCTGTAATGGCAGAGCTAGTTTTTCATTACTTTGAATAAATTACACGTGAATATATTTCTTTTATAATTATTATAGTACCTATTTAAAAGGGTTGAAGTTTCGAATAATTAGTTTTTAAAACGTCTCTATATAGTCAATTGTGTAGAATTTCAATAAGTAGAGCACTTTCGGCAAATTCTCTCATTATTGTGTGTTAAAAACTATATTTTTAATATACTAACCAAAAACCATACGTTCAATATTTTAAATAAAAATTAGTAAAATATATGAGTTATCCATAAATAACATATTATAATTTTAGACTTTTATCTGTACATTAATCTAATAATCGAATAACCTTAAGGCTTCCCTTATTTTCTCAAGACGTTAAAAAACAGTAATATTCTTGCAGAAAAAAAATGTAGAATTTAAAAAAATAGCCAGTTGACAAATATTTTTTTGTGTAATAAAAATATTTTCCAATCTATACACGTATGAAACCAGATGTTTGAAAATGTTTAGAACTACTGATACAAATTCTATCTGACTCTTATGATGAATAGAAGTGACGTGAATACGTCAGAATCCTTCTTCCTGACTGTCGACAAGGCACTCGAGCCTCTACAAGAGTGCTTTTATAAACTTCGTATCGTAAAGTTTCGTCGTTATTCATCTTTAGATGATGACCCATTTTCTATTTGATTTTCGTTTATTACTCAAGATTTATTGTACAATAAATATGTAATAATATCTGTACTATATTTTTACTTCCATGTTCGAAGAAATGGAAGTATTGTAATACCGTCGAAAAATCGTGTCCGAGATAAGAACAGATTCTGATTGTACTAACTTCAAAACGCAAAGAAAAGTTAATTTCCGCATGGCGGCTGTGCGTGTGTGTGTCTGTGTGTCCGTTTGTCTGGATGTAGAATTTTCTTCCGTTCACGATAACTACTGTAAATATGCACCGATTTGAATTATTTTTGGAGAAAATGTTTGTCTCAGTGAGTACTCCAGACCTATTGATTTTGGTGCTAATCGGATTAGGGGTTTCTGAAATATTCGACATTTTGTACCAATTATCGTCTGAAAAGTGAGTATTACCTCACCAACTTTGACAAGACTTGGTATACTTCTAGTTCAGTCCAATCTAAGGGTCATTTATTTTATAAACTTGCCAAAATAGCCACTGAAGGGGTGAAAACCATCCTCAAAATTGTAATTTTAAATATTAATAAATTCATGTTGCCATTGAAACTAGCGCAGTTAAATTCAAATGTCAGATAATTATTATTCTACAAAAATGCGTATTCTACAACTGAGACTAGAATATTAGAAAACTAATAAATATTTATAGATAATACAAAGGTGAGTTTATATTAAAAATTATTGTAAAAGATATTTATAGAACATGGAAGTCATGTATGGTTCTACATACTGATATTTATTTAAATATTTCATATGATTTAATTTAGTGAAGTAATTAATTTTTTGCAAAAATAGTGTTGCAATATTTCGGAGAGTTTTTTAAGCATTTCGCAAAGTTGGCGAAATCAGGGGAGAAAGGGGTTAACCGCCATCTTTCTGAAAATGTCAAAATACAGCAGAAATGCTAAGGATCTTAAAAAAGATTGAATAAAAATTCAACATTAACAGTTTACTAATTTAAAATTTCAGTAGGACTAAATTTACAAAATTGTAGTTTTTGTAAATCATTTCGTAAACTTGTGATCTTACAGTGTCTTTAGGACTCTGATGATGATAGCATTGCTATTGAAACACGTGTAAGTCTAAACTCTTACAATTTTTATGGTTAGGGGATTTGTATTTGATAAGTCATAACCATAGTTTTTGTCTGTTGTTTGTTATAATAATATCAAATTTCAAATGGCATGTAAATATTTGTCACAGAAACCATTTTGTACGAATATACTTGAAAAAGTGTAATTTTCATCGTTTTTTTTCAGAAATCAATAAAATGTATTTAAAACAGAGGTAGAGGTAATATTTTAAAATTAATTTATAAAAACGAGTTGGAACAGGTTCTAAAATACAGTATCATGGCAATTTAAAATGTTCGATAATTATCAAATTAATTGAGATAGAAATTTGAAAATCTCACTTTTTGTCAGTCCTGGTTTTACCATTTTTACGACATAATAAACGAAAGTGACGAATTTGACAGTTATTAATAAATAAATTAAAATATAGCTCAAATTATTATTCTTTTTTCAAAATCTAAATCTAAAACTCAATGGAAATGGAAATTTTTATGTGATTTTAATGTCTATTTTTGTAAGATTCGGAGAATTACATAATATTAAACCCTGAAAATGTTTTTATTTAATCGAAAATCGATAAATTGACTTTTTATAATATGAGAAAAATTATTACTTTTTGAAGTGTCTTTAGGCAGAAGGTATAGCTCATAGTTCTAAGTAAAATATTATAGTATGTTTTTCATAATTCCAGAGTACTATGTCCGGTATCAAGTAGCAAGCACTCTCAATTGGGGTACCAAACTTATATGACAGTTCTCTTTGAGTTTTTAACAGGTATTTGTATGTGCAGTAAATTGGTTTTTACCATTTTTATTCAATGTTAAAAAATATATTTTACATACCGTTGTTTTTCCTTCTTACACAGGTTGGAAGGTTTACTTGAGCCAAGTAAACCTTGTTTTGTATATAACGAAAATAATATTTTCTTAAGAAAAGAAATATATTCTTAACCCAACTATACCCAGTATTCTTGGTCGAAGAAATAATGTAGTTGGATTAAGAGTACTTTTCTTATATTAAGAAAATATTGTTTTCGTTACGTACAAAATAAGATTGTCTTGGTCCAATACAGTTTTTTCGTGTGTATGCATGAAATTATAAAAAACTAAGTAAAAAACTCCAAGATAACTATCATATAAGTTTGATACCCTATTTGACAGTGCTTGCTAACTAGCAAATTTTTCTAGCTCCTTTAAGATACCAGACATTAGATTTTAATTCAAGTAAACCATCTCTCAATCAATCAGTGATTTCTAAAGAAGAAAGAACTTGATTTTAATTCAGATCTGTCAAGAACAGAATAATGATAAGATGTACATACATACATATATAGATATCTACATTACCGTCTGGGCAAATAAAGAACACAAAAAAACGGCAGCACGAATATAAAATGGACTAAATACGAATACGAACTTGTTGTACGTGGTCGGATAGAAAGTAATCCTTGTTTGCAAAATCAAAACTTTTTGCATTAAGTCTCAGCGAATGTAAGCAAGCACAATAAAAAAAAACTCTTCAAGTCACTGACGAACTTTTGATAGAAGCGAATTTTGTGTGTTTGACATGAAATGATGTTTACAAAGGTACGATGTCCATGTTACATTTTTTCTTTTTGAGTTGCTCGGTTAATTTCAAAAGGAATTTTAGACGCATTGAAGCATTGTTAATATTTACTTTTATAGAATGTTAAATTGAATGTATTTAAATGTTAAATAGAGGCTAATATTTGGTACTAGCGGCTTACCCGTAGCTTCGCCTGCATTTAGTTTTTATTAACATTTATAGAATGTCGGGCCGACTTTTGTTTCATTTTTTTAAGTATAGTATTTTTATATAGGCAATACTCTTTGCACATGTGTTATTTAACATAAATTAAAGCTTCCCACAGACCGACGCGAATTATTCGCAGTGGCAGCGAATAAAGGCTCCGACAGACTGACGCGAAACATTCGCAGCGACTGCGGCGCGAATAAAAACGCGGCGAAATTTTGTTATATTTTTTTATTTTTATATATTATATATTTAAATATCTACCGAACCGATTTTGCTGCAGCTTTCGCCATTTTGTAGATTCTTTTTTTTGGAGTTCACATAATAGTTACATTTCTTTTCATCATGAATAGTTTTCGAGTTGTGATTTTTTTACCCGAAAAGAAACGTGAAATATTTCTGAAAAAACGCGAAATTTATTTCACCATCGTCTTTGTTTTTCGTTTGAATGTCGGTCTGAAAATATTGTTTGACATAATACATAATAGTACATCTTGTTTTGTAGGTTAGGTTTAATTCATAGATAAGCAAATAAACAGAAAACAGATGTGACATATTTCGTATACGGTACATGATTGGTGGAGAGTAACCAATCAGAATCACCTCATAATGTCAAACTATGTTTCCAGTAAAATAACCATGAAAATAATGTTGAGTGTCGCTTCTGTATATCGTATATTTGTATATGTTCTATATTTTATAAAAATTATTCTCTGCTTAAAATTTTGATTTTATTTTGATGATATCTTCGCTCACAGACGGTGAATTTCACAAATATCAGCATACTCACAATTTTTTTTGTTTTTCCGATAAATTAACATAAAAAATCGAATTATCGGTTAATACGACGTACCGGTTATAACGACCTAAAATTCCGATCCCTTCTATGTCGTTATAACCAGTTTCTACTGTAATTCACGATTAGTTAATCAGTTGTTTTCAATCCATGATTAATGTTTATTCTAAACTTATTCTCAATTTGTAAATGAACAATTCACTGAATATGACAATTTTTTACCTTATAATGTGTATCATAACCGTGATTGTTTTTTATAATTGACGTAATAATGCTTTGAAAACAACTGATTATATAACTAATCGTGAATCATTTTGCTTTGTGCAACCTGAGGTCAGTCTGAAACATTTTTTTTACCTCTATTAGAAAAATCGCGATACACGTTTATTTTTTCTTAAATCTAGTGCAGCGGTCGCCAACCTGTTGGATTTCAAAGATAACGTAATTAATAGTTTTATATAACTTTTTTTATTTACCTCCTACCTCACATAGGAGTCGAGATATTTACGATTTTTTGGATGAATAAATAGCAAAAAATGCCAATAGAAAATGTATATAGGTACTTTAGGTACATACACAGTCGATTTTTAAATAAAAACTACAGTTTCTGCTTAAAAATTTCAATTTTGTATCAAAAAATACTACCAGTTTTAACATGCACTATCAATTAAGTAACTTCTACAATCTCCATTGTAATTTTTATAATATACATTTTTTTCTATATTCGTAAATATCATTTACATGATTTATTCAAGTAATTATTCTTAAGTTGTATTATTTGTTAAGTGCTATATATATTATTTCATTTCAATTAAAAGACAATACAATGAATACTACGACTGTGCAAAATTAATTATATTAATAGTATATTTTTTGTTGGTATAACAAATTAAACTATACCAATAATATAGATTTCAATTCTGCACGCAAAAATTACTAATTGATATTGTAACTTTAGTAATAATTAGCAAGAATTACAATATTTTGAACCCTCTCAAGATTAATACGTCAAATAGTAATATTTCTTTAAAAATTGAGTAATTGTTATGAAATATTTTTCTCCGGTAGTTGTTAATAATAAAACGAGTTTTAACCCTTTATCCACCAACTGTTAAATACAGCATTAAAAAGTTGTATTAATCATTAATTCATTAATATTACATTTTTTTATAGATAGATAGATAGATAAATTTCTTTATTATTTCCTTTGTATATAAAAAATGTTAATAGCGTCATAGAAAATACATAAAATTTTATAGATGCTAACAAAATACAATTTAAAAAGGAAATTTTACATATAGGTACATATAACTATTATAAATCTAGAAATTGTTTAATATTATAAAAACAGTTTACAATTAAAAAATTCTTAAGTGCTTTTTTAAAATTTTTATCACATTCATATTCTCGTATTTCTTGCGGTATTTTATTGTATATTTTTATTGGAAATATATGTGGGCTATTTTTGAATATATTCAGTTTTATTTTGGGGGTGATTAAATTATCTTTTGTCCTTGTATTGTATTCATGCACATCTGAACCACTATGGTATTTATTTATATGATCTCTGATGTAAATAGAGGCTTGTAGAATATATACATATACTTGGTACTGTTAAAATATTATATTTTTTAAAATATGGAATACATGTATCCGTTTGAGCCAAATTAAAAAATTGCCGTATAATTGCTTTTTGTTTAATAAAAACTCGATTTGCAGCTTCACAATTGCCCCAACATAGAATAGCTTGTTTAATGCAAGGAAAAGCATATGCATAATATATAGTATGGAAAATATCAACACATTATAAGATAAGTGGTAATATACATTATTTTTAATTATGGCACAGTTGCTATCTTTGTTTTTTTATGTTGTTCTGAATTGAAAGGGTATGAAAATATTATTTAAAAATCGACAAATAAAAAAAAAAACACATAATTTATGTATGTCATTTTCAGAATTCAGAATTTTCATGTAGCTTTTAAACAATTTTATGAAAACAAAATTACCATACCAAACACTATTTATTAATCTAATTAATTTGTTCATACAACACCAAACAAAAACATCATGTTTTTAAAAATTTAATAAATCAAAATGACAACGTAAAAAAATCTAATTTGTTATTATCTTTTTTTTTTTTGTAAATCTCTTGTGCATATTTTTGTTCGCTAATTAGGAAATAATTTATTAATATGATTCGGTATATGTTCAAAACAGAGTACAGCATTTCCATCTATGTTTTTTTGCCATTTCAAACATTTACATGTATACTCGTAAATACACACTACATGGGCGTCACCAATATATTATCCAAAAATAATCCAATATAAGTCCAATTAAGTCCAAAAATATATTTTATAATTCTTTAGTTTTTCGAAATAAAAGTTTTACAAATTCTGGTGTTTAAAGTAGGTTGATATTATAGGGTGCGGGGTTGGCGTTGCGGGGTAAGGTGCGAGGAAAGCGCATGTGGATAAGTATGCTCTCTTTGGAGCATGCAAAATCACATAGATTTCGCACACTTATCATTTTTTAATTAAAAAACGCGGTTTCTAATCATTCTGAAAATGTACAGGTATCTTTGTAAATGAAATTAATGTATGCTCAAATTTTCATCTAATTTTCTCTGTTACATCAATTTGAATTGTTCTGCTACCTATGTCTCGAAATTATGCAGTTCTTATAAAAATGCATGTTAATTTGTTTATTTAATATCTTTTAAATTATTCTCCTAATAACCTTCCAATTTTGCAAGGATTTTTTTAGATATGAATATTTTTTTAATTTCAAGGTTTCATCGAAATATCTATTATTTTTCTAAGATGTCAACATCCTTAAAAAAAATTCATGTGAAGATTTTATTGTATAATTTCATTAACCCTTCATTAAAAATTGACATCATGAAAAAAAAATACAGATAAAATAAAAATTAAACCACTTTTATTTTTATTGAAAAATGTGCACATTTTTAGGGATGTGTTTCGCGACATGGTTGCGTCCAAAGGGTTAAAAAAAATTGAAATCTATACTGGTTTTGGTCTCCTCCATCTAGCTATAGAACACAAAAGGCCGAGGGGGGTGGGGTAATTTTCTTAATGTAATATTTAGTTTAAAAATGTTTGACAATAGACTTAATGTTTTTAAAGATTTTTTCCCCACTGTTATAATATCTGGTGACGCCTCTGTACACACATACTTATACATTCTGTCAGAAGCAGTCATATGACATATGGTTACTGTAATTATGATTTGACATTTTTATTAATATCATAAATTGAAAATATTTTTAAAATTTCTAATTAAATGTAGGAAATATATTTATTAATATATGGTATTATGGTATACTATCTGAGCTACAATTGCATTGTGGATGTCAGAATCAGCATTTTTTAAATATCAATTCGATTACATACTTGTTGGTATGCGAGAATCAAGATGAAATTGGTAAATACGACGTCGTCTATATGATATATGTATATTAAAAAATAATAGATATTTCAGCACATATCGTCGCTTATCTAACAACACCGCTCAAGTCGGAAATTAGCGGTTTTTACATTTTAATGTCATTGGATAGAGCTACTCATTGCGCGTCGATCTACCAATCACATTCTAGACGTTTCGGACAATAAGAGACCAGAATTCAAAAAATAGTGACAGCGCGCAAGCCGGTAGCCTATATAAAACATACACGGTTGTTTCGCTCTCTTGTAAAGTTGGTCAAAATGACTTGAGCGGTGTTGTTAGATACGCGACGATATATTTTAATAATATTATCTATTATCGATAAAAAATGTTCATGCAATAAAGAAAAAAGCGACGCAAGCCAGAGAAAAATTTCTTTCAGATATGCGGACGAAAGTGCCAGTATGATGACATTTTGAACTCAAATTATCTTCTAATATCCGGTATTATAAATGTTTTGACTCGACGAAATGCTTTCTACAGGATATGAAATTTAAATGACGGTTATATTATATCCATTAATGATTTAGAAGTAGAAACCAGCGGTCTAAAAGCAGTTTTAATCTATGTACACCGCAGAAAGGATAGCAGCTTTTCATTATTATAAATAAATTGCTTTTATTCAAATAAACTTTTTTTAAATCATTTCACGAAGAATTTGGTAGCATGAACTTTGTACACTTGAACATTTTAATACTTTGTACCAAAAATTAATCCTTTGCACTAAAAATCCAATACTTTGCACTGATTTTAAATTTGATTTTTTGATGATTATTTAGCACATATTTGATATATGTATTTATTGTGATTTTCTATATTTTAACCTAACGAAAACTAACGAACCTCCCTTCCCCCGAATAAATTGCCCTAACCATGGACAGTTAACATGTATATTATCAGAACATCAGCTTTATTTTGAAAAACTATTACATTAACATACCGGCATATTCTTCAATATGAATTGAAAGGACCCCGCAGAATCCTTATAGGAAAGGGGTTTCGGTCAAACTCTTTGAAACTTTGGATTATGATAATCCTTGATGAGTAAATCAAAAGTGTCAATAGGCACTAAGTCCTAAAAACTCAAACTTTTAAGATATAGCCCTCTGAAGTTGGGATCATGATTGTCTTTAATTTGCAATAAAAAAATTTGTAGTACCTTAATTTTCGCACATTTTTTTGTATGTGTTCCCAATGACATCTATAATCGATTGCCACCATAAAAAAAGTCAAGTTTTCAATTCATTGAGAAATGACAACACTTAAATCTTATTGTTACGTTTTTTTATTATAAGCAAATCCAAATGTTTTATAATAAAAAATTGGTTTATAATAAAAAAAAACGTAATAATAACATTTAAATACTGCCATTGGTTAAAGAATTTAAAAGTTTACTTTTTTATGGTGACAATCGAATATATAAGTCTTTGGTATCACATACAAATAGTTGTGCGAAAATTAAAGTTCTACAAATTTTTTTATTGCAAATTAAAGGCGAGCATGATCCCCAACTTTAGAAGGCTATATCTTAAAAGTTTGAGTTTTTAGGACTTAGTGCCCATTGACACTTTTAATCTACTCATCAAGGACTATCAGAATCCAAATTTTCAAAGAGTTTGACCGAAACCCCTTTCCCATAAGGATTTTGTGGGGTCCTTTAATGTAAAGTATTAAAATTTATGTTCGACTGTACAAAGTGCATATTATCAAATTTTTAATGTAATTATATACACATTTTAAAAAGCAAGATTGTAAAACATAAATTCAGTTTAAAAAATATGTTAAAACTAAAACAAAAAATTATACAAGAATGGTACGATATTACATCATATATGTATATGAGTCATTCCACGTCAAGCGGGACAGTTTTTTACCTCATGTTTTCTGATTTGGCTATAATTTTTTTTACAGCTTCTTTGGACCCAATTTATACGTCAAACAATTTTTATTTTATTTTTATCACCCCTAGTTTAGAAGTTACAAGGGGTTGAAATTTCGGAAAAACGGCAAAAAATCGAAAACATGCTCTCCTTTAATTGCTTATATCTCCGGTTCTATTCATCCTACAGACTTCAACAAAAAAATATTTTGAAGCTCTTGAATGTCACTTTAATATAATATTTATTTTATTGTTATAAACAATTTAATTAATTTTTTATAAACAATTATATAATTTAAACGTGGTTTTCAAGGCGAGAACACGCTTTGAAAATTTTGAAAAAAATATCAACGTATTCCTTGATCAATTCTCTACAAAACTGCTGAGTCACAGAATGGAACTCCGATAGGAACTATGTCAAAAAATGTGATTTGTACGAAAAAGAATTTTGACAAGGTCATGGTTGATTATTATAGATTTTGGTGCGGAGAATTCGAAAAAAAATACCTAGGACTGCCGAACAGTGGTGAAATACCCTTAAAAATAGGGTTGAATGGGAGAAACCCCGTTTCCAAGTGATTTGCAATTTATCTCAAAATCCAAAGCGACAACGGGGTATTTTTATGGTCGATATTTATTTGGGACACTAAGACAAGTCGACTGAGACCATATATACTGAGTTTGACCAAACATTACCCTCAATAATTATATTTAATTGTATTTGAAAAAAATGTATACAACAAAAATTTGGTGAATTTTAAAGTGCAATTGCTTCTGTTCTAGTGATTGAATACTTATTAAGAGGGACTCAATTTGTTTTTACATACAAAAAGAAGATATTCACGATGGTTTTACTACCAAATATTCAACCCTAATGTTTTTTTATTAAATTTTTACTAAAAAGGCGGTTTTCTAAAAATTTACATCATTTACCATTAAACATTAGCGATTTTTATTGGGTTAAACTATTAATATTTTTTTAAAAAATGGTTGATCATTATTTCTTTCGGATCTTTAAGAACAATTTGATATCAATTACGATTCATTTGGATTATTTTAACCAAATGTATTAATTTTTAACTATTTTGACCAAAAAGAAGCATTTTTATCTATTTTAAATCTATACTAGAAGGTAATTTATGCTTAAACTAAGTATATTCGATTTGTTTTAGTGTCCCCAATAAATATCAACCATAAAAATACCCCGTTGTCGCTTTGGATTTTGAGATAAATTGCAAATCACTTGGAAACTGGGTTTCTCCCATTCAACCCTATTTTTAAGGGTATTTCACCACTGTTCGGCAGTCCTAGGTATTTTTTCGAATTCTCCGCACCAAAATCTATAATAATCAACCATGACCTTGTCAAAATTCTTCCTCTACTGAGAAATACCGCGACACAAGCCGTGCGGATATGCGCGCGCGCGCGGTTTTTCGTACAAATCACATTTTTTGACATAGTTCCTATCGGAGTTCCATTCTGTAACTCAGTAGTTTTGTAGAGAATTGATCAAGGAATACGTTGATATTTTTTTCAAAATTTTCAAAGCGTGTTCTCGCCTTGAAAACCACGTTTAAATTATATAATTGTTTATAACAAATAAATTAAATTGTTTATAACAATAAAATAAATATTATATTAAAGTGACATTCAAGAGCTTCAAAATATTTTTTTGTTGAAGTCTGTAGGATGAATAGAACCGGAGATATAAGCAGTTAAAGGAGAGCATGTTTTCGATTTTTTGCCGTTTTTCCGAAATTTCAACCCCTTGTAACTTCTAAACTAGGGGTGATAAAAATAAAATAAAAATTGTTTGACGTATAAATTGGGTCCAAAGAAGCTGTAAAAAAAATTATAGCCAAATCAGAAAACATGAGGTCAAAAACTGTCCCGCTTGACGTGGAATGGCTCATATGTGAGAAATTAGTGTAAAGTATACAACGGTGAATTAAATTATTAATAAAATCTGGAAGGAGGTTCATAAAATATTAATTGTTACTATTAATTTTATATTAAAATTACATTACTATAACTGGTATACATTAGTTTTGTTTTCAAAATTACCTAGTTCCAAAATTATTCATCATAGTATCAAGTGCCTAATACTTATGGTCAAGGCTGTATAATAATAATATAATAATAAATAAATAAAAATAAATAAAAATAAATAAATTATCACTGCTCTAAAAGATTTAGCACCCCCTGTAAAAAATACCTTATAATATTCATTTAGAATGACCTTTTATTAACCTGTTTGCATTCTGAATGTCTCAAATTAACCCAAAATGAAAGTTCCTTGACACTACACATATTTACTAATGTCAACCTGTAAAAGGCAATGAAAGCAGAAAGGTAATAAATAAGTTTAAATTTCTTTTCACCCATGTCCATTGATTTATACAATTTTGTGTCACGTATAAAATTTCTTGTATCACGAAAAAACGGTGACGGCTTTATGCTCGATTTAATCAATTACATGCTTGACTTTTTTTTCATCAAAATAAAAACGAAAGTTGTTCAAAAGAAAAAATAAGTTATAAATAGATACGTCACGGTGATATGATTTATTTATGGGGGAAAACCACTCTAATGGACCAAAATATTGTCAATGTTTGGTAATTTTTTTCACTGGTACCTATTAGGAACCAGGTCGAAAAAAGCTGTTTCGAGAAAAATGTCTAAAGTTTTCTGAAGTTTTCTCGAGTTCGTTCCACATTTTTTAATTCGAGATTAAACCTAAACTAAAAGTCACTAATTGTAAGTTATTTACTAGAATCTCGATTGTGTAAAATTACACCGTATTCTCGAATTTCGATGCGACTTTTTTTCTATAGAAATGTCGAATGAAAAATCTCGACTGCTCCTGGGCATGCGAGATTTAAAATCTCGAACGAAAAACTCGAATCGAAATATTCTCAAGTGAGCTCGGGAATAGGAGTCCTGGCCTCACTAAATTGACTGTAACTAATTGTCAGAAAATTTTTGGAATTTGAACTTTTTTTTATATATTTTTGAATATGTACACTTTAAGAAAATGTATCAAAACAAATAGATTTTTTCCTTAAATGGCAAATGAAGTGTTAAAGCGTTATTTCGCGTTACAGTGTATAGAGCAGTGGTTTCCAAACTTTATATAACTACGCCTCCCTTTAAAGAAAATTTAATGTTGTACTCCCCCCCTCTTTATTTCATAAAATTATACATACTTATTTATAAAAGGTATATAAAATGCATTTTTTTGCTTATTTATAGCACAAACTTCATTAAATCTACTTTTTTGAAGTAGGTATCACATGATAATTATATCATTGCCTTTTCAATAGTTGTCAGTCTAAAACTATACAGTAACGTCCCTTTAAGGAACAAATATTATATGTTTATATTTTTTATTTATACACCTTATTGTGATGTTATAAAAATTAAATTTCTGTTAAACTTTTCGAGCCTCCCTTTGCACAAGTCCGTACCTCCCAGTTTGGAAATCGTTGGTATAGAGGATCATATTTTTATAGAATGCAGTTATGTGGGAATATAATTAAGGAAAAAAAATAAAACCCTAAAAATACTGAAAAATATAACATGCAGTTTTTGAAGTCTATTTTATTTTTTTCTTAAAAGTTTTTTTTCCCCTTTTGAGTGACGTATCTTTGAAGTCCACGGTCACGTTCTATTAAATTTATATGGGATTATTTTGAGAGTATACTCTTTTAAACAAACAAAAAATCGTTCAAATCGGTACATATTTATCTAAGTTATTCCCGAAAATAATATATTATCGAATTGAAAATCTCCTATTTTTTGAGGTCTGTTAAAAAAGAAAAATTTTATTTTTATTTCTTCCACCCGATATGTATATTTTTAACAAGGATAGAAAATGGTTAGTAAAATCAGTAAGAGTCAGTATATTTTATATCGGTCAGTTATTTTGTGAAAATGGTTAGTTTTTGTCAATATATTAGTATCGCTTATGATCGAAATTCGATCAATATTTTACTTGCCTTAACGGCAACATAAACACATAATTTTTTGTGTGCACATCTATGGCACAGTACTTTTCAAATAATACCATGAAATATGTTTCATCCCTCTCCTTTTATTATAAATACAAATAAACTGCCTTGGCAGGCACGAGACTTTTTTATACATCATTGATAATATGGTTAATTTTATTTTTTAACATTTGATTTTTAAATATTTTATATACAAAATGATTTTTGGTGAATGCAATGGATATAATTTTAATAACAAAACAAATTAGGATTATTGATTATTGAATAGGTACTTGTTTTTAATTGAGACTTCAATTTTGACAGTTGTATAATAAAATTCCTCCATTGTCATAGATAACTAGATTATTAAAATTATTTTTAAATTAAAACTAAAATTATTATTTTTTTGGTCAATTCATAAAAGATACAAAAAAAAGAATAGAACATAAATTAAAGAAAATAACGTTCTCTACAACTTTTCTTAAAAACATTTTTTTCTGATATGAACCGTTTGAAATATAAATTAAAAAAAATGATTATTTCCTTCCACAATTTTTTTTTGGAAAAAATTATTAGAATAAAAATTATAGATAATAATATTCTATACAACTTGTATCTCAAACATTTTTTTCTAATACCTACCGTTTAAAAAATAAATCGATTTTTTTTTTTTTTTTTTAGAAAATCGATTATTTCCTAGAAACAAATTTGGGGGGGGGGGTGGAAAGAACATAAATTATAGATAAAAATACCTTCTACAACTTTGATCTAAAACATTTTTTTCTAATGTGCACCGTTTCAAAAATAATTCAAAAATAATTCGAAAAATAATTATATTTCCGGTTTAGTGATGGTTTTCAAAAATAGGAGGTGCACATCTAGAGCATACAAGAACCTTAAGTTTAAAATTTCATGTTCGTAAGTATTACAGTTTTGGCTGTAGAGTGTTCACAGACACACAGACAGACAGACACACACACACACACAGACGTCATTGAGTTAATGGTGGTATATGATTCAGGGACCCTCAAAACATGTAATTCCGTTAAAATCTCGAGTTCGAATTTTTTCGTGATCACTATACTTTATTTATACATTACATTTCATGTATGTATAAAAAAGTAAAAATAGAACATAAATTATAGAAAATAATATTCTCTACAACTTGTATCTCAAACATTTATTTCTAATACCTATAACCGTTTAAAAAATAAATCGAAAAAATTAAAAATTATTTCCTAAAAACAAATTTTAGGGGGGGGGGGGTTAATGGATAGAACATAAATTATAGATAAATACCCTCTACAATTTTGATATAAAACCTTTTTTTTCTAATGTGCACCGTTTATACATCAATCATGACACCGAGTATTAATATGTGATTACTTTTATAATTTAATATTTGATTTTAAAATTTTTTACTTACAAAATGATTTTCAATGAATGAAATTGATACATTGTATTTAATATTGACATTAAATAATAAACGAAATCAATTAAGATTATTGATTATTGTATTAACAAGTATTTATTTTGCTAGATTTCAATTTTGACACTTCTAATAATAAATGATAAAATTTTCATAGATAACTAGATTTTTTGTATTATTCAAATCATTTTTAAATTAAATCCATTAAAACTAAAATTATTCTTTTTTTGGGTTAATTCATAAGATACAAAAAAAAGAATAGAACATAAATTATAGAAAATAATATTCTCTACAACTTGTATCTCAAACATTTTTTTCTAATACCTACCGTTTAAAAAATAAATCGAAAAAATATTTTTTTTTAGAAAATCGATTATTTCCTAAAAACAATTTTTGGGGGGGATAATAGATAGAATATAAATTATAGATAAATACCCTCTACAACTTTGATCTAAAACATTTTTTTCTAATGTGCACCGTTTCAAAAATAATTCAAAAATAATTCGAAAAATAATTATACTTCCGTTTCCGGTTTAGTGATGGTTTTTAAAAATAGGAGGTGCACATCTAGAGCATAAAAGAACCTTAAGTTTAAAATTTCACGTTCGTAAGTATTACAGTTTTGGCTGTAGAGCGTTCACAGACACACACACACACATACAGACAGACAGACAGACAGACACACAGACGTCATTGAGTTAATGGTGGTATATGATTCAGGGACGCTCAAAACATGTAATTCCGTTAAAATCTCGAGTTCGATTTTTTTCGTGATCACTATACTTTATTTATACTTTACATTTCATGTATGTATAAAAAAGTAAAAAGATGTGACAATTCTCAATGATTACCTATTAATATAGCAAAGTATCTTTCGAATGATAAAGTTTCATTCCATTTCATATTTTATTATAAATACAAAAAAAAGTTACAACAATTCTCAATGTTTAGGTACCTATTAATATATAGATTTTTGATGGCATTTAAATGAAGATTTGAGATTTAAATTTTTTTAATTCAACCCCCGAATATTACTTCGCTGTTGTTTTATTCCAGACAAGTTTATTATCTTTTTTATTTTTTTTTCCTTAGATTCTAACTGATATTATTATACATCTTTTATTATACTTTATAAATTTTAATCTTGTAATACCCAATGATGGTTTGAAGGTATAAAATTAATTGTTTTATACAACAAATTTTGTATCATCCAACAATTAAGATCTAAAAAAAAGTCTCAAGATTAATAAAAAAAAATCAGTACTTATAAACTTATAATATTTCTTTTTTATTTGAGCAAAAGAAAAACTTATTTTTTCTGCGAAAAAACTGTTCTTGTAATTGTTAAAATTAAACATAAGTGGTAATTAAAAGACAGTATTTTTGACTACATAACTCGTTTCGACCCCTAATATTTTTTGAGATAATTAAGCTTTATATATAGATTGAAATAGAACATAAAATATCAACTTTAAGTAGGTACATTAAAAAAAAAACACAAAAACAAAATTTATTTCTAAGCTAGAAAATCAAAAAATTAATTATTTTTATAATTACAAAATAAAATTAATTCCCTATTGATATAATCGATCATATGTTCCAATCTTAAACCATATGTTATACTGGCAAAAGGCGGATAGATTTACGCCAGTGATTCTTAACCGGCGTTCCTCAAAGAATATTAGAATTAAAAAAAATCAAATTGATAAAAAAATATTTCAAAAATTATTTTTGTTTGCGAGGTTTCTAGGAGAAACAAAGTGGCATAGTTTATTTTTCGGTTTAGTGGGCGATTTAAAGATCAATCGCAAATACGATTATGCAATAAAAAAACAGAGGTACCAAAAAAAAAAAAAACGAAGATGACTTCGTTAATGTTTCGCGTCTCCGAAAAGGTTAAGAACCACTGTATTATATATAGAAGAATCAAACCAGTGATGTTTAAACTGGATCCGGTGCAGGATCCCAGGTCAATAGCTGTAGACTTGTAGATCTTGATATTTCCGTAGGAATTGCAGATGGTCGTTTCCTTTTGCGAACAGTACGTGAATAGATTTTGAGTACCTGCGATACAAACTTGTATCAAAAATAGATAAGTTTTAAAATCTATTCCCCCCTATATAAAATTAAAACGCGACACCTATGTATACATAATATTAAACGTTATAATTACCTGACAGTTGCAGGTAAGTAGAGCTGCAATGAGTAGGCCTTGAGCCCCTTGCGCGGCGTGGAATGATATCCAGAGTGCTGTGGATGTCGCAGCACGCTGTGCGATCACTCCTAGCAATATGACAGTGCACATGACTGTTGCAATCTGCGAATAATGAAAAAAACATAATTGAACCATTTGTTTGTAAGCTACTATTTAAATAACTCTAGTACTTTTTAAAGTTTACAATTTTTTACTTTCTTATACGTCATTAGTAAGCTATTGCCCGGAGTTATCGAGTTTAACTAAATGCTCATGTAACTAACTGTCGTATTATCAAAAGAACCAAGCATAATACATTTAATTAACCCATTTCATTCTGACTTTTTATATCTTCGAATTTTTTTTATGAAGTTCTCAATTCTTGTTGAAAATATGACCAAAAAGATAAATTCAATACAAGACGATTTATTTTTGAAACTATTGATATTTTTATGCATTACTTACACCTCTATAAGTAATATTATGTTTAGTTTCGTTAAATTAAAAACCTTTTACTAAGTGGAAAAATATAACTTTAAATGTCAGCTAGCTGGAATAATTATATGGTTACTTTTAAAGTGTTATAATTTGTCATTGAATGAACTCCAAAGTTCGTTTAAATTATTATAAGTAGAGAGACTTAAAAAACATATTAGTAATGTAAATCAAATTAACAACGTTATTATGTCAGAAAATTAGAAAATACGATGTCCTATAAATAGGACACTGGGGCAATGGGTTAAATGGATATTTAATTTTCTACAACAAAGATTTTTACAACGATAAAAAATTACATTTTTTATTGAGAAGCTAAATATTGATTTAAATCATATTTGTAATACTGCAAATTTACTTTAAAGGAGCATTAAGCGTTAAATGAGCTTTAAATTGATAATACTGGACATAATATATAAAAAAAGAAGACATTAGTGCTTGTTTGTTTTAATAAATAAATGCTTGTTTTAAAAACCTTTTACTTTCTTATACGCCGTTACTAAACTATACATACAGGATGTTTAAATACAGGGGTACAGTATGGGAATCTCTGGAATTATGATAGTAGAGATTCGGTTAAATGAGACAAAAGTTACCTTTAAGGTTGTTGTTCACTAAAATCGATCACTACAGAATTTGTTAAAATTTTAATATTGTGTTAAGTAAGCTAGTTCGCATTTTAAAAAAAAATTCAGGTCAGTTTACCATTTCGTTTATTAATTATAAACGTGCAAAGTTGGCCTCTTATATAATCCACTTGGAATTCGATATTCGTTTAATTCGTGTATTAAAACTAAACGTCAGATTTTAACCAAAAACGGATATGTTATAGATTGATAATTAAGGTATGTGTATATAAAATTTTAGAATGATTTACCATCTCCTTAAATAATTATTAATTTTTAACTTTAATAAATTCCCGAACACATGACGTAAATATACGATATGGCAACAGCGCATTCGGCGCGCTTTTTGAAATATAAAAACGTGGTATTGACAACTGACGCGCGTTGTAAATAGCAAGTGATTATTGATTACATTTAATGTTTTTATTTATAATAATAATAGTTACTATTGTTATTATAATTATTACTATTGTCAGCAATAGTAATAATTATAATATTGTAAAAAATAAATCTTCTGTTCTTGTCTAATATTGTAAATTGTTGCCAGATCTATTTGTTCTTTATTACCGACATAGCAAAACCCTGTAGTTCATGCTAAATTCCGTTAGATGCCACGACTTTCAGTGAACAACAACCTTAAGAGGGAACAGTTCGAAATTTACCATCGTGAATATTTCTTGAGCGAATCGAAATTTTAAAAAAGTCTCAAATAAACAATGCAAGTGTTTTGTTTTTGAATCTAATTGTTGATGATCAATAATGGATAATAAATAAAATAAATTAGAATATAGAATAAACCCATCTATATTTGTGATAATTAAATATTATAACCTTTATAATACATTGACGTTAAAAAAATTGAGTATCGTTCACGAATTGTATACTGTTAGTACTCGATTTACATAAATAATCAATTTATGTTGAAACAAATCGATTATATTTGACATGAAAACGGATAACAAATAGTTCTTTAAGGTGCCATGTATTCATTAATCTTTTTCGATACTTCAACAAAAGCTATTATTCTTCTTTTTTTAATACTCAATAAAAAAATATATATAAAAATATTGTCCAGACATATCATATATTATATATAAATATATACAGTGTGTTCCCAAATCGACGCATCAATACGTGTAAAAGACAAAAAGATAAAATTGATCTGAGTTTAGTCCTTCAGGGATTCAGTCCTGCTTGAATAAAAATAAATGTTTTTTATTTTGATTCATCAAATTCAAGTAGACACAAAAAAATTATATTTCTTTATCATATATCAAAATTTTACTTTTTTGTGATACCTACATGTTATTTATACAGTGTGTTTTCATTTTAAGGTAGTTATACGCCTAGCACACTGTAAAAAAAGATTTGGTTTCGAAAAATTGTGTTTTTAATTTATATTCAGAACACGTGTACCTACATTTAATGGAATATTTTACTTTGTTAATTATTAAAAGTAAAAAAAGTTTAATTTAATTTGAAAATTGAAATAGACGGAACTGTATATAATAGTAACATGTACTAATTTGCTGTAATGGCAGATCTAGTTTTTCATTATTTTGAATAAATTACACGTGAATATATTTGTTTTATAATTATCATAGTACTTATTTAAAAGGGTTGAAGTATCGAATAATTAGTTTTTAAAACGTCTCTATATAGCCAATTTTGTAAAATTTCAATAAATAGAGCACTTTCGGCAAGTTCTCTCATTTACCGTGTGTTAAAAATTCTATTTTTAATATCTAATTACTTAAAAACCATACATCCAATATTTTAAATAAAAATTAGTAAAATATACCTATGTATCTGTATGATCTATCCATAAATAACATATTAAAATTTTAGACTTTTATCTACACATTGCTCTAATGATCGAATAACCTTAAGTTGGCACTAACTAATAATTTTCGAATAAGGTATTTTTAGAAAAAAAAAACAAAATCAGGCAAAAGATGTACAAACAAGTGAAATTTAATGGTGATAAAAGTTTTCACCTTAATTTTTCTCTGAAATTGATAGTTTTATGTCCGGTATCATAAAGAACCTATCAAAATTAGCTAGCTAGCAAGTACTCTCAAATAAGGTACCAAACATATATGACAGTTATCTTGGAGTTTCATGAAGACTTTGACAAGTTTCACACACTATATTGTTTGTAAACACTAACGGTATTAAAACAGTGGTGATATTATGATATTATGAGTCGCCAACTGTGTAACAATAAGTTGAAGTATCACTACTTTAAATTCCATAACAAATCCATTGATACTATCACAAAATTAATACCTCATTTGAGAGTGCTTACTAAGCTAGCCTCTTTATGATACCGGGCATTAGAGTAAATTTTTTTAAGGTTTCCCTCATTTCCAAAGGAAACGCAAAATTCAGTTTAGGACCTTTTTTACTCTCTTATATTTATTTTTGAGTTTGGTATTGTATAAAATTTTTAATTCGTGAAGCAAAAAAAGCTCTTACATTATTATAATCCACGTTCTCTCCCTGAAACTGAACCAGGGCCCCTATTCTCTTGATTCGAGTTTTTCGTTCGAGATTTTAAATCTCGCATGCTCAGGAGTCCTATTCTCGAGTTCGTTAGAGATTACTAAACTAAAAGTCACTTTGTTATTTACTAGAATCTCGATTGTGTAAATTATACCGTATTCTTGAATCTCGATGCAACTTTTTTTCTACAAATGTCGAATGAAAAATCTCGACTGCTCCTGGGCATGCGAGATTTAAAAAAACGAAAAACTCGAATCGACATATTCTCGAGTCAGCTCGAGAATAAGGACCTAGAGGTGTCCACAAAAAAATATTATTTTTTGTTTATAAGGTACAAATTTTGCCTCCCCCCTGATTTTTTATGCGGACACCACTGATCTGCAATATCAGACAATTACTAAGCTGACAATACCGACGGTTATTATTAGAGAATCGATTTGAGGACATTTATAATGGAAATAATGAGTACAGCAGCAGTGGTATCATCAATAATTTATATTTCATGTCATAAGACCCATTAGTGTGTCGATTGATTTACATATATCACAAAACACATAGACAGTGTTTTACATATTTACATAATCGAGTCTGTCGTTAAATTCAGGCTCAATATAGATGCTTATTTTCAGACCCGTAACTGAAAATTTCCCGCCCTTCGTCAGAGCACGAAAATGTAATAAATTCAAGGCCAAGAAAATTGTAACTGTACTTAAACTAATGTACATAATTACAATAACACAAGCTTTGAGACCTAAGTGGGCTCTCACACCGGAGCAATATAGCAATATAGCGATACAGCAATAAAGTAACTAGCGACTAGCAACCAGCAATATTATTTTGGCTGCTCTCACACCAAAGCAATATACCATAATCTCAATAGTCAATTGTTTTTCAAAAATCATCTGTTAGATGAGTTTTTTTGTATTTAATTTAACAAAATGAAGTTTAAAGATATAAAAACAATATTTTAATACATAAAACAAATATTTACAAATTAATTGGTGCCGAATAACTAAATTTGAAGCAATTTTTTTTAATTGTTACTTATTATTTCAAATTATCTAAATAAAAACAACAATGAAAAATTGTAATGATAGTTTGACAGTTTGAAATTTATTGTATTATTAAGTGACATTACATACGAAATATTGTTAAGATATAATATACTTTCGAGGTGGGCATTAAATAAAAAAGATAATTATACCTGATTCTTCCATTTCACATCCAATTGCACTCCATGCTTCTTCAGTGACTTCCTAGTGGTTTTGGCGAATATAATCATAAATACACGGGTACATTTCCACAAGTTGTACAAACTTTATATTGTCGGCAGGATCATCAAATTCACCATTATTTCAAATATACCTTTATTAATTCTTGATTGTTTTCAATTATTGGCTAAACAAACTACGAATCCACAGAATAACAACAATTCAAACCATGTGTCAAATGGAAATATTGCTATATTCAAGCGATAAATATCGGTTTTCAACATGCAAGTTGTATCGTTGGCAATACGTATCGCCAAAATACGGCAATAATGGAATATAGCGATATCGTATTGCTTTGGTGTGAGACAATATGTCTGATTCAATGTATATTGACCGATAGCAATAATATCGCTAGTTATATATTGCTAGTTGATATATTGCTATATTGCAATATTGTTCCGGTGTGAGAGCCCACTTAAGGATACGGTTTACACCCAGAATCCAAGATATACGTACTTAAGTGTCAGTGGAGTAGCCAGTTTTTTTGCGAGGAGGGCAAAATATATTCATTATAATTTCATAATACAATTATTTCCCCTTACATTTAATAAAATATGTACTGTTTTCAACTGACATTTTTTGGTCTTCACGTTTCTAAATTATATTATTCAATACTACCTCCGTTCAGAAATGATTGTCCGATTTGGTGAAAATTTTTGTTCAAAAATGATTGTCTCGTTAGTTTTATATTTAATATATTAACTTCAATTTCGCTTTAGACAACTTTTTTATTTATGAAATTAATATTTTATTACAAACTACATTGGGAGCAGTTTCAACTGCTTCCAAATTGCATGTTAATGTTTCTGGAAGTTGATTATTTCTTCACAATGCTTCTTTCTCAATATGTGCTAGTTGATAATTATTGCCCCCTCCAGCTAACATTGAACTTTCAAATCATAAAATAATAAAAATTATAAATATCAAAAATTATAAATGTCAAAGAAGACAATCATTTTTAGACGGAGGTTGTATTATTTTTCAAATGCCTTTTTCAGAAAACGACTGGGGGAGAGGGCATAAAATACTATTAGCAGTCCTTCTCCCCCTACTGGTTACGTCACTGTTAAATTAACGGGTTGATTACATCTGTAAGCAGTACAACTCCTTTGACATACATACTAAATATGCAGTTAGTGGTAAGAATAATGCTACTCTCTAAGAAGCTTGACACTATAGGGTGCGGGGCTAGCTTTGCAGGGAATGGTGTGGGTAAGCGCCTGTGAATAGAGTGAATGCAAGGTGTATCTCTATCTCTTTTTGGAGCATGCGGAATCACATATATGCGTCTCTCTCGTTTTTCACACATATTTTTTTTAAATAAAAACGCGTTAACTTATCATACTGAAAATTTATATATATCTTTGTAAATAAATAAAGAATTTATGCTAAAATTTTCATTAAATTCTCTCTGTCACATCACTTTGAAAAAACCTGCTTGTCTCGAAATTATGCATTATGTCTCATAAGAATGCGTGTATATTTGTTTATTTAATATCTTCTAAACTTTTCTACTAATGACATTGAAATTTTGCTAGTATTTTGTTATTTTCAAAGTTTCATCGAAATCTGTTATTTTTCTATGGTGTCAGTCTCCTTAAGTTGCATTCTCTAGGATAAATTAATATTTTTTATTATCGATGAAAAAATCATTTTTTTAATTAATTTCGTTAATATTTCACCCTTTAGAAAGATCTAATCCCTAAAGGCGATCCTGGTTACCGTTAAATTGAGGGTCAATATCCATGCAAATTCATGTAAATCATTGAAACCAGAATTGATATTGCTCTAATAACTTTAGCGGCGGCCAATTTGCTAACAATAACAACTACAAAATACACCAATGAAAATGAATTATAAAACAATGAATATAAAGTAAACTCTACATTGGATATTTTATATAAATTAATTTCATAGTTATTAAGGGCAGACTAACGTTAATTCGTACAAAAAAAGGCACATTTTTATGATTTTTTTCCGACAACACAGTTAATATTTATTTATTTAAACTAATGGTACATCAAAGTATAAAATTGGAAAAAAAAAAATTTAAATACGTTAGTCTGCCCTTAACTGCATTACGAACTAAAATTCATCATTTTTAATATTAATACAGTTTAAAAAAATTTTATCACATCACTGGGATTTTTTTTTTTGGTAAACCATTTTCTTTAAGGGGTTACATACAGTCAGAAGGCCAAAAAAAATGTTTTTTTCAAGAATTTTTTAAAAGAAGACTTTTAAATTTATTAATGTAAAAAGTTGTACACATATTATGGTAACTTTTAATTGTATTTTAACATTTTTTATTTGTAAAAATAATAATTTCGAAAGCAGCTACAGCTGTTCTCCAGGAGGTCCTCTCAAAAAAGGCGCCTTGCGGTGACCACGATATCTCTGAACTGAATCATTTAAAATAAAAAAACCTAAATGGATTTCGTTAAAGTAATGTATAATCTTGTGCTTAATCGAAGGAATAAGCAAAATAAAATTTTTTGACAAAATGGTGGCTTCTCAAAAAAAATAATCGATTTTGTACAAAAATTTTGACCTTAAATTGTTTATATAAAAAAAAATATTTATCGGTGAGAAAAAACCTTCGATTAATTACTAAAAAAATATACTTAAGAAACTTGTGTTAAAATTTGAGACTGATCGGTTCAGCCGTGGTCACCGACTTTAAAAACACAGATTTGAGAAACGCTTTGAAACGTATTTACAAATATGCGTGTAACATCGAAAATAATTACCGGATTGACTTGAAAATTTCTTGAAATATACTTAAATATATGTACATTACGAAAATGAAATTTAAAAAAAAATGGATTTTTTGAAAATTCCAACTATACATAATATAATAATATAATATTATGTATAATAACCCCTTAAAAATGTTTTTTAATACCAAGGTTTATTAATGGCCCATCTTTTACTTTATTTAATAAAACCAGATTTTAACTTTTCTAGGTTAAAAAGTTTAATACTCAGATATCGACAGATCTGCATTTTGGGACATCATATTTCACTGGTTTTAGATCTATGGAGACTTGCAAAGATCTAAAACGATCTACAAAGATCTCTAATGATCGTTTCAGATCGTCATGAATTTTCAACGTTACAATAATCTTCAAAGATCTTTGTAGATCGTTGTAGATCTTTGTAGATCTTTGCAGACTGTTGTAGATCTTTGCAAGACTCCACACAAACCAGTGAAAAATATAATGTTGTCCCAAAATGCACATCTGTTGAGATCTGAGTAGATCTCTGCAGATCTACTATTTTTTCCCGGGTAGTAAGAAGGCTGCGACAGACTTCCTTTTTTTTAATGTCGGTACGGAACATTAAAAAAACAATATAAAATAAACTTTACCATCCGTTGAATATAAATTTGAATTAATTACGTTATGATAATAATTTTATAACAAATTAAAAACAACACTGTTAATTTAATTACCACAAGGTAAAAAAACTTAAATGTAAAATAAATATTGTAGGATATTATTATAACATGAATAACGTTTATTTTGTAAGAATATACACTCAGCGCTCTATAAAACGACCTTTTACTGAACGACTGGTCGACCATTCTATGAAACGACTAATATCTGCACCATAATACTACTGTGGCTGCTATATTTCTGCGCGAAATTTAAATTATGATGAGTGTATTATGAATGTTTTTTATTTTAATAAATATAAAATAAAATGAGCAGTACTTATAAAATTACAATTGAAGTATCTTGAAATAAAAAAAAAAAACAATTATTTTCATTAAGGTTATAGAACACTGTAAAAAAAGATTTGCGTTCGGTATGTCATTAAGGGCAATTTAATTAAATTTTTCATTTTTGATTATTTATGTTAAGTTCGTTTAACTCTTAGCTACTCCACTTCTCCAGTATAATATACCTGCCACACTGGGGTCACCTCGTACCCCAGACACTAAAATAATTACTACTCGTAAGCTATTAAATATTTTAATTCAATAAAATTCCTCTATCATCTTCGAACGATACGAAATGCACCAATCAGTTATTTAAAAAATATATATAATATTTAATATATTTAAAAAATTGAAAACATTGAAAAATTTAAGGGGTTAGGTGTAGTCAGAATTTTCAAGAAATCGATTTTCTTTTTTTTTGTATTTTTGGAAGCTGCTACAACGGCTGAAGAACTATTATATGGCCCATTAATAGATGACTCGGTGTAAGTAATTAAATAATAAATAATAATTAAATAATAAATTGAGTGTAAAACTTTAAATGCGTTTTTCTCAAAACTATGTTTTTTGAACTGGTGACCACTGTAGCTCGAAAACCGCTCGGTAGATTTTAATGAAATTTATACAGCTTTTTGAAAACATGAAAAACTAGTGCCTGATCGAAGGATTTTTTTTTGTTTTTTAATTTCGATTTGTTATAAACAATTAACTGTTGATTTTTTTCGAAAATCTGGAAAAAAATTCCTGAGGCTGCCATTTTGTTAATTTAAGAAAGAAAAGAAAAGCTTCGATCAGGCACTAGATTATCTATTAATAAAACTATTTTTTTGTCCGATTGAATTTGGATGAATCTCCAAGGATAAGTGATGGTCACCGCAAGGAGCTTCGGTTGGAACTGGATCAACACAAACAGCCATTACTTTTAAAATTATTAATTTTTTTTCCTAAAATTTCTGTCAAGTCAAGTCGAAACCTTATTTAATGATGCTATGTTTTTTTATAAAATAAAATAATTTACTGGCAAAAAAAAATTGTCATTTTTTCATGTCTCTGACTACACCTAACCCCTTAAACAGCTTACATTGAAGTTGAAACGATGTGGGGCGCCTGGTACCCCACAGTGGCAGCTAAGGGTTAAATTTTTATTGTATTAGATTATTTAAATTGTTTATATAAGGTTTGGCCTATGAAAAGTGTGACAAACCCCAAAAATGAAATACATTAACACAACCGCGAAAGTTTACGTACAAAAATAATATTATTATTATAAAAAAAAATAGTCAGTCCGAATTTTATCTTAACAAATGCCGTCAGCCGCTATTTTACTACCCCCGCGCCAAACGATAACGAAACTAGCTAAATGATTCTGTATATCTACACCACAAATGTGACGTAATATCAAAAAAATCAGCTTTTAGAAAGTAGTTGAAAATTTTGGCGCTCACCTCCCCGACTATAAGTTCAAAATGTATATTTCCATCAAAATTTTAAATTCAGAAAAATGCTTATAAGAAAATTAAAAAAGCACATTTATAAACAGTTTGAGAAACGCAGTTCTACACTATTATACACCCTGTATGTATTAGAACTGAATTTGATATTTACGATGAGTTTTTACAAGGCACTCATAATCTACATATTTGTCACCTCGTTGTCACAGCTTGTCGTAGAACTCCCAGTTTGAATACGTTCCATAACAAATACATATTGATAAAAAAAACGTGTAAATACTACGTCGCATCGGGTCGGTTGTAAATCGCACGAAATTGTTATGCTATTCTCAGGAATCAACTGCAAATATTTACTCAATAAAAATAAAACTTCATATGCTATAGGAAAATAAATATACTCTGAATTTTATTGATTTAATTTTTGTATAGATATAATCTCGAATATAAAATTTGAAGCAATATATAAAATGAACAAATAATAAAAACTCTGTAGAATCTCTTGATAGCAGTATCTCTCTAAAGATCAAGGTATATAAAGACAAGGGTATCCGGAAAGTTTTTCGAAACACAATTTTTCGAAAACAATTCTTCGAAACACAATTTTTCGAAACACAATTCTTCGAATGAACAATATTTCGAATGAACAATTTTTCGAAAAAATATGTTTTGGATTTTTTAAGTTTTACACAAAATAGATAAAATTTAATAATGGTAGAAATGAAAAAGAATAAAGAGTTTAGGTTAGGTCAGCTTTGGTCAGAATAGATTAGTTTAGTCCCGGTTAGGGTAAGTTACTTTTAGTTAGGTTTGCTTAGAGTAGATTAGATTAGTGCCCGTTTAGGTTAGGTTATATAAAGGTAATATTTAATTTACAGGGATCCAGCATAGTTTTCAATAATAACAAAAAACTTAGGTATATTATTTTAAATAAAAATAAATTTAAAAAATGTTTTTTAAAGTGGTTTTTATTAAAAAATGAAAAGTCAAAAATAAATATTCAGATGTCACTTAATTCTTAGGTTTTTATGACTAAGACCATTAAAAGAGTGGGGCGCTCATAAAGGCATATGTATAGCTTTAAATGAATTAAAAAAAAATTCTACCCTTATATATTTTATCAATTCATACACAAGATATTTTTCCATGCATTTGCCTCTATAGCGTCCCGCGCTTTTATAAATTTTTCGAAAAATTGTTCATTCGAAGAATTGTGCTTCGAAAAACTGTGTTTCGAAAAATTTTGTTCGAAAAATTGTGTTTCGAAGAATTGTGTTTCGAAAAATTTACACCAAACCAAAGACAAGGAAGCCTGGTCAGCTCCTTGACCAATCAGCAATGGCGCGAAAATTGACGTCACCACGAAGAGATATTCAAATGTCATAAATGTATAATTGAATATAAATTACAAAAAATTACTTTATTTATTCTTGTTTTCGTATTTTTGATATTTTATCAACACATACCATCAAAGAAGTATAAATTCGACATTGCAAAATCATTAAAAGCTGTCAGAATCACAAAACATATTGCCAACTTAAGAATAGTAAATATGACGTTTCCCGAGAAGACCAAATTGTCTGAAACAGCTTCTTTTTTGCAATGTCGAATTTGTACTTCTTTGATGGTATGTGTTGATAAAATATCAAAAATACGAAAACAAGAATAAATAAAGTAATTTTTTGTAATTCATATTCAATTATACATTTATGACATTTGAATATCTCTTCGTGGTGACGTCAATTCCCGCGCTAACGTTGATTGGTTAAGGAGCTGACCAGGCTACCTTGTCTTTATATACCTTGTCTAAATATGACATATTCAGTAGAAACCGTTTATAACGATATCAGTTAATACGGCTTTAATGACCCACAATAAAAGTCTAAAATTGAATCCCATACACTGCCGTGCAAAAGTCTTTGGACACCTGTGATTTTGAATGTAAATATACATATTTCAGTCAATAATAATCCCCAAAATAGCGAAAAGAATATGTTTACTCATAGTCAAAATAGTAAAAAAAACAAACAATTTCTCGTTAGCTTGAAACACACTGTGCGTCAATACTTTTCATGTGAGTAAACCTGACCTTTCAGGAATATAATTCAAACATTTGTGTTTTAAATATACTTGGATTATTACAAAAGTTGTAACTAACAAGGGAACCTTTTCAAGTCGAAAATTCGTTTCGAGTTTAAACTTTGTATATAGTTAGAAGAGGTCAAGGTAAGTAAGAAAAAAATAATCATAGCTGCGGTAAAACGGTTTAAGGGGGTTTAACACCCCTATGAAAATGTGCAAAATAATCATATTTTTTCAAATAACTCTGAAACTAATGAATATTAAAAAAAAAACATAATACAATATTTTCATGATTTTTTATGCTCTTTCGAATGGCGATAGTCAAAATTCGAAAAAATTAAACCGTTAACCCCCACCTCCCACTCACATTACAACGGTTTAATTTTTTCCGCCGTTCGAAAGAGCATAAAAAATGATGAAAATTTTGTATTGTAGATTTTTTAAAATTTTTATTAGTTTCAGAGTTATTTGAAAAAATATGATTATTTTGCAAATTTTCATAGGAGTGTTTCACCCCCTTAAACTGTTTTACCGCAGCTAAGATAATTTTTTCTTACTTACCTTGACCTCCTCTAACTATATACAAAGTTTAAACTCGATAGGATTTTTCGACTTGAAAAGGTTCCCTTGTAAGTACTCTTATCAACATTTAAGATTTTTTATCAACCATTTTTGCAGTTTTATATTTACAATACACAAAAAATGAGTGTCCAAAGATTTTTGCACGGCAGTGTATAATTGCATTTTTACCTGTTATTACGACTACACGCTTTTACGACCTAATATGACCGGTCCCTTCGATGTCGTTATAACCGGTTTCTACTGTATTTCCTTACATTCTGCCTTTATAAAGATTAAAAACATGTATTCCGGTAAAATTTTCTCATATAAGTGATATCTATCGTGTCATAATTTAAGCTTTTATGTCCCATTTCCAAAATTTCCGCTCGATAGAATTTTATAAAATTCGACACATAATAATGTCTATTATATTTTCAACCAATTACTGATAATTCTCACGCCCATCGGTTACTAACTCGTTTTTTTAAACGTCATTTCAATCAAGATTAAATCCCAATAAATAAACATTATTAACGCGTCTACTGCCATAACTGGAGCAACACATACATACATACACTCCACACAACGGATTATGTTGTCCGAGGATTAGCGACCCCAAGAGCCAACTGGGGGTGTTTGTGGAACAATATGATATTCGGGTCACAGATGTACGGTTAGGTCCGTCGTTAACACCCTCTCCGAGATGTGTTGCCGCAACGCATATAGATGTCGTGCCGTGTGGGGCTTGTATACATATACAGGGTGCTGAATTTATTGTTTATATTGTACAGTATAACCTCTAAAAAAATAAATTGATATTTTATACTAAAGTACAATTCATTAAGATTAAACTGGATAATTAGTCAAGTTCGAGTCGAATCTCAAGTACTAATGTTTCGTAACACAATTTAATTTGGTTTTTTCAAAGTTTGCTTGTATAAGAAAACAGATGGCTCTGATGTACCATCGGCAACATAAGTCGTCTACCACCCTAAAAGTCACAATCGTTTACAACAAATTCAAAAATATTAAGACAAATATCATCGGTTATCGATTTCTATAGGACAGAGCTAATACATATCAGGTGGAACAAACACGAACAGTTAATTGAGAAAAATATTTTAAGCAAAAAGTTCATAGAAACAAGTGTCCGGAAAATCTTCGTGAGGAAACCACAGACTCCCAAATTTTTTTTCCTAAAATCAGTTTTTATTTAATATCTGGATAACCCATTGTTGTAGTTATGAAAATTGATTAAACGGATTAGTAATAATAGGTGTTATCGATTTCCTGTATCAAACAACGATTATTTAGACCAGGAATGTATGGGGCCTCACTTTTTTCCTATGTTTGGTATTTTTATAAGGTCATATATGTCACAAAAAACATATAAATACACTTTGTTAAGTTGTCATAAGATCAAACGTTTACGAGAAATACGATGTAAAAGATAGTTTTGCAGAATTTAACTTAATACGGATGCTAAAAATTACACAAAATAAATTTATATTCTTGTTCTATAATTGAAAATAAGAATAAATGTGTATGTAAATATACCTACAAAAATGCATCCTTAACAACAGATAACAATTTTTAGTTGCGTTTTTTAGTCAAGTAATAAATCACGAATTAAAGTAATATTAACTGGCTATAACTCTATCAGAAGTCATATTAAGAGGAATATGTACACCAACTATTTTTCTTATTTTTAGTACTAGAACAAGAATATAAATTTATTTTGTGTAATTTTTAGCATCCGTATTAAGTTAAATTCTGCAAAACTATCTTCACCATCGTATTTCTCGTAAACGGTTGATCTTATGACAACTTAACAATGTGTATATTTATGTGTATTTTGTATCATATGACCTTATAAAAATACCAAACATAAGGAAAAAGTGAAGAACAAAAAAATACTAGATAAAAATCAGAGGGCCCACAGACCCCATACATCCCTGGTCTAAATAACCATTGTTTGATACTGGAAATCGATAACACGTATTATTACTAATCCAGGTATTGATTTTCATTACTGTATCACAATGGGTTCTCCAGATATTAAATAAAAACCAATTTTAGTCAAAATCTTTGGGAGTCTGTAGCTCCCTCACGAAGAGTTTCCGGACACATGTTTATATGAACTTTTTTGCTTTAAATATTTTTCACAATCAACGGTTTAAGTTTGTTCCACCTGATATGACTCACCCTATACAGGATGATCCAGACCACCCGTCCACTATGTTTTACGCCCAAACTATTGAAGATAGAGTTTTATAAAAAAAATTTACTATGTATATCGACCCTAAAGAATTTCAAGAAAATATTTTCAACCCCCTAAAACTGCGCCTTAGGGGGTAGTTTGGGGGGTACATGCCCGTTTCTCAGTAAAATCAAATGTAACGGTATATTCAAAAGTACATAATTGTAAAGACCATAAAAAAGTAAGAAACTTTTGTAAAACAAAAATTTTCATACTTTCAATTGTTTAGAAAATATGGCGACTTGATCTCAAATTTTAGGGTTTTACTAAAAGTGCTCTAATTTCGTTAAATATTAATGAAATTTTATTCTTTTTTTAAATTTAGAAAATAGAAATAATGACTTTTGTAATGATCTATGAATATTTAAGATTTTGATAGTTAAAAGTGACATACGCGACATATCAAAAATGCAAAAGTTCAATTAGCGATAATTTAAAAAATGTAAATACAATGGTATATCAATAAATACTTTATCTTTAAAAAGATACGTAAATAAACAACTTTTGATAATAAAATTTTAAATTAAAAATTATAATTTTCAATTTTCCATTTTAAAATTTTGATTTTTAATTTTTAATTTTCTTAACAAAAGTTGTTTATTTACATGTCTTTTTTCAGATAAAGTACTAATTGATGTACCATTGTATTTAAATTTTTTGAATTATCGCTAATTGAACTTTTGCATTTTTGATATGTCGCGTATGTCACTTGAAACTATCAAAATCTTAAATATTCATAAATCATTACAAAAGTCATTATTTCTACTTTCTAGATTTAAAAAATGTATACAAAGAGTACTTTTTTATCTAGCAAATGAGTTTCAAAATATCTGTATTTATTTGGTACCTACATGGAGAAATGATTTAAATATTATAATAATCAAATTTGAGGAGCCTACTAAGTTTGTGATTAGCAAATTTCAACACAAACTGAACGGCCAGTTTTAGAGTTTACTGTATTTCAATTATTTTTGATAAAATTCTTAAGTGCGACATAATACGCTAGTTATTTTTATGTGATTAAATTATCTATGAATTTAATCGACTATGGAATTTTGTTTAGAATTTAAAACAAGATTATTTTAATTGACTGAAACACAATTGGTGACGTTACCTATACAATAATGTATGAGCTTTGATCTCTTTTGTTTAAATAATAAACAATATAGAATTGAAAACGAAGTCGCAAATAACATAGCTACATATAATCTTATCAAATACATATAATTACAATATTATTATTGGTTGGAGTTCAAAAACCGGAGTCCTCAGAATCACTTATAACATTACAAAAACATCCAACTAAATCTAAACAAAAAGAACTTAAAGGAATTTTTGGCGATTCGAACCGAAAGTGGGTGAATTGTCAAAAACCCTTTCAGGTATCATCATCTAGTCCTAGTGCATAATGGAGTAGGTATCTGGTAAAAATTTAAAACCAATCGGAGGACTTTGGTTTTCAAAATTCTAGCCTTATTATTTTATCTAGCCACTTTGATATGAATTAAATTTCACGAAATCTATTACACAGACCGACAATTTTTTTTTTTTTGCTGCAGGGCACACAACTTTTTAAGGGTAATTTGGACACGCTGAATCCAAAAATTACCACCGTTTTGCTCAATCAGCTCTTGTTTTTGCGGTATAGCAAAAAACATGTTTTTTGCTATATGCAAACATTCAAATTCGTATATATATTTTTTAAATCTATAATTTCAACCAAAGATCATTCAGAATGAAGCTATGGGTCCTGATTGAACTAAAAAGTTTTAAGTTATACACATTCATAAAGTTATTTCCTTCGAAAATAATGTTTTAAACGAAAAAAATCGTTTTTTTAGCAAAAATTCGGCAATTTTCAAAATTCAAAACGCTGTTACACAAACAATTTTTGCCCAATTTTGATGTTATGACCGAACTACAAAATGGTTATGACCGAACTACCAAATTCTGACACGGGCGGTTGATTTTAATACCTTTTTGCCAATTTTCATTCGATTACGTTAAGATTTTAACTCAATAAAGAAGATAGATAAAGCTATAAATTTAGTAAATTGCATTTAAATTTGACAAAAATTGTTCGTGTAACAAGTAAGACTTTTTAGTTCAATCAGGACTCATAGCTTCATCTGAATGATCTTTGGTTGAAGGCATTGATTTAAAAAAAAAATATATAGATGTAGGGTGGGAAAAAATAAACAGTAGTCAAAGGGTTAAAAATGTAGACAATAAGAAGAAGAAGGAGTAGTGGGGAGAGAAGCAGCAAGATGGTAAAAAGCAGTAGAAGTCGAACTAAGTTGGGCTGTTGAATTAAGTTGAAATATTAAGTTGTTAAGTTGATTAAAGCTGTAAAGTAGTTAAGTTGTGATTAATAAGTTGTCAAGAAGTATTTTTATAATTAATCTAAGTTGTAAAGTTGTAAGCAATAATAATAAACTGTAAAAGAAGTAAAGCAATAAATAATATAGAAAATCTGAACGCAGTAGTGGCCATCCGGATCCCTCATCAGAAGTGGGATAGAAAATGAGCGCGACTCTTGAAGTGACCATGTAAAGAAAAGTGACAAAACATAAGTGCGCGACAGAGTGTGACGCTTGTGATTGAACTGAACGTAAAGAAGAGTGATAGAACATTACTTATTAAGTATACGATATATTTTTATAGTGAAAAGAGCTGAACTATAGCGTTTATTGTGAATCAGAGTGCAATAGAACATTGAAATACTTATTGTTGACTTTTAAATATTTCAAAATGGAACGAAAATTTTATAGTGAAGTAGACATTACAATAAATTCAAAAAAACGTGTAAGTGACATATTACGTACACCACTATGTGGAAAGACGATGCTTACATCAACAGTGAGTGTAAATAAAAACAACAATAAAACAATTGAAGTGCGTGAAAGAGAACTTTTAGATCGCGAGTGGCAGTTGATCGAACGTGAAAAAGCAATGTTAGAAGAATCAAAAAGACTTATAAATAATACTAGCCGTGTTAGTAATAATAATATCTCGAATATGCCGTTACATTTAATAGAATCAATGTTGCCGGAATTCGAACCAAGTGCAAAAAATAAAGTGACAATTGAACAATGGCTACGTAAAGTTGAAGACATTAGTATTTTATACGGTTGGGATGAACGTTTAACATTATTACGTGCGATATCAAAATTAAAAGGTGCAGCAAAATTTTGGTATGAGGCATCTGAAAATTCTATAATAACGTGGGACGATTTTTGTAAGAAAATTATAACCGCCTTTCCAACGGTGACAGATGAATCTGACATTCATTTCGAATTAACAAAACGTTTCAAGAAGAGTGAAGAGTGTTACGAATCATACGTTTATGAAATGGAAGCTATCGGACGAAAAGGAAATTTCAGTACACAGTCCATAATAAAATACATAATAGCGGGACTGCGTGACACAGAATTGGCTAAATCGTTGTGCCTGCGAAGATTTAATGATATTCCTGAGTTGTTAAGTCAAATAAAATATTATGAAAACACTGTTTTACAAACCAGACAGCGTTTACCAGTAATCAGTAGCAAGAATGAAACATCACGTTACAAATATCCAAAAAATTCTACGAACGCAGAAAATATAAAACGATGCTACAGTTGTGGACAAAGTGGGCATTTGATAGGGAACTGTCCATCAAAGAAGGAAGGATTTAAATGTTTTAAATGCAACGACTATGGTCATATGGCGAAAACATGTAAGAAGAATGTTGATGATAAGAAAATTCTACTAACTTCAACGAAGCCTCCTATGCTGAAAACAATTTCTATCTACGATAAAAAGTATGAAGCGCTAGTAGACACAGGAAGTGACATAAATTTGATGACTTTTAGAACATTTATGAAATTACCTACTGCCAAGTATAAAAGACATGAATTAACGTTGAAAGGACTTGGTAATTTTGAAATTATTTCTGAAGGATATATTGAAGCCGAGATAGAGGTAGATCAACAGAATTTCTTTAGTAAATTTTACATAGTTGACTCGAATATGATAAATTATGATGTAATAATAGGCAATGAGTTGATACGCAAAGTTAAAGTTGTAATAAATGAAGGTAATGTAAAATTTGTGACACCAGATGAAAAAAGAGAACCAGTAGACATATTTAAAATTGAAGTTACGAATGAAGACCAGTTGAATATTGAAGAGAGCTGCCCTATTAGTCTGAAGAATGAAATAATGAAAATTGTTGAAGATTATGAGCCGACAGAGAAGAAAAGTACTAACATCAAAACTAAAATTATTCTGAAGGATGATATACCAGTATATCAGCACCCAAGAAAACTAGCTGAAATCGAAATAAAGGAAGTGGACAAACAAATTGAAGAAGGCAAAATTAAACCATCAGAACACAAAACAGCAGCCGTTGTTAAATTTCCAGAACCAAAAGCAAAACCGTTGTCTGACCTGTTGAAAAAAGTTGCACAAGAAACAGATAAAATGTTGAGAGCTATCAGAAAAATTTTGGAAACAGAAGAATATGAAGACTATGTAGTTGAAGATGGCATACTATACAAAGAGAAAAAGAGTGAAAAGTTGTTGGTGATACCCAAGAAGATGGAGACAGAATTGATCAGAAATGCGCATGACATCGGGCATTTCTCTGTGAAGAAATCGCAAGAAGCCGTACAGAAAGATTATTATATACCAAAGTTAACGAAGAAAGTAGAAGAGTACACAGCTACGTGTGTAACATGCATTCTCGCCAACAGAAAAGAAGGCAAGCAAGAATACAAACGAAGAAGACGAAAATCAAAATTGCATCAAGTTGGAGACGTAGTAGCTATCAAGAGGATACAGTTCGGGTCGGGTATAAAATTACGTCCAAGATACCTAGGGCCTTATAAAATCACAAAGAAAAAAGGAAATGAACGATACGACGTTGAAAGACTATATGAAGCAGAAGGGCCAAAGATAACTTCCTGTAGTGCTGATTACATGAAGAAGTGGAGCAAGAAAGACGACGAAGACAGTGAATACGATTATGAACAAGTAGACACAGACGAATTCGAGGCGAATTCAATGCAGGACGGCCGAGATGTAGGGTGGGAAAAAATAAACAGTAGTCAAAGGGTTAAAAATGTAGACAATAAGAAGAAGAAGGAGTAGTGGGGAGAGAAGCAGCAAGATGGTAAAAAGCAGTAGAAGTCGAACTAAGTTGGGCTGTTGAATTAAGTTGAAATATTAAGTTGTTAAGTTGATTAAAGCTGTAAAGTAGTTAAGTTGTGATTAATAAGTTGTCAAGAAGTATTTTTATAATTAATCTAAGTTGTAAAGTTGTAAGCAATAATAATAAACTGTAAAAGAAGTAAAGCAATAAATAATATAGAAAATCTGAACGCAGTAGTGGCCATCCGGATCCCTCATATATATATATATATATACGAATTTGAATGTGACAAGAGCTGATTGAGCAAAAGGGTGGTCATTTTTGGATTCAGTGTATCCAAATTACCCTTAAAAAGTTGTATGCCCTGCAGCAAAGTGGCTGTCGGCCAGTGTTATTATTGAAATCAAAATTCTTTAATAAAGTTCACAACATATTAAAATTCAATATATGTCTCTACAGATCGCAATTAACAAAACAAAACTGTAGAGAAAATCCACCTATTTAGTTGCAAAAGTTAATTATGTTTCTATTATATTGGCACATAAATTTAATACGTTCTTCCAGAATACTTCATTAACCAAGTACTTACGTAACTTTGTATCAAAATTAGTGAAACGATAAAATTTAGAGTTGATAGTTCTGGCTTGTACATAATATAATTACCATCGTAATTTTATATTGACCAGATAAATATCCATTAGTTACAATGTCTGCTATAGTTTGGTCAATAAAATGTGTCTACTTACTTAATGTACTGAATATACAGGCGAATCAAAAGTAAATAACTTTTCAAATATTTTGCCAGATATTTATTCTAAATTTAATAATAAATATAATAGTTAAAATAAAAAACAATAAACAGAATCTAACTAAAACAAAATGGACAAGTGCATGTTGGGCACGCACATGATAGGGTTCCGTAGTCATTCTCACTACGATTTATAAAAAAGAGTTATTTAAAAATTTTCGTGACTGAAGGGTGAAAATCAAAAAGTCATTTGACTTTTATTATTGCATTTTAGGGACCTATCAAATGACACCCCACTCAATGGAGTAAATGAAAAAAATGTGAGTTCACTTTTCAGTCTATGGAAGGGGGGTCCAAAATATTTTTGACAATGTTCGTTATACTTTTCAGTGAAAGTACTAATTAAAACCACCATTCTGAATTTTGATACATTACACATACACATTTTACACATACTGAAATTATGATACATTTTTTGTTGCATTTTGGGAGACTTTTCTAACGACACCTCACTCAATTGTGTAGGTGAAATTTAATTTTTTAAAACACTTTTCCCTAAAAACGAAAAGGTAAAAAAATAAAAGACTAAAAAATATTATAAAAAACTAATAAAATAACAAAAAATAATAATGAAGAAATAAAAAAAAACTGGTGAAACCATTCAAAATGAAAGGGTAGCCAAAAAAAGAAAAAGAAAATAAAGACAATTTACTCTTTATTACCCTACTCGTAAGGTCTTGATTCAAAGTAGTGCTTTTTAAAAGTTCCAGTTTCTCACTAATTTTTTTAATGAAATAAATTAATTGTATACCTGTTTAATAGGTTCTATAAAAGGTCTATTGGTTTTTGAAACTCGAATTTCCATGTTAACAGAAATCACGCCTTAAGCCACATTTGACCAGTGACGATATTAATATCGAATTTTCATTAATATACATTCACTTATCAAATAAATTTTTTCAAAAAAATTAAAAAAATATATATTTTTTTACTTTTCGAACACATGCTCATGAACTGAACACAAGGAATACATTTTTTCAATATTTAATTTAACTGACCTGCGTACAATCATATTAGTTCAACCTTGCCCTAAGTCAGCGATTCTCAACCTGTGGGGCGTGATAAAACTAAATGGGGGGCGCGAGCATATCGAGAAAAAAATGAGAAAACATATTATTAAAAAATTTACTGAAAGTAAAGGAATAAAATACAATCTGACATAGGTAATAAAAAATAAAATGCACGTTTATATTTACACTGATATATGTAATACACTTATAAATAGTATCGTATCAGTACTGCACAATGTATTTAATAATTAACTTATCAATATTAAATTTAACACAAGATTATTATTAGTGACTCCCTTTGACCTGTCTTGCAGAGCAAAGTTTTTCGAAAGATGGTTTAATATTAGAAATTGACACTTTAAGCATTTTTTTATATTTAGCTGAGATCTATTTTTCAGTGACAATTTTTGTATGAGGGTGGAGGGAAGGGGGGCGCGATGAGAATTGTGATTGAAAATTGGATCGCAAGTACTAAAAGGTTGAGAAACGCTGCCCTAAGTTTACAAATAAAATTTCCTGTCTAATTAATTATTATTTTTTATGCATCCTGTATATAAACATTATATGTGTTTGTGAGGTTTTCAGAAAATGGCTCCATTAATATTTCAAGCTCTTGAACGAAATATTTCCACACAATAATATGTTTTCATACCCGTTGTAGTGAATATTTTAATTGGAATTCTTCGGGCTAAAAATATGAGCGAAAAATAACAAGTTATTCTACGAAAAAAAACAACTTATTATTTTCAAATAATATGTTAATTTGCATATATGAGGAGTATTACACGTTAACAAAGCCCCCCTTGACAAATTTCAACAACACTATTTTTTAAATTTATTACCTAAAAATATCTTTCCCGTATATTTTATCCCAAATATATTTTTTTTAAATATACATTTTCGATTTCTGTGTCTTATTTTTTTTTATTAAGATGGATTATTTTTGAAACGGTTAAAAAAAATGTTTTTAATTAAATTTATAGAATGTACTTTTATCTATAATTTATGTTCGATTAATTTTCCCCCTCAAAATTTGTTTAAAGTAATAATCGATTTTCTAATTTTTTTTAATTTTTCGTATTATTTTTTAAACGGTACGTATTAGAAAAAATGTTTGAGATACAAGTTATAGAGAATATTATTTTATATTTTATCTTATGAATTAATCAAAAAAATAATAATTTTAGTTTTAATTGAAAAGTAATTTAAATAATACAAATAATCTAGTTATCTATGAAAATTTAGGAATTTATTTTAAAAAATTAATAATCAAATGTTGAATAATGTACAGTGGTGCCTCGCATAACGAACGCTGCGCACAACGAACTTTCTGCTCGTTCATTGCGCGACTCGCACAACGAACCTCGCTTCACTCAACGAACTGCATCGTGTTTAATTTTGCCGCTCCTACGTATCACGAAGTCGCCCAAACTTCCAAGGTCGCACGCAGTCGATGCTCAAACTTGCATGAACAATATGAACATGTATCAACGCGCTTCAGTTGTTCTTTTCTGTACTTAACTCACACACCTGTTTGTTTTAATAAATGTAATTTTGTGTGTCTATATTATGAATTCTAAAAAAAACAGGAAGATGATTTCTGTTGAAATGAAACAAGAAATAATTAGAAAGAGGATTTGACCCTGCAAACCTCGGTAGACTCTCCTAAATCTGATTCTGACTAAAAATATAAAAAATGTGTGTACAATGTTTTTTATGTTACAGTACCATATTTTATGCTACATAACGAATTAAAAATTTTAACATGTATTGTTATGGGAAAACGCGTTTCACTTAACGAACTTTTCGCATAACGAACTTGCTCCCGGAACGAATTAAGTCCGTTATGCGAGGCACCACTGTATTTTTAATATAATTATTTTGAACATTGCTAAAATAAAATGTGTTATATGAAATCGATTTGTCTTTATATTGTGCATCTCTCTCTACTACCTTTTATTGCCAAATTCAAATTTTTAAGTTATTAAAATTTAAATGAATGAATATGCAGTCAAGAAAATGTTTGTTAATTAATATCTCACAAACAACAGCTCTACACTGTACATGTAATTATATCAATACTTCGGGATCATGATGTATAAAAAAGTCTTGTGCCAACCAGGGCAGATTTTTTTTAATATGTAATTCTAAATTTCTACTACAAACCGTTACAAAAATAAATACAACAGAATTATTCAGTACTGATTAAGTGATGCTCTTCGATAATATAAGATGCACATCTACTGAGAAATTTCAAATCTATATGCTTTGGCTGCAGAACGTTCGGAGTCGGATATTAAAAAATAAAAATAACCAAAGATAATAATACAGTTGTCTTAAAAAAATCCTAGTCCAACATAATAAAAGTCCAGTTTATGTAGAAAATAAAATAAAATAGAAATATTTATACTCCACATTAATCGCACAAGTTTTTATGGTGCTTTTAAAAACAACTAACAAGCGTGCTTTGTTGTGAACTGTGTTATAAAAAGCACAGATGACGTTAATGTTTGTCCGGAATATGAACACCGGATTTTTTTTTCGTTAGAGAACTTTTTCGATTAATTTTTATCACATGCGCTTGACACCCAAAAATTAATTTGATATAATTTATTAACACATTCAATCACAAAACTTTAATTAAACTTGCCGTTAATTTGTTTTTAAGGATAATAAAAAAAGTTTTTTTTAATCCAAATTTTTACAAAAAGTTATTTTTTTATTAAGATTATACCTAAAGTATGTAGATACGATTGATATCAATGATACCAACATAGTATAGAAACTACGTAATTCATATTTGACAGTATTGGTAATAAATTATTCTAAAATTTTGTAAAAAAAATAGTATATGTTACAAAAAGCATGTTTTTACATGAAAAAGTCAGTATTTTAATAATAAACTTAATTCAATATTATTTTTAACTTGTCACATGATTACAAACGCGTCTAGCACATCTGTCATTCGTATGACGTCAGAATACATGTTACACGTCAAAATACCCAATCGCTATTTGTTAGTTTCAACTTGTTTACTGATGTCTGACGTCATTCACACCACGTGATTTTTGAATGCCCGTTAGGCCGTGGCAATACGCTTCGAGTCGACTTAGACCGAGTTCACAGCACCAGTGAACTCGCATAAAATAATCACGTGTAGACATCAAAAAGCAATATAGTATACAGCATGCTATTATTTTATGCGAGTTCGCTGGTGCTGTAAACTCAGCTAAAGTCGACTCGAAGCGTATTGCCACGGCCTTATGGCAAGAAATTTTTTATTTTTATAGAAAATAAAATACTACTTTCAGCATGTTTTTTTTAACTATCTACTTCATACATACACACAATGTACAATATCCATGTTTTAAAATTTAGGATGGAGCTGTTTGCACATACCGTATGTGCATGCAATTGCCTATTTGCACATATAACTAACCTAACGTACACTACTAACCTACTCCACAACCTAACCTATTTTGGTACATATACATACAGTATGTGCAAATAGCCACTTTATAAAATTTAACATAATGAGTCGATTTTACATCGTACTTAGGCAATATATAATAGCCAAGAAAGGCCCAACAAAATAGTAATAATAATAATAATTAGGTGATAATAATTATTAGTAATAATTATATGATTATTTATAATGTAGGTTAAAATTTCTGGGTACTGTTTGTTTATTGAAACCGTGCATAAATCTCTTAATAAGTCGGAACAAATTTTTTTTTTCACTACGTAATTTAATTTTTATTCTCTCCATTATTTCAGTCGTTAAAAAATACATTACTCAGAACTATAATGAAAATTGACATAAAAAACACTTAAATATTACAATTAAATAAAACTGTATATATTTGAGAATAAGTAAGAACAAAAAAGGAAACTTAATATCGTAAAAACGTCATCAGTGTAGTGCTGGTTATTGTATTTCTGGTGCTTTTCTTGAGCTTTTTATTGCATTAAAATGTTCCATCAAGTGACAATGATGTAAAGCAGACGGGCATTCTCTTAATTGCCAATTCAGTTTCAATCTTAGAACCGTCAACAATAAAAGTGTTTCTTTCAAAAAATATTTCTCGTTACAACTTTTTATTAATTCTCAAATAGAATTTATGTCGTTATATCCAATATCATGTTCTCGGTATAAAAGAGAGTGCATTTTTATTTTTAACAAAACAATGTATGTATTTCACAGTTACATATAAAAGTTACCAGAAATTTATTTGTTTTTGTAAAAAGTCGACACAACGAAATATATCGAAAGTTATGCATTTTAGAAAAAAATATTATTGGTAAAAATTGTATGGTTTTAAAGGGGGAACAGCATTATTGATTTATTTTTTATTTGGTGGACGATTTCGAAATCTATAGAAAGTAAAATTGTTTTTTAGATGGAATCTATATTTTTTATTACATCATCGTATTCTATGAATAAAAAATCGGTCAAGTACAAGTTATACTTGCATAATTAGTGTTCCGTGCCATAACCCCCCCCCCACTTCAATTATTTAAAAAAATTAAAAATATGTAAGGTTAGATTAGGACTAAAACAAATAGTTCAGCAGTTATAAGGAAATAAACAATTAAATTGTTTATAACAATAGGGTATTTGACAGAATTTTAAAATATATTGAAAATTGTGCTTATGTTTATAACAGATACTTCCTTAGTCTTTTTTTCCAAAATAATGCCGAAAAAAACGCTGAAAATAATCTTTTTCTATTTAAATGAAAAAATTCACTCCAAAACGCGCATTCAGTCACGTGGTATGCGTGACGTAACTGTTTAGAAAACAAATTGAAGTCAACCAATAGGAGTCGAGTATTCTGACGTTTTTAGTAAGTAACTACGTCATACCAGTGGCAGTTCTGCTAGACGCGTTTGCGGTCACGTGACAAATAGGTTAAAAATTACATTTTAAAATTAGGTTTATTATTAAAATATTGATTTATTTCACGTAAAAAACACTTGATTGTAAATAACAGTAATATGTACTACACTAATTAGAACATTTTAGCCTTTATTATTAATAATGTCAAATACCATATTGATCGTGATAGATTTTATTAATTCTGATAATTTTTGGTGAACATTAAAAATAACAAAAATATGTTTATATGATGTTGATGTAATTATTTAAATTTAATCCAACAATTTATCTTTATATTTGATATCATAATAAACGCGAAGGGAATCCGCGGATATTTTCTTAATACACCCCTTATATTACAAATCACCCCTTAAAATGCTATAAATATATGCAGGACTGACAAACTTGGCGCCACTACTGGGGGGAGTAGAGGAGTAATAAATAAAACAATTCTATATCAAAAACAATCTAATGATAAAACTAAGTACCTACGTATGTCACCTAAAAACACGATAATTAATTTTCTGTGGTTAAAGTACTTTAGTGTAAGCTCATAACTAATCCTGTACAATAAACACGTTATGATTAATTGTGGCGTACTTAACACGACACAACTATGACAAATGATTGTACAGTTAACGGGCCGTAAACATTAGAGAAGTGCACATTATACCTACATACAAATGAACATTTATTCCAAAACGTTTGTTCAATTTCTTAAGACGCATTAACATTTCTCTGACTCTAAGACGTCATTTTATTGACACTTGTCAAAAAAGATTTCAGAATTAATGATATAATTCTGAAAAGTTAAAGGGTCAGAAAGTAGAAACGATTGGATATACGAAAATCTTATTTCATTGTTATTTCATGTTTGAGGTACTAAGCAGTACAAACGACACTGAATCCAAATCTGTTAACTTTAAAATATTTTGAAAACTACATATGTAGTTTACGATCTTATTTTTGTTTTTCCCATCGAGCCCTTAGAGTTAAAAAATAATCTTTGGTGAAACAAATGAATGCACAAAAAGTAAAAACGATTGCCTATGATAAACAATTTATCAAAAAATCCAAATAAGAAATACCTACATTAGAATTTAAAGGCTGTAGCCGGGTAAACATGCAAAATTGGCCTTTGCATGGATTTGGCTGATTATTTTTTTGAAAGTCACATTCTATGTAACATTCAACCTGACCAAATATTAGCTTCCAAAAATTTGTAGTTTTCGAAAAAAAATATTTTTTTTTATTTAAAAAAAATTTTTTTTTTTTTATACTTAACACTGGTTTACAAAAAAAAAGTTTATGAATATTTGACGAGACCACTGTATTCTTATGTATTTTGACCTCCTGAATCCGAATCTGAGGTCCGTTGACCTTGGTCACGTCAGGTTCAAGGTCATTTCAAGGTCAATTTTAAAAAAATCGCTAAATGAATTCAAAAATGGCGCCTGCAGGGGGCTTCAAGCAAAAATTTTGTCTGTCCCCTCCCTCTTACTCGGTAACAACTGATTCAAAAAATCTGAAAAAATAAGTAACGAGGCTTTGGTGAGACTACCTACGATAAATATTAAAGTCACTAATATCATTTCAAATTTTGGAGAAATCGTAATTTTTCAAGTATCTAGATACATTTATCTTAAACAAGATAATGTATCTATTCGTATCTAATATATAAATATCTAACGTATTTAAATATTTTTAAGATATGTTAAAACTTTATCTTTTTTTGTTACATTTGATAGGTAATTTGACAAAAACATATTAATGTTTAAAAGTGGCACTCAATTTAATGTTTAGTTATTATTTCAATGCAATGTTGATATAAATGTGTTCATTATTTATAAAAAAAAGTGTTATAAAAATTATACCATTGTAGTAATCGCATATACAGTTAACTATTATATAAATTATGATAGTTATGTTACATGAAAATTGAGAAAAACAATATAGTGACTTGAACATATAATATTATTTAATATTATAGACGATTAAAATAAGAAAGCCAAAGTGAGCTACTTGACAATAGAGTAGATATGAATGCAGTTTTCTTTGTGTTTGTAAGATGTAAGTGCAATAGGCATGAAACCAATAATAAACGATACTTTTTATTGTATATAAATAATATAAATAAATTAAATAAGGCAATGTGCCTGAGATGACAGAAGATACTACATTAAGCTGCAATGACAGACAAAGTGCGTGAGCTGAAAGAAGAGACAATTGATGAAAACGGGAATACATCGTTACATCAGGCCTCTTTAAATGGTCAAATATTTGAGGTGGTTGAACTGCTAAATAGAAATGTAGATGTGAATCAAGTTAACAAGAACCATGAAACTGCACTACATCAGGCTGTTATTGGAAATCATCCGACTGTGGCGAGACTGTTAATTCAAGAAAATGTGAACATTAATCATATTAGTAAAAATGGAACAGCATTACATGTAGCTGTTGAAACAAATCAGATTCGTTTAGTGAGAGTATTGGTAGATAATGGAGCAAACATTAACACATTTTGTTACAAAGGATTTACACCTTTGCATCTCGCAGCTCGTAATGGTAACAATGATATGTTAATAACGTTAATACATAAAGGAGCAGAGATAAATACTGCTAATGAATTCAATACTAATACAGCACTACATTATGGTACAAAGAACAATCACATAGACGTAGTGAAGGTATTGTTGTATAAAGGTATAAATGTAAATATAACTAATAAAGACAAAGAAACAGCTCTTGAATGTGCCAAAAAGGAAGGTTTTGAAGATATCGCGAACTTATTATCTAAAAATAATGGAACACTTAGTGATACTGAAAAGTTAGAAGTAGGAGAAATTTTTATTACGACCATCAGAAAACTTAATCTCGATGCATCCCAAGGAGAAGAAGTAACCGTAAACAATCAAATAACATCAACACCACCAACAAGTATTAATAACAGCAATATTATCAAAACGCAAAGTATAGATGATATTAATAACGTAGAAAATGTAAAGGACCGTTTTACTCCGAGCAAGAAAAAACATAACATAAATGATCAAAAAACATATATATATCAATGTAAAAACGTAAAAAGAAGAAAAGTAACTGAGTGTTATTAAAAAAATAGTACATATTTAAAAATATATAGTTTATTGTTATTTTGTTTAAATAATTTGCGGATTGTTATGACTATTTTATTGTTATAAAATAATTTTACTTTTAATTTAGTTCGTAAGGTTTTAAGAAGGTGGGGCCGTAAAATATTACAAATTCTCACATTGGCGATGGTGGGAGCAGGTCTCATTTGTTCTAATTAATTCTTTTAAAATCCGTTAATTGAAACCAGTTTTTTAGTTGCTTTTTCATATATTTAATCAATTCAATTAGTTTAATAGAAAAATACATTAAAAATTATACTCTTTCTTTCCACGCATTTAAGTTGCTATATATAAATTACAATTTTTCAAAACTATTGAAATTAAGTATCGTGAAATAATTCATTTACCTTATTCATTATGCTATACGTCTAAATTTCTTTTCTTTTCTAATGCTATAAAATACTAAGGTAAAGAAAGGAGGGGGATCAAAAAAATACGAACTGTTACAAAGAGGAGGGGTGGGTCATAAATTTTGAAAATCATATTTACGAAATTTTTTTTAATTAGGTACATATCTTATTGAGAAGGTATTTAAGTATTTTCGATACGCACCTACATAAGTAGGTTCATAATCTTTTTGTTCATTTTACATATGATACAAAATATTGTGATTACTATTGATATTTTTTTATCATTGTTGATATAAATGTGTTCATCATTTATACAAAAAAGTGTTATAATAATTATACAATAATAGTGTACGCGTATACATAGCTAACTATTATATAAATTATGATAGCTGTGCTACCAGAAAATTGAGAAAAAAATATAGTGAGATTGAAGACTTTAACATATAATATTATGTATTTAATATTGTACACGATTTAAATAAATAGTGCTAATCGATGGTTCCATACATTTAAATAAAAATAGGTATTCCTCATTAAACATCTCACAAGGAAGACAAAGTGAACTATTTGACAATAGAGAAGATGTGAATGCTGTTTGTGGGCATGACAATTGGTACATAACCTACACAATGAAACATATCCCTACATTAACTTGCTATGGAGGGCAATCAAGACGAAGTACGTGAGCTGACAGAAGAGACAATCGATGAAAACGGGAATACATCTTTACATCGGGCCTCATTAAATGGTCAAATATTTGAGGTGACTGAACTGCTAAATAGAAGTGTAGATGTGAATAAAGTCAACAAGAACCATGAAACTGCACTACATCAGGCTATTATAGGAAATCATCCAAATGTGGCGAGACTGTTAATTCAAGAAAATGTGAACGTTAATCATATTAGTAAAAATGGAACAGCATTACATGTAGCTGTTGAAAAAAATCAGATTGGTTTAGTGAGAGTATTGGTAGACAATGGAGCAAACATTAACAAATTTTGTTACAAAGGATTTACACCTTTACATCTCGCAGCTTGTAATGGTAACAATGATATGTTAATAACGTTAATACATAAGGGAGCAGATATAAATAAAGATAATACAATCGATAGTAATACAGCACTACATTATAGTGTACAGAATAATCACATAGACGTAGTGAAGATATTGTTGTATAAAGGTATAAATGTAAAAGTTATTAATACAGACAAAAAAACAGCTCTTGATTGTGCCAAAAAGAAAGGTTTTGAAGATATCGCGAACTTATTATCTAAAAATAATGGAACACTTAATGATACTGAAAAGTTAGAAGTAGAAGAAATTTTTATTGCGACCATCAGAAAACTTAATCTCGATGCATCCCAAGGAGAAGGACTAACCGTAAACGATCAAATAACGTCAACACCACCAACAAGTACTAATAACTGCAATAATGTTACAATACAAAGTACAGGTGATATTATAGCAGGCAAAGTAAAAATATTATTACTTAAAAAATGATAAGTTCTTTAAATTATTTGATATTTTTTCAATTTCATATGAAATTAATAACATTAATATAACGACAATAACAAAAATTGTTTAATTGACGATCGAGTTGCTATATTGAAATATTATTATTTTCTATAAATCTGTCATACAAAAATATTAGTAGAAAATAATTACTTGCAAGTACACTGTCATGTAAAAGTTTTTGGACACCTATGATAAGGTTTTAATACCTATTTTATTGTATACTAATGTGTTTATATAAACATTGTAGAATCTTTCATACTTGATGAAAATCGTGATTGAAATGTAATAAAAGTATATATTAAAGAAAAGTTTTATATCTTATCATAGTATCCCATTTTATTATTTCAGAATTGAGCATTATCTAAGGGCCAGGCATTTATTTCTATAACTATTGATAATATCAAAAAAGTTCAAATAAAAAAGAAACATTCAACAAAGAAAAATATATGTCAAAATAAAATATGTGGGTGTTTCTAATCTAAATTATTTAGATAAATAAATGATTCATATCTCCTTCAAATTTTATACAAATCTCAATTAAAAAATAAACATTTTATGAATATTTTTTTATTAATTTTTACGTAGATTACTGGTATCAATCGCATGATTTTGTGATTTATAAAATAAATAATTGATTCATCATTGTAGTTACTAAATTAATAACTAAATGAATAATAATTAAATTAATAATAACAGAAAAAAAAATTGTTTTGGCGTAAAGTTAAAAGTATGTTTTCTTGGGTATTTTTGGCTCATTGATTCCGAAAATGAACATCGTTTTTTTTCCTAGGTCTAGATTTTGAGATATTTGGAAAAAATCGTTTTTTCAAACATTAAAAAATTATAACTGTCATTTTTGATTCAAAAATTTAATTGAAAAGATAATTAAAACTTGCTATGTACACTAAAATAAAAAGACAATTTGCTGATGATTGATTAGGGTGGATGGAAATCTAATATCAAGACTAATGTATTGCTACAACAGCGATTCTCAACCTGTGGGGCGCGCCCCCCTAGGGGGCGTGATAAAACTGAATGGGGGGCGCGAGCATATCGAGAAAAAAAAGAGAAAAATTAATAAAAAATGTATTTAATTTACTGAAAGAAAAGCAATAAAATATGTTCTGATATAATAAAAAATAAAAACTAAAATACACGTTTACATTTACACTGATATAATACACTTATAAATAGGAATGTATCAGTACTGCACAATGTATTTAATAATTAACTTATCAATATTAAATTTAACACAAGATTATTATTAGTGACTCCCTTGGGCCTGTCTTGCATAGCAAAGTTTTTCGAAAGAAGGTTTAATATTAGAAATTGACACTAATTGTAAGCATTTTTTTTGTATTTATCTATTTTTCAGTGAAAATTTTTGTATGAGGGTGGGGGAAGGGGGGCGCGATGAGAATTTTGATTGAAAATTGGGTCTCAAGTACTAAAAGGTTGAGAAACACTGTGTTACAATCATTAGAATTAAAGAAATAAAAAATATCAAACAATATTACTGTTCCTTATTATGCTGTTCTATGAAATCAGACATTTTATCACATTGATCTCTGAAGATAAAATGTGCGCTTTTTTGACCAAGTTATTCATTATTGACCATAATTTAGACAATTTTTATACGATTGTTTTGAAATTTTGAAATGTCAAATGGCAGACATAAGGCTATGTTTCTGTTAATTTTTGTCATAATTCAGTGGTAATTTTGTAAATAACTAATAACAGTACGTCAAAGTTCGCGAAATGACCAATTTTCCATAACAAATCCATGTTTTTTTACATTTTATCGTCGAAAATGTACTTGAAAATGTTTTGAAATATTATTTTAGTGTACATAGCAAGTTTTAATGAAATTTTTGAATCAAAAATGAAGGTTGTAATTTTTTAATTTTTGCATGTTTGAAAAAAAACGATTTTGTCCAAATATCTCGAAAACTAGACCTAGGAAAAAAATTATGGTCATTTTCGGAATCAGTGAGCCAAAAATACCCAAGAAAACATTCTCTTAAGTACCTAGTGTTTGATCAACGAACAAAGGTCATAATGTTATACATATGTTTTTATAGTTAAATTATTCCTTTATGTGCGGACAAAGTAAGATAAAAAAAATCAATTTATTTTTTAAGATTATAATCAAACGCAAAGTCAATAAAATTTACGAAATTTATAAATAATTATGACGATATTTTTTTTATACAATGATTCTTTAGAGTTTCATCAATAAATATTGAAGTTTCCTCCTCAACCAGTTTGCCTCCCCTCTTAAAGGGGTGAAGAAAGGACCATATAACGTTATAACGATAAATGTGGCCGCACAACCAATTAAAACATGCCAAATTCGCGTGATTCAAGCAACAAAAGAAGCTCGAACAGCGCGCAGATTACAAAAGAAAAAAGAAGAAATACAAAATTCATAAAGAGATATACAGTATGGACTCAGAATGTCAGATTAAACGTAAGCACTCAACAAAAATTCTATACACAAAATTCACTGCAATTTAGATTTTTTCCTTCAAAACTTACGAAGCGTTTTTCTCGAAACTATCTTTTTCTATATGCGGTCTGCACGATAACTCAAAAAGTTTTCAATCCTTTTAGATATATTTTTTTAATTTTCAAAAATACATTCTGTAGCCATTTTTTTCGATATTACAATCTGTGATATTTTATTGTTTCTAAGAACAAAAGTTGAAATATTTCTTTATAAATAAAAGAATATTACTGTATTGTATTTTGGGAATTTAATATGTCTGTTGAAAAGATTAGTGTGTATTAAACAAAAGATTAATATCAGCTAGAAATTAAGTAGGTAAATAATTTTGTTTTGTTACAATGACTTTTAATACTGATTAAAAAAAAGAAAAAATTAAGTTTGTAATTATTTTTTAGATTAATTAAAATTTATTAAATTACTCTACATTATCTTATCACCTATAAGAAAAATATACATATGAAAAAATAAAATAAGAGGGTGTATCTAATCTAAATTGTTTATATAAATAAATTATTCATATTATATCTGCCTCAAGTTTTATACAAATGTCAATTAAAAAATAAATATTTTTTGAATATTTTTTACAATCTTTTACGCAGATTACAGGTAACAATCGCATGATTTTGTGATTTATAAAATAAATAAGTGATTCAACATTGTAATTACAAAATTAATTATCATTAATAGTAGGTACCTACCTACGCGTTTGATTAACGAACAAAGGCTAAATGTTGTACATTATGTTTTTATTATTAAATTATTTCTTTATGTTTGGACAAAGTAAGATAAAAAAAACAATTTATTTTTTAAGATTATAATCAAACGCAAAGTCAATAAAATTTACGAAATTTATAATTATGACGATATTTTTTTTATACAATGATTCTTTAGATTTTAACCAATAAATACTAAAGTTTCCTCCTCAACCAGATTGCCTCCCCCCCTTAAAGGGGTGAAGAAAGGACCATATAACGTTATAACAATGAGGCCGCACAACCAATTAAAACATGCCAAATTCGCGGCATTTTGTTGCTTTTCAAGCAACAAAAGAAGTTCGAACAGCGCGTAGATTACACAAGAAAACATAAAAAAATACAAATATTCATAAAGAGATATACAGTATGGACTCAGATTGTCATATTAAACGTAAGTACTCAACAAAAATTCTATACACAAAATTCACTGCAATTTAGATTTTTTCGTTCAAAACTTACGAAGCTTTTTTTCTCGAAACTACCTTTTTCTATGCGGTCTGCACGATAACTCAAAAAGTTTTCAATCTTTTTGAACATATTTTAAAATAAAATATTTTTTTGTCTGTTTTGTAGAATTAACAATTCTTTAGTAAAATATAAATTCATTTTATTAAATCAATATTTTAATACAAAATAAAAACTTTCATTTTTTATTGTTGTTTTATTTATGTAAGGTCCGGAATTACAGCCCAGCTACCAAAATTAATTCGCTTTCAAGCACTTTCAAATGGGGTATCAAGTTAAGATAATGTTTTCATGGATAATTTTGGCTCACTGATTCCGAAAACGACCATAATTTTTTTCCTAGGTCTAGTTTTCGAGATATTTGAAAAAAATCGTTTTTTCAAACATGCAAAAATTAAAAAATTGCAACCGTCATTTTTTATTCAAAAATTTCATTCAAAAAATAATTAAAACTTGCTATGCACACTAAAATAATATTTCAAACCATTTTCAAGTACATTTTCTACGAGAAAATTAAAAAAAAAAAAATGTTCAACAAAAAAAAACATGGATTTTTCATGCAAAATTGGTCATTTTGTGGACTTTGAAGTGCTGTTATTTACAAAATTTCCACTGACTTATGACATAAATTATCAGAAACATAGCCTCATGTCTGCCACTTGATCGTATATAAATTGTCCAAATTATGCTCAATAATGTATGACTCGTTCAAAAATGCCTGATTTCTTAGAACAGCATAATAAGGAACAGTTGTATTGTTTGATATTTTTTATTTTTTTAATTCTAATGATTGTAACAGTTACATTAGTCTTGATATTTGATTTCCACCACCCTTTAATAAGGGACAATTTGTTGATGTTGATTAATATCAACATCAACAAATTGTCTTTTCAATGATTTTGCACAGTCACTTGGACCGATTCCCAGAAAACCTTGGTGGTGTCAGTGAAGAGAAAGGTTCCACCAGGATATAAAAACAATGGAAAGTAGGAACCAAGGAAAATAGCACACCCACAAGATGGCGGACTACTGCTGGAGCCTTCAGCGCGACCGACCAAACGCACGAGTCAGCAGAAAATCATTGAAAAGACAATTTGTTGATATTGATTGATAAGAGTGCATGGAAATCTAATATCAAGACTTAATGTATTGTTACAATCATTAGAATTAAAGAAATAAAAAATATCAAACAATATTACTGTTCAATATTATGCTGTTCTACGAAATCATTATATCGCATTGATATCTGAAGGTACAATGTGCGCATTTTCGACCGAGTCATACATTACTGACCATAATTTGGACAATTTTTATACGATTGTTTTGAAATTTTGATATGTCAAATGGCACATATGAGGCTATGTTTCTGATAATTTATGTCATAATTCAGTGGAAATTTTGCAAATAACAGCACGTCAAAGTTCGCAAAATGATCAATTTTGCATAAAAAATCCATGTTTTTTTTGTTGAACGTGTTTTTTTTCCATTCGTGGAAAATATTGTTGAAAATGTTTTTAATTATTATTTTAGTGTACATAGCAAGTTTTAATTATCCCTTCAATTTTTCAATAAGAAATGACGGTTATAATTTTTTAATTTTCGCATGTTTGAAAAAACGATTTTTTCAAAATATCTCGAAAACTAGACCTAGGAAAAAAAACTATGGTCATTTTCAGAATCAGTGAGCCAAAATTACCCAAGAAAACATTGTCTTAACTTTGCGCCAAAATGGTAATTGTAATTATTTTTCAGATTAATACAAAAATAAAATATGCTACATTAGACTTTGTATATAGAACAATAATATCGATAAATAAAATTAACTAAAAATGAGATAATTGGGTAGATCTAATCTAAATTATTTAGATAAATAAATAATTCATATTATATCTCCCACAAGTTTAATACAAATGTCAAGAACTAATCTTTTACGTAGATTACTGGTATTAATCGCATGATTTTGTCATTTATAAAATAAATAAGTGATTAATTACATGTAATTACTAAATTAATAATCATTAATAGTACGTGTTTGATTAACGAACAAAGATAATAATGTATATATATTTTATGTTTTTATTATTAAATCATTCCTTTATGTTCGGAGTACTTCGGACACAAAGTAAGATAAAAAAAATATTTTTTAAGATTATAATCAAACGCAAACACAATAAAATTTACAAAATTCATAAATAATTATGACGATATTTTTTTCATACAATGATTTTTTAAGGTTTCACCAATAAATTCTGAACTTTACTCCGCAACCAGAATTTATAAATAAGAATTTATTTATAAAACCCATTTCTGTAGAAGAATATTTTTAAATTGTTTAAATCGATCGACGCCGAAGAAACCATGCAGATCATGAGGCTACAATTTTCGAACATTGGTCTAAAGAATCCCAATATACACATATAATTTACTTTAAACAAATTTCCTTATATTTTTTTGATTACTTAACTATTAAGTGTGTTAGGGATTTTTATATTAGAATATCAGGATTATAAATTATTATTTAAGGGGCTGAATTTTCATGCAGAAATATTACATCCAAAATTATTAACTCTATACTGCTATGTCAAGTGGAACGAAGTGATCTTGTTAGAAAAGACCTCCGGGTTAACTCGTGTCGTATGATTTATAATACACACACAAACACACACACACACACACACACACACACACACACACACACACACGCACACACACGCGTACACTCACGCCAATTAGACCAGCCTCCTTTCTGAAAGCGCCTTTCGTGCTCTCTATTATGAATAACTTTTACATCCAATTGCACTTTACCCTTTGCGGTTTATCGAACGACCCTTTTCATAAGCTGCCAAATTTATTGAAAAGATAATTTTTCACAAACTTTTCTAACGCTTGAGATTGTTTTACTAACTTCTCAGATACGGTTTTATTTATTTATTTGTTGTAGATTTTTCGTATATTGGCACAATTGATTTTCAGAAGGTAGGTATATGTTTGAAAATAAATATTTATTGATATGATTAAAACTCACAATGATATATTTGAGTTGTCAATATAGTTTTTGTTGAATTCCTAAATTGAATTAGTGAAAAAGCAAAAAATAAATTGATGTGGCCACCACAAGACTTTATTATTATAAAAAAAACGAATATCTTGAATTTTTTACTACGAACAGTTTCAAAAATAACTAGAAGTCATTTATTAAGTATTTTTTGTATTTAAAATATATGTTTTCAATACGAAACAGAATTTTCACCGTGAACAACAATAAGATAAACGAGAATATTTCCATATTGGTAAAAAATTATCATATAAACAAACAACCTCTATCGGAGCTAAATAGATCATGAATTTTTTACATTGATCACATTTTTTACATTAAGATAGACAAATTATTTTTTTCTGTGTATGCATATACTTTTTATTCATATTTCTCTAATGCATAAACTCATCGCTCTCTCACGCATATACTCTCTCTTTAGCGTTCCACCTTGAAAAAATTTACAACTCCCTAACAAAAGTTTCACCTTAATAATGTGTCCTAATAATGAAACGTCCATAAACTGCACTACGCTTTTTTCTATAATCTTTGCCCCCCCCCCCCCCCCCCCAATTACCCCATGTATGTTAGATAATAATATATTTGTTTATTTAATAAATAACACTATACCGATTGTGAATATGTTATTTATATTTTTTAAAACTATTTCAGAATGTAGTAAACCTTATAAAAAAATATGGGTTATTCGTCCAATGATGTTTTATTTTTATTTGCATGAGAGAAAGTTACGTAACTTTTGAATATGACCCCCTCCCTCATGCAATGTCATATTGACATTAGAGGTGCACTCTCCTCTTCTCCTAGAAGAATTACGTGGTTTATGGACGTTCCTTATTCGCTAGCCAAATGATTGTTCTCATTCTTAAAAATTAAGAATATAAATAATGTTAAAGTGTTCTGCTTGCTTTCCGAAAGAAAATCAAATTATGTATACTCGGAAAAAAATAAAAGTGACAAGGTAAATAATATTCTTAAATATATTCATGGATTTGAAATACTTAGTATTACAAAATTATAAAACAAGTGGAATTTATGCTGTCTAGACGTATGTACTTTCGATAAAGTTTTAGTTATAAGATTCGAGTGGGAGAGACTAAGATAAATTATAATAATTTTAGAGGCTCTAAGATATAATTTTGGGCCCCATTTCATACTATTAAAAAGTGACAATTTAGGGTTATAGGCATGTAAATTATGATCGTTGAGATTTTACTGTTATCCAAAAATGTTGATGCCTTGAGATATCTGCTGCCTAGTTTGTGTATTGGAAGAAGTGCCACTATTTTTAAATATTAATCAGCGATTTTTACAAAGAGGGTATCGTTTTTCTTTTAGTATCGAAAATATTTTTTCATCTATACATGGAAAAAAGAAACCTGAAGAATAAAATATAATATTTGTTTACTATCTAAGACTGTAATAATATAATTTTAGGCTGTAATGTTTGTAGTTTATCCATCTATTTATACTGACTATCTGCAAACATTATTACAGTTTTGAGACTGTAAAAACGGTATGGAGAACCATAAATGACTTCCATCTATATCTATAAAAGAGTTTGTCCTTAACCACTCACTCACTCATTCACTCACTCACTCACTCATATATCAACGTACAGCCCAAACCCCTAGACCTAGAAACTTGAAATTTCGTAGGTACCTTCCTTTTATGAAGTAAACACCCACTAAGAAAGGATTTTTCGAAATTCAACCCCTACGGGGTTAAAACAGGGTGTCAAATTTTATATAAATTTTTTTTTTTTTTGTTCACATTTAATTGAAACTTATCGAACATACTCTACAATATAAATAAAGAAACAATAATTTCAGCATTTCCCAAAATGTAATCCCTAAGTGGAAAAATTTGTTAAATATTTTTTTTTGTATTCACCGGGGGTAGACAGGGTATGTGTTTTTGATACGTTTATCTGCATAGCTAATGGTGGAGTCGGGCAAAATAATTTGCAATAAAAAATCGAAATTCAACCCCTAATGGCCAGGGTAGACAAGGAGTTAGTTTTTACAATTTTTAACTAAGATCCGAGATATTTACGTTTTTTTATAGGTAATGAATAAAAATCAATATAAAAAAAATTAATATGTCATCCCCTATCACGTATGGAGGGTTCTAATTAGTTTCGAAGTTTACGTGAGCGAAGCCGCGGGATTCCGCTAGTGTTCTATAATTTAATTGGATTGAACTACAAGTGTACCAAGTCTTATCAAAATTGGTGAGATAATACTCACTTTTTAGACAATAATATATAGGTACAAAATTTCGAATATTTCCGGAACCCTTAATCCGATTAGCACCAAAATCAATAGGTCTGGAGTACTCACTGAGACAAACATTTTCCCCAAAAATAATTCAAATCGGTGCATATCTACAGTAGTTATCGTGAATGAAAGAAAATTCTATATCCAGACACAGACACACACACGCACAGCCGTCATGCGGAAATCAACTTTTCTTTACGTTTTGAAGTTAGTACAATCAGAATCTGCTCTTATCTCGGACACGATTTTTTGACGGTATTAATGCTATATAGGTTTTTACTTATCCGTGATGTACAGGAAAAACTAATTTTTCAGTTTTTTTTTTTGTAGGTACAAAGTATAAAACATTTTTTTTCGCTGCGTCTATTTGTCGGTGTACAATTTTCTTAGTAACTACTAAACGAATTTTGTTATGGTTTTCACTAATGGATAGAGAGTTAAACGAGGAAGATTTAAGTGTATAATTGGTGGATATTTTGATTCAGAAAAAAACAATCATCGGAAAGGTATTTTCGTGTGCGCTGCGTAAATAGTTAGTGATAAGTACAAACAATTTTTAATAGGCTTATTACAGATTAAATTAATATCCCCAGATACAATCGAGTCTAATAGTTAATACTAAAATAAAGGTATAATTATAATAACATTATTATAAAACCCCTCTACCATATTGATCCGTTACATCGAAGCTCTACTATATACTTCACTAATTACATTTTTAATAATTGCTTTTTTTTTACTCGGATCATGGATTATTATTATCAAAAACATTATTAACGATGCGACAGTGTTAATTCTTAACACATAGCGTTCATGTAATGAAAGGTATCATCCAAAAATAGAAGATGGAATATTTCCTAATATCAAAGGGCCAAAGTCCACCGGCCTCTATTAAATCGTCCCAACATCAAAGAGATAACAGCGACAAGCAGTGACGTAATTTTAGACATATCAGCACTGGTACGGCATCCTTTTAAACAGTGGTGTACCCATGCAGGCTCAACATTATTATATCATTAATTTATATACACAGAAAAAATAATTTGTCTATGTTTTAAATAAAACGAGCAAGTGCATGATAGGGTTTTATTGTTATTCTCACTACGATTTATAAAAAAGAGTTATTCCAAAATTTATATGACTGAAAGGTTAAAATCAAAAAGTCACTTGACTTTTATTATTGCATTTTAGGAGACCTATCAAATGACTACCCAATCAATGGGGCAAATAAAAAAAATGTGAGTTCACAAATATTTTTGACAGTGTTCGTTATAATTTTCAGTGAAACTACTAATTAAAAGCTACATTCCGAATTTTTTTCAGATTTTTTGAATCGATAGAAAATAGAGGGTGACAACGACATTAAAAAGCCAATATATCGTGACTGAAGGGTTAAAATAAAAAAGTTATTTGACATTTTTTATTGCATTTTAGGAGACCTATCAAATGACATCCCACTCAATGGGATAAGTGGGAAAAATTCGAGTTCATTTGTCAGTCTATAAAAGGGGGGTCCAAAATATTTTTGACAATGTTCGTTATAATTTTCAGTGAAAGTAGGTATTAATTAAGTAAACTATCAATAGAGGGGGGGGCGCTTTTATAATGACTTTGGAGAAAAAATACATCGTGATTAAAGGGTTAAAATAAAAAAGTTTTGTACAATTTTTTGTTGCATTTTAGGAGACCATTCTAACGACAGCCCACTCAATGGGGTAGGTGAATTTTTTTTTTTTAATTAAATTATATTATTTCTGTTTTTGAGTCATCAATCTAATATACCAAACCGTATACCAAATTTCATCTAATTATGTCAAAAATTTACAAGACGGACGGACGGACATGGAGAAACTATAAGGGTTCCTAGTTTTCTACGGAACCTTAAAATAGATGGTGTACTAAAACGTTGGGAACCCTTGGTATAAACTTTTGACGCGACGATATCAACTTTTTCGGTCTACTTAAGACTCTGACATGAGAGTAAAAACGTCAACAGCCCGAAAACTTAATTCATAATATTTGCATGTGTCAGAAAAAAACATTGATTTCCCTATTCACTGTAATTAGATTCAACATCCTATATACATCAAATAAAATTCAGAAATCAAAACAATTGAATCCATTTTAAAAAACAATTAATATTAAACAACTTACTGCGTTCCCCCCACCCAACATCATATAACAAATAATTGCTTTTTTACAAAATAAAAAATATATGAACAAAAATAAAATATAAATTGTTCTCACGATACGCCACTGGTCAGAAGAATCTAAAACCCTCGTAGGATTTTCATTACAAGTTGTTTTTGTGCGGAAGGTACAGAGAAAATATTAGAGGTATTTTTACCCGGTAAATCATCATTATTGGTTCGGAATGTCCCATTCCAATCTAATTATTTTTTATACAACGTCTATAGGTCGGTTCATAAGTCAAAAGAGCTTAACTATAAAATATGTTGCTTAAGAGGTTGACACCATAGAAAAATAACACATAGATTTCGATGAAACTTTGAAAATAACAAGACATTTATATTTAAAAAAATCCTTGTAAAATTTCAATGTCATTAGGAGAATAGTTTAAGGCTGAACATGCTATTTGAATTGCCATAAGAATTACTATAAAGAAATTACAGTTTTTTATTTTATGCTCAGCTCTGACCAGTATTAATAAATCATTTAGGAAAAAATACAGTGATAAACTAGATTAATTTTTCTTTGTTATGACATACTTAATTTTTCAATTAAATTTTTTTATATATTAATAAGAAAATCTGAAAATGTGTGTATTTTTCTTGATATGATAGAACTCAAAATTCTTGTAAAATACGGAGAAAAAAATATACCACGACATAGATATTTGTTTAAGCTTTCTAATTTTATAATAATTCTGCAATTTTCATTTGAAAATATTGAATGTAAGCCTAAAAACATAAGAACTAGTTCTATCCTTTGTAGCTTCATCTTTGTTTAATTTCGAGAATATACCATTTTTCATTCGATCGTCAATTGTCACTGAATTACTTGTATCTGTCATTTCCCCTCAGGGCTAGACTTGTGCAAATAATTTTTGTTTTCTACGGTGGCGACATCTCGTGGAAATTAGTTTCGGAAAAATCGGCATGAACAGCCTTAAGAGATATTAAATAAACAAATTAACATGCATTCTTATGAGAACTGCATAATTTCGAAACAAGACATGACTTTTCAAAGTGATGTGACATAGAGAATTTGATGAAAATTTGAGCATACATTCTTTATTCATTTACAAAGATATCTGTAAATTTTCAGAATGATTAGGAAACGCGTTTTTTAATTAAAAAAATATAAGTGTGTGAAAAAAAGAGAGAGACACATCTATGTGATTTCGCATGCTCCAGAGAGAGACACATCTTGCCTTTACTCTATGCTTATCCACAGGCGCTTATTTGTACTATTCCTCGCAAAGCCAGCTCCGTATCCTATAGTGTCAACCTCCTTAAGAAAGCGGTATTCATTTTCATATATTTTACACGGTATTACATTAATCAAAAATCGTTATCTCACTTTTAAATACTTTTAAATGAAGAAAACGACACTTAAAGGATGATTTATGGAGATTCTATTTTTATTTTTTGTTTTACGGTTGAGTGTATTTACTCTAGGTGCAATAGTTTTTATCGTATGATTGTGTGCTATCACTCATTTTCTTCGAAAATTTGTATTTTACAAATTTTACTTTAAGTATTTTTTTAAAAGTTTCACATTTTCACACAATATTAATTAATAACAAAAATTTTCTTTAAAAAATCTCCAGAAATCGTCCTTTAAGTTCCGTTTTCTTCCTTTGTAATTATATTTTTCATGTATAAGTGTATATATTCTTATAGACGGATGTCTGCCAAATGATTGTATTGCAATAGATTTCGATTTTAAAAAATAGATAAGTGTAAAATGTGCTTAAAACATCGCGCGAGGGTCGCGTACCTTGAAGACCTCATTTTGCTCTGTCCCGACGTAGTAATTTTGGTTAATTTTTTTTCAAAGCATTGTCAACTAATGTACTTTCGATTCCTATGAAACAGAAAGAGTTATCTCGACCTTGCTGGTTATGTGGAATAGATATGTTTAACTTTTAACCGCAGCTCTATATTACATTTTACATAGAACGATATCGTATATGCTATGTAAAAGTACGCCGAGTTATTAATAACTCTTTATAATTCATGAAAGGTATCTCCTACATAAAAACCCGTAGGTTCGTTTTTGTAGTGAATTATCTCAGCTACAAATTAGTAAAATACATTTTTGTTCGAAAAGGTCACCGTTTTCGTGATATTTGAAAAATACTGTTTTTGTGAACTTTGACCCCACAAAATTGACACTTGCACATGTCAAATCGATGAGGAACTTTCACACATTATTAAGTATCTTTATACTAAGGTGTATGCAAAAATTTAGTCAGTTACAAATTTTTTCCTATCTTCTATATTTTTATGTCTATTTTTCCTGGACTATTTAAAGAAAATTACGATTTTGTAACAATTAAATTTCTGCTACTTTGAAATAAGTTGTAAACAATTTTTGTATTCTAGAACAAATAAATATTACTATTTGAGAAACCGCCGTTTTTCATATTTTATTATAATAGTCCAGTCGCCAGACAATTTCGTATAAGGGTGACGGATTACTTTTTCGAGAAATTGGTACATTTCAATCTATAGAACATGGTGATAACTCCCCCCCCCCCCCCTTCAATGGGAGGTGCATAACTTTGTAGGGGCTTACAAAGCTGTCTAAAATTAGTTATTTAGGCGTAATACTAGGGCTGTCAGTTTTAGGATAAAACAGGTTTAATAAATCTTAAAGCTGATAAAATTACGAACAAAATAGTATTTTTCAAAATTATGTAATATAAATAGTTAATGAAATAGAACCCGCGAAAAAATCATTTATATTAATAAATAATAATTAATAATAATTTTCCTTACATTTTTGTAATACCTAGAACTTTGAGTGCTTATAACTCAATCATTTTTCGAGGTTCCGACATTGAGTGCTGAGCATTATTTAGGACACTCTTTTCTCTATTAGAATTTAAAATTTCATTTTGAAATTCAATTAAAGACATATTAAACACAGCGGTTGAACGTAACTCTACATTTCAGATGTAATCTCCAAACTTGACGTCGTTAAGTAATTTTTTCGCGGGCTCTATTTCAATAACTATTTACGGTTCATAATTTTTAAAAACATTATTTTATTTGTATTTTTATCAGCTTTAAGATTTATTAAACCTGTTTTCTTCTAAAACTGACAACCCCAGTGGTATACCCAAATAACTGATTTTAGACAGCTTTGTAAGCCCCTAGAAAGTTATGCACCCCCTTTTGAGAGGGGGGGGGGGAGGAGTTATCACTATGTTCTATACATTGAAATCTACCAAATCATTGAAAAAAATGACGGAGTACATTTTATAGTCCATTCTATTTCGATTTTTCTTGATTTAAAACAATGTATTTAAAAACCTTAATAAGATAGAATAAATACTGCTTTATATCTTACATTTAGCAGGACAAAGTATTGTCGATATTTTATACATCATTAAAAAATACAACATGTTTATATCCTATTAAACATTCTGAAGACGACGGTACATTATCTATCAAAATGGAAAAAACCCATATTACATAGTATAAATATTTAAAAAATCTAGGTTAGGTAATAAATCTTACATGTAAACGCTAAAAAAAAACAAATCTATCAATATGTTTTCCAATTCTAAATTTACTTAGATTGCACGTGATCAAGCAACCGTTGAATTTATTACAGCGCGTGTATTCAGAAATACATACATCGCAAAACGTACATAAATTATACATCTAAGGAAGCTGTGAGAATCGGAATGCCAGTAAATAAATCACCGATCGAAATGGTTTTCAATAAACATAAATATCCCTATACGTTTGTAGTAATTTAGTGTAACAACACTCAACTAATGACTGCGAATTCAATTTTCGTTCCGTGTGTCCTTTTTCTTCGTTTTCATTGCACTTGTTTGTTAATTACAAAATAACTTTTGTCGCTGTTATTCCAATAAATGACGTGTTTTCTTTGTTTTAGCTTTATGGACTGGTTTTACTGAAATAATTGATAATTAACGTTTGTTTTGTCAATGGGGTGGAAATAGTACCCCATTACAAACATTTATTTAAGGTTATACGTCTAGCACACTGTAAAAAAGATGTGACTTCGAAAAATTTTGTTTTTAATTTATATTCAGAACAAATGTACCTACCTACATTTTATGGAATACCTACTTTATTTTGTTAGTTATTAAAAGTAAAAAAAAATTAATTTAATTTGAAAATTGAAATAGACAGAACGGTATATAATAGTAACAATATGTACTAATTTGCTGTAATAGCAGATAGTCCAGTCATTATAATATTTGAGCTAGAAAAAAATTACGGAGTACGTTTTTATCAAGAAATTAGTCGATTTTAATGTATATAACATGTTGACAACTTTTCCCCTCTTTCACAGGGGGGTGCATAACTTTCTAGGGGCTTACAAAGTTGTCTAAAATCAGTTATTTGGGTATACCACTGGGGCTGTCAGTTTTAGAAGAAAACAGGTTTGATAAATCTTAAAGTTGATAAAAATACGAATAAAATGGTGTTTTTAAAAATTATGTATCGTAAATAGTAAATAGTTATTGAAATAGAGCCCGCGAAAAAATCACATAGCGACGTCGAGTTTGGAGATTACCTCAGAAATGAGTTACGTTCGACTGCTGTGTTTAAATGTCTTTAATTGAATTTCAAAATGAAATTTTATATTATACTAGCTGACCCGACAGACGTTGTCCTGTCTTAACTATGAATATTGAATTCGTTTACTACAAAAAAATGAAAGCGTCAGTCGAAAACTATAAGCGTTAGAAGTGAAATTTTTTTTTATTACGGAATGCAAAAAAAAGAGGAAATAGACAGAAAATTAAACACCACAAAATAAGACAAACACTACAGTATATAGTTGTCTATAATTATACCCAAAATCTAAAAATGCATATGAAAATCACCGCGGAAGCTTTAAAATTATACCCAGAAGCCTAGATGCATACGAAAATTTACTCTAGCCATAGAAGGCTTTACAGCCCCTCACCACCTCCCCGTAAAAAAAGTGGGAACTCTCTTTAAAAAAAAGGGAGGGGGGTTCGCCCCCCCCATTTCCCAAAGGAGGCTTTACAGTCCCCCACCACTATCACCGTAAAAAAGTGGAAACTCTATTTTAAAAGGGGGTGGGGGCGAAAAAAAGGGGGGGCAACCCCCCCCCCCCCCCCCTTCCCATAGGAAGCTTTACAGCCCCCACCACTACCACCACCGTAAAAAAATGAGAACTCTCTTTATAAAAGGGGCGGGGGGGGCAACCCCCCCCCAATTCCCATAGGAGGCCTCCTATGTTTCAAGTTGGATCAAACTGCACACGGTGTACAAATTTGATTAAAATCGGTTAAGTAGTTTAGGAGTCCATAGCGGAGGAACATGTGACACGTAATTTATATATATTAAGATTAAGATTAGAGAAAAGAGTGCCCTAAATAATGCTCGGCATCCAATGTCGGAATCTTGAAAAATGTTTGAGTTATAAGCACTGAAAAATCTAGGTATTACAAAAATTTAAGGAAAATTATTCATGTTTTTCGACGACCCCAGAGAAGACCTTCTACACCGAATAAAATAAATTCCAGTTAGAAATCTATATAAAATGTAATGCCCTAATTAATGGTTTCTGTCCGACTACAATGATTTCTTTAAAATTATGGGAAAATATATAAAGCACATAATTTAAGTTGTAATAATCACAATTGTATTAAAAAACAGTGTATATTAAAAGTTTTTGTTATAAAAATTTGTCTTTAGATATTTATCTATAACTTGTATATAATATATAATAAGGCTTCTTCTTCATGAGTGACAGTTTCTATCTAACCTAAACTCCACGCGAACCATACGCATGCGGGTAACAGCTAGCTGTATGCTACATTTGTACACGCGACCTATTTTATCGACTATCATAACAGAAATCTGTATTACCTAACCTTCTTCTACTCCTTCTTCATGGGTAATTGCTTCTATCTAACCTAAACTCCACGCGAACCATATACACGCGAGTACCAGCTAGCTGTCTATATTTTTATACACGCACTTTTCGAACTCGACTCAAACACTTTCAGAAATTTTTCCCCGCGGACCCCCAAAACACTAGCATGGGAATAAAATAGATATTATTCTTGTAAACACGAAGAGTTCAACTCCTATCCCAGAGGTAAAATCTGTCAGATGCAATAGTTCTAAACATTTCCCAAACAGTCTGGCTTATTTATCAAAGCGGTCCGTACGTGAGCGAAATACAGAATTACGACTAGGGGGGGTTTGGGGGGATCAAGACCTGACGCACATATCTACGTTGTGAATCTTTAATCTATTTTAACCCGTTGGTTTTTTATTGATTACCGTTTCTTAATTTGTGTTTTACCGCGAGTGGTGTTTTCCGGATGACCCGGAATATTCCACGGATGGAAGGGGGATTATCTAAAACCGACGCACGTATCTACGTACTGAATTTTTAATCAGTTTTTAACTCTTTCAGACGAATATGTTGTATTAAATAAATAATTATAATTAAAAGTTGTTATGTGCGAGTTGACTATCATGTATTGGTGTCCCGTACCGTTTTTCAATGAATACGATTATGTTAATTTGAATTGTACTTGTTAATATTAAACTTTGCAGATTTAAAAGCTACTAAAGGGGTGAAAACTCATAAATTATATCTACCAATTCATGTTGTCTTGGAACCAAGTGCAATTAAATTCAAATGTCTGATTAGTTATTTAATAAAGACATTAGGATATTAGAAAACTAATCTATATCTATAAAAGAGTTTGTCCTTAACCACTCACTCACTCATATATCAACGTACAGCACAAACCCCTCGACCTAGAAACGTGAAATTTCGTAGGTGCCTTCCTTTTATGCTGTAAGCACCCACTAAGAAAGGATTTTTCGAAATTCAACCCCTACGGGGTTAAAACAGGGTGTCAAAATTTACATAAAAAATTATTTTTTTTCGCATTTAATTGAAACTTATTGAATATATTCTACAATATAAATAATGAAACAATTATTTCAGCAATTCCCAAAATTTAACCTCTAAGGTGTTAGAGGGGTGGAAAAATTTGTAAAATATTTGTTTTGTATTCACCGAATGAAACATGGCACAAGTAGTACTCTACAAGACAAATATCAGTTACGAAAATTCAAGCCGCGGGATTCCGCTAGTATAAATACAAAGGTGAGTTTTATATCTGACAAATCTCATTTAAATTTTTCTTCCACATTAAAAATTATTTTAAAAGATATTATAAAACATGGAAGTCGTATACGGTTTTCCATGCCGTTATTTCTGATTTCGATCCACTGAAAATCACCTTTAAAAAAAAAACAAATATATTAAATTGTTAGTCATTTTAAATTCAACTCGTTTCTGAATTTAGAAAAAACATCTGAATCCAGACCCTCATATTTACCCAATCACTTTAACCCAGTGTTTCTCAACCTTTTAGTATTTGCGACCCAATTTTCAATCAAAATTCTCATCGCGCCCCCCTCCTAAAAAAATGCTTTATATTTATATTGTCAATTTCTAATATTTAACCTTCTTTCGAAAAACTTTGCTCTGCAAATAAGTCGCTAATAATTACACAGGCCGACAAAAAAAAATTTTTTGTTTGCTGCAGGGCAAACAACAACTTTTTAAGGGTAATTTGGACACGCTGAATCCAAATATGACCACCGTTTTGCTCAATCAGCTCTTGTTTTTGCGGTATAGCAAAAAACATGTTTTTTGCTATTTGCAAACATTGAAATTCGTATATATATTTTTTAAATCAATGACTTCAACCAATTATCATTCAGATTGAAGCTATGGGTCCTAATTGAACTAAAAACCCTTAAATTATATACATTTATAAAGTTATTCCCTTCGAAAATCATGTTTTAAACGAAAAAAAATCGATTTTTTAGCAAAAATTCGGCAATTTTCAAAATTCAAAACGCTGTAACACAAACAATTTTTGTCGAATTTTAATGTTATTCACTAAATTTGTAGCTTTATCTATCTTCTTTATTGTGTTAAAATTTCAACTTAATGGAATGAAAATTGGCGAAATGGTACTAAAATCAACTGCGCGTGTCAAAATTGGTAGTTCGGTAATTTTCACTCCTGGCGTATGTATGGCTCGTAAAATAAATTCTGTGAACAAAGTAATGAATAAATTTTTACTTATTTCATATATTTTTTCGAAAATAATAATTACTATGCCAAGATAATCGCTGAAAAGAAGTTTTTCTTACACATAATGATTTTTTTTTAATTTATGGGCAAGAACGTTTTGTATGATTTTTTTTTAAATTTGTAAAACAGTGTCATTAGTTTTCGTTTCGAAACTCAAATTAATTAATAACTTTGTTCAAAGAATTTATTGAACGCCAGGAGTGGTTATGAGCGAACTACTAAATTCTGACACGGGCGGTTGATTTTAATACCTTTTTGCCAATTTTCAGTTGATTACGTTAAAATTTTAACACAATAAAGAAGATAGATAAAGCAATAAATTTAGTAAATTATATTAAAATTGGACAAAAATTGTTTATGTAACAGCGAATTGAAATTTGAAAATTGCCGAATTTTGGCTAAAAAATCGAATTTTCTTCATTCAAAACATGAATTTCGAAGGGAATAACTTTAAAAATATGTATAGTTTGAGGCTTTATAGTTTAATTAGGACCCATAGTTGCGTTCCGAATGATCTTTGGTTGAAGCATTTAATTTAAAAATATATGACCGAACTACTAAATTTTGTCACGCGCAGTTGATTTTAGTACCATTTCGCCAATTTTCATTCGATTACGTTGAAATTTTAACACAATAAAGAAGATAGATAAAGCTACAAATTTAGTGAATAACATTAAAATTCGACAAAAATTGTTTGTGTTACAGCGTTTTGAATTTTGAAAATTGCTGAATTTTTGCTAAAAAATCGATTTTTTTTCGTTTAAAACATGATTTTCGAAGGGAATAACTTTATGAAAGTATATAATTTAAGGGTTTTTAGTTCAATTAGGACCCATAGCTTCAATCTGAATGATAATTGGTTGAAGTCATTGATTTAAAAAATATATATACGAATTTGAATGTTTGCAAATAGCAAAAAACATGTTTTTTGCTATACCGCAAAAACAAGAGCTGATTGAGCAAAACGGTGGTCATTTTTGGATTCAGCGTGTCCAAATTACCCTTAAAAAGTTATTGTATACCCTGCAGCAAAATGGCTGTCGGCCAGTGTTATTAATCTTGTTTTTAATGTAATATTGATAAATATCATACATTGTGCAGTACTGATACAATCCTATTTATCACACTATAATATAAACCCAGCGTATATATATATATATATATATATATATATATATATATATATACTAGGGGCTGTGCCCCTGGGCGCTTCGCGCCCCAACCCCCTTTGATGCCATATTTTTATACACAAATTTACTCGGGTCTACGACCCTCGTATGTGTATATGATATACCCCTACCACTATTTTTTATAGTTAATTTTTTATTTTGGCGGTGATTGTCATTTACATAACAATTTTCAGTTATCTATTACAAATTACCGTATCACAAACTTACTCGGGTCTCAGCCTTCGGCTGCGACCCTCGTATATGTATATTGTAATAATCTACCATTCTTTTTGCTGATACTCAATTTTTTTTTAAATTAGCGGTGATAATTATAACCATTATTACAATTTTCAATAATATTACATGTAGGTACAAATTACCAAATCTCAAACATTTCTTATGTTTTTCATATTCAAAGAATATGTTGAAATATTTTCAATGTTATTTATTAGCTTAATTTACGTTTTTATAATCATATGAGAAAAAGGCTTATTTAAAAATTTTCATGACCAAACCCCTGACATAATTATTATTAAATATGAATATTTTGGTAAATTACATCAATTTCACAACAGACGAATGATTAACAACTATTTTTTTATAAAATTGTATAAGAAAATTGTTAATGTAAACTTTTTGACTTTTTATTTTTATGTATTCCTGATGTTTTTAATTTTTATTCAATTTCAATCAAAATTAATTTTTTTACGTCAGTTTTAAAAAATAGCTATTTAAAATTTTTCTTATTCGACGCCCCTGACTTAATTATTATGTTTTTTTTTTAGATAAACTTATATTAATCTCAAATCTTAAAAAAAATAACAAATCATTAAATAATTTTTTTAGGCGCTACTGATCTATATTATAATTTTCATGTTTTTTTTGAAATTTATAATTTTTGAACAGTAAAAAAATCTCTCATATCTTTACAAACGTTACGAAATGTTTCAGTTCCCAAAAATTTCATATATTTAAAACGACACCACCCCCCGACTTAATCCCCCCACAAAAAAACGATTAAAAATTATATTTAATTCAATTTTATTCGAAAATGCAAATTTAAATACTTTTAAAACGCCGTCCCTGACTTAATTATTATTAATTATAAATTTTTAGATAGACTACATCAATTCTACAACTTTTTTTGAACAAATTTGAAACTTTGTGAACTATTTCAATAAAAATGTAATATTTTTATAAACGTCACAAAAAATATGACAGCTCAAACGTCAAAAAGCACGTGTTTTTAAGAAAAATGACAGGTCTAACGTCATTTTAATCAACCAGAGCACGCCGAAATGCTAGAAATTTCGAAACAAAACACTATGGTTCTAAATCGTAAAATCAGTTTTACTATATATACTATATATATATACGCTGGGTTTATATTATAGTGTGATATATATATTTGGGTCTGACCGATGACTATAAATTTATGGATTTATAAACGTTTCACTAGATTTTTTTCATTTTTTCACAATACTTAGATTCATCTTTGATACAGTGCTTAGGCTAATTATTTTATTCAAAATTTTAATAGTTTTTGGGATATGATTTTTTTCGTGTGACGAAACGAAAAAATTCACTAAAATTTATCCGTAAAACTGATTTTACGATTTAGAACCATAGTGTTTTGTTTCGAAATTTCTAGCATTTCGGCGCGCTCTGGTTGATTAAAATGACGTCAGAGATGTCATTTTTCGTAAAACCACGTGCTTTTTGACGTTTGAGCTGTCATATTTTTTGTGACGTTTATAAAAATATTACATTATTATTGAAATTCTTCAAAAAGTTTCAAATTTGTTCAAGAAAGTTGTAGAATTGATGTAGTCTACCTTAAAAATATATAATTAATAATAATTACACCAGGGACGGCGTTTTTAAAGTATTTAAATTTGCATTTTCTAATAAAATTGTATTAAATATAATTTTTAATCGTTTTGTTGTAGGGGGATTAAGCCAGGGGCTGGTGTCGTTTTAAATATATGAAATATTTGTATTTCGTAATGTATGTAAAATATATTTTTTTTAATTTTTCAAAAATTATAAATTTTAGAAAAACATGAAAATTATAATATAGGTCAGTAGCGCATCAAAAAAAATAATTTAATGATTTATTATTATTTTTTAAGTTTTGAGATTGATATAAATTTAAATTAAAAAATTAATAATAATTAAGTCAGGGGCGTCGCATAAAAAAATTTAAAATTGCTATTTTTTAAAAGTGACGTAAAACATAATTTTGATTGAAATTGAATAAAAATTAAAAACTTCAGGAATATATAAAAATAAAAAGTCAAAATGAATAAAAATATGGCATGATAGGGGGTTGGGGCGCGAAGCGCCCAGGGGCACAGCCCCTAGTATGTGTTATATCAGTGTAAATGTAAACGTGTATATTATTTTTTATTCATGTTAGTATGTATTTTATTGCTTTTCATTCAGTAAATTAAAAAAAAATTAATAATATTTTTTCTCAATATGCACGCGCCCCACAGGTTGAGAATCGCTGCTTTAACCAATATTTAAAAAAATGTTCAATATTTTACTGAGATACAATGTATCATTATAGTACTTCCTGATAACTTAATATTTTCATCTCTTTGTATCTAACTATTTGTTTTGTCAGCGATTGAAAGCAATATCTTGTACTTCTTCTACAAGTAGACATTGACTGACAGAAACAGGAAAAGTATTGACTATACGAAGTACTTTACAAGAATATTATCTTACAACACTTCGCTCAATATTTAAAAGTACACTTTAGAACAGCAGTCGCCAAAATGTCAATACACCGTATGAAAAATATTTTTTAGTAGAAATCTAATTCTTATTTCTTATTCAATGCATGAAAATACTTATATGTTTTCTAACATAAGATGTATAAGAGAACAACCATTAATTACATAAGGTTTCAGGAGGTAGGTAAAATCTTTACGTTGGAGGGGGGGGGGTGGTCAAAAATGTAACTTAAGTAAGTTTTTACTTTAAATTGAAACTAATTTCGACCTTTTTTTAATCAGTAGACGTTCTATACTGTCAACCCAGTTGAGCCTGGTACCTTCTATAATGTGAATCCCTACTCCTTAAAAACCCTATATAAAATACTGTAAATCGTACTTTGTTATACGATTACACATAATATATTGAAAAAACGTAACGACAAGAAAGGGGGAGGGGGTTATAATATCTATATATTAATTTAGGTGAACATCAGAAATTGTCGTGCCTTTATTTTGTATTAATTATATTTGAAAGGAGGGGAATGAAACTTATTATATCATTCGAAAGGTATTGTTCCATAGATGTGCACAAAAATATATCATGACTGTATGTTGCCGTTAAGGCAGGTAAAATATTGGTCAAATTTCGACCATAGACGATATATACTAGTACTTATAGATTTTTTTAAAAGGGTGAGCAGGGAGGGGGTAAAATTTTTAAAATCATCCTTACGTATTTATTGGACGTTCCCCAATCAATTTATTAAAAAAAAAGTAACTATTATACACGACATACGTCCATGTGAAATACAAGTTAGCTAAAAAAAGATTTCTGTTATGATAGTCATAGTCGATAAAACAGGTTTCGCATTTTCACGTTAGATGTCTACGCCAGAAAAATATAACCTAAAATACATATATATTATATACATATGTCATATACCCATTTTTTATCTACTCAATTTTCTGGATACAAAGCAGCATATGTTCTTTCTCAGGAAGCAAGCTCTCTCTCAAATTTCATCAAGATCGGTTAAGCATTTTAGCCGTGAAAATATAACAAACAAACAGACAGATAGACAGAGACACTTTCGTATTTATAATATTAGTATGGATATTATAGTCTAAGAGGTGAGCGCCAAAATTTGCAACTACTTTCTAAATGCTGATTCTTTGATATTACGTCACATATTTGTTGTGTAGATATACAGCCTGCCGTCAGTCAGTTAGTTTCGTTAGCGTTTGGCGCGGAGGTGGTTTTAACTTTGTAAAAAAAACTATACACGTTGCAACTACTTTCTAAAATCTGAAAATTAATTTCTAAGCAATATACTAAGTAAAAACCTCTTTTATCATAGTCAGTCATCAAAATCTTGCAAGGGTGCGTCAGCAGCGCGTTTAACTCGAAAAAAATCTATACATCGTGAAAGTACTTTCTAAAATATGAAAATCGGTATAAGAGTTAGGAATATTATTATTATTAAAAAAAAATTGACAGTCCGAATTTAATCTTAACAAATGCCGTCAGCAGCTGATTTACCACCCTCGCGCCAAACGCTAACGTAACAAGCTGACTGACGGCAGGCTGTATATCTACACCACAAATGTGACGTTATATAAAAAAATCAGCTTTTAGAAAGTAGTTGCAAATTTTGGCGTTCACCTCCCCGACTATTAGTATGGATTATTAATAATAAAAATTATAAGAATATTGTTATTTCAAAATTAAGTTTTAACCAATGTAAGATATTTTTTTGTGTTATAATGTGTAAACAATATTTTGAGGTTAAATGCGCAATTGTTATATCTTGGGTCATGATTTCAAGGGACTATAACTGTCACCAGGAATATTTTGTTGTTGAAATTATATACACATCAAAAATCATCCGTTTGTTTTTTGATTCCAACTGGCATAAATAAAAACACCCAAATAATGAACATACAAACAAAAGTTTTTACATTAATAATTTGCATACATGTAATATGTTCATTACAAAAACGATCCGTACATATAGGGACATAGGCGTAGCAGGAAGGGGAAGATGGAGGACATAAATTATAATCCGCATAACTGATGTGTTAATAAACAAGTAAAAAAGATTCGCTTCCTGAGATTATTTCGTTAAAACTTATTTACCCCCTCTCCCGTCCCCTAAATTATACTTTCTTGAATTAATGTGAGTTATGTAAATTATTACAATTTATTTGTCTGAATACGCCAATGAAAGTATGTAGACAAAAGTACCTACTCAAATTTATTTTACGTAAAAAAATATGTTAATTTTTTTACGAATATTTGAAAGTAATGTCCGTTATTTTGATTAATTTATTATTTTTCATGTACCAGACTGCGTCTAATGCCTTGGTTTACAAACAATGGTTATCTATAGATTGGTAATTTTGGATCTGACCTTAACTTGAGCATTTTAATTAGTGAAACTAATGTCCGGTATCATAAAGGAGCTAGTTAGCAAGCACTCTCAAATGAGGTATCAAACTTACTTATATAACAGTTGTCTTGGAGTTTCATGAAGACTTTGACAAGTTTCGCGTTCGCGTTGTATATATTAACACCAATGGTATTAAAACAGTGGTGATATTATGAAAATTATCTTGTACGGTCAGAGTCGCCAACTGTGTTACAATTCGTTGAAGTATCACTGCTCTAAATTCCATAGCAAATTCATAGATACTATCACAAAATAAATACCTCATTTGAGAGTGCTTGCTAACTAGAACATTTTGCTAACCCCTGTATATATAGCTATAAATGATATAGGCTGTGAACGATTTAATAATTATTATTATTACTTTAAAAATCAAGCTTGAAATTCATTGAAGAATAAAATCATATGTTAACTTTTTTTATTAATCTCTAAAATTGAATCAGTGGCAGTAATCTATTCTGTACTGTGAAATAGTGAAAAGTAGACCACTGCTAATCAGTTGATAATCACTGAACAAAACAGTGAATAGTCACTGAACAAATCAGTGGATTATTGTTATATGACCAAAATCACTGGTTGATCAGTGAAAACTGATATACTGATTTTCAGTATATTTTATGTTCACTGAAGGAATCAGTAGAATTCTTACTGATTCAGTTTAAGAGATAAATAATGATAAGATAAATAAATTAAACAAGCAATTTACAAAATGGTCGTATAGTGATATTTCAGAAAAATAGGTACATAATTTATATATCATCATTTATTAAAGTCGTATGAATTTTAGTAAACGTTCTTCTCTTTATATTCATTACGAAAATATTTATGTTCCTTATTATAACATGTACAGGGTGGATACAAAAAAACGTATCCTGTTTGGAGATATATTACATACTTTTCCTTTTTTTGTAATTTTCATGAACTCATGTTACTAATAAAACAAATACCTCGTTATTAAATCAATTTAATTACCAAAATCCGCATAGTTTTTTTTTTTTATTATAGCCTTTTATTTTGTGTTTTATGTTTTTTCTCCGGTAATGAACAACGTAAAACTAGTAATGAATAACCACTTGCTAAAGGTTACAAAATGATTAGTAGGTACTATGACACAAACGTTATTAAATAAAGAGTAGAAAAAAAAAACAATGTAAAGCATTTACATAAGAAAATACACTTTTTTAATAGTGTGACCGAACTGCGACAATAGGGTATTTGACTAAAATTTTAAATATATTCTAAATTGTGCGTATGTATGTATATAATAGATACTTCCTTAGTCTATTTTTCCAAAATAATGTCGAAAAAACGCTGAAAATGATCTTTTTCTATTAAAAATGAAAAATTTCCGCCAAAATGCGCATTCAAAGTCACGTGGTATGCGAGACATAACTGTTCACAAAACAAACTGAAAGTCAACCAATAGGGATCGAGTATTCTGACGTTTTTAGTAAGTAACTACGTCATACCAGTGACAGTTCTGCTAGACGCGTTTGCGATAACGTGACAAATAGGAAATACTACATTTTAAAATTAGGTTTATTGTTAAAATACTGACTTATTTCACGTAAAAAAAACTTGATTGTTAATTATAGTAATATATACTTCACTATTTACAACATTTTAGTCTTTATTAATAATAGTGTCAAATACCCTATTATTTATCAACTATTTTAAACAAAATGATCATTTATCATCAAATCACGCTGTAAGATATACAAATGTATATAGATTAATATCCTTTAATGAAATAATCAAATATCAACAAATATTTCTAATTCAGTACATTTGATTAATTTAAAATTGTTCAACAATGGGGTATTGTTCAAGACTGGTGTCAGTACCTTTCTATAAAACGAATTATACTTTTTATATCCACCCTGTATATGCATTACTACACACATATGTAAGCAGCGAAAAAGTAGCAAGAAAACACAATGACAAATACAAATACATAAATTATCCGAAAGCGCAAAAGTTGAGAGAGAAGCAGACCGTGAAAGCTAAATATGAAAAACTGTCTAGCGAGTTATAGTTGATGGAACGTAAGTAGGAAATGTTTATGTTACGTTTTGAACTGAAAATTGTTTCAAATATACAAATGATAAATGTCGCTTTATGTTAATTAGAAACAATTTGTATAGGTTTATATAGGGTGGTCCAGTTGCTGATTCCCTGGTTTATTGTGAGTAAAAAAATGTACGGGGAGGGGGAGGTCTATATTCAACACCCTCTGAACTACAGGATGTTAAAAAAGTTCCTTCAGAGTAGTATTTTTTTACATTTTTAAGACATTTAAAAAAAGTAACTTTGAGCCTTATTAAACTATGGGTGTATAATAAGGGCACTTAACTTAATTAAATATTTTCAGCTAACTATAATTTTATTTTGCATAAGAGCTATGTTTTAATTAACATTTGGAGTAATGTTTGCTTGATTATAGCTAATAATTAAATAACTAATAATCTTAATTTAATATTTACTTTTTACCCATAACGTGCCGATGTTGCATCCATAGCAGCTACTAGATTTACGTTGTAGATGATTTTTTTTATAAAACTATTAGTAAATAAAAACAACATGCCATGCCAGTCTAGAACAAAATATATGATCATAAATTGTAATAATTATTAAAAAGCTCAGTCTTAAATTTGGTGGGCCTTATTATCCGTAAGATACTATGGTAAAAAAAAATATTTTACTAAACAAAAACTTATAAAACAATATAAATCAACTTCCACCATAAACATTATGGATCGATTGATCTAACTATTACCTGAAAAAAAAAAAAAAAAAAAAAAAAAAACAGAAAATAAATCCAATCCAACTATTTAAATGTGTTTTTTTATATGGGCCTTATTACACTCTGGACCTTATTTGACTCAGGTACCTTACAGACTAAAAAAATTGTTAAATGGAAACCTCGAATATTTATTAACTTAGGGTCCTCCCAATGCAGGGATTTTATGTCACATTTTGAAAGCTTACATCTTCGGAACTAATAATAATAATAATAATATAACAATAAATAAACGCTTGTATATATATTAATTATATTAAATTCACTTTTAACCATCCATCCCTCAATACTTAAATACAGTAACATAAAAAGTAAAGATTTTTTTTATCCGATCGAAATTAAATATTACTTAATCTAACCGCGTTTATCGAACAATTAACTACTTTTAAAGTAATACCGTATTAGCCCAAATATAACGCGACCCCGAATTTAACGCGACTCCGAAATTTTCATAAAGATATTTAGAAAAAAAAATACTCATAAAAGAATTCAAAGAAAGTAAAATTCAGTCAGATAAGCATTTATTTAGGTAATTATAGGTAATAACACAGGTTACATAAACCCAGAATTTAGCGCGAGTCGATTTTTTAACGGAAAATGTCGCGTTGTATTCGGGCTAATACGGTAATACAGGAAATCCTCCATTTACGCGAATTCACTTTCACACTGTTGAATTTTTTTTTTTTTGCTCTTTTTACGCGCAGTTTTCATGGAACCAATTATCCGCGTAAACAGAGGGATTACAATATTTAATATGATTTGAAAAATATCTTACCTTGATGAAGAGAAATATTTGACGGTACCTGGCACGTTGTAGTGCCCGTCTCATCCTCCTATCGGGCTGCATTCCGGCGACAAGCCGCGATACAAGAGCGGCGCGGACCAAGTACCATATCGAGAATGTGACCATGATTAACCCCGGTACTACCAGACCGCCTAGCTGTAGATGCCATTCGAGGAACCTGTAAAGATACATATTGTTATATATTAACCTTTAAATAAGCAATACCGTGTTAAGAAAAAAAAACTTGATATTTTGTAAAAAAAATTATCGTGTTACTGTTTCAGAAATACAAAGAGGGTCTAGCCGGATAAGCATAAGAAAACTGCACTAGAGTGTAATGAAGAGTTCTTACATTTTATTTATTGCTCTGTATCTAAAACATATTTACCCTTAATTTTAGACTTCTACCCCTGATAGACTTATGGGGGTGGCAACCCTAAACGTTAAATTTATTTTTTTCCGAAACTACTCGAGGTATCTTAAGGAGATTGAAACTATTTATATATGATTATGAAATACATATTATACAGGGTCCTCCAATAGTGTGTCCGGCATTGTTTTACGCCCAAACTATTGAAGATAGAGTTTTAGGATAAAAAATTTATTATATATATTGACCCTAAAGAATTTCAGGAAAATATTTTCAACCCCCTAAAACCGTTCCTTGGGGGGTAGTTTGAGGGGTACATACCCGTTTCTCAGTTAAATCAAATAGAATGGTATATCAAAAAGTACATATTTGTAAAGATCATAAAAAATAAGAAACTTTTGTAAAACAAAAATTTTCATACTTTCAATTGTTTAAAAAATATGGCAACTTGTTCTCAAATTTTAGGGTTTCACTAAAAGTGCTCTAATTTCGTTAAAAATTAATGGAATTTTATTATTTTTTCAAATTTAGAAAGTAGAAATGATGAACTTTGTAAAGATGTATGACTATTTGTGATTTTGATAGTTTAAAGTGTCATACGCGATGTATCAAAAATTCAAAAGTTCAACTAGGGATAATTCGAAATTTTCAAATACAACGGTGTATCAATTAGTACTTTTTCTTTAAAAGAATATGTAAATAAACAACTTTTGTTAAGAAAATTTAAAATTTAAAATTATAATTTTAAAATTGAAAACTGAAAATTAAAATTTTTAATTTTAATTTTTTTTTATCAAAAACTGTTTATTTACATATCTTCTTTAAGAAAAAGTACTAATTGATATACCATTGTATTTAAAAATTTTGAATTATCCCTAATTGAACTTTTCAATTTTTGGTATGTCGAGTATGACACTTTAAACTATTAAAATCTCAAATAATCATACATCTTTACAAAGTTCATTATTTCTACTTTCTAAATTTAAAATAATAATAAAATTCCATAAATATTTAACGAAATTAGAGCACTTTGAGTAAAACTCTAAAATTTGATAACAAGTCGCCATATTTTTTAAACAATTGAAAGTATGAAAATTTTTGTTTTACGAAAGTTTCTTATTTTTTCATTATCTTTACAAATATGTACTTTTTGATATACTATTCCATTTGATTTTACTGAGAAACGGGCATGTACCTCTCAAACTACCCCTCAAGGAGCGGTTTTAGGGGGTTGAAAATATTTTCCTGAAATTCTTTAGGGTCGATATATATAGTAAAATTTTTATCCTAACTCTCTATCTTCAATAGTTTGGGCGTAAAACAATGCCGGACGCTCTATTGGAGGACCCTGTATATGACTATGAAATACATATTATATATATTTTTTAGAATTTTCGCTTGATTAAAAATGGTGGAAAAGGAGAAGTATAATTTTGGGGGGTGATTTTTTATACTAACCCATGAATGGACACCTACCAAAAAAATACAGGTTATTTGTTTATTAGTTAGCTATTATGTATATGTAAAAATTGTAGAAGGGTCGAATCGGTGGAACATAGTAAAAAAAAGAAATTCGTATCAGATATCCATATAATATAGTGTATTTGTATAGACCAGTATAACGTTATAAAGATTCCCATTAATAGGTACAGCAAACAATGTAATCATAATACTTTTTTTTTGGCCTTTCATTTCTGATTTAGCCAGTTCGATTATTTTTAAAATCATAATACTTATAATTTCACTAAAGTAAAGACAATTTTTAAACATTCATCGATCCCCAAGAGGTTCACCTTAACCCCGCTGGGAACTCATATTGCACACCCCAAGCAGGCTCTGCTTGGAAGTGTGTTCTACTCTCGTCCTAAAATTTTTTTTCGTATATAAATTGATAAAATGAGTATTATATCTTAAATTTCTTCAGTAACCCACTTAAATTTTTACATTTTCTGATAGAAAACATTACAGTCTTCATTTTTACTTAGTTTAATATCGATCGGTTTTAATTTTCTGTTATAAAAATATAAATAAAGTTCAATTTGTCGATTTAACCCGCTTTTTTGATAAAAACGCCGAACTGTAGGCTACATTTCGAAATAAATTTGCACCAATCCTTTTGAATTCACTTCATCTATTATCAGAATAGAACCCTATTAAAACTCAACAAAATTGGATAACTAGAAGTAACGAAATTTGCAGTTTATTTAAACAAAAATTCATATTTTGACAAGAATTATTTTTACAAATAGAGTAGTTGCTCGGTAGTTCATAAGATTACCGTAAGGCGCTATTTCTTCATACGTCACCTCAAATTCCAAGTATTACAATTATTATTATTATATTGTGTTAATTAATATATAAATACATGTACATCGATACGTGCTGTTATTTAATTATTTTATTCAAAGCCAATCAATCTTTTTAATCAAGATAAAGTCTGGTAAGTTTGCATTTTTAAAACAAATATATAATGTACATATACATATAACCTATAAACGTTACATTCTTGTTTCATTTTAAATGCTCTGCTAGACATCAGGTGAACACAGCTGTTATCCTGCAATATGTGGATGTATTTATCTTTCTAATTATTATTATTAATTAATTTATTTACTTTATACATTTTACAAAAAAAAATATTTTATATAAAAATTGTAAATTAAAATGAAATTACCTATATCTTTATGAAAAATAGTATGTTTACAAACCAGAGTGGAAAAAACTAATGTAAAAGTTTTCTAGTTCATTCGATACTGAAGTTTCTTAACAGGACAGAGTTCGGTATTATCTGTATAAAAGTTAAGTTTTCTTATATACATTTGCCTTAAAGTCAATCCATAAGTAAGTTTCGTTTCTAGTATACTAATGCATGAGTTAGCCGAGTAGAAAAATCAAGATGTTTGTTTAAAGAAAAAACTTGGTCATGAAACATATACAGGCTGTCAAAAAAGTTCCAGGGCGGTTGAATATTTCGAATGGTACATACAGCTAGTTTGGTGTAGTTAGCTTTTTCAAAAATATTGAACACATATTTTTTTGTTTTACCACTAACCTAACTTACACTAACCTATCCTAACATAACAACCTAACTTAATTTGGTACATATACAGTATGTGCAAATAGCCACTTTCTTAAATAAAAGTATACCAATACATGCTTTAAAAGTTAAATGTATTGATTAATGTTAATATGCTCATACGAAATATTTTTAGTCAAAACTTCAAAGTCCATTATCTCAGTTTGACGTTTTTTGATATACGGTAATCTAGTTACGGGTGTGCGATATGATAACTTGGAAACTAGTGCATCGATTTCAATAAATTTTCTAGTGTCCGACCGAAACTGGGTTTTACGACCGAAACCGAAACCAAAAACGAATTTCGGCAACAGTCTCAGTTTCGGCCGAAACCGAAACCGAAACTTCCTTACAAGGATCATGTTTTGAGGGAAAAATAAAGAAAACGTTATTATAATGAGTCAGTCTTTATTTTTTTATCTTTAAATCACATAGCTATGCAGTCTTCGACATTTTTGCTTATTGGTATGATAATAATCAACATAACAATCCCTCATTTAAGAAAAAAATATTAATTGCGCCTTAAAAATACTCAAAATTGGTGAGGTGTTTATTTGAGTAGTTAGATTCTTCTTTTGAATATTATTCATGTTTTTTTTTTAAATATTAAACATAAAATTACCTATTTTTGATGGAATTTAACGCGCCGAACTTGACCGATCACAGCGCGAGAACTCCTGAATGCAGTTTCGGTTTCGGTCGTAGTTTCGGCAGGTTTGCCGCCGAAACCGAAACTCGTTTTTTTGCCGAAACTCGACCGAAACCGAAACCGAAACCGAACATTCGGTCGGACACTAAAATTTTCATTTAGATTACATTCCAACTTTATCATTGAAAATTTTAAGAAAATGCAAAAAATTTGTCAAAAATTATCATTTTTTATTTAAAAAAAAATTTTTATTAAAAAAAATCAATTTTAATTAAACTAATCTACGTATCAAAGAAAAGCGCATTAAATTCAGATCAGTAGTTCTCGAGGTATAAGCTGACAAACCGACAGAGTGGTGACCTAATAGTTAATGTAATAGGGCATTTATCTAGTAAATATAGGGTAAACAATGTTTTGTAATTTATTTTTATTATAAATTATTTGTAATTTATCCTTATCTCTAAATTTATATAGAGTAATCTTATTATTAGGTCCAGTTAACGACAGATATATTTATCTCATTCTAGAATTAAGGAAATCTTACATTATTAATAATTAAGAACAGTTTGCGACTCTGACCGTACAAAATAATTATCATAATATCACCACTGTTTTAATACCGTTGGTGTTTACATATAACGCGTGCGTGAAACTTGTCAAAGTCTTTACGAAACTCCAAGAGAACTGTCATATAAGTTTGATACCTCATTTTAGAGTGCTTGCAAGCTAGCAAATTTGCTAGGTCCTTTATGCTACCGGACATAATAGGTATATTTTTATTAAAAAAGTAATTTTATATTATTATTTTTTTATTAAAAGAACATTCTTAAAAGTTTCAGACTGTACATATGTTAATAAATAAAATAGTACAGGGGTAGGCAATTGGGTATTAATTAACGAAAAAAAGTTCACCAGTTTGGTTCAGAAAATATTTATATACTTCAAATCAATATTAGGTCACAAAAAACCCCAATATTTGATCATATAAAAATTAAAACATAGTAGAATACATCAATTTTTATGAACTTTGATATGATAGATGGTTGTAATAGGAATTAATAAAATAAATCTTTTAAATAAATTAAGATAAAAAAAACAAACTGACAATAAAGTGGTAGATTTAAACTTACAATCTCAATTTCGTTTTGACAGTCAACAATGACAGGAAACAAAGAAGGGGGGGTTGAGGGGGCTAATAGATCTACGCATGAAGACTGTTTCACACAAACAAAAAATACGAATGATATAGGTTAGTATAGGGGTGACAAAATATATTTGATAATAATAAATTCATCAAAGATATTTCGAATATTTGTAATAAATAGTGATACAGTTTTCAAATGTAAGTACTGTCATGGGATAACCATGGGTTAGAACAATTTGATTAGAAAATTTCGTAATTCGAAATATTTCTATAAAACTTGCCCTCTTCGATTTATTTTCGCACCCTGCTTAGAGACTAAATCAAATAAATAAAAACTTGTTTACATTTTCACATTTTTACAAACGATTGAAACAAAATTTTGGCTTAGAATCACAATTATATTTTGATATACAGGTTGTTTGCGGGAACCGAGTGATCATTGCTAACTTTGTTAATATCGGAGCTAGAAGATCGGTTAAATGGGCAAAGTATCAGTCTTTTTTCCGGGATGAATAATTTCGGTGTAAAAAAAAAAAAAAAAAACAATTGAATGTCAAATTTCAGAGATATATTGAAATACTTTTTTTAAATGGCATAACCTGTATATTATTATTGAATTTAATAACTGAGAATGTTTTCTTTATAAAAGTGCAATACATGTATGATGATAAAATTGATAGAAAATATCGAAGAACAGTGTGCTATGAAGATTTAATAAAATACAAACAAATGATTAAAACATTTAAAACAATAGTATCAGGTTTTTATGTCATTTTGAATTTAATTGATAACGAAAAAAATGATTTATTATAATTAATTATATTTTTTATGAATAATACTCAAAAACGTTAAAAATTTGCGAAATAAGGCACAAATACCTGAAATAATTCTTTAAAATTTTGTTATCATTTGTTTGAATTAAATATTCATAGCTCACTATTTTTTGATACCCATTTTCTATTAATTTTATACTTGTTATAACTTGTTCTCTATAAATTATACTTGTATTGCACTTTTATAAAGAGAATACATCCTCAGCTGTAAAATTCAATAATAATATACAGGTTATTCCATTTCAAAAAAAAAGTTGTATTTCAATACATCTCTGAAAGGCTGTAGCCGGGTAAGCATGCAAAATCGGCCTTTGCAAGGATTTGGCTGATTATTTTTTTGAAAGTCACATTCTATGTAACATTCAACCTGACCAAATATTAGCTTCCAAAAATTTGTAGTTTTCGAAAAAAAAAATTTTTTGATTTTAAAAAAAAAATTTTTTTTTTGATAATCCATCAATCTAATTTGATGGTGCTTGTGGTATATTATAGAGGTACTTATGACTCATCAGAGGTAATTTTATTATGGTCCTCTGTACATAGTAAACCAGAAAAAAAAATTAATAAAATTTAAAAAATTAAAAAACACTATGTTGTTTTCGGGGGGCAATCACCATTTTTTTATAAAATATACCTTGTACGTACCCAAACAACATATCAAAATCCCAAACTTATATGAAGGGTATAACATACTCGTATAAATTCGCATATGGTCGTATTGGCGCGGCGCGCGCGTGACGCGGGTGGACTATATGGAGTGCAAGTGTCTTAATACTTTTAAAACATCTCTAATTTGTTGCTAAACAACAGGGCTGAATTAGCCTGGAGAGATCCGGGGAATTTGAAGGGGCTCATGGCCTGACAAAGATAAAATATAGAGGCCGTAGCCGGGAATGTATGGGAACCGCCATTGAATCAATTATGCTAATTTTTTCTCATAGTTTGCTTTTTAGAAACATAAAATCGCCTCAGATCGCTTTTTAAATGTTATAATCGTCTTTAGTAGCAATAAATTACATTGCCGCTGCGAATTAACGACTCTTCTTGTATAATAAGTTATAGATAGGATTTTTTTTTCAAAATAAAAATGTTCTTAGTAAACATAAAAATTTTGAAGCACAAATACAATCAGGGCGATTTTATGTTTCTTAAAAAGCAACCTATGAGAAAAAATTAGCATAATTGATTCAATGGCGGTTCCCATACATTCCCGGCTACGGCCTCTATATTTTATCTTTGTCAGGTCATGGGCCCCTTCAAATTCCCCGGATCTCTCCAGGCTAATTCAGCCCTGTTGTTAGGCAACAAATTAGAGATGTTTTAAAAGTATTAAGACACTTGCACTCCATAAAGTCCACCCGCGTCATGCCCGCGCCGCGCCAATACGACCATATGCGAATTTATACGAGTATGTTATACCCTTCATATCAGTTTGGGATTTTGATATGTTGTTGGGGTACGTACAAGGTATATTTTATAAAAAAATGGTGATTGCCCCCCGAAAACAACATAGTGTTTTTTAATTTTTTAAATTTTATTAATTTTTTTTTCTGGTTTACTATGTACAGAGGACCATAATAAAATTACCTCTGATGAGTCATAAGTACCTCTATAATATACCACAAGCACCATCAAATTAGATTGATGGATTATAAAAAAAAAATTTTTTTTTGAAAATTAAAAAAAAAAATTTATTCGAAAACTACAAATTTTTGGAAGCTAATATTTGGTCAGGTTGAATGTTACATAGAATGTGACTTTCAAAAAAATAATCAGCCAAATCCATGCAAAGGCCGATTTTGCATGCTTTCCCGGCTACAGCCTTTGACATTCTATTTTTTTTTGACACCGCCATTATTCTTCCCGGAAAAAATACTGATACTTTGCCCATTTAACCGATCATCTAGCTCCAATAATAACAAAGTTAGCAATGATCACTCGGTTCCCGCGAACATCCTGTATGTTTATTATTAATTAATTTTATAATTATTTTTTCGCACGGCACTGCCGTTTGGAGTGAATTATTTCGGTGCTCAACAGTAACAACTACAAATAAGTAATGTGTCGTAAGTTGCATCTCTTTCTTTGTCTATGTTTTTCATTATGAATTAACAATTATAATATTCAAGTAAAAAAAATTGCATGGTAAAAAATTAAAATTTAATATAATCCTGAAAATGTTTGGACACCCCCGTACAAGAGTAAGTGAGACGGAGTGATTATAGTGTACAACAACAGATGGCACCGGCGGGCCTGTCAGCTCACGAGCAAAACATTGTTCACGAAAACGACGACAAAACCTTGCAAGCTGCTCGGGAAATGTGGAGACAGTCAATTATAATGAATTTGGTAGTTTTTGTTTAATGTCTGGATTTTGGTAACAATTTCATAATCATTTTATATTAAGTAAAGTCATTTGTTTTTCATAACTGTTTTAATACTTACTGAATAATTAGATATAGCAGCATTATTATTGTTACCATTCGGTCAGTCCGCGGTGACGGGTGTGACATTTCAACTTGGACTGGAGTTCATAATTTCTAAATAATACTAGTTAATAACATGGTTTTACCGTTTTTCTGTAGATCTTAATGTAATACATGTATATTGAAAGAATAAAAAGTCTACGGTTATTTTACAAAAAAATGCCAGCGTTCGAAGCCCTGTGACGGGTGTGACGCCAACTATTGCAAGTCTTGCAATCTCTATTCAAAATCTCAAAATTTTAGCGAAAATATTGAAGTTACTTTATAATAATCATACTTTAATATGTTACGAATAAATTATTTTTTAGTAACACAATAGCATCAGGTAAATACGTAATCTATTTAACTGGTTATTAATCAACAAACATTGTGACGGGTGTGACACGTTGAATAAAAGGATACAATAAGAGTACGATTTGTGTGTTTAATTGCTTATTGATATTATTAACTAATACTTATAATAATTATTTATCAAATACATCAATAGACTCATTAAATTTATAATAAATGTGGCCACTCTTAGTCATTATTGTTGGTGAGGGTATTTTTTTTTTAATTTGATCAAACGTCATGTTTGATATGTAATTGTCAAAGACTTTTAATAGTTTGCCACGATCGTCACTTATTCTTAAGTAAGTTATTGTGATTTCATCTTATTTGTTGTCTTTTTTGAATTTTTTTTAAATATTTTGAAAATTAACTAACATTTTTCTAATTTTCTTTTGGTTTATGAAAATTGATGTTAAATAGCCTGTTAATTTTATATTTTAGTATTCATTTTCGTAAAATATTTTTTTCACTATCTGGTATCGATTACCGCGGACTGACCCCATTGTTCTCCACAAGAATCGCTCCATTAAGTCAATGGCGTATCATTCGTTTTTTTTCTAATAAAAAATACCAATTGTTCAGAATAAATGTTTTATATTTATTTAAAAAATATTTCAGTGATAATTAATTTACAGAAAAACGTTTATTTGGAACTAACATCTCTCATACAGACCAAATTCAATTATAATTTGAAATATATTTGGCATATTAATAATTTTCAAACGACGCCTATGAAATATATAAATTGAAACTGGGAAAATTCGAATTTTGTACCGTAAATGACGTCATGAGATTTGTCGTTAAAAAATTATAAAGAATGTAAATAATATATTTTTTTATGTTTCCTTCGCAAATTTGCTGTCAGCGTTCAGCAGTTTAAATATTTAAATACTTATTGCTGACGACTTCAAGAGCTCTACACGGAAAAAAATATTTCATAACAATCATAAAATTTTAAAAGAAATATTACTATCTGACGTAGTAATCTTGAAACAGTCCGAAATATTGTAATTCTTGCTAGGCCACGTGTTACTTAAGTTAGAATATGAATAAGTAATTTTTGCGTGCATGATTGAAATCAGTATTATTGGTATAGTTTAATTCATTATACCAATTAAAAAAAAATGTTAATATAATTAATTTCATACAATTGTAGTATTTATTGTATTGTCTTTTAATTGAAATGAAATAATTTGTATAGCACTTTATTAACAAATAATTCAACTCAAGAATAATAAGTATATCATGTAAATAATATTAACGAATTGATAGTAACAATTGCGTATTATAAAAATTACCATAGGGATTGTAGAAGCTACTCAATTAACAGTACTAGTCCAGAGCATTTAGATGAAAAATAGCTGTATCTAGGAAAAAATTCGCATAGAGCTGAATTTTTGTATACACTTTCTTTTTGTCTTTATACATAAGATGCCAAAATTCCCCATCGATCCCTTGTGAGCATACTTTTTTATAGCCCTCAAAAGGTGCTAATAATTAGTTTTATGTAAATATCTCTGTATTTATAGATTTTACGATAGTGAAAGTCATATAACAATGGGAAGTCTAGAAAATTCTTTACAAAAAAGGTTATTCATAGTTTTTCATACGAACTATAATTTTCACGGAAACTGGATGCAAAGGTGACGACTTAAGCAAATACTACTAACACAAGAAATGTAGAATTTTTGACTAATGTAAATATTATGCCGAATGTGCGAGGTTCCAAATTTTGTCAATAGTTAGAGTATACCGACATGTGTATTTCCTGAAAACTCCCTAGCAAAGTAGGCCCCGGAACATCCCCATCGAAGGCCCCAAATTTTCGTTATATACGGATTTTGTGAACAGCTGTATCTAGTGAACGAAATGTCCGATCAACAACTTTTTCCACATTTTAGACAGATAATTTAATCTTCTACAACCTTTTTATTAATATTTTATCCAAAGTAAATTGTATGCCTTTCAAAATTGCGGTGAAACTAAAAAAAATATTTTTTTTAAGAAAAATTTAAAGTTTGGCTGCCATTTTGAAAACAATTCGTTAATTTTTAGTTAAAATACTATAAAAATGTTTCTAAAAAATAATTAACTGTCTTATATGTGAAAGACGATGTTGATCGGACATTCCGTTTATTAGATACAGTCTGTTTATAAAATCCTTATACAACGATATTTTGGGTTATTCGATGAGGGTGTTCCGGGGCGTACTTTACTAGGTAGTTTGCAGAAAATATACATCTTTGTATGTTCTAACTACTGACAAAATTTTGCACCTCACACATTTGTCATAATATTTACAATAGCCAAAAAGTATATGTTATATTAATATAATATAGGAATGAATTTTGATTAAGATTTTTTTGGGAATTTTTTGACAAAAAAGTATAAAACTTTTTACTATAGATTTTTTGTATTTACGTTATAATAAGTTTAGACAAGCTATACAAATTTAAAAAAATAATAATAATAAGTAATTATTACGCTTGTACAGAAACCACGTACAACGTGAAAAAAACGTCACCAAATGATTGCCATGATTATAGCTTTTCTGTTCATCCGAAAAAATAAAACCAATAAATATCTTTATCTATATAAGTGTAGCTATAGCGGGTGGCAAAAAATTTAAAAAAAATTGAAAATTAAAAAAATGGCGGTGTTTAGAAAAGTGTCTATAGAATTTTCGTTACTATTTTGTTCAATCTTTCATTGCCCGTAAAACAAAAATATTTGATTTACTCAATTATGTTACAGATAGTAATAGCTTGTGTACACAGAAAATTTTAAGTCAATCGGTTCAGTAGATCTTGAGTTATTATGGCAGCCAATTTCAGTTTTTAGTTTCGAGAAAAACGCGTTCAAAGTTTACGTATAGTTGGCTATTCAATGTTACATATCTCTTTCAATCCACTATAACTTCGTCAATTTTGGGAATTTGGGCTTAGGGTTTTGTACATATCTTTTTTGAACTCCTATTTATTAAAAAAATGCAAAAAAATAAAATCGATATTTTACATTTTTAGACTAGAATACCCCCATACTACGTGAAAACAATTACTTGTACGAAAAAAGGTATCAGATCTTTGTTGTAGATAATTTTCTAATCTTTCTATTTGATAATAACTATTTTAGTCATAGAGACAATATATACAGAGATATCTAGCTAAAACTAATTGTTAGCACCTTGTGTGGGTTGTAAAAAAGTATGCTCACAGGGGATCGATGGGGACTTTTGGTAACTTATTTATAAAGGCAAAACGAAGGTGTATACAAAAATTCAGCTCTTTGCGAATTTATTCCTAGTGAAAACCTAAAGTTACTGGACTATACCTATATGCAGTACCTAAACTGCTAGTATTTTATAATAGGGTAGAGTGGGGCTAAAAGTTTGTCGGGTAAAAAGTCCCGAATTCAAAATCTCAGCATAGCAACAAATATTATAGATATTGTGTCATATACATTATGTGAGGAGGGGGAAGAGGTAACAAAGCCAAACTGAACAGTCGTCGACGAACGTTTGCGAAAGTCACAGGTAAACTATATTTATTTCATGCGTGAAAAGTAAAATTTTTTTATAATTTTCTTTTTCGTCTAGTTATTTTGCAGGTAAGATTGATTTAAAAATCAGTGTCAATGTAGTGAGAGTACTCCTTTGGTAGTTAATTTATATTGAAATTGTTATTAAACATTGACACATTTTTTACTATAAGCTGATAAAGTATCCAAAGCAGTATTGGGGCAAAAAGTACATTTTTTGTATGTATTAACTGTAACAGCGATTATGATTTTTAAATTGATTTGAATTTAAATGTATTAATTCTCTCAATGAATAAGACTGATATCTTAGACTAAGAATCAATAATTTAATAGTTATTTAATTAAATGTTAAAAAAGAAGAAATATACTAATTTTAGATTGAATAAAAAAATTAATAGTAAATTCAGTATATCTATGTATATAAAATTTTATATATATAAAAAGATTTTTCATTTAATCATAAAAATAAACAACTCACAAACTTTCGGATGTTTAGGTACTTTTTTGCTTCATATCTCGGTATGGTGTAGTAATACGGGTGCAAAATGTATTGGAGGTTTGAAGCTGAATAAATATGGAATATATTAAGACATTAATCATTAAGATAAATTTTCATTCTAGTGAGTAATCACTATTTATGTGAAAAAACGTACTTTTAGCCCCACCCTACCCTACAAAAGTGATATTTCTAATCGGCATTTGTAATTTTAATTAAAAAATCGATTCTATTTTTCTCCGTGTAGGTATTTCTATCATATACCTACACTAAAATTAAAATTTATTTTTTAATAAAATAATTTTTAGAAAAAAATTATCTGTTCAATAATTCGGGAGTTAGGACTCGAAATTTGTTGAAAAATTGTATTTTTTTTGTTTATAGTATGTCTTATATACAATTTTCCAATTTTTATCATTTACCAATACTTTATTATTTTAAAATATGTGATAAAAAATTATTTTATATTACTCGGCATCTCCACCATGTCATGATTATCAGATTTATATGTCCAAAAATTGTATTGTTTTTATTTATATTAAACACAATATCTTCCAACATCAATTATACTAATCAATATTATGTTATTTAAAGATAAAAGATAAAAAAATAATTTTATATTACTCGGCATCTCCACCATGTCATGATTATCAGATTTAACATTTATATGTTCAAAAATTGTATTGTTTTTATTTATATTAAACACAATATCTTCCAACATCAATTATACTAATCAATATTATGTAATTTAAAGATAAAAGATAAAAAAATTATTTTATATTACTCGGCATCTCCACCATGTCATGATTATCAGATTTATATGTCCAAAAATTGTATTGTTTTTATTTATATTAAACACAATATCTTCCAACATCAATTATACTAATCAATATTATGTAATTTAAAGATAAAAGATAAAAAAATAATTTTATATTACTCGGCATCTCCACCATGTCATGATTATCAGATTTATATGTCCAAAAATTGTATTGTTTTTATTTATATTAAACACAATATCTTCCAACATCAATTATACTAATCAATATTATGTTATTTAAAGATAAAAGATAAAAAAATAATTTTATATTACTCGGCACCTCCACCATTTTATAATTATCAGATTTATGTCCAAAAATTGTATTGTTTTTATTTATATTAAACACAATATCTTCCAACATCAATTATACTAATCAATATTATGTAATTTAAAGATAAAAGATAAAAAAATAATTTTATATTACTCGGCATCTCCACCATGTCATGATTATCAGATTTATATGTCCAAAAATTGTATTGTTTTTATTTATATTAAACACAATATCTTCCAACATCAATCATACTAATCAATATTATGTTATGTAATGATAAAAGATAAAAAAATAATTTTATATTATTCGGCACCTCCACCATTTTATGATTATCAGATTTAACATTTATATGTTCAAAAATTGTATTGTTTTTCTTTATATTAAACTCAATATCTTCCAACTTCAATCTTACTAATCAATATTATGTTATTTAGAGATAAAAGATAAAAAAATTATTTTATATTACTCGGCACCTCCACCATTTTATGATTATCAGATTTTATATGTACAGATAAACCGTTATAATTAATGAAGCGTATTTTTCATTACATTTTATGTTAGCACTGCTTATGATTGACATACTGGTTTCATAAAATGTCAAATATTAAATGAAAAGAGAAAAATATTCAATGATGTATATTCATGCATCGTTCTGAATAATATACAACAGTAAAATACGATCGAGCAATGTTAAAACTAAAACACATTTTTTTTAATTAACATTGATGATTTCGTTCTTTGAATTGTATTCAAAATGGTAGGGGTACTAAGTTAAAAAAATAATTATTTATAAATTTTATTTCTCATAAATTTTCACTTTTTTACCTGAAAATATATAACTATCATTTTTTTCGAAATTTCAAATTACTTTTGTATAATACAGGGTGAGTCATATCAGGTGGAACAAACTTAAACCGTTGATTGAGAAAAATATTTCAAGCAAAAAAGTTTATATAAACATGTGTCCGGAAACTCTTCGTGGGGGAGCTACAGACTCCCAAAGATTTTTACTAAAATTGGTTTTTATTTCATATCTGGAGAACCCATTGTAATACAGCAATGAAAATTAATACCTGGATTAGTAATAATACGTGTTATCGATTTCCAGTATCAAACAATGGTTATTTAGACCAGGGGTGTATGGGACCTGTGGGCCCTCTGATTTTTATCTAGTTTTTTTTGTACTTCACTTTTTTCCTATGTTTGGTATTTTTATAAGGTCATATGATACAAAATACACATAAATATACTTTGTTAAGTTGTCATAAGATCAACTGTTTACGAGAAATACTATGCGGAAGATAGTTTTGCAGAATTTAACTTAATACGGATGCTAAAAATCACACAAAATAAATTTATATTCTTGTTCTAGTACTAAAAATAAGAAAAATAGTTGGTGTAAATATTCCTCTTAATATGACTCCTCATAGAATTATAGCCAGTTTTATTATATTTATTCGTGCTTTATTAATTGACTAAAAACGAAACTAAAAATTGTTTTCTGTTGTTAGGGATGCATTTTTAAGGTATATTTACATACACATTTATTCTTGTTTTTAATTATAGAATAAGAATATAAATTTATATTGTGTAATTTTTAGCATCCGTATTAAGTTAAATTAAGCAAAACTATCTTTCACATCGTATTTCGCGTAAACGGTTGATCTTATGACAACTTAACAAAGTATATTTATGTGTATTTTGTATCATATGACCTAATAGAAATACCAAACATAGGAAAAAAGTGAAGTACAAAAAAAACTAGATAAAAATCAGAGGGCCCACAGGTCCCATACACCCCTGGTCTAAATAACCATTGTTTGATACTGGAAATCGATAACACGTATTATTACTAATCCAGGTATTAATTTTCATTGCTGTATTACAATGGGTTCTCCAGATATGAAATAAAAACCAATTTTAGTAAAAATCTTTGGGAGTCTGTAGCTCCCCCACGAAGAGTTTCCGGACACATGTTTATATAAACTTTTTTGCTTGAAATATTTTTCTCAATCAACGGTTTAAGTTTGTTCCACCTGATATGACTCACCCTGTATAGTAGCATTCACCAAAGTTTTTATACTAAAAATTTGTCAATTTTATAAGCCGGTTTTTAAAATAATTAGGGGGAAGGGGGGCTTATTTAATCACTGTTTCAACCCTGTGCTGGGTTCATTTTTAGTTAAAAAAATAGGATCAAGTTTTTCTTATTATAACCTACATTTTGATTACAAAATCTAAGTGGACCTCTATCCTCATCTCCCCTCTCAAAAATGACATATACAGGGTGTTCGCGGGAACCGAGTGATCATTGCTAACTTTGTTATTATTGGAGCTAGAAGATCGGTTAAATGGGCAAAGTATCAGTATTTTTTCCGGGATGAATAATGGCGATGTCAAAAAAACAATTGAATGTCGAATTTCAGAGATATATTGAAATACAACTTTTTTTTAAATGGAAACCCCTGTATATTATTATTGGATTTTATAGCTGAGAATGTTCTCTTTATAAAAGTGTTATACATGTATGGTGGTAAACTTGTTATAACTTGTTTTCTATCGATTTTACCATCATACATGTATAACACTTTTATAAAGAGAACATTCTCAGCTATAAAATCCAATAATAATATACGGGGGTTTCCATTTAAGAAAATATTATATTTCAATATATCTCTGAAATTCGACATTCAATTGTTTTTTTGACATCGCCATTATTCATCCCGGAAAAAATACTGATACTTTGCCCATTTAACCGATTTTCTAGCTCCAATAATAACAAAGTTAGCAATGATCACTCGGTTCCCGCGAACACCCTGTATACTTAAAGGTCATGACAGTATGTTTAGTTAATACAATTATCTACTTGACAAGCTATTTTCTGTGACGGACGAACGATAAATTGTTCATAAAAATTCCTTGCCACAATTTTTCACCACACCAGCGGTTCTTAAGGCTGCGCTTCGAGACAAGCGCAGCCTTAAGAAGACTTTTCTCGGATTCGTCTCGTTTTCAAAATGAGACGAGAATGATTTAAATTTGGACGAAACGAAATTAGATTAAAAATATTATAATTAATTATATTTTAACATTTGATATTAATATTTAAACCAATAATTAAATATGAAAACAAATTTTTTGCATAAAATTCACACGAGATCGAGATATGTCTCTGTCACGTGTACTGTACGAGACAAGACCAACTTAATTTTTTATCTGACTCGACTCGTTTCGTCTGCAGCTCTAGTGGTTTTAAAACATTGATAAGATATCTAAACAAAGTAATATCTTGACAATTATTTTAACCCTCCGTTAGACACACGGATTACATGCGTAAGCCACTCTTTTAAACACTGTATTTGATAGGCTATAACTCACGATATCGCACTAAAATACTTCAACTCAGTGGCGTAGATAGGGGGGGATTAAGGGGATCAATCCCCTCATGAGTCCAATTGTTGTACTTTACACCAGATAAAAGATTATTTTCATAATGAAAAATATAACTTTATGAGATTTAATACTGTCATATCCCTCCCCCCCATCGCAAAAAGCTATCTACGCCACTGCTTCAACTAACTAACTAACTAAGAATATATAAGGAAATGTTTTAAACAGCTACTCAAAAAGGCACGTTTGTAAATAGAGTATACGTTTATGTTGTAATAGTTTTTAAAAGATTAGTTCACGTATGTAAGGGTCAATTTTAATTCCAACTATCCAATAAAATAAATCCTGACTGCGCCACTGCACACATACATTAGCATATTTATCTAATATGGCATATATAAACCACGTGACAACATTTCCTGATGCTCGTGTAACAATACCATCGGATCGGCGAGATACAACATTAAGGACGTAATAATTTCAACATTTGTGGCAAGACGGATCATCGTTTCATATTCCAGGCATCTTCCTCTTCTTCCAAAGACGACCTTCTTGGTAACTCTCACCAATCTTTACCACATTTTCTACCACCTTAACCCATTCGCACTTTAACATCCATGCAGATTCAGTAGCGTAACCATAGACATAGAGCATGGACTGCACATTCTGTATTAACATAATAGGTATATGATGACTAATTAAAAAAAAATTCTATGATGATTTTACGTGTCTCCTATTTCTAAAAAAATACTTATATTTCTGCAGAAAATAAAGGTACAATCGCAAAAATTGACTCTTTTAAAACTAATTTTGAATTTGACGCAAAACGCTCGCAGGTGACATTTCAGAGTTGTGACGTAATACCCTCGTAAACAATAATCAAACATTCAGAGTTAGACAATAATTTAATTATTTTGTGTGCTAAAATGAGTTCCAAAGTATTCAAGTTCTTAAATAATCTTGTAACAGAGGAATTGATATTTGTCTAAAATAAAAAAAAATCACTTTTGACGTTTACTGATGCGTGATGTCATTCGCTCTGATTGGTGTACCATTCAAAATGGCGGATTATTATATTAATTAATTATAGATCATATAACAGCCGTATTCATAATCGTTCCTTATCTCAAGGGCTCCTCAGATATTTAAGCCTTCCTCAAGGAAGGTAGCGACCTGCCTTGAGATATAAGGAGCCTTGGTTGTCAAGGAAGGTTTATGAAACGTAACTAGAGTAACAAGGGGTCCTTATTCCTCAAGGTGGAACTATGAATACGGCTGTTAGTCTCGCTTTTAATATAAAAATAAATACATTTTTTAGAACCTTTTTAACCTATTTCATTATTTAAAATCATAATTTCAATGATACTTTGTTACTGGCATCATGTCTATTGTGTAACATTTCTCTAAAACAGTGAGAAAGAGATGCAGTGAAGTTTGGGATGTTTTAATAAGGACAAGTATATCCCAAATCATTTTCTATCTCTTTCTTTTGACAATTAACATAAAATACATAATTATATTTCATTTTTTTTCTAAAATCAATCTCACGAGATCGAGACAAGAATCTCGTTTAATCTCAATTATACCACAAACAAGGTAATCGAAACCAGTTCAATAAAAATAAATAAACTTTCAAATTTCATTGCTTCGTATTTTTTAGGGTTCCGTAGAAAACTAAAAACTAAATTCCAGAATGTAGCTTTTAATTAGTTCTTTCACTGAAAATTATAACGAACATTGTCAAAAATATTTTGGACCCCCCTTCTATAGACTGAAAAGTGAACTCTCATTTTTTTTCACACTTACCCCATTGAGTGGGGTGTCATTTAATAGGTCTCCTAAAATGCAATAAAAAATGTCAGATAACTTTTTGATTTCAACCCTTCAGTCACGAAATATTTGCTTTTTAATGTCGCTGTCAGAGCGTCCCCCCCCCTCTATTTTCTAAACTATCAATTCAAAAAATCTGAAAAAAATTCAGAATGTAGCTTTTAATTAGTACTTTCACTGAAAATTATAACGAACATTGTCAAAAATATTTTGGACCCCCCTATCATAGATTGAAAAGTGAAGTCACATTTTTTCATTTACCCCATTGAGTGGGGTGTCATTTGATAGGTCTCTTAAAATGCAATAATAAAAGCCAAATGACTTTTTGATTTTAACCCTTTGGTCACGAAAATTTTGAAATAACTCTTTTTTTATAAATCGTAGTGCAAATGACTACGGAACCCTATCATGTGCGTGCCCAACACGCACTTGCCCGTTTTATTTTTAACTTGCTTCTCCCCTTCTCACTTTAATTTTAATTAACTACACCTCTAAATAAAAATTCCAGTTACGTCCCTGACACATACACGTCATATTTCATCGTTACTGTCGCAGCAGTAAACTATTTTCTCGTGACAGAGTTTTCTATCTCACTCAGTTCTCCAATTACCATCTTCTTTTATATATCTAGTGGCCGTAAATCATGCCTATTTTTTTGTAATGATATATCGGCAGTATAATGTTGCAGCTCTGGCTTGAATATCAAACAGTATGAACATATGCTTTGAATAGGCTCAATGAAAAGAATTTAGCATGTATGGTATGTACCTACAGTCATTTCTTTAATGTTACCAGTTAAGTCCCTTTAAGGGAACATCCATAAACCACGTAACTAACGCTTTTAGGCGGGAGGGAGTACAGCTATATTGTTACATGGGGGACGGGGGGGGGGGGGGGGGGGCATATTCAAATGTTACGTAACATTCATTCTTAAAAATAAAAACAGAAACATTGTTGGACAATTAATCGATACTTTTATTATATTTACTTCATGCTGAACATAATACAATATATGTATAATAGCGGAATCCCGCGGCTTCGCTCGCGTAAACTTCGAAACTTATTGGAACCTTCCATACGTGATAGGGGATGACATATTACATTTTTTTATATTTAATTTTATTCATTACTTATAAAAAAACGTTAAAAATTGTAAAAACTAATCCTCGCCAATTGGGGTTGAATGTCGAAATTTTTATTTTAATAGATGACACATTTTGCCCGAATTTACCTTTATAAGCAAAGCAAGTATGCAAATAAACATAATAATATCTAAATCCATCCTCGTCCCCGTCCCATGTTATTAGGACTTGAATATCGAACTTTAATTTTTAATTGAATATTAATTTGTCCAATATTACTTTAATATCATGAACAATTATGAAGATAAATATATCAAAATTTTACCCCCCCCCCTCCATTCCCATAGGGGTTGAATTTCGTAACTGATATTTATTTTGTAGAGTATCTACTTATGCCATGTTTCATTCGATAAATACAAAAAAATATATTTTACAAATTTTTCCACCCCCTAACACTTTAGAGGTTAAATTTTGGGAAATGTTGAAATAATTGTTTCATTATTTATATTGTAAGGTATGTTCGATAAGTTTTAATTAAATGCGAACAAAAAAAAATATATATAAACTTTGACACCCTGTTTTAACCCACTTAGTGGGTGCTTACATCATAAAAGGAAGGCACCTTCGAAATTTCACGTTTCTAGGTCCAGGGGTTTGGGCTGTACGCTGATGTTGGTTAAGGACAAACTCTTTTATAGATATAGATGTATATGATACTGCGTTACGTAACATAACGAGGGGGGGGTAAAGGCTTCTGTTGGCGTAATATGGAAGAGGGGGGGGGGGGGGGGTAAAAATTCTAGAAAAATGCGGTATGTGGTTTATGGACGTTCCATAATTCTCGATATTATATATTTTTTCTTTATTATAAATTAAATAGAAATAAAATACAAAATAGTTGGTAATTTCTGAACCGGAAGTCAAGGGGTCCTGTAACCTCAAAAAGGGGTAATTTCAAATATAGACCTTTCGAATGATACCTAACTTATATACTTTAAGGCACGTGGTCAGGGCAATAAAGCTATTATCACAAAATTTCCCTTTTCATTTTTATTGAAATTTTTATTATGCGATATATGGCTGCAAAAAGAATAAAAAGCTCTAACCAATGGTATAATAAAAATTTACAGGGTGTTGTGTTTCTCAGATCGTTTGAGAATATCGTAAAATGAAGACGTTTGAAATTTATATACAGTGTGTTCATTTAAAAACATACCACTTGAATATATCTGAAGCTAAGCATTTTAAGAAAAATGTTTCACATAAAAATTGTTTGGATATTAAGGGTGTGGGGCAGGCTTTGCGGGAAATTGTGCGGGTAAGCGCCTGTAGGTATGCATATAGATAAGGTATATTGTGTCTCTCTCTGGAGCATGAAATCACAAAAATCATCTCTTCTTCAAGAAATGTAAATATGTAAACGTTTTGTTATTAAAAATATCTTCATTAAACAAATATTCAAAAAAATCATAAAAATTAATCGTGAGAGAAATCTGAAAAAAAATTAGAAACATGTAAAATGATCTCGAGATCAAAAGAAAATTATTATTATTTATAAAATTTGATTATTAAAAGACTTAAGAAAACTAAAAAAATGACATAAGATCAAAAAAAAAATCCTACCGCCATAATATATGTACAGTACATATATACCTAAATACATTATTTACTATTATTACCAAAATTAAAACTTATCAATTAGTACATTGCCTAAAGGCATATCGTGTTCCATATATAGAACCACCAAATTGTATTATCGTAATGGATCCAAAACAAATAAACAAAGTTGAAACACATCACTTACACATATACACTATAAATATACAGATATATATATATATATATATATATATATATATATATATATATATATATATATATATATATATATATATATATATATATATATGTAAGTAAATATACCAGGTATAAGTTTTGTGTTAACGTTTCTGGTTAATTAGGCGCCATCTAAATTCAACTTTATAAATGTAAATTTACTTTATTTACAACGTTCTAATTTTAGTACGAATACGAAGATGGCTATGAAAAGATGATTGGCGCGTGTATTTTAGAACATAATTTAGGTACATAATTAATTTTACAGGTAAATAATTATTTACTTAGTACCTTTGGTCATTGTTAATTTTATAGACATCTATAAGAATTATCTATTGAATAATTTTTTTCATCATTGAAACTAAATAAGAGGGATGCACTGTGATCCCACAAAAATTATAATAATATTAAAAATGTAGTTATGAGCTTTGATGTGACGACAAAAAATACTTCATGGAACCATGAAGTAAGACATTTCGGGAATGATTATAGGAAAAAAATATTTTATCAATTTCTGTAGCTATCGTTGTACGTAGACATTTTTAATTATTTAATTTTTCACAAAACGGCGACCGTTTTGTTTTTGTTCATTTCTTTTTTTTAATTCAAGCGGTCTTAAAAAATAGTAAATATCAAAATTTCAAAAATCGGCAACGAACAGACTTAGCCACTACGATTACGAAAATTTAAAACAAAAAAAATGTTAAATCGGTTTATTAGTCTTTGAGTGGTCAGGGGGGGGGGCGAGATCTCGCGGTAGAAGACTGACAGACGGACGGACGAAAAATCGAGCATATAAGCACTATCACTTCGTGGGTTGCGCTAAAAATGCATTCTACTTGAATGACATTACAATAAATCACAAGTTTTTGAAATATGTACACTTCTTTCTTACCCAAAAACTCATCACTCACGAAATTTAGTTTTGCCAGTTTCGTCCTTATAGTTAGTTTACATCAGTGGTCCCCAACCCTATGCCCGCGGGCACCATTGTGCCCGCTGACTGTGAACGATAAAAAAATTAAGTTTTCAATTACATGTAATTTATTTTTTATTTTTAGTAACTAATTAGAGAAATATAAGCGTATTTATTTGAAAAAAATATTTTTATAAATATATTATATCTATCATTTTACATTTATTCTCTCAAAGGCTCTAGCCCATTAAGATGGTAAAAATCCCCCCTCAACGGATTTGGCTTAAATTAGGTACACTTATTTGTCATTATAAAAAAATAATTTTTCCCGAGTTGCAGGACCTGAAGCGCCCTCTGTCGTCCATAACCTCAAAAAATGTGTTTTTTCTTTATAATTTTTTTTCTCTGCGAGTTTTTAACCGAATTACTTGAAATTTGGACTGGTAATAGATTTTATAAAGATGAATGACCACATATTTTTAAAATTATTTTTGGCGCGAAATTTGAATTTTTATAGCAATAATAAAATTTAAAAGGGCCATATCTCGGCTCTCAGGGCCCATGTAGGCTAGATACTGCAATTACATGCGTATCTTATCAAAAACTAACATCATGATTTTTTTCATAATTTTTGATTTGGTGCGCCGTCCTCAAAAATTCAAAAAACCATATTTTTCTGATTTTTTAGTTTTTAATTAATGTGATGAAATTATAAATAAAATTTGTATAATAATATTTTCTCAAGAATGGCTTGCTCATAAAATGACCAAAAAAAATTATTGCCTCAAAAAAATATCAAAAATCTCAAAAAAAGGTTTTCATCAATTAAATAAGCATTTAAATAAATAAGAGTTAACCGTCCAGCAAAAGTTCTGTTTTTATTTGTATATATAAGGTTGGGCTAATTTCCTAACTGACCTCGACTACCCCCCTATTTGAAAGTACTCTCAATTCTAAGAAAAAACGCCCATAGAACTATACCTCTACATTGAACTTTAGTTCGCTGCATTTTTGATTGAAAATTTTATGTTTGATTCCCTTGAATTCAATATGTATACATGTTAATATACATGAAAAGTTACAATTTTGCATTGATTTTTTTAAGCAAAACAGCAACCCAATGATTTTTGGGTACGAGGATTCCGAATTTGACATCCATTTTTTTATTTTATTCTTGAGCGCTACCTGGTAGCCCAAGCAATAGACTGAAAAAAGAGGTCAAACTAAAAAAAAAAAAATACACCAAGCTGAATTTTGGCGGATACTTTTATTTTGTTTTTCTAAACAAAAACTAAAAAGTAGCCTAATTTTGGCTATGTGTTTTCGTTTTTAAGGGGTAAATGGGGCAAATTATATTTTATTTGCAAATATCTCAAAAATTACCTATTTTTCTAGGAACATAGTTATGAAGAAAATTGTAGCTTATAAAATTCTACACAAAAAAATATATTTAAATTAAGAGCGCAGTGAAAAATCCGAATTTATAAGGGCAAGCAATTTTATGGTTGATTATTATAGATTTTTGGGCGTATAATTCGAAAAGAATAACTCTGGTTGGTGAAAAGTGGTGCGTCTCTCTTAATATAAATGTTGCAGGATGAAAACCACGTTTCCAAACATTTTTTCAATTTTTCACAAAATCGATGACGGTGTGTTTTTATGATTGATATTTATTGGAGACACTATCACAATAGACGAATCGATTGGTACCACAAATACAGAATTTGTATATGGAATACTCTTTCTCGAGGGTTTAAAAGAAGTAAAGATGCTATTTCGGAGAAAATATTTAAAAAATTAATAATTTTTGTTAAAATCCTGATTGGCCTCAAATTGTTCCTGAAGTTCTGAAAAATAATGATCAACCATAATTTTTTTAAATATTACTTTTTTAACCAATGAAAGTCGGTAATATTTAAGGGTAAGAAACGATTTTCATTGGTTAAAATATTAATATTTTTAAAATATAATTTTCCCCATTTACCCCTTAAAAAGAAAACCCATTGCCAAAATTAGGGCTATTTTTAAGTTTATGCTTAGAGTATCAAAATAAAAGTATCCGCCAAAATTCAGCTTGGTGTATTTTTTTTTTTTTAGTTTGACCTCATTTTTCAGTCTATTGCTTGGGCTACCAGGTAGCGCTCAAGAATAAAATAAAAAAATGGATGTCAAATTCGGAATCCTCGTACCCAAAAATCATTGGGTTGCTGTTTTGCTTAAAAAAATCAATGCAAAATTGTAACTTTTCATGTATATTAACATGTATACATATTGAATTCAAGGGAATCAAACATAAAATTTTCAATCAAAAATGCAGCGAACTAAAGTTCAATGTAGAGGTATAGTTCTATGGGCGTTTTTTCTTAGAATTGAGAGTACTTTCAAATAGGGGGGTAGTCGAGGTCAGTTAGGAAATTAGCCCAACCTTATATATACAAATAAAAACAGAACTTTTGCTGGACGGTTAACTCTTATTTATTTAAATGCTTATTTAATTGATGAAAACCTTTTTTTGAGATTTTTGATATTTTTTTGAGGCAATAATTTTTTTTGGTCATTTTATGAGCAAGCCATTCTTGAGAAAATATTATTATACAAATTTTATTTATAATTTCATCACATTAATTAAAAACTAAAAAATCAGAAAAATATGGTTTTTTGAATTTTTGAGGACGGCGCACCAAATCAAAAATTATGAAAAAAATCATGATGTTAGTTTTTGATAAGATACGCATGTAATTGCAGTATCTAGCCTACATGGGCCCTGAGAGCCGAGATATGGCCCTTTTAAATTTTATTATTGCTATAAAAATTCAAATTTCGCGCCAAAAATAATTTTAAAAATATGTGGTCATTCATCTTTATAAAATCTATTACCAGTCCAAATTTCAAGTAATTCGGTTAAAAACTCGCAGAGAAAAAAAATTATAAAGAAAAAACACATTTTTTGAGGTTATGGACGACAGAGGGCGCTTCAGGTCCTGCAACTCGGGAAAAATTATTTTTTTATAATGACAAATAAGTGTACCTAATTTAAGCCAAATCCGTTGAGGGGGGATTTTTACATTCTTAATGGGCTAGAGCCTTTTACGTATACCGTAAAGGACAGCCAGAAAAATATGTAACCATTTAATCTTTTTCTGGCTGTACGGAATTACAAAAATCACTTAATTTAATTCTAAAGATAAATTAAAATATTTTGTTGATGTAGATTTGTTAATAAAAAACATTTGTGCATATATCAAACATTGCACAAATTCGTTCAATAATATTATAAAGAATGATCAAAGTTTTATGAATAGCATTTTTTACCAGTCACGGCTTACGTAGAAACTAATATATGAAAAAAATGCCTCTGAACCTTTTTGTAGATTACAAAATTTTCAATTAAAAAGTCAGCGAGAGCATATGTATGTCTGACTTTTTTTGTTTAGGCGTGAGAAACGCCTGAGTGTCTGAATCAAAATCACGATTTTGATGTAGGCACCTTGAAAAAATAAATGGTGCCCGCCACCCAACCGATATTCTAGAATGTGCTCTTAGGTACAAAAAGGTTGGGGACCACTGGTTTACTTCAAAAAGACAGGAACATCAACACGGTATTTTTAAAAACAATTCGTATTTAAAAATATATTTTGTCAGAAAAACGCCAGTTACTGTTTTATCTTTTTGGTGTAAACATGGTATTATAAATATAAACAGCCCATATCCAATATCCATACATATTTTGGAATTACGACCATTTGTGAAGCTATCATAGTTAATTATACTAGATCACAGTGGGAATTATGCTTTAATCAACTCAAAGATAATTATGATCCTTTCATATTATAAAACGTAACGTCTCTCGGTCTGTCTGAATGTCCGTTAGTAGGGGAAGGTGGGGTAAGACGGGGTAGTGAGGTAAGATGGGAACCGTAACAAAACTGATGATACAATGTAGCTAGAAATGTTCTTCTATCGCCATGTGACGGTATTTAGCAGAAGTTATTAATGTCACAAATAGTTTGGTCGAAGGTGTGCACGTTGTGATTTTGTAAGTATTTTTTTAAATTTTTAGTGGTTAGATCTAATTTTTGAGGTATATAAAGTGCGTGACTGTTCAAAATGTATGGTGTACAAGATGTGTGTCATATTTTTTTATTGATATTTGTTTATTTTACTATTATAATGACATTAACTAGTTACGGTTTGCTTCGATTTATAACCTCAAAAAAAATAATACAACTCGGGAATCCAGTTTGGGAAAGATGGGGTACCTACTTGCGGATAAGATGGGGTAGGTATGATTCTTTGGATAACACAACATTCGATCTGGTTAGCCCGAAACAGTTAATGCCGTATCCACGAATTTCCGAAAAAAGGCCAAGACAAGTTCGAAGAAGAGGAAAAACAGCTATTATTACTGCGTCTCCGTATAAAACAGAGTTAGAGGAAAGACAAAACAGTAAGAAACCAAAACCAAAGGTAACAAGTAAAAAGAAATTGAAAAAAACAAATAAAAGATCTAAAAGAACCAAGAAAGCTGATGAGTTCTGAGGACGAAGATATAGAATATCTGTACTGCCACGGCTTGTATTAATTCATAGATATGTTCTTTGTCCAAGTTTTAGTATATATTTTGTTACGTTAGGTAACATAAGGGATAAGCAGTGACGATAGTAGTAAATCTAGCGTGCTTTTTTGGAATATACTATACCTAAAAACAGTTAAATATTGAACAATATAGTAAAGAATTGTGTAGAGTAAAAATATCTATATTTTCCAAAAATCCATAATAATTCTATAGTCGACGCGAGCGAAGCCGCGGGCATAGCTAGATTGTAAATATAAACCGTGTTGCTTTTTTGACATACTTGCATCTTGCATCTGAAGATAATTTATATAAAAGATTAAAAAATACTATTATTTAAAATTCAACAATATAGAAAAAATAAATATATTTATATAAATAGTTTCCACTAAAAATAAATACTTTGCACTAAACAAATAATATTTTGCTCTTGAACTATTTATTGTGATTTTTTATATTTTTACCTAACCTACCTTCCTTTAGCCCAAATAGATTTGATATTTTTAATGTCAATTTTTTTGATTTTCTATATTTTCAAACGATTGAATATTCAATCAATAAAGTGTATACTATCTAATATATATCACTTTAAATAAATAACAACTTTTAAATAAAAACTTTGCACTAAAAAAATAATATGCAGTTGGCCTAAAGAACCCCGCAATAATCTTATGGAAATTGGGTTTCGGTCAAAATGTCTGGATTTTTTATATGTTCTAAATATCGGTGTTCTAAGCAAAAGTCCTAATGGGCACAAAGCTCAGAATTCAATTCTTGGCCGCTACGGAGCTTTAAAGTTTTAAAGCTCCATCACAGATTAACTTATTCGCAAAGTCTTTAGAGAGCTTTAAATGGTTTATATTGTTATTTTTAATGTCTGGGTTTATGTTTTCGAGGTCGCTGAATTCAAATCCGATGTCAGATTTTAAAAATTGACAGTTGACAGCTGTCAAATAGCTGTCAAAAATTTATAAAATCTTAAAAATCTTACTTTTATCTTCTTACTTTATGTTTCCGAGGTCGCTGAATTCAAATCTGATGTCAGATTTTAAGAATTGACAGTTGACAGCTTTCAACTGTCAATTCTTAAAATCCGACATCGGATTTGAATTCAGCGACCTCGAAAACATTAACCCAGACATTAAAAATAACAATATAAACCATTTAAAGCTCTCTAAAGACTTTGCGAATAAGTTAATCTGTGATGGAGCTTTAAAACTTTAAAGCTCCGTAGGCGGCCAAAGAATTGAATTCTGAGCTTTGTGCCCATTAGGACTTTTGTTTAGAACACCGATATCTAGAACATATCAAAAATCCAGACATTTTGACCGAAACCCAATTTACATAAGATTATTGCGGGGTTCTTTGGACTTGTCAGATTTAAAAATTACATATTTTGTATGTACCTATTTATTGTGATTTTCTATATTTTAACCTAACCTAAAAACTAACCAACCTCCTTTCGCCCCAATAGATTTAATATAATTATTATATTATATTATAATATAATATAATAATATGTTCGCGTGTATAAATAAAGTGCAAAGTGTTAAAATTTATGATCGGTTATACAAAATGTAGGTACACTATCTAATATACCTATGTAGTGCAATTAAATATAACTCAATGATAACTAATTTTAAATATCCGGTCACTTAGTGACGTCACTAATTACCTAAACACAATTTACAAGCAAACAAACAGATAATTGTCATTTTGAAAATCGATTATAAATGATATAAGTACATAATTCGATTAATTTTCCAGTGCTTTTACACTAGAATGTACGCGTGTGTGACTGGACGTATTATTGACATTCTCTAACAATGAGAAAAGATACCTAACTATGCAATTTAGCTTTTGAAAAACATCTTTTCATAAAAATGTCACTTGTCATCACATATTGTGTAAGAAAATATAATGATGCGAAAAGCTCTGAACACTTTTCCATTGATGAACATGAAAAGCCAACTAGAGAATAAAGAAGCTGAATTTATGTTAGACAGTGGCGCGTACAAGATTTTATTTTAAATCAAATAAATAATTGGATAAATTGGCTTGCAGGAATTTAGAACAGTGGTACACTCACCACTTGATATGATGACATGATCAAAGCTTAAGGGGGGATAGCCACTGTGACGGGTCAAAAAATTGTCAATGTTTGGGAATTTTTTTCACAGATATAACTAATTATTTTTGAATCAGGTAAAGGACGTTTTATTAAGTATACAGGGTGGTCCGGTTTGGGATACAGATATTTTAGGAGCTGATTCCCTGAGTCATTGCGAGTAAGAAATTGTGCGGGAAAAGGGGGTCTATCTTCAACACCCTCTGAGCTACGGAGTGTTTAAAAATTTTCTTTCAGAGTAGTTCTTACAACAAAGATTATCTCATAACTTTTCAAAGTAACGTGTCTAGAGCAACCAAAATGAGTTAGTTTTATAGGTAATTAAATAACATATTTTCAGTATTACGGATATTGCTATCCGTGTTTTTAGTTCCGAGTTATAGGTCATCAAAGTCGAAAAATATATTTTTTGAAATTTCTTATGAAAATGTCATTTTTCTCCAAAAGTACCTGTAATATGGGGTATTTTTTAAATTTTTTTTGGTACGTCATAATGTTATCTACAAATTCACTACACAAAGTTTGGACCTGGGTCTTACAGTTTTTCGGTAAATAATTATTTTTATTGTAAATAATAAAAAAAAATAAAATTATGTAGTTATAAACAAATAAATTATATGACTGTTTCATTTAATAGGGCAGGTAGCAAAATAGTTACTTTGGGGATTAATTTATAACTGGGAAACTGTAAAACTCAGGTCAAAACTTTCTGTAGTAAATTTGTAGGTAATATTATGACGTATCAAAATAATGATAAAAAATACCCCATATTAGAGGTACTTTTGGAGAAAAATGATATTTTCATACAAATTTTCAAAAAAATAAGATATTTTTCGACTTTGATGAGCTATAATAAATCGGCACTAAAAACACGGATAGCAATAACAGTAATACTGAAAATATGTTAGTTAATTACCTATGAAACTGACTCATTTTGATTGCTCTAAATACGTTACTTTGGAAGTTATGAGATAATCTCTGTTGTAAGAACTACTCTGAAGGAAATTTTTTAAACATCCTGTAACTCAGAGGGTGTTGAAGATAGACCCCCTTCCCGCACAATTTCTTACTCATAATGAGCCAGGGAATCAGCTCCTAAAATATCTGTATCCCAAACCGGACCACCCTGTATATTCAACTTATTTTATATCAATTTTTATTGAAAAATATTAAATATTTACAAAGTTATGAGCCTCGATTTGACGACCAAAAATATATTTTTCTCTATGGTTCACTCGTAATTTCGAGAAGGGTTATATGAAAAAAAAAAAAAAAAAATTTTATCAATATCTATATGAATCGTTGCACGTAGCTGTTTTATTATTATTTTTTTTTTCACAAAATGGCGATCGTTTAAAAATGTTTTTCATTTTTAAGACCTATTATTTTTTTATTAGAGCGGTTTTAAAAATAGTAATTATCAAAATTTCAAAAACGGCTACGTGCAACGATAGCTACCACAATTACGAAAATTATAAAAAAATATATATAAAATCGGTTCGTTAGTCTTTGAGGAATGGTGTCAACCAGGTCGAAAAATGTCATTTCGAGATAAACGTATTTAATGTTTTTGTTATGTCATAACCGGCCGCGCTACCGCGTCTCACTAAATTGACTGTAACTCCTTCAATTTTCAGAATTTAAACTCAATTTTTTGTATACATATTTATAAATATGTAAAATATGTATACATTGTATACTTTAAAAAAATGTAAGAAAAAAAATTTTTTTTCGTCACAGTGGCTTTCCCCTTAAGATAGCAACCTGTATTCTATCTATTTCTACATTTCTAAAGAAGGTAACACATAAGTATATGGAATGGGATCAGGTTTGGGCCAATCAAAATATGTTTTTTAATATTTCCTGCATATTTAGTATATACGTAATCAAACCTATATAAATTCCGTACGCGCAAAATCGGAAACGCGTTTCTAGGTCATTCTGTATATATGGCGTTAACACCGCGAGTTAACTTTTTGTTAGTTAAAATAATCCTCTTAGTGGATACTTATCCGGTAAGCCAGTGTAACGATGAGAGAGGTTTTATTCTACATTTTCACTTTTTCATTTTATAGAATTGGTCGACAAGGTTTAAGCGAATACAAGGGATGTGTAATATATTAAAATTTATTGTTATTTAATTATATTAGGTTTAATATGCGGTATTATAAAGGAACTAACAAATATTTATAAGCTAGCGAACACTTTCAACAGGGTATATATAATTATGTATTATTTTCTAAGAATTTATTTTAGAATTTGGATACCAGATATGAAACGTTATAGAGATGAAACTGATAGTTTTTTGGCCGGATACCGAATATCCGGTGAGCTGTAAGGCCGGATGACCGGATATTCGGCGACCGAATATCCGGCCTGGTATCACGTTGCATTAAATTAATTTTGAGTATTCATTTAATGCTCAAAATTAGTCAAAATTAACTATACTGTATTTCATTTAATAATGCAGTGGATTCCGTGATTTTTGACGGTACAATGTACGATTCGTACCGTCAAAACTCCAGCAATTACTGCATTCTTAGTAATAAATTGTGTTGTGAAGTATTAATTAATAATCAAAATTAATGAGTGGTTAATTATTACCCTTCTTTTTCTTCTATCAAGGGAAAATTGATTGTGATTGAATTTCTTATTTTAATAAAATCCGTTATTTTACAAGTCGATTTCTTATTATTTGCCTCACAAATATTTTTTTCTTGCGGTTTTTAAATAAAAAATTGTAATTTTTAAATATTCGGTATCCAGCCGGACAACAAAATAAGGCCGGATACCAAATAGTTACCGGATATCCGTTTCTAAGTGATAACCATTGATGTTTACTTACCGCGCATGCGAGAAACGTATTAAATACTGTATAAAACTTCAAGGGAACTGTCATATAAAGATGCCCCATTTGAAAGTCCTTGTAAGCTAACAATATTAGTTATTTCTTTTATAATAATTGATGTTACTTTAGCCGAAGGGAAAAGCGTAATATAAAAGTGGACTGTATCTCTAAACGAAAAGTCGTTGATTTAGACTTCGGCACAATAATAGTACTAAAAAACCGCTTACCTTGTGAACAGCTGGAGCGGCCCATCAATACAGATTATCTATAGGATAGAATAAGGAATATGGAGTCATGGAGTAAATCGTAATATCTCCAACCGGTACAGCATCCACTAAAGCAAGCACGTTCCTTTATAACCAAACTTAAATCACTATTATGTGCCTCAAAACAATAATAACTTGCAATCACTTAATTAAACTAAACCAGTAACTTCACAATAATAACAAATAAACAAAAATTCTATATATCACGAAATATAGATATATCTCCAACACTCACAAAACGATTATCAAAATAAACATAAACTAACAACTAAACTGTATAAATACTTAATTTGTCTCTCAAACTATATTGATTATTATCCCGTCGCTCTTAGGCGTTTACACGGATTTTATTGATTAAAATAACAATCAATAATCGAACCTCTCTTGTTAAGAAGTTTCACGAATCTTTCAACCCTCACTCTTAGGAGTTCCACGCAATCTGACTTAAGTATTTCACACCAGCCAATATGGTGGCGTATTCAAACGCGGTAAAATCACTGCGCATGACTGCGCGTCCTATCGGCGCGTACAATTGACATTAATGTTTAAAACCTTTACCTTGGGTTGCATAAAGTAAAAGTAATCACGATTAATTAATTAGTTGTTTTCAATCCGTAATTAATATTAATTCTAAACATAACCTTAAATTGAAATTGAACAATTCACTAAATATGGTAATTTTTTACCTAATATAATGTATCATAACCGTGATTATTTTTTAGAATTGACGTAGTAATGGTTTTAAAACAATTGATTAACTAATCGTGATTAATTTTGTTTTGTGTAACCTAAAGTTAGTATTGTCAAGAACCAGTTGTTACAAAATTAGTAGTACTAGTTTAAATACTATCGAATTATTTTTGAAAAATAAGTAATTGCGCTGTTTGTCGATAATTTTCTTTTGATCTCAAACCATAAAAATATTACCATGGAAAAAACTATAAAAAAAAACACTCACAAATAAAAAAAAACACGATTTTGCACCCCCCCCCCCACTCCCCCCAATCCAAACTGAGTAACTTTTGTCTGATGTCTTGTAAGAAAATTAATTTTCAAAATAAAAATTTGTAACGTTTCTTTTTGAACATCCTGTATATACAATATAATATAAGGTGACATTCCGACATCTACTCAGCTATACTTAATTAATAGATTGGAAATTAGCAACTCTTGTATGAAGCCATCTATTTAAAAATTTTATTTTTTCGAAAGATAATTTACTACTTTGTCAGCCCTGAGATGGGGGTGTAAGGGGTACTCTAATACGGATTATAGTAAACCGACATGAGCAAATTAATTACAGAACTTTTTTAAAGTTTTTTTTTTATTTGGAGAAATAATCTCATAATGGATGTATGAATTGAATTTTCATTTTTCACCCCTAGGGAGTGCGATAATAGAGGCAATAAAACTTAATTAAACGTTATTAAGATGAAAATCGAACAATTTATTTGTATAAAAAAGTTTGCAGATTATTAAGCATATCAAATTATCTAGTAAGTTGGTTAATTTATAATTATACACAGCAAAAAGTGTTTTTAACTGTACACTTACAGCTTGATATAGCGACATTTAATATAACGACCATTTTCGATATAACGACCAAATTTCAAACTAAGTCTTTTTACGCGATGTTTTGTTTATTTTAATATTGATTGATTTGGTTTAAGGCTGTTCATGCCGATTTTTCCGAAACTAAATTCCACGAGATGTCGCCATCGTAGAAAACAAAAATTATAGTCTAGCCCTGAGGGGAAATGACAGATACAAGTAATTCAGTGACAATTGACGATCGAATGAAAAATGGTATATTCTCGAAATTAAACAGAGATGAGCTACAAAAGATGGAAATAGTTCTTATGTTTTAAGGCTTACATTCAATATTTTCAAATGAAAATTGCAGAATTATTATAAAATTAGAAAGCTTAAACAAATATCTATGTCGTGGTATATTTTTTCCGTATTTTTCAAGAATTTTTGTTATATATTGAGTTTTATCATATCAAAAAAAAATACAAAAAAATTTAAGATTTTTTTTATTAATATATAAAAAAATTAAATTGAAAAATTATGTATGGCATGACAGAAAAATTTATCTAGTTTATCACTGTATTTTTTCCTAAATGATTTATTAATACTGGTCAGAGCAGAACATAAAATAAAAAACTATAATTTCTCTATAGTAATTCTTATGGCAATTCAAATAGCATGTTCAGCCTTAGAAAATTATGGAACACATCCCTAATTTTTCAATGCAAGTAATGTATTTTTTATGCGATTTGCTGTAGAACGTATCTACCGCGTTACAAGAGACCACACTGTATTGTAAAATGTAATGTGATATACTAACTACCTAGGGATGCATGTTTTTTTGAATATTGACAATAATGACAAAGACGTATTGTTAATTTTTTACAATTAAATTAACATAAGTGCTCCTATTATATGAACAGAAAATATCTTTTCACATAAGCCATATCTCATATGTGAAACAAAAAATTTCGATTTAGTAATTAGATGTACATTTAATCTCAGTTTACAGTTTATATTAGACTATCTCCGTTTTATTTCGGTCTTAGGGGAAGCTCGCTATAAAATGTTGGTATAATTTAATATAAAATATTATGCATGTAATAAGTAGTTTATAATGTATCCATAAACTTCCATAATTTTAGCTACAGGCTTATTATTCCATGAAAATACAGTCTTCGAATAATTTTATGTAAGTACACCATATGTAATATTACTGGAGAGATAACTATAGGTATTAGTTATAATGGGGAAACGTGGGCTGTTATAAGAAATAGAATATAATGAACCGAAGTACTTCTTCTACTATTCAACCTAAAAATACTCTAATTGTTTCCATGGTAACCTCCAGATAATTTTCATTATAATACTGAACATGATGCATTTTATGAATTTTTAACTGACGTCTATAGGAAATATGAATTAAAATTAACATTTTGAAGAAAAAAAATGACCGTCTTCAAATTATGGTAACCATTTCGAATAAAGAAAAAGGTGATTTGTAATGTAGGTATCCAAAATAATTCCTAATCTAAAAACCGTGTAAATCCAATGTTTTTAGTACAGAGAGTTATGAGGCAATCAGAGCTCGCTAGACAAAGAAATTTCGGTACGCCATTCCACTATTATCACTCCAGTCAGGATTTTTTCTATATTTTAAAACGATTAAATATTTGCCTTATGCATTAAGAAAAGTATTAAAATATGTATATGTTGGATTGTTGGATGTACAAAGTGAATACTATCTAATATACATATAGTACAATTAAATATAACCCTTTTAGAATTTGTTGTAAGCGATTCTCACCTTTAGGATGTCAGACAACTTATGATGCCGACAGTACATATTACAAATAAAATAATAATAAACAATGTTATTTTTGGGTGTTTTCTTTTTGGCATTAATATTAAACGTAGACATTGTGCGGCCAAACGAGCTCATATGTTACTTTATTTACGTTATCTGGTATGGAGCATATGTGCACAAATACACATAAATATTAAACTACAAAACAACTAGCGTGTTCACAAACTAACCAAGTTTGTCCATTTAAAACTTGCCACAATATATTGCTAGATACCTTTTTGTCGAGCAAAAATAAATTCCGTGGAAAATTGCCGAGTAAATTGTCTATTCTATTATCTTCTTTGCTGATGGCATAAATTTCATTACAAACTGCGTGGAGATAGTTTTTAAACGTGTTTAGTGCTTTTAACCAGGGGTGTACATACAAAACTTAAAAAAAAATCGAATTAAAAATATCTGCCGTGTGCCACGGGACTTTCTTATACGTAATAATGACAGTGAACAGTGTACGTGACTTTTATTTTATTAAAGGATATTTCTGACAAACTAATAAAATATAGAGTAAAATGAATGAGACATAACTATAGAAATATTATTTTGTACATTATGTATCGAACGAATTTTGTTTAACATAATTACTAAGATGAAAACGGATGTTTACTCTTGTATTTTTTTGAAATAAGACAATGTTTTAGAAAAAAAATGTCGAGTATGTTATTATCTATAATTTATTCCTCATACATTTTTTTCCAACACTTATGATTTAGACAGAAAGAATTTTTTTAATAATTATTTAAAATAATACACACTGTTCATTCTCAATATTACGTATAAGAAAGACCCATGGTACATATGGTAAACACGTACACTGTTCAGTCTCTGTAATACGTATAAGAAAGTCCCATGACACTCATGACAGATATTTCTTCTCTATTATGAACCATTTGAAATGTACTTAAAAACGAATATTTGGTAAAAAAAAGTTAAATTTGTTTTTTCGAAAAAATGAATAGAACATAAATTATAGATAATAATATTACCTACAATTTTCAACCTGGACATTTTTCTCTAATTTGCACTGTTTCAATGTAATTCGAAAAATTCAAAAATCGATGTAGGTAAACATCCGTTTCCGGTTCAAATATCGTTTTCAAAAATAGGAGGTTTTCTACCCAGACAAAAATTAAACTTAAGTATAAAATTTCAACCTTCTACAATTTGTCGTATTTAAGTTACAGCGCTTACAGACAGACAGACATCATGGCGAAAGTAGTCAGAATGGATTCAGGGAAAGTCAAAATGGATAGTTCCATCAAAATCCGGATTTCGAAAAAAATTGGCTTTACAATACTTACTTATACTATATGTATATATTTCATATACATAGGTATAAGAAAGTAAAAACACTAAAAATACTGAAAGGTATATAACAATTAAATTTAACAGTTTTTGAAGTAGGTTTAATTTTATTTTGTTTCTTAATAAATTTTTTATTGGTTTGACATCGACTTAAAAAACTATTAACCCTTTCAGCCCTGGATTCTTACTAAGCAAAAAAAAAATATATTTTCGAGAAGGGCCCTTACCACCGTCTGACCTCAACGTAAATTGGTGAATTTAAATTTCGCGCAGAAATATAGCAATCACGGTAGTATTATGGTGGGGATAGGGGAAGGTTACTAAATCGCGCATTTGGCCCGTTACTAAATCAAGCGGTGATTAAATCGAAGGTTACTAAATTGAGAGATGAGTGTACATGCAGAAACATCATAATCAATTTTGAATTAGTTTTTTTTTTAGGTGAAAAAACTAGGAATTGTGGAAAATGCCATCATACAGAGTGGCCAGTATTCTTCTGGAACAAATTTCCCTGACTTTTCCCGGTTTTCCAGGAGAATTTTTACCGTTTTTCCCTATTTTTATTTAAAACTAAGATAAAAAACCTAAAAAAAGTCACATAGATACTGTTTAAGTATTGGCGGGAATTATATGGTTTTTGCATTTTTATAAAAAATTCCCCGACTTCCAACCAAATTCCCTGACTTTTCCCTGACATTTCCCGGTATAGCAAAATTCCCTGACTTTTCGCGGTTTTCACAGAAACTGACCACCCTGTCATAGAAAGAAATTTTTGAAAAAAATGCCAAGATTAAAAGAAAATTATCAACACTCACAAATTTTTTCAAATATAATTTAAAAATATCTAATGCATCTGTTTACTAATATACAAACTACAAATATATCTTTTATAAAGGTTTTTACTTAAATATATATTAACATTTTTAAAAAGGTTCTTAACTTTTTTTAACAGTTGCAATTAAAAATAATAATTGAAATACATACGGAACGGGACACTAATACTCGAGGCTTGACTCACATATGACAAATTTTTAAAGAAACTTTACGAGATGCATCCCATCGATTTTTATAAGATATCAACTCAATCTCGTCACGTTTGAATTTAAAAGAATTTCGTTTCGAGGTTGAGAAAAGCCTCACACCTCATGGTACACCCCTATAAGTTATAATATTTAATCCAGCCTTCCATATTTGCCCATCCCTGATCCAGGTTATCGATTTTTCCAAGTTCTATTCATTCTATTTACTTCTATGTCAGACCCCAGATAGATCTACTAATTTGAATGATTTTACCGTTTCACTTCTGTAGTCACTATCTCATATTCTAGACCAGAGAGAACTTTAAATACATTTCAACCGGCGGCATTTCTGCTTATGAATTATAAAGATACCAATTGAAATAAAGCAAGCAAATTGAAAAGCAGTTAAATTGAAAAGATTTTTAATGAAAGAAATTTCAAAGAAATAATTTTAAATTAATTTTTTACATACGCGTACGAGACATCAAATGTTCTATAGCAGAGGTTCTTTAATTAGGACCCCCGGACCTCCGGGGGTCCGTGAAACATGTTTGGTATAAATTAAAGTGCTTTTAAATTTCTATTTACCAGTGATTTAGTATCTAACGACAGAACCTTAACTCATAGTGATTACTTGGGATAGTATATAAAATCAATTTAATAGATTTTTTTAAAGCAATCTACTATACAATAGAAATATATTTTGTTCTGGTGGGTTAGTTTTGATTATCCTTTTGTTTTCTCTTGTATTTGAGTTAAATTTCTATGAAAAGTTGGAATTTTAGTCATGAAATTTGTGTTTTCGATTTGGTTAAAAGTAGGTTTATTGTATAGAAAATGACATGAGAAGTTGAAATTTTCAAACCGTTCTGTTTTATTTTTTCAAAATTTTGGAGAAAAATGGTCGTAACTTTTGAACGTGTTGTCGGATTTGATTTTTGTCAACGAATTTGAAATCAGCGTGTCAAAATCTTTATAATGACATGTGTAGTACTTTAAAATTCGACAAATTCGACGAGGGGGTCTGTGAAATAGGTTTGGGAAAAATTAGTTGGGAAAAAAATACTTTTACATTACGATTTACCAGTGATTAGTTACTATCCATCTTCTTTGTTTTTCTGTCAAGGGGGTCCCTGAAAAATAAGTGCTAAAATGGGGGTCCCTAGACCACATAAGTTTAAGAACCGCTGTTCTATAGTATTGGATAGAGAATATATTTAAACCGTTAATTTATTCTTTTACATGACGTGTATAAAGTCATTTTGCTTGAACATTAAAGCGATTAAAACATGACAATTATTGAAATAATTGTCTACACGAAATTATTACAGTAGGTATAGAAAAGTTAATCGCTAACTATTCTAAACGTGTACAAAAAAATGTGAGAATTTTAATAACTTGCATACAAAATTAAAGGGGGCAAGATGAGAATATTGGTAAGATGGTATAGGGTGTTATCTTAAATATTGCTAATATTAACTTGCCGTACCTATACTGCCCTGTTAAAATAATTTGAATAATTCGTTAGAAAATTATATTTTCGTTTTCTACATATCAATTTTCATAATTTATAAATTATTTCTTATTTTAACATTAACATTATATATCGTATGTTAAATTTAATATTAATCAAGAAATAATTCCAAGATGTCATCCATTAGTCCATATTTTTCGTATCCTGTAACAATGACAATACAGATGCTGAAGCAAATCTATTTTTTTAATTTTAACCAATAATATATTTTTAATTATATCTTGACACAAACGTTATTCAGGTACGGGGCAAGGTGGGTCACATTTGGAAAAAAATAAAGTAATACTTTTTTTTATATCAAATTAATATCTATCGTATTATAAAGAATTAGCTTAGAAGAAAGGTTTAACTAACGCTATCTACAAGGTAATAAATATATGTAAATGATAACGTATTAACAGTTCTAATCAATAATAATGATGATTTATTTAATATGAATAACCCAGTCGAAATTAACAACCTAAAAATGCATAGTATTTACATTATTATACATTCAGGGATGAAAGTCTCTTTTGTTGTCAAAAAAGAAGAAAAGAGGAATTTTTTATTGAAAAAAAGAGACCAAAAAGATAAATTTTCTAGCTCTTGAATAGGTTATCTATAATTTTTTAAGGTTTAATCTAGAAATATATTTTTTACGTTTTTGCGTTATTATCTCTTACTATTAAGGACAAAAAACATCCCAGAAAATATTAAAGACCGGACATAAAAGACAAGTTCTGGGTATTTAAAAAAAAAAATTATTTAATAAAACTGCAAACTATATTTTATCATAAGAAATACATAATATTATTAAAATTTAACTCGTTTTTTACTTTTTCTTTCTTCACTTATCTTAAATCGAACAATTTTATTTTTTAAATAAAATTATAAGTTAACAAATGACAAACTTACCTAATTTTTTATTTTTCTTTGTATCAAAATCAGTCAAAAAAAAGAAAAAGAGGAGTTTTTTTGAAAAAAGGTACTATAGGGTTGACTTCCCAAAAATAGAGGAAAATAGGAAAAAAGAGGAAGGCTAGCATCTCTGTACATTTATTACCACTGCTCTATAATATCGAGCAAATTCATAACTATTTGACACCAAGCAGATAGCGTTTATTTTAACCTTTTACTCTATAGCAAATTCTTTATAATACTTACCAGACATTAAAAAAAACATTAATATTTATATTTTGGAGTACACAATTTTTTATATCAAATTAATATTTGTTTTAGATTATTAAAGTAATAACTGATCAAATATTATATTCAGAGACAATCGTTAACTCCCCCCTCCTCCTAAATATATTCATTATTATGGAATCTAATATTTCATCTATTTTTTATACGTCTTTTGTTTAATATATAATTAAAATAAGTAACTCATGTATTACTAATTACATTTGAAATATTATTAAAAACGGTGTAATAAATAAAGAAAAGTATAGTCTATATACAGGTTGAGTCATATCAGGTGGAACAAACTTGAACAGTTGATCGAGAAAAATATTTCAAGCAAAAAAGTTCATATAAACATATGTCCGGAAACACTTTGTGAGGGAGCTACATACCTCCAAAGATTGATCTTAAATTTGGTTTCTATTTATTATTTGGATAACCTGTTGTGATACAATAATGAAATTTGATAGCCAGTTTAGTATTAATACGTGTTATCGATTTCCAGTATCAACAAATAATAATTTAGAACAGGGGTTTATGGGGCCAATGGGTCCTTTGATTTTTACAGGTTCTCCAGATAATAAATAAAAACTAATTTTAAGATCAATCTTTGGAGGTATGTAGCTCCCTCACGAAGAGTTTCCAGACACATGTTCATATAAACATTTTTGTTTGAAATATTTTTCTCGATTAACTGTTTAAGTTTGTTCCACCTGATATGACTCACCTGTATATGTACATATAAAAATACAATCTAAAGAAATTTTTACTTAAAAAAATATGTTACCTAAAAAGAGTTAAAACGATTACATATTGACATTCTTATTTAAGTTTTTTTTTTTTTGTTTCATCAAATTCTTTAACAGCAACAAAGTAGTTGTAAAAGAAACAAACCCAAAAAGTTATAATTTATTTTTCGTTACATAAAAGAATGTGTTCTTCAAAACTATCACAGTTTTTTAATATCAAAAAAACTGTGACAAAAAGTAACTTAAAAGAAAAACACTTTAGTCTGAATTGTTTAAAATTCCTTTGACATAACACAGTACAAAAAGAAATGGCAAACGTACTATATTCTTGCTATTTTATTGTGCATAAAATACAGAAATAAATGTTTGAAATTACCGCAAACATTAAAAAAAATTATATTATGTAATAATAAATAACATTAAACGGCCAAGTGCGTGTTGAGCACGCGCATGATAGGATTCCGTAGTCATTCTCACTACGATTTTTAAAAAAGAGTTAGCACAACATTTTTTATTAACTATATTTTGCTATAGATTTTGTTTTTCCATTATGTTTTTTAAGAAGATTTTTTTTATCAATAGTTTAGAAAATAGAGGTGGGGGGGGGGCGCTACCAATGACCATGAAAACCAAGCATAACTTGACTGGAGGGTTAAAATCAAAACATTATTTGACATTTTTGTTGCATTTTAGGAGACCTATAAAATGACCAAACTTCATCTTATTATGTCTTATTTTTTAAGACAGACGGACGGACAGAGTGAAACTTTAAAGGTTCCTTGTTTTTTACGGAACCCTAAAAACAAGTTTATAATAAAATATTAAATTAAAAAAATATTTTTACATATTTCATAAAAAAATAAAGAAGTGTTAAAATCTGCATTACAGTATCTACACAAAAAAATTCATGACTAAATTTTATCATTTTGTCGTTCACAGATACACAGACAGACACATACATTAAGCGTATACAATTTTTTTTATAATTGCTATAATTTAATATCAGTACATTTCATCCTTAATATACAGGGTTCTCCAATAGTGCGTCCGGCATTGTTTTACGCCAAAACTATTGAAGATAGAGTTTTAGGATAAAAAATTTATTATATATATTGACCCTAAAGAATTTCAGGAAATTATTTTCAACCCCCTAAAACTGCTCCTTGGGGGATAATTTGAGGGGTACATACCCGTTTCTCCATAAAATCAAATGGAATGGTATATCAAAAAGTAGATATTTGTAAAGATCATAAAAAAATAAGAAACTTTCGTAAAACAAAAATTTTCATACTTTCAGTTGTTTAAAAAATATGGCGACTTGTTCTCTAATTTTAGGGTTTTACTAAAAGTGCTCTAATTTCGTTAAATATTAATAGAATTTTATTATTTTTCCAAATTTAGAAAGTAGAAATAATGAACTTTGTAAAGATGTATGACTATTTGTGATTCTGATAGTTTAAAGCAGTGGTCCCCAACCCTATGCCCGCGGGCACCATTGTGCCCGCCGACTGTTTTACGTGTGCCCGCCGCTGACTGTGAACGATAAAAAAAATTAAGTTTTCAATTACATGTAATTTATTTTTTTATTTTTAGTAACTAATTAAAGAAATATAAGCGTATTTATTAGAAAAAAATATTTGTTTACAAATATATTATATCATTTTACATTTATTTTCTCAAATTTAATGTATACCGTAAAGTACAGCCAGAAAAATATCTAACCATTTAATCATTTTCTGGCTGTACGCAATTACAAAAATCACTTACATTAATTCTAAAGATAAATTAAAAATATTTTGTTGATGTAGATTTGTTAATAAAAAACTTTTGTGCATATATCAAACATTGCACAAATTCGTCCAACAATATTATAAACAATGATCAAAGTTTTATGAATAACATTTTTTTCCAGTCACGGCTTACGTAGGAACTAAGAAATATATGAAAAAATGCATCTGAACCTTTTTGTAGATTACAAAATTTTCCATAAAAAAGTCAGCAAGAGCATATTTATGTCTGACTTTTTTAGTTTAGGCATGAGAAACGCCTGAGTGACTGAATAAAAATCGCGATATTGATGTAGGCACCTTGAAAAAATAAATGGTGCCCGCCGCCCAATCGGTATTCTAGAATGTGCTCTTAGGTACAAAAAGGTTGGGGACCACTGGTTTAAAGTGTCATACGCGATATATCAAAAATTCAAAAGTTCAACTAGGGATAATTCGAAATTTTCAAATACAACGGTATATCAATTAGTACTTTTTCTTAAAAGGGATATGTAAATAAACAACTTTTGTTAAGAAAATTTAAAATTTAAAATTATAATTTTAAAATTGAAAACTGAAAATTAAAATTTTTAATTTTAATTTTTTTTTATCAAAAGTTGTTAATTTACATATCTTCTTTAAGAAAAAGTACTAATTGATATACCATTGTATTTAAAATTTTTGAATTATCCCTAATTGAACTTTTCAATTTTTGGTATGTCGAGTATGACACTTTAAACTATTAAAATCTCAAATAATGATACATCTTTACAAAGTTCATTATTCCTTCTTTCTGAATTTAAAAAAATAATAAAATTCCATTAATATTTAGCGAAATCAGAGCACTTTTAGTAAAACACTAAAATTTGCGAACAAGTCGCCATATTTTTTAAACAATTGAAAGTATAAAAAAAATTGTTTTATAAAAGTTTCTTATTTTTTTATGATCTTTACAAATATGTACTTTTTAATATACCATTCCATTTGATTTTGCTGAGAAACGGGCATGTACCCCTCAAACTACCCCCCAAGGAGCGGTTTTAGGGGGCTGAAAATATTTTCCTGAAATTCTTTAAGGTCGATATATATAGTAAATTTTTTATCCTAAAACTCTATCTTCAATAGTTTGGGCGTAAAACAATGCCGGACGCACTATTGGAGGACCCTGTATATAAAGCTCAACGTCTCTCTGTCTGTCTGTCTGTCCGTCCGTTAGTCCGCTTATCACTCGAGAACCACTTATCCGATTTACGTGATTTTTTTTAATTCATAGGTACATTCTCTGGCCAGGTTATCCTTAGTATATATAAAGCTCAACGTCTCTCTGTCTGTCCGTTAGTCCGCTTATCACTCGAGAACCACTTATCCGATTTACGTGATTTTTTTTAATTCATAGGTACATTCTCTGGCCAGGTTATCCTTAGTATATATAAAGCTCAACGTCTCTCTGTCTGTCCGTTAGTCCGCTTATCACTCGAGAACCACTTATCCGATTTACGTGATTTTTTTAATTCATGGGTACATTCTCTGGCCAGGTTCTAGGCTATATTTTGTTACATTAGGTAACATAACTAAGTAGTGACGATAATAGTAAATCAAGTCGGAAAATTTTTTACCGATGGCGCGCTGTTTTGCAATACGCTGCCTAAACCGTTGAGTATAGAACAAAATAATGTATTAAAGAATTGTGTAGAATCAAAAGTGTTACAATAAAATCCGCGACACCATATGTCTAACTTTTATATTTAAGCCACAATAACTGTTTTTATGTTACAAAGAAAACAAAATATTTGGGTTCTGTTTACATGGACTTATGATGACCTGCAAAACTTTAATCCTTATCGAAATAAATGATTTCATCGTCATAAGTACTTAATGTAGATATAATTTGCCTTTTACAGAATCCAATTTGGTCTTTTGGTTTAGGAAATAACGTGAAATAAGTATATACAATAACTTTTTATTCGTCACAATTCGTGCGAACTACGACCATACGCCGCGCTTGCTGGGCAGAGGGGATAGGCCGGTATTCTTTTGATTGTCAATTGTTTAAATTGTTTTCAATAATTAACTTTTAATAACTAGAACAAAAATTATTTTTACTTATTGTTCTGATAGGTAATTTAAGTGTTGTTTGGTTTTTATTAGAAAAATAACTAATCGTGTTTATACTTAATTCAACTATATATTTTTAAAATCATAACAATAATACCGTAGTCTACGCGAGCGAAGCCGCACGGGCCCAGCTAGTGTAGATATAAAAAGGTAAACATTATAAATATTCATGTTCACCTAAATAAAAAAAATAGTTTACTTTTTTTCATTAACTGACTCATCAACACACAGCAGAACCCCTGGACCGAAAAACATTAAATTTAATGACGTAGACACGCCTTAGGAATGAATCCTCCGAAATTTAATCCTTAACTAATAATAATTGCTTTTATTATTAAAGAAAATTTCATCGTTTTAAATTAAAATCCATTTGCACAATCATTTTTCAAAGTTCACCCCCAAATAGGGGCAAAAAGTTTTTTTACAAAATTACATAATTACAAATTTATATAAATCGCCATAAAATAATAGAACGCGGACGAAGCCGCGGGTAAGTTAATTATATTTTCAAGAAATTAAAAATACAGAAAATCTATTTCTGTTATCTATATAATATTAACAAGCCGCGGAATGCCATAATTTAATTAAAGAATCAGTTCTCTTGTGGTATGCCATAGTTTAATCTATAATATACATCCCCTTACTGCAAATAGTTCCTTCCGAGAAATTAGTATTCCATATAAACCAGTAGCGGCTCGTTAAGTAAAGACGTTGATATAATATTGGATTAGAGAATCGGTTCGAAAACTTATTTTGGCATGGAATCATTACACGATTTTTTATTTGCTAGTTTATATTAACCCATTAAAGCCCGCCGTACATATTTGTGTACACCTCATTTTATAATTAGTGCTGCTGTTTATGGATATTAATTCACAATATTTCTTTAAAAATCAGTTGGTAGAAGTGCAACAAACAAAATCTGTTAACGTTATTAGTTTCATGAATGTTTCAACGTGTTTTAATTGTTCTAAATAATTTTATATGTAAAGAGGTACGTGGTATGCTAATATGTTAAACCAATTTTGTTTAAATTATGTGAAATAACTTAAATATACATATAACATGACTTTAAAATGAAATTTATCTAAATAAAAATGATACCAGAAAAGCAGTCTCACACAAAATAGACTTCATACTAGAGATGAAACGGATATCCGGTAACTATCCGGTATCCGGCCTATCCGGCCTTATTTTGTTATCCGGCTTAGTACCGGATAGTAACGCATTATCCGGCCGGATACCGGATATTTAAAAATTACAATTTTTGATTTAAAAACTGCAAGAAAAAAATATTTGTGAAGCAAATAATAAGAAATTGGCTTGTAAAATAACGAATTTTATTAAAATAAGAAATTCAATCACAACCAAATTTCAATTTTCTTCCCTTGATAGAAGAAAAAGAAGGGAAATAATTAACTACTCATTAATTTTGATTATTAATTAATACTCCACAACGCAATTTACTACTATCTATACTCTATTTCGCAGGCTTGTCCAACCCGCGGACCGCATGCGGCCCCCGAGCACTTTTCGTGCGGCCCGCACTAGATTAAAAAAAAAGTGAAATATGAAAATCAGATTTTTTCAAAGTATAGAAATATAATATTTCTAATAAATCTATAAAATATAAATTATAGTTATAGAGATATAAATAGTTATATAAATTAATTAAGTAAACAACGAAAAAAAGGTCTTAAAATTTTTTGCGGACCTTAACAAAATTTTTCGCTATTTTTTTGCGCTCTGCGGCCCACAAAGCTCAAAAGGTTGGACACCTATGCTCTATTTCATTTAAGAATGCAGTGGTTGCCGGGGTTTTGACGGTACGAATCGTGAATTTTACCGTCAAAATAGGCCGGATATTCGGCCGCCGAATATCCGGCCATCCGGCCTTACAGCTCACCGGATATTCGGTATTCGGTATCCGGCCAAAACACTATCCGTTTCATCTCTACTTCATACCTGCCTAATTTACTCGCTTGATTTTTTTTTTAATATTAAAAAAAAGTTTGTGTTTTTATATTTAGTTAAATATAATGATTAATGAATATGTACCTACTTAATTTCATAAAAAAAATCTTTTGCATGTTTTTGTTTTCTTTTGGGCGTTGATGGGTTAAGGGGTAGAGCCACTGTGAGGGGTCAAAAAATTGTAAATGTTTGGGATTTTTTTTCACAGATATAACTAATTATTTTAGAATCGAATAGAGGGCATTTTATTAAGTATACAGGATGTCCAAGATAAGCGTGAAATGCATGGGGGTATCCTAAACGGTAAGAGATACAGATGTGGTTAAATGAGATGAATTATTATTTATAAGAAATTACTACATAAAAAAATATTATAATATTATGTGGTTTAGGCCATAGGTGTCCAACCTTTTGAGCTTTGTGGGCCGCAGAGTACAAAAAAATAGCGAAAAAATTTGTTAAGGGCCGCAAATACCTTCTTTTTTTTCTTTCGTTATTGAGTTAATTAATAATTACTTATGTCTCTGTATCTATAATTTATAGATTTATTAGAAATATTATATTTCTACTTTGACAAAAAATCTGATTTTCATATTTCACTTTTTTTTTAAATCTTACGCGGGCCGCGGGTTGGACAAGCCTGGTTTAGGCGATATACCCAAAAAACTGAATATTCGGAATTTATTTAAATAGCTATAACTTTTTTTTGTAAAAGAAGATAGGTATTTTTTGTATTTACGGTTTCTTAAAGCACTTTTTTTGTGTAGAATTGATTGGTGTATTTAGAATTTTTTTATCACTTTTGGTTTCCGAGTTACATGCCCTAACTTTAATTTTTCTTCTATAGACCATTAAAAGTTGACTATGGTATGTTTGAACGTGTGCAACCCTATATGTTCATATTTATGAATCTTGAATTTTGATTAATGGTTTTTCAATGTTTTACGATTTTCATTGGACATTTTTAACATAAATACAATACTTTTTAATTAAAAAACTATATGTTCATTCATAGTAAATTACATAAAAATGTATATTTGTTACTATAAACGAAAAAAATACATATTTTAAAATCTGTACAATTATTTTGGCCTACTGTGTACAAGCAATTTACATAAATGATAAAATCACCCTTTATGTCCCTAGTGAGCTATTTCATAAAAAATAAATGTCAGTTTTATCGTATATTATAACAATTTGTCCAGAGATAAAAAGTTTGCTGAAGACATTAACATTTGGTTATATAACAGTGAATTTCTGTATGTATAGTATGTAAGATTGCTCACTCAATTTTTAAAAAGAAAAATCTGAAATGGTTATTGCTCATAACACCCAAATAAGAAAAAATTTATTAACACTAGTATATTTGATATGCTATGTAAAAAAAATTGTGGAAAGACAGGGAATATTAAATTAGTTACCACTGATTCAGATTATTAAAATTTTGACAAATTGAAATCTCGATAAGCACTGGAAATAATATAAATTTTTTTTTTAAATTAATTTTATAAACCGGGATGTGAAATATACATTTTCGAAATAGGGTATTTGATTGAATTTTAAAATATATTGTAAATTGTGCGTATGTATATAATAGATACTTCCTTAATATTTTTTTCCAAAATAATGCCGAAAAAATGCTGAAAATATTTTTCTATTTAAATGAACAAATGCCCGCCAAAACGCGCATTCAGTCACGTGGTATGCGTGACGTAACTGTTTATAAAACAAACTGAAATCAACCAATAGGGATCGAGTATTCTGACGTTTTTAGTAAGTAACTACGTCATATCAGTGGCAGTTCTGCTAGACGCGTTTTCGATCACGTGACAAAAAGGTTAAATATTACATTTTAAAATTAAGTTATTAAAATATTGACTTATTTCACGCAAAAAACACTTGATCGTAAATTACAGTAATATGTACTACATTAATTAGAACATTTTAGCCTTTATTATTAATAGTGTCAAATACTCTATTATGTATGATTCAAGCGTCAAGAAATAATATTCTTAAGTCCGTATCATCCCAGCAAAAGCAGAAAACAAAGTTAATTGTTCGATTATAACTCAGAACCGAAAGACGCTATTAGAAAAAGTTTCAAATAAAAGTTATAGAAAAAATATCTTTACACAAAAAACACGTATATCTTATAGAAACTAATAACAATAATAATAACTATTAATGCCTGAGGTAGTGGATATTTTCTCGTTTATAGTTTATTAACCCACCGTTAGGCGCGCGGATTACATACGTGAACTACTCTTTTAAAAACTATTACAACTCAATTTTTTACTCTCTTTACAAACGCGCCCTTTTGTGTAGCTGTTAAAAAATACAAACTTCCTTGTATATTCTTAGTTAGTTAGTTGAAGTGTTTTAGTGCAATATCATGAGTTATAGCCTATCAAATGGTTTAGTGTAAATTTTTCGAAACACAATTTTTCGAATCACAATTTTTCGAAACACAATTCTTCGAAACACTATTTTTCGAACAACATTTTTCGAAACACAATTTTTCGAAACACAGTTTTTCGAAACACAATTCTTCGAATAAACAATTTTTCGAATGAACAATTTTTCGAAAAATTTATAAAAGCGCGGGACGCTATAGAGGCAAATGCATGGAAAAATATATTGTGTATGAATTGATAAAATATATAAGGGGAGAATTTTTTTTATTTCATTTAAAGCTACACATATACCTTTATGAGCGCCCCACTCTTTTAATAGTCTTAATCATAAAAACCTAAGAATTAAGTGACAACTGAATATTTATTTTTGTCTTTTCAGTGCATTTTTAATAAAAACCACTTTAAAAAACATTTTTTTATTCATTTTTATTTAAAATAATATACCTAAGTTCTTTGTGATTATTGAAAACTATGCTGGATCCCTGTAAATTAAATATTACCTTTATATAACCTAACCTAAACGGGCACTAACCTAATCTACTCTAAGCAAACCTAACTAAAAGTAACTTACCCTAACCGGGACTAAACTAATCTATTCTGACCAAAGCTGACCTAACCTAAACTCTTTATTCTTTTTCATTTCTATACCATTATCAAATTTTGTGTAAAACTTACCTAACTTAAAAAATCCAAAACTTATTTTTTTCGAAACATTTTTCATTCGAAATATTGTTTATTCGAAAAATTGTATTTCGAAAAATTGTGTTTCGAAAAATTGTGTTTCGAAGAATTGTTTTCGAAAAATTGTGTTTCGAAAAACTTTCCGGATACCTATCAAATACAGTGTTTAAAAGAGTGACGTATTACCTTTTTCTTTATAATCATCTTGATATGGGTACCAAATGAAAGGGTTTGACGAGTAGAATACGATTAGTTATGTGACGTCATTCTAAATCCAATATGGCGGACGCCCCAGAATGGTGGATTATCTTTTTCTTTATAACCATCTTGATATGGGTATCAAATGAAAGGGTTTGACGAGTAAAATACAATAAGCTATGTGACTTCATTCTAAATCTAATATGGCGGATGCCTCAAGATAGCGGATTACTTTTTTCTTTATAACCATCTTGATATGGATATCGAATGAAAGAGTTTGTCGAACTTTACCTGTTAGTATGTATGTTAGTTAGTCAATCAATAACTAAAAAATTTAAAATAAAATTATATAAAAAATACTTTTTAAAAACAAACTTTTATTAATAATGCACTAAAAAGTAAAAAATAAATTTTCAGCTATCACAAAAATTTCAGGTTTTTATGACTCAAACCAATAAAAGAGCGGGGCGCTATAAAGACAAATGTATGAATAAAAAAAATTAACCAAAATAAGAAATGAAGTATAAATTGATATAAGATAAGAGTAGAAAATTTGTACATTAAATCAAATAAATATATAGAATTTTTGATAAACTACTTAACAATATATACAATAATGAAATAATTAAAAGCTATACATTTGCCTTCGTGAGCGCCTCGCGTTTTTATTGGTTTTAGTCATAAAAACCTGAAATTTTTGTGATAGCTGTAAAAGCTTGTTTTTAAAAATTATTTTTTAATATAATTTTATTTACTTATATATTTATTATGATTACGCCACTGTTATAAATATCATAGAACTGATGAGAAACTCTGTGTTCTACATATACTCTTAATTGTAAATCTCTTCTAGATGTTGCGAACTCTGACGAACATTGTAGGGTTTATTATAAAATTATCCTCCAGCAATATGTTTCAAAGTGTACATTACATAATTACAGTATATGTGTACATCTACAGGATGATCAAAATTATTATAATGAGAAAATTATTCTTGTAATAACTAACTATAAAATAAATTAGTTTTAAAATATATTGCACATATTTTATGGAAAATAGCATTCGGTCAAATTGGCTGTATTTTTTATGTATTGTAGTTCATATTATGATGCTGATTAACCCTTCTAGTGGTGGTATCGAGTCTGTAAGACTCGGATTTTTATGGGTTAGTTTAAAATTTTGAGGTTGGTATAAAAATCTTATTAGCTATTCAGGATATCTTTGCCTTTTAGTACAGTAAAAATAGATTTTTTGTATACAAAAATTCCTTCATCAACGAAAATTGGTACATGCGTAGTTTTATACCTAACATTTAAGAAACCGTTGAGCGTAGTCGACTAAGGGGTGCAGGGGTATTTTTGTAGGAGGTGAAAAGGGTAAAAATGTGTTTTTTTTTTCATAAATAACATCAAGATGGCTTATTTTATTGAAAAATATTTCAGATGTTTTTTGTAGCTCTGTCTTAGACCGTTAATTTGTTTTTTATTTTATTCCAATTCAATAAAAATTAACCGAGATACGAACGTTACAATCTGACCTGTTTATGTGCGAAGCGTGATAACTCAATTTTTGTCTCGGTTCCCGTTTAAATCTCGCTGCTATTGCACTGATTCATCAATTTTTATGTTTTCCGTATCTAAATTAAATTCTCTTTATGTTGGAATCAGTAAAATTACAAAAAACTTGAAAAATGAGAAAGTTATAACAGTTTAAAGGTAAACAAAAAACACAATATTTATGAAAAGCTCGCATAAAGTTTTGACAACCTTCGAGTTCAGATAAAAACAAATTCTTTTAATGAATTCATAAAATATGGTATGTTCTATATATGAGTTTATTTTTTTAAATTCAATTACTATACAAATTATGAACATATATGGGTATAGCTCTATCCATACAGATATGGAAAATGTTATACATCTTAGGGTATTCATAACTCAAAGACTAATTAAGATAAATAAGAATCTATTAGGGGGCATTTTATGAAGAACCTATTATGTTCTTTAATTGGAAATCATATTTTGCACCCCCGCAAAAAAGTGCCACTACTCAAAAAATGTCATATTTGAGATAAATATGTAGAATGATCTACTAAAAATTGTGATTAATGTACTTCGTGTCAGTTCGTGTACCTACCGTCAAAACTAGCATATTCTAAAAAAAATGTCACATTTTTTTTAAATACTTAATCAGTGTTTTAATAGCTACTATTTTTCAAACCACAGTAATACTGAAATATTTAAATTAAATACTGTGTATCAGTCCTTTTTCTATACTACATTTACAATTTTGATTTACCTAAATTGTTATAATATTTTCATTTATTCCTATTTCCTCAAATTACATTTTTTGAGTTGTGACACTTTTTTGCGGGAGTGCCATTTAATGATACTGATTAAAATCAACAATAAATAGATTCGCGCTATCTAAAATCTTACTAAAGGGTATCCCAATATGAGTGCCTGATTTAATTTAAATGAAAAACCCATATTTTATTGAGCGAGTGGTGATTTTTTTATTGCATTGTAAAATAGACATGTTCCGATTTTTTATGGAATAAAAAATCCGGCAAATGCCCCCCGCGAATCGGAATACAGACCCTTGCTCTTTTCATAAAATTTGCAATGACGTTCTCACAGAGATCCGGCTCTATCTCACCGATGACGCGTTGGATCTCGGGCTTGAGCTCGCGAATAGTCCGTGGCGCATTGGCATAGACCTAAGATTTCACAAAACCCCAAACGCGACAATTGTGTTTGTTAACGAACCCGTTCAAATGAAAATAAGCTTCATCGCTGAAAAATATTTTTTTTAGAAAAATCGGCTTCCACTTCATTTTGTTCCACCAACCGTTCAATGAATCGTCGTCTGCTGGTTTGAGCTCCTGAGTGAGCTGAACCTTATAGAGATGCAGATAGAGATCTTTTTTAAGAATTCGCTGCGTGGTGCTTCTCGAAATTTGAAGTTGTTGTGAAGTTGATGTTCCCGGGTTTTCGACAACATTCTCGTTTACAGCAGCGATGTTTTCGAGAGACCGTCCGGTACGCCGACGCACAGAAGACTTACTGTCTATAATCAACCCATTTTCCTCAAATTTATTGATTACTCTTGACACATTTAGTACATTTTCACGACCGAAAATTCCGCGAAGTTTTCGAGCGGTTTCAATGTAACTTTCCCCATTTTTGTAATGGGTTTTCACTATGATAACGCGTTGTTCGTTTGTGTAGCGCTCCATAATTAATAATCGGAACATTCGTTAATGACGATTTTCAAATTTCAGAGCTGCCTCTTGCACAGAAAAAAAATGGCGCAACATTTAAATCAGGCATTCTTATACCGTACACCCGTTATAAGTAATGATAGTATCAAATCTGACACACTTTTCCAACATTATTTTCATAAATACTAAAAACACTCCAGAAAATAAATATCAAAATGAAACTAACCATACAAATAAAACGTCTAACAATAAATTCTATACATAAATCCGTTGTCTGTAAGATCTGGCGCCATCACTGCAGGATTAAAAGAAAATCGAATTGAATTGTGAGTTTTTTTCCCCCCAACGACCCTGTATGTTAAAATGAACATATGCATGTTTATATATGGGTATATACTATATACATACGTATACAAGTGTCGAGTGCCAAGAGATGGTTATAGAGCAACCGGAAGAGCGTTGGTTTTTAGAGAAGGGGGGGGGGTCGTCGAGGGAACAACATCACCCGTCGCCGCGCGGCTTGAACTTTGTTTAAAGTCTCCCTAGATATTTACAGTGGTTGTTGTGTATAAGTGATCAAGTGTTTTGTGAAGTTACTTCAACTTGTGTTGGGCAAAAAGAATAAACTAGAGAAAAAGAAACAGGAAGTTGGTTGGCGTTACATTAAACTACTAACGTGTTGGTGATTCATATTATACTTGTTTGGAATTTTAATAAAATTAGAACAAACAAGATTTGGGTTATTTTTTGTAATATATAAGTTTAATCCATTTTCTTTGAAATGGAACTGTAATTTGTATTTCAGTTTTTTTTAATATCTGCCAAGTAGATGCACAGTTCTTCCCCGAGCATTCTAAATTTACAAATCTATATATTAATAAATGAACATCGAAAATTGTCGAACCTTTTTTTGGATTTATTATAAAAAAAGAAGGGAATGAAACTAATCATTCGAAAATTACTGTGCCATACACTGCCGTGCAAAAGTCTTTGGACACCTGTGATTTTGAATGTAAATATACAGATTCCAGTCAATAAAAATACACAAAATAGCGAAGAGCATATTTTTACTTACATTCAAAATAGTAAAAAAACAATTTCTCGTTAGCTTGAAAGACACTGTGGTTCAATACTTTCAACTTGAGTAAACCTGACCTTTCAGGCATTTAACATGGAAAATTGTAATTGTTATATTAAAGATATACTAAGATTATTACAAAAGTTGTGATTAAGTACTCTTATCAACATTTAAGATTTTTTATCAACCATTTTTGCAGTTTTGTATTTATAATATGCAAAAAATTGAGCGTCAAAAGACTTTTGTACAGCAGTGGAGATTTTTAGAAAATTATATGTGTATGTCACCGTTAAGGCAGGTAAAATACTGGTAGAATTTCGACCATAGGCGATACTTGTTTTAATAAACACAGGTTATACTTTTTAGCGCAACCCATATACAGGATGATTCAGCACTGTCGTGCCAAACTTGGACAGTAGATTGAGAAAAATATTTTAAGCAAAAAACTTCTAATAAACATGTGTCCGGAAATTTATCCTTAGGGAACTACAGGCTTCCAAAGATTTGACTAAAAATGAGTTTTAATTTAATATCTAGAGAACCCTTTGTGAAAGAATTATGAAATTTAGTATTTGGTTTAGTAATAATATGTGTTATCGATTTCTAATATTAACCAATTATATTTTAGGCCAGGGCTGTATGGGGTCAGTGGGCCCATCGATTTTGATCTTGTAATTGTTTGTTCCTTAATTTTTTTCCTGAGTTGATACTTTTATAAGATTATATGACACAAAATATACAAAAATATACTTTGCTTGTTTATCATAGGATAAACCGTTTTCGAGAAATATCGATAGTTAAGAAAGCATGCAGAATTTAACTTAATACGGATGTTTGAAATTACAAAAAATAAATTTATATTCTTTTTCTATGATTAAAGGTAAGAATAAAGTTCATTTAAATAAACCTCCTAATATGAATCCTGTAAGATCTATAGCCAGTTCTTTTACTGTTACATGAACTTTATTAACATGACTAAAAAAACAAACTAAAAATGGCTATTTGTTGATATGGATGCATTTTCGGAGGTATATTTATATTAACTTTTTGTCTTATTTATTATCATTAAATAAGAATATACATTTATTTTTTATAATTTCAAGCATCCGTATTAATGTTAATTCTGCATGCTTTCTTTTCCATCGATATTTCTCGAAAACGGTTTATCCTATGATAAACAAGCAAAGTATGTTTTTGTGTATTTTGTGTCATATAATCTTATAAAAGTACCAACTCAGAAAAAAAATTAAGGAACAAACAATTACAAGATCAAAATCGATGGGCCCACTGGCCCCATACAGCCCTGGCCTAAAATATAATTGGTTAATATTAGAAATCGATAACACATATTATTACTAAACCAAATACTAAATTTCATAATTCTATCACAAAGGGTTTTCTAGATATTAAATAAAAACTCATTTTTAGTAAAATCTTTGGAAGCCTGTAGTTCCCTAAGGATAAATTTCCGGACACATGTTTATGGGAAGTTTTTTGCTTAAAATATTTTTCTTAATCTACTGTTCAAGTTTGGCATGACAGTGCTGAATCAGCCTGTAGGTAAGTGGAAACGTTTATATGCTCGATTTTCCGTCTGTCTTCTACTGCGAGATTTCGACCCCCTGACCACTTAGAGACCTCGGGTTTTTACTAAATGGTAGGTCTGTGGTTCTAGTTCTGCCTATTTTAGGAATTTTCCCGGTCATGACCCTCCATCCGGCCACAGACAGGCATAATGTCCATTTTTCATACAAAATTTTTCATATTTGGCTTCATGTACCTCGTTGGACTCGGGATTGATTCACGAATCCATTGGTAAGGGTATTCTATGAGTTGTGTCCATGTGAGATGCGCGGCAACACCCACATGTGGGTTTTGATAAATTTTTAAAACAAGTATCGTGTTTTTACTTAATTCAACTATATTTTTCAAAAATCATAAACCAATAATTTCGTAGTCCACGCGAGTAAAGCCACGGGCACAGCTAGTAGCATATATGAGGAATACACCAAAATAAAACTGTTGTGAAGATAGCAGAATCACCTTCAAGTTACATTAAAAAAATCCTTTTATGTCCAATAATTGTATCAGCACCTCCACCATCACACAAATTCTTTGAAATTCTGAAGGAAAGTTTCAATCGGGATTGATTTGATTTTAATCACACTATTTTTTATAGAATTGGATTCATTAATTCACTTGTTCATATTGAGATATTAAAAGTATAGAAATTAAATGAAACAAAATAATTTAAAGCGTGTGCATTTTTTTATTGCAAAGAAAATATAAGTAGGTAACTGTAAGTTCCAAAGAAATTCGTTTAAATGTCAACCGACTAGACAGTTGGGGGAGGGGGCGGGGGTAAATCAATCTTTAAATATATTCATTCTAATTCATTTAAAGTATGACATTTACGATTTTTTTGTATATTATATTTGATTGCTCATAAATGTCATATAATTATCTAATTTCTATTTGCTTCTAATAAAAACGAAACGGCCGTGCTTTTGGCCATTTAAAATAAGATTTTGAAAAAACGCTCGAACACGTCAATTTTACTTTCAAAGGGGACATCTTTTGCTATAAATTTTTTTCAAGAATCTTTTCAACCCTAAGCGCTATGAGCACAACTCTTAAATTTTTAAATAGCATGATAGGGCAAGTGATACTTCATTCAAAAGATTTTTTTTATTCTAAACAAATTTTAAATCAGTTTGGTTTTAGTCAAGTTATTTACATTTTTAATTCCATAAATACATTGATTTTCTGATCAATAAAGCAAATATTTACAACTAAAATTCAAAACAAAGTAGTCTTATTTCCTTATCAAATAATTTAAAAAAAATTCCTTACATCCAAATCTTTAATTAATTCAATAAATATTCAAATTGGATGTTAGTAATTTTTTTAAATTATTTGATAAGAAAATAAGGCTACTTTGTTATGAATTTTAGTTGTAAAGAAAATAACTTGACTAAAACTAAACAGACTTGAAAAAAAGCACCTTGATAAGAATGAAACAAATCTTTAAAATGAGGTATCACTTGCCCTATCATGCTATTTAAAAATTTAAGGGTTGTGCTCATAGCGCTGAGGGTTGAAAAGATTCTTGAAAACATTTTATAGCAAAAGATGTCCCCCTTGAAAGCAAAATCGACTTGTTCGAGTGTTTTTTTTTTTAATCTTATTTTAACTGACCAAAGGCGGCTATTTCGTTTTTGTTGGGTCACCATGTATACATTTTCTGTTTTAACACAGTAAAAATACATACTATCTAACCATGTACCTGGTGGACCATTTTAACATTTAATGGAGAATAACTCGACCGGTAAGTGAAATAATAAAAAAAAGTTTTCAGATAAAAGTTGTACGGTTTGGAGGGGGACATAGACGTACTTGGATGAAATTTTTTAGGTATTTTTTTTAAGGTGGTATGAAGGTCAACATCATTTTTTTAAATAGGAACCTATAGTTTTTATCAAGTAATTTTATTTGACGTGAAAAGACACGAATCTTTCAAAACTTTTTTTTTAACAACTTAACCTTTCCAAGATATCTAACAAAATAATTCGAGGTTTTAAACATTCAATATTTTATTACTCAGAAACCATAAATTTTAGAGAAAAAGTACAAAAAACAAAAAATGTTTATTTTGATCTAATAAAACTAAATAATTATTTTGAAAATTTTAAAACTTCTTTAATTTATTTTATTTAAGCAAAAAAAAAAACAATTTTAAAAAATTTTTAGAATAATTTTTAAAAATTTTACAATAATCCTTCAAGTTTTATTAGACCAAAATAAACATTTTTTGTATTTTATGCCTTTTCTCTAAACCTGATGGTTTATGAGTAAAGAAATATTGAATGTTCAAAATCTCGAATTATTTTGTTAGATATCTTGGAAAGGTTAAGTTGTTAAAAAAAAAGTTTTCAATTAAAGATTCGTGTCTTTTCACGTTAAAAAAATTACTTGGTAAAAACTATAGGTTCCTATTTAAAAAAATGATGTTGAACTTCATACCACCTTGAAAACACCACCTAAAAAAATTTCATCCAAGTACGTCTATGTCCCCCTCCAAACCGTAGAATTTTTATCTGAAAACTTTTTTTATTATTTCACTTACCAGTCGAGTTATTCTCCATTAAAGGTTAAAATGGTCCACCCGGTATAATAATTAATATATAATAATGGGGGTCTACTTGCAAAAATTGAATTTTAAAAATGTATAAATTCTACACTGTGAAATGGAGGGTCCAAATTCAAATTTGCCTGGAGCTCATGAAACTATAGTGATCTACTGGCCATAACCTTCAAAATGGAATTTATAGTTGAAACATGTTTTTATCTTTAGGCATTTTACACTAAACTTAATTATTTTTAGTCTTAAATATATAATCAAGACGAACTTGAACCCATAAACTAAATTTAAAACTAATTATGCAAAAATAGTAACATGTAAAATTTTTTTAACGATAATAGATTAGAATCTTTTAGAACTAATCTAGTAATACACAATCTATCGATAGATAAACCACTGATCGCTATCAAATAACAAAAACATGCGAAACAAGTGGACACCGCTAATAGTAGAGACAAAATAACAACCTGGCTGTAATAATAGTTAACTCACCAACAGGACGGATCAGCGATGGCCGAGGTTGGGTTGAGGTGTCTTTGTAACAGAATACTTCCTGCTACCAGCACGACAGGGATGCCCCATGCGAACGCCGAGTACCTGGAAACAAAAACAAAACGTAAATAAGATGCTACTGGACTCTCTTATACGTGTATCATGACATTGTGAATATTTGAATCGTATAAAAAAATATCAACTAAATTAGATTATTATTTAACATTAAGGTTATTCGATCATTAGAGCAATAGCCCAATGCCAATCCGACTTTTTGAGGCCAAAAAACAGGAAAATACTCTACAGGATAGCGATAGTGGGAATCGTTGCTAAAAATGATTATAAAGAGAGAAAAAAATGCACCCCTGCACATGAAGCGGTTTCGAAGGGGGGTGGGGAGGTTTTTAAGGGTTGAAAATATTTTTTTTTGCGATTTTCGGCGAAGTATGACTTCCTATCGAAAAATGGTCTGAAGTAAAGTTGTAGATATAATAATTTTCCGAGATAATGGCGAAAACCCGTTGGGTCAGTCCGCGGTAATCGATACCAGATAGTCAAAAAAATATTTTACGAAAATGAATACTAAAATAAAAAATTAACAGGCTATTTAACATCAATTTTCATAAACCTAAAGAAAATTAGAAAAATGTTCATTAATTTTCAAAATATTTCAAAAAAGACAACAAATAAGGTGAAATCACAATAACTTACTTATGAATAAGTGACGCTCGTGGCAAACTATTAAAAGTCTTTGACAGTTACATATCAAACTTGACGTTTGACTAAATTAAAAAAAAATTACCCTCACCAATAATAATGACTAAGGGTGACCGCATTTATTATAATTTTAATGAGTTTATTGATGTATTTGATAAATAATTGTTATACGTATTAGTTAATAATATCAATAAGTAATTAAACACACAAATAGTACTCTTATTGTAACATTTTATTCAACGTGTCACACCCGTCACAATGTTTGTTGAGTAATAAGTAATAACCAGTTAAATAGATTACTTATTTACCTGATGTTCTTTTGGTATATAAAATAATTTATTCGTAACATATTAAAGTATGATTATTATAAAGTAACTTCAATATTTTCGCTAAACTTTTGAGATTTTGAATAGAGGTTGCAAGACTTGCAATAGTTGGCGTCACACCCGTCACAGGGCTTTGAATACTGGCAATTTTTTGTAAAATAACCATAGACCTTTTATTCTTTCAATATACATTTATTACATTAAAATCTACAGAAAAATGATAAAGCCATGTTATTAACTAGTATTATTTAGAAATTATGAACTCCAATCCGAGTTGAAATGTCACACCCGTCACCGCGGACTGACCCCGTTGTTTTTTTTTGTAATTTTTGAGTTTTTTATGTCGAAAAAAATTACTAAATACTTGAAATTTTGATGAAATCTATGTTTTGAAGTGCTCGGCACTATATTGACCGCTATATCATTGGCCAAGGCTTGGGCCAGAGCCTGACTAGACTTTTGGCCAGCATTGGTACTATATTGGTCGATAAATCTTAGCCGAGCCTAAATACAAATGAGTTATCATTTTTATGTTGACCCAGTTTTAGGTTCGAGGCTTGGCCCAGTGCTGGTTAGCACTGGCGCAAGCTTGACCCCTTTGTAATTTCGTATATGGGGTAGTTGTAGAATAAAAAGATCTATATTTTTTCAACTATATTTTTTTAAATCCTAAACAATAATTCCGCAGTTAACACGAGCAAAGCTACGGGCACAGCTAGTATTGTTATAAATGAATAAAAAAACATCAAAAACCCATCATGATGGATATCAAATTAAAGGGCTTTAAAATGTTAAAAAAAAAAAAAAAAATGTATAACTCATTTAAAAAATATCTTGTAAATCAAAATTTAAAATCGAAACCGATATACATTATACACGAGAAATATTTATATAATCCAGAAAAATGAACATAATCATTTTCTAAGGAGGCAGTTCGCATAGTTCCCTTGTAAAAATATTATTTTATCTTCAGATAATACACACAGTATATCAAAACAAAATAAAATATTATATTATTCCCCTCTACCCCAGAGAAAAATAAACTCATTCTATCTAACACCAATGATTCAAGATCGTAAAAAGTTTAATTACAATGAAATGGAAAAGGTACATAACATACATACACACACTCTCTGCACAGCCAAGTTTACACGCATTCATAATACAGAGTGATTACAAAGTAAAAAAAAACAAAACATTTAGACCGAGGCGAATCGGATTAAAATAGGAAATAGAAGAGAATTTAAAAACAATGGCTACACTGAATGCAGTCATTGTTACATATCACTTCGTCCCTTCCTCCAGCATCTGTTGTTATATTCAATATTTTGTTATTGCTTGTACTTCAGTGCCGGCGACCTCCTCGCTAGTGATGCAGATGTGAGGTTACGTAGTTTTGGTGCCAATTGTAAGATACGTAATAACGATTACTCGTTGTTTTAACCCGTTTCATGCCAAATGGCATAATTTTTTTTACTGTTTTCAATCGTTCGTTTTTTAGTGAGTCAAGCAACCAAAACTTTCTAAGAAACATTTTCTATCGTAATTTTTTCTGCTCTTTCCTAATCCGGCGACAGAATTTTTCTATCTGCCGCCATTTTTTAAATATGGCAGCTGAAAGCAAAAAAAATTCCAAACAATCGTAAATTTGAACAAGAATCACTTACGGTAGGAGGCTAATTCTTCATATCTGGTGGAATAATCGATTTTTCTAAAAGACAGGACCGATAAAGTAAGGAAATTCTATATGGCGGAGTAAAGATTAAAGGTCGTTAGAAAATATGGGGCATATAGGATCATGTATTTCGGGGAGAATCGGCTCAGTACTTAAAATGTCTATTACTTATTTATAATTAATTTTTCATTGTTTTAAATGGTTCGGACATATGTATGAAAAAAAACTGACCAACAGATTCAGGACACACAGCCACCGATATGTTCAAGACAGTTCGAAAATGAGCAACATGACAATATCGGTGCAGTGCATGTGAAAAATGATGCCACGAAAACTGCACTGATAGAAGAGGTAACAAAGGACCATACACTTGTGATTTATGTGTCAATAACTGATTTATGTGATGTCTGATCTCATAATTAAGATATTATTTAATTTTATGTATGATTATAAACATGTTATTATGAGAATTTTCTATTTTTATGATTGATAAATATTTGATCCGATTCGCCCCAAGATTTGGGGTAAATCGGATAATTCTCGATGTTCAGTTTTTAGATTTAAATATTATATGAATTTAAGTTTGTACAACGTAAAGTAGAATAAAGACTGATTACAGTTCAATTAAAAAATATAATGTTTTTTAAACAGAAGTTGTATTTTTTTTAACGTCAAAGTCAAATTGATCCGATTCGCCTCGATCTACCCTATGTTCATCCTAAAATAATAATTAACTCTGAAAAATATCTTGACCAACTTTTTGCTGTAACTTGACCATTAAACTTTTTTAATATGAACTCATAATACTTGAGAAGTATGGCACACCAGGCTGGAGGGGGGGGAGCAATAAAGGGCTCCGTAGCTAGAGGAAATTCTTTTCTGAAAAATGTAAGCGAAAAAAATAGCATTCAAAAAAAGTCTGATAAGTGAAAGCAAAAAACATATTCAAATATTATATAGAATTTATTTTGAGAGGGTGAGGGGCCCATAATTTAAATATCACCATAGGTCCAAGCCTAATAATCCGCCCCTGGGTATGACGTAATTGACTTGTTAGTTTAATTAGTACCCCGTATTTTTAATAATACCATAGTTATTTTTTTTATTCTCTCTTTACCGATTTAAAAATAAAATACAATTATTTTGTCATAGAATTTCGACGAAATTGTAACATTTTTCTATAAGCCTGCGGCTGTAGTTGTAATGAAAACTTGTTTTTCACTTTTACATTTGTTTTTGGGTTTTAATTTTGTTTACTTTTTTGTGTGAAATATTTTCCGAATATCAAAATATATAAAATACATTTTTTTCTTATTTGAATGAAGGTTAAATATTTTATTAAAAACGAAATATTAAAAAAAACTTTTGATTTAAAAAATATCATTAGTTTAAAAAAATAATTTATAAAAATAGAAATTGGAAATTTTTTAAATTTAAAGAAAATGAGAAATATGCTAATAATATTTCGAAAAGAAAAATAGAACGGTTCTTTGAAAAAATAACAAATATTGCTTACAATATTTGTACAACTTGTCAACAAGTTTTGAAAAATATATTTTTTTTAGAATTTATGAAATGTGACGTAAATAAAAAATTGTATTACTGAAAATTGTATTATATATTGTTAGGTATACCGTATATTGAAGAAAATGTACGTTTTTTTATTAACTTATTGATTTATTTTATGTAATATTTTTAGATGTATATTTTATAGTCTCAATATATAATTTTTTTTTTATTTTTTTTTTAATATTTTAAAAAAATATTTATTATCAGATTATTAATTATTAATTCTTATTATATCAAATAATTCTGTATATCTTGTATTAAAAAAAAATTATGAGAAATAAGTGTTTTTTGATTTATTAAAAATCAGCTTATTTTTATATCTTTCACTACTAAACCGATTTTAGTGCAGTTTTCAGATCAAGTTCTTGGCTATTATTATTGTTTAATATTGCTGGTTCTATGAAACAATTGAAGTGATATATAATAAAAAAAAACTAACAATATAGTTTAAGTTAAATTAAAAGTTGACTTTTTATGGTGGCAATCGATTATAGAATACTTCAGAAACACATACAAATAGTTATGCTAAAATTAAGGTTCTACAAAAAAATGTTATATAAATTAAAGACGAGCATGATCCCCAACTTCAAAGGGCTATATCTTAAAAGTTTGAATTTTTAAGACTTAGTGTCCATTGACACTTTTAATCTACTCATCAAGGACTATCAGAATCCAAAGTTTCAAAGAGTTTGACCGAAAGCCCTTTCCCATAAGGATTCTGCGGGGTCCTTTCACTAGTTTATTCATTTTCGATAAGTTTATTTATAAAGGGTTAACGTCGTGTTTTTATTTGTTCAACGAAAAAAATACCAAAAACATAAATAATTAAGTACATAAAACAAATATCAAAAATAATACCATAGATTATAGATAATTAAATGATCATTACGGACCGCCTGTTTTTAAACAATTTGTACGTGTCTAAACACGGATCAAGCACTAATATTTAGTGCTACTTACTACGCACGTGTAAATCGGACTTACCACTGGTGGTTTCTCAATAAACCGTGTAGAAAACTGATGCCACCGTTCCGTAATAAAAAGCTAATCCACTCCGGGCTCGTTACAGGCATTAGCGGTACACGAGTCCCACGGGATAACTACTCCCCCCCCCCTCACCCCTCCTCTCACGATACCCCATACTGCCATCTCACTCACACAATAGTAGTAAACGTATGCGCGGTACGTAAAAAGAAGTAGTGTGAGTTTTTTTTACAAGATGTTCTGCTTTAATTTTTATTAAAAGATTTCGAAGATAGAAGGTTGGGGTTTTTGATGGGGATTGTAGTAGGCTTGAAACTGATTTGGTAATTGGTAATTTGGTAATTGGTGATGTAGTTTGTTTTTAATACATGCACATGTTTTATATAATGACGACATCCGTAATAAGCATGTGGACTAATTTAAAAAAAACTATTCTATGATGATCTTACGTGTCTCCTATTTCCAAAAAAAAAACTTATTTCTGCAGAAAATAAAGGTTTAATCGCAGAAATTGACTGTTTTAAAACTAATTTTGAATTTGCCGCTAAAACTCTCGTATATAGGGGACATATGAGGTTTGTGACGTCACAGTACTCCTTGTTAACAATAATCAAACATTCAGAGTTAGATAATAATTTAACTATTTTGTGTGCTAAAAATGAATTCCAGAGTATATAAGTTCTTAAATAAGGTATGTACGTAATAATCATGTAAGAGGAATTGATATTTGTCTAAAATAAAAGCCAATCACTTTTGACATTTAGTGGTTCGTGACGTCATTCTGTGTGATTGGTGTTTCATATTCAACATGGTGGATTGCTGTATTTTGCATTTTTATATTAATCTCGCTTTTAATATAAAAATAAATACATTTTTTAGAATATTTTTAACCTATTTCATTATTTAAAATCATAATTTCAATGATACCTTTTTACTGGTCACATGCTTATTCAACCGCTCTAATGACACGCCGTCTCCTCGCGGTAACGGTCGCTATACTATAAATTAATATTCTTGTTCTATGATTAAAGGTATGAAAAAAAATTTCCATATAAAGAAACGTCCTAATATGAATCCTCTAAAGCAGTGGTTTCCAAACTGGGAGGCGCGCCTCCTTGGGGAGGCGCGGACTAGTGCAAAGGGAGGCGCGAAAAGTTTAACAGAAATTTAATTTTCATAACATCACATAAAGTTATATAAATAAAAAATGTATACATATAAATAAATTTATATAACATAACATTATTTGTGTATACATAGATTACATACATATGTATGTATATAGGATTTTTACTTCTAATTCAAGTTTTTTCATTTCAAATTCAATATTTGAAAATAAATTGATATATTTATTTTTTAATAGTTTAAAAATACTTAGTTTCTTCAGTTTAAAAAATAAAAAAATAAATATATCAATTTATTTTCAAATATCGAATTTGAAATGAAAAAAAATTAATTTGAAATGAAAAAACTTGAATTAGAAGTAAAAAACCTAAATTATCTCTATCTGAAAGGGACGTTACTGTGTAGTTTTAGACTGACAACTATTATTGAAAAAGCAAAACTGATAGAATTATCATGCGATACTCCTAAAAAAAATTCTGAGTGAAAGCACTCCCCTTTATAACACCTAGATTTAATTAAGATTGTGCTAATAAACAAGTACATTCATCGCACACAGGTAAAATGGTTTACTTGAGCCAAGTAAACCTTGTTTTGTATACAACGAAAACAATATTTTCTTAAGATAAGAAATATATTCTTAAACCAAGTATAGTATTCTTGGACGAAGAAATAATGTAGTAGGATTAAGAGTACTTTTCTTATATTCAGAAAATATTGTTTTCGTTATATACAAAGAAGATTTTCTTGATCCAATACAGTTTTTTTTTGTGTGCATTAAAAAAAATAAAAAAAAATAATACATTTTATACATTTTTAAAATATGTATGTATAATTTTATAAAATAAAAGGGGGGGGGGGGAGGCGCAAGAGATAAAAAATTTTTAAAGGGAGGCGTAGTTACATAAAGTTTGGAAACCGCTGCTCTAAAGTCTAAGATCTATAGTCAGTTGTATTACTGTAATATGTACTTTACTAACTTGACTTAAAAAACGAAACTAAAAATGGCTATTTGTTGAAAAGGATGTATTTTTTGAGGTATACCTTTTGTTAACTTTTTGTCTTAGTTTTTATCATAGAACAAGAGTATAAATTTATTATTTGTAATTTGAAGCATCCGTATTAAGTTAAATTCTGCATGCTTTTTTTCTATCGATATTTCTCGAAAACGGTTTATCGTATGACAAATAAGCAAAGTATGTTTTTGTGTATTTTGGGTCATATAACCTTAAATAAGTGCTCAACTATATAAAAAAAATTAAAGAACAATAAATACTAGATAAAAATCGATGGGCCCACTGGTCCCATACAACCCTGGTATAAATTATAATTAGTTAATACAAGAAATCGATAACACTTATTTTTACTAAACATAATACCAAATTCCATAATTTTATCACAAAAGGTTCTCTAGATATTAAATAAAAACTCATTTTGAGCAAAATCTATGGAGCGCTAGTTCCTTTACCAAAAATTTCCGGACACATGTTCATTAAAAGTTTTTTACTTAACATATTTTTCTTAATCTACTGTTTGTTTGGCACGACAGTAATGTATCAGCCTGTATAAAGCGGTAGGCCAGTCGTTATATAGAGCAGTGAGAGTAGAATTGTATAAGGTTAGTTAAAAGCAGAGATGAAAGTAAATCGAGATTTAAAAAAAATGATGACTTTTTTAAAGAAAATTGAGATAAATCTTCATAAGGAAATAGTTTACTAAAAAAGTTGTGGTAACCTGAACATAACCCTTTCTTTCATACGTATTAAAAGAGAGTAAAATCATACAAATATAACACAAACAATTTTCTGTGTACATACACTTACTTTTCAGTGTGAAAAATTACCTAAAGAAAAAGTTACAAAGTAACTTTTTTCACGCTTTTATATTGTATAAAGTACATTACACTTCTCACATTGTACGGGCTAAATTGTATTTTCCAATCATTCAATGCAGCCAAGCGATACGGCTTCCCTGCTAAAGTTTTTTCATAAACCATTTTCTTTTTTTTCTCTCTCCTTATTGCAGCAAATTCAATTCTGACAGATTTCTTTGACTGGTAAAAAGATTTTCTATTAAACTTTTTTCGTCGAGTCTTGTTCTGAAATCAAGCCGCGTAATCATATTACATGATTTTACCCCCCCCCCCCGCTCCCTTCTACATTTTCAACAAAATTGTTTATAGTATAATCTAAGTTAACTAACAATAAGCCATATGAAATTTAACATTGGGTGAATTAGAAATGTTAATTTTAAATTTTAATTTCACTAAAAGAATAGTGATTTTCAATCGAAAATGGCGCCATTCTCTTTTACTCTGTACTTCTATTTGTCAATGTATATAAAAATCAACTGCTTTGAATGAGTTATTAATTGTATAACAAAACTAGAAAAATTTATTAAAAGATAATATTTAGTGTGTTTAGATTTTGTCGAGTGATTGTAGTGAATAGTCACTAATTGGTATAGTGCACTGGTAGAAAGGATTTCTCAAACCAAGTAAACCTTGTTTTGTATATAACGAAAACAATATTTTCTTAAGATAAGCAATAATCTCTTAAACCAACTATAGTATTCTTGAACGAAGGAATAACGTAGTTGGATTAAGAGTATGTTTCTTATATTAAGAAAATATTGTTTTCGTTATATACAAAACAAGGTTTTCTTGGTCCAATACAGTTTTTTTTTCTGTGTGGTATACTTTTAACTATTTCAATTAGTGAATATTCATTATGAATTAGTGATTTCTAACTAATTCAGCTTGGAGAGTAGAAGCTTTTGTGCAAATATAACGACTTATCACTGGTGCATTTAGAAAAACCGGCTGAAAATAAACTGATAAATTTCAATTAGTCAATAATTGTTTTCTATATTGGTCTTATCTCGCCAAAATGTCTGACAGACTTTAAGACACTCTCGTTTCTAGTACGAGTCCGAGACAAGACTGATAAATTTCTTATCTCGGCATGCAACCTTACGGTCATAGCGTGGCTACTGTAAGCAAATAATCTAACCGAATCAAAAATTTGTGAAGTGAATCGTTTTGGCATCTGAACAAGTCATATCTAGATGTATTATGTACATTAAATAGTAGTACGTAGTACATTTAATATACTGCGCACTATTAAATAAACATGTAAACATACACTTTACAATATTTACATTTCATTTTCGTAGAAGACATATTTCTTGAAACGTTTTAGAAATATGTATCAAAGAATAACATCGTAGTATGTGGAACGTTTCTTTTAACTATAAATAACTTACTTTTGTTTAGATCCGGTTTTATTTATATTACATCAGTACTATAATCTAACAATACAAGGTCTGATCGACATATATACTGTGACGTCATCACCATGAAATTTTTCTAATAAGGAAATTACATGATTTATGCCCAGTATTATCAAGTTTAACTAAATGCTCCTTTAACTAACTGTCACATTATCAACAGATCCAAGCATAATACATTTAATTGAATAGATTTTAAATTTTCTGTAGTATTTATTTGCAACGTATATTATGTAAATTCTTCATTGAAAGCTTAAATATTGATTTAAATCACGTTTGTAATACACCATATTTACTTTAAAGGAGCATTTAGCGCTAAAGGAGCTTTAAATTGGTTGATAATACCGGGCATTAGTCAACTAATTATTCTTAAGATGAAAGTGCTATACACATTATTCCATTTCAATTAAAAGACAATATAATAAATATTACAATCGTGTAAAATTAATTATATTTTTTATTGGTATAACAAATTAAACTATACCAATAATATAGATTTCGATTCTGCACGCAAAAATTACTATTCGTATTGTAACTTTAGTACACGTGGCCTAGCAACAACTACAATATTTTGGACCTTTTCAAGATTATTACGTCAAATATGAATATTTCTTTAAAAAATGAGTAATTTTTATGAAATATTTTTCTCTATGCGTTATAACTTAATGGGGCCTTAGTAAAATATGAATTTGGGTCCCCTATATTATATAGGGGACCCAAATTCATATTTCATATATAGGCTATATACATACAGTGTTAGAAAAAATTATATTTCTACGATTGTATGTTATTGAAGTTTTCAACTAAGTCCATCGTTTTACAAGTTTTTATTTAACTTCAGTTGTTAGTTAGTTAGTATGTTAAGATCAAATATTTTTAGTTTTTCCGATAAATACCTTAAAAAATTGAATTATTGGTTATTACGACAGTCGGTTTTCACAACCTAAAATGACCGGTCGCTTTGATGTCGTTATAACTGGTTTCTACTGTATTATGTTATAAATAAAACAATATTTTGTGTAAACATTTCTATAAAAAGTTGATTGAACCATGAAATTTTAATAAAAAATGTATAGCTTTTGATTACATTTAGAATGTGTTTATTTTATAAAAAAATAGAATGAAATAATTATTGAAATATTCAACCCTCAGGTTTGTATCATTGTATCTTATTTTTTATTGAATCATTATAATCAGAAAATTGATATTAATTTAAGTGATGCACAAATATTATTTGTTTTGATATTTTTTGTAAAAATATCATATATAAATTTTATATAAGGGTCTCTGTAGGCCTTTTGTTGAATATATAAAACTATCTGTATAAATTTCTCATATTATTACCCTAGTGGGCGATAGAAATTTCACGATTCACATACAACGAATAAAAAGTAATGAGAATATTTCATATAAAACCAAATTTTTGTGATTTATCCCACCCCTCTCTCTCAATCCACTCTTTCTCCTAAATAAAATCTAAATTATTAACTGTTATGTTAAGGATGTACGGCAGATATCTCATTTACACGAGAAATAGTTTAAATTTTGAGGAGTTCTTCCTTAATAAAATTTAAGTACCCACACAAAATTTCAGCAGGTTTTACAACACAGTTTGAAAGTAATTATTTTTTTTAAATTAACGAAATTAACTGGGCTCTTATGGCAGAATGGTGTATTGACGGTTAAATTCCAATAATACACATGGTTCAAATAACGAAATATATCTGAAATTTTCACAAGACGTCGCTAACATATTTAGTTACACGTTTCATAAAAAAATTATACTCTTACAGTACTTAAACTGCGAGAAAAAAATTATTACTGCTGAAAAATATTTAAAAAATAAATAAAAATGGCGTTCTTAATTGATTGTTTTATTTCATATATAAAAGCATATAAACTACATACTAATATTATTGTTTTCATTGCATTTGTATATTCTACGTATGTTCTAAACTAAACAATGTTATTTAATGTTTTTAAATCTGACAGTTGAATTCAGAATAAAATTTTTTCATGTAATCAACACAAATATTAATTTTTTGACTAAAATGTGATAAAATTGTAAAACAACAGTTAAAAAATGGGAAATAAGGTTTTAAAAATAAGTACTAATATTTTTTAAGTACAACCATTGAAAGTAAATAATTGATAATTTGATTTTGTTCTTTCATTGCATTTAGATTTACTTTATTTTTGACTCAAACTTACGTGCAATACATCCTTAAATTCCCGTTCGGGCGGCCGTAATATTACTGCGTGCGGTCGGCTAGTAACTTAAGTACATTACTGAGACTCCTCATTTGTAATTTCCCCCTCCCCTCTTTCAATCCAATCTTCCTCCTAAATAAAATCTAAATTCTTAACAGTTATGTTAAATTCCCATTCGGGCAGCCGTAATATTACTGCGTGCGGTCGGACATAGTAACTTAAGTACGTTACTGAGACTCCTCATTAGGTGTTTTCTGTGACTTTAGTCTAACAGAAATTACCAATAAGACAGTTCCGTTGTGCTAAACGCAACGTGTCAGCGACATCAAACGGCATACATTCATAGTAGCTCTGGGAATAATTCAGTGCCAGAAAGGAAGCCGCTCACCACTACTTTCACGAGAAATTTAATTTGGGAAAAAGGTAAAATCCTATTCAGGGACAGTCTGAATATATCTCGGATAAGATAGAGGATGGTTGTAAAGTTGATGAGACCGAAGAAAAACGATAAGGTTGAATTTGAATTGAATGAATTGAAGTAGGTACTACTCACCCCTACCCCCCCCCCCCCCCCTATCTACGGAAATATTGAATTGTGTAATCAAATATATGTAGCATTATAAAAGTATTGGCAAAATTTATTACATTAAATCAGTGGCACATTTTTGGAACATTTATGTCCGGTATCTAAAAGAAGCTAACAAATTTGTTAGCTAGCAAAGCAATCTCAAATGAGGTATCAAACTTATATGACAGTTCTCTTGGAGTTTCATGAAGACTTTGACAACAATGTAAACACCAACGATATTAAAACAGTGGTGATATTATGATAATTATTTTGTACGGTCAAAGTCGCAAACTGTGTTACAATAAGTATCACTGCTCTAAATTCCATAGCAAATTCATAGATACTATCACAAAAATAATACTTCATTTAAGAGTGCTTGCCAGCTTGCAAATTTTGCTAGTCCCTTTATCATTATAGAAAATATGTAATATTCATAATTAGGTATTTAGGTCAGCTAAATATATTTATAAAATCCTATAAAAATGAGCATGAATATTTATACTAGTGTATTTAAGGGATGATAAGTTAAAAGTTAAAACTCATCTATACATAGTATAAAACTAAGTCAGCTTCGCTGCGTCTGTCTTTCTTTTTACGATTTTCACAGTAACTACTGAACAGATTTTATTCCGGTTTTCACTAATGAATAGAGCGTTTCATGAAAGAGATTTAGGTGTATAATTTATGTAAGTTTCAAAGTCAGGAAAAAATAATTCTCACGTGCGCTGCGTAAATAGTTAGCGATAACTGAAAACAATGTAATAGGTTTATTACAGATTGAATTTATATTCCCGGGTGTGGCATCAAATTTACATAAAGTAAAACCTCGATATAACGGACCTCTACTTAACGAACTTCGGATATAACGGACAAAAAAATCCGGTCAATTGTAAAAAAAAAAAAACGTCCTGTTAATAGTATACACACTTAAAGTGTCGTCGCATGTAAACAATTTTTAGCGACCATGATAATCACGTCATACGTCTAGCACTAGAATTTGAGACATAATGCCGTCCTGCTAGTAGACTGCACCTAGCCGGAGCGATAGTATATTAGGGGATTCCTTGATATAATAACGTGTAGGTTTCGACGCAGTACACTGGTGTTTGATACGCTGCTGACCGGAGCTTCACGCAACTCTACAGCAGTTTAACTTGTTTACTGTGAAGTTAATGAACGCATTTAGTGTACTCCAGTAAATACATTTAAATGTTCGCAACCCTACACTTTAAATATGGAGATAACGGAAAAGAAAAAAGTGTATTGATTTATTTTAAACCTATTTTTATATAACGGACTTTCGGTTTTAACGGACACCCCCTCCCCCAATATCGAGGTTTTACTGTACTACTATTGTATCTTCAAGGGTTCAATCTTCTTTAATCATCCTGTATAACCTAATGAAATGGTTTTTAATTTTAAATAAATACGAACTCTTGATTCCCTTCACAATGCTAGTATTTATTATCTCCCTGATCAAATTCTAAATAATTATTAAACAACCTGTAGTAATATACATCCTATATATGTATACACGACTCTGGTTGCAATTTTAATTTAAAGTTCAACAAAAATAGCTTCTGCGATAAGATGAATCATACAATAGAGATGAAACCTATTGTGTGCTGGCTGACGTATTGTATGAAGTAAGAGAGTTTCTATATAATTGTAATACACTCAATAACCTACATATATGTATATGGTTACATGTACTGGGTGGACACAAAAAAACACTCTCTTGTCTGGTGACGTAGAACATAGTTTCTTAATTTGTTAATGTCCAAAGCTCAATATTTCATTTATTATAAGAATTAGAAAAAACTTTAAATGCAATAGTTGTCAGACTAGAGCAGCGGCATAGTTTGAAATTAGTTACATTTATACAGGATGACCCATAACTGCGTTACAAATCAAAGTTATGTTTTTTTAAAATACAAACTATATATTTTTATTTGATAATCTAATAGCATTCATTTTTCTGAGTATTTTGATATATCATTATTGGATTATACAGTGGGGTTTAGAAATTATGACCAATTTTGTAAGAAAATGGTAACATTTTCAACACCTTGTAATTTTCTAATTACAACAAAAAAACGGCTGGATTTAGGTATAGAACATGGTTTGTAAAATGTATTGAGAATTGAACAGGCAATTCGAAAATGTAAAAATATATAGAGTGTTCCATTTGAAAATTTTGAAAAAAAACTAGGTTTAGTGTTTTGATACAGCCTGTACAAATAATACAATTTTGTAAATGTTTGACATAATATCGCAATAATAGAGAATATGCCAAAACTATTTCAAACAGAAAACATTTTTTTTTGTTGTAATTAGAAAATTACAAGGTGTTGAAAATGTTCCCATTTTCTTAAAAAAATAGTTAATTTTTAATTAAAAATTTTCTTAACAAAAGTTGTTCATTTAAGTATCTTTTTTAAGATAAAGTATTAATTGATATACCATTATATTTAAATTTTTTGAACTATCCCTAATTGAACTTTTGCATTTTTGATATGTCGTGTAGGTATGACACTTTAAACTATCCAAATCTTAAATATTCATAAATCTTTACAAAGGTCATTATTTCTAATTACTAAATTTAAAAAAAATAATAAAATTCCATTAATATTTAACGAAATTAAAGCACTTTTAGTAAAACCCTAAAATTTTAGATCAAGTCGCTATATTTTCTAAACAATTGAAAGTATGGAAATTTTTGTTTTACAAAAATTCCTTACTTTTTATGCTCTTTACTATTATGTAGTTTTGAATATACCGCTCTATTTGATTTTACTGAGAAACGGACATGTACTCCTCAAACTACCCCCTAAGGCGCAGTTTTATATTTTATTTTAAAATAGTAAATTTTTTTTCATAAAACTCTATCTTCAATAGTTTAGGCGTAAAACATAGTGACGGGTGGTCTGGAACATATACATAGACTGCTATAGATATCTTAACTAATTGAAACCAGACATGACTATCAATTGAATCTTGTTTAATGAAACATAAAATTAAACAACCCTGTAAAGCTATGTTTCAGATAACAAATGTTAAACTACATTACATTTCTGTATTTGTCTCATTCACTGTAAACATTAACATTCCTAAATGGTGGTACACCTGCTAGAAATGGTTGTTTTTATGAGTGATAATTATTTCTGTAATTTTCTCTCCACCCAAACATCAATTATAATTATTATTCGTGACATAGATTGTGGTGAGACCACGTTCAACATTTGTATGAATTAAACTACATGTAAAATTACATCGTAACCTTTTTATATAATGGTATGTTTACATTGGAATTCATGTAAATAATTTCAGGGGGTGTCCATTAATTACGTAAGACTTTAGAAAGGTGGGGGGTAGATGGGTTTAGGGAATCAAAACTTATGTAAGTTTTTTTTCTAATTAATTATTTTAAAACATATTAATTGTAACTAGTTTCTGCTGTTCTCATTTCTTTTTTGTAATATTGAAAAAAAAATAAAGGAGGGGTCAAATTATACTTACAGGCCCTTACAAATGACAGGGGGGGGTCAAAAGTTTTGAAAATTTATATCATAAAAATAAAATAAAAAAAGCTGGCACAGGACTTTCTTATACGTAATACTGACAGTGAACAGTGTACGTGATTTCTATTTTATTAAAACATATTTCTGACAAACTAATAAAAGATAGAATAAAATGAAACTTCAGAAATATTATTTTATAAATTTTGTATCAAAAGAATTTTGTTGAACATAATTACTAAACCGGAAACGGATGTTTACTCTAAATAAAAAATATCGAGTATGTTATTATCTATAATTTATTCCTCATACATACATTTTTTGACATTTATGATTTAGCCAAAAAGATTTTTTTAAATTATTTAGAGTCACTCGTTACTGTTCACTGTCAATATTACGTATAAGAAAGTCAGTAATTAATTTTTTGTTTTTTTTTTTTTTTTTTGAGGAAATGAATAGAACATAAATTATAGATAATAATATTACCCAAAATTGGCCACTTTTCTCTAATTCGTACTGTTTCAATGTATCATACATAATTCGAAAAATTCAAAAATCGATCTTAGTAAACATTCTTATCCGGTTGAAAAATCGTTTTCAAAAATAGGAGGTTTCTTTCCCAGGCAAAAATTAATCTTAAATATAAAATTTCACCCTCCTACGATTTGTCGTTTTTGAGTTACATCACTTACAGATAGACAAACAGACATCATGGCAAAAAATAAAATTGATTGAGAGAAGGTCAAAATGGATAATTCCATCAAAATCCGGATTTCGAAAAAAAATCGGTTTTACAATACATACTTATACTGGAACCCGGACAAAAGGCAGACTCTTGTACAGAAAAAAAAACTGTATATTGGACCAAGAAAACCTTGTTTTGTATATAACGAAAACAATATTTTCTTAATATTAGAAACATACTCTTAATCCAACTACGTTATTCCTTCGTTCAAGAATACTATAGTTGGTTTTAGAGATTATTGCTTATCTTAAGAAAATATTGTTTTCGTTATATACAAAACAAGGTTTACTTGGTTTTCTACCAGTGCAAAAGGCCGCATGGACAAAAAAATACGAAATTTTTATATAAATTAATAATATATTTGAGGGGCTTATGCGACATGCTTCCCCTCATAAAAATAATATTGTATTATTTAATTGACTTTAACGATATAATTTTTTGAGAAGGTAAGAAGAGGTGTTGTATAAGCCCCTCATCCCTTTTTTATACATTTTTTGTCTGCCTTCGAAAATGGATATAAAAAGAAAATGTAAATAACAAAATTAGACCACTTTTATTTTTATCAGAATATTATTAGTTTCGCGATTCTGTCGCATTTAAATGGTTAATATAAAGTTATTAATGCTCATACGACATAATTCCAAGATAGGCCACGATATAAATTAATAATTAATACACAATTAAATCAAAGAACCCCAATAACTACAACACCCTTATATGCTTCATAAAACATTCATCAGCCAATTTCATAACGCGAAACAAAACACAAATGTTGCTAGAACAATCCAATCAGATTTTAACCGGCACGTTCGTGTCCGGCAGATTTAATTTGAAAAGGTAACAGAACAGCAGTAGCACTACTGCGTATTTAAATCCGGCCGGTGTTGTTCACGGATGCGGAAACTGTCACCACCCGCATAACATCCGGTGTTGCGAGGAGGGGGAGGGACGGGGGTAAATCGCGGTATAGGTAAGAAGGACCGGCGTCGCTAGGTATTAGCTATACGCCTAAAGGCGAAAATCAAGACGTTGAAATTAAATTAAAATATTTATTCTATATGCTGATACAGTGATCCCTAATATTTTTTTAAATCGTGGAATTATTTCATTTTAAATGAAACAAAAAATGTTTTTTTTTTCCTAGTAAAAAATTAGAGTCGGAATATGTCCCGGGAAAATTTTTGAGATCTAAAGTGATCAAATGAGATCTTGATAGATCTGCATTTTGAGACAAAATTATATTTTTTTACTGGTTTTTGATATGTGGACACCTGCAAAAATCTTCAGAGAATTTTGTAGACCGTTGTAGAACTTTGCAGGTCTCCACAGTGAAAAAATATGATTTTGTCTCAAAATACAGATCTATCAAGATCTGATTTGATCACTTCAGATCTTCTCCGACGATTTATGTTTCCGCATTCACGAAATTCATATAAAATATTCACAATACTCCATTAAGCCGCGATCACATTAGGCTGGTTTACCAGCGCTGGTAGCAGCCGATTAGCAGCGTAGTGTGAACCCAGTACCAGCCGCTACTTTACTAGCCGGCTGATGATTTTAGCAGCCGCTGGTAAAGTAGCGCATGTCCAACTTTACCAGCTACCAGCCGATCACGTGACTTCGTTCTCACCTATTGGCCGGCACTAACCTACTTTAATTAATTACTTTTAATTTATTCATAGACAAATTATTATTATACAAAATTATTTTTGTACAAAATATATTTATCACAGAATTATTATACTATATTTATATATTTAATAAACGACATAGTAAGCTATGAAAATCATTTATTTAAAAAACAGTGTAATTAATTTGACAACAAAAAATAATAAGTAATACCTATACGTTAATTTAAGTAAACAGTTTAATTAAAGGTATACAAATACAGGTAAAGAAGACATATTCTCAGAACTGTCACAATTTAAAATACGATGTGAATCGACAACAAACCATTGATTACTATGGTTACTACAGCTAGTAGTTCTGGTAAACCAGCCGAATGAAAAATGTAGTGTGAACCCTTACCAGCCACTGGTTGCTGGTGCTCCTACAAGCGCTGGTAAACCAGCCTAATGTGACCGCGGCTTTAGGGAGAATAATTTAAGAGATATTAAATAAACAGATTTTAATTCTTATGAGAATTGCATAATTTCGAGACAATACAAGACTTTTGAAAGTGATGTGACAGAAAAAAATTGATGAAAATTTGAGCATACATTCTTTATTCATTTATAAAGATATCTGTACATTTTCAGAATGATTAGGAACCGAGTTTTTTTAATGAAGTGTCTTAAAAAAATGCATCTATGTAATTTCGTATTTTCCAGAGAGAGGCACACTTTGCCTCACTCTTTGCTTATCTATAAACGCTTTCTCCGCACCGCCAACCCCGCACTCTATAGTCTCAACCTCCTAAAAATTAATAATTGTGTTCACGTTATTATATTTGAGAAATAGAATTTCAAATTGTCTCGTCAATTTTTTTATGATGATCTTACGTGTCTCCTATTTCCAAAAAAATACTTATTTCTGCAGAAAATAAAGGTTTAATCCGCAATAATTGACTCTTTTAACACTAATTCTGAATTTGACGCCAAAACGCTCGCAGGTGACATTTCAGAGTTGTGACGTCGCACTCTTTGTCAACAATAATCAAAGATTCAGAGTTAGACAGTAATTTTATTATTTTGTGTGTTTAAAATAAATTCCAAAGTATGTTAGCTCTTAAATAAGGTATGAACCTAATAATCTTGTAAAAGAAATTGATATTTGTAAACGTCATTCGTTCTGATTGGGGTTCTATTTAATATGGCGGATTGCTGTATTTTGCATTTTTATTTTAACAAAAATTATATTAATTTCGCTTTTAATATAAAAATAAATACATTTTTTAGAATCGTTTTAACCTATTTCATTATTTAAAATCATAATTTCAATGATACTATTTACTATTATAAAGTTCCTTGTTACTATTAGTAAAGATTTTTTCGTTCAATATACTCTAAAAACTATAAAAAAATGGAGTGAGAAAATCAAATATAATTTCAAAACGACTCTTTTTAGAACACAGCATTTTTTATAAGTTTCCAAACATTTTGGAAAATGGACAAGTACACGATTTGAAATTCCACTTTTCATTTGTTTCTTTAATGTTGGCAAATTCTGCAACAACGGTCCTGTCGTATATAGAAAGGGAAATGGGTGTAACAATCACAAGGGACAATATAGGTAAGGACAGAACAACTGTGTGACTAGGCTAATTGGATGAGACAACGGCATCTAGACTAGCTAGTACTGCTAATAATGACGCAATTAGTGCATGGGTCGGGAAATGTTATTTACATATTCTATATAGTATACCAGTGGTGACTAAACTTTTACTCTCCGAGGATCCCGGTACTGAGTCGTTTGTTTATGTGCCCTTTTAGATACTAGAAACATGAATGAAAACTAGCTGTCGGATCCAATTTTACCCGGGGATATAAAATTAAACTATATAACGTAAACTGTGGGGTGCGATCCTTTAGGTCCACACAATCAACTTCCCAACATGGTATGACTTACAATACTTGAATACAGATTACTTATTGTTTCCATAATTAATATTATTATGTTATAGTTTGTAATTTTTTTTTTTTTTAATATGTATATGAAAAATTTTAATGGAATTTATCAGAAATAAAACTCACCCTTTGTATTATGAATATTAGTTTTCTAATATCCTAATAATGTCAATAATATAATGCACATTTTTAGAAAAACTAATCTGACAGTTTGAATGTTTGAATTTTGAATTGTGTTGTTTCCAAGGCAACATGAATTATTAGATGTATTTATTAGTATGAAATTCAAATTTTGATGCTGGTTTTCATCCATTTAATGGCTGTTTGGACCCATATAAAAAATAAATACTAAATACACGTTTCATTATTTGTATTGTATAGTATTTATTATAAGTTCCGACTAAATTCGACCAAGAAAAAAAATAAAAATGAAAAAAAAACACCCTTTTTACCCCTGTAGGGGTTGAATTTCGAAAAATCCTTTCTTTCAGATCATATTCACGTCAAGACGCTTCGATTAGCACCCCAACGAAGTCAATAGCATTTTTTGTTCGCGAGATTTCGTCCCGGAAAAAAATGACACGTACGTACGTACGTACGTACGTACATACACACACACACACACACACACACAGACATTTTTCTAAAAATAGTGTCAATATACTCTAATGCCCTTGAAACATGAAAATATGTTAAAATTTTTGATTTCGATTTTCGGACCAATTACAATAACTCCCTATTGGGAAGTTAATAAAATTTTATATTACAGTAGAAACCGGTTATAACGACATCGGTTAATACGACGGATCGGTTTGAACGATTCAAAATAAAGTCCAACTGAATCCCATATAATTGCATTTGTTAACGGTTATTACGACCAACCGCTTTTACGACTTAATATGATCGGTTCCTACGATGTAGTTATAACCAGTTTTTACTGTATTTTTATTTTAGACCTCTACTTCGTCCGCGAAGAATTTTTATTTATTTATCTAAACGATTTTTCGGGATACAAAGTAGCCTATGTCATTCCTCATGCTAGTAGTTATCTCCCTGTAAAATTTCATCAAAATCGGATCAGTGGTTCAACCGCAAAATGTTAACAAAAAACCGAGCTACATTTGCATTTAAAAAATGTAGTTTTGAGGAAATAGGAATTAATGAAATTATAACAATTTAGGTAAATCAAAATTGTAAAGGTAGTATAGGAAAAGGACTGATACACAGTATTTAATTTAAATATTTCAGTATTTCTGTGATGTTTGAAAAATAGTAACTATTAAAACGTTTAGTGATTAAGTTTTAAAAAAAAAATGTGACATTTTTCTAGAATATGCTAGTTTTGACAGAAGGTACACGAAGTGCATTAATGACAATTTTTAGTAGAAATATATAATAATTTGGAATCATGCTACATATTTATCTCAAATATGGCATTTTTGAGTTGTAACACTTTGGGGGGGGGGGGGGGGGTGCGATTTAATGTATATGGTTCCCGTGAAGTTATGTAGGAGCTGAAGAAGAAGGTGAGGCAATACAGATTTCTGTTATAGTTGTTAAAATACAAATGTCAGATGCCCATTTTTTAAAAGTAATTGTACATATAATTAATAGTTTTTTTCGGGATACAAAGTTACCTATGCCGTTCCTCAGGATATAAACTATCTTCATTAATATTAGATATTATTATTACCTATTTTAGTATTCTGTAACTTAATTAAACGCGTTAATAATTAAAAAAAAAACATAGTAACGAAATAAAGCTGTCGACTGTAGGTAGGTACTCTGAATTTTCGTTACGTTTAGAAATTTCATGAAACATAATTTTTTAATTATAAATAATGCGAGTAATAACTACTTCATATTTGGGGTTTTCCGCCTTTATAATCATGCTATAAATGCATTGTATGTAAATAAATAGGCCATTTTTGCATGTAGGTACATTATTGTATATTATGTGCAAAATTTAATAACAATACATGTATAAATTATTGTGTAATAACATTCACTAAATAGTAATATTATTATAATACACAAAATATTAATTGTAAGCAAATAAATTATATTATGTATGTAACATAATATATTTATTGATATACAGAATTTAACACAAATGTATCATTATTGCAACAGTATTCATAATATTATGTATAATAAAATCAATATTGTTTCAATTTAAAGTTAAACATTTAAAAAATCCATAGAGAAAAAAAAATTAATAAAAAAATTATTTTTTTAATCAAACTTTTATTAAAAATGCACTGAAAAGAAAAAATAGCTTGTAGTGTTCTACTCGCAAACCCTTTCAATTGATACCCATATCAAGGGGTTGTGATGAAAAAGGTAATCCGCCATCTTGATGCGTACAACTTTTTTTATGTAGAATGACGTCACATAGCTTATCGTAATATACTCGCCAAACTCTTTCAATTGATACCCATATACAGGGGGTTGTGATGAAAAAGGTAAACCGCCATCTTGAGGTGTCTATCATATTTGGTTTAGAAAGACATCACTCATAGCTTATCGTATTATACTCATCAAACCCTTTTATTTAATATCCATATCAAGAGCAAAGCAGATAAATTTCGAGTGTCGAGTAAAAAAGTGGGGGTGAGTTGGAGAGGGTTTTTCTTAAGGTTGTTGTTCACTGAAAGTCGTGGCATCTAGCGAAATTTAGCATTAACTACAGGGTTTTGATATGTCGGTAAAAAAGAACAAATAGATCTGGCAACAATTTATAATATTAGACAAGAATAGAAGATTCATTTTTAACAATATTATAATTATTACTGTTGCTGACAATAGTAATAATTATAATAACAATAACAACTATTATTATAAATAAAAACATTAAATGTAATCAATAATCACTTGATATTTACAACGCGCGTCAGTTTTCAATACCACGTTTTTATATTTCAAAGATCGCGCCGAATGCGCTGTTGCCATATCGTATATTTACGTCATGTGTTCGGGAATTTATCAAAGTTAAAAATTAATAATTATTTAAGGAGATGGTAAATCATTCTAAAATTTTATATACACATTCCTTAATTACCAATCTATAACATATCCGTTTTTGGTTAAAATCTGACGTTTAGTTTTAATACACGAATTAAATGAATATCGAATTCCAAGTTGATCCCTATGCTTGCAATGTATAAGAGGCCAACTTTGCACGTTTATAATTAATAAACGAAATGGTAAACTGACCTAAAATTTTTTTTACAAATGCGAACTAGCTTACTTAACACAATATTAAAATTTTAACAAAATCTGTAGTGATCGATTTTAGTGAACAACAACCTTAAATATGGTTTTTGGAACTTTAAAAATTATCAATGAATGTAATTATAGAAATGAAATATCAAATTAGCTTTTTATTAATAAAACTTGACTCAATTATTTCGAAGTTCATTAATTAATTCTTAGATAAGTCGCACCCTTTTTCTATTTAATGATAAATTCTTCAAATGCTTTTCTAATATTGGTGGGTAATTCAACACTCGTTCATTTTTCGAGTGACTAATTCTAATACAATATACCGAAGACTAGACTGATGTCGGTCCTGATCAAGGGTGCTGTGATAAAAAAGTTAATCCGCCATTTAAAGGCGTCCGCCATATTGGATTTAGAACGATATTATATATTATACTATATTGCATTTTCACACGTATGCAAAATTTCTAATCGATACAACAGTTAGAAGTGAGTGAAAAGTTGTAAAATTAGTTTAAGGAAGCAGACCCAGTTAGAATTTTGAAAAAATAATTTTTTTATTGCATTTTCTCAAAGTAGAATATTTCAAAAACATTCTCTACAAATTTCAGACAAATCGTTATTTATGGAGATATATTACTTTGAACGGAACCGTCTCTAATGCATTCAAGTAGGCAGTAGCGGCAGTTGTATGCTTTTTCTCGAAACCATGTGATCACTATAACTTGAGAACGGCTTTGCCGATCGGTATACATAATTGTCCTCCGGATGGACGAAGAATTTTTTGGGACGATTATTTTTTTAGCCGAAAATGTGAGTGAAATTTTCGTCGAATAAAGAACTTTGACTTTCAAAATCAGCCATTTTGTGAAAATTCAAAAATTTTCAAATTCCAACGTCCATTTTTTTTTTTTTTTTTTTTTTATTTCTAATGATCCAGTGACGAGCAGCAGTGATCACAGCAAAACAAATTTTTGGACCCCTCCCAAATTTGCTGTATCCCACTTATTTTTTAATATTTTCTGTAAATACATATCTTTCATGTGGAAAAACATTTGTTATTAATTATTTTAATGGCCAACTGGGTCTGCCCCCTTAATAAGGTTCGATCCAGACTATCGAGTTAGTCTCGGTCCGGTCTAACCCCAATCAAATATAAACAAACAATAAACAATGGGACCATCCACACTATATGTATATATCACTTAGATCTCGGTCCAATCACGCTCCAATACACTAAATATTTTACTGGAGCAAAACCAGCTCGATAGTCTGGATCGACCCTAAAGTTACATACCAAGCTTTATAAAATAAAAATAAAAAATCATATCTACATACATACCTAGCAAATCTCATTGCAATATTAGGATCTGCAGCCGGCACCAACGTAAAGTTGTCGCGACACAGGGTGTACAGGTGGTGCGTCATCACCAGCAACCACGCCAGGGCTGACAACCTTGAGAACTGTAATCCCCCGGCCACACATTCGCACACCTTCCCGCCGTCACTCTGAAACAACAAACAAACACAAAATGTCACACGTCCAAGCTTATACAAAGCGTTATTTAGCTGTCTGTTTAGTTCTCTGTTATATAATATATTGTTTTTGTAGTAAGGTGTGAACGGTTTAAATTGGATTATTTTGGAAGATACATTTTTTTATGTTAGTATATCATGAACTAAAGCTGGATTAAGACTTTACATTAGTACCAACTCTGTAGTACAGTAATCTTGCTAATCTTTTAGACATAAAGGCTAGAGAAAGGGGAGAGTAAACTCGAGTGGAAAGGGTATGTCGAAAAACAGAACCTGGAGTGGGCGGTCCGCATTTTTCAGACCTCTGCACAGAAGTAAGAAATTTACTTTGTGCGCAGTCACATTTATTAACCTTGCAGTACGTAGACATCTATATAGTTGCGCAGTAGGGTGGCCCTTAATTTACTTATTTTCGAATTTCCTTAAGGTCACCCCCCCCCAAATTTCTTAAAGGTACGAAAAAGATAATGTATACAAAATTTTAAAGTGATTGGATATTATTAACCCGTGCCATCGAGCGATCGAATACGCTCGTATCTTTGTGAAAATTGAATGGATTTTGATGTTCTAAAACGCATTTTAAAGCTGACACTTTCTAGATTCCCTATCGAATAAAAATTCGATTTTTTTATTGCTTCCCACTACTCCTTGAGAGATTTCAGAAAAAGTGAACGAAGCTTAAAATTTAATAATTCAGGATAATTTAAAATTGGCGTGCCAAACTTCAACAGTAGGTTGAAGGAATTATTTTGAGCAAAAAACTTTATTTAAACATGTGTCCAAAATTTTTTCGTAAGACAGTTATAGCTCCCCGAAGATTTTTTCCAAATTTTTTTTAGGGGGCTCTAATTCTCCTCCACGAAAAATTTTCGGAGACATGTTTAAATAAAGTTTTTTGCTCAAAATAATTCTTTCTACCTTCTGTTTAAGTTTGCCACGCCAATTTTTAATTATCCTGAATTATTAAAATTTAGGCTTCTTTCACTTTTCTGAAATCTCTCAAGAAGTAATGGGAAGTGATAAAACAATCGAATCAAAGATTCAAAAACGTGTTAATAATATCCAATTACTTTAAAATTTTGTATAAATTATTTTTTTCTTACCTTTAAGAAATTTGGGGGGGGGGGGGGGTGACCTTAAAGAAATTCGAAAACTTACTATGCATATGAAGCTTCTTACTCGAAATGTTACATAGTTTGTTAAACTTATATTAAATGCTATAGTCGACCGCATAAGTTGTAGTGTTAGATGTGCGACGTTCTATTGAGTAATGAACTGGACAAACCAGTCAGTAGCGGATAGTTCAATAATGATTTTTAATTTTTAATGATAATCTAAAGTTCATATATTAAATAAATGTATTTGTGTATGACTACGCCTATGGACTGACGTCAGTTCGGATTTTCTACCCTTGCCGTCGCACCGATTTTTTTCATGATATGTACAATAAATAGTATAGTAAGCTTGCTAATCTTTTATAATAATCCCAAATAGTTGATGCCCATAGACATAGACATAGACTGCGTATTCTTTATTAACCATAGAGATGTAATATAACTAGAGATAACTCAATGTTATGACTGTGTCAGTAGGGATGTAGACCGGGAGACAACGACCTAGTTTGAACATCATGACAAACAAAAAACAAAATTTTGAGTTCGACTGTCATTTTGAAATGTATACAGTTGCATATGATCAAAAACGTCCAGTCTTGAACGCTTTAAGAGGAAAATATATTGTTTTTGGGATAGATGGGCTACATTTTTGTAATTCTCATGAACTCATGTTACATTCAATTTGAACATTTATTGAATTAATTAAAGATTTGATAAGAAAATTACCCTACTTTGTTTTGAATTTTTGTTGTAAATGTTTGTTTTGTTGATCAGAAAATCAATGGATTCATGGTATTAAAAATGTAAATAACTTGACTAAAACTAAACATATTTGAAAAAAAAATCACCTTGTTTAGAATAAAAAAATCTTTCAAATGAGGTATAACTTGCCCTATCATGCTATTTAAAATTTTAAGGGTTGTACTCATAACGCTGTATGTATGTTGTAATAACACTATGCAACAAAAAAATACTTTTGTAATGTCCTAGAGATTTGAATAGGTTATTCAAATCATATTGTCATGCCGAAACCGAATTCGCTGCCCAAATGGTTCCATCACGTCAGGTTTTTGAAATATCCTAACCTAAAAGTCACAAATTTGGCAATTTTGGGGAATTTATTACCAAGTAGGTAATTTTATTCATAAGTTTTCGATCACGGTAACAAATAGTATTATCTTTCCTCTTTAAAATGAGTTTTAACTTTTTACTGTACGATTTTTTTAGCCGAGATGTACTAATTTGAAGTTATGATATTTTTGTTAATAGAGTGTAGTATATTAGTATATAGTAGATACAATGAACTTTACTACATATATCTTCAAAGCAGTATATTTCGGTAAAGAAAAATCGCATAGTAAAATGTAAAAAATCATTTTAAAGAGAAAAGATAGTATTCGAAATCATAAAAGAAAACTTCAGAAAAAAATACCCTACTTAGTAATAAATTCCCCAACATTGCCAAAATCGTCATTTTTGGGACTTTTAGGTTCGGATATCTAAAAAAAAACTGACGTGATGGAATCATTTGGGCAACGAATTCGGTTTCGGTATGATAAATACTTTTTAAATCACCTATTCAAATTTCTGTGAATTTTTGTTATTATGCAAGCTCTGATGATTATATTTTAATAAACCAATCTTTGTGGACTAAAAAAATCGTTTTAAGTACTGTATACAAAAAAAAAACGTTACTATACCACTGCGTACTAACTGAGGCAATTAATTAATTTAAATACTTTTGACCAATCAGAATTCAATTTGAGACCACTGTGCAGTGTACAATTTCAATGTATTATACGAGTATTGTAGATGCGTATCAAAGAATGAGATAGGGATATTGTTGCCGAGTCAACTCTAGTTAATATCACCGCAAAAACTAAACGGGACTTACACACCAGCAGCGGTACCTATATGTATATGTGAAATATAATAAACTCTTATGACATGTAATATTTTATATTGTATACGACTTTATTTATTACGGTGTAAAAACCCTCGTATATGAAAACTTACCCACGCGACAATCGTTATATTTCACGGACAGAATTATTTTCAAAAATGATTTACGATTAGGAAATTTTGCATAGATGACAGATTTTTAAATGTAAAAAGTTAATTTAGAACAATATAAGCAAAAAATTGTAAAACAAAATTGAGTTTATATTTCAAGGCACTCAAACAATATTTCCGAATTATAATATTTCATACTAGCGGTATTCCGCGGCTTCGCTCGCGCAAACTTCGAAATTAATAAGAACCCTCCATACGTGACAGTGGATGACATGTTTTTTATATTGACTTTTATTCATTATATACATAAAAAAACGTAAATATTTCGGATTTTAGTAAAAATTGTAAAAACCCCCTCGCCATTAGGGGTTTAATATCGATTTTTTTTATTGCAGATTTTTTTTTGCCCGACTTCACCATTATAACGTAAGCAGTTATACAGATAAACATATCAAAAACACAGACCCTGTCTACCCCCCAGCATTAAGAGGTTGAATATCGAAATTTTTATTTTAATAGATTACTATTTTGCCCGAATTTACCTTTATAAGTAAAGCAGGTATACAGACAAATATTTTTCCACCCCCTCTAACATCTTAGGGGTTAAATTTTGGGAAATACTGAAATAATTGCTTCATTATTTATGTTTGTAGAGTATGTGATAAGTTTCAATTAAATGCGAACAAAAAAAATATTTTTTTATATAAACTTTGACACCCTGTTTTAACCCCGTAGGAGTTGAATTTCGAAAAATCCTTTCTTAGTGGATGCTTACATCCTAAAAGGAAGGCACCTACGGAATTTCACGTTTCTAGGTCCAGGGGTTTGGGCTCTACGTTGATATATGAGTGAGTGAGTGAGTGAATGAGGGAGTGAGTGGTTAAGGACAAACTCTTTTATAGATATAGATTATGTTTTTCACTGTTCACTGACAAGGGGAACCCTTCACAGGGCCGCTTTCGATTTTCTTCATATTGAAATATGTTGTGAAGGGGGGTTCCCTGATAACACCTATACCCGGTTTAGGGGGCAGACGGGTAATAGTTTAAAAGTTATGACCCAAAATATATTTTAATGTTGCATATATACCTATATTATGTTAAGTCTATTTACACAAGCGTCTATTGGCTCTGCAGTTATGATAATAATAGACCGGTAATTAATGCACCCGTGGTTCGAGTCCAAGTGTGGGCTCTTAAGTTTTTATTTTTAATAGCAAATAGTGACATTGTTTAAATATATTATTCTTCTGTAAAATATCTTGTGAATTTATGTGTTTTCAATGCTTATTTTTCAAAATGTGTAATTTAATATACATATACATACAGTGCGTTCATGATGAAAGGAACAAATTCGTTTAAAATTCAGGTAATTATTTTGTGGAAAAACGCTCGGACCCGTCGATTAGTATTTTTAGTTGCGGATTTTTTGACATAAAAAAATTGTATACAGGGTGTCTCAAGAAGAAGATATGCAGACATCATTGATTTTTTTTAAATGGAACACCCCATATATTATGCCATTTTTGAATTGCATAATCATTTCTGAACACTTTTTGTACAACATACCATAGCTCTAAAATCAGCGGTTTTTGAAATATTGACGTTTGAAATGTATCTCAAGATAAATATAATGCAGTCATCATTGATTTTTATAATGCCACAGCCTGTATTTTATGCCATTTTCGAATTGTACGGTAAATTATGAACACTTTTTGTACAACATACCATAGCTCTAAAATCAGCAGTTTTTGGAATAATGACGTTTGAAATGTTATAAATAAATATAAAATTAATGAACTTTAATAATAAAACATTCAAAAGAAATAAAATTATTCCAAAAACCACTGATTTTAGAGCTACGGTATGTTGTACAAAAAGTGTTAAGAATTTACCTTACAATGCAAAAATGGCATAAAATATAGGCTGTTCTATTAAAAAAATCAATGATGACTGCATATATTCATCTTGAGATACATTTCAAACGTCAATATTTCAAAAACCGCTGATTTTAGAGCTATGGTATGCTGTACAAAAAGTGTTCAGAAATTATCATACAATTCAAAAATGACATAATATATAGGGTGTTCCATTTAAAAAAATCAATGATGTCTGCATATCTTCTTCTTGAGACATCCTGTATATAATTTTCTTATGTCAAAAAATCCGCAACTAAAAATACTAATCGACGGGTCCGAGCGTTTTTCCACAAAATAATTACCTGAATTTTAAACGAATTTGTTCCTTTCATCATGAACGCACTGTATATTAAAATTTTGTTGATAAACAATTCAAAACTAGGCTTGTAAATTAAAAAATATATAATTTATGCTCATATTACTTATTTATTTATGAACGGTTGACAAAATTTTGGATGGTATCTATCGTAAAAACACTTTATACATAAAACATATTACTCCAAGAACATTTTATAAATGATTGAATATTTAAACAATTTATACGTTTATTTTTTAATAATTCTTATGGCATATTTGTCCATATAACCACTAGCAACAATAATGGTTACCGGTCTATTATCATAACCGCTCGGCCAACAGACACTTGTATAAATAGACTTAACATATAGGTATATAGGCAACATTAAAATATAGTTTGGGCCATAACTTTTAAACTATTATCCGTCTGCCCCCTAAACCGGGTATATGTGTTATCAGGGGACCCCCCTTCACAACATATTTCAATATGAAGAAAATCGAAAGCGGCCCTGTGAAAGGTTCCCCTCGTGAGTCATTCCAGTAAGAGTTTCATCAGAGTCGTCATGTTTATTGAAACCGGTGATGACCATGGACATAGTGACATGGATTTGACTCGAAAAAGAGCCGTGTCAAAAGAAAAAGATAGAAAGTAGTTTGGGAATATACTTGTCCTTACTTATACAGGAGTGTAACTGTTTTTAGCTTAAATAACTAACGCTATAAATTATTTCATTTATTAAAAATGATCTGGTTTTTAAATAATATCAGTTTGGTATTTTTTGACCTAATTCTAATTTCTTGTTAATCTTTTTTTGTTGCTTCATAGTGTAACTTAATATAAAAAAAATAATCTTATTAAATCTTGTTTGCGATTGTTAGTGCAATTCACCTCATCATTTTTAACAATCACATGGAAATTGCTTTAAAACTATTTTTTATTAATAAACATTTAATATTTACACTACCAATAATATTACTTTCTCAGAAAATCCGTTCACTAATTTTACAAATTTTTACAAAATTCGATGATTTTCGTTACCTATATTTTTATCATTACAAATATTGACTGTACATAAATAAATAATAATAATAATTAAGATCCAACAATAGTGCTTTTAGTTCAGTTTTGAATTTTTTTAGAGGTAAGTCCTTTCATAACGTAGGTAAACTACCTATTATGTGGGAACTATGAAGTTTAAAATTTGTCAAAAGCAAAAAACGTTATTTAGGTTAAGTTATCATGTAAGTAAAAATGTCAAAACTAATAAAATTTTCATTAAATCATTTTTGATTTTAATAAAATATAGGCAATCGTTTTTGATATCGTAATAAAAAATTCATAAATTCATGGAACACCGATTAAATACCACTAACCTAAATAATAAGATTATTACACGTATCAATTACCCATCAAGCCCATTTTAATCATATTTGAATCAACATTAACTTTTCAATTTAATAAATTTCTACCATCACCATTTTTCAGATGAACAATTTTCCTCTAAATACCTACTTATATTTATAGTATTAATACATTTCTGAAAATTCAACAAAAACCAGAACATTTCAACCAAATATCATATATTTGTTTTCACTATGTAATTTCGAAAAAGGTTTCCTTTTCAATCTTTATTTTATATAATTCTTGCTCGTGCAAAATTAACCGTACTGTATACATAAATATTTTCCTTTATAAAGTATTAAACACAGAAAAGCGATTTCCCAATGATAAAGTATACATAAATAAAATACTGCATATAACTCTCTATCTCACTCTTTTTCTCTTTACACAGGATGGATTGCGTTTGAATCACGTTATAATCTAAAACTCAGAGCTGGACTTACAATTAGAAATATATTGTAACCTATAGTTTGTTTCATTTAACCATTAGAGGGCCGGGATGTCAGGGGGCATTTCGCCCTCAGAAAACTGGTAGAAAAGGTATCTTATATCATTGATTGATCATAGGCAAAGTGCCGATAACGGGGTGAGTCAATATATTGGCTTTCCGGCCCGGAAGGGAACAGCCCGTGTTAAAAATTTCAAATTCGAAAAAATATTATTTTAAATAGTTCATAACCTTTTTACTTTCTTATACCAATGTATATGAAATATACATATAGTATAAGTAAGTATAGTAAACGCGATTTTTTTCGAAATCCGGATTTTGATGGAATTATCAATTTTGACCTTCCCTGAATCCATTCTGACTATTTTCGCCATGATGTCTGTGTGTCTGTCGGTCTGTCTGTCGGTCTGTCTGTAGACGCTGTAACTCAAATACGACAAATCGTAGAAAGGTGGAATTTTATACTTAAGATTGATTTTTGCCTGGGATGAAAACCTCCTATTTTTGAAAACGATCATTCAACCGGAAACGGATGTTTACCTACATCGATTTTTGAATTTTTCGAATTACACTGAAACAGTGCGAATTAGAGAAAAATGACAAAGTTGAAAATTGTAGGTAATATTATTATCTATAATTTATGTTCTATTCATTTTTTCGAAAAAAACAAATTTAATTTTTTTTTTTTTTTTACTAAGTATTCGATTTTAAGTACATTTCAAATGGTTCATAACAGAGAAGAAATATCTGCCATGTGTGTCATGGGACTTTCATATACGTATCACAGAGACTGTACGTGTTTGCTATAGGTACCATGGGTCTTTCTTATACATAATATTGAGAATAAACACTGTACACTCTATTTCATTTAGTTTGCAGTGGTCGCCGGGTGACATGACGGTATGAGTCGTGATCCGTACGGTCAAATCACCCGACAACCAGTAAAATTACATGAGTAAACATCCGTTTCCATCTTATTGTTAGTAATTATGTTAAACAAAATTCGTTCGATACATAATTTATAAAATAATATTTCCATAGTTTATGTCTCATTCATTTTACTCTATCTTTTATTAGTTTGTCAGAAATATCCTTCACTAAAATAAAAATCACGTACACTGTTCAGTGTCATTATTACGTATAAGAAAGTCCTGTGGCACACGGCAGATTATTTCATTATACAAATATACGTTTTCGATGTATTTCTCGACGCTGAATCCAAATCTGACGTCAAAAATACAGCAAACCCAAAAGCAACCCCTATAATAGATTAAAAACAACCCCTTTGCCTCGCGTAAACGATTTTTATTTATTTGGAAGTGCAAATATACGTTTTCGATGTATTTTAATCTAAAAACAAAAATTGAAGTTTTTCTGGTGCGCCAAAATATTGATTTTCCGGCCCTCTAGAGGTTAAGGTTATAGCGGTAGCTAACATAGATCATAGATATAAAATAAACAAATTAACATGCTTTCTTATGAGAATTGCATAATTTCGAGACATGACAGGACTTTTCAAAGTGAAGTGACAGAGAGAATTTGATGAAAATCTAAGCATACATTCTTTATTCATTTACAAAAACATATACATGTATCTGTATATTTTCAGAATGATTAGGAATCGTATTTTAATTAAAAAATCTAACATGGGTGCTACGGGACTTTCTTATACGTAATACTGACAATGAACAGTGTACGTGATTCTTATTGTATTGAAACATATTTCTGAAAAACTAATAAAATAGAATAGAATGAATGGGGCATAAACTATAGAAATATTATTTTATACATTATGTTTCGAATGAATTTTGTTTAACGTTTTTTCTCTAATTCGCACTGTTTCAATGTAATTCGAAAAATTCAAAAATCGATCTCAGTAACCATCCGTTTTTGGTTGAAAGATCGTTTTCAAAAATAGGATGATTTCTTCCCAGACAAAAATTAATCTTAATTATAAAATTTCACCCTTCTACGATTTGTCGTATTTGAGTTACAGCGTCTACAGACAGACAGATCGACAGACAGACATCATGACGAAAATAATCAGAATGGATTCAAGAAAAAATCTTTTCCATGTTTTTGTTTTCTTTTGGGCGTTAATGAGTTAAGCAAACCTTTTAATGCATGTAATAAAAGAGTTTATTGGACTACTTGTACTTGTATTTAGATATGTTTGATTTTAAAGCAGCTGCGTACAGATAACTTATTATGCCCAATTGCCCAGTATAATAAAAAATATAAAGAGGTTAGATTTTAACAATACCAAATAATTTTGACAGAAAACATGGGTCTTAAAGGAGCATTCTTTCCTAAATCCGACACTGTTAAAACTTTATAAGTATACCTACATATATAAAACTTTTGAATTCAATAACAATGTTTGCAAATTGAAATTAAATTCCGCATTTGTAACTTTATGAATCAAATAATAATTTCAAATTGATCTATAATAATCAATTCATCATTTTCTATACCAACAGAACTATATGCTGTGATTTGTTAACTTATTGATATGTCAATTTAACAATATGTATATGTGAAATACGACGTCAATTACATAAATCAAAATAATAACCAAAATGGTACAAATAATTTAGGAAATTTCTGTAGATTATGATTAAATCAATATTTCTTAAATACTATAGGGATACATACGAGACGAGTTTAGGTGTCTCGTATCGATCTCGAATTTTACAACAGACACGTGACCAAGATCAAAAAAAATATCGTATTAACCCTTTCGCAGCTGCTGGGATACATGTGTCCCAGACAATGTAAAAACGTCTGAATTTAAAAATTCCCATAATGGGATACTATGTATGTGTTTCGAGTCGTTTATTGAAAAAAATCGTTTAAAACGTAAAACAGAAAGCCGCTGCGAAAGGGTTAACGATTTAACTATACTTCAAATTTTTATATTTGGAAAAAAAATTATAAAGTAATTGAAACCAAGGAATAAAAAGAATTGATTTTAGCTCCTATATTAAATCTTAATAGAATATATTAATAACAGATAATACTTTAAATCGAGAGAGAGAATTGATGCTGTCTCACTCTTTACTTGTAATAACAGCCCTATTTCAAAAAAAAAATCTTTAACCCTTTTGTTCCCAGTGGTTTTACCAAGAACCACTTTTTTAAATTTATTTCATGAGACCTACTGATATTTAATAAAATTATTTTAATTTTTTAGGGACTGAAAGGGTTAACAATGGGATAATTTTAAGAAGAAAAAACACCCATTAAATCTCAAATAGTGGACACAGACATAAATACATGAACTACATTCTGTATTAACATTATGCGTAAAATTTTATTCACAAAAGTAAAGATAGAGATATAACCCAAACAATACACTCAGCACTTTGCTATACGACCATCCACTGCACGACCGCTCCGTTCCACGATGTACTGACAGTTCTAGCCTTCGACCTTCCCCCATCCCACCATAATACCACCGTAACTGCTATATTTCTGCGCGTTTAAATTCGCCAATTAACGTTAAAGTCGGCACGGTGGTGGGTGCCCATCTAGCCGTCGTTCGGTAGAACGATTAAATTACCGATGCCGTCGTATAGCAGAGTACTGAGTGTAATCTTTTTTACACTCATGTTTAAATAAAGACAAGCATAGACCCACAATACACCTATACCTTTTTTTGTGAAGACTTGATTTTCGTATCAGATGTACAGCCCATGCTCTATGTCTATAGGTGGACATATTTTTTGCTAGATGCATAGTGGACTGAGAAAGTTTCCTAAACTTTTTTGCGATCAAGGGGAAATATTTGCAGAATGGGAAAAACTAACCAGTCAACAATTTTTTTACTAAAAGATCAGGATCAATTGTGTTTACACACCAAATTTCCACCTTGAGACTTACCCCCGCCCCCCTATAAATTTTCCCAAAACAATTATCATACCTCATTGTACTAAAAATTTGTTATTCAGTACTGGAACATCCACGTATTTTTGACCCCTCCCACATTTTTAAAACCCTCTATTTATGTCCGGTATTATAAACGACCTAGCAAATTTGCAAGCTAGCAAGCACTCTCAAATGAGATACCAAACTTATATGACAGTTCTGTTGATGACTTTGACAGATTTCGCGCAAGCGTTGTATGTAAAAACCAACGGTATTAAAACAGTTGTGCTATTATGAAAATTATTTTATATGGTCAGAGTCGCCAACTGTGTTACAATACGTTGAAGTGTCACTGCTCTAAATTCCATAACTAATCCATAGATACTATAACAAAATTCATAACCTCTTTTATGAGTGCTTGCAAGCTAACAAATTTTGCTAGGTCGTTTTATAACGTTTATAATACCGGACATTAATGTCACAAATCCTGGACAGCCTCCAAATGAATGATTATTTTTATTAACGAAGAAAATTGTAAAAATTGATAGTTAAAAACAAGAATTAATTTTTTGAAATTCAACCTCTACGGGGTTAAAACGGGGTGTCAAAGTTTGTACAAAAAATATTTTTTTGTTCGCATTTAATTGAAACTTATCGTACATACTCTACAATATAAATAATGAAACAATTGTTTCATTATTTCCCAAAATTTAACCCCTAAGATGTTAGGGAGGGGGGGGGGTGAAAAAATTTGAAGATATTTTTTTTGTATTCACCGAATGAAACATGGCACAAGTAGGTACTCTACAAATTTTGATATATTTATCTTCATAACTGTTCATGTTATTAATTAAGGTAAATTCGGACAAATTAATATTCAATTAAAAATGAAAGTTCGATATTCAAACCCTAATAGCATGGTACAGGGACGAGGATGGATTTAGATATGTTTATCTGCATAACTGCTTTAGTTTTAAAGATTAATTCGGGCAAAATAATAATCTATTAAAATAAAAATTTCGACATTCAACCCATAATAGCGGGGATAGACAGAGTGTGTGTTTTGCAATTTTTAATTAAGATCCAAGATATTTACGGTTTTTTATAGGTAATGAATAAAAATCAATAGAAAAAAATGTAACATGTCATCCGTTATCACGTATGAAGGGTTGTATTTTGTATTTAGTTTCGAAATTTACACTAGCAAAGCTGCGGGAATCCGTTAGTTAGTCCAGTGCATAGTAACTGACGAAATTATTTCGGGTACATTTTTTTTCTTTTATGGCTCATTCAAAAGGGGCTTCGATGAAGACCTTAACCCTGAGTTTGCGCACTGCCCAAATCCCCCCTCGAGCCGCCATCTTTGATTACTTTTTTTATTTTCAATCGCTCATAACTCGCGTTCTAATTATCCCACTGCAATGAATTTGACTATTTAGTTAAATTTATATCAAATTAAACTATCCGATGTCCTGGAAAAATTTATTAGCGTCCAAAGCTTTCTCCGCGCGTAGTTCTTCTCCAGTGAATCTGAGACCCCCTTCGACTATTTGAAGTAGACTCAATTTTCAGTATTTCAAAAAAAAGTCATCCCGATTGGTTGATTTTTCGCCCACCAAACCACGCTCGAAGTTACTAATACTCGCGTGGCGCGCACTGGCGCGTTCGCGGTTCGCGCTATATTTATCGCTTTTGCGACTTATAAAATAATAATGAATTAATAAAAACCACATATTTGTTTATACTACGCTAAAGACACGCGTTTTACTTAGATTTATGGTATTATAGATGCATTTTAAAGGTATTTAGGTTAAAAAAGGTCGAACACAATTCATTGCTGTGGGATAATTAGAACGCGAGTTATGAGCGATTGAAAATAAAAAAAGTAATCAAAGATGCAGTGCGCAAACTCAGGGTTAAGGTCTTCATCGAAGCCCCTTTCGAATGAGCTACAAAAGAAAAAATGTACCCGAAGTAATTGGGTCACACCTATAAAAATTTCCTAAATGCATTGGACTATGTATCATATGTAGCATTTTCGCAAACCATCGTTGAAAATAGGCTGGAAATTTTAGCGTGAACGTAGACTTAATTATTTTAGCTCAAGTCATTGATTGATTAAATACATAAACCAACTCTTAAATAAATAATCAACACGAACTTGCCCCTATATAAATGACCCCATTAAAACCAACGAAAATAAGAATGTTCATTGTTCAATATATTACAATTACGATCTTTACAATCTCTTTAAAGTGTTCAAATCACACAGTACGTTTATTTCACCGATTAGTGTGAAGTTCTTAAATCCAGAATAATGTTTCAAAGTGCGGCGGTCACAGATGTGAAAAATGAATCATATAACTTCATTAAAATTCTCTACAAATGTAAGTAAATGGAAAGAAAATAAAAGCACTGAAAATAGTCAGGTAATGGATTGCGAATGGCATGTAAAAGAACAACGGAACTTGAATCGATCGTTTATGGTTGTGGGGGGAGAGGGTCAAAGGGGAAGTATTAGTACTGGGTGACACGTGATACAGGTGTGTTTAATATTATGCTCATTATTAGTAGTTAATATATAGATAATATTACAATGGTAAGTGTTCATCAAAATAAGTTATATAAAATTATGTCTTTATAGATAGGCCCACATTGAGAAAAATATACCTATATCGAATTTTTATTTAGAAAAGTATACTGTCTACAAAAAAAATTCTTTACAAAAGTTCTATGGTCATTTTACAAAAAATCTATGATAACCGACATAATGTAGATCTAAAAAATTCTGGATACTAAATTTCGTAGGAAAAAGTAGTTGTAAAATGATAAATACCTAATGTTTGTGTACTGATAAATTAAAGTAAAAATTTTAAAGTTTAAAATAATAATTTTAAAATTGAAAACTGAACATTATAATTTTAAATTTTCCTAACAAAAGTTGTTTATTTGCATGTCTTTATGAAGATAATCTGATAAAGTACTAATTGATATACCATTGCATTTGAAAATTTTGAATTATCCCTAGTTGAACTTTGGAATTTTTGGTATGTCGCGTATGACACTTTAAACTATTAAAATCTCAAATAATCATGCATCTTTACAAAGATCATTATTTTTACTTTCTGAATTTAAAAAAATAATAAAATTCCATTAATATTTAAAGAAATTAGAGTTTTAGTAAAACCTTAAAATTTGAGAGCAAGTCGCCATATTTTTTAAACAATTGAAAGAATGAAAATTTTTATTTTACGAAAGTTTCTTATTTTGTTATGATCTTTACAAATATTTATTTTTTGATATACCATTCCATTTGATTTTGCTGAGAAACGGGCATGTACCCCTCAAACTACCCCCCAAGGAGCGGTTTTAGGGGGCTAAAAATATTTTCCTGAAATTCTTTAGGGTCGATATACCGGGTGTTAAAAAAAGAATGTAAAATATTTAAAGAGGTAATAGTGTGGACCAAAATAAGCAAAAAACTTCTAATAAACATGTGTCCGAAAATTTTTCCTGAGGGAACTACAGCCCTCCAAAGATTTTACTATAAATGAGTTTTTATTTTAATATCTAGAGACCCCTTTCTGATAAAATTATGAAATTTGGTATTCGGTATAGTAATAATAAGTGTTATCGATTTCTCGTATTAACCAATTATAATTTAGACCAGGGATGTATGGAGTCAGTGGGCCCATCGATTTTTATCTAGTATTTTTTTACTCTTTCAATTTTTCTTGAATAAGGGACTTATATAAGATTACATGATACAATATACACAGAAATATATTTCGCTTATTTGTCGTAGGATTAACCGTTTTCCAGAAATATCGATGGTAAAGAAAGCATGCAGAATTTAACTTAATACGGATGTTTCAAATTACAAATAATAAATTTATATTCTTGTTCTATGATAAAAATTAAGAAAAAAAGTAAACATAAGTATATCACAAAAATGCATCCTTATCAACAAATAACCATTTTTAATTTAGTTTTTTAGTCAAGTTAGTAAAGTACGTGTAACAGTAATAGAACTAGCTATAGATCTAAGAGGATTCATATCAGGAGGTTTCTTTATATAAACTTTTTTTCTAACCTTTAATCATAGAACAAGAACATAAAATTATTATTTGTAATTTCAAGCATCCGTATTAAGTTAAATTCTGCATGCTTTCTTTACCATCGATATTTCTCGAAAACGGTTAATCCTATGACAGATAAACAAAAAATATTTTTGTGTAAATTGTATCATGTAATCTTATATAAGTCCCTTATCCAAGAAAAATTTAAAGAGTAAAAAAATACTAGATAAAAATCGATGGGCCCACTGACCCAATACATCCCTGGTCTAAATTATAATTGGTTAATACGAGAAATCGATAACACTTATTATTACTAAACCGAATACCGAATTTCATAATTTTATCAGAAAGGGTTCTCTAGATATTAAATAAAAACTCATTTTGAGCCAAATCTTTGGAGGGCTGTAGTTTCCTCAGGAAAAATTTCCGGACACATGTTTATTAGAAGTTTTTTGCTTATTTTGGTCCATACTATTACCTCTTTAAATATTTTACACTCTTTTTTTAACACCCGGTATATAGTAAATTTTTTACTCTAAAACTCTATCTTCAATAGTTTGGGCGTAAAACAATGCCGGACGCACTATTGGAGGATCCTGTATACGACACTTTGGCCCAAAAGTTTTTCTATAATAATTCTTCTTAAATATTTAAGGTAACCGACATATTTTATGTAGATCAAAAAAAAAATCTGCCAAGTAAATGCAAAGTGCTTACTAGTTCTGAATTAACCAAAGGTAGTTAATTATTGAGTGATTTTAATAAACACCGATAAAGTATTCATATGAACTGCTATTTTTATAGAATTTGATTTAAAAATAAATCTAAATTTTTCTGCTATTTGAATTGAGATAAATCTTTGTAAGGGAATATTTTACAACAAACTTTGTGGTCACCTATATTATAGAAAATTGAATGCTCTATAAAAAGATTCTACACAATTTTCACGTAACATGTGTCTTTCTTGAGATATCTTCAAAAAATAACTATTTTAGGGTGTCACCCTTCCCCTTATACACTATTTCAATGATTTTTAAATAATAAGATTGTCATCAAGCCAGACCCAACAAATCTAGTTTTAATTATCCCTTTTTAAAACAACAAAAATTTCCATAAACCCCTGGTATACTAAAAACCCCTTATAAACTTCCATATAATCCTAGGAGGTCCACCTGAACCACGTTGGCAATCTCTGATCTACATAGATCTAAATAACCTATGGTAATCGACGAAGATAAAAATTTTGAAGAAAAAAATCGATCGACTTCATTTACAAATTTCATTCGAAAATATACAATACTTCCTTTTATAAACAAAATCAAATATAATATATATATATATTTTCAACTTTGAATTCAATATGACACTACTCGCCACTGTCTCCACTACATGATATAATAAATATCATATTTCCCTAGCTCCCACCGCGAGGGACACAGTTCTGTTAGACCTTGACAGACGATCGTGTAAATCGTATGCAATAAATAACCTCCCCCAGCTTACCCCACGGCTAGTTTATCGATCTAGGACCGCGTGCTACTGGTACAATCAGGTGTAGGTGTGTACGTTTCTGTGTATATGTATTAGAGGAGTGGGGGGAGGTGACTGAAGTAACATAGGCCGGTTTTCATATCGATCGAATATCACAAACACCTTGGCATATATTTCTGCACATTGATTGTGGTTGACAAATTGTAAAAAAATAAGTTGTTTGGAAAGTTCGTAGGGATTTTTAAGGGGGTTAGCAAGTCTAGCGCTCCTGAAAATACTCAATGTTTGGGAATTTACTGTGGTCAAATAAAACAATGAATTAAAGCTAAATTAACACAGCTGTTTAATGACTATTTAATTTACATTTTAATTTATTTTTATGAATGAAAATTATTAGTCTCTGGCCGATGGTAGGTTTTCTTCAAAATTTGGAGTTGACACTTTCCGTACTTGCTTTTAGCCAAATGGTCAGATCTGGAACAATTTTGCAAAGTGACTTTAGTTTTTGAAACTATCCTCTATGGAATGAACCAATTTTACACCTCAGAGTTATATATTTCAACAATAATAGGTACATATATGTTTACACTCTAAAATTTAAACTTTATTTGAACTGTAATTTTCATTGGCCATAAAAATCTACAGGATTTTTTGTTTTCAACCAAAGTGGTTCATTCCATAGAGGATAGTTTCAAAAACTAAAGTCACTTTGTAAAATTGTTCTAGATCTGACCATTTGGCTAAAAGCAAGTACGGAAGGTGTCAACTCCAAATTTTGATGAAAACGTACCATCTGAAAAATAATTTAAACTGTACTTTAAATAGTGATGTGTTAATTTTGCTTTAATTCGTTGTTTCATTTGACCACAGTAAATTCCCAAATATTGAGTATTTTTAGGAGCGCTAGAATTGCTAACCCCCTTAAGATGAATAAAACAACGTTATTGGCCCAGAACCACTTAAGTTGTGAACTATTAGTCCGGTGTAGTTAACTTTTTACCTGGGAACCTGTAGATAATGAATGGATTTTCATGGGATTTTTTTATTGAATTTCTAATCGTATGAACTTTATTCTTTTACATTAAAAAAATAGTTAATGTCGACGAGTACAGAGGTTTTACAGTTTTCACGGATAACTGCATTTTATTATTTTTAAAAAATCCCATTTTCAAGGGGACGTTTTTCAAGACTGGGTAGAATCAACAAGTCATTTTTTTGGCACATAATAATATTATGTGGTACTATTATAGGTTGAAATTTTAGATTTTTATCTGGTCCCCCATCCAAATTATTAAGCTTTGAAAAGTGCTATATTTTCAAATTTGTTAGTCTAATGCCCGGTATTATCAACTAATTTAAAGCTCCTTTAGCGCTAAATACTCCTTTAAAGTAAATTTGGTGTATTACAAACGTGATTTAAATCAATATTTATGCTCTCAATGAAAAATTTACGTAATATACGTTATAAAGAAATACTGCAGAAAATTTAAAATCTATTTAATTAAATGTATTATGCTTGGATTTGTTGATAATACGACAGTTAGTTAAAGGATCATTTAGTTAAACTTGATAATACTGGGCGTTAGGGTTCAACTTTGATGTGTGAACATAACTCGTTCCCACTTCTTTGTAAAAAAATTACTTCTAAACTTTACCCCTTCTTGCAAAAACATCCCATTGAAAATAGGATTTAAAAAAATTGGCAAGTGCTTGTTGGGCACGCACATGATAGGGTTCCGTAGTCATTCTCACTACGATTTATAAAAAAAGAGTTTTTTCAAAATTTTCGTGACCGAAGGGTTAAAATCAAAAAGTCATTTGGCTTTTATTATTGCATTTTAAGAGACCTATCAAATGACACCCCACTCAATGGGGTAAATGAAAAAAATGTGACTTCACTTTTCAATCTATGATAGGGGGGTCCAAAATATTTTTGACAATGTTCGTTATAATTTTCAGTGAAAGTACTAATTAAAAGCTACATTCTGAATTTTTTTCAGATTTTTTGAATCAATAGTTTAGAAAATAGAGGGGGGGGGGACGCTCTGACAGCGACATTAAAAAGCAAATATTTCGTGACTGAAGGGTTGAAATCAAAAAGTCATCTGACATTTTTTATTGCATTTTAGGAGACCTATTAAATGACACCCCACTCAATGGGGTAAGTGGGGAAAAAATGAGAGTTCACTTTTCAGTCTATAGAAGGGGGGTCCAAAATATTTTTGACAATGTTCGTTATAATTTTCAGTGAAAGTACCAATTAAAAGCTACATTCTGGAATTTTTTCAGATTTTTTAAATTGATAGTTTAGAAAATAGAGGGGGGGGGCGCTTTTTTAACGACTTTGGAGAGCAAATACATCGTGATTAAAGGGTTAAAATCAAAAAGTTCTGATACATTTTTTGTTGCATTTTAGGAGACCTTTCTAATGACACCCCACTCAATGGGGTAGGTGAAATTTTTTTTTTTAAAACACTTTTCATTTTATGGAAAGGGGGCCTAAAAAATTTTTTTTTACAAAAATCTTATCATTTCTGTTTTTGGGTCTTTAATCTTCAACCGTATACCAAATTTCATCTTATTATCTCAAAATTTTTGAAGACGGACGGACGGACGGACATGGAGAAACTATAAGGGTTCCTAGTTTTCTACGGAACCCTAAAAATAGAGATACGATGTTTTTACATTAGTGAATAACAGTGTCCATTTGATAAGCTAAATATATAGGTAATGAAGTTATATTATATCGCAGCCACACAAACTCCAGTAAGAGGTTTTTTTTTCCGAGCGCAACCTCAGGCCACTACATTGTCTTATATAACTGTGAGTGGTCCCTGATATAAAAGTGTTAGGGTCTAATTGGAAGATGGACGTGGCGTGATTAGCCAACTAGACAATGATTAATTTCAAGGAGTTTCCTCTACAGTAAACGAACATACGCTTGAGTAGACTTTCTTGCTAGCAATTATATTATATTCAGTATGAGTTCTTGTAAATTAATTTAGGGCGTATTTTCATAACTAATTGGTTAATATTTTTTACGTACATATTCGCACATTTTTATACATTCGTATTCGCATTCGCAGGTAAAGTTGCGAATATTTTTGCGAATATATTATGATGTATTGTATTAATATATAAAAATTAGTGATGTAACGAATATTCGCATTCGCATTCGCGAATATTCGCACCTTTTTAAACATTCGCATTCGCATTCGCATTCGCAGGTAAAGTTGCGAATATTTTTGCGAATATAATATGATGTATTAATATATAAAAATAGTTAAATATCGTTTTAGTGCTCCAAATTATTTCATTGAAAATATGTTTTATTTTAATATCTAGCTATAATCTATGGATACTGACAAGAAATTGCAAGAAATATTGTAATAGATCCGATTAAAAAGTATTTAAAAAAAATTATTATAACAATTAAAAAATTAAAAAAGGATTGTTTAGCTTTGTTTATTTAAAACTGTACATCACGTATATCATAAATATTAAACATAAATTGTTTTTGTAAGTAAATAATAGCTTAAACCACGAAATATAAAATTATTTTAATTTTTATATTAGTGAAACGATTTTTCGACCAGCTTTATAGCAACTTCTGTTTGTATTTTATCCATAGATAACATTTAGATATTAAAACAAAATGATTTTTCATAAAATAATTTGGAGCACTAAAACGATAAATAACCACAAACATATCGTTTTTTAATCTATTTTATTCAGAAAAATTTTTTTTTCTTTTTTTTAGCTTTTTTTTACAAAAAGTCAATATTCGCATTCGCATTCGCATTCGCGAATATCGACAGCTAATATTCGCATTCGCGAATGTTTAAAATCATACATTCGTTATATCACTAATATGTAGTGGTGTAAATGTGAAAATTTTTTATTAAAAATTATCACTCACCTATGAAAAATTTCAAATTTTTTAAAAGTTTTGTTCATATACGTTTATTTGGTTGTTACAACTTATTTTAGTTATGAACATTGACACTGTAGGGTGCGGGGTTGATAATACGGAGAACAGTGCGGGTAAGTGCCTGTGGATAAGTATAGAGTGAAGGGGAGTTGTGTCCCTCTGAAGCATGCAAAATCATTTAGATGCGTCTCTGTCTTTATTTTTTAACACACATCATTTTTTTTAATCAAAAAACGCGATTCCTAATTATTCTGAAAATTTACAGATATCTTTGTAAATGAATAAAAAATGTATACGCTCAAATTTTCATCAAATTCTCTCTGTCACATCATTTTGAAAAGTCCTGTCATGTCTCGAAATTATGCAGTTCTCATAATAATGCATGCGTTAATGACCCAGAACCACTTAAGTTGTGAACTATTAGTCCGGTGTAGTTAACTTTTTACCTGGGAACCTGTAGATAATGAATGGATTTTCATGGGATTTTTTTATTGAATTTCTAATCGTATGAACTTTATTCTTTTACATTAAAAAAATAGTTAATGTCGACGAGTACAGAGGTTTTACAGTTTTCACGGATAACTGCATTTTATTATTTTTAAAAAATCCCATTTTCAAGGGGACGTTTTTCAAGACTGGGTAGAATCAACAAGTCATTTTTTTGGCACATAATAATATTATGTGGTACTATTATAGGTTGAAATTTTAGATTTTTATCTGGTCCCCCATCCAAATTATTAAGCTTTGAAAAGTGCTATATTTTCAAATTTGTTAGTCTAATGCCCGGTATTATCAACTAATTTAAAGCTCCTTTAGCGCTAAATACTCCTTTAAAGTAAATTTGGTGTATTACAAACGTGATTTAAATCAATATTTATGCTCTCAATGAAAAATTTACGTAATATACGTTATAAAGAAATACTGCAGAAAATTTAAAATCTATTTAATTAAATGTATTATGCTTGGATTTGTTGATAATACGACAGTTAGTTAAAGGATCATTTAGTTAAACTTGATAATACTGGGCGTTAGGGTTCAACTTTGATGTGTGAACATAACTCGTTCCCACTTCTTTGTAAAAAAATTACTTCTAAACTTTACCCCTTCTTGCAAAAACATCCCATTGAAAATAGGATTTAAAAAAATTGGCAAGTGCTTGTTGGGCACGCACATGATAGGGTTCCGTAGTCATTCTCACTACGATTTATAAAAAAAGAGTTTTTTCAAAATTTTCGTGACCGAAGGGTTAAAATCAAAAAGTCATTTGGCTTTTATTATTGCATTTTAAGAGACCTATCAAATGACACCCCACTCAATGGGGTAAATGAAAAAAATGTGACTTCACTTTTCAATCTATGATAGGGGGGTCCAAAATATTTTTGACAATGTTCGTTATAATTTTCAGTGAAAGTACTAATTAAAAGCTACATTCTGAATTTTTTTCAGATTTTTTGAATCAATAGTTTAGAAAATAGAGGGGGGGGGACGCTCTGACAGCGACATTAAAAAGCAAATATTTCGTGACTGAAGGGTTGAAATCAAAAAGTCATCTGACATTTTTTATTGCATTTTAGGAGACCTATTAAATGACACCCCACTCAATGGGGTAAGTGGGGAAAAAATGAGAGTTCACTTTTCATAATTAGTATTTTCATAACTAATTGGTTAATATTTTTTACGTACATATTCGCACATTTTTATACATTCGTATTCGCATTCGCAGGTAAAGTTGCGAATATTTTTGCGAATATATTATGATGTATTGTATTAATATATAAAAATTAGTGATGTAACGAATATTCGCATTCGCATTCGCGAATATTCGCACCTTTTTAAACATTCGCATTCGCATTCGCAGGTAAAGTTGCGAATATTTTTGCGAATATAATATGATGTATTAATATATAAAAATAGTTAAATATCGTTTTAGTGCTCCAAATTATTTCATTGAAAATATGTTTTATTTTAATATCTAGCTATAATCTATGGATACTGACAAGAAATTGCAAGAAATATTGTAATAGATCCGATTAAAAAGTATTTAAAAAAAATTATTATAACAATTAAAAAATTAAAAAAGGATTGTTTAGCTTTGTTTATTTAAAACTGTACATCACGTATATCATAAATATTAAACATAAATTGTTTTTGTAAGTAAATAATAGCTTAAACCACGAAATATAAAATTATTTTAATTTTTATATTAGTGAAACGATTTTTCGACCAGCTTTATAGCAACTTCTGTTTGTATTTTATCCATAGATAACATTTAGATATTAAAACAAAATGATTTTTCATAAAATAATTTGGAGCACTAAAACGATAAATAACCACAAACATATCGTTTTTTAATCTATTTTATTCAGAAAAATTTTTTTTTCTTTTTTTTAGCTTTTTTTTACAAAAAGTCAATATTCGCATTCGCATTCGCATTCGCGAATATCGACAGCTAATATTCGCATTCGCGAATGTTTAAAATCATACATTCGTTATATCACTAATATGTAGTGGTGTAAATGTGAAAATTTTTTATTAAAAATTATCACTCACCTATGAAAAATTTCAAATTTTTTAAAAGTTTTGTTCATATACGTTTATTTGGTTGTTACAACTTATTTTAGTTATGAACATTGACACTGTAGGGTGCGGGGTTGATAATACGGAGAACAGTGCGGGTAAGTGCCTGTGGATAAGTATAGAGTGAAGGGGAGTTGTGTCCCTCTGAAGCATGCAAAATCATTTAGATGCGTCTCTGTCTTTATTTTTTAACACACATCATTTTTTTTAATCAAAAAACGCGATTCCTAATTATTCTGAAAATTTACAGATATCTTTGTAAATGAATAAAAAATGTATACGCTCAAATTTTCATCAAATTCTCTCTGTCACATCATTTTGAAAAGTCCTGTCATGTCTCGAAATTATGCAGTTCTCATAATAATGCATGCGTTAATGACTGAAATTTTTCAAGGATTTTTAGGGTTCCGTAGAAAACTAGGAAACCTTATAGTTTCTCCATGTCCGTCTGTCCGTCTTGTAAAAATTTTGACATAATAGGATGAAATTTGGTATACAGTCGTAGATTGATTACCCAACAACATAAATGATAAGATTTTATAAAAAATAATAATTTTTTAGACCCCCCTTCCATAAAATGAAAAGTGTTATTGAGCAGAGTGTCGTTAGAAAGGTCTCCTAAAATTCAGCAAAAAATGTATCAGAACCTTTTGATTTTACCCTTCAATCACGATGTATTTTCTCTCCAAAGTCATTATAAAAGCGTCCCGCCCCTCTATTTTCTAAACTATCGATTCAAAAAATCTTAAAAAATTCATAATGTAGCTTTTAATTAGTACTTTCACTGAAAATTATAACAAACATTGTCAACAATATTTTGAACCCCCCTCATAGTCTGAAAAGTGAACTCTCATTTTTTTTTTCACTAACCCAATTGAGAGGGGTGTCATTTGATAGGTCTCCTAAAATGCAATAACAAAAGTAAAATAACTTTTTGATTTTAACCCTTCAGTCACGATATATTTGCTTATCAAAATTTTGAAATTTCTCTTTTATAAATCGTAGTGGTCATTCTCACTTCGATTTGCCAGTTTTATTTTAAATATAAATGTCTTGTTATTTTCAGTTTCGTAGAAATCTCTCATATTTTTCTATGGTGTCAAAATTCTTAAAAAATGAGGTTAATACGTAAATAGTCTTGCTCCACTTTAAAAATAAACGGCTCTAATGTTAGTGTTACATTTTTCCAAATAATTTATAGTATTCTCAATTTCATCATATCTACATAATAATTTACTGTCAGGAAAAAATAAAATAAATTTTCTTTAAAAAAAAATCTAACGCACGTATATAGCATAGATTTTTATCATCGCCTACACAAATTTACATAAAAATGCGTACAGATTTACATAGGTTACGATAAAGCAAAACGGTGAAAATATTCTTAAAACCATCTCATGATATTCTACAGTAATATGCCCAGTGGCAGCCCACAATCTAACTTTATAAAACTTTACTCTAACTGTCTAACACATTGAGAATCTTTCTAAATGAATTCCAAACAATATAAATGAAAGATATGAAAATACATTCAAACTTACTTCGCACTAAAGTTTTTTTTAAATAATATCAGCCCAAAAGGCATATCAGAAATCCTAACCTAACTCACATAAGTGAACAGTTAAAGTCAAACTTCTTTTGTTTTGACGCATAAATCATAAACAAAACACGAACCTTTACACCGACTTAAGGTTATTCGATCATTAGATCAATGTATAGATAAAAGTCTAAAATTTAAATGTTATTTATGGATAGCTTATATATTTTACTAATTTTTATTTAAAATATTGGACGTATAGTTTTTGAGTACTAATTGGATATTAAAAATAGATTTTTAACACACGATAAATGAGAGAACTTGCCGAAAGTGCTCTATTTATTGAAACTTTACACAATTGGTTATATAGAGACGTTTTAAAAACTAATTATTCGAAAATTCAACCCTTTTAAATACTATAAGAATTATAAAACAATAATATATTCACGTGTAATTTATTCAAAATAATGAAAAACTAGCTCTACCATTACAGCAAATTAGTACATATTACTATTGTATACCGTTCTGTCTATTTCAATTTTCAAATTAAATAAAACTTTTTTTACTTTTAAATGTAGGTACTTGTGTTCTGAATATAAATTAAAAACACCATTTTTCGAAACCAAATATTTTTTTACAGTGTTGCTAGACGTATAACCTTAAACTGGCTTGTACGCATTCTTCCAACTTTATTTTATACATATACTAATCGCTCTCTCACGCATAACAGATGTAAACTGACTTGTACGCATGCGCTATTCATCCATCTTTCTCTTTTATTTATACTGATCTCTGTCTCACGCATATGCATACTATCCTTAGCGTTTCATCTTGAAAACCTATCGTATTTTAAAACGTGTCGATATCATTTCAACTCACTGGCTCGTTAAAGAACATTCATGTATTTTTTTCCTGATTTTGATGACAATTATAAATATTCTATGTGGCATTTAAGGAGACAGACAAAATAGGGTGCGGGGCTGGCTTTGCGGGGAACGGTGCGGGTAATCACGTGTAGATAAGAATAGAGTGAAGACAAGGTGTATCTTTCTCTGGAGCATGCGAAATCGCATATATATTCTCTCTTTTTTTCACAGACTTATCGTTTTTTAATTAAAAAATGCGATTCCTAATCATTCTGAAAATTTACAGATATCATTTGTAAATAAATAAAGAATATTTGCTCAAATTTTTATCTAATTCTCCCTGTCACATCACTTTGAAAAGTCCTGTCATGTCTCGAAATTATGCAGTTCTCATAAAAATGCATGTTAATTTGTTTATTTAATATTTCTTAAACTATTCCTAACGAACTTTTGCAAGGATTTTTTTTAAATATAAATGTCTTATTTTCAAATTTTTATTAAAATCTCTCAGTTATTTATATAGTATTAACCTCCTTAATAAGACTGTCAACAGGATTAGTTTTTCTTCCTCCTCATATCCGAAGAAAAGAGGAAGCTACGTGATCATTTCTGAAAACAATTTTTTAACTTAATATTTTTAATTTATATATATTTATCTGTACTCATGTTCACGAGCCGCTACTGATTTTGAGCAAAAACTAGTAATCCTGATGCTGAATGTTTCACTTTAGTTAAATGACATGTCAACGAGAAAATCGCATGGGAAATATATTTAAACTTTGCACCGAAATGCCTTTAATTTAGAGATAAATCTAATTTTGTTTGACATTGATAAAGTATAGGTTGTCATCTACCTGTATTGTGGCGGTATATATTCTATTTATCACGTTTTATAATTCTACATACGTTAAATACAATTAAATTAAATTAAACCTTATCAGCGAAGCTCATGTTTATATATCCGTCTGTCCGCAAAATAACTAAAAAAACTGATTTGTTTGAAATATATGTAAAAATTACCTTCTGTTTTTGATTAAGATATGAATAATCTTGAAAAATCACCATTTGTCAAAATTAAGGAAAAACATCAAAAAATATATATTTTTTATACATAATTTAGAAGGAAATATATGAGGAGACGACGGGAAAAATAGATGAATTATGGGAATTATTATCTCAAAAACTATTTGTTCAATTTCATTCAGGTTTGATTTATTCTAACAAGGGAACCTTTTCAAGTCGAAAATTCGTATCGAGTTTAAACATTGTATATAGTTAGAGGAGGTCAAGGTAATTAAGAAAAAAATTATCATAGCTGCGGTAAAACGGTTTAATGGGGTGAAGCACCCCTATGAAAATGTGCAAAATAATCATATTTTTTCAAATAACTCTGAAACTAATGAAAATTTAAAAAATCTACAATATAAAAGTGTCATGATTTTTTTATGCTCGTTCGAATGGCGATAGTTAAAATTCGAAAAAATTAAACCGTTAACCCCCACCCCCACCCACATTTCATAGGTTTAATTTTTTCTAATTTTGAAATTTGAAATTTTTGAATTTTTCACATTCGAAAGAGCATAAAAAATCATGAAAATTTTGTATTATAGATTTCTTTAAATTTTCATTAGTTTCCGAGTTATTTGAAAAAATATGATTATTTTGCACATTTTGATAGGGGTGTTTCACCCCCTTAAACCGTTTTACCGCAGCTAAGATATTTTTTTCTTACTTATCTTGACCTCCTCTAACTATATACAAAGTTCAAACTCGATATGAATTTTCGACTTGAAAAGGTTCCCTTGTAAGTAATATTATTGAGGTATGTTTATAATTTTTAGCGCAACCCATAATAATGGTAAATCATCATAATCAATATGGAAGGGGGGGGGGGGGAGACCTGGTTTATTATTAAATTTAATAACCTGGTCAGGCAGGAATAGAACTTCCGGATCAGGGCCGCATTTTGATAGCTTGATCTGGCACGGATGCGAACAGGCGTTACATTTTGGATCCGGGTCGGGTTAGGTTTGCCTGGCCTGGGCCTGATCATAACTACTCTCTTAAACTGAATCAGTGAGAATTCCACTGATTCCCTCAGTGAAGGCAGAACTCACTGGAAAATCAGTGGTTCTCACTGGTAACCAGTGACTTTTGCGCATGCGTCGTATGTCAGCTGTCATCCATTTTACGTTAAGAACGATTACAATGTGTTATAGTGGTAATTGCTTTTATCGTGATTAATAAGGTAAGTTTACATTTGTTTTTCTAATTATTAATATCATGATATGGTTTATATAATATACAATAATCCCAATAAAATAAAGATATAACATACTTATGATTTAAACGCGAAAATAAATTCTAACCTCATTTGTGTATTTCAAAATTTTCCATATACATACATGACAATAGTATCTATGTTTATGGAAATTATATTAGAATTATTATTAAAAATTATGTTAAAGTATTAAAATTTCTGCCTGCTCTTCAATGTAAATAAACTTTTAGAATCTTAAGAAGAATTGGCAATTTATGTGGGCTAATAAACAACCTAACCTCACTTTTATTCTAATTGTAAGTAATAACTATGCATTACTTACAACTTACAATGATTCTCAGTAAGCTTATATCTTTTTACCATACTTTTCTATTTTGTTATAGTTTATATGTTGTTTTTAGATAAATAAATATTAATAATTTTTTTTAGTTATCCATCTGTCAGCAAAAACAGCGTTAGCCAAAGCAATTGTGGCAGAATTTCCACATCTACGAAATGATTATTCATCTGAAGGATATGTTAGTACTATTGAACATGTACATATGTATATATAAAGTTTTGCACATTATTTTTTTATTTTTTTAGATTTATTAGGAACACTATTACGATGAAAAAACAAAAAAAGGTTTTATTGAATTTAGATTATGGACGACTTAGCCCTTCAAAAACAAAATATCAACTAAAAAAAACCTTTGGATTCTGGAACTATTAGTTTGGATATTGAAAATCTGAAAACTGAGGAAATGAATGAAAAAGTATAAAACATTTTCATCATTATTTGATAAAATCAATTTGTTCGGTTTATCGATATTATTATTTTTATTCGCAGTTTTTTTTTACAGATCTCGATGATGAAATTTAAAAATCCAACAGAAGAAAATAAAAATACAATAATTCAAGGATTACATGATACTTATATATTTAAACGATATTGGATACTGACAGAACAACCAACAATTACACAAATTTTCCAAATGTATCCGCGCTTGCAAGATTATCATGGTGAAATGGTATAAAAATATTTTTATTATATTATATGATCAACGTACAATTAATATAATGAATATGATATGATGTAAAAAAATACTTTCAGATTGATATAGAATTTCAAAAGATGTTTCCAAAATTAAATGATAATTTTATATCTATAAATTTCCAACATACTATACACAACGTATTCTATCTTATGCGAAAAAATTTCGCCCTGCCATTTTTATAACGTCCAGAACGATTGAGAATGGTGAATATCATATATATATACAAAATAAATTTTGATTTTAATTATTATTAATACCTGTGATATTTTTTTATAGTTAAACATTGAAAAAAGCAAAGAAGAAGACGTAATGATAAGGAAGATTAGAAGATTTGGAAAAAACGCTGCGAAGAGAAAGCTCAGAAAATATTCAACCCTATATTATTATTGTAAAAAGACAAGGAGAATGTTCAGTTTTTATCCAAGGAGATGGATGCCTGTCAAAAGTACCTGAAAGTTCAAGTCCTTTGAAAGCTTTCGATATTTTATATAAATTTTTTTATGTTTTTAATGTGGAATATCCACGAAATTTAGTCAATTTCTACAATTTTATTGATAAGTTTATTTATAAGATGTCTGTGCAATCGTGCATAGGGATGAAATGATACCGCTGAGTTATCGATACTTTTACTCGATACAGTATCGGTCGTAAAGTATCAATACTTACTCGGTATCGATTGAAAAGTATCGATACATACTCGTATCGATCGATTTTTTTTGTAAAATTTGCCAATCGCATAAAAATAATTTTGTAACCTTTAAAATAAGTTGTTAGTGACTAATAATTTATTTAAAAAAAATTATTTTCACCCTTATATATGCATGCAGTTCATCCAATACTTCTAATAAAAAATCTAATGGTAAAAGAATGAATTTTTTATTTGAACTTGAAACGTGTTAAATGTAGCAATAGCGCACTCAGCTCAATTGAATATAAAGTCCATTAAAATGAGTACAACGTATACTTGATGACATGTAAAAAATGGGATAGATGCTTATATAGCGTAGATTTTAATTCATATATTTGACGGTTGTTTGTTTTTGTACATGACGGTGCGTTCAAAAATTTCAATATTCAATTCACAAAAAATCATTTTCATCAGTATACCGATACCTACTCGATACTTAGTTTCAAAGTATCGATACAAAAAGTACTTGGTATCGGAAGAAAAGTATCGAGTAAGTACTCGTATTTACTCGTATCGTTTCATCCCTAATCGCGCAGTGTTGTGTGTTCTCTCTACATCAATATTTCTAATATAGAACTTGGAGGAGAATGACAACTGTGATTTATAATACTATACAGGGTGTCCCATTTTAATCTATCACCCCCATATTTTTTAATATCTATCAATTAAATAAATAAATGTTTCAAATAAAAGTTGTTTGATTTTGAGGGGGACCCAAAATGGCGTTATTAATTTTTGATTTTTTGGATGTCTTCATGGTCAAATAGGCCCGACATTTTTTTTTAAATGGAAACCTATATTTTATATTATGGTATCTTATTTTTTGGAAAAAAACAAGTAGCTTTTGTTTCAAAAAAATTTTTCTATGACCTTTTTTTTTTAATATTCAACAAAATAATTTTAGATTTTTACTAATTTTTTACTCGAAACCCATTAACTTTAAAGGAAAAATGTAAAAAACGAAAAATGTTTATTTTAATCTGATATATGTAACTAGGGAAATTATATCAGGATTTTTTGTTAACTTTTGCTCTTCAAAATATTAAAGCAAAAAAATAAAAATAAATAAATAAATCTGAAATCATTTTCCTAGTCATACAAAATTTTTTTTGAAACAAAAGCTACTTGTTTTTTTTTCCAAACAATAAGATACCGTAATAAAAAATATAGGTTTCCATTTGAAAAAAAAAATGTTGGGCCTATTTGACCATGAAGATGTCCAAAAAATCAAAAATTAATAACGCCATTTTGGCTCCCCCTCAAAACCAAACAACCTTTATTTGAAGCATTTATTTATTTAATTGATAGATATAAAAAAATATGGGGGTGATAGATTAAAATGGGACATCCTGTATAGTTATCCAATTGTTATAACAAAAAAAAATGTTTTACATAAACAACTGATTATCAGTGACTATTCACTGATTCAGTTTAAGAGAGTAGGGCTAGCCGGATACGTCCCGGATTCCAGCCCTAACAAATTTCTGCTCGAGAGAAAACCTATCCGAAAATATTGTGTAAAAATTTGAAGTAATTCGAGCCAACGGTTTTCGAAATATTTTGGAGAAACGGACTTCGGAGAGTATATTTCGAAATAATCGTGTTCCAAGTTTGGCATAGAAATCGATCGCATTTCGGAGAAAAGCCTACAACTTCCACAATTCTTGGAATTTTAATATGAAACTTACACACAATATTCTTAAGACTTCAAACTTTAAGGGGGATAGCCACTGTGACGGGTAAAAAACTTGTCAATGATTGGGAATTTTTTTCACAGATATAACTAATTATTTTTTAATCAGGAAAAGGACATTTTATTAAGTATATATTCAACTTATTTAATATAATTTTTTATTGAAAAATATTAAATATTTACAAAGTTATGAGCCTCGATGCGACGACCAAAACAAATATTTTTGTCTATGGTCGACTCGAAATTTCGAGAAAGGTTGTATTAAAAAATTAATAAAAATTTTATCAATATCTATATGAATGTAGCTATCGTTGCACGTAGCCGGTTTTTTTTATTCTATTTTTTCACAAAATGGCGATCGTTTGAATTTTTTTTTTATTTTTAAGACCTATTTTTTTTAATTCGAGCGGTTTCAAAAAAGTTATTATCAAAATTTCAAAAATCGGCTACGTGCAACGATAGCTACTACAATTACGAAAATTATTAAAAAAAAAATTGAAATCGGTTTATTAGTCTTTGAGGAATCGTGTCGACCAGGTCGAAAAATGTCATTCCGAGATAAACGTGTTTAATGTTTTTGTTGTCATAACTGGCTGTGCTACCTCGTCTCACTAAATTAACTCCGTCAATTTTCAAAATTTAAACTCAATTTTTTGTATACATATTTATGAATATGTAAACTTAAAAAAAATCTACGAAAAAAAAAATATTTTTTTTCCGTCACAGTTGTCATCCCCCTATTTTTATTATGGCATACCTAACCGGCCGCGCTACCTCGTCTTACTAAATTGACTATAATTCCGTCAATTTTCGGAATATAAACTCAATTTTTTGTATACATATTTATGAATATGTATTCTTAAAAAAAATGTACAAAAAATTTTTTTTTCTTTTTTCCGTCACAGTGGCTATCCCCCTTAAGGCACCAAGCAAAAAAAAATTATAAAAAAAAATGTGTGCTCATATGTTTCCCTTTAAATCTCGTAATGTGAAAATTGAAGCCATTTAGGTTCAGTCTCATCTCGTACACGTGATCGAGAACGAGACAAATCTTAATCGTGAATTTTTTTATAAAAAATATTTTTCCATTGATTTTTTAATAATAAACAAAGACAATATTTTTTTTACTCATATATAAATACAATTTATTTCGTCTCAGTATTTTTAGTATATGACAAATTCTTAAATAAATATCAATGGACCTAACTATAAAATATAACGTTATTTTTATTACAAAATAATATTTTATTGAAACATCTGACCTTTGCTGTATCAACATAAATTGAATATAAATCCCAAGTCAACAAATTTACAATTCGGATACGTGTGCTGAGATGGTAATAATATCTTAAATTAAGGTCCATGTTTGTATTTCAAATGTGCTTCATCCAAAACAGACATGAAAATCAGCATCATTTTTTTTTTAGATTTTATTAAGGTACTTGACCACCTTGGAAAGTTAAAAAATACACTTTCAATAAATTTTTTTCAGACCCTGTATAAGATATTACAATAATTTTTTTAAACTTTTATTTAAAGCTTCCCACAGACTGGCGCGAAATATTCGCAGCGGCAGCGGCGCGAATAAAAACGGGCGAAATTTTTATATATTTTTTTATTTTTTATTTTAATATATTATATATTTAAATATCTACCGAACCGATTTTGCTGTAGCTTTCGCCATTTTGTAGATTCTTTCTTTCTGGAGTTAACACAATAGTTCCATTTTTTAATTATGAATAGTTGTCGAGTTGTGAATTTTTTATCCGAAAAGAAACGTGAAAAATTTCCGAAAAAACGTGAAAATACATATATATTTTGGCGATCTGTCGGAGCCTTTATTCGCTGCCGCTGCGAATAATTCGCGTTGGTCTGTGGGAAGCTTAAAGCTTATAGAATCCTATCAAAAACATAAATGTTAAAAGAGAGCCAAGTTCAATATTATGATATATGTCTTGATTGTTGACTTTAACGACAAAAGAATTGATATCTAAATGGGTGCCAAGTTCAATGGTCAGTTCTGAAATTTATTTATAACAACATAAAATATTTTATAACAACTTAAAATAACATTTCTTCTTATAACTTAGGATAATATATTGAAGCCTAAGGTCTTACTTGGCTAGTTTTCATATACGAATTATATTATAGCTTTCGCAAGTTCTAAAGCTCTAAGTTCTTATTTTATTCTTCCGAAAATTTGGCTTGCTGGTAGAAACTAGCCATCGAACATAGGGCTCTTCCATGACTGTTTTAGTAGGTACTTAATAATAATTCGTATATAAGAACTAGCCAAGTCAGACCTTAGGCTTCAATATATTATCCTAAGTTATAAGAAGAAGTGTTATTTTAAGTTGTTATAAAATATTTTATGTTGTTATAAATAAATTTCAGAACTGACCATTGAACTTGGCACCCATTTAGATATCAATTCTTTTGTCGTTAAAGTCAACAATCAAGACATATATCATAATATTGAACTTGGCTCTCTTTTAACATTTATGTTTTTGATAGGATATCATTACTTTTTGTACAGAAATTATTAGTAAATACTTATTCATAATAAATAAATAAATAAATAAACATTTTATTCTATTTCACTAATAAATATTCAATTTGACATTTGACAGTGCTGCCATAGTTACGATTGTGAATAGTTTTGATCTATAGTTAGTTGATAAAAATGATGATTTTTTGACGTTAATATCTAAATAACCGTTTGAGGTACGTTTATGAAATTTGGAGCACATATGTATCTCGCAAGTCTCAATATATCAGCCAAATTTGACATGTTTATGTGAAATAGTTTTTGACTTATGAGGGGGTCAAAAGTGACTCCAAATGGTTCGTGTAAATATACACATGGTGCGTTGTCTTGAACTTGGCTTGACACGCTACCGCGTGTCTGATACAAAAATACTTGATATTTTGTAGTTTCATTTTTTAACAACTATCTAGGAGGTGCCAAAGTCGAGGTCCCAAAAAAATGGTGTCCCACGGCGGACAGTTAATCTCAGGATTAGTGAATTTGAAAAAAAAAACGACAGTTTACCACAATTTGCCAAAAATAAAAAAATAAAATAAAATGGCGGATGTTTGAAAAAAAGGTTTGAAAAACACCCCTGTTTTTTTCACTATTCTCTGCTAAAAAAAATGTTTTTGGCAAAATGTGGTAAATTGGCATACAAAATATCTCAACGAACAAAACAAGACCAAAATCATTGAAATCGGCTGAGTGGTTGAGGAGATTAACTGTCCGCCATTTGAAAAAAAATATTTAGTTTCGAGAAACAGAGTTAGCAAGTATGGAGTAATGGAAGCGCGCGAACACTTTCACTAATTTCACTATGTTAGAAATCGAATTTATAAAAACAAATTTTTTGGGGGTGATTTTAAAAAAAATAAGGATTGAGAACAGCTTCTTTTGCACATTTAAATCGTTTTACCGCAGTTAAGATATTTTTTTCTTACTTACCCTGACCCCTCTATCTACAGCCATGGCCAAATGTATTAGGCACTAGTTACTATGATGAATAATTTTGGTACTAGGTAATTTTGAAAAAAAAAACTAATGTATATCAGTTATATGTAGTAATGTCATTTAAATATAAAATTAATAGTCACAATTAATATTTTATGAACCCCCCTCCTGATTTTATTAAAAATTTAATATGCCGTGGTATACTATACACTAATATCTTGTGTGTTGGTGTACCATTCTTCTATAATTTTTGTCCAAACAAATTTTTTGAACTGAATTTATGTTTTGCAATCTTTCTTTTTAAAATGTGCCCCAAATTTAAATTGGTAACGGACCAGGGGACCGGGGTGGCCACGATAACAGTCCAACGCTGTTTTCTTCAAAAAATTGCATTGTTTCGCGGGATTTGTGGCATCTTGTTAAAATAAATAATTCACTGAATCGGTTTCAACTAATTTTTAAACAGAAGGTTCCAAAACTTCTTCAAGCATGTCTAAAAACCGTTTAAAATTCACGCGCCCTCCGCATAAAAAATACTTCGCCGACGCCACTGGCAGAAATGCAATCCCAAATCATGATACTACCTCCTCCAAATTTAACAGTAAATATAAGACATTCTTGCTAAAAAACTTTACCTCATCTTCTTTGAACGTAGCGAGCCCCAGGTAGGCTTAAAAACAAATGAAATGAAAAGAAAAATCAAAAAAATATGTTTTGTTGATTTTTAAAGAAGAAATTTTTTGAATGTAACGGTATTTATAATTAGTAAAAAATTATATATAAAACTATTCCTTTACGTTGGATTCATCCATCTATATCATCTTAGTTCATTTCCCTTTAGTCCAATCATTGTATTTTTTCGCCCAAGAAACACAAAATTTTGTCCGTCTGTCTGTCAGAAGTGGGTTTCTTCACACCTTTCTCCCTAGCAAATTGTGTTCCACAAGCCTTCTCCTAACACTCCTTCTGCCAATTTTATTCCATGAACCTGCATCACTTCAGAAAAGTGTTTTTTAAAGGTATGTTTTCCTATTTTGTAGAGAGATTCGCTCCAAAATATGGTCCTGTCTCGCACTGGTTTTTCAATTTTGGCCACTTTTGATTCAATTTATCTTCCCAAAAGTCATTAAGGCATCTAATAAAAATACCTATAATCCCTAATTCCCCTGAAATCTGTTAATTTAAACAATGTGTCTAAAATCACTAGGTGCCTAATACATTTGGCCATGGCTGTATATACAAAATTTTAACTCGATCTGAATTTATCACCTGAAAATATTCCCTTTTCAGTATTGCATATAAGAAAGTCCCATGATAAACATGACAGCTTTTTGAATAAAATAACAAATCTTTCATATTAACAGATAAAAATATTTATATAATACAAGTTTTTTTAGTAATTCTAGATTAAGTTTTTCAAACAAACAAAAAAACATGCATACATCGAATTCAACAAAAACACAGTTAACAAAGTTTATCAATTGTTTTTTTTTGTAAATACTATTCCGACAATCTACACCAAAACCGAAAGTTTCTAGAGGTAAAAAACAATCCAAACAAGGGTCTAGAGGCGATCTGAGGTGTCTGCAACAAACACTTCCTGTTGTTACGGACAGGATTCCCACCGCGACGTGAGAGTTGTGTGTAACAAACAAAAACAACAAAACACATGCCCACATATATATATATATATATATATATATACAATCTATCTCAACGCCTTTTATCTGTACTTTTCACTACAGTTTAGCCGTCCCCAATGGAGATTTACAAGTTAAAGCAGAGATTCCTAACCTTTTTACTACATCGACCCTTTATTAATGATTTATTTTTTCATCGGCGCCTTTATATTTTTCTTTATAATATACAGCATACAACATAAGGGTGTGTCAAAAAAAAATCGATATTTGCTTTCTTGCAATATCGAAGATACGAGAAGCTATGCGATCGTTTTAAAATAAGAAAAAAAAATGTTCTCCGATTTTAAAAATTTTACTTGATTTATCCGTTTCAGGTTATAAACATAAAACATTTATAGAATCTTTTTTGTAGAGCATAAAATTTCCTATAATATAGATCACCTACGTTTGTTGTAAAATATTCCCTTACAAAGATTTATCTCAATTTGCTTTAATGTCATTTAGACGTTTTAAATGTCACTTTGGCATTTGTATAGCAAAAAAATAATGATTTTGATTGAAACTGTCAAAAAATTAAAAATATACGACATAATAACGAGGATCGTATAAAGAAAAATGTTAAATTAATATTTTTTATTAAAATTGTATGAACATTAAATGGTTAACCAATGATATACAATTAATCTAAATACTATACTATACTTTAATCGGTTTTTATTTAAATTGTTCAATAATTAACTACCTTTGATGAATTTAGCACGAGGAAGCACTGTGCATTTACTTGGCAGATGTTTTTATGCTTATCCGGCTAGACCATTTGTCGAAAAAAAAATTATAACGTGGAATTAAAATTAGACAAAACCCAAGGTTTAAATGAATATACTGACAGTAGACTTTATTGTAAATTGTAATCCTATCAAAAACATAAATGTGAAAAGAGAGCCAAGTTCAATATTATGAATTTATGATATATATCTTGGTTGTTGACTTCAACGACAAAAGAAATGATATCTAAATGGGCGCAAAGTTCAATGGTCAGTCCTGAAATTTATTTATAACAACATAAAATATTTTATAACAACTTAAAATATCATTTCTTCTTATAACTTAGGATAATATATTGAAGCCTAAGGTCTGACTTAGCTAGTTTTTATATACGAATTATATTATAGCTTTCGCAAGTTCTAAAGCTGTAAGTTCTTATTTTATTCTTCCGAAAATTTGGCTTGCTGGTAGAAACTAGCCATCGAACATAGGGCTCTTCCATGACTTTTTTAGTAGGTACTTAATAATAATTCGTATATAAGAACTAGCCAAGTCAGACCTTAGGCTTCAATATATTATCCTAAGTTATAACAAGAAATGATATTTTACGTTGTTATAAAATATTTTATGTTGTTATAAATAAATTTCAGGACTGACCATTGAACTTGGCGCCCATTTAGATATCATTTCTTTTGTCGTTGAAGTCAACAACCAAGATATATATCATAAATTCATAATATTGAACTTGGCTCTCTTTTCACATTTATGTTTTTGATAGGATATCATTACTTTTTGTACAGAAATTATTAGTAAGTACTTATTCATAAGAAATAAATAAATAAATAAATAAACATTTTATTCTCTTTCACTAATAATAATAGTTAATAAAATTAATACCAAATGGTTTTTGTTAAACTACTGTATTTTCCTACATTGACGACATAACGACATACATACTCTACTATAGTATCACGCAACCTATTGGTTTGTTGTATATCACTATACTCAAAGAATATTCAATCGAATGTAATATGCAGCTTCCATCGGGAGGCATTGATATAATTCGGGGTAAGGTAAGTGCGTCACTCACCAGTAATTCTATTGTACGACTCATCGTACAATATACGTAGTAAAAAATTCGATTTTAAACTATTTTACATTTGACAGTGCTGCCATAGTTACGAACTTGATAAGAGTTTTGATCTATAGTTAGTTGATAAAAATGATGATTTTTAGACGTTAATATCTAAATAACCGTTTGAGGTACGTTTATGAAATTTGGAGCACATATGTATCTCACAAGTCTCAATATATCAGCCAAATTTGACATGTTTATGTGAAATAGTTTTTGAGTTATGAGGGGGTCAAAAGTGACTCTAAATGGTTCGTGTAAATACACACACGGTGCGGTGCGCTTGACTTGAACTTGGCTTGACACGCTGCCGCGTGTCTGATAACGTCACAAAAAAACAAATATCGTACCTTGATCACGATAAACAAAATACTATACAATACAATAAATATCCATAAAAAAACAGTTACATAATCAAATAATAATAAAATTACATACTATTTGAGGAGCACCGCGAATTAGCAAAACTAACAAGCACCACCCTAGTAAGGATAAAATGTATGTATATGTTTCACCAATAACTATAATTATTCCAAGCACTAAGATACGACCCAATTTAGAACTTAAAATCACTTTATGCACTAATAATTAAAACATAAAAAACACAGCTCGACAATAAATACTGATTTTACACGAAATATACATAGTATATACACTAATCATTTCCGAGGAAGGTTGAAGGAATCCTTTACTTGTGATTGTGACTTTATATCAAATAATCGTGTCTCTCAATCGAAAATTGAAAACGAACTGACGAGTCCCCTCGTACTGATGGCTTACCAGCAGAGAGAAGTTTATGCCGAGTTACGTGCGAGTTTTTCTTACACGGACTCCAGTGATGTAATATTGTTAAATAATTATTAACATAAATATTCGATATTACTTTTCTCACCATGTACAATACACTTTTAATTAAAAGTGTTGTAATAGTGTTACAAAATATTAGTTTGTTTTAAAAATTCGCATCAAACACTTGGGTCTAAAACGTAAAACTTTAAGAATGTATTTTTATGATGGAAGCACTAAGAAGAGATTTTCCGAAATTCAACCCCTAAGGAAAGGATAAGGGTGTTAAACTGATTTTATTTGATACCTACATTTATATGCATGCTTAACTACTTATCGAGTTATAAAAAATGTCTTTTACATTTTTCTTTAAGGGATTAAAAATCTAAACCCTTCCTGATCTCTACATAATGTCCTATGTGCTTATGGTTTTCTATTAAATAATATTATTATCCTAATATTAAAACATATTTTTTAATTTACAGAAATTAATAGTTTTTTGAGGTATGAGAAAAAACTTATGATTTGAAAAAGCACTTGTTTTTAATTACTTCTTTTAAATCCAAGTACATTTTAAATTTGTTTCCCTTTTATACTTATATATTCGCAGCGTGCGCGATGACAGCGCCAACTAGTGGTTGCAACTAGGGTGGGCTTTGGCATATTAACAATCAAATAATTTAAATAAAATATCGTAATATATACATTTTAGACGATTATTTATGACTATTCGTTATGTGCACGAAGTCTACTAGCGCCGCTAGCGGGTAATAGAGAAGCACCCCTTGCACATACAAGGGGAACCTTTCAGTGGGCCGGCTTGGATTGTCTTCATATTGAAATATGTTGTGAAGGGGGGTCCCCTGATAACACCTAAACCCGGTTTAGGGCGCAGACGGGCAATAGTTTAAAAATTATGACCCAAAATATATTTTAATGTTGCATATATACCTATATGTTAAGTCTATTTATATAAGCGTCTGTTGACCTAGCGGTTATGATAATAGTCCGGTAATCAATGCACCCGTGGTTCGAGTCCTCTTAAGTTTTTATTTTTATTTTTAATTGCAAACAGTGACATTATTTAAATATATTATTCTCCTGTAAAATATCTTATGAATTTATTTATTTTCAATGTTTATTTTTCAAAAAGTTCAATTTAATTTAATTTTTAAAATTTTGTTGATAAACAATTCAAAACTGGGATTGTAAATAAAAATATATATAATTTATGCTCAAGTAACTTATTTATTTATGAACGGTTGACAACATTTTGGAAGGTATCTATCGTACAAACACTTTATACATAAAAACATATTACACCAAGAACATTTTATAAATGATTGAATATTTAAACAATTTATACATTTATTTATTAATAATTCTTATGGTATAATTGTCCATATAACCACTAGCAACAATAATGGTTACCGGTCAATTATCATTACCACTAGGCCAACAGACGCTTGTATAAATAGACTTAACACATAGGTATATATGGAACATTAAAATATATTTTGGGTCATAATTTTTAAACTATTACCCGTCTGCGCCCAAAACCGGGTATAGGTGTTATCAGGGGACCCCCCTTCACAACATATTTCAATATGAAGAAAATCCAAACCGGCCCACTGAAAGGTTCCCCTTGATAGTCTATAGTGGGGTTAACCATGTTGATCTTTCTATTTTCAGTTAAAAACGAGCCTATTAAAAATGACAGTTAGTTCACCCAAAGTGTTCTTTTTCGCCACGTCGTGCGCTGTGATCGATTTCGTTTCCTCCACTATCTACTTTGCACCCAGCGAATACATGACATATAGCAACAAGATTATACATCTATCGATTTAATATTTCTTTAATCAGATATATCCTATTGATAGCATATATATCTGGAATAAACCAGGAAATGCGGTGTTCATTACAACAGTCGTCATGGTTTCAATAAATCCACAAAACAACAACAAACAAATGGCTGGATTGATCCGCTCATGTATCCGTTTTAATTAACAGATACGTATGAATATTAAAGACGGAATCGTATCGGAGCGTCTGTAGTTTATGTACGTACGTATATTTGGTACGTGCAGGGGTGCTCTTAGGTCAGCCAGTAATACACCGTCATCTTCATTAGTTAGTAATATAATCTATATCTATAAAAGAGTTTGTCCTTAACCACTCACTCACTCATTCACTCACCCACTCACTCATATATCAACGTACAACCCAAACCGCTGGACCTAGAAACGTGAAATTTCGTAGGTGCCTTCCTTTTATGATGTAAGCACCCACTAAGAAAGGATTTTTCGAAATTCAACCCCTACGGGGATAAAACAGGGTGTCAAACTTTATATAAAAAAAATTTTTTTTGCTCGTATTTAATTGAAACTTATCGAACATACTTAATGAAATAATGAAACAATTATTTCAGCATTTCCCAAAATTTAACCCCTGGGTTAGAGGGTTGGAAAGGGGAAGAAAATTTTTGTAAAATATTTTTTTTTTGTATTCACCGAATGAAATATGGCACAAGTAGGTACTCTACAAGAAAAATATCAGTTACGAAAATTCAACCCCTATGGGAATGAGGGGGGGGGGGAATTTTTAATAATTGTTCATGATTTTAAAGTAATTTCGGACAAATTAATATTCAATTAAAAATGAAAGTTCGATATTCAAGCCCTAATAGCATGGGACGGGGACGATGATGGATTTAGATATGTTTATCTGCATATCTGCTTTACTTACAAAGGTAAATTCGGGCAAAATAGCGAGGGTAGACAAGGAGTTAGTTTTTTCAATTTTTAACAAAGATCCGAGATATTTACGTTTTTTTATACGTAATGAATAAAAATCAATATAAAAAAATGTAATATGTCAACTTCTATCACTAATGGAGAGTTCTAATTAGTTTCGAAGTTTACGCGAGCGAAGCCGCGGGATTCCGCTAGTAATGTATATATGGTAAAGCTTAGTTTACTCGACCTGTTTAGCCACAAAGATTTATGTCCGGTATTATAAAGGGGCTAGCAAATTTGCAAGCTAGCTAGCACTCTCAAATGAGATATCAAACTTATATGACAGTTCTCTTGGAGTTTTCTGAAGACTTTGACAAGTTTCGCGCACTTTATATGATCAGAGTCACCACTTGTCTTACAATACATTGAAGTGTCACTGCTCTAAATTTCGTAGCAAATCCATAAATCGTTTAATTATTAATATATTTAAATAAATATGTAACATTCTATCTGTTACTTAAAATAAATAAACATGTACAATTGTACACTTTAACTACATTTAATCAATGCCACTCGACATGGGTATCGAATTCACAAGAAGTATTGTCTGGAACTATAAGGCTCCTGATGAGGACGTCATGTGAAGTCGAAACACGTGTCGGTTGACGTTTTTTCATATATTTATTTAGTTTGAAAATGTGAAAAATTGATTTTTAAGTATTTTCTAAAATTATACAAGCATTCATAAATATCTCCAAAAAAATCAAGTTAAAATATTTAAAAATTACATAGATTCAACAAGTAAATAATTTTAATTTTTGATTATCGATAAATAAGTATGTACTTATACTTTTAATCACGTTTTTCTCGAAACGACTTTTTTCACAGTAGTATATACATACAAATACTTTAACATTAGTAATCCTATTTTTAACTGCTTTTTTTGCATACTTATAGTAAAAAATTACCCAAAAAATAATTTTTATCAAGTACAGCAAATTTTGTCAAAAATCAATTTCCAAAAAAGAGAACACGCTACATCCACACATATTAAAAAAAATATTTTTTAAGTTATACTTCTTTAGGCACGTTGAGGGTAAATATTTAGTAAAGTAACGGAAATGAAATTTAGTAATGCAACGAAAATGAAAAGTTATGTAACAAAAATGTATCGAGCGTTACGCGGTGGACCTAGGTTGGCATGGTATATTGACGTCATGACATCCATAGACATAATTAAAAATTTTACACATTACCACAGAATAAAAATACAGAAGCGACACTTCGTGTTAAAAACTGGCAATCGTTTTTACATACACTCTATGAATATTGTGACGTCATCTGACATTTGATTGGTCAAACAGTATCTGCCTTCTGATCTGATTGGTTGATTATTACATCATAATATTCAAATTTCATGATTTATAAATATGGACTTTGAAATAATATACAATTAAATTTTAAATTGATTAAATAGTATAGTGAAATAATGTTATGAATTATTAAATAAAATATTAGTATTCTTTATAAATTTATATGCATTACCTGCATTATTTTATTCATTTAATCATGTCAAAATTGAGATTATTCGTAGTCGTTTTTCAATCACGCCAAAGAAGTATAACTTCTAACGCGTGTACACAAGTACACACACTCAATATTTTTTTTATTATGTTTTTCATACGTACCACCATCGATGTATTGATTGTACCATGCGAAAGCGAATTTTTAAAGGACCACCATTTTATATTTTATAACTCCTTATTTTTTAATATTTTTTAAGAAAAAAATGTTCATCTTTAATTAACATACATTTCCCTGAATCTTAAAATAATTAAATAAATAAGAAAAAAAATCGCAGAAATTATAAACTTTACGACCATTTTACGACGGTGGGGTTCCCCATTAAATTATAAAAAAAATTATTTAATACAATATTAACACTTGGCATTATTTTTAAATTTTTCTAAACAAACTCGTTAACAGTAAATTGTTCTTTTCTATCTCAATATTTATCATATTTTGAGCTTTCTTGTTCAGGCTACAACTATTAAACTTACTCAATACGGTCCTGTGTAGATACATGCATACATAAATATCTATGCAAATCCTATACGAGGATGCTATGCAATCAGTCGACGTGTGTGGTGAGACAGAGAGAGATATATAGTTGGAAAGAGAGAGTTTCTATAAACAACATTGTACTCGTAGCAGGTGTGATGATTTTTTGTGTGATCTGAAACATATTATTTATCTCATGTCAACGGAATCCAATTTTTCTTGTGTAATTTTGTACGAAGTACAGGTGTGAGTACAGAAAAGTTTTACACTATACCCGGGGATATAAATGTAATCTTTAATAAACCAACTTAACATTGTTTTCACTTATCGATAACACAAAATATTCATAAATTATACATTTAAAACTTCCTCGTGAAACACTATTCGTTAGTGAAACCCGGAATAAAATCTGTTAAGCAGTTACTGAGAAAATCGTGCAAACAGACATAACTTTGTTTTATACTATGTATAGATATTAGGTTGGGCCAATTTTCTAACCGACCTCGGCTACCCCCCTATGTGAAAGTACTCTCAATTCTAAGAAAAAGCGCCAATGGAACTATACCTCTACATTTAACTTTAATTCGCCACATTTTTGATTGAAAATTTTAAATTTTAGTATTTGAATTCAAAGAGCTTAAATTAATGAAAAAAATCCCACCAAGCTGAATTTTGGTGGAGACTTTTATTTTGATTTTCTAAGAATAACCTAAAAAAGACCCTTAGTTTCGACCATGGGTTTTTGTTTTTTTAGGGGGTAAAGTGGGGCGAATTCTATTTTTTTGGTAAATATTTCAAAAATTAGCAATTTTTCGAGGACAATAGTAATAAAGTAAATTGTAGCATATAAAATTTTACACAAAAAAGGTATTTATACTTTTTTCGTATAATCAATACTTTTCAATGTAGTATAAAAAATTTGATGTAGACCAAAACCTAACACAATGCTTTCTACAGGGTATGAAATATAAATAACAGTTATATGATATTGATCAAATATACGCTAAGTAAAAATCAGTTGTCTTAAAGCAGTGTTGACTTATGTACGCAATAAAAAGGACAACGAGTTTACAATGTTATAAATTCATTTACACTGTTTTAAAATCTCAACAAAATTCATAAATCGGAGTCAGAACCTTTCCACCAACTCGTATGATTCCAATTATAGACACACATCATAGCCAAAAAAGTAATAAAAAATCAATTCAGAGAAAAATCGATATAAATATATATATGATTACTTTGATTACAATCAATGCTTCATTATAACTGCGTAGAAACTTTTCAGCCTAACTTTGAGTAATTACATTCTTACTACATGCCCATTTCTTTAGAAACTGATTCGAAATGAATGTATCAATAAATGTAAGTCGCCAGATAAATTTTCTTTGAGCAAAAATTGAATATAGAAACCTTTTCACTCCGTTTCCTTTCATTTTATATGATATCGAACAAGATTTATCTGTTATGTTGTGCACAACATTGCTGACAAAGTGAAGAACATTAAAAAGGGGGGAGATTTATTATATCAGGGTTGACCAACTTACTTTATTTCAACTAAAATATAGATTTATAAGTATTATATCATAAAGGAGCTAGCAAAATTTGCTAGCTAGCAAGCAATCACAAATGAGATATTAATTTTGTGATAGTATATATGGATTTGCTATAAAATTTAGAGCAATGATACTTCACCGTATTGTAACACAGTTGGCGCTCTGACAGTACTAAATAATTATCATAATATCACCACTGTTTTAATACCGTTGTTGGTGTTTACATACAACACGTGCGCGAAACTTGTCAAAGTCTTCATGAGATCTTAAGAGTTGTTGATAGCTATAGCTAATTTGCTAGCCCCTTTACTGGACATAAGTAAAATTACAAAAACTACCCTCCCCCCCCCCTTCTCTTAGTTTACCCAATCCAATATTTGATAGAAATATTCGACTCTTATTTTTTTAAATATCAAAATTTTCAATAAATCATCTATGAGTATTACTTAATCAAGGTCTTAAAATTAAGGAAGTTCAATGAATGTATTCCTGCCATGGTCCAAATGCGACCATATGCACTATATAATTATAATATACTCGTATTTTGTTTTATAAAAAAATAGACTAATCCGATTTTTGTATGGTTTATACGACGTATACATCCGTCATTTCTGAAGATAATGGGAAATTGTAATTCTTTAATCATCAATATTTTATGAAATGTGATTTTTTCTACAACGAAAAAAACAAGTACTAGATCACACCATCTACCCGATTTTGATAATTTTCATACGAGACCATCTTCTAGCTAGACCTAACTAACAAACCAAGTTTCATTAAAATCTGTTCAGTGGTTCATGCATGTGATAAAAGTTCACGGGACAGACACACATACAAACAGTACTACTTATTTTTTTCAGTTTTCAGAAATTAACTCATACCACCGATCCTTTTTTATATGGCGAAAGAGTAAAATTACTTTTAAATATATGGCAGGAATATGTGAGTTCAATCGACCTACCTATTAAACAAAACAAAAAAAACTATTCCGAATTAAATCATCAATAATTGGAATCGTAATTACTAACAGTTGAACATCGACAGCTAATCAATCATGTTCAATATTCGTATTTTACAAAGTTCATTTGTTACAAATGTATGTAGAAAAGATAATTAGCATATACAAAATACATTGTACTTCCACCAGACTGAAAAAATAGCCATTTTTAATTACTCCTTTTTACATAAAATAACATAAAATAGCAGTAGCATACCAAGAAGAAACATTTTACAGGCTCGTCTTAATGCTTAACATATGAATCATCAAGTGGCACATACATAAGGGTGAGGGGTAGAAGTTAGAACCCTCCTCCCCTCGAATTTGTCAATAAACATTATTTAATTTAACAATTACAGTGAAACTTGGATAACTGGAATACCAAGGGACTAGTTATTTTATCCCACTTAAACAGGTGTCTCATTTAGCCAGTTTCCCAGATATATTTCCAGATATGACGGGGCCTCAGTATGTATGAATTCTAGTATAGAAGTTTCTCACCTATTCAAGTCCCACATAACTAAGTTTCACTGTATTTCATATATTTAAAATGTAGTATATTATACTATAAGATGAATTGTTTAAAATACAATAATAATAATGTATGTATATACAATAATAACGTAGGTAAACATAAATTTTACTAAAAATACGGGACATTTAAACGTCCCGAAAAAAGACGGTCAGTGGGAGAAATTGTTAAAAAAACGGGTATTGAGACCGTCTAAAGTCACCTTACTGTTTCTAATAACTATACTAGATTTTAAAAGCTGGATTAAATTATAATGAACTTAAATGATAAAACAACTATTCACTAATTATTTTATAATTGTTTTAAGTTGGTTGATTGGTCACCCATGTACTGTATTCTGCCAATATTAAAAGCTGGTAATTTTATTACTTTCTGTCAGCAGAAAATCGAGTAAAAGTTCTATTATATCGCGAGAATAATACTGATTTTTTGTTCCTTTTAAAACATATTTTCAAAGTGATAGAAAATATTAAAAAATATTTGTCTTACAAAATTCGATTTTATTTATTTCATTGAAAAGTAAGATTATTAACTTTAAAACTTATCTACTTAACGATATGATATATAATTTTATCAATATAATAATATTTGTTCATAAAAACGAATAAAACACGGGCGAAGCCGCGGAAACACCGATAATTAAACATATGTATTAAAAAAACATCCATAGATGCCACAGGACTATCTTATACATAAAACACAGAAAGAAAAGTGATGTTTCTAATTTTTTTTTTTATATTTCTGGCGAACTCATAAAAGAAATAATAAAACATTAGCTTCCTCGCCATATAAAAGATACGAGAAGCTTTGTGATCGTTTAAAATGAGAAAAAAAATGTTTCAAATGATTTCAAAATTTTCACATGTCTATCTATCTGTCTGTCCTCTGAATCCTTGTCACACACATAACTCATGAACCATTGATCCGATATTAATGAAAGTTGGTTGGTTGGTTGGATCTGGCTTGAGGACAGATCCCATTTCAAAATCATCAAAATCGTTTGAAAGTGGGATGGGTGGCATCCCAAAATATTTATTTTTTGAAGATATCTCAAGAAAGGCACAATTTTTAGAATCTTTTTTGTAGAGCATTCAATTTTTAAGAGGGTGAATTGACTTCTTGAGATTATTTTCAGAAACTACAGAAAATTGGCTTGAAGCGAAATTTCGCGCAAAAATATGTGATTTTAACCCACTGTGCAACGTTTACCTTTACAGACAGACACACAGACATCATGGCGAAAATACTCATAATGGATTCAGGGAAAGTTAAAATGGATATTCGAAAAAAATCAGTTTTACAATCTATATCTATAAAAGAGTTTGTCCTTAACCACTCACTCACTCATTCACTCACTCACTCACTAATATATCAACGTACAGCCCAAACCCCTGGACCTAGAAACGTGAAATTTTGTAGGTGCCTTCCTTTTATGATGTAAGCACCCACTAAGAAAGGATTTTTCAAAATTCAACCCCTACGGGGTTAAAACAGGGTGTCAAAGTTTATATAAAATTTTTTTTTTGTTCGCATTTAATTGAAACTTATCGAACATACTCTACAATATAAATAATTAAATAATTATTTCTGCATTTTCCAAAAGTTAACCCCTAAGGTGTTAGAGGGGTGGAAAAATTAAAATTATTAAAATAATTTTTTTTGTAGATTACCGAATGAAACATGGTACAAGTAGGTACTATACAAGACAAATATCAGTTACGAAAATTCAACCCCTATGGATATTGGGGGGGGGGGGTAAAATTTTGATATATTTATCTTCATAATTGTTGATGATTTTAAAGTAAATTCGGACAAATTAACATTCAATTAAAAATTAAAGTTCGATATTCAAGCCCTGTAGTATGGGACGGGGACGAGGATGAATTTAGATATGTTTGTCTGTATACCTGCTATATATACTTATATTTATTGAAATACAAATTTCGACATTCAATTCCTAATGGCGGGGGTAGACAGGATCTGTGTTTTTGATATGTTTATCTGCATAGCTGCTTACGTTATAATGGTGAAGTCGGGCAAAATAATCTGTAATAAAAAAAACTCGATATTTTGCCCCTAATGGCGAGGGTTAGTTTTTACAATTTTTAACTAAAATCCGAGATATTTACGTTCTTTTATAGTAATTAATAAAAATCAATATAAAAAATATGCCATTTCCTCGAAGTTTACGCGAGCGAAGCCGCGGGATTCCGCTAGTACTTTCATATACATATGTACAGTCGTATAAGAAAGTATGGATGTATAGATTTTATAATATATAATTCAAAGAATCATAACAGTTTGAGAATATACCTACGTTCGACCCCATCTATAAATTTGTGTCAGAAAGGAAATGCACTAGAATTTTAAATTACACTTTTATGTACATGGAACATCAAAAGCGGATACTGTTACAAACAGCAGCGGTTGGGTTCGATTTCCTGTTGAAAATAAGATTCGATATTTTCATCGCAACGAAACGGCACATGTACTACATGAGTCTCCCACAACCAATGCATTGGCGGCTTGTATGCAAAGTAAGAAAAAAATATGACCAAGCTAATTCAAATATACCATTTTATGAACCATTTTAACCTTTAATGGAGAATAACTCGATCGGTAAGTGAAGTAATAAAAAGTTTTCTGATAAAAGTTGTACGGTTTGGAGGGGGTCATAGACGTACTTGGATGAAATTTTCTTAGGTGGTGTTTTCAAGGTGGTATGAAGGTCAACATCATTTTTTTAAATAGGAACCTATAGTTTTCATTAGAGATGCCACGAATAGTGATTTGGTCGAATACCGAATATTCGGCTAGGCTCTCGGCCGAAGCGCCAAATATTCGGCGACTCTTAGTACATTTCGTGGGCGTATTTGTTTCATTTGCGAGTAGGTCGTGTCACATTAATAATCATTATTGACGAAAATTTTAAGTCAATAATGATTAGTTTCAATAATTATTATTATTTTTGAGAAAAATAAAATATTTATTTTTTTGTAATTTTATGGATAACATTTATTTTACCAAATAACAAAAAAAAGAGGACAAAAAGAAGACACGTTTTCTATAGAGGACAGTTGGCCAAAATAGAGGACTGTCCTCTTCAAAATAGGACAGATGGTCACCTTAATATAATACACTGTATATCTTAAAAAATATCACTGTTTGTTCGTGAAAAGCTTTACGAAATGGCACCATTTAATAAAAAATCATCTATTTCGGGAATATAATAAAATTTGTAGTGAAGACAATAAACTGGCAGTTTATTTGTTGTGTAACAGCAAGATCTGTGTAACAACAAATGCAAAAAAAAAATTTCATTCATCATAACTTACCACTGATAGATTTTAAGTATTAAATATGCTGATTTTTTGTAAAAAAAATTTGTGAGTAATATTTATTATGTGCTTTTTTCACGATTTGGTATTCGGTATTCGGCCGAATATTGAGAACTATTCGGCCGAATACCGAATAGTAAAAAATGTAGCCGAATAGGCCGAATACCGAATAGTAGCCGAATATTCGTGGCATCTCTAGTTTTCATCAAGTAATTTTATTTGACGTGAATAGACACGAATCTTTCATTGAAAACTTTTTTTATAACAACTTAACCTTTCCAAAATATCTAACAAAATAATTCGAGATTTTGAACATTCAATATTTTTTTACTCAGAAACCATACATTTTAGAAAAAAAATACAAGAAACAAAAAATATTTATTTTGATCTAATAAAAACAAAAATTTTAGAATAAGTTTTAAAATTTTAAAAATAATTCTTTATGTTTTATTAAACCAAAATAAACATATTTTTTTGTATTTTATGCTTTTTCTCTTAACCTGATGGTTTCTAAGTAAAAAAATATTAAATGTTAAAAATCTCGAACTGGAAAGTTTAAGTTGTTAAAAAAAAGTTTTCAATGAAAGATTCATGTTTTTTACGTTAAATAAAATTACTTGATAAAAACTATAGGTCCCTTTTTTAAAAAATGATGTTGACCTTCATACCACCTTGAAAACACCACTTAAAAAAATTTCATCAAGTACGTCTATGTCCCCCTCCAAACCGTACAACTTTTATCTGAAAACTTTTTTTATTATTTCACTTACCGGTCGAGTTATTCTCCATTAAAGGTTAAAATGGTCCACCCGGTATAATTCAACTTAAGAATAATTAGTTGAATAAACAATGTAAATGATAATTGCGAATATAGGAAAAATTGTGTACTATAAAAATTACAATGACGATTGTAGAAGTTATCTAATTGACAGTAAGTGCATGTTAAATCGACTTCATTTTTCTCCGTATATGATTTTTTTCATCGAAATATATTTTTATTAATAGAGTGTAGAGACTCAATCTCAAATATTCGTTTCAATGCGTATTACCCCATACATATTTTTTTTGCGTCGCCACTGTATACTGATACTACTGTATCCATTATCCATGTACATATAAGTACACAGATGTGTAATACATAATTGGATATTCCGTAGGTAACGTACTGTGCAATATATTCCAATTTACTTCGATAAAGTAGTCAGCTCTGATACATGTTTATTATTGCCTGTACAACGAATATAGGTTACAACAGTGTTTTTTATAAATATTAGAGTAAGTGACACATACAGGGTACATATACCTAGAGCAGTGATGGACAACCTATGACACGCGTGTCAGAGGTGACATACCAAAATATTTTGGGTGACACGCATCGCAAAAAATGAATTAATGTAAATCATTATTTGTTTTACCTTTTTAATAATAAAACTAAACACATAATACAAAAAATAACTCTTTTATTGATTTTTTCAGATATGACATGGCACGGCACCCGAATTAAGCTAGGGTTTTTCATATTTTTGTTTGTTTCAAACACTTATCTTTTAACTTTTGTAATTTATTGTGAATAATAATTTAAAGTTAATCGGAGAAAATGTATTTATGGAAATACGAAAAAAATTCAAAAAAACCTAAATATTTTTTTTTGTTTCAACCTTTATTATACACTTTTTGAATAGGAACTAAAAAACCTGCAATTTGAGATAAATAAAATTGCTCTACGATGATTTGCTAAAAGATCAGTTTTTTTGAAAAATCTAATTTTTGGTAGCAGGTAGAAGTAATTTTTTGCAAAGTAAATGAGAAAAAACGGTTAAAACCAGGGGGAAACCTCTACTATAGTCTGTTTCATTTAAGTTTGCAGTGATCGCCAAGTGTTAACGGTACGAATCACGATTCATAGCGTTAAATCACCCGGCAACTACTGCAAACTTAAGGTTATTCGATCATTAGAGCAATGTATAGATAAAAGTCTAAAATTTTAATATGTTATTTATGGATAACTCATATATTTTACTAATTTTTATTTAAAATATTGGACGTATGGTTTTTGAGTAAATGGATATTAAAAATAGAGTTTTTAACACTCGATAAATGAGAGCACTTGCCAAAAGTGCTCTATTTATTGAAATTCTACACAAGTGGCTATATAGAGACGTTTTAAAAACTAATTATTCGAAACTTCAACCCTTTTAAATACTATATAAATTATAAAAGAAATAGCTCTGCCATTACAGCAAATTAGTACATGTAATTATTATACTATACCGTTCTGTCTATTTCAATTTTCAAATTAAATTAAACTTTTTTTACTTTTAATAATTAACAAAGTAAAAAATTCCATTAAATGTAGGTACATGTATTCTGAATATAAATTAAAAACAAAATTTGTCGAAATCAAATCTTTTTTTAAAGTGTGCTAGACGTATAACCTTAAATAACCTTTAATGAAATATACTATAGTATATTTCATTTAAGGTAATATACTATAGTATATTTCATTTAAGGTATACTACAGTATATATTTATAAATATACTATAGTATATTTAATTTATATCAATATGTATTTGGCTGATCATTAAAGGGCTTAATGTATATCAAAAATTAAAATTTAAGACCTTTGTATTATATTCTTCTTCTTTTTATTCAGCCTATATACATACGCAAATAAATTTATGAGTTTTCTTTAAACACATACAAAACAACCAACTTTGTTGAAAAAAATCAATTCTTTAGGCGCCGTACAAGGTCGCGAAACCCCAGCACACTTGATGGTTAATATTATCTTGATATACATAGTACTAAATATAAATTTTCCTTTTTCAAACGCAGTAATAAGAAAGTATGAGAATCGAATATTTTAAAACGATTAAATATTTTTTCATAGATCCACAACCAGAAATCTATTAAAAGTCCTGTCGACAGGATCCGAAACACAGATAATTTTCTCAAAAACCGCAAGTTCGCAACACCCCAAAAAAATGGTGAAAAAAAGTATATTATCGCTTATGCTTCAGAAACGAAAGACAATATGGAAAAGTTTCAAGCAAAAGTTACAGGAAAAAAAATTACATGACAAAAATTTCAGATTGTCGTCCATCTCTAATATGTCTTCCGTCACAGTAAAATAACTTACGAGTTATTTTAAAAAATTTGAGGTTAATACAGTACTTTACGAAGTACTGTATTAACCTCAAATTTAAAAAAAAAACATGCAAAATAATGATTGTCAAAATTGAAGCTAAAGCATATAAGACATAAAAATGTCATGTTAATACAGTACTTCGTAAAGTACTGTAATAACCTCAAATTTTAAAAAAAAACATGCAAAATAATGATTGTCAAAATTGAAGCTAAAGCATATAAGACAAAAATGTTTTCTAATTTATTAACAAACTGGAGCAGTGGAGCAGAGCTGTCACAAGTACTTAATGAAAGTACTTGAAAGTACAATTTATATATATGCTATTTTTAAATGTATTATGAAAAAGTAGCCACATAGATGCGTCTCTCTCTTTTAAAAAACACGGTTCCTAATCATTCTAAAAATGTACAGATATCTTTGTAAATAAATAAAGAATGTATGCACAATTTTTCTAAAAAGTTCTGTCATATCTCGAAAATATGCAGTTCTCATAAGAATGCATATTACTTTGTTTATTTAATATCTCTTAAACTATTCTCCTAAAGACCCTGAATTTTTTAAATATAAATGTCTAGTTATTTTCAAAGTTTATTTTTCTACGGTGTCAACCTTTTTAAATACTTAAATCTATTATTAATTGTGAAGTTAAATTAAGATAGACACAACGTTCAAAATATCAAGTACTTTTTACTATTTTTAAATGTACTCTAAGTATTAGTAAAGTACTTATAGTACTTTTTCAAGTATTTTTCTTATAGTACCGAATCTTATTTTTAACATCTTGAAGAAAATTCATGTTGTTTTGGAAACATAATATTATACGTATGTTTTAGCTTTTTTCTCATAAGACATTCTCGAATAACAATGAATTTTTACAAAACACAATTGAATTTTTTAATTATCTCACAAACGGATCAAGGCAACAATTTTCATTTCCCCCGTCTTTACGTGATAACTTTATCCCAAAGGTTCGCAAGCACCAGAGGAAATTGCATTTGGTAGTACTCGCCAACCACCTTCCTACTATTCCCCTTAGCACAGTTTACCCCCCCCCCCTCTCATCCCAACCCTAACAACCACCGCCTCAACAAACGTGTCATGGCTTTAATTTAGAATTCTGTAGACTGTTATCTTAATAGGAAAATATTTTTCTGACCTTGTTTTAGCAAATGTGAGCCCCGGTTGGAGATTATTAAAAGTTTAAATGAATGTCGTCACGTCCGCGTCGGTAGTTTTTAGTGTAATGATCATAGTGCTTTAGAGTCATCTACATGCCTTTTATAATAGTGTTTCTTAAATATCGGTCTGCGAAAGATTTTTTACTTTTTACTGGTAATTTTAGTAGAAACTGATGCAGTTATAACGACATCGGTCAATACAACATATCGGTTTTAACTTTAACGATTCAAAATAAGAGCCCAAGCATGCTACAGACTTTTAGTCGGACGATAGTTTAATCGGTTTCGTAATTGACATGAAGACATAATAATATGGACCCATTAAAAATCGGCTGTGTGCGCACTCGCATTTATCTCCAATAATCTCCATGGTAATTAAAAAAAAGATCAAACTATCGGCCGATCAAAAATTTGTAGTATCCGCCTGAATCCAATATAATTTCATTTTTACCGGTTTTTACGACTATCGGATTTACGACCTAATATATCTGGTATCTTGATGTAGTTATAACCGATTTCGACTGTATTAAGATAAAATAGATATACAGTTTAAAAAAAATACATAATAAATAAAATAAATATTTATAATAAAATAAAAATTGCGCTTTGAAAGGCTGTAACTTTTTATTGCTGAGGGTAATAAACAGGAGATTTGATAATATTTGCAACTTGGTACATTTAGTCGTTCCTGAGAAAAAGGGTCTTGACGGACAGACGGACGGACCACAAAGCAATTATAAGAGTTCCGTTATTAATTTGGGTTTCAGAACTCAAAAAATGATATTTATGTGGGCTGATATATTACTGCAATACAGAGTCCTCATATAATAGTCAGGGAGCCAGGCGGCATATGACGAAATTTAATAATATCCCTCTATAACTTGTGTGGCTTAATTATGCCTTAATCTACCACTGCGAAAATTTTTGTAATCGCGGATTTATCTCTCTATTTATTTCCGAGACACGTGTATTTGGTGTTGTGTAGAAAATTTATAGATGTACATACCTAGTAATTAATCAAACTATACAAGTTCGTAAGATAATTTGATAAATGTGCGAGAAAAATTTTGCCCGCTAAAATTTTTGGAAAGTTTAGGTTGTCTATCACCTTAAACCTGTGAAAATAATAACTTCTGAAAATGTATTAATAATATAATACAAATGATTTTTTTAGGATTGTTTAATAAAAATGTCTAAAACCTAGTAGTTACTTTGTCGGACATAATATGTTTGCCGATTTCCCAGTCACAACTCTTTGACAATATAACATCGCTGAGAGAGGGAAATTCGACTACAAAAATTCTGGCAGAGGAAAAAAGTGGTACTACACAGAAAAAATAATTTGTCTATGTGTTAAAAAATGTGATCATTGTAAAAAAATCCGTGATCGATTTGGCTCCGATAGAGGTTGTTTGTTACGATGAAAATTTTGTTTCGTATTGAAAACATATATTTTAAATACAAAAAAATACTTAATAAATGACATCAGTGAATTAACCATGTTGAAAATTGCACTTTCATTAGTTGCGTGGTGTAAAAAATATTCACATTAATAAATATTTGTTAATACGAGGCATTATGTTTACTCTATTTGAGAGTTTCGTTAGTTGGTGTAATAAATTATTTATTAATTTGACAAATGAAAAGATTTTTTAGATAAACATGAAGATATATTTTTTCAAATTAATAAAATATCCTCAATAAGATGTTTATTATTATTATATTGTTATATTAACAAGATTTTAATAAGCATTTTTCCATCTCAAAATTTCAATAAGATCCAGTTTTTTTCTGTGTAGGCATAATTAAGCCACACAAGAAGTTATAAAGAGATATTATTCAATTGCATCATATGCCACCTGGCTCCCAGACTATAAGCAGCACAAAAAAAGAATAATAAAGACAGACAATATACAGAAATTAGACAATAAAGCAACCAAATTAAAAATACACACTCCGGTGGCATTCTGTGTTTTTTTACACAGGTGTCTTTAAATTCAAACATCAAAGTTAAAATATATATAAACACCGTTTAAACATTTTACAGTTGAGAAAGCAAATTACTTCTTTATGTACGACCTGTTTTTTTAATATTTTAGCAATTTAAATTTCCAGCAAAGAAAAAACTAATTAACAATAAATATTTTTGTTCCCTTAAAAAAATACATTTATTTTAATTCGGATTCTTTTAATTATTCCACAAAAGCTTTGCTTCTCTACATTAATATAATTCAGGATAGTAGCAATTTTTATTATATGTGACTCTTGCCTTTTAGGTTTAAGTCACGTCGTTATAGTTATCAATTCTGTCAACGTATTAGTAAAAAATTGCAGTGGACATATGCAAACTGTATAGTTGAAATTATTGTATGCATTAATTGAAAAAATAATACCTAATTAGTTTTTTCAATTTCAGAAGGAGATAATATCCCTATTATTGAACAACTTTGACGTGGTCTACGTGGGCCCCCTGTGTATATATGGAAGTTTGAAATGGGTCTTTAGTACACCCGGGGTTTATAGGGGGTCTATGGGAAATTTGTATGTTTTAAAATTCGATGTTTTTATGCAATGCTAAAGTTTAAAAAGATTACTTTTACATAAACAAAAAAAAGGTCATTTATAATTTTTAATTGACAAAAAATTACATGAGGGATATATGAACTTTATCATTCCTTGAAAAGGGGTCTACGCACAAAAAAAGTTGGGAGCCCCCGATTCACATTATGAAAGGTTTAAAGGTTAAAAATATGGTTATAATAAAAGTTGTAAAGAACGTTATTTATGCTACAGTATTTATTTTTATTTTTTATCAGTTTTCCAGAAATAAGGTACCTAATGCACCAGTCTTGAACGCTCTAAGAGCAAGGTCTACTACTTTTTGAATTGATTGGCTTTCTTTTTATAGTTCTTATGAACTCATTTTATCAAAGTCCGTAAATATAGTTTATTTTTTAAATTATATCTTTTTATTTTGTTTATGTTTTGACATAAACTCTTTAAAATAAAGAATAGTCAAATTAGAAACAATATAATGCAGATTCTACGATAGTTTAATAATTAATAAATAGATTACACTAATAATTAGTTTAAATGTTCAATCATTTAGACACCCTTTGATCGATTGTCATCAAATTAAGCTGTTTTACAGTTAAGTGTCTATAGATTATGATTCAATAATGGTTGTAATCAATTAACAACAAATATTTATAATTTAGTACCTACATTTAACTAAACGAAGGCCCAGCACTGGTGTATTGTTCAAGGCTAGTGCTATAGTACCTTATTTGTTTTATAATTTATATAATTAGACACAGGTACACGTATACTCGTACATTAAGTGCATGTTTTGGTCATATATGTATATGTTACGGTAAATGTGATTAATTGAATATTATTAATAATTTTCAATCATTATTAATAATTACCAAAAGCCGAGGTAAAAGTGAGAAATTAATCACATTTATCGGTAATTATTAATAATGTAACCTTAGTATCGATAAATGTAATAAATTTTAAAAAAAATACGTACTCTGATTGTCAGGGCAAACAGCGGCGCGTCATTTGACTCCGTGTTAGCCTGAACATAATCGGTGTTATTATGTTTGTTACTGATAAAAACCTATACTAGCCGGGAGAACAAAGTATTTTTTTTAAATCAACTGTATTCACGAAATGAGTTTACCATTTGTAAGGAAAAGTTTATTACTGTTCACGAGGTTCCTAATCAGTGGCGTGCCAACAAAATTTGCCACCCGGGTGCAAAACTTTATTTGCCGCCCCTATGTATGTTGGCAATAAAATTTTTAATATATCTAAATAATCTCATATTTTTAAATCCATTTGAAAATTATTATTTGATGGCAAAAAATTAAAACTAATAATAATTAAGACACATGAATGAACAGGGTGTAAATTGCAAGTAGGAAGTTCAATGAATACTAATACAATATTAACTAACCGAGCCGAAGAACGTTTTTATACCTTCGCATCGTTTCTTGGGGGTTCCCCAAGAAACGATGGTGAAAATCGTCGGGAAAGAACACAATTTCAGGGCATAATCGGGAAAAACCCGTGTTTTATTATATGTTCATTTAAAATTTATGCGCAAAATTGGACTTTAGAAATGATTAATTTATTGTAGGTACTCGTTCTAAAATACAACCTGCATTTTCCATAATTATCTAACATTACCTACAATATTTATTTTCGTCATTTAAACAAACATTTTTTTTACAGTCTACAATTAATTAATTAACATTATAACGTTTTTTACGATTGTTATTATTATTAAACAACAACTGACGGGGCGGTTCTTTTCCGCCCTAGAAATTTGCCGCCCGTGTGCGGTGCACTCCCTGTACCCTGGGATTGGCGTGCCACTGTTCCTAATACAAAGACTCAAATTTGGGAGGACAAGGCTTTCAACACTGCAATTGTACTGGCGAATGCAACTCCAACCGCTGTAAATGCAGAAAAATACACGTCCTTTGCAATTCTAAGTGCCACAAAAGTCTTTCTTGCAAAAACAAATAATACTTAATGATTGTTATTAGGATTGTAGTGTTGATTTTGTGATGAGTCTATAATTGTTTCATTTTAATTTTTTTTAATTAGTATTCCAGTTCAGCAAAGAATAAATGATTTTGCATGTCAGTTTCTATTAATTATGTAATTGTAATACTGTGATGTTACAAATAAACACCAGCTGGACAAATAACTTTGAATCTAATTTTATTTTATTACTTTTACCGACGAGAGTAGTGAATTATTAATAATAACTGCAAAAAGTGATAAATTTCAATTTTATATTCACATTTACCAAATCACGAGGTAATTATTAATAATGATCGAAAATTATTAATAATTTTCAATTAATCACATTTACCGTAACATATACTCAAACTTAAAATATGGTATTATATTTTGGGGAAATACCCCTTCCGCAATTCATTTGTTTCGAATATAGAAAAGATGCATTCGCATCATCCTAGGTTGAAACCCAAGAGAAACCTGTAAACCACATTTTAAAGCACTCAAAATATTGACTCTAGTCGATTTGTTTATCTGTGAATGTAGCATATTTGTCAAATCTAATTTAAATCTCTTCACAGACAGCCTAAAAACTCATAATCATCTAACACGAAACAAGACAATCTTAAATATAAAAAAATCAAACTTGTCTCTAGTCCACCATGGAGTTGAAAATACGTTAATTAGAATATATAACACAATACCAAATGATATAAAAGTCTTACCCATCAATAAATGCAAAAAAGAATTAAAACAATATTTAAGTAAAAAATGTCATTACACTCTTACAGAATTTATAAGACATAGGGGAGCGGGGGGCACGTTGTTACAGGGGTAAGAAGTTACACGCGTTTTTTACCGGGATTTTAAACTCTTTGATGGACATAATTGGACTCATTCGTTTTCTTATAACATCGTGCATTAGATAAAAACAATCAGTGACCCGCCAAGCGCTGAGCTGCTAGGTTGTGTGCGTGTGTCCCGATTTCAACCAAGTTAGTAAAAAAATCCTTTACGAAATTTTTGATTCCTGATGACTATATTTTTTATTTTGTCAAAATTTTTTACCTTGAACGTTCATAATATATCTACCTTTAATTTACAATATTGTTTTATTCTACTATCGATATCCATTAATAATGACTTCAATTTATATTAAAAAACGTGCCATGGGGCAAGTAGTTACAATTGTTTGGGGTAAGTTGTTACATGTTGTTACATGTAACAAGTTGTTACATGCAGAGCTGTGCAGTACTCGATTACAAGTGCTCGAGTACAAGTACTTAAGTACTTTTTTTGAGTAATTGTACTTGTACTTAAGTACTTTTTCTAACGAAAGTAATTGTACTTGTACTTAAGTACTTTTTCTAACGAAAGTAATTGTACTTGTACTTAAATACTTTTTTGGAAAAAGTACTTTGTACTTGTACTTAAATTTGTTTATTTAAAAGTAATTGTACTTGTGTACTTGAAAATGTACTTAAGTACATACAAATGTACTTAAGTACTTTTACATTATACAAGTACTTTTTCAGTAGTTACAAAATATAGAAAAAGAAGCATTGTTTTTAGTTAAAAAAGTGCAAAAGATGTTCTCCTTGTCTAAATATGTTCTCAATATATAAATATTTGTTCTCTATGAGTGCAATTTGAATGATGTTAAAAAAATTGAAACAATCGTTTCATTTAAAATTTAATTGTTTACAAATAATACTAACCGTTGTATTTTGTTACTTTAGATATATATTATTTTTGCCTCAGATTGTACGTCTATAACATCGTTAAATTTAGTTGTTTGGAATTCCTGATATACATACATAAGTATGTAGCGATATTTATCGATTTATCTCCTACCCAAAAGATCTTAAAAATATCCAGGGCGCGGAAATAGACATTACTGCTCTGAAGTATTTTTTAAAACAGTAAAGAAAAAATATATAACAAATGTAATTGTAATTGAAATTAAAAAAATTTAAGTACAATTACAAAAAGTAATTGTGTTTGTACTTAAGTACATTTTTGTGATAATGTACTTGTACTTGTACTTAAGTAATTTTTTTTTGCAATGTACTTGTACTTGTACTTAAGTACTTTTTTTTGCAATGTACTTGTACTTGTACTTAAGTACTTTTTTTTTGCAATGTACTTGTACTTGTAATTAAGTACTTTTTTTTGCAATGTACTTGTACTTGTACTTAAGTACATTATTTTGTAAAGTAATTGTACTTGTACTTAAGTACTTTTTTTTGTACTTGTGCACAGCTCTGGTTACATGTAACAACTTACCCCAAACAATTGTAACTAAAATATTACCATATCTGGTATTGTACCGTTCGTTTTCTTATTTTAAAAATTCTACATATTCTTTGTTTTTTCCAGAATGAGAAACTATAAAAGAAAAACAGAAAGAGGTACAACTAGTAAAGAAGTTTATGAATCTATAATATTGTTACCTACCTCTATAAAAATTACTATATATCTTTCTATAATCGAAGTGCCTTAAAAATGTTAGAATCCAAAGTATTTTAGTTTGCCAAAAGTTTATTAAAATAACTAATTAAGAAGTGAAAGTGAATAATTTAATTACTACAAGTTGTTATTTGCAGACTAAGTCTGTGTTTTTATATAAGATTTAAAAATGTTCCTGCCAAAGTGATTTTCTACAAAAAAAAAACTTAAATACTATGGCTAGGCCATAAAATGCACACCCCTTAAACATAAAAAAATGTATTAACTTATAATATCAAATAAATACGGTACAGGTACAATATAATTGGTGCAACTTAAAAGGATGTTTGAAAAAAAGATTGGTGTTAATTAATATTATATAAATATATAATATGAAGTTTATCACTCATTAAGATTTTTTAGAAAATCAACAATGAATCTTGATATCAATTGATTATTACCTTTTTTTATTTAAATTTAGGATGTATTGTAATAAAACAACAATCATTTTAATTTACAATTTTGCTGTCTAAAGAGACCAGCAGGTTTCATAGACAAACCCCCTTTTTATAAAAAAAAAATTACAATTTTTATATAACATATTTTTTTTGTAAAATGTATAAAGTAAATAAATTAATTAATATTTAATAATAATTAAAAAGATAAATACATCCACATATTGCAGCGATAACAGCTGTGTTCACCTGATGTCTAGCATTTAAAATGAAACAACAATGTAACGTTTATAGGTTATATGACGTATATAATATATTTGTTTTAAAAATGCAAACTTACCAGATTTTATCTTGATTAAAAAGATTGATTGGCTTTGAATAAAATAATTAAAATACAGCACGTATCGATGTACATTTGTACATGTATTTATATATTATTTAACACAATATAATAATTATGGAATTTGAAGTGACATATGAAGAAATAGCGCCTACTACTATTAATAAATTATAAATAGCAACTACTCTATTTGTAAAAAAATTTCTTGTCAAAATATGAATTTTTGTTTAAATAAACTGCAAATTTCGTTACTTCTAGTTATCCAATTTTGTTGAGTTTTAATAGGGTTCTATTCTGATAATAGATGAAGTGAATTCAAAAGGATTGGTGCAAATTTATTTCGAATTGTGACTTGTAGTTCGGCGTTTCTATCAAAAAAGCGGGTTAAATTGACAAATTGAACTTTATTTATATTTTTATAACAGAAAATTAAAACCGATCGATATTAAACTAAGCAAAAATGGAGACTGTAATGTTTTCTATCAGAAAATGTAAAAATGTAAGTGAGACACTGAAGAAATTTAAGATATAATACTCATTTTATCAATTTATATACGAAAAACGATTTTAGGACGAGAGTAGAACACACTTCCAAGCAGAGCCTGCTTGGGGTGTGCAATAATTACCATAATAGATATTATAATTACTGATAAATGTTAGAAGACTGTATAAAGTGATCTCTATTGTTTATATATCGTTTTGAAATACTAATAAAAAAATATGTATCACTGATGATTTTGTTTATTTATCTACCGTAACATCGTGCCCCGATGATGTAACAACTAGCCCCAACTCCGGGGTAAGATGTTACAATCTACTTGTTTAGTTAAATTCTCCATTGTGAAAAAATTACATAAATTTTAATAATTTTTCAGTCATATTTTAATAGCTAAATAGAAATACTAACATTACAAGTAATCAAATGTATAATTTATTTGATAGCTTTTGTCATATTAACAACTATCTGACCATTAAATCTGTAAATTAACTATAATATCTATTGTATTTACTGCAATTATATTCTCTACTTGTATACTATGTGAACTGTTAATTGATTGACTTATTCTATTCCTTTACATTGGATTAACAGAATAAATTGTTTATTATTATTATTAAGTACACTCACTACTCCGAACTACGACGGCATCGGTAATTCAACCGTTCCAAACAACGATGGCTAGAGGGGTCCCTACCACCACATATGTACATAGAAGATTTTAACGTCAATTTGTGAATTTAAATTTCGCGCAGAAATATAGCAGTCACGGTAGTATTGTGGTACGGATATAGGGGAAGGTCGTTACATGGAGCGATTGGCCAATTGTTTCTCAGAGCGGTCGTTAACAGGATGGAGTGTATAAGAAAGCATATTTTTTCTTAATGCAATCCACCTTTAGAAACGAATTTAATTTTAAATTTAGAGAAATCAATATCGTATGCAAAATAATGTCAAGTCTCTTATTATTAAAATTCAAATTAAATCAATTATAAGAAATATGAATTATATATTTGTTAAAAGAATCTCTTAATTTAAGAATGAATGCTCCTCATAATATAATTGCAAAGATACAATGGCGTTCTAAATTTAGATACATTTAAAAGATATCTCCGTTTTTTTTTTATAATTTCACTGTTAAAATGCGAAGATTCTTTAGAGATAATATTTAATTAATCTCTATTATCTTTGTTTTTACTGCCTTTATTTACAAACGTTTCAAGAATTTACTTAAATATTTTAGTTGATCACTTAAACTAAAAATACACCTTAACCACAAAATTTATGTCACTCGACACGTGTTTCGACTTCACAAGAAGTCCTCATCAGGAGCCTAACGATTATTTTAGTTGATGTATAATTTTAATAAAACAGTTATTATCATATTCTTTTTTTAAGGAGGTTAACAAGTCTAGCGCCCCTGAAAATACTCAATATTTGGGAATTTACTGTGGTCAAATGAAACAACGAATTAAAGCTAAATTAACACAGCTGTTTAATCACTATTTAAAGTACAATTTAATTTATTTTTATGAATGAAAATGATTAATCTCTGGCCGATAGTAGGTTTTCATCAAAATTTGGAGTTGACACCTTTCGTACTTGCTTTTAACCAAATGGTCAGATCTGGAACAATTTTACAAAGTGACTTTAGTTTTTGAAACTATCCTCTATGGAATGAACCACTTTTACACCTCAAAGTTATATATTTCAATAATTATAGGTATGTTTATATACTCTAAAATTTAAGATTTATTCGAACTGTAATTTTCATTGGCCATAAAAATCTACAGGATTTTTTGTTTCCAACCAAAGTGGTCCATTCCATAGAGGATAGTTTCAAAAACTAAAGTCACTTTGTAAAATTGTTCCAGATCTGACCATTTGGCTAAAAGCAAGTACGGAAGGTGTCAACTCCAAATTTTGATGAAAACCTACATCGGCCAGAGATTAATAATTTTCATTCATAAAAATCTGAAAAATAATTTAAAATGTACTTTAAATAGTAATTAAACAGCTGTGTTAATTTTGCATTAATTAATTGTTTCATTTGACCACAGTAAATTCCCAAATATTGAGTATTTTCAGAGGCGCTAAACTTGCTAACCCCCTTAAGTCATTATTAAAAGATATAAGAATTATATTTCTTAAAAACTTCAATCAATGAGTTCGTTTACAAAGCGTTGTTGTTCCAGTTTTACTGTAACCGATGTTATTAACCCATTCTAAGCGATGCTGTTTACATACACGAGAATAAGTAATATATTTTTTAATATAACTTACCGTCAATGGGGGACCCCCGACTCCAATTACATAGAGTAACTGCGACATAAACAGAGCTGCTAGTAAGTTCATTAGAGCTGTTCCAGATAGGCTTCTTAAGTCTGAGAATAAACTGTAACAAAAGAAAAATATTTTAATATTTTGTTTATGTTTGTATATAATTATGTTTGTACATAAATACAGTAGAAACCGGTTATTACGACATTGGTTAATACGACGTACCGTATATAACGAAGAATAAAAGTCCCGGCTGTATCCCATATAATTGCCTGTTATAATATACCGTTTATAACGACATCGCTTACAACGAAATATCGCTTTAAACAACTTTCTGTTAACAATATTTTCCAAGAATTTTATCTGTTTGTACGACGGACCGACTTGTTTAAATTTTTCTTAAATATAGTATTTTTATATAGGCAATACTCTTTGAACATGTGTTATTTAACATTAATTAAAACAATTTTGTGTTTTTATGTCAACAATCTTAACGTAAGAATATTATGTTTATCCTTTAATAATCCGTGATGTTTTATTGTGTCTGACATAATTTGTGCATTTAATTTTTTGTACAATAAAAAATACTGTTTGACATAATAATCATGTTTTGTAGGTAAGGTTTAATTCATGGGATCCGGTTAATTTATCGTAAACAGTTTATCGTATAACAATTTATCGTAAACAGTTCATCGTAAAACAATTTATCGTAAGAACAATTTATCGTATGGACAATTTATCGTAAGAACAATTCATCGTAAAACAATTTACCGTAAGAACAATTTATCGCATGGACAATTTACCGTATGAACAATTGATCGTAAGACAATTGATCGTAAAACAATTGATCGTAAAACAATTGATCGTAAAACAATTGATCGTAAAACAATTGATCGTAAAACAATTTATCGTAAAACAATTTATCGTAAAACAATTGATCGTAAAACAATTTATCGTAAAACAATTTATCGTAAAACAATTTATCGTAAAACAATTTATCGTAAAACAATTTATCGTAAAACAATTGATCGTAAAACAATTTATCGTAAAACAAATTATTAATATTGTCACAGATTTCACTGGATATTATTATATACGTCTTAAGGTCGGTTTGGAGCCCGTTATATTAAAATAACATTCTGTTAAGCCCATTTAATACTTACTTTAAATTATTATAATCAAAACAAAATCCATACTAATAAATGCGAAAGTATGTCTGTCTGTTTGTTACCTTTTCACGGCTAAACCGCTGAACCGACCTTGATGAAATTTGGCATGGAGATAGCTTGCATCCTGAGAAAGGACACAAGCTACTTACAATATCAATCGTGTGTGTATTTCGAATCTCCACCACAACGATCTACTAATTTTTTTAAATTATTTTTCCCAATTCATTAATTACACAAAATCGTAAATATCTCGGTTCCTATGGCAGCACTCCCGTAGTATTTTTCCCGCCGGATCGAATGAAAATAATTACAACCCTTAATATGTGACAGGGGATGAAATATTTCCCATACAAACATTTCCACCCCCTTGCAATTTCTTAGGGGATAAATTTTTGGAATTCGATGTAGCTTGTTTACTTTCTCAGGATGCAAGCTATCTCCCTACCAAATTTCATCAAGATCGGTTCAGCGGTTTAACCGTGAAAAGGTAAAAAAAGACAGACATACTTTCTTTTCGCATTTATTAGTACCTATGGATTTTGTTTTGATTATAATAATTTAAAGTATTAAATGGGCCTAACAGAATGCTATTTTAATATAACGGGCTCCAAACCGACCTTAAGATGTATATAATAATGTCCAGTGAAATCTGTGACAATTATAATAATTTGTTTTACGATAAATTGTTTTACGATCAATTGTTTTACGATCAACTGTTTTACGATCAATTGTTTTACGATCAATTATTTACGATAAATTGTTTTACGATAAATTGTTTTACGATAAAATGTTTTACGATAAATTGTTTTACGATCAATTGTCTTACGATAAATTGTTTTACGATAAATTGTTTTACGATAAATTGTTTTACGATCAATTGTTTTACGATAAATTGTTCTTACGGTAAATTGTCCATACGATAAATTGTTCTTACGATAAATTGTTTTACGATAAATTGTTCTTACGGTAAATTGTCCATACGATAAATTGTTCTTACGATAAATTGTTTTACGATGAACTGTTGTACGATAAACTGTTTACGATCAACTGTTTACGATAAATTGACCGCAAATCTTAATTCATAGATAAGCAAATATTAATAAACAGAAAACAGATGTGACATATTTCGTATGCGGTACATGATTGGTGGAGAGTAACCAATCAGAATCACCTCTTAATGTCAAACTATGTTTCCAGTAAAATAACGTTGAGTGTCGTTTCTGTATATCGTATATTCGTATATGTTTTATATTTTTTTATATTTTATTATTCTCTGCTTAAAATTTTTATTTTATTTTGACGATATCTTCGCTTACGGACGCACAGTGTGTAAATCGGCCAATCTAGCTGAACAAAAGTCAAATTTGGAAATGTTACAAACCAACAAAATCGTGTTTATATTTACGTAGAGTAGGCTTCAAGAGACTCTGAATCATATTTTTAAACCTGCTAAGTTTGCATTCTATGAAAAAATTCAGGTATCCAAACAACTGAAAAACTCGGTGTCTATTAGCACTCCGCTCAGAGCGCTTCGAAATTTGCTTGTGCCTTTTGTGTCTGCATGTTTGCGAAAAAACTATATAAGTGTTTTGTTCTCATGGCTTCAAAGTATTCAGGTATGTATTTAATTTAATTTTAAGAATATAGTTAATGTGTGAAAAAAATGATAAAAACGCAGTAACTTAAAAGTAATAATTACACCTTTAAAGTTGAATAAGTTATATAGTCCCCCCCCCCCCCCCGCAACACTATCATTCTTAATGGAATCTATAGCCCATAATATATACTTTTAATTTTTATTACACTCATTTTGCGAATTTGTGCGATTTAATTAATTTTGATTTTTTCAGTTATGATTCCAGCCTTTATAAGATAGATATTATTTGAGTTGTGGCAAAGAACGCTAAAGGATGATCGTATTAATGGGCTAAATATTTTTTATTGACTAAGTTTAGTGTAAATAATGATAATAAAGTGTTATTTGAGCAGTTAAAGATTTTTATAAAAAAATATTAGTGCAAATTTTCGCAGAAGATAGGTGGTTAAATATCGACGCATAGTCATTTTTAATCGTTATTAAAAAACTGGTTAAAGGAGACTGTCAAGCTGCTAATTAATTTATTTAATGAAATTCCGAAGAAAAAAACTCAAAAGTCGGGTACCCAACCAAAGACTTTTCTTACTCTACTGATTGGAGCAAACGAAGAACACGTAGCATACAGAATATATATCCAGAAATGGCAAATAAGAGAACAGAAGACAAAATTTAATTAGAAAAAAGAAAGAAAGAGATACAATAAGTAAAATTTTGTATTATTCAAAATACATTATTAATATTTGTCCCCTTTCTATAAGACAAATATCCGAAGAAGCCCGCAACAAAGAAATCAGGAAGGTTCGCGAAGGCCATACCAGGAATATTTCCAGAATAACAACGAATAAGGACACGTTTTTTTTATTTACTAGTGGTATCAGACCCTAAACTTTCTAGTATTAGAAATTTAAAAAAAAAAAAAAAATTACCTAATAAAATTTTAGATTTGTTAAAATTACCTGATTTATAAAAAAAATTAAAAATAATAATAATAACTTTTATTTTTACATTAAATTATTTTATAAAGTATAACCAATCCAAAATAGTATTAAATCTTACATCAAAAATGTTCAATAATTTTGTCCAGCTAGATCGGTCGATTTACACACTGTGGGACGGTGAATTTCACAAAATTTCAGCATACTCATGAAATTTTTAGGTTTTCCGATAAATTACTTTAAAAAATCGATAATCGCTTATTACGACGTACCGGTTATAGCGACCTAAAATTCCGGTCCCTTTGATGTCGTTATAACAAGTTTCTACTGTAATTGCATTTTTACCGGTTATTACAACTATCCGCTTTTACGACCTAATAAGACCGGTCCCTTCGTTATAACTGGTTTATTTTTTGCTAATACATTTTGAAATAAACGTTTTATGAAATTGTCAAAAAAAATTGTTCTTTTATGAACAAAACTAGAAAAATCAATTTGCTACGATAAGTAAATTATTATTTAAATGCATATGCGTCATTTCTTCAAAACTTGAAATACGTGTCATTCTCAAAAAACAGAAAATTTTGTGAAATAATTATAAAAATTATAAAAATCCCTAAAAGTATCGTTTTTCTCTGATAGAGTTGATTAAAAATGACCCATGAATAGTATATGTATGTATGTAGTAATGTCCACTGTGTCTACCTTAGTCCCTACACTATATTAATAAAAATATATCTTCAAAAATCTCGGAGAAAAAAAATCAAACAGAAAAATGTAAAATTCAGGAATGATTTACTTTGAATGAAAACTCAATTCAGACTCCATAACCCTAGTATTTAAAACTGATTTAAATCATTATCAGCAGTCTTAAGTCAATTATAATTTATATACACCATAAAAAGATAACAGCAATACATTATTTCTAAATATATGCTCTTAATTCCAAGTCAAATTCATAACGATTCAAGAACACGTATACAAAACTTTTACTAAAGTTTTTGTCTAGACTTTAGATCAAATTCCTTAAATACCAGGCATAATACATTCAACGTAAACAATTTCTTTACAAAGGTCTCCTCACATGCCAAGCAAAATGTGTGTTTTTTTTCTTAAATTAAAGTTCACAATAACGTTAAACAATTAAAAAAAACTCCTCATTACCAGTCCAATAAAATAACAATAACATGAAACCGGCGTGCACACTTTGGTAGTATTGAGCTTGACGTTTTAAAAGCTTTTAAGCTCCTCGGTCGTTTTATTTTTGCAACCTTTTTGTAAACGTAACTGCACACCATCTTCTCCACCCCTAATTTAACATGTTCTCTGAAAACATTCTCTATTCTTACTTCGTATTGGGGGGGGGGGGGGGGGGGGAGAATAGCTTTTTACTTTTTGCCAATTGTTTCTATCGACGTTTCGGTTTTAGGTTTGATGGAAATACAGAGTGTACCGAAAGATGGTAGTGTATTTGACACTTAATAATAAAGACTAAAAACGTGATCGCAAACACGTCTAAATGAATTACCAACTGGTATGACGTAGTTATATACTAATAACGCAGAATACTGGGTCCCTATTGGTTGATTTCAGTTTGTTTATTATAATGTTACGTCACGCATACCACATGACTTTGAATGCGCGTTTTAGCGGGAATTTTTCCATTTAAATAGAAAAAGATTATTTTCAGAGTTTTTTCGGCATTTTTATTTTGGAAAAAAATACTATAAAAGTATCTATTATATACATACGCACAATAAACTATACTTTTTAAAATTTAGTCAAATACCCTATTAAAAACTGAAAAGATTATGCATTATTTTATGTAAATTTTGTTGCCTATAACATAATTTTTAGAATTTTTTTTATTAATATTTAAAAAAAATTAACACCACAAACTTTAAAAGCTTAAAAGAACTTTTTCTTATCTACAATAACAAAGTAACCTTAGAAGCCACTGAATTTTATACATGATATATTTTTTACTCTGCGCCTCCACCATAATTTATACTATAAGTACATAAATCAGGCGCCCCTTAGACGATCAATTTTATTGCGCAATATTACGAATTGCCCAATATTATTGACAGTTTAGGAATCTTATTGAAGATTGCGCAATGATTTTACAAAAGTAAAAGTTTGAGTTTAAATTTTATTGTGCCATATTTTTTCATTGTGTCGTCTGTAGGGCTTATTGTACAATATTTTTTAGTCTACTATTCAGGAGAGTTGAGACTAGGTCCTAAAAGATGTTTGTGAATGTAAACTGGTCTATTTTTCAACTATTCTTTGATCCATATTAGTTTTTTTACGTTTCACTAGCAAAATTAACAGCATAGCTGCAGCCAAATCTTGATCATCACACATGTTGCTTCTACGAAAATATTGACGCGAATAGTTAAAGATTCAATATAATTGAACGTGTAGGCGTAAGGTATGTTTCAATCTTTGCAATAATAACATTACACAATTATATTGTAGGTCTATGGGGTGCCTAAGTCTAATACTAATTTGTATTAATTGTGGCGTAAAATTTTAATAGTTTTTAATAATAAATAAAATTTTAATAATCATTTAAATATTCATTCAGGCAGACACTGCCATGCACTAATGTATCATTAACCCATACAGTTGATTTAAACGTGTTTGATACATGCAAAGAAAAATATATTTTCTGATTTTGTTACACTTATTTTTATTGGGGAAAAATATGTACCTTAGCGTTTAGTGGTTAATTTGATAGGTACATCTTCCAATAAAATCTAAAAACATTATTGTTTTATTTAAAAAAAAAAATCTTCGACGAAACCACAAAGATTTTTTTCAAACAACTGTTTTTGTTAAATTATAATTTAAATACATTTTTTTAATAGCAATTAGCTATTTTCTATAATGCTGTAAACTTTATTTTAAATGAATACAATTTAAAATAATACAAGGTCGGCTGTAGATATTTTGACAGTCGCAATTTTATTTAAATTTCTTGTCGATGACGTATTACACCGACAGGAAATTTATGTGTCGTGTGCTTCAAAATAATTGACCAATAATTAAATCAAAGAAAAAAATATAATATAAAAAAACTATTGGTCGTTTATATATTTACATTCTGTCTGTCACAAATTCCTTATTAGAAAAAATTGGCGATGACGTCACAGTATAAAACAAATTAACTGTCCAATAGATTTTGTATTATTGGATCATGATTCATAACTCAATACATACAAAACTTGCTACTGTGATTGTGGTCGTGAATTTCGTGAACAATAGAGCAAAATGAAGACCCACAAATAAATATTAATCAAATTAATTACTATAACTATACAAAGTGGTTCGGGATGCGCCAAACTTTAACAATGAAACACGGTTATAAATCGTCCATTTGTAAACAGATTTGCATATACAGGTAAAAAATTGACTTGGGTCCAGAAATCCTTGTTTTATATACAGTAGAAAGCGGTTATAACGACATCGGTTAATACAACGTATCGGTTTTAACGACTCAAAATAAAAGTCCAACTTTTTACGACCAATATGACCGGTTCCTTCGATGTCGTTATAACCGGTTTCTACTGTACTTATAATGAAAACAATATTTTCTTTATAAAAAATATACTCTTATGCCCCGTATCATAAAGAGGTTAGCAAATTTGCAAGCTAAACAGCACTCTCAAATGAGGTATCAAACTTATATGACAGTACTCTTGAAGACTTTGACAAGTTTCGCATACACGTTGTATGTAAACACCAACAGTATTAAAACAGTGGTTATTATAAAAATTATTTTGTACGTTCAGAGTCACCAACTGTGTTAAAAATACGTTGAAGTATCACTGCTCTGAATTTCATAACAAATCTATAGATACTAACACAAAATTAATAACCTCATTGTGCTAGCTTGCAAATTTGGTAACTTCTTTATGATACCGGACATTAATCCAACTAAAGTACTGGCCCCAGACTTGAACAATACTCCAGTGTTGAAAAATTTCAATTAAATGTACTGAATTATAAATACAAAGTTGATATTTGATTACAAACATTACTAGATATTAATCTATTTGCATTTTACTGTCTTAGAGCATGATTTAATGATAACACAGCTCCACAAAAAAATTAACTTTTGTTTGCGGGGACCTGACCCACTCTACTCTATGTAATCGAGCATGCTGAAACCGAATCTGGTGTCCAAATTACCCCATCACGTCAGGTTTTTTCCTAACCTCAAAAAATCGGTTAAAAATCATAAAATTCAAAACCCCATAATCATATATCCCATCAACCCCACAACTCCAAAATCTTATAACCCTAAACACTATAACCATAAACCCTACAACCCGATAACCCTAAAATCCCATAACACAGTGAAAAAGAAACTTATGCGCGTTCAAGATGTTTCAAACATTTATTTTCACTGCTTAAAAATAAATAAGTCTCTTTTTCACTGGATTATGGGGTTTTAGGGTTATGAGGTTGTAGGATTTACGGTTATAGTGTTTAGAATTATGGGATTTTAAGGTTTTGGGGTTGTGGGGTTGATGTGATATATGATTATGGGGTTTTGAATTTTATGATTTTTAGCCTATTTTTTGAGGTTAGGAAAAAACCTGACGTGATGGGGTAATTTGGACTCCAGATTCAGTTTCAGCATGCTCGATTACATATAGTACAGTGGGTCAGGTCCCCGCAAACAAAAGTTCAATTTTTTTTGTGGAGCTGTGTAATTGAACAATTTGTTTAAATTATGGGTGTACCGGAATTCCGGTCCGGCCGGAATTCACGATTTTATTCCGGTTCCGGTTCCGACCGGAACTACTAAATTCCGGCCGAGTTTGCCGGAATTTTTAAATTTTGTTATTTCTTTCAACTAAGAAATTCATAAATAATATAATTATGAATAAATAACATTTTATTAATGAAAAAATCATTCCGTAACAAAAAGGCAGTTTTTTATTATTTGTTTTATCATAATATGATTGAAATCTTAGCATTAATTCACTTTAAATATATTAATAAAAAAGTCATTATATTACGAACTACGTACATTGAACTGATAATTAATTAGAGATGAACTGTCCAATAATAAACTAAAGATTTTCGAAAAATGTTGAATATTAACTGAAAAATAAGACTTATTCTGCATTTTTTAAATAATACTCTTTTTTCAAAAACATTTCCTGATTAAAACTAAAATGTTTTTTTCGGCGAACTCTATTTTACCCATATAAAAATATAAATTTAAAATAATATTATAATATTCAAAATAGTGACCCGAGAAAAATTTGTTACTTCACAAGTATTTATGTTATTGGGATTAGCTATAAAATCAGAAAGACTCACATAGTTATTTCTTTAATGCCCGGTATTATAAAGAAATTGCATGCAAGCAAATTTGCGATTTAGTAAGAGAAAGATATATACAGGATTCACTCAATACAAAAAGAAACGGGTATCACTTTATAAAACTATTATATACCTGTTTCTTTTTGTATTGAGTGAATCCTGTATATCTTTCACTTACTAAATCGCAAATTTGCGATTTGCTTGCATGCAATTTCTTTATAATACCGGGCATAAATCTATCATTATATTTATATTTACAAGGGGAACCTTTCAGTGGGCCGGTTTGGATTTTCTTCATATTGAAATATGTTGTGAAGGGGGGTCCCCTGATAACACCTATACCCGGTTTAGGGCGCAGACGGGCAATAGTTTAAAAATTATGACCCAAAATATATTTTAATGTTGCATATATACCTATATGTTAAGTCTATTTATATAAGCGTCTGTTGACCTAGCGGTTATGATAATAGTCCGGTAATCAATGCACCCGTGGTTCGAGTCCTCTTAAGTTTTTATTTTTATTTTTAATTGCAAACAGTGACATTATTTAAATATATTATTCTCCTATAAAATATCTTATGAATTTATTTATTTTCAATGTTTATTTTTCAAAATGTGCAATTTAATTTAATTTTTAAAATTTTGTTGATAAACAATTCAAAACTGGGATTGTAAATAAAAAAATATATAATTTATGCTCAAGTAACTTATTTATTTATGAACGGTTGACAACATTTTGGAAGGTATCTATCGTATAAACACTTTATACATAAAAACATATTACACCAAGAACATTTTATAAATGATTGAATATTTAAACAATTTATACATTTATTTATTAATAATTCTTATGGCATAGTTGTCCATATAACCACTAGCAACAATAATGGTTACCGGTCAATTATCATTACCACTAGGCCAACAGACGCTTGTATAAATAGACTTAACACATAGGTATATATGCAACATTAAAATATATTTTGGGTCATAATTTTTAAACTATTACCCGTCTGCGCCCAAAACCGGGTATAGGTGTTATCAGGGGACCCCCCTTCACAACATATTTCAATATGAAGAAAATCTAAACCGGCCCACTGAAAGGTTCCCCTTGTTAGTTAATAAGTACTACTTTACTAGTGTGTGCTTCATAAATTTTATTTTTATTCGCGGAACCCCCAGAGATGTACCGCGGAAAATAGTTCGTGAAACCATTGCACTAGAACTAATGTAACGCATATTGGTGCTTTAATTTCGAGTAATTGGTATTCTTTTATTGATATTTTATATGATTTTCTATATTGTGAATTTGTTTAACTGCTGTTTTGATTTATCATATTTACATATATAAATTTGATATACTAGTAATTTAATTAGATTTGATAGAAAAGAACGTATGATATATAAACAATTTAAAATACCTTATAAAGCTGTTAAAATCACAAGATATGTGGAAAATACTATGTTTTATAATATAAAGTAAGATTCTACCCCCCTAATCTTTAAGAAATACAATATAAAATAATGTTATATTAATTTATGATGATAATCTATGTATATAAAGCATATTTATAACATTTTAGTTATTTTATTATCATTATTAATTGAAATATAATTTTTTGAAAAAAATTCCGGTTCCGGCCGGAATTTTTTTGTGAATTCCGGTAATTCCGGTTCCGGGCGGAATCGAAAATACCAGTTCCGGTACATCCCTAGTTTAAATACAGTAGTGAGTAGACAAATTATTATCGCAGTTCGGCACACTATCAAGAAAAGTGTATTTTCTTATGTAAATAAATATTTTTAAATTGTTTTAAATTTTATGACTCTTTATTTTAGAACGTTTGTGTAGTAGTACTCATCATTCATTTTATAATCATTAGCAAGTGTTCATCTTTGGATGTTCATTACTGGTTTTACTTTGTCCATTACTGGAGAAAAAACATATACAAAATAAAAGGCTATAATTTTAAAAATCACCAATATCCGCAAATATTTTGATTAAATTGATTTAATAACAAGGAATTATAAAAACGTAGCCCACCAATCCAAAAAAACAACATACTTTGCGTTTAACACGTCAAGGTGTATTTAAAATTCCCATTCCAGTTCAATATACTTTATTCAATAGTTCAGACTCACATTACGTTTCCATCGCTTGAAAAACGTACATCTACTACATATAACATATAGAAGTAAGTATAGTATATGTAGATGTGATACATCAAGACTTGGTATATTCGCCATTTATATTATGTGATGCGCAGTTATTTTTCATTCCCGCACTATCTCTGCGTATTTTAGACAGAATGAATAATTGCACCTAGCATCAAATAGCTATATACGAACCAGCCTACATACGACTATGTGTGTTCATTTTACACTTTTACTTGCGGTTTGGACGTAGACAGGTTATATTTTACTTGCATATTAGACCCGGTTTTTTTTGGGGATGTAAATTTAATCTGTAATAAACCTATTAAATATTGTTTTAACTTCAACTATTTACGCAGTGTACACGAAGATACCTCTCCGACGATTGTTTATTTTCTGACTTTACACAAATTACACTATGCAACAAAAAAATACTTTTGTAATATAACAGAGATCTGAATAGAAAATTTAGAAGGCTTTTGGCATGCCGAAACCGGATTTGTTGCCTAATTGGTTTCATTACGTCAGGGTTTTGAGATATTCTAAGCTAAAAGTCCCAAAAATGACTATATTGGCAATGTTAAAGAATTTATTATCAAGTAGGTAATTTTTTTCTAAAGTTTTCGGTCACGGTAACAAATAGTATTATCTTCCCTCTTTAAAATGAGTTTTAACTTTTTACTGTACGATTTTTTTAGCCGAGATGTACTAGTTTGAAGATGATATTTTTGTTAATAGAGTGTAGTATAGTAGATACAATGAACTTTACTACATATAACTTCAAAGTAGTATATTTCGATAAAGAAAAATCGCATAGTAAAATGTAAAAAATCGATTTAAAGTGAAAAGATAGTGCTATTCGAAATCATGAAAGAAAACTTCAGAAAAAAATTACCTACTTAGTAATATTCCCCAACATTGCCAAAATCGTCATTTTTGAGACTTTTAGGTTCGGATATCTAAAAAAACCTGACGTGATAGAATCATTTGGACAACGAATTCGGTTTTGGCATGACAAATACCTACTAAATCACCGATTCAAATTTCTGTGAATTTTTTTGTTGCATAGTGTTATACATCAAAACCTTCCTCATGAAACACTCTATTCAATAGTGAAAACATCAATAAAATCCGTTCACTACAAAGAAAAATCGTGTACAGATAGACAGACTGTTTTATACTATGTATACTCGCAGTACCGTAACTAGAAGCTCGGGGACCCCGGGGCAGAATGTAAGGGGACCCTCGTAAAATAAAAACTGAACACCTTTTTTTTTCGTTGTTACCTCAGTACTTTCAGCGATATTAATTATAATGACCTTTTTTTCTTCGTTGGCACCTACCTATTTTTACATCTTATTAATTTTAACCTTTTTATACTGCTGGGGGGCCCCGGGGAACTACCCCGGTGGTAGTTACAGCGCTGTATACTCGTATGTCGCAGCCAGATTGTAAATTTTGCCGCTTTACAAAGCGGTTAGTCAATTTACAAAATAGTTTAGTTTAGCAACGGGGATTCAATTTTCGCCTTGGTAAGGTAAATCTATTGGGGCGAAAGAGGATTAATTATCTATAAAAGAGTTTGTCCTTAACCATTCACTCACTCAGTCATATATCAACGTACAGTCCAAACCTCTGCACCTAGAAACGTGAAATTTCGTAGATGCCTTCCTTTTATGATGTTAGCACCCACTAAGAAAGAATTTTTCGAAATTCAACCCCTACGGGGTTAAAACAGGGTGTCATAGTTTATATAAAAATATTTTTTTGTTCGCATTTAATTGAAACTTATCGAACATACTCTAAAATATAAATAGTGAAACGATTATCTCAGCATTTCCCAAAATTTAACCCATAAGGTGCTAGGGGGGTGGAAAAATTTGTAAAATATATTTTTTTTATTCACCGAATGAAACATGGCATAAGTAGGTACTCTACAAGAAAAATATCAGTTACAAAAATTCAACCCTTATGGGAATAATAATAATAACTTTATTAAAGTAAATTCGGACAAATTAATATTCCATTAAAAATGAAAGTTCGACGGGGACTAGGATGGATTTAATCTACAATAAAAGAATTTGATATTCAACCCCTAGTGGCGAGAGTAGACGGGGGTTAGTTTTTAAATTTTTTTTAACTAAAATTCGGGATATTTACGTTTTTTTATAAGTAATGAATAGAAATCAATACAAAAAAAATGTAATATGTCATCTCTTATTACTTATGGGTTTTAATTAGTTTCGAAGTTAACGCGAGCAAAGCCGCGGGATTCCGCTAGTTATCTATAAAAGAGTTTGTCCTTAACCATTCACTCACTCACTCATATATCAAAGTACAGTCCAAACTCCTGCACCTAGAAACGTGAAATTTCGTAGATGCCTTCCTTTTATGATGTTAGCACCTACTAAGAAATAATTTTTCGAAATTCAACCCCTACGGGGTTAAAACAGGGTGTCATAGTTTATATCAAAATATTTTTTTGTTCGCATTTAATTGAAACTTATCGAACATACTCTACAATATAAATAATGAAACAATTATTTCAGCATTTCCAAAAATTTAACCCCTAAGGGGGGGGGGGGGGGGAATTTGTAAAATATATTTTTTTTATATTCACCGAATGAAACATGGTGCAAGTAGGTACTCTACAAGACAAATATCAGTTACGAAAATTCAACCCCTATGGGAAAGGGTGGGAGTAAAATTTTGATATATTTATCTTCATAATTGTTCATAATATTAAAGTAAATTAGGACAAATATTCAATTAAAAACGAATGTTCGATATTCAAGCCCTAATAGAATGGGACGTGGGCGAGGATGGATTTAAAATATATTTATCTGCGTACCTAAAAAGGTAAATTCGGGCAAAATGGTTATGTATTAAAATAAATATTTCGAATTCCAACCCATAATGGCGGGGGTACACAGGGTGTGTGTTTTTGATATGTTTATCTGCATAGCTGCCTAAGTTATAATGGCGGAGTCGGGCAAAATAATCTGCAATAAAAAAAATTTGATATTCAACCCCTAATGGTGAGGGTTAGTTTTTACAATTTTTAATTAAGATCCGAGATATTTACGTTTTTTTATAGGTACCTAATGAATAAAAATCAATATAAAAAAATGTAATATGTCATCCCCTATCACGTATAAAGGATCTTATTAGTTTCAAAGTTTACGCGAGCGAAGCCGCGAGATTCCGCTAGTATAGTATAAAAACGGGAATTCAATCTCCGCTGCAACGAACTGTAGGAATTTTAACGTTTATTTTATTTGACAGAATTATTTAAAAAAATAGCTCATTGCAGTGAAGATTGAGTCCCCGTTTTTATACTATAATATACCTCTTTCGCCCTTATAGATTGCCCTATACAAGGCGGCAATTGAATTCCTGTTTTTAACCAAACAGAGAGACTAACCTGCTTATATCACCCTAATAGATTGCCCTAACTACGGACAGTTAACGTGTATATTATTAGAGCATCAATATTTTGTAAAACGGCTTTTACAATTCGACTGCGACATATAGATGTACATATTTCATACATATGGTCGTATAAGAAAGTTAAAAAAAAACTGTTTGAAAAACTTAATATATACATTTTTTAATACATGTATAAGATAGTTACCGAAATAATTTACCTATTTGACTAACTATATTTTTAATTAACAATATTTTATCTAATGTATCATTTTTCAGTAATTTATCCAGATTTTTTACAATATTACGCATTTTAAAAACAGCAGAGATAAAAATCAAACCACTGTATCATACAATTTTTCACGAAAACTTCCAAGCTTTCCGCAGAGACACACTTTAATAACATTTTCCCAACGGTTCTTTCCTTATGCTATGTAGTAAAAATAAATATACGTAATAAGTTTTTCGATCGACCTACAAAATCTAGGCCAACATGAGTTTAAATACATAAACTGAAAGTCCTTGGTATAGTTTACTAACTATGTACATTATTATTATAAATAATATCCTCAAGAAACAAACTAGCTTTGTACATATATTATAATTATAAACAAACATAAAGCAATTCTATATTATATTACAGTTTAAGAATGTACTGAATTGTTACTGAAATAACCGGCAAATTAAAGAAACTACAAGGAAAAAAGAAAACTAAAGAATTACAGTTTTTCCCTGTAGGTACATTCAGAATAATAAGCGACAACCTATTATTATAAAGTATTTTTTACTCTCTGAAACTAATAATATAATTTTAGGCTGTATTGTTTGCAGTGTATCTGCAAAGATTATTACAGTTTCAAGGATGAGTCCTTTTTTTTTCAAAAAAGAGGAAAAGAGGAATTTTCTAGCTCTTGAATAGGTTATCTATAGATATATTTTTTAACGTTTAATCTAGAAATATATTTTTTTACGTTTTTGCGCTATTATTTCTTACTATTAAGGACAAAAAACATTCCAGAAAATATTAAGGACCTTAAAGACAACAAGTTCTTGGTATTTTATAAGAAAAAATATATTATTTAATAAAACTACAAAGTATATATTATACCATAAGAAATACATCATATTATCAAAATTTAACTCGTTTTTTACTTTTCTGCCTTCGTCTCTCTTAAATCGAACAATTTTATTTTTTAAATATACATAAACTAAAATTAAATAAAAGAAAATTATAAGCTAACAAATAACAAACTCAACTTGAAATCAGTCAAAAAAATAGGAAAAAGATGAACTTTTTTGACAAAGCGTCCACCCCCCTCTAATTTCTAAACTATAAATTCAAAAAATGCGAAAAAATCAAAAATATGGCTTTTAGTTTGTAAGTACATTCAATGAAAATTTGTACGAATACTGTCAAAATTATTTTGGACCCCTCTCCCATAACATAACCTGAAAAATGCACTAACTTTTTTTCCACTTTTAACCCATTAAGTGGAGTCTCCTAAAATGTAACAAGAAATGTTTTATAACCTTTTGATTTTAACCCTTCAGTCACGATATATTTGCTTTTTAATGTCGTTATCAGAGCGTCCCCTTCCTATTTCTAAACTATCGATTAAAAAAATCTAAAAAAAATCAGTATGTAGCTTTTAATTAGTACTTTCGCTGAAAATTATTACGAAAACTGTAGCAAAAGCAAAAATAGTTTATAAAAAATTTTAAAATAACTATTTTTTTTATAAATCGTAGTGAGAATGACTACGGAATCCTATCATGTGCGTGCCCAACACTTATTCTCTTATCTACTCATCTTCTCCTTAATGCCGGTTTTCCACCAAATAGACAAAACAAGGAACACAAACAAAAACTGTTTTTCTAAACAAAAGCACAAATGTTTTGTAAAAATTGAACAGTTCTTAAAACATTTTTGTCTGAAAACAGTGTTTTAGTAAACAAAACACTTTCCCATCTTGAGTCGGTAGATCAAAGGAAAACATGTTTGTTCTAGTTTTTTTGTCGGGTTTGTTGCAACACGTAATTTTGTTCTCTGCGATATTTGCATTCAACTAATTCCAGTTGTTAATTGTTGTCAACGATTGAAAACTGTCCCCAGTTGCTAAGTACCTCAGAGTTAGTGCCAGGCGATCCTTCACCGAAATTGCCTCCCTGTAATTTGTATTTTTCTTGGTGATTTTAGGTCCTAGCAAATTAATTAATAATTCGAAATCGGTACTTGACATTCTTGTAAAATTGTGGAAGGAAGATCTCAATTCTCCATTTAACCCAACGTCGCGTCGTCAGTACTTAAATCATGTAATATTTCTTCTACGCCGTAATTGAATATCCTTTTTAATAGAGAACTGACCCAATATCTTGGCTTTTTCTGTTTTGGGTATCATTAATTAAAAACAAATCACAACGTATTCTAAAATCATCGTCATTGAAAAACATGTCAAAACACTAGCAACAACTGGGACAAACTTACAAAAAAACAGAACAGTTTGATGGGACAGTCTGTTTGTAAAAAGCAAAACAGGTTTTTATTTTGTTTTTTAAAAACAGAACAGTTTTTAAAACTGCCTCTTTGGTGGAAAACCGGCATAAATTTCATCTTAAAAATCTTTTAAAACGTGTCGATGTCATTCCAATTTACTAATCTCGCTAAAGAAGATTCACTTCAAAAAAACAATATAGATTGCCACCCTTAAAAACAAACGATGTACCTAGCTATATTAGGGCGTACATTAATCAACTAAATAAATGATATATTTCTGCCGAATAACCTTAATCTTCCACCAAATAAATTTTCCCCTGACAACTATACAATACAAGTCCGTAACAGCCGTGTGTTTTACGTCACGAAACCCACCTTTCATGTTTTTCACACAGCCTACTTGTGACGTCTAATATTTTCTCTTCTTCATAATCCGTTATATTTATCTTTTGACGCATTATCTGGCTTAATTGTATTAAGATAATCTTTTTATTTTTATATAAGAAGATTTAGTCGTTTCACGATTGTTATTAATATCTCTGTAATATCTTCTTATATTGTTTCTTTTCGAAGCAGCACATATATAACATTACATAAAAAAAAGTATCACTAACGCACAGTGGTCCTAAATTGAATGTAGCTGGACAAAAGTACAGTGGTGCCTCGAATAACGAATTTAATTCGTTCCGGGAGCAAGTTCGTTATGCGAAAAGTTTGTTATGTGAAACGAGTTTTCCCATAACAATACATGTTAAAAATTTTAATTCGTTCTGTAGCATAAAATATGGTACTGTAACATAAAAAAGATTGTACCTACACACGTTTTTTTATTTTTTAGTCAGAATCAGATTTAAGAGAGTCTGCCGAGGCTTGCAGGGTCAAATCCTCTTTCTAATTATTTCTTGTTTCATTTCAACAGAAATCACCTTCCTGCTTTTTTTAAGAACTCATAATATAGACACACAAAATTACATTTATTAAAACAAACAGGTGTGTGAGTTAAGCACAGAAAAGAACGACTAACGCGCGTTGATGTATGTTCATGCAAGTTTGAGCATCGACTGCGTGCGACCTTGGAAGTTTGGGCAACTTCGTGATACGTAGGAGCGTTCGGGCGGCAAAATTAAACACGATGCAGTTCGTTGAACGAACCGAGGTTCGTTGTGCGAGTAGCGCAATGAACGAACAGAAAGTTCGTTGTGCGCAGCGCAGCGTTCATTATGCGAGGCGGTCGTTATGCGAGGCACCACTGTATTTAAATGAATTATGACTAAATATCAAGTGGTTGAATTTGAAGAGGATAAAATTTCCTTTAAAACAGATTTTAGTGTTTCAATCTGCAGTTATTAGTTTATGCATAATTTAACATACAAAACAGACAAAATAAAATAAATTATTTTCTAATATAGCCCCTATAATCAAAGTAAAAATTAGTTTTGAACTCGTAAATAGTTTCCTAATAGTGTCTAGTTAAACCGTGATTTTTTTGATATTTTTATTATCTGCTAAATACCGATTTACATTTTATAGATAACATAGGCAAATTTCGACATTTTCAAAAAACGACATATTGATCTTGTAGTTTTAAACGACTCTAACACCTGAACTATTAGTTTTAGATATCAACCGTAAGTACGTTTCTTATAGGAAATTTTATCATCTGTAAAATTGTCTCTGTTCATTTTTGCTCCAACTTATGTACACCGTTTTCGTTGCATCGACGATTTTAGCATAAACGGCACTCACCTTTTTTGTTTTTATTTTTGTGTGTGTGTGTATTTCCCGGGACCTATAGCCCTCTCTTAGAGTTTCATGAAGACTTTGACAAGTTCGGCGCACGCGTTGTAAGTAAACACCAATGGTATTAAAACAGTAGTGATATTTTTTTTTATGCGGGACATCCTGTATATACATTGTTATAAATAATTACTATTATTGTTATTAAAAACATACTCATTTACTCATGTTATATAATATTTAATATAAATAATATTTAAAATATAATCACATGATTCCGTATATATATTTTTAATATTAACAACTATAAATCATATTTAATAAGTAGTAGGGCAGTCAGTATAATGTTTTCATTAACAACAAAATGTGTTTCCATACATGGATGTTCGTATATTTCTTTTTATATTCCCCTTATCTACTCTATACAGCTTTTCACTTCAACTTTGTCTGTTAATATGATGTAAAAAATGAATGTAAATTACATTAAACGTTTATATTAAAACATGTTTAATTTTATCATAATATCATGTTTCATTATTTTTTTGTTCGATATTTACTTTTATTTAAAAAGTTATTGTCTCTATAATTTATGGTATTATTTATGTTTAAAATAAAAATAAAATGGCACGTACATGATAGGGTTCAGTAGTCAGATTTCTAAATTTTTCATAAACTATTTTTGCTACATTGTTCGTTATTTTAATTGAACATACTAATTAAAAGCTACATTCTGAAAGCTTTCAGATTTTTTGCAGTGATAGTTTAGATATTAGCGGAAAGGGACGCTCTGATAACTGATGATATTTAACAAAATAAGTAATATGAGATTTTATATTTTCATGAATTTTTTACTCGGAAATTGCCGACTTTTGCGGAAAAGTGTTAAAAATAGAAAAAAGTTTATTTTGACCTGACAAAACTAGGAAAATGATTTCAGATTTTTTTGATATTTTTTTGCTTTAAAAAAATCTATAATTCTGAAGAAAAATAAAGTCATACTAAAAATTGTTTCATTATCAGACAAAAGCTGCTTTTTTCATAAAATAAGATACTGTTATAAAAAAATATAGATTTCCATTTGAAAAAAAAGCGTTGACCCTATTCCACCTTGAAAATGTCCACCAAATCAAAAATTAATAACGCTATTTTGGTCCTCCCTCAACATTAAACAACTTTTCTTTAAAAACATTTTTAAAGGCATGATGACTAATTAAAAAAAAACTATTCTATGATAATCTTTCGTGTCTCCTATAAAAAATACTTATTTCTGCAGAAAATAATAAAAAAATTGAATTTTACGCCAAAACGATCGCAGGTGAAATTTCAGAGTTGTGACGTCATACTCCTTGTCAACAATAATTAAACATTCAGAGTTAGACAATAATTTAATTATTTTGTGTGTTAAAATGAATTCCAAAGTATATAAGTTCTTAAATAAGGTATGTACCTAATAATATTGTAAGAGTAATTGATATTTGTCTAAAATAAAAGTCAATCACTTTTGACGTTTAGTGATGCGTGACGTCATTCGCTCTGATTGGTGTTCCATTTAACATGGCGGATTACTGTATTTTGCATTTTTATTTTAGCAAAAATTATATTAATCTCGCTTTTAATATAAAAACAAATACATTTTTTAGAATCTGTTTAACCTATTTCATTATTTAAAAACATAATTTCAATGATGCTTTGTTACTGGCATCAGATAAACAAAAATTAAGGAGGGTACGTTATAGATGAAAAAGGGACACCCGGTATATAACATTATTATTATTTAAATCGCTTTTACATCTGAACGGTTCATATTCCGTACACTTTTTTTATAATTTCTTTACTCGTTTCATATCTATGCCCTTTCAAGCGGATTAAAACCTCGGGAGAAAAATTCACAGGGAGCTAAATCTGATAAGTGTGGCAGATGGTACGGGATCACAATGATGAAGCACCACTTCTAAAGATATTCAGAAAACGCTGAGTGCGCTGCGAGGGGCATTGTCGCCAACGCTAATTACCAAACAGATAAAAGTGTAGCCAACACTCGCTAATCACAATGTCAAACCAATGGTTCTCAAACTGTGGGTTGTAAAAATGTTTTCAATTTTATTGAAAATTATCGGTATGATTTTTTGTACTTGTTTATTATAAACAAGCTGTGCCCGTGGTTTCACTCGCGTTGAAATTATTGTAAATATAGATTTTTTTATTCTATACAATAGGCACGATGCCAGTAACAAAGTATCATTGATATTATGATTTTAAATAATGAAATAGGTTAAAAACATTTAAAACAATAGTTTTAGGTTTTTATGTCATTTGTTCGCAAATTTTAAATGTTTTTGAATTTAATTGATAACGAAAAAAATTATTTATTATAATTAATTATATTTTTTTATGAATAATGCTCAAAAATGTTAAAAATCTGCGAAATAAGGTACAAATACCTGAATATTTGTTTTAACTGTTTTAATCATTTGTTCTCAATTTAATAAAACTTCATAGCACACTGTTTTTCGATATTTTTTATTAATTTTATACTTGTTATAACTTGTTTTCTATCAATTTTACCATCATACATGTACTACACTTTAATAAAGAGAACATCCTCAGCTACAAAATTCAATAATAATATACAGGATAATCCATTTTAAAAAAGTTGTATTATTCATCCCGGAAAAAATACTGATACTTTTCCCATTTAACCGATCTTCTAGCTCCAATAATAACAAAGTTAGCAATGATCACTCGGTTCCCGCGAACGCCCTGTATACTTATAGTTAAAAAACTTCACATAATACTGATTTGTCCCATAACAACAAACTTGTAGCACAATAATTTTTATTATACTGTTTTTTTCCGTATATAAATTTTTACTAATGTGTCTGACCTACGACAATATAATCACAACTACCTTTGATTTCTTTTTTGCATTTTAACATTTATAAGTTTTTTTTTTTTTTTTAATTAAAATTATCAACTGTACATTTTTCTTAAAACGAACCTGACGTAAATCAATTATCATTATTTTAAAGGTATTAAGCTTTCTAACAATGAAAGTCCCATCAAATTCGGTTCAATAGTTTTCATATTAAATAGAAAAAAAAAACAGACAAAAAAAACTATCAAAACTGATTAAATTGCGTATAAAATGTGACGTATCGACTCAAAAAAATCCTAAATATTCCATTGTATAAAGACAATCTACTGATTTATATATCAGTATTAAATAACAGTTCATTTTACAACGACTTTCTTACCAATGTCAACAGAAATTTAAAATCCCAAGACGTTCCAGCTAATGAAGGTAACATGGAATGAGAATAAAATCCAATGGTAGCATATCTGTTCTTATAAATGGGGGAATAACTTACAATAGAACTATATTTAAAACTATTATTGCTCTACTGAAACAAATTAATTAATGTCAGTGAACCATTTTTAAGTAATTACTTATATAATTAATATTTTTTTCGGGATACAAAGTAAACAATGTCCTACCTCAGATGCAAACTATCTCCCTGTCAAATTTCATCAAGATCGATTCAACGGTTTAGCCATGAAAATATAACAGACAGACAGACAGACAGACTTTCGCATTTATAATATTAATATGGATGTATTAGCAACATAGGGTTTCTTGTTTCAATCTTAGTATCTTAGAAGAGACGAGTCCGAAATCGAGACGAGAGTGGCTTAAATTTTGGAAAATCGAGACCGAAAAACTTTCAATTAAAAGTAAAAAATTCACAGAAGACCAAAATCCACAATCTCGATTACATATATACGAGTTGAAACAGGTTTTAATTTTGACGAGACAAGACAGGCGGTTATAAAATTCAAAACCAAGACGATACGAATTACCTAAACGCAGTTTTGTCTCGATTTGTATGCTCTAGTAGAAAAAATGGTCACAAAACTTCTCTTATCTTTCAGATATTGGCAAGGAAAGAAAATACAAAATTACATCTCACATTTTGTACACTAGTTTGAATTTCTTGGAGGGGGGGGGGGGTAATCTACATTATAATAGTCTCAACTTTAGTATATATTTCTACTCATAAAATTTGCTCATATCCATTCATATATACTATACAGGGTGTTCGCGGGAACCGAGTGATCATTGCTAACTTTGTTATTATTGGAGCTAGAAGATCGGTTAAATGGGCAAAGTATCAGTATTTTTTCCGGGATGAATAATGACGGTGTTAAAAAAACAATTGAACAACGTCGAATTTCAGAAATACATATATAGAAATATAACTTTTTTTTAAATGTAATACCCTGTACATTATTATTGCATTTTATAACTGAGGATGTTTTCTTTATAAAAGTATCATACATGTCTGACGGTAAAATTGATAGAAAACAAGTTATAATAGGTATAAAATTAATAGAAAATATCGAAAAACAGTGTGCTATGAAAATTTAATAAAATGCAAACAAATGATTTTTATTTAAAATAAAATAGTTTCAGGTTTATATGTCATTTGTTTGCAAATTTTTAATGTTTTTGAATTTAATTGATAGCGAAAATAAATTTATTATATATAATTATATTTTTTATGAATAATACTTAAAAACGTTGAAAATATGCGAAATAAGGCACATATACCTGAAATAATTGTTAGTATAGTTTCAGAATAACGATTTAATAAAGAAAAAAAGAAGGGGGAGGAATATACCTGCATTATATGGACATAAATTAACCTTTCAGCAAAAAAAGAATATTTACCCCATAAATTTCGCCGACAGGCCACCACTGGAGATTAGACGACGAATATACCTTTGGCATAAAAACGAGGGTGACGCCATTAAAAATGACTCCCCAAAAACGGAACCGCGGACAATTTATCTGCGCAAAAACGAACTTAAACCCCGAACGTGACCAAAGTGTTGTAGAGATGTCGCAATGTCCCCCCTCCCCCCAAAATCTGATGAACCCTCATACTGCCATTACGTTCAAATCCGCTAAGGTGTTGCAAATATTGTAGATATTGTCTTTATGAAAACGTTGCTGTCGTAGTTTTAATTGATAAATTACAGGACAGTCAAATTAGATTTTTAAATAGAAAAAAATAAATAAAACCGACTTCAAAAGTCGATTTTCTTTTTTTCTTTATATATTATAAGTGTTTTTTATTGGCTTGGCACCGACTTCAAAAAATGTTAAATTTAATTGTTAGGTAGGTACCTATACTTTTCAATTTTTTAAGTTTTTTTTTTAATCGGTATTATTTTATTTAGTTTTGGCATATCTTCGAAGTCCATGGTCAGATTCTGATAAATTGCTCTAAATTAACGATATTTAGTGTACTTTCATTCAAAATAATTGATCGATAACTAAATCAACGAAAACAAAAACTATTATGTTTACTGTATTTGTCATTTATTTACTTACATTCCGTTTATCACAAATTCCTTATTAGAAAAATTTCTTAGCGATGACGTCGCAGTATAAAACAAATTAACTATCCAGCAGACCTCGTATTATTGGATCATGCGTTCTGATATCGTTAACTATTGAAATTTAAAAAAAAAATACATTAAGGGGTTAGGTGTAGTCAGAGACATGAAAAAATGACAATTTTAAATAATTTTTTTTGCCAGTTAATTATTTTATTTTATAAAAGTAAAAACATAGCATCATTAAATAAGGTTTCGACTTGACTTGACAGAAATTTTAGAAAAAAAAATTAATAATTTTAAAATTATTGGCTGTTTGTGTTGATCCAGTTCCAACCGAAGCTCCTTGCGGTGACCATCACTTATCCTTGGAGATTCATCCAAATTCAATCGGACAAAAAAAATTAGTTTTATTAATAGATAATCTAGTGCCTGATCGAAGCTTTTTTTTTCTTTCTTAAATTAACAAAATGGCAGCCTTAGGAAATTTTTTTCAAGATTTTCGGGAAAAAAACCAACAGTTAATTGTTTATAACAAATCGAAATAAAAAAAAATCCTTCGATCAGGCACTAGTTTTTCATGTTTTCAAAAAGCTGTATAAGGGCCATAAAATAGTTCTTCAGCCGTTGTAGCAGCTTCCAAAAATGCAATAAACAAAAATCGATTTCTTGAAAATTCTAAGTACACCTAACCCCTTAAACATATCGACAAGTTCTAAAGACTATGAAAATTATTTATCATTCTCATTTTTTATTTTATAGGAAAGTTAAAAATAATAAAAAAAATCGTTTGTGTTTGATGTTTCCTTAAATGTGTTTGATGTTTCCTTTATGCTCAAATTTTCATCAAATTTTCTCTATCACATCACTTTAAAAAGTCCTTTCATGTTTCGAAATTATGCATTCCTCATAAGAAATTTGAAATTTTAGGATCTTTTAAATATAGATACTCGCTAAGTTTATTTTTATATATCGTGTCAACCTCCTTAAGTTTGGACATTTTTTTCAAATTAATACTTTTATATATTTTATTTTTAAAATCTTCTATGATCGACCCATTAGCATATTCATTTACTATCTCGTGTTCCTGTGATTCTACACAAACAAGCACACGCACACACACACACACACACACACACACACACACACACACACACACACACACACACACACACACATCTCCGAGCCATATCGTCACTTAGACACGCAACCCTGGGAAGCTGATGCGACCGGCAAGGCCGTGATCTGGTCCTGTGCAGATTATCCTTTTCAGGAAGCAGCGAAGAGAGACGATGGCTTCGTAAGAACAAAAATCAAGGGAGTATATTACTACAGCTGTTATGCGCCTCCCAGACTGACGATTGACGAGTACTCCACTTTTCTCGACAGACTGGTCAAAGATGCCAAGGAACACACACCGGTAGCAATTGCCGGAGATTTCAATGCTTGGGCAACCGAGTGGGGCAGTAAGGAGACAAACAAAAAAGGTCAAGCGCTACTTGAGGCCATCTCCACCTTGGACGTGGTCTTGTTGAACACTGGTGAGAAGCCCACCTTTGTGAAAGGTGAAGCAACCTCCGTAGTGGACCTCACGTTTGTCAGCAGCAGTCTCACCAGGAATGGCAACAGCTGGGTCGTAAGCGACATCTACACGCACAGCGACCATCAGGCGATAATGTGGGAGATACGCAGTGATCAGAGACGCAGAGGCCCATTACTAAAGTCGAATTCTCTCGGCTGGAAAGTTAAGAGTTTCGACGCGGACCTCTTCCGCGAGGCACTGGATCACAATGATCTCACTGGAGACAACGCCACCACAAAATCTAAAGAAGTAATACAAAGGGTCATGGATGCATGCGATGCCACAATGCCCAGAAAGGGATCTGGCAACAAATGGCAGGGGGTGCATTGGTGGAATGACCACATCGCCTCTCTAAGGAAGGAGTGCCATTGCGCCCGAAGACTAGCGCAGCGGGCTAGGAGAAAAGCCACCTTTGAAGCACTGGAAGCAGCGCATAAGGAAGCCCGACTAAAACTCAATAAAGCAATTAAGAGGAGCAAAGATGACAGCTGGCACGAACTTCTCAGCGAAGTGGAGAAAGACCCGTGGGGCAGACCATATAAAGTGGTCATGGCTCGGCTGAAAAGCCAGCCAATGCCATCACCTACCGATCCGGAACTAATGGAGAAAATTGTGAGCCATCTCTTTCCACATCAGCCCGAGCTCAACTACCAAGTAGACCAGGACGAAAAGGAAGATATCCCGCTAATCACAGAGGACGAGATTCACAAAGCTAGTATTAGGGTGGGTAACACTAAGGCCCCTGGCCTAGATGGTATCCCAAATCTAGCTCTAAAGACAGCCATTGCAGCAGCACCAGAGATGTTCCTCGACATGTACAACACATGTCTAAAAGAGGGCATCTTCCCGGATAAATGGAAGTGGCAGAGACTTGTGCTCCTCCCGAAAGGGAAAAAGCCACCGGACGAGCCTTCATCTTATCGTCCCCTCTGCATGTTAGACACGGCAGGGAAAATCCTTGAACGCATCGTCCACAATAGGATTGAAGAAGCGGTCGCGGGAACCCTAGCGGACAACCAATATGGCTTCAGGAAGTCTCGATCCACCCTGGACGCAATAAACCTCGTGGTAAATACTGCCAGGGAAGCGATCGCAGGGAAACGGTGGCATAGAGGAGCAAAAGAGTATTGTTTGATAGTCACATTGGACATCAAAAACGCCTTTAACTCGGCGAGATGGGACTGCATCATGGATGCGATGAACCGGATGAACGTACCACGGTACCTTCGGAACATGGTTGCGGACTATCTCAACGAACGATACCTCATGTACGATACGGAAGATGGACCGCGTAAATACAGGGTGACGGGGGGAGTCCCACAAGGCTCTGTCCTTGGCCCCCTACTTTGGATTATCCTTTATAACGCTCTACTGAACATGCTACTGCCAGAAGGAGTCAAACTCATTGGGTTTGCTGACGATCTAGCCATGGTGATCACTGGAAAGCTCCGAGAAGTTATCAAAATGCGTTTTGAGCAAGCTTTCTCAGGGATCAGCGAATGGCTTCGATCAGTCGGCCTCCAGCTCGCAGAGCATAAAACGGAAGCCGTGCTCGTGACAAGTAGAAAAGTGGTGGAGACCATGGTCATCACAGTCGGTGATTACGAGATCACCACTCAGCCATTCCTACGGTATCTGGGGGTGATGATAGATATGAGACTCAACTTCAAAGAGCAGGTTAACCAAATCAGCAAAAAGGCGTCTGGAGTCGTTACTTCACTAGCAAGGCTCATGCCTAACGTAGGTGGCCCCAAGCAGAAGAGGAGATTGCTGCTTACATCAGTTATCACCTCGGTAATGACATACGGGATTGCCATATGGGGCGACGCGCTGAAAACTCGAGAGTGTAGGCGAAGGGCTGCGGCAGTCTACCGCGTCAGCGCCTTGAGGGTAGCCTGTGCTTTTCGCACAGTATCAGAGGATGCCATTAATGTCATCGCGTGTATACTACCCATCGAGGTACTTGCTCAAGAGCGTAAAACGCTCTACCAGCAAAGAAGATCTGAGGCGAAGCACACAGCGAGAGAGGAGAGCCTGCGAATATGGCAGACTATGTGGGACACCTCCACGAAGGGAAGGTGGACTCATAGATTAATCCCACGAGTGGAGACCTGGGTGAACCGTTCACATGGGGAATTAAACTATTACCTCACCCAATGGCTATCGGGGCACGGATGCTTTCGGGAGTATCTCTATAAATTTAATCATGAAGACTCACCGGAGTGCCCAGCCTGCGAAGGGAAGAATGAAAACGCAGAGCATGCATTCTACTACTGTCCACGTTTCGGCAAGTCCCGAGATACCTTAGAGGAGCTGCTCAACGCAAACATCACCCCAGAGAATACGGTGGAGCTAATGACCTCATCGACCTCAGCTTGGGATGCAATTAGCGCCTTTGCTGCCGAGGTAATGACAAAGCTTCGCTCCGCCGAGCGAGAGCGGAATAGATGATACTGCATCTTGAGTAAGACGAGGGAGGTGTGGTCATCTCATCACAATGGAGGAAGAGCTGCGGCTATGGCCTCTCCCGCGAAGTAGTACCTAACGGTGGTTCCGCGGGAGAAGGAAAAGGTCAATGATGAGAGGAAGGGTTTTAGTCGGTGCGAGTCCGACACACGGGGAAGTTTCACTTCCTTATGGTGCGTAGGCATTTCCCCCCTCAGAAAAAAAAAAAAAAAAAAAAAAAAAAAAAACACACACACACACACACACACACATACCTATATGCATAAACATATGAAGGAGCTGTCAGAAACGGAGATGATCTAGTTGACATGAAACATAATGAAGAAAAAGAAGAAGAATTTAAATCGGATTCTTTTGATATAAAAAATTCTTTCAACAGAATTTTCTTGTAAAATTTGTCAAAGCACGTTAGATCAGTGATACAAAATATGCTTGGAACAAAATGAAGAATTAGTTAATTAATATTTTTAAGTAGATTTTTTTTATAAATTTTTTTACAAATTAATCCTGTAGAAATCAACGAAAAATATATTTAATTATGACAGATTTTAATAAAAATTACATATATTTTCAAAATTTTCAACTACCTATAATAAACAAAATATTTAAATGACTTGCTTTTAATAAAAAATAATAATCAAAAATCAAAAGTAATTAATAGAACTATCTTTACAATTTTATTTTAAATATTTTTAGAACATTTCAATATTAAAATTATTCTTTTGTTTATTATAGTTTTCACATCATTTCCTATATAATAAACATACTTTTAACGAAATCGAAAACACAAAAAATTTCGGTCATATTTCATACATTAATATTTTATTTGCCATATAGAAATATTAACTCAACCATACAAAAATAAAGATATTTTTATCTTTTTTTAACTCTAATAAACAAGAGATTTAAATTACTTGTTTTTAATTAGAAAAAATGATCAAAAATATAATTTTATTTTAAAATAATATTTTAAGAACTAATTTTCAATATTAATTTTTTAAATAAATAATAAAAATACAGTGTCTTCGTATTTCTAATAATATAAAAGCATTCTGACTAACTGATAAAGACAACATGACAAAAATAGTAAAAATAAATATTTCCATTAAAATTTCAAATTCGTAAAAATCGGCTTAACAATTTTTCCATATAGGTAATACATTTAAAGTACCTAAAAAAACACACTTTTTATAATTTAAAATTCAAAACTTTGACATATGAATGAATAATTTTCTAGTAAAAGTTTTTACGATCCATTAATAATTTATAAAATACAGTTAGATATGTAATGCACATAGAGAGTACATATGAACATATAAGCTACATATTACCTTATAAATTATTCATAGATAAAGAAAAAACTAGCATTACAGCCGCGATTACAAATTCATATACGATACGTGGGATTCATGTACAAGATGGATGAATGAAACATTATATGTTTAGCAACATAGTACTATGGAATTATAAATAAATAAAAGGTATAACAGACTTAAACTTTTCTTAACACGTTCATGACGTGAGCTAACTTACAAAATTTCACCAAATACGTAATCTTGTTTTTACTGAAAATCATTTTCATGTGCGTTTTTTTAAGGTGACTTGAATTATAAAAAAAATAAAACAGGCAAGTGCATGTTTGGCACGCACATAATAGGGTTCCGTAGTCATTCTCACTACTTTTATAAAAAAAGTTAAATCAAAATTTTCGTGACTGAAGAGTTAACATTAAAAAGTCATTTGACTTTTATTATTGCATTTTAGAAGACCTACCAAATGACACTCTACTCAATAAGGTAAATGAAAAAAATGTAAGTTCACTTTTCAGTCTATGAAAGGGGGGTCCAAAATATTTTTAACAATGCTCGTTATAATTTTCAGTGAAAGTACTAATTGAAACCTACATTCTTATTTTTTTCAGATTTTTTGAATCGATAGTTTAGAAAATATAGGGGGGAGGGGCGCTCAGACAACGACATTAAAAAACAAATATATCGTGACTGCAGGGTTGAAATCAAAAAGTTATTTGACATTTTTTATTGCATTTAAGGAGACCTATTAAATGACACCCCATTTATTAGGGTAAGTGGGAAAAAAATGTGAGTTCACTTTTCAGTCTATGAAAGAAAACTTGTAAAAAGGTCACTTTATTTTTGGACCTCGAAAATTTTATAAAAATTTATTTTTTACGTTGATGTATCACTTGCTCTAAATTCCATAGCTAATCCATAGATACTATAACAAAATTAATAATCTCATTATTATCAACGTGCAAATTTGCTAGGTCCTTTATAATACCGGACATTAATGTATTTTGACATCATACCAGTGATAGTTCTGCTAGACAATTTTGTGATCACGTGACAAACAGGTTGAATATTACATTTTCAAATTGATTTATTATTAAAATATTGACTTATTACACGTAAAAAACACTTGATTTTAAATTATAGTAACATTTATATACTACCCTATTAACAACATTTTAGTATTTATTATTAATAGTGTCAAAAAACAAATACCATATTACAATATCAACGATTTGTTTGAAGAAGATAACTTTTTTTATTAAACGACGTAAAATATTATTTACATTCCTTTCGAAATTGTTGAATGGCATTCGTAAGTAAAGTAACTGTTTGCATTTTCAGGATAGAAAAAAGTGTCGTTTTTTACACAGAAGTTGAAATTCTTTGCGTTTCTATATCGGAAAATTTATTGTTCATGAATTTTAGTGCTTTTTTATTTTATGTAATATATGTGTCTACATTTTTATGATAAATTAATAACATTTTATACCACTTAATGTTGAACATACATATTGATATACATGTATAGTCGTATCATAGATCATCCATGAGCGGCAGAACATTTTTACTACAAGGGAGGGAACACGACCATTTGTTAATCAGGGGGAAGGGAATTGAATTTACAATTTATATTGAATTAAGAGGTTAGGCATGTATTAAGAAATATGATAATAGGTATTTTCTTATAAAAATATATATAATGGTAAAATTATCGAAAATGGCAAAGGAAGTTTTATATTGAAAAAGCTGGGCCCGCCGCTCGCGTGGACTACGGAATTATTGTTTAGGATTTAAAAAAAATATAGTTGAATTAAGTATAAACACGATTAGTTATTTTTCTATTAAAAACCAAATAACACTTAAATTACCTACCTAATAAAAGCGAATCAGAACAAAAAGTAAAAATAATATTTGTTCTAATTAAATTTAAAAGTTAATTATTGAAAACAAAATAAACAACTGCTGGTCGAGCGCAGTATGTCCCCTCTCTCCCCGTGACACTTTATCTGAGTTCGCGCGTATTGTCAAGAATAATATGTTATTATATGTATATTTCACGTTATTTCCTAAACCAAAAGATCAAATTGGATTCTGTAAAAGGCAAAGTATATCTACATTAAGTACTTATGATGATGAAATCATTTATTTCGATAAGGATTAAAGTTTTGCAGGTCATAAGCCAATGTAAAGAGAACCCAAATATTTTATGTTTTCTTTGTAACATAAAAGCAGTCATTGTGGCTTAAATATAAAAGTTAGACATATGGTGTCGAGGACTTTATTGTAAGACTTTTGATTCTACACAATTTTTTAATACATTATTTTGTTCTATATTCAACGGTTTAGGCAGCGTATTGCAAAAAAGCGCGCCGACGGAAATTTTTTTTCGGACTTGATTTACTATTATCGTCACTGCTTAGTTGTTATGTTACCTAACGTAACAAAATATAGCCTATAATCTGGCCAGAGAATGTACCTATGAATTAAAAAAGAAACCACGTAAATCGGATAAGCGGTTCTCGAGTGATAAGCGCACTAACGGACAGACAGACAGACAGACGTTGAGCTTTAGATATATGTATTAAGAATAATTCGGTCAGACTTGTACTAAAGGGAAACATGAGTTGACGGCGGAAAAAAAATAAGTGAATTTTGGAAATTATTATCTCAAAAACTATTTGTTCGATTTCATCCAAGTTTATTTTATTCTAAAGTCTAAAGTATTATTATTTAGACATCTTTACAAATTTTTTTTATGAGTATAAATCGACTGGGAGCGATTCTGTCATGGCAGGTGTAAAACATATCCTTCGATGTGGTTCCCAGGATTACTGGCAGTCGGTTGAATTGAAATAGAAAATTTAAAGAGATTCTTAGAAGTTAATGTATGAAGCCCTTCGGTACGTAGGATTTAAAAAAAATTGGCGATTTGTTCGTTCATCCGCCCAACCGCATTTCGTAGAATGCCCCACAACTTCCAAAATTCTTGGAATTTAAATATGAATCTTAAACGTTATCCTCGGGTTGCACAAAGCAAAATAATTCACGATTAGTTAATCAGTGTTTTCAATTCATGATTAATGTTTATTAACTTATTCTCAATTTGTAAATTAACAATTTACTAAATATGACAATTTAGAGCAGTGGTTCCCAAACTCTTTTGGCCCACGTACCCCTTTTCATAGTCAAAACTTGCCCACGGACCCCATTTCATAGCCAAAACTTTCCCACGGACCCTGGATGAAAAACTACTAAATTTTGACAGGCGCAGTTGATTTTAGTACCACTTCGCCAATTTTTATTCGATTACGTTGAAATTTTAACACAATGAAGAAGATAGATAAAGCTACTAATGTAGTGAATAACATTAAAATTGGACAAAAATTGTTTGTGTTAATGCGCTTTGAATTTTGAAAATTGCCGAATTTTTGCTAAAAATAGTTTTTTTTTCGTTTAAAAAATGATTTTCGAAGGGAATAACTTTATGAATGTATATAATTTAAGGCTTTTTAGTTCAATTAGGACCCATAGCTTCATTCTGAATGAACTTTGGTTGAAGTCATTGATTCAAAAAATATATATACGAATTTGAATGTTTGCATATCGAAAAAAAACATTTTTTTGCAATATTGCAAAAACAAGAGCTGATTGGGCAAAATGGTGGTCATTTTTGGATTCAGCGTGTCCAAATTATCCTTAAAAAGTTGTTGTATGCCTTGCAGCAAAATGGCTGTCGGCCAGTGTAATTTATTCATTGTTATTTATTTTAACTTCCATATTAATAAAAATGTGCGCGGACCCCCTGACGTTGTTCAGGGACCCCCAAATCGATTTCAATTTTCCACGGACCCCCTGAACGATGCCAGGGACCTCTTGGGGTCCGTAGGGACCACTTTGGGAACCACTGATTTAGAGGTTTGCAGCAACAACGAGTTAACTCCATTTTTAGGCCAAACTGAGTTAACAACCGTTTCTGGGGGGAAAAATCATTCTTTCGTTTAGTTCAATTAAGAATTACCTACCGTTGATAGTTCTCAAGGTATCCGCTAGAATGAGTTAGTTGCTTCATTCGCTGGGTCAAAATGGAGTTAACTCCAAGAGCTGACTCTTTGTTTTTAGGCTTAGAATTTAATTAGTAGTGTTAGTACACTCGTTACGGTGTTCTTTCTTGAAATAAACAAATTTTCTTGAAAATTGTTCTTATTTCCTTACTTTAAAAAGAAAATAATTTTCAACTATTGGGGGCAAAAAGGAGTTATCTCCAGAATAAAAATGACTTTGTTTTTGGGCTTAGAATTTAGTTAGTAGACTCGTTACTGTGTTCTTTCTTGAAATAAACAAATTTTCTTGAAAATTGTTCTTATTCAATGCTTTCTTACTTTAAAAAGAAAATAATTTTCAACTATTTGGGCCAAAAAGGAGTTAACTCAAGAATAAAAAAGACTCTTTGTTTTTGGGCTTAGAATTTAGTCAGTACACTCGTTACTGTGTTCTTTCTTCAAAATTGTTCTTATTCAATGCTCCCTTACTTTAAAAAGAATAATAATTTTCAAATATTTGGGGCAAAAAGGAATTATCTCCAGAATAAAATTGACTCTAGAATTGCGAATTTGACGAATTTCTCAATGGAATTTGGCCAAAACATGTGGTCGGTTACAAATAATAATTGGACGAAGACAAAGGCGATTTTAATACATTCTCAATTTTTTAAACAGTTTTTTCTATTTTCCCACAAACTATAAAAACTGGAGATAACTCCTTGTTGCTGCAGACAACTCAATTTTTTGTCTTATAATATGTATCATAACCGTTATATTTTTTAAATTGACGTAATAATGCTTAGAAAACAACTGATTAACTAATCGATAATTATTTTGTTTGTGCAACCCGGGGTAAGACTACAAACTTTAAGGCAAGCTAAAAACTAACAGACAAAAACACTTTTTCTACTCATATGTTCCCCCTTAATTATTGATATTTTATAATAAACAAGTAAAAAATAAAAAATAAAATGAAAAATGTTGATTTCGAAAAAAAAATTTACGAAGCCGCAGAGAATTTCTGGTACATTACACGATTATAAGACATACTATATTAAAGTCACATCACGTATGCATTCAAATCTGTGTTATCAACTGGGTCACGATATAGATTGCTCTAGTTTTTTTCTATCTGTCAATATGAAAATACCGATATACCCTATATAGTAAAATAAAACTATTCCGTGCTTATGCTGGAATTCCACAGTACATTTTGCACAAAATTACCTATAATATACTGAATGAATATAAAGTATCATATCCTGATAAAAATGTAAAAAAATAGAAATAAAATACTTAAAAAAGATTGGTAGTGATAGAAAATGTACGTAAACGTGAAGCGACGTTAATTTAAGGCTTAAATTATAAATGCACCTTTTTTTAATAATAAACAATTTTATACTATTCGTTTTCACTTATAACAAGTCTTATCAAATAATTCAAAAACATCCAATTTGTACATTTATTGGATTAATTAATGTTTTGGATGCTGATAATTTTTTTTAATAAATTTTTTTTAATAAATTCAATAAATGTACAAATTGGATGTTTTTGAATTATTTGATAAGAAAATAAGCCTACTTTGTTTTGACTTTTAGTTGTAAATATTTATTTTTTGATCAGAAAATCATTGCATTTATGGAATTCAAAATGTAAATAACTTGACTAAAACTAAACAGATTTGAAAAAATCAAATAGCACCGTATTTAGAATGAAAAAACCTTTCAAATGACGTATCACTTGCCCTATCATGCTATTTAAAATTTTAAGGGTTGTGCTCATAGCGCTGAGGGTTGAAAAAAATCTTCCAAAAATTTTATAGCAAAAGATGTCCCCCTTGAAAGCAAAATCGACGTGTTGGAGATTTTTTCGAAATCTTATTTTAAATGACCAAAAGCGCGCCTGTTTCGTTTTACTTGGGCCATCCTGTATATATGAGTTAACCTCAAATATTTTAAAACACTAAACAAAATTTGTTTATTTGAAGCAAGTATAAATAGATTTCCAAAACGTATCATCCGAACACCATGCTTTTTAATGCCCAGTAGTACAGGCAATGAATGGAAAAATTGCCCTGTTCTTGGAACAAATTAGGAGTGCGATGAAATTTGGTACCAATATAGTATATTGTATGTATGTACACAAAAGTCCCCATCTATAGGCCTTGTGGAAAATTTGTTAGAGCCGTTTGAAGTTTTATTTTGTTATTCTCGAATAACTTCAAGACAAATAAAGATACAGAGGCGTGCCTTATATCAAAATTTTCAAAAATGTTTACTTTTCAGCAATATTTCAAATTTTATTCCAATGTGTGCACCTAAATTGCTGAAAAGTTGCGATGAACTCGAAAATTAAGCGCGTTTAATCAAAAAATTATGTTTAAATGGATTTTTATGCTCTTAAAACTGATAATAGAAAGAAATGTCCTGTACAAAAGTTGTGGAGAATAAAATTTTACATATTTTTATGTAAACTGCAATATTCAAAGTGTGAATATTTATTAGATATTTCTTTTTTTAGGTAGTCGAAAAAACAAAATTAATTTAAAAAATCATATAAATAGTATGCTATGAAAATTAGTATTACATTGAAAATAGCACGATATTATAGAAAATTAATGAAAATAAAGGTAAATTATAATTCCAATACTTCCATAAGACTTTAAGTAACATATTATGACTACAATGTACTGAGGTTATACATTGTAGCCCCTCGATTGAATATTATTGTATGATTTAATAGTTTTAAATATGAATCTTCAAGATATTTGATTTTATCTTTAAAATACGGATATTAGAGTAGAACAAAATCAGAGTGCCGTAAAAATGTGCATATATGTAGTACTTATATTACTTTACATGTGTGAAAAAGTCCTCACGAATTGGGTATGTGGAAAAAAAATTATAACGATTTTAATGACGATTTATTAAATTACAATATATCATGATGTTTTTTATCTGAATATTTACATACTATTTATCTCTGTATAACATACACGTTATGAACACTTAAATTATGATTATTTAGATATAGATTTTTCTTTTTTAAATCAAACGATTTTTAAGACATAAATTTATTTGTTTAATTCGATTATATAAAAATATATCATATCATGTATTTTGTACTTGTTTGTACATATGCTTATAACTTTTCTTTCGGAGTATCAATTAATGGGGACTTTCATACAGGCGTGGGAGATACGTTATTAAGCGCATCTGAAAAAGTCCTCAAACATTGGAGCCATAGGAAAAAAGTTATAGCTGTTTTATAACTACGGTGTGGTAAATTGTGATCTATATAACTTATTAACAGTAAATTTATTTATAGGTGGTTCTACCAAAAAACTGGAACTAAATTTTATTTTTATTTGACTAATGTATCGTTCATATTAAAAGAAATTTTTTTTTTAATTCCCAACGGGACTCTCCATAAAACATTCTTTAGTTTTAAAAAATAAATAATTTTACATTTTGTTCAGAATTTTGAGTCTTTTATACAGAAGAGGTATAATATATATTCCTTTTTTAAACATTCGAAAGTATCACAAACATAATTAATAATGAATAGCATATTTTATGGATTCTCGATGAGAATTTTTTTGTAATTGGTCACTTCTTTCTTTATGAAATATATTTATTTATTTATATATTTTTTAACTAAAGAATATCTTATGGAGAGTCACGATAGGAAATAAAAAATTAATTACTGCTTTCAATATGAACGTTATAATCGTTATATATGAACGTTAGTCAAATATAAATAAAATTTAGTTCCAGTTTTTTGGTAGAACCACCTATAAATAAATTTACTGTTAATAAGTTATATAGATCACAATTTACCACACCGTAGTTATAAAACAGCTGTAACTTTTTTCCTATGGCTCCAATGTTTGAGGACTTTTTCAGATGCGCTTAATAATGTATCTCCCACGCCTGTATGAAAGTCCCCATTAATTGATACTCCGAAAGAAAAGTTATAAGCATATCTACAAACAAGTACAAAATACATGATATGATATATTTTTATATAATCGAATTAAACAAATAAATTTATGTCTTAAAAATCGTTTGATTTAAAAAAGAAAAATCTATATCTAAATAATCATAATTTAAGTGTTCATAACGTGTATGTTATACAGAGATAAATAGTATGTAAATATTCAGATAAAAAACAGCTAGTAATAAGTTACATCATGATATATTGTAATTTAATAAATCGTCATTAAAATCGTTATAATTTTTTTTCCACATACCCAATTCGTGAGGACTTTTTCACACATGTAAAGTAATATAAGTACTACATATATGCACATTTTTACGGCACTCTGATTTTGTTCTACTCTAATATCCATATTTTAAAGATAAAATCAAATATCTTGAAGATTCATATTTAAAACTATTAAATCATACAATAATATTCAATCGAGGGGATACAATGTATAACCTCAGTACATTATAGTCATAATATGTTACTTAAAGTCTTATGGAAGTATTGGAATTATAATTTACCTTTATTTTCATTAATTTTCTATAATATCGTGTTATTTTCAATGTAATACTAATTTTCATAGCATACTATTTATATGATTTTTTAAATTAATTTTGTTTTTTCGACTACCTAAGAAAAGAAATATCTAATAAATATTCACACTTTGAATATTGCAGTTTACATAAAAATATGTAAAATTTTATTCTCCACAACTTTTGTACAGGACATTTCTTTCTATTATCAGTTTTAAGAGCATAAAAATCCATTTAAACATAATTTTTTGATTAAACGCGCTTAATTTTCGAGTTCATCGCAACTTTTCAGCAATTTAGGTGCACACATTGGAATAAAATTTGAAATATTGCTGAAAAGTAAACATTTTTGAAAATTTTGATATAAGGCACGCCTCTGTATCTTTATTTGTCTTGAAGTTATTCGAGAATAACAAAACAAAACTTCAAACGGCTCTAACAAATTTTCCACAAGGCCTATAGATGGGGACTTTTGTGTACAGACATACAATAATGTATACTACATTGGTACCAAATTTCATCGCACTCCTAATTTGTTCTTTTTCATTCCATTCATTGCCTGGACTACAGCAAAAATGAGTTCAAAAAACTTTTGATCAGCAAATCACGTACTTATAATACTTCATAGTTTCAGCCAATTTGATCGTACGATCACTTACATCAATTTTGTGGGGAGTCTTTTCTAAAAAATAATATATTCACGACAGACATTATCTATATCAAACATTCAGAACACCCCATTTATACGCAATGTTTTCGGTGGCACGTTTTGAACCCTTGAACCACATTTTTCTCTGTTCTTTCTATTCCTCCAATAATCCATCCCCGATGCCAGGACCGGTCTAGAGGGAGCCTATTATGTAAACCCATACATTATTAGATATGCATTTTTATAGTTCATAAATTAAATTTAATATCTTACGACGCTCTTTTGTTACAAGAAATATGAATATTGTAATGGAGGACATAATTTTCTTGGGTAAGTTTATTGGTGAGTATTATATTTTTCACTAGGAAATTTTCTCTGTTGATATTGCAGGGATAAATCACGTAAAATAATTACTTGGTGTTTTGTTGGTTACATATTTAACCCTTTCAGCTACAAATTTTTATTCAGCAAAATATAAATATTTCTGGAGTACCTGCAGAAATATCTTCATCAATTTTGAACTAGTTTCTATTTTAGGTGTAAAAAAAACTAGGAAATTGTGGGGAAAATGCCATTACTACACAGAAAAAAATAATTCATCTGTGTTAAAAAAGGTGATCAATGTAAAAAATCCGGGATCGATTTGGCTCCGATAGAGGTTGTTTGTTATTATGATAATTTTTTACCAATATGGAAATATCTACGTTTATTTTATTGATAAATTATATTATTATGTACTAACAATGTTCTTATCACGGTGAAAATTTTGTTTCGTATTGAAAACATATATTTCAAATAAGTACAAAAAAATACTTCATAAATGACATCACTGAATTTACCATATCGAAAATTGCATTTTCACTAGTTGGGTGGTGTAAAAAATATTCACACTGATAGATATTTATTAATACAACCATTATGTTTAATCTATTTGAGTTTCGTTAGTTGGTGTAATAAATTATTTATTAATTTGACAAATGAAAATATTTTAAGATAAACATGAATATATATTTTTAAAATTAATAAAATATCCTCAATAAGATTTTTTTATTATAATATTTATAAAACATTTTTCCATCTAAAATTTTCAAAAAGATCGAGATTTTTTCTGTGTATGTCTTTAAGATACAGTCGAGTCTCGTTATGAACAGGGGTGTAGGGGAATATAATTCTAAGAATTCGTGTACCCCCACTCTTTCAGCACAGGCGACGGTCGTAAGTTGAACTTCCCCTACTTTTTAAGCGTGTGAGTGTGTACGTGATTTTTTCCAGTATCTCGTTATGAGTCCGTTTGACTAAAGTGGTTATTTATTAATGATATAGCCTAGTGTTTACAAAAAAAGTAACCTAAAAATTGTTGACTTCTCCTAATACGTAAATAAACATTTTTGATACATAAAAAATTAATCAGTAAGTACTTTTACAATTAAAATTTTTAATTTATGTGGATGTACAAGTTTAACTATTAAGTTTATTTTACCTTATTTTATTTGTTACTTTAAAAAGTTATTGTTAGAAATTTATAAATTAAATTTTTTTCATCATCCAATTTTCACTGGATACAAGTAATTGAAATTAACTTTACTAATAATAAATAAAACATGATATAAAAATATATATTAATTAATTACTAACTGTCGATAGAATTGAATAAACAAATTAACACTTAATTTATTTTAATAGCGAGGCGGTCTCATATCGAGACTCTAAAATGAATTTTTTTTTCACCTTATGGAGGGGGAAGATCTTCCGCGAAAGTCCTAGTAGACGGACTCATAACGAGCGGACTCATAACGCGACTCGACTGTATTGTTTAAATAAATACAATTTTAAATTTATTTGAAACGATATATTTTATAAAAAAAAAATTATAGATACGAGCTCTTCAAACAATCTGTGGCAAATGCCATCGGCAGGGCCCAAAAGAATAAAATGTACCTATTATTTTTATTACAACTTTCTTTTAAGTTGATTACTAACATAATTAAGTATTGTGATCGTGAAAGTAATTTAAATCGAAATTTTGGTGAAAATATCCTTTCTTAAGGTCATTCGATCACTAGACGAGTTATTAGATAAAAATGTGAATTTAATGTATGTCATAATACAATATTCAATGCGTTGATATTTGCAATTTGAAAAAGATCTACCGTACAGTTTAGAAGAAATTAATTATCAAAGTTAGTAATTTTAACATGGGAGATATGGCGAATCATACCGGCAACTGCATGTATTTGCATATATCGGATTAAATAAATTAGACAACAGTTTAAAAAACTAAATAATAGATTGATTGAATATAACAGATTGTGTCAAAAATAAAAAAAAGTACTTTTACCGTTTAGTTCGTGATAAATATTGATTTAAAAATCAGACAAATTGTATACGTCATTATCATTCATATTTGATTTTAATTAACATCACAATCTGACAACATTGCATTCAAAACCGTAGATAAAGAAAAGACAAATAACAACACTTACAAAATGATTTACATATTCTATGTCCGCATATTTAAAAAGCTATATAATAAAATGAAATAATATTACATATTTTTACTTTATAACGTATTTTTATTATTGAAAACCGAAAAAAGTACATTTTTCATGTACTTATGTATGTTTATTAAATATAATTCTCATAATTCTATGTAAACCATAGACATATAGTACTAGACAGCGCGATCTGTATCGTACATTTGTAAATGTGGATCACGCTGTCCAGTACTATATGTCTATGGTTTAAACTGACAGCGATTCTTTATTGTTTTTAAAACGGTACAATATTGCCAGATTTATTTTGAGTTGAAAACAAGTAGAGTCAAATAATGAACTTTTTAAATATTTAATAGTATAATTGTTTAAAAATCAAATGACGGATAATCTTATGATACGAGTAAATAAAAAAGACATTTTTAGATATTCATATATTTTCTATATGTTGCATAAAAAATAGTTGTATTTTCCATTAGCGTAGTATATTCTATGGCACTGATCGAATTACCTTAACGTTTGTTAAAACTGCATTTAAATAGATGATATTCTAATCCAGGATACGAAATTTTATTTTTTTTTATTTTTGTATGAATTCGAGAAACATAACAATTAAGTTTGTTACAGACTGTTTATTGATGTAATTATTTATCTACATTATAAGCCCCCATTCCCCCTTTCTTGTAATGTTTTCTGAGGACGTCCTTGAGTATCAAAAAGTTGAACCAAACTGAAATTCATACAATGATACCGCCATAAAAATTTACCCGATTATAGACATGTTTTGCTGACAATAAGAAACAATCTTATACTTGACCAAATGAAATTTTTATTATTCTACATAAACTAATGTGAGTAAAAGAATACATACAGTGGCGTAGCTATAGAAATGGGTCCCCAGACAATTTTTCAAAAGGGGGCCTTCAGAATTTATGAATAAATGACAAATCAGCTTTTTCACTTAAAACTTTTTTTTTATCATTCCGATTCTAAAATAATCTGCCGTGTGCCACGGGTCTTTCTTATACATAATAATGACAGTGAACAGTATACGTGATTTATATTTTATTGAAGGATATTTCTGACAAACTAATAAAAGATAGAAAAAAATGAATGGGACATAAACTATCGATATATTATTATAAACATTATGTATAGAACGAATTTTGTTTAACATAATTACTGACGAAAACGGATGTTTATTCTTGTCATTTTTTTAAATTTTGGATTTATTTTTGAAATAAGACAAAAATGTCGAGTATGTTATTATCTATAATTTATAATCTGCATCATTATTTAGAATAATCTATACTGGTTGTCGGGTGATTTGACCGTACGGACTCATACCGTCAAGACACCCGGCGACCACTGCAAACTAAATGAAATAGAGTGTACAGTGTTTATTCTCAATTTTACGAATAAGAAAGACCCATGATACATATGGCAAACACGTACAGTCTCTGTGATACGTATAAGAAAGTCCGATGACACTCATCGCAGATATTTCTTCTCTGTTATATTGTTATGAACCATTTGAAATGTACTTAAAACGGATACTTAGTAAAAAAAAATTGTTTTTTCGAAAAAATGAATAGAACATAAATTATAGATACTAATATTACCTACAATTTTCAACTTGGATATTTTTCTCTAATTCGCACTGTTTCAATGTAATTAGAAAAATTCAAAAATCGATGTAGGTAAACATCCGTTTCCGGTTGAAAGATCGTTTTCAAAAATAGGAGGTTTTCATCCCATGAAAAAATTAATCTTAAGTATAAAGTTTCACCCTTCTACGATTGTCGTATTTGAGTTACAGCGCCCACAGACAGACAGACACACAGACATCATGGCGAAAATAGTCAGAATGGATTCAGGGAAGGTCAAAATTGATAATTCCATCAAAATCCGGATTTCGAAAAAAATCGCGTTTACAATACTTACTTATACTATATGTATATTTCATATACATTGGTATAAGAAAGTAAAAAACACTTTTGGAGCCCCCCTGATGCTCGGGGCCCCAAGTAATCTAACTAGCTAGACCGGGCGGCGGTAGTTACGCCATTGAATAAATAAATTAAAAAAAACTGTATAACATCTATTACAATAAATTTGTTCGAGTCCCTTCCTGGTACTCTGACACTAAGAAACACTCACTTTTTATGTCGGGAGCTTTTAAACCTCCCTACCCTTGCCGGATGTCGCTAGTGACACATACCGCAATATTTTTTTCGGCAGACCAGATATATGCCGCGTCATTTGGACGATAGTAAAAAATTATGTGTTTTTTATATTTGACCCACGAATATTTTGATGGCATAGTACTAAAACCATAACACAAAAGGAATGGAAGAAAGTGCAAAATAAAGTACATGTAAATTGTTTTTTAGACGTGAGATACTTTTCATATGATATGTTCTGTAGAAAAGTATGAATATTGTAACTTGATCATATCATAGGTGTGTCATACAGGGTGTTGAAAAAGAGATCGGTATTTCGAAATAAAGCGAAAGGATCGAATTAAAAAAATAGCGCTAATGCTACACAGAAAAAAAACTCGATCTTATTGAAAATTTGAGATGATGGAAAAATGCTTTAATTTTATCTTGTTAATATAACAATATTTCCTCAATATAATAATAAAAAAATCTTATTTTCTATATTATCATGTTTATCTAAAAATATTTTTATTCGTCAAATTAATAAATAATTTATTATACTAACTATAACAAAACTCTTAAATAGATTAAACATAATGGTTGTATTAATAAATATTTATCAGTGTGAATATTTTTTCCACCACCCAACTAGTGAAAGTACAATTTTCGATATGGTAAATTCTTGATGTCATTTATAAAGTATTTTTTTGTTTTTAAAATATATGTTTTCAATATGAAACAAAATTTTCACCATGATAAGAACATTGTTAGTAATAATATATCTGCATTTATCAATAAGATAAACGTGGATATTTCTATATTGTTAAAAAATTATTAAGAAACAACCTCTATCGGAGCCAAATCGATCACGGATTTTTTACATTCATCACATTTTTTAACATATAGACACATTATTTTTTTCTGTGTAGCCAACACTGGGCCTAGATCCAAATGATAAGTTCGATTCTGAAGGCCTCTTTTTTGGTATATTATATTTTTGGTACGACTTATTAGAAACTTATTGATAAAAAATCCTTCTAACATAGTTCATGCAGTAAAGGGTTAAATGTAAACTTTTTAGCGTTTAGTAAACTCGAGATTTGGACGACTTTTAAGAATTTGTTGAAACAGAATCCGTTGTAGATATTTGTCCATTACGTCAGATTTTTTATTTATTACTACATAAAAGTGCGAAAATAACGATTTTGGTCATATTTATAAATTTATTAACAGGTAATTTTTTTCTGAAATTTTCGTTCACGGCAACAAAATTAATAGTGGTACATTTTTACTTTAACATCAACTTTTATTTTTCACTGTATGATTTTTTTGTCCACTATTTTTTAACAAAATGATCAATTTTCTTCAAATCACGCTGTAAGACAGTTAAATGTATATAGATTAATATTCAGTAATGGCAGTTATCAAAATTATATATCAACAACCATTTCTAATTCAGTACATTTAATTTAAAATTGCTCAAAACTGGGGTAGTGCCCAAGACTGGTATCAGTACTATGTACATATGTAGCTAAAATATTATTGGCTCATATACCAAAATTAATGGTATGTTAAGGGGGATAGCCACTGTGACGGGTCAAAAAATTGTCAATGTTTGGGAATTTTTTTCACATTTAATTATATATTCAACTTATTTAATATGATTTTTTATTGAAAATATTAAATATTTACAGTTACGAGCCTCGATGTAACGACCAAAAAATTTTTTATTTCTATGGTCAACTCAAAATTTTGAGAAGGGTTATATGAAAAAAAAAATAAAAATTTTATCAATATCTATATGAATGTGGCTATCATTGCACGTAGCCGTTTTATTTTATTTTATTTTTTCACAAAATGGCGATCGTTTGAAATTTTTTTTCATTCTTAAGACCTATTTTTTTATTATAGCGGTTTTAAAAATAGTAATTATCAAAATTTCAAAAATCGGCTACGTGCAACGATAGCTACTGTAATTACGAAAATTATTTTAAAAAAAATATGGTCTCGGTTCATTAGTCTTTGAGGAATCGTGTCGACCAGGTCGAAAAATGTCATTCCGAGATAAACGTGTTTAATGTTTTTGTTTTGTCATAACCAGCCGTGCTACATCGTCTCACTTAATTGACTGTTACTACGTCAATTTTCAAAATTTAAACTCAATTTATGAAAAAGAAATTTATATTTTTTTTCCGTCATAGTGGCTATCCCCCTTAATTTAATTCCTTAAGAAAATATAAACAATATTATGTAATGTACACAAATGGACATTTGAAAAGTATATTATTAAATAAATACAGCTTTAAAAAACATTTCTAGAATAATATCATACCAAAACAACAAAACAAATAATTGACAAAATACAAATTTTTATTGACTTTCATTATTTCAAAACAGTAAAAAATGTATAAGTTACGCATTCTCTACATCCAAATGTATACAATATTTATTGACATTTAGACGCACGTCACTGTTTTAAAAAGAAAAAGGGAAAAACAAAGTCACCAATCACTTTTCATTACATTTCGATATCAGTAAAAATACACCACCAAAAAAATATATTCTTAAAAAAAATATCAGTTGAAAAAGTTCATATAATAACTTATACCAGTGTTTGTTTTTTTCGATAGCTTTAAGATTAAGGCATCTAAATCTTATTTGATTTACTCAAATTCTTAGATTTCTATCGACGCAGAAAAATAAATGTTTTTAACGAAAAAAAATATATTCCACGAATGAAAAATTATTCAGAGCTTACACGAAAATACACTTTTCATTTGTTTACTTTCAAAAGTCAAGTCTCCAAATCGGAATATCAAAGAGAAACAAGATGTCTGACGCAAATAAGATTTTATAAAGTTTTATAGTAAACAGCCCAAGGGAAGAATGGGGATAGTTATAATATTTTTCCCTTTTATCTTTAACATAGTACGATGTATTTTAATATAGATATAAGTATGGAAAATCTTGTCAGTCATATTGTATTACATACCTATTTGAATTTTGAATATCAACTATTTTCAGGATTTCAGGTTCATATCGTGTATAAACGAATTTTATGTTTCTATACCGGGTGTCCCAGATAACTTTTCCAGCATGGGGATCTCAGTATCTATAAGAGATACAGGTTTGGTTAAATCAGATGAATTGTTTGTATGAAAGGGGTGAGTATTATTACACCAAAATATATTCTTAATTTTATGTGGTTTAGACGGTATACCCAAAAAACTGAAAATTCAGAATTTCTTTAAATGGCTATAACTTTTTTGTTAAAATAGATAGGTACATTTTGTTTGCGGTTTCTTAAAGTACTCTTTTGTGTAGAATTGATTAGTGTATTTAGAATTTTTATATCACTTTTAGTTTCCGAGATACAAGCCCTAACTTCAGTTTTTCTTATGGGCCGCTAAGTTGGCTATGGCATATTTGAATGTGTTTTTACTCTACTTTACAACGATGTGTCACTTGCCATATTTATTATCGGAAAAAAAAATGATAATATATTTTTTCAAATAGTTCATTGTTTCAAATATTCTTTTGTTATTTTGATTGTTGTTATTGTGATTTTTGTTTACAATTTTTGTTTTTCATAGCTCACTTAAAAGTTTGTAATAAAATACTTAATAAATATCACTGACATTTAGTATTTCGACTTTTTTTCGATAATAAATATGACAAGTGACATATCGTTGTAAAGTAGAGTAAAAAACACGTTCAAATATGATATATTCAACTAAGTGGCCCATAAGAAAAATTAAAGTTAGAGCTTGTAACTCGGAAACCAAAAGTGATATAAAAATTCTAAATACACCAATCAATTTTACACAAAAAAGTGCTTTAAGAAACCGCAAACAAAAAATACCTATCTATTTTAACAAAAAAGTTATAGCCATTTAAAGAAATTCCGAATTTTCAGTTTTTTGGTTATACCGCCTAAACCACATAGAATTATGAATATTTTTTTGTGTAATAATATTCACCACTTTCATACAAATAGTTCATCTCATTTAACTAAACCTGTATCTCTTATAGATACTGAGATCCCCATGCTGGAAAAGTTATCTGGGACACCCAGTATATGTGCAGGGAAAAAACGAAATCAATTTTTTAATAAAAATTACAGTTCCCGATTAAAAATTTCAATTTTGTATCAAAAAATATTATCAGTTTTAACATGTCTATCAAATGAGTAACTTCTACAATCTTCGTTGTAATTTTTATAATACACAATTTTTACTATATTGGTAAATAACATTTACATGATTTATTCAACTAATTATTCTTGAGTTGAATTATTTGTTAAGTGCTATACAAATTTATTTCATTTAAATTAAAAACAATACAATAAATACTAAGATTGTGTAAAATTAATTATAATTATACAGGGTGGGCCAACTTGGACTGACTGATTTAAAATGCATATAACTTTCGTATTTAAAAAAAAAACGTGTTTCTTTTTTTGCAGATTATAAACAATTTTATAAAATTTTATAATGTCTTCATACTCATTGCGAAAACTTTGTCAAAATAGCTGAATTTTATTTTGTTTTCGGACGATCTATTGTTACAACATAAAGAATATATCGTAAGTATTTTAATACTGCAACAGCTCCAAGTGCAAACATGATAACAAACTTAATAACCCGGTTTGAGGAGCTGGGTACAGTATGTGATGCGCCACGAACAAACGTTAATCGACCTGTTCGAAATGAACAAGCTGTGGAGGCTGTACGCGAAAGTGTAAACGATGATCCATTTGTCGACGTGCTACTCAATTGGGTATCTCCAGAACATCGCTACGATGCATTTTGAAACTTCAGAATAATCCTGGCATATGGCTTCAGCAAGATGGAGCTACAGCTGACACTGCGAGAGCGATAATGGCGATCCTTCGAGAACTTTTCAATAACCGAATAATTTAAAAAAAAATGTAAATTTCGCTTGGCCGCCTTGTTCCTCAGATTTGACAGCCCCTGATTTTTTGTGGAGTTTCTTGAAGGAACGAGTTTACGTGAACAAACCACAAAACATTAAGGAACTAAAGCAGAATATTCGAACAGAAATTGCAAATTTTGAGCCATAAACGTTGCACACCGTAATGCAAAAAGCTTAAAAAGAGTCATTAACTGCCAACAAGAAAATGGAAGTCATTTAAGGGATATTATTTTTCACAATTAGATTTTTTTTTAAATTAATAAATTACACTTTCATTTAAAAAAAGAACATATTAAAAAAAATTTAAATACGAAAGTTATATGCATTTTAAATCAGTCAGTCCAAGTTGGCCCATCCTGTACTATATTTTTTATTGAGTAACAAATTAAACTATACCAGTAATATAGATTTCGATCCAGAACGCAAAAATTACTATCTATTCGTATTGTAACTTTAGTAACACGTGGCCGTGGCCCAAGCCGTGGCCTAGCAAGAATTACAATATTTTGGACCGTTTTATGATTACTACGTCAAATAGTAATATTTCTTTAAAAATTGAGTGATTGTTATGAAATATTTTTCTCCGTGGCATTTAAATTAAATATTCGTTCATTGATTTCTTACTACATTTAAATTACTTTAAAATACAATGTATTACACCATTATAGCGTATAGAAATAATTAATGGTAGGTACTTATTGAAATGTTAGAACGCATAGTATAGCCATTGATTTTTCATTTCACCCGGAGGGGGATGTTTATAACCACAACAGGAGGGAGACCAAAGCAATTTTAATAGCTTGAATATGGGTCATTCTTAGTCAACTCTATCAGAGAAAAACGCTACTTTTACGGATTTTCATAATTTTCACATATGTTGTTAAACTTTCTCAAATAATATAACTTTCATTCATCATTTCGCAAAATTTTCAGTTTTTTGAAAATGACGCGTATTTTAAGTTTTGCAGACATGACGCATATGCATTTAAACAATAATTTTTATCTCCGGATGTACTTATCGTAGCGAATTGATTTTTTTTTTAGTTTTGTTCACAAAATAACGATCTTTTTGGACATTTTGTCCGTTTTTAAGTAAAAAAATTTTTTTGATTATTTTTTGTACAATTAAATTTTTTTTTTGAAATTTGAACCTGAGGTCAGCTTTTTAAAAATCTGAAAAAATCAGAAATATTGCTTATAGTATTCTCTATCATCCCTGCAAATTTTATGCTGGACATATTTATAACGGCTTCAAAAAAAAAATTTTAAGGTTGTTGTATATAGGTTACGCGCACTATAAATTGATTTGTCGTAATGAATTCGGGTGAAAATGTTTAAATCAATGTTGTTTGTGTGTAATCTATGGAATTAATAAATTGATTTCGAAATAAAGTGATCATACAGGGTGTTTAAAACTGTTTGTTTTATGTACTCATTAAGATATATATGTTTAGTATAAATGTACATTTCTACTTATTTTTTGGTAAGAAAATTAATAATTCTTGTGTAATTTCTCACTAATATAGTCGTTAAAATCTCATATATTACCTCTAGTATTATATATATTAATTATATTATATGGTCACTTGAAAAGCTGCTTTAATTGTAGTTAATAAAAAATAGAATCCTTAATTTTATTAAAAATTATTTCACCATTAAATATATTGGAATGATACAAAAAACTATCATTTAATCATCCACCAATACCTTTTGGTATTATAAAAGTATTAATAATTTCTATATTCTTATTAAGAATATATAGAATATTTTTTATAATTGATTTTAATGTGACTAATATATAATATTGAGTGCTAATATAAAACCTTAGAGATGTTTTTCTTTGATTTTAGAAACTTCGTCCAAAATCTAATTAAAAATTAGGGTATTCATATTTTTTAATTAAAATAATTATAAAAGACGTTTTTATAGTAACCATCTTGCAGTATTATATGTAATAAACAATACTAGAGGTAATATATGAGATTTTAAAGACTTTATTTTTGAGAAATTACACAAGAATTATTAATTTTCTTATCAAAAAATAAGTAGAAATGTACATTTATACTAAACATATATATCTTAATGAGTACATAAAACAAACAGTTTTAAACACCCTGTATGATCACTTTATTTCGAAATCAATTTATTAATTCCATAGATTACACACAAACAACATTGATTTAAACATTTTCACCCGAATTCATTACGACAAATCAATGTATAGTGCGCGTAACCTATATACAACAACCTTAAAAAAATTTTTTTGAAGCCGTTATAAATATGTCCAGCATAAAATTTGCAGGGATGATAGAGAATACTATAAGCAATATTTCTGATTTTTTTCAGATTTTTAAAAAGCTGATCTCAGGTTCAAATTTCAAAAAAAAAATTTAATTGTACAAAAAATAATCAAAAAAATTTTTTTACTTAAAAACGGACAAAATGTCCAAAAAGATCGTTATTTTGTGAACAAAACTAAAAAAAAATCAATTCGCTACGATAAGTACATCCGGAGATAAAAATTATTGTTTAAATGCATATGCGTCATGTCTGCAAAACTTAAAATACGCGTCATTTTCAAAAAACTGAAAATTTTGCGAAATGATGAATGAAAGTTATATTATTTGAGAAAGTTTAACAACATATGTGAAAATTATGAAAATCCGTAAAAGTAGCGTTTTTCTCTGATAGAGTTGACTAAGAATGACCCATATTTAAGTTAGAGATTCTTTCAAAAAATAATTTTTATTTACATCTTAATAAGATTACATAAAAAAATATAAATTATGATAGGTAACATTAGTTTTAAAGTACCTATATACATTTTCATGATTGTTGAAAATACCTAGGAATAGAGTTTCAGTTATGAGTATGAGGACCTTTTTTATGAGAAAAGATGAAACAAAAAAGAAATCTGATTTAAAAAAAAAATTTCATTTTGTAAGTTTTTTTTTGCGGTTTAAACAATATCCGACCAAGGTTCCGACTGACACCTTGCATTTTTATAATCAGGCCAACCTAATAAAATAAAAACAAACGACTACAATATGTTCTGGTCTATTCATGATTTAGTAAGATTTTTTCAAATTAAAAGTGTTCCACGGCATAAAAAAGGTTAAGAACTACTGCGTTAGTTATTATTTATTAAATAAGAAGCAAATAAGAATGAAATGTTCTCCCCCACCTCCACATGTTTCTGAAATATCTTTAATTTATAGTACATTAATGTAATACAAATGTACTTACATATTACATACAAATGAATAATAACACATACATTATACATATATGTATTTATAGTTGTAAACGTTAGTACATACGATAAGTTTAGTTATTAGTTTCTAGATTACCCAAATACAGTGCATTATTTGAACATGTTGTAGTAATCATGAATACTTCAAATATTAATAAACTTTGTTAGATGGGTAAACTTTGTTATATAATGTAGGTTAAACATTATAGTGCATTAGTTCGAAATCAGATAATAATTGAAATGTCTGTAGGTACCTCAGAACCAGACGAATGTAAGTCAAAAATAACGATATCATTATTTTTGGACAGCTTTAGTTAAAATTTAAATGCATTTTTTAAAATAATAAACACTTTTTATTTAATCATTTTCACTTATAGCAAATATGCTGCATGAAAAATTAATTATTATTCAACATTTAACAAATATATTAAGCTTAAGGTTATTCGATCATTAGAGAGTAATATATAGATAAAACTCTAAAATTGTAATATGTTATTTATGGATAACTTCATATATTTATTTCAAATATTGGACGCATGATTTTTGAATAATTGGACATTAAAATTAGAGTTTTTAACACACGATAAATGAGATAACTTGCCGAAAGTGTTCTAATTATTGAATTATTATAAAATTGAATTATTATTGAAAATTGAATCAATTTGCTATATAGTAGATACCTACGTTTTAAAAACTAATTATTCGAAACTTTAACCCTTTTAAATACTATAAAAATTATAAAACAAATATATTTACTAATTTTATTCAAAATAATAAAAAAAACTAGCTCTGCCATTACCTACGGCAAATTAGGGTTCTAGGCAAGGTTAGTAAATGTACAGGTTTGCTGACTTGTGAGTTGTGACGTCACCACGAAGTTCTTTTCTACCTACTTGATTTTTTTATTTATCTATGATTTTAACTGCCATAATATTAAACACAGCGTTGGCGATCATTTGAAATCTAGAGTGTTAAAAAGAACTTCGTGGTGACGTCATTTCGTCCGCGCTGATTGGTCAAGGCAAGTCAGCATACCTAGTCATTTACTTACCTTGGGTTCTAGGTAAGTTGTTCGAAAGTATTAATTAAAGGTCTAACAGCTGTATTCATATAACCGTTCCTTATCACAAGGGCTCCTCAGATATTTAAGCCTTCCTCAAGGAAGGTAGCGACCTGCCTTGAGATATAAGGACCCTTGGTTGTCAAGGAAGGTTTATGAAACGTAACTAGAGTAACAAGGGGTCCTTATTCCTCAAGGTGGAACTATGAATACGGCACAGCTACAAAAAACATCTGAAATATTTTTCAATAAAATAAGCCATCTTGATGTTATTTATAAAAAAAACACATTTTCACCCCTTTCACCCCCTACCAAACTACACCTGCACCCCTTAGTCGACTACGCTCAACGGTTTCTTAAAGTGTATTGTTGATGAAGGAATTTTTGTGTTTATTTTAGAAATTTTTGACTATTTTTACTGTACTATTGCCCGGTATTATCAACCAATTTAAAGCTCCTTTAGCGCTAAATGCTCCTTTAAAGTAAATTAGGTGTATTTTAAATCAATATTTAAGCTCTCAATGAAAGTAGACATAATATACGTTGTAATTGTAATGAAATACTGCAGATAATTTAAAATCTATTTATTTAAATGTATTATACTTGGATCTGTTGATAATATGACAGTTAGTTAAAGGAGCATTTAGTTAAAGTTCAATTCATCTGTAATGTTACACCTTGTTTGGGGCCACATTATATATTGTAATATAAGTTTAGATGTGTATTATTACTTATAATATCCTTCAAGATTTGAATTTTTCTTTAAATATTATCAGAGATATCAAAAAAATACGAATTTATGACTCATCCTGTACATATGTCGATGTGTTCATACATATTTACACATACTATATAATAGTACTAATAAATAATTTTTTATATTTATGTAATGCATATTTTCTTACTCGATTTATTAATTTATGGATTTATCGTTTAATCGAATTTTCAGATTTAAGGGGGTGAAAAGGTAATTAAGAGGGTGAATTCTTGGGGTAATTTTCAGAAACTACAACTACTTACCTTTCAAATGCGAGTGGATACATTAATATTGGTTGAAAATTGGCTTGAAGCGAAATTTCGCACAAAAATGTATGATTTTAACCCACTGTATATTTCAGCTAATATCATATAAAAAACAATTATCGATAATGATGAATAATACATAAAAACGGTTGAATAATCATCCTTAATGTAAAACCTTGAAACAAGGATGGATAAAAATGTTGATTGATTTCTTTGATTCAATTTTATTTCAATTTAACCGATCGATGAATACTTTCGGCTTACATCCCGTATCGTAAATGACTTCTTTTGTATTGGCGAAGATTTGAAATATCTCAAGCAAAAATAAGTAAAATTCTATTTCTCTCTCTCTCAGGTTGCTCTTTGCATTATGAATGTATGGGTGGTCGTTTCAATTTGTTCTATTACATTTGTTTCGTTGTAAAAATATTGTACATTTTTTTTATAATTCGACTTATAGCGGTCATGTACAGGTTGTCCCATTTTATCAACTATCTATATAGAAACAATTGTTTTTAATATTTATAATAAGATATTTATTTATTAAAAAATATACAGGTATAGTCGATTTTTGCTTTTTTTTTAAGAGCAAAAGTAAAAAGAAATCCTGATATAATTTTCTTAGTTACATCAGATTAAAATAAACATTTTTTTACACTTTTCCTCTAAAGTTAATTGGTTTCGACTAGATATATTAAAAAAATTATTTAAACCAAAAAGCTGCTTTTTTACAAACAATTAACTACAGGTTTCCATTTGAAAAAAAATGTTGACCCTATTTACTATGAAGACGTCCAAAAAATTAAAAATTAATAACTCTATTTTGGTCCCTCTTAAAAACACTTTTATTTAAAACATTTATTGATTTAATTGATAGATAAGAAAATAGGGGGGTGAATGAGTAAAACGGTACATCCTGTATAATAAGATGTATATCATGTATATGGTTTTCATGGAATTTAGGTTATGTAGATACTGTCCCATAGAGAAGAAGGGAAGTACAGTTAGGTAGGTAAAGTAGATTTCTGTTATAGTCGATAAAACAAGTCACTCGTACAAATTTCATTTTATACCCATTAATGCGGGGTACAATTTTCAGGATATAAAGTAACCTATGTCCTTCCTCAAGATGTAAGATATCCTCTTGTCAAATTTCATCAAGATCGGTTCAGCAGTTTAGCCGTGAAAAGATAACAAACAGATAAACAGACCCACTTCACATTTATAATATTAATATGGATAAGCATAAAAACCATTTATTTACATATCTACACTTTTCAATTCTCCATTTCATAGCAACACAAAAACTAGCTAACAAAAAATTGCAACAACGTATTTCTTCCCATATTAAATTCCACTTTAGTTATTCCGAGCGTAAGTTCTGACGCATTTCTCAACGGTCATTAACGCAACGGGAACGCCGTTAAACGCAGCACCAACGCCGCCGATGCTTGTTATTTCGTATAACGACATCTCCTCTATTTGTGATGTTGTCGCAATCTCTAACAGCTGTTTCTTTTGTTTTTGATAGCATCTGTTTGTTTTATACTTGCAACAATTGAAAGTTGAGCACTTCAAACTATGATTTGTGGTGTATTCTAAGTGTTGTGCTTTGAATCGTATAGAAGAAATTTAATATTATTTTTATGAATATAGGTACATATGTAGGTACTTTCAAGAGTGAAATAAAAATATTCTTATTAGTACGTCTGGTTCGTGGCAAATAAAACCAAAACGCTGCACTTTTTGATTGGGGTATGCCACTTTCTGTGGTCATATATAAGGTCAAAAGAAAGATTTTCAGATAAGGAGCCACTTTAAAATCCGTGTAGAACACTGTTATATGGGCTATCAAAAATAACCCCCACCAGCGTTTTAAAATTAGCTTTATCTCAGCTTCTAGTTATCCGATTTCAATTTTCTTTTGTTTATTTTAAAGTTCTTATTGCGATGATTATTTTTTGTCATTATTCATTTTTCTCTCATTCTTAAGGGTCCCCCACAATTTTTGAAAATCTGAAAATTTCGTTTTTATTACGAACTTAATTGTTATATAACTTTTTTATCGTGCCCAATATAATTTTTTTACTTCATATAAAAAAGAAAGATTATTTTTTCAGCATTTCATTGGTATCAAGATAATGCTGTTTAAGTGAAGAAATTCTTTGAAAATCGCGAGTTAAACAAGAAAAATGGACTAATTTTGGATTATTCTACGTTAAGTATACCTTTTATTTTATGAAATTTTTTGTTGGGGTCAAATTTCTCATATGGGGCAGTTAAAAAATTGTCAAATCTGTCATGAATATCACTGAACTTTCTTATACAATAAAAAAATGTACGTATATCTCCTTATATAAAACAAATTATTCTGGCTTACTGATGACAAATATAAAAAAAATTATAGAACATAAACTATAGACAATAACGATCTCTACAACTTTTGTTATAAACATTTCATTCTATTATGAACTTTAAAAAAAAAAATTTTTTTAATTTACCTTAAATTTAAAAATATATATTTTTTATTTGGTAAGAGATACAAAAAAAATAATGCAACATAAACTGTAGAAAATAATGTACTCTACAATTTTTGTAATAAACATTTTATTCTATTATGAACTTTTTCAAATAAAATTGAATATAATGATCCAAAATTAGTCTATTTTTTTGGTTTAATTGGCGATTTCTAAAGAATTTCTTCACTTAAATAGTATTATCTTGATACCAATGAAATGCTGAAAAAATAGTCTTTCTTTTTTATATGAAGTAAAAAAATTATATTGGGCACGATAAAAAAGTTACATAACAATTAAGTTCGTAATAAAAATTAAATTTTCAGATTTTCAAAAATTGTGGGGGATCCTTAAGAATTAGAGAAAAATGAATAATGACAAAAAATAATCATCGCAATAAGAACTTTAAAATAAACAAAAGAAAATTGAAATCGGATAACTAGAAGCTGAGATAAAGCTAATTTTAAAACGCTGGTGGGGGTTATGTTTGATTGCCCATGTAAGTGTTCTACACAGATTTTAAAGTGGCTCCTTATCTGAAAATATTTCTTTTGACCTTATGTATGACCACAGAACGTGACATACCCCAATCAAAAAGTGCAGAGTTTTTTTATGTACCAGACGTACTAATACCAAAAAATCATTTTAATAAGATTTGAACAATTTTTTTTTTGCCTTGTTACTTATTTTTCATAACTAAATACACTCACCACTTGATATAACGACCTTTTATATAACGACTGCTTAATTCAACAACGTGACCACCGATTGATATAGCGACCTTCCCCTAGCCCTATCCCCACCATAATAGGTACCGCCGACTGTTATATTTCTGCGCAAAATTTAAATTCACCAATTAACGTTGAAGTAAAGAGGCATTTCTCGCCGTCGTTATATCAAGTTGTCGTTATATGTAGTACTGCCATAACTCTTACTGGAGTATCTCTAGTATGTATACATATGTACTAGGATGGGCCAAATTGTATTGACACAATTTAACCGACCTCGGCTACCCCCCTTTGTGAAAGTACTCTCAATTCTAAGAAAAAATGCCCATGGAATTATACCTCTACATTTAGCTTTAGTTCGCTTTTAGTTTTTTTGATTGAAAATTTTTAATTTAAGTCCCTTGAATTCGAAGAGGTTAAACTAAGAAAAAATTCCCACCAAGCTGAATTTTTGTGGAGACTTTTATTTTGAATTTCTAAGCATATCCTACAAAGTACCCTTAGTTTGGGCCATAGATTTTTTTTAGGGAGTAGTGGGGGGCCAAATTCTATTATTTTGCAAATATCTCAAAGATTATCAATTTTTTCGAGGACAATAGTTATGAAGAAAATTGTAGCTTATAAAATTCTACACAAAAAAGGTCTTTATACTATTTTCGTATAATCAATACTTTTTAAGTAAACTTACACTTTGTGTCAAAATCCGAATTTTTAGGGGCAATCAATTTTATGGTTGATTATTATAGATTTTTAGGCGTAGAGTTTGAATAAATAACCCAGACTGGCGAAGAGTAGTGCAACACCCTTAAAAAGGGTTGAAGGATGAAAACTCCGTTTCCAAACTTTTTACTTGAAAAGTATTCATTATACGAAAAAGTATAGACACCTTTTTTGTGTAGAATTTTATAAGCTACAATTTTCTTTATCACTATTGTCCTCGAAAAATTGATCATTTTTTAGATATTTGCAAAAAAAATAGAATTTACCCTCTACAAAAAAAACCCAACGCCCAAACTATGGGTACTTTTTAGGGTATGCTTAGAAATTCAAAATAAAAGTCTCCACAAAAATTCAGCTTGGTGGGAATTTTTTCCTAGTTTCACCTCTGAATTCAAGGGACTCAAATTTAAAATTTTCAATCAAAAATGCGGCGAACTAAAGTTGAATGCATTGGTGTTTTTTTCTTAGAATTGAGAGTACTTACACATAAGGAGCTAGCCGAGGTAGGTTAAAAAATTGGCCGACCCTAAATTATATACATATGTATGTGTAGCTCACCAAATAATTTTAATATTCACATTACTTTTAAAAATGTCTAGTCTAAAAATGAAACATAGTTCTCAAGATATAGAATGTCATAAAATAGCTTTTACTCGCGACTTCGTTTGCATGAAATTTAGGTTAGGTCAATAATACAAACATATTTCTATATGATAATCGATAAAACAGTTTTTTTAGTTCTGCATTTGAACGCTAGATATCTACGCTAAAAAAGAAAAACATTCTCGCGTACAAATGCCACACACCCATATTTTTATCTAATAAATTTTTGAGATACAAAATAACCTATGTCCTTCCAAAAGATGTAAGCTATCTCCCTGCCAAATTTCATCAAGATCGGTTCAGCAGTTTAACCGTGAAAAGGTAACAAATATACATACACTTTCGCATTTATAATATTATTATGGAAATAAAATTAAACAAAATATTAAAAACCCGGGCGGCTTAGCTTGTTCTACATAATATATGCCTTCATAATATTAAACATAAGTATAACAAAGTGCATGCAGTGAAGCAGCAAGATGACAACAACCAAGTCGAATCGCGAAGAGACAATAAAGGCGGCACAAGCTGAAGACACAGACATCTTAAGTGCAACTAACACAATTTAGTTCAAAGTGAGTGTTATGTAATTGGATATTTCTGGAGTGGGGTGAGAGAGAGGGGGGGTGCTCCTGTCAACGCTTTACGTAATTGCTACATACCCCTTATATACACATATGCGTGTATTGTAAATTTTATAGTGCCTAGGGAAAAGTCGGTTAAGTTGACGATATTAACCCATTGCTTCCTGACTTTATTTTCTTCGAATATTTTGATCAAGTTCTCAATTCTTGTTGAAAATATGTTAAAAAATAAAATCAATACAAGATATAATAATTATCAGTCGCTGACTAGATTATTATCATGAGAACTCAATGATATTGATATTGTAATGCTTTATTTACACTCTAATAAGTAATATTATATATTATAGTTTCGTCATTTTAAAAACGTTTTACTAACAATAAGTTGGTATTACAATGCAGTACGATTAGAAAACATCAACAAGTGTTTGGACGCAAATAACTCGATCGAAAATTGTCATACAGTAAAACAAAAAAAAAAAAAAAACAAAAAAAAACTAAAGAGAAAAGTCGGATCTATAAAAATGATTTTTTAGATTTTATCAACAATAGGTATGTACCACGGCCCATGGAGGCTCTCAAAATTGTTATAAATTTTTGCAATTTTTTTTTGGCGCTTCATCAAACAAATGGTCATTCTGAAGAACAAAAAAAATTTCAACAAATGATGAGAAAACAAGAACGCTTGAGCTTTAAAACCTTTTTTTGAAAACTGTTTTATGAACATTTTTCCCGGAGAAACAGCCATTCAAAAATACCTTCAAAAAGATGGAAACTTGGAGTGATCTTTTAACGCTCTTAGAGCAATATAGCAAGTTTGATGGCTTGGGGTTCAAACAAAAAAAATCTGGGCGATTCGTGGTTTCGTAGATATTTTAGGTATACTTTCAACTGATAAAAAACATAAGACACTTTAATGATCCCGTGATTCCCCCCCAAAGTTCCCCCATCTTTTATGAAAAATGAAAAATAAGCGATTTTTTACGTCACTTTCAAACGAATTTTGGATTATTATAATAATTTTTTATCAAAAGAACTAAAGGGCATTGAAGAAAATATTTTCAGCTTTCCAAATCTGCCCTTAAATTTTTTTTTACGATTATTTGTTCCTTAGTTATAAGCGCTTAAAGTTAACCATATGATTTTTGCTTTGATTGCACATAACTTGGTCAAAAAAAATCGTACAGCAATAAACAAAAATTTAAATTAAAGAAAAAAGTCTGATCTACAACAATCATTTATTTAATTTGACCAAAAAAAATTTGCATGTCCTGTAGAGCTTCTTAAAATTAATATAATTTTTTGAAATTTTTTTTTGTGGTTTCATCAAAAATGATGTTATCCTGAAGGATAATAAAATTTTCAATAAATGATTCAAAAACTAGAACGTTCAAGCTTTAGAACGGTTTCTTTAAAAAAACTCTTCTACGACCATTTTTCGCAGAGATCCAGCTATTTAAAAACACCAAAAAATATTAGAAAAATTTAGTGATCCGTTAATTTTGCATTTTAGTGTAAATTGTTAATATATCAATATTTACTCAATATAATAATAAAAAAAATCTTATTGAGGATATTTTATTCATTTTAAAAATATAATCTTATAATGTTTATCTAAAAATCATTGTCTTTTGTCAAATTAATAAATAATTTATTACACCAACTAACGAAACTCTCAAATAGATTAAATATAATGGTTGTATTAATAAAAATTTATCTGTGTGAATATTTTTTACACCACCCAACTAGTGAAAGTGCAATTTTCGATATGGTAAATTTAGTGATTTTTTTGTACTTAAAATATATGTTTTTAATGCGAAAGTAAGTTTTCACCATGATAAGAACATTGTTAGTTAAGTTATAATATACATTTATTAAATGTTGATATTTCCATATTGGTAAAAAATTATCATATTAACAAACAACCTCTATCGGAGCCAAATCGATCACGGATTTTTTACATTAAACACATTTTTTAATACAAACAATTTTTTTTCTGTGTGTGCTCTAACAAAGTGTTCCGTATTTTAATAGCAACAATTAATTTATATTTTATTTTTATGCACATATTTAAATATTTAACATAATAGATTCCATTATCACTGTCAAAGATATATAACTTTTCGAAGAATTGGGACAGTAGAAAATAATAAATTATTTTCATTTTTTGTGTGAAATATCACGTATATGTAAATCGACTGTTATATTTTGTGCGTTTCTATTCAACGCAAAAAACTTTTCAAACTTCTTTCGATGGAAATTTGAATTTATACCGTATTTATATTAAAAAGAAATTTACACTTTACATGAAATATTTAATATAACTTATAGATCAAATTTACATGTGACTGATTCCAGCCATACAAAAAAAAACTTAATATAATTCTAAATTCTAATATAGCAAAAATATGAATATTTTCACAAGTAAGTAGAAATATTTTGGTAATTTTAAGAATAATAGTATCACCTTTGGTCCAAACTCTACCAATTTTTTGCCTGATTAAACGGCAACATACACACAAGATATTTTTTAGCACATCTATGGCACAGTATCTTTCAAATGATACAAGTTCATACCTCTCCTTTTATAATAAATACAAAAAATAGTATGGCAATATTCGATGTTTACCTATTAATATACAGGGTAGGGCATTTAAAGTGTTACAGAATGTTATCTCAGAGCCATTGCATATTAGAAAAAAAAATGTTTAAACCAAAAAATGTTCGGTTGTTAGGGGGTAATCGAATATTAATAATATTTTTATTTTAGTATGGCCTTCAAAGTTATTTGAAGACCAACATAATTTTTTTCAAATAGGAACCTATAGTTTTAATTAAATAATCTTATTCTACGTGAAAAAACACGAATCTTTCATTGAAAAATTTTTTGTGAACAACTTAAGCTTTACATGATATCCAACAAAATAATTTTGAGAATTTGCAAATTCAATAATTTTTTACTCAGAAATCATCAATTTTAGAAAAAAGTACAAAATACAAAAAATGTTTATTTCGTTTTAATAAAACTTTTTTTTAACATTTCGTATTTTTTTTTTTTTTTTGCTGAAATAAAATAAATAGAAAAAGTTTAAAAGTTTTTAAAACAATTTTTCAAGATTTATTAGACCAAAATAAACATTTTTTTATTTATACTTTTTTTCTAAAGTGAATGGTTTCTGAGTAAAAAATTCTTGAAAGTCCATAATCACGAAATTATTTTGTTAGATATCTTGGAAATCTTAGGTTGTTCAAAAAAAAATTAATAATAATATTAAAATAATATTATTAAATAAAAACTATAATTTCCTATTTAAAAAAATGATGCTGACCTTCAAATATCTTTGAAGGCCACACTAAAATAACAAATAAATATTACTATTCGATTACCCCTTCAAAACCATACATTTATTGGTTTGAACATTTTTTTCAAATATGCGATGGTTCTGAGATAAAAATCTGTAACACTTTAAATGCCCCACCCTGTATATAGTTATTTGTTTGTTTGATCCAGCTACTGAGCCGATTTAATTGAAACTTTCACTGAAGCGAAATTTCGCGTAAAAACTTATGATTTTAACCCAATGTGCGATGTATCGGTTTTAACGACTCAAAATAAAAGTCCAAATGAATCCCATATAATTGCATTTTTACCGGTTATTACGACTATCCACTTTAACGACCTGATATGGCCGGTCCCTTCAATGTCGTTATAACCGGTTTCTACTGAATTTCTTTAAACATTAAGTGATTGTTATGAAATATGTTTCTCCTTGTATAGTAAAAGCTAGTGATTAAATATATTTTATATCTTTGAACCACTTGAGGGATATTTAGCTTTAAATAAGCTTTTCCTTTTCAATTTCTTATAAAAAAAATATACGAAGTTTAAACGTCAAGAATGATTAATCAAAAGAAAATAAATAAAACAACTGGTAAGTTGCCAAAATTTTGGTCAGACTCATGTTACTGATTGTTCTTACATAATGAAAGTTTTAAAGTTATTTATTATTTCTTTACGCAACTCTATCTATTGTGTTACCAAAAATAGATTTCAGAAACAAATGAAACAAGTTTATGGTTAAAAAAGAATAAATGAACCAATTCTAAAACAACTTTTTGTCAGTTTGTTAACTTTCATGAAATAAGTATCTTAATCGGGGCGTCTATTATAATCGGGCGGGAGATTTCAACACTTTGTGTCCATGTTGTTAATAATTTATGTTTATTGTAATTGTAAACAATAACAAGCTGTTTTATTAGTAGGGGGAGTGGGGGAGATTGATATGGTTTATTTTAGACACTAAAAAAGGTCATAAAAGTACAATTAAAATTAGTGATGGTAGTTTAGTTATATTTAATGTTTATCTGACAATGAGTAACTTTTTATGGTGAAAGTTTGAACCACCACTTATTAAAAATAAATGTTACAGAGCTATTTTTATTTAATGTGGAATTTGTATCAATGTACCCCATACAAGGGGTACTTTGATACATGGGTGTCAATACATCTTGCTCTTATTATATTCAATTTTATATGTCAAAAAATATTAATTTTTTACAATAATTAAAACAATATTAGTCCAGGAAAAATAGACGTACAACAAGGAAAAAATTTGTAAAAATTATCTCAGCTACAAATTAGTAAGATACATTTTTGTTCGAAAAGGTCACCGTTTTCGTGATATTAGTAAATGCTGTTTTCGTGAACTTTGACCCCACAAAATTGACACTTGCACACATCAAATCGATGAGGAACTTTCACACATTATTAAGTACCTCAGACTCAGTCTGGAATCGTTAGGCTCCTGATGAGGACTTCTTCTGAAGTCGAAACACGTGTCGAGTAACATAAATTTTGTGGTTAAGGTGCATTTTTAGTTTAAGTGACTAAGAAACCACAGTTTCTCCGTTTTTTTCAAGTAAGAAGTACCTTTATACTAAGGTGTATGCAAAAATTTAGCCTGTTACAAATTTTTTCCTATCTTCTATGTTATTATGAACGTGAAAACAAAACACTAGTGACTATTTTATCAAATGCACCAATGACATATCATTTAATTTGACCAAATGCTACTTCAATACACACAAAAAAAACCACCAAGAAAATCTTGTTTTGTATATAACGAAAACAATATTTTCTTAATATAAGAAAAGTACTCTTAATCCAACTACATTATTTCTTTTTCCAAGAATACTATAGTTGGTTTAAGAATATATTTCTTATCTTAAGAAAATATTGTTTTCGTTATATACAAAACAAGGTTTACTTGAGCCAAGTAAACCTTTCTACCTGTGTACTTCTAATTCGTCCTATTTAAAATTATTTAAAAAACGCTTATAGTTTATATTGTTAAAAATAAAACACATATAAAACAATAGAAGAAATCGATTACTCGAATGACCAAACTACATATCTTATTGACAAGTGATTTGGTAAAGAAAAGAACTAAATTGGATCATTGCGAAAAGAAAATGGACCGGAATCTCGAGGTAGATCGCGCGGAAGAAAGAGGCCAGGATTGCGGAGATACTCGCGTGTTCGTTAAAGCGTGAACAGCTTTAATACGAATGTGAGATTCATTCAGGAACAAAAAACACATCGTCCGTCTCGTTGCCAATTTCTTATCTGCAGAGCCGTTTTAAACGCATCGTAGGACCTACTAGACACTCTTACTTTAGGAAGCCAGCAATAATTACTTTTTTGCTTGATTTAATTTTGGTGTTTTTTGAGATAAAAGATTTTTAAATCAAAATAAATACAGTGTGGTCTCTTTTTACGCGGTAGATACGTTCCACAGCAAATCGCGTATAAAGAATCGCTTAAAAAAGATACTGCTTACATTGCAAAAGATTTAGTTTTGGTGTTTATGAGATAAAAGATTTTTAAATCAAAATAAATACAATAAGGTTTCCTTTTACGCGGTAGATACGTTCCAAAGCAAATCGCGTATAAAGAATCGCTTAAAAAAGATATTGCTTACATTGCAAAACTAGGGATTCATTCCATTGTTTTCTAAAACCACGTTAAACCAAATCCATCAATTAAAATGGGCCAAAGAAAATCACGTAAAAAATTTATGAAAATTTATAAAAGTAAGAATGTTTTTGACACGGAAACTAGATATTTTTATGGAACTTATAATTAGCTAGGGCAGGTTCATATTAAAGTAAAAGACAAAACCACTGAAAAATACATAATAATTAAATTCAACAATTTTTGAAATCGATTTTACTTTTTTCTAAAAAAAAGTTTTTTATTGGCTTGGAACTTCAAAAACAGTTTATAATTATTTTATACTTTTTAGTGTTTTTAGGGTTAGTTTTTGAACTCAGTTTATTTTATTTTTTCCTTTTGAGTGGCGTATCTCGATGTCCAAAGTCAAATTCAGATGATATTTAGGATGGGGCTATTTGTACTATTATATGTGCATGCAATTGACTATTTGCACATATCACTAACTTAACGTAAACTAACCTACCCTAACCTAACAACCTAACCTAATTAGGTACATAAACAGTATGTCCAAATAGCTACATTCTAAAATTTATATGGAATCATCTTGGCAGTGTTGGCAGTACATATGTATACTCTTTCAAAGAAAACAAAAAATCGTCCAAATCGATACGTATTTGTCAAAGTTATGTCCGAACATAAAATAAATATCTTTAGGAATCTCCGTCTTTTTGAAGTCAGCTAAAAATTTAAAATTGATATAATCTAATAAAAATATATCAAAATCACAAAAAAATGATTGTAATAATGTATCTACATTTTAAAAGTCTATCGCCCAGTATTATCAAGTTTAACTAAATGCTCCTTTAACTAACTGTCATATTATCAACAGATCCAAGCATAATATATTTAATTAAATAGATTTAAAATTTTCTACAGTATTTATTTACAACGTTTATTATGTACATTTTTCATTGAGAGCATAAATATTGATTTAAATTACATTTGAAATACACCAAATTTATTTTAAAAGAGCATTTAGCGCTAAAGGAGCTTTAAATTGGTTGATAATACCGGGCATATAAAACATAAATATACTATAATCTTGCCGATAGTACAAGTATAAAACAAAACAGAGACATTGCAATTCAAAATAATAAAACAGAAAAATTAATCACCGACTATTTTTTAACGCCTATAGACCCCCAAGGGGTCCACCTAGACCCCGTTGGGAATCCTTGAATTAATGACAAAGATAATCAATATAACTTATATACCTTTAATAATTACGTCAGACACGTATTAGGAAAATTATTTTTCATGTTTTTGATTTTTCGTAATATCGAAGATACGAGAAGCTTTGTGATCGTTTTAAAATGAGAAAAAAATTGTTCTCCGATTTAAAAAATTTTACTTGATTTATCCGTTTCAGGTCAACACAAACACTTTTTATTCCGTGACATCCCAAAAGATTTATTTTTTGAAGATATCTCAAGAAAGACACAAATGTTACGTGAAAATTTTATAGAATTTTTTTTGTAGAGCATTCAATTTCCTATAATATAGGTCACCTAAGTTTGTTGTAAAATATTCCCTTACAAAGATTTATCTCAATTTGCTTTAAAAAATTGCCATTTGTTTTTTACTTCCATGTTCGAAAATTGTTATTTATTTTGACATATTAAATGTCATTTTGACATTTGCATAGTAGAAATGTTTAGATTTAGATTGAAACTGTCAAAAAATTAAAAATATAATAGCAGGTGCGTATTAGGAAAAACGTCGAATTAATTTATTAAAATTGTATGAAAATTAAATGGATAACCATTGACAGACAGTTCATCTGAATACTTTATCGATTTTTATTTAAATTGTTCAATAATTAATTACCTCTGATGAATTTAACACGAGGAAGCACTGTGCTTTTACTTGGCAGATGTTTTTTATGTTAGTTTTTATCCCAGAAAGCTTTTTACTATCTACAAACAAAGGCTAATTAAAAATTAAACAAACAAATATTACATATTATTATTATACCTATGTATATGTGCATTGTGCATACAAGTTATTATTAAAGAGCCGTATCTACTATAGACAAGGTTCTTCGCTCGATGTTCGTTAGGGTAATTTGTAACGTTGCTCTCCTAGGATAGTGGATATTAACATAGAAAGTACCGATATCTTAATCTCCTTCTCTCTCTCTATCTCACTGTCTTTGTCTATGATCGAACCACTCAGTACCCCCCCCCCCCCAAACTCATACATTGTTCTATATGTTATCAATGGCGCAGAAACTATGCAGGAAAATTTCATCGTATCTCAATTTGTGAAACTATTTATGCATCAATAAATACTCAGAGCCTTTTAGAGAATACGCCAAACAGGGTAATCGTTGGATTCGTACCGCCCCCCCCCCCTTCCCAGTAAAATCCTCCCCCTTTTAAAGTTATGAAGAAGAAAATATGAAATAATGTTTTGCTCATTAATTACAAAAGTTATTTAATAAAAGTTTTTCTTCATTAAGTTCCAGAAAATTCAAAATTATCAAACATAAATATGTATATTGGTAATTTATGTTAAACGTAGCCAGTACTGTTGCCAAGTGTTTTTAATTTCAATACACGCGAATCGATATTTTGGAAAAAAAAGTAATAATTTTATTTATTTTCAAGGTTGACACTATGTGGTGCGGGGCTGGTTTTGCGGGGAACGGTGCAGGTAAGCGCTTGTGGATAAGCATAGGGTGAAGACAAGGTGTGTGTCTCTTTCTGGAGCACGAGAAATTACAAAGATGCATCTCCCTCTCTCTTTTTTTCACACTATCATTTTTTAATTGAAAAATCATTTTGAAAATTTACAGATATTTTTATAAATGAATAAAGAATGTATACCTACTCCAATTTTAATCAAATCTTAATTTTGATAGATAACTTTTATCAAATGACCTTTAAGGTTATGTTGTTGAGTTGGTGATGCGGGGTACGGTGCGAAAAAAGTGCCTGTGGATAAGTATAGAGTGAAGGCAAGGTGTTTGTGGGTCTCTATTTTTTTCACACACATATTTTTTAATTAAAAAAAGCGGTTCTTAATTTTTTGAAAATTTATCTTTGTAAATTAATAAAGAATGTATACCTACTCAAATTTTCATCATATTCTCTGTCACATCACTTTGAAAAGTCCTGTCATGTCTCGAAATTATGCAGTTCTCGTAAGAATGCATGTTAATTTGTTTATTTAATTCACTTAAACTATTCTGCCATTTTTAAATATAAATGTCTAGTTATATTCAAAGTATCATCAAAATCTCTGTTACTTTATATGGTATCAACCTCCTTAATACTATACAGGGTCCTCCAATAGTGCGTCCGGCATTGTTTTACACCTAAACTATTGAAGATATAGAGTTAGGAAAAAAAATTTACTATATATATCGACCCTAAAGAATTTCAGGAAAATATTTTCAACCCCCTAAAACCGCTCCTTGGGGGGTAGTTTGAGGGGTACATGCCCGTTTCTCAGTAAAATCAAATGGAATGGTATATCAAAAAGTACATATTTGTAAAGATAATGAAAAAATAAGAAACTTTCGTAAAACAAAAATTTTCATACTTTCAATTGTTTAAAAAATATGGCGACTTGTTATCAAATTTTAGAGTTTTACTCAAACTGCTCTAATTTCGTTAAATATTTATGGATTTTTATTATTATTTTAAATTTAGAAAGTAGAAATAATGAACTTTGTAAAGATGTATGATTATTTGAGATTTTAATAGTTTAAAGTGTCATACTCGACATACCAAAAATTGAAAAGTTCAATTAGGGATAATTCAAAATTTTTAAATACAATGGTATATCAATTAGTACTTTTTCTTAAAGAAGATATGTAAATAAACAGTTTTTGATAAAAAAAAATTAAAATTAAAAATTTTAATTTTCAGTTTTCAATTTTAAAATTATAATTTAAAATTTAAAATTTTCTTAACAAAAGTTGTTTATTTACATATCCTTTTGAAGAAAAAGTACTAATTGATACACCGTTGTATTTGAAAATTTCGAATTATCCCTAGTTGAACTTTTGAATTTTTGATATATCGCGTATGACACTTTAAACTATCAAAATCACAAATAGTCATACATCTTTACAAAGTTCATTATTTCTACTTTCTAAATTTGAAAAAATAATAAAATTCCATTAATTTTTAACGAAATTAGACCACTTTTAGTGAAACCCTAAAATTTGAGAACAAGTCGCCATATTTTTTAAACAATTGAAAGTATGAAAATTTTTGTTTTACGAAAGTTTCTTATTTTTTTATGATCTTTACAAATATGTACTTTTTGATATACCATTCCATTTGATTTTACTGAGAAACGGGCATGTACCCCTCAAACTACCCCCCAAGGAGCGGTTTTAGGGGGTTGAAAATATTTTCCTGAAATTCGTTAGGGTCAATATATATAATAAATTTTTTATCCTAAAACTCTATCTTCAATAGTTTGGGCGTAAAACAATGCCGGACACACTATTGGAGGACCCTGTATATTATATATTTTTTTAAATACAGTAGAAAATTACTAGTTTGACAGGTCTAAAGCAGTTGATTCTTTCTCTTCTTTATTATATTAAATTAAATTTTATCAAGAAAATTTTGTATTTTTTAAATTTTGTCAAAATATAAAAATTTCTTCTACACCACTGATTCTTAATACGTAATAATACGTGTTATATAAACACACGTATGCAGAACATTGACTCAAAGATCAACTTACAAGGGAACCTTTTCAGGTCGAAAATTCGTATCGAGTTTAAACTTTGTATATAGTTAGAGGAGGTCAAGGTAAGTAAGAAAAAAATTATCGTAGCTGCGGTAAAACGGTTTAAGGGGGTGAAACACCCCTATGAAAATGTGCAAAATAATCATATTTTTCAAATAACTCTCAAACTAATGAAGATTTTAAAAAACCTATAATGCCAACTTTTCATGATTTTTTATGCTCTTTCGAATGGCGATAGTCAAAATTCAAAAAAATAAAACCGTTAACCCCCACCTCCCACCCACCCCATTATTTATTACAGATTTTTTTTTCTATTAACTCAAATTAATTGTAGTATACAATAGTAATCCAAATATATAAGACATATTTCACAAAAAAATTGTTTAACCCTTTCATCGTCACATTATCATATTTCGAAAAATATTAATTTAATTTTTTTATTACGTTAGCGATAAGAAAAGTATTGACTATAGTTGAGAAGTTACCCATTTAGAAGGATATTTACATTTCAAGACCCCTAGAATCCAGTAAAAAATTTTTTAGCGCAAGTTAGTCTAGAAAACGGCCGGTTAAAATCGTTATAAGTTACGTTTGTTTGTTGTATTAGTCCGATTTACTTTATGTGAATTCAATGCAGCTTCAAATATGAGTTAATTTTGAATTTTCTTCGAAACTAATAATAATAATAATAATATTATAACGATATAAATAAATATTTAGTATAACATTTTATTGATTTTTTAAACTCTTTCGAATGATTATAGTCGAAATTAATAACTCCGGTCGTTTTTGAAATCATTTGATTAATTTGCCGGAAAACCACCGACTAACATTTGTCATTCGTATGTTTGGATTCTCATCAACATTTTCGACCGAAACCAATAATTTTCTCATCTTTAATAAGAAAAATAAAAATAAAAAAAACTGTATATTTTTAATTGCAATGAAAGGGTTAAAATATTTAAATGAAAATTTGTAGTTAAAATGGATTTAAATTACTTTTCTATAATATACTAAAATTTATTCAATAGAAATAAAAATTATAAATAATTTTTGGGGTGGGGGTTGACGGTTTCGTTTTTTCGAATTTCGACTATAACCATTCTAAAGAGTTTAAAAACTTAAGAAAATGTTGTACTAAATATTTATTTATATCGTTATTAGTTTCGAAGAAAATTCAAAATTAATTCACATAAAGTAAATCGGACTAATACAACAAACGTATGTATAACTAATAACGATTTTAACCGGCCGTTTTCTAGACTAACTTGCGCTAAACAAATTTTTACTGGATTCTAGGGGTCTTGAAATGTAAATATCCTTCTAAATTGGTAACTTCTCAACTATAGTCAATACTTTTCTTATCGCTAACGTAATAAAAAAATTAAATTAATATTTTTCGAAATATGATAATGTGACGATGAAAGGGTTAAACAATTTTTTGTGAAATATGTCTTATATATTTGGATTACTATTGTATACTACAATTAATTTGAGTTAATAGAAAAAAAAATCTGTAATAAATAATGGGGTGGGTGGGAGGTGGGGGTTAACGGTTTTATTTTTTTGAATTTTGACTATCGCCATTCGAAAGAGCATAAAAAATCATGAAAAGTTGGCATTATAGGTTTTTTAAAATCTTCATTAGTTTGAGAGTTATTTGAAAAATATGATTATTTTGCACATTTTCATAGGGGTGTTTCACCCCCTTAAACCGTTTTACCGCAGCTACGATAATTTTTTTCTTACTTACCTTGACCTCCTCTAACTATATACAAAGTTTAAACTCGATACGAATTTTCGACCTGAAAAGGTTCCCTTATTAGTAAAACGATGTCATTTATATACAGTAGATACTCGTTAACTTGAATGGTTTAAGAACAAACTAGTATAAAGTTATTCCGGTTGATAAGAACTTAGCTTTCAAAACAAGAGTAACAATTTAATTCTTGCTAACTAGCTTGAATTTCTCACGGCTTCACCCGCGTAAAGCCTCGAATCATTTTTATCTTATGTACATTTCAAAAAATATCGTTTATACATTTTTCATAATACACTCACCGTTTGATATAAAGACGGTGTTGGTAATTTTACTGCTTGATATACCGACGGCGAGAGGGGCCCCCACCACCACACCGACGAAAAAGAAATGCTTTTGGAATTATTAGTACGTTCGAGGGGCCCCCACCACCGTGCCGACGAAAGAGAAATGTTTTTGGAATGTCTAGTATGGTGGTATAATACCACCATACTAGACATTCCAAAAACATTTCTCTATCCTTACTATAAGTAAGGATAGGGGAAGGTCGGTAAGTCAAGCGGTTGTCACATCAGTGAATCGAGCGGTCGTTATATTACTCGGTGAGTGTACGTAAAAATCATAATGTTATTGAAAAGAGCAGAGTATTCTAGGACTGGTCCTATCAGGATTTTATTTGATGAAATAAACAATATGAAATATTCGTAATGTTTCATATTAATATTTTTAGTTTTCTATTTTTTTATTTTTTAAATTTTTTTAAATTTTATTTAAATTTATTTCTAAGATCAAATATTTTATAGAAAATATATATTATCTGCAGGACTGTACCCATTCTCAAGATATGGCCTAACAGTTTTTGGAAAAAAATAGTCGTTTTTAAACCGTTAGTCTGATATATTTTTTGTTATGATATTTGCGTGTCAAAATCTATAAGATGGCATAGTTATTATCCGTTAGTGTTGGTGAAAGAGTAATAATAATAAAAATACAGTCGAAACCGGTTAAAAAGACATCGAGGGGACCAGTCATATTAGATCGTAAAAGCCGATAAAAAGGAAATTATATGGGATTTAGTCGGACTTTTAAAAAATTGTTATCCATTATTGAAACTAGCTTGCCTAAAAGTGTGGGCCTCAAATACCCCACGATACCAACGTGGGGTATTTTTACGATACCAGTCAAGGATTTAAAACTAATTAAAACATAATGAAACAATTTCGTAATTACAATTCTTTCTTATACCTTTAGTGTAAAAGAAAGTAAAAACAATTTACTTTTTCGAGTAATAAAAACGTGACAACTGCTAGTATTGAAACAATTTCATTTGTTTTATAGCTATCGTAAAAGCGTTGTTGAAATAAGTATCAATACAGATTCGGAAATTGGAAGAAAAAAAGATGAAAGTCCTTTACAAATAAAAATTCAAAGAAGTTCAATTAAACAGGTTTATTAATAACTTAAAACAGCGAACGAATACTCTTATTAATTTAAAGATTTTATATTTATTCGTTTATTATAATTAACTGACTTTTTTTCAAGTTCGCAGTGCCCTTGACTTTTATACAGAATGTTCTAAAACTAAAATTATTTATCTGATGATTTTTTGTATATGTATACAAACTATACATATATAATTTTAATTACGTTTGGACTTTTTATACAAATAACTTTTTAATTAAACTTTTGTGACCTCTAGCACCCTTCTAAGTGGCAATAAACTATTGTAAGAACTCTAATTTTAAAAAGTAAAATATTAGTAGGTACCAATATTTTTACAAGCGCATGAAATTTTCTTCATTAAGGTTATTCGATCATTAGAGAAATGTATAGATAAAAGTCTAAAATTTGTATATGTTATTTATGGATAGCTCATATATTTTACTAATTTTTATTTAAAATATTGGACGTATGGTTTTTGAGTAATTTGATATTAAAATGAGTGAACTTACCAAAAGTGCTCTTTTTATTGAAATTCTACACAATTAGCTATATAGAGATGTTTTAAAAACTAATTATTCGAAACTTGAACCCTTTTAAATACTATAATAATTATAAAACAAATATATTCACGTGTAATTTATTCAAAATAATGAAAAACTTGCTCTGCAATTACAGCAAATTAGTACATGTTACTATTATACAGCGTTCTTTTTATTTCAATTTTCAAATTAAATTAAACTTTTTTTTACTTTTAATAATTAACAAAGTAAAATATTCCATTAAATGAATAATCCAGTGCCAATCTGACTTTTTGAAGCTAAAAAACAGAAAAATTCTCTACAGGCTGGCGATAGTGGGAATTGTTGCTAAAAATGATTACAAAAAGAGGAAAAATAAATGCACCCTTGCACATGAAGCGGTTTCGAAGGGGGGTGGTTTTTAAGGGTTAATAACGGTTTTTGGCGATTTTCGACGAAGTATGACTTCCTATCGAAAAATAGTCTACAGTAAAGTTGTAGATAATAAATAAATCTACAATTTTGTTTCAAACCAATTTACAACATAACCTCAAAATTTTCGAGATAATAGCAAAAAACCGTTTTTTTAAATTTTCGAGTTTTTTATACCGAAAAAATTGTTAAAATACTTGAAATTTTCATGAAATGTATGTTTTGTAGCCCCTAATTTTACCGACTTGTCCGGAATATTAAAGTTAAATATTTCTTGAAATATTAACGTTTTTCGAAAAAAATGAAATTTTTTCAATCGAAAAATTGATCGTAGAAATTTTCGATTTTTTAACTTTTAGGGAACTCATTTTTTTCATCTTGAGTTATACTTTAAGATAGATAAAAAAATTAAATACCTTTACTTGTAAAAATTCTGTGAAAAATTAGAAAAAACAAAAATAGCGATTTGTAAAAAACGCAATTTTATTTTTCAATCACTATAAAAATTTTGTACTAATCATGAAATTTTTGTGTTAAAATACAAAAATAAAATATATTCAATTTAATAAAAGGATAATTTACTTAAAAAAATGTAATACGGTGTAAATTGATAGGAATAGAATGCTGTAATTAATTAATTGAAATTTTTTAACATAATAATAAAAAACTTTATTTAAAAAAAATAATAGTATATTAATTTTTTGTAAAATTAATATAAGTACTATGTAATGGAACTTTATTTTATTTTTTAGAACAAAGTAATTTTAAATATATGTACAAAAAATCAATTCATAATGCTTTTACGATTTATTACCGAAAAATTACTTATTTACAGCATCCTATTACTATCAATTTACACTGTATTACATTTTTTTTCGTAAATTATCCATTTACAAAATTGAATATATTTTATTCTTGTATTTTAGCACAAAATTTTCATGATTAGTACAAAATTTTTAGAGTGTTTGAAAAATAAAATTGCGTTTTTTACAAATCGCTATTTTTGTTTTTTCTAATTTTTCACAGAATTTTTAAATATAAAGGTATTTTAATTTTTTATCTATCTTAAAGTACAACTCAAGACGAAAAAAATGAGCCCCCTAAAAGTTAAAAAATCGAAAATTTCTATGATCAATTTTTCGATTGAAAAAATTTCATTTTTTTCGAAAAACGTTAATATTTCAAGAAATATTTAACTTTGAAATTCCGGACAGCTTGGTAAAATTAAAGGACTACAAAGCATACATTTCATGAAAATTTCAAGTATTTTGAACAATTTTTCGACATAAAAAACTCGAAAATTAAAAAAAACGGGTTTTCGCTATTATCTCGGAAAATTTGAGGTTATGTTGTAAATTGGTTTGAAACAAAATTGTAGATTTATTTATTATCTACAACTTTACTGTAGACCATTTTTCGATAGGAATTCATACTTCGCCGGAAATCGCAAAAAACCATTTTCAACCCTTAAAAACCACCCCCCTTCGAAACCGCTTCATGTGCAAGGGTGCATTTTTTTTTCTTCTTTTTGTTATCATTATTATCAACGATTCCCACTATCGCCAGCCTGTAGAGAATTTTTTTTCCCCAAAAAGGCTTTGGCACTGGACTAGAAGGTAAAAGTGTTCTGAATATAAATTAAATAAATTTTTTTTCGAAATCAAATATTTTTTGTGTTCTAGACGTATAACCTTAAGATATCTTAGAAATATACATAAGTTGATCCAAAGAAATGTATAGATCCTTTAGTAATCAGAATATTTATTTAAAATTTAAAACCAAAAATGCATAATGTTAACATAAAGAATACGTGTGGTACATGTTTCTAATTTATATATTCAAAAATCTTTCAGGTTAACCATAAACTTTTTCATATTATGAACAATTTGTTTTTTTTTAATCGATTATTTCTTCAAGATTTTTTTATTAATAAAATAAATTATATTCGTTACAGTTATTCTCTAAAAAATGTTCCAAATTATTCCAAAATTAACAAGAATAAATACAGTCGAAATCGGTTATAACGACATCGAAGAAGACCAGTCATATTAGGTTATAAAGGCAGATAGTCGTAATAACCGGTAAAAAGGCAATTATATGGGATTCAGTCGGGACTTTTATTTTGAGTCGTTAAAACAGATATACAATACATATATTGTTATAACCGATTTCGGCTATATTTGTTTTCGGTTGTAAGATCGTTTTCAGAAATAATAAATTTTCTTCCTTGAAAAAAATTAATCGTAAATACAAAATTTCATCCTTCTATATTTTGTTGTTTTTAAGTTACAGCATCTACAGTCACAGACAGACACACATATAGCCTGGTAAAAAAGTCAGAATGGATTCAGAAAAAGTCAAAATGAATGTTTTCATCGAAATTTCGAATTCGAAAAAAATGACAGCAAAAAAAATAAAGTAAAGATATTTTCTTCATTGTGATATTTTGGTACCCATTATTTACTGGAAATCAAAAGGCATCACTTGATTTTTGAACTCAAACCTTCAAAATGAGTAATACTCATTTTAAATACGTGAAAAAATAATAAACAATTGACATGAAGCAAAGAAAAATATTTAAATAAGAAAGACTGTACCACCAATTTTAAGCTTAAATATATAATGTATAACACATGTAAATGATTTTGTTTGACTTATTAATGAACGGCATTGTGGCACAAAAGCAGCAAACTTGCGTAGGGGAGATCAAAGAACTCGTGGTGTTTAGTGCCAACCCAATAACGCTGAATTAAATCTTATTAATCCGTGCCAGTTGAAGATTTACGGTACTGTGATTAAACATTCATTACACAATCATTGCAGCATTGTGGTTAAAGGTTTTTTATTTCTATTCCAATGTGTATTTTAACTTGCTTTGTAAGTTTTGTTAAACAATAATGTTTAAATCATATTATACGGCTAATGGTTTCTATACAGAAAACAATAATTTGTCTATGTGTTAAAAAATGTGATCAATATAAAAAATCCGTGATCGACTTGGCTCCGATAGAGGTTGTTTGTTAATATAATAATTTTTTACCAATATGGAAATATCCACGTTTATCTTATTGATTACTGTATATTATTACTAACAATGTTCATATCACGGTGAAAATTTTGTTTCGTATTGAAAACATATATTTTAAATATAAAAAAAAAATACTTTATAAATGTCATCACTGAATTTACCATATCGAAAATTGCACTTTCACTAGTTGGGTGGTGTACAAAATATTCACACTCATAAATTAATTATTATTAATACAACCATTATGTTTAATTTATTTGAGAGTTTCGTTAGTTGGTGTAATAAATTATTTATTAATTTGACAAATGAAAAGATTTTTAGATAAACATGAAGATATATTTTTCAAATTAATAAAATATCCTCAATAAGATTTTTTTTATTATTATATTGAGGTTATATTATTATATTAACAAAATAAATTTATTATGCATTTTTCTATCTCAAATTTTCAATAAGATAGAGAGTTTTTTTCTGTGTAAACTATGGCAAAAACTGCTGTCAATTTTCGGCGATTTTCTGTTTTTAACTGACATATATCGAAAAAGAATGTAGTGAAAACAGAAAACCATTATTTTTTAATTCATGTTTTTTGGGTATTTCTCCACTAATTTGGAAACTAGGTACCTCATACTAATTTTAATGAAAAACTACTTAATTTCGCTGTAATTATTATTAAAGATGAAAATTAATAATTGATTCTACTTGTGCGTAATATAAAAAGTTATAATAAAAATACTGAAATGGTAAAACACGCAGTCCCCTGGTCGGTCACCAACCCATAATAACTGTCAAAGTACTCAATTTCAGAAACATGTAATTATAAATATTAAATTCACTCTCATATTTTCAGAGATTGATAATTATTATCATAAGCAAATATCATACTTTTATTTTGTGAAATTGATTTTTATTAGTGTAAGAATGAGTTACACTTTTGTCGTGAAATTTTGACCACAGTCCTCTGTGTTGTTTTTTAATCTGTATTATATTGTGTAATACTGCAAATTGTTTTGAGTCTTATGATGGATTGTATTTTTATAATTTTTATCTTCAATCTAAAGCACTAAATTGCATTAATAAAGCAAAAATATCATTGACCCTGTTAGTTGAGAAATACACTTCTATCTCTCAAATTTATATTATTTTCCTGAAATATTAGAAAACAAAAATAGTTGCTTTTTCTATAGAACACTGCCTAGAGGCCCCCATCATAAGAGGGCCTCCACCAAATCACCAAAAAAGAAACATTTTTTGTAAACAAAAAAATTGAAAAAATATATATGAACTTCAAAAAAACGTATTTGTAAATTAACTTACCATATGAAAGAGCTTTTTCAAAATTAAAATTGATTAAAACAAGACTATGAACATCAATACAACAAAATCTATTACATTGACTTACAATTCTTAAATCCGGTATCATGAAGGTGCTAGTAAAATTTGCTAGTTAGCAAACACTCTCAATTGAGGTATTAATTTTGTGATAGTATCTATAGATTTGTTATGGAATTTAGAGCAGTGATACTTCAACGTATTGTAACAAAATTGGCGACTCAGATCGTACAAATAGTCCAAGTAAATTAGATATTTTAGAAGAAAATAATCATAAAGTTTTGATATTTTGTACACGTACTCTCAGAAGGATTCGGAATAAGAGCCTGAAAAGTTCCCACCTAAATCGTGGATGGAACATCCCCTTTCACGGGAATAACTACCCCCGGAGTGGATTTTATTCCAGTTTTTCCCATTTTTCATCCGAACTACCGCTCGGTGAAAAAAATATTATAGAAATTAAAGATTAAGCATTAAATTTCACGTAAAAAATGTCATATGCACTATTCGGCTAATCCTCAGCCTACTCTCGCATGCAATGCTCAAAGTGAAGAGTAGTTTTTGGAGCGCAAGAAAAAATCGGTATAGCGGTTAATTTTACCAAAAAGTTGATAAGGATGAAAATTGTAGAACTGAATCTCCTTTATAAGATCTAATTGTAAGTATCAGAATTTTGTTTCCAACGTTGTTTTATTGATTTTTTACCTTTTTACACAAACGTAAATCCATTATTTTGAGATATTTTCCATAGAACCCATTGAGTAAAGCTTTTCGCGCATTTTTCTTTTAGTGGCTTACCTTCGTAAGTCTATTCCACATAAGTCTTGTACATTTATCAATGGTGGCTTCTTGAATTAATTTCTCTTCAATTGGTGAATTAATGCAACCTTCTCTATGGTATTTGAAACACATAGTTCAGCAGCGCAATCCAATTTTAACACAATTGTATCGTTTCCCGCAACCCATTGAGCAGTTGTGATATACAATTTTGAGGATGGAAGTTATAAATTGTGCTTCTGCGTTGAAAATAAATATTAAAATGTTGGTGTTTACATACAACGCGTGCGCGAAACTTGTCAAAGTACATGAAACTCCAAGAGAACTGTCATAAATAAATTTTAATTTTTCTTATGTAAACATCTAATTAATAATACTACAATAGCATGCACTGCTAATTAATATATTAATGCCTACATACAATAGAATAACGAGATCATAACGTTGAGCATAGGTAATAGGTAATCTTCTATCCCCAACACCTTCCATCTAATTGATATGTACTTAAACATACCTACCCTATATAAATCTGATTCACCCTTGACTAATTATTAACCACATTCCAATGTTAAGCGTAATTGGGTACCTATATTTGGAACGTAGTTAACAAGGTATCTAACGTCGAGTATAGCTATGAATTATTGCATGGGGTAGATACCCAACACTAGACCAAATCATCTCCACCCCAAACTCCCACTTTCACTATATCCTTACTGACGCTGAATATATGGTTCACATTTGAATTTGTCATAATTGCAACCGTTTACCTACAGTGTTTAAATAAAAAAAATCGCGATTACTATACTTACTTATACTATATGTATATTTCATATACATGAGTATAAGAAAGTAAAAACATCTGCGAAGTAAATGCACAGTGCTTCCTCGTGCTAAATCCATGAAAGGTAGTTAATTATTTAACAATTTAAATAAAACCGATTAAGTTTTTAGATTAACTGTCTGTCATTGGTTAACCATTTAATTTTCATACAATTTTAATAAAAAATATTAATTCGACATTTTTCTTAATATGTGCCTGGTTATTATGTCGTATTTTGAATTTTTTGTTAATATCAATCAAAATCATTATTTTTCTGCTATACGAATGTCAAAATGACATTTAAAACGTCAAAGTGACATTTAATATGTCAAAGTAAATAGCAGTTTTAAAAAAAAACAAATGACGATTTTCTTAAGTCAAATTGAGATAGATCTTTGTAAGGGAATATTTTTAAACAAAAGTAGGTGATCTATATTATAGAGAATTGAATGCTCTACAAAAAAGGTTCTATAAAATTTTCACGTAACATGTGTCTTTTTTGAGATATCTTCAAAAAATAAATCTTTTGTGATGTCACCCCTCCCCCTTACACACAAATTTAATTATTTTGAAATGGGACCGTCCTCAAGCCAGACCCAACCAACCAACCAACCAAGTTTCATCAATATCGGTTCAGTGGTTCATGAGTTAAGCGTGTGACAAGGATTGGGGGACAGACACACACACAGACACACAGACAAACAGACACGGGACAAAAAGTGTTTGTCTTGACCTGAAACGGATAGATCCGGTAAAATTTTTAAAATCGGAGAACAAATTTTTTCTCTTTATTTTTAATAATATTTTAATTTTTCCAAAAATATAATTTTGCTTTTATTTAAACACTGTAGGTAAAGGGTTGCAATTACGACTTAATATTAAGAGATTGAATTTGAAGAGGATAAAGTTTCCTTTAGAACAAGTATTGGTGTTTCAATCCGCGGTTATGAATAATTTAACATACAAAATAGGCAATAAAATAAAATAAATTATTTTTTAGTATAGCCCCTATAATCATAACTTAAAGTAAAATCTAATTTTGAACACGTAAATAGCTTCCTAATAGTGTCTAGTTAAACCGTGATTTTTAGGGTTCCGAAGAAACCCTATTAATATCACTTTGTCGTCCGTCCGTCCGTCCGTCCGTCCTATTCACTCTAAGCTCAATAGCTCGTAAACTATATAAGCTAGAACCTTGAAATTTTGACAGAGTATGTAAAATGACACCCTCTAGTAAAATATGTACAAATATTTTCGAAAAATATTTTTTAGGGGGGGTGCTAAGAAGCTAAAGACAGCCAAAAAAAATATTTTTTTTTTATACCAAGGCAAGTGGCACATCAAAATGTGTAACCAAGCTAGTGTAATTTGGCCCTTATTCTTATTTTTTATAAATCAAAAATGGCACCTACAGGGGGCTTTAAAGCAAATTCAAAAAAACAAAAAAAATGATTTCCAAGTCGTGTGGGATGTCAAAATGTAGATCTCAGTGAGTAGAATTTGACACTATTTTTTATTTTTTTTCTAAATTAAAAATGGCGCCTACAGGGGGCTCCAAGCAAAAATTTTGTCTGTCCCCCCCCCCTCTAACTCGGTAACTACTAGCTCGAAAAATCTAATAAAAATTAGTTAATGAGGCTTTGGTGAGATTACCAACGACAAATACTAAAGTCACCAATATCATTTAAAATTTTGGAGAAAAGGGGAGGGGTGTCATAATTTTTTTTATTTTTATTTTTTGATCTAGGCATGTGGGGTGTCGAAATGTAGATCTTAGTGAGTAGAATATGACACTATTTTTTATTTTTTTTATAAATCAAAAATGGCGCCTACAGGGGGCTTCAAGAAAACAAAAATTTGTCCACCCCCTCTCTAGCTCGGTAACTACTGACTCAAAAAATCTGAAAAAAATTGGTAATGGGGTTTTTATAAAACTAGTAACGACAAATACTAAAATCAACAATATCATTTCAAATTTTGAAAAAATAGGAAGGGGCGTCATGGAATTTTTTTTATTTTTATATCTAGGCTTGTGGGGTGTCAAAATGTAGATCTGAATTAATTGAATATGATCCTATTTATATATTTATTTTTAACTCAAATATGCACCTGTAAATGACTCTAAACAGTCCACGTAGTATATACTTCGGAACCCTTATGGCATACACTGGTGTATGTCTTGACAAATTTTTAATTTTATTAACTGCTGAATACCGATTTTAAATTTAATAGATAACATAACTATTATAGTATTTAACTATTAGTCGAATCAATGCAGGTTTTTGCTTCGGAACCTTCAGAAACAGCACCGATTTTGATGAATATTTTTTTAAATGTTCGTTATACCACACTATTTGAAATCAGAAACATTCCAGCTGTAGAATTCAAAAATTAAAATATTCCTATAAAGTTATTACTCTTTTATTGTTCCTAACAACCTATACGAAATAAATTCAATATGCACTGCATATTCGTATACTACCTATCTTAAGTCATAAAATTTCATATTACCTACTCGTAAATATTTTTATGTATTTCAGAAAATCTGATTTATTTGTGACGCATTCTTTATTTTTTATTTGTTATTTTCCAAAATCTTATCATTTTTTGTTTGGGTTATCAATACATCTATATACCTTTCATATTTATCTATATCTATAAAAGAGTTTGTCCTTAACCACTCACTCACTCACTCACTCACTCACTCATATATCAACGTACAGCCCAAACCTCTGAACCTAGAAACGTGAAATTTCGTAGATGCCTTTATTTTATGATGTAAGCACCCTTTAAGAAAGGATTTTTCGAAATTCAACCCCTACGGGGTTAAAACAGGGTGACTAAGTTTATATAATTTTTTTTTGTTCGCATTTAATTGAAACTTATCGAACATACTCTACAATATAAATGATGAAACAATTATTACAGCATTTCGCAAAATTTAACCCCTAAGGTGTAAGGGAGGTTGAAAAATTTGTAAAATATTTTTTTTTGTATTCATCGAATGAAACATGGCACAAGTAGGTACTCTACAATATGACAAATATCAGTTACGTTAAAAATTTTAAGTTAAAAATTTCGACATTCAACCCCTAATGGCGGGGGTAGACAGGGTTTGTGTTTTTGATATGTTTATCTGCATAGCTGCTTACGTTATAATGGTGGAGTCGGGCAAAATAATCTGCAATAAAAAAATTCGATATTCAACCCCTAATGGCGAGGGTAGACAGGGGCTTAGTTTTTACAATTTTTAACTAAGATCCTAGATATTTACGTTTTTTATAGGTAATGAATAAAAATCAATATAGAAAAAAATGTAATATGTCATCCCCTATCACGTATGGAGGGTTCTAATTAGTTTCGAAGTTTACGCGAGCAAAGCCGCGGGATTCCGCTAGTCCTAATATTATAATTGCGAAAGTGTGTATGTCTGTCTGTTTGTTAGTTACCTTTTCACGTCTAAACCACTGAATCGATCTTGATGAAATTTGGCAGGGAGATAACTTACATCCTGAGGAAGGATATAGGTTACTATTTTGTACACCAAAAAATCTATTAGATAAAAAATGGGTATAAATGACATTTGTACGAGTGACCTATTTTATTGACTGTAACAGAAATCTGATTTACCTACTTAAAGCGTCGATTACATTAAGCGAGTTTACAAGCTACAAGCCAGCGAGTTTAGAAGCTGCTAGTAAACTCGCACAGTGTATTCATGTTCACTAGCTAACAAGCAGATTGTAAACAATCTGCGAATAAAGCTACTCGCTGACGTGTGGGCTTGTTAGCTAGTAAACTAGTCGTGTGCCATCATAGTTGCTAGTGAACTAGCTGCGAGTATCTCGGTGATTCCTGGTTTCAGTGTCTACAAAATGTATTCACAACACGTGGTTTTGTGTATCATCACTAGCTGACTCGCCCGCTTCTAAACTCGCCGGCTTGTAGCTAGTAAACTCGCTCAATTTAATCGACCCTTAACCTTCTTTTTCTACTTCTATATTGGTGACAGTTCCTACCTAACTTAAATTCCACGCAAACCATATACATGATATACATCTCATCATAGGTGGGCACAGTTAATCGAAAAGTAAACTTCGTTAATCGTTAATCCGTTAATAAAAAAATTAACTTCGTTAACCGTTAAAGCGTTAAAATTCCGAAAATGTAACGGAAGTTAAAGTTAACCGAAAATTCGAAAATTTAACGAAAGTTAAAATTAATCCGTTAAATAGTTAACCATCCAAAATGTTTGTAGACCTTTTTTTAGCTATTTCGACAACTTTGTTATGTATTTTTCATCAAACAAGCAATGTAACGGACTAAAGTTAATGGAGGTTGAATTTAACGGAAGTTAACAAAAGTGTTAACATGTTTTTGAGTTAACTTAAAAGTTAATCCGTTAACCATTTTGTTAACTTCGTTAATTAACGATTAACGGATTAACGAGTTAATGCCCACCTACACCCAAAAAAGAAATTAGTAAGTATTACAGTGCGGCATGTTACAAAATCGCTTCGAACCGTCAAATTGTAAAATTTACAAACTATTACTAATGAATCCGGCCAAGTGCTAGGAAAATGAGCTAAAATTACAATGTAGATACTGTATCTACTGCTTATTTTCCTTGTATTTACTTGATTTACAAGACGAAGTTGTAATTTTTGCTTAATAGTTTGTAAATTTTACAATTTGACGGTTCGAAGCGATTTTGCAACATGCCGCACTGTAATACTTACTAATTTCTTTTTTGGGTGTATGTATCTCAGTATGTATATGACGCGAACGAAGTTGCGGGTAACAGCTAGTTGATATATAAATTAGATAATGGGAAGACTGTGGCTATGACATACGGACAGACAGATAGACAGAGCGAAACCATAAGGGTTTCTATTTTCTATATACATAACCTACAAAACTTATATTCGTAACTTCTTACTTAAAAACATAGGTCAACTCAAACACAAAATCCTCAAACTAATTAAACCATTAAAGCTAATAATGAACCGACCACACCAAATACATTCAGCCATGTACCTATACAAAAACCACTGCCGTACAGCCCACGCAAAATGTCGAGTGTGTTTTTCAGATTGATTTTCTGTCAAAGTTTTGTCTTTCACTGTGTAAATGACACGCTGTTGAATGCGTTCCGGAGGAAGGGGTGAAAACAGAAAGTAGCTGGGAGAGGGAGGGGAAGGGGGAGATTTACGTACATACATTAACACGGCTTATCGTTACTCCGTTGTTTTAAATATCGCCTGTTTAATAATGACAAATTGGTATTTCGGATTAATACATATATTACAATATCTATTTTGTGTATTTTTTAGAGGTGGGGGGGGATCTTTTTGATCCAGTTATATGAAGTGAAAATGTAGTTTATTAGTAGTTTAATGATGGCCTTATATTTCATCAAGAACTGACAAATATGATCCCTAGTTTATGCGGTGTGAGACACATTATCTTGATTGTTGATTACATCGATAAGAAAAGAGATAAGACTAACTCTAGGTATAAAAAGACAAGGTAGCCTCATCAGTTTATTGACCAATCAGAGTTGGCGCGGGAATTGACGTCATCACGAAGACATATATTGAAATGTTATAAAATTGCTTTATTTATTCTTGTTTACGTATTTTTTTGATATTTTAACAACACATACATACAACCAAATAATAATAATACAAATTTGACATTGCAAAATCATAAAAAATACTTTTATTGTTTAAATAGTTTATAAAACGAATTTGACTTTACCTACTACAAGCATTTAAAGTAAATAATTCATAATTTTATTTTGATCATTTATTGCATCTAGAGTTACATTATTTTTAACTCAGACTGTACGTGTCATACATCCTTACTTCCGAAATAATTCACTCCCGAACGTATTAAAAAAACAGATAATATAAAATCAATTAATAATAAATATTTGATACTGACATTAATTTAACCCTTACCTGCCACTGATGAGTATGCGCCCTATTTGTTTCCATTTCAATGTAAGCTGTTTAAATTTTACAAGGTTTTCAATTTTTAAATCTATTAAATATTTTTTAAATAACCGATTGGAGTGCATTCCGTATTGTTCGAAGATGATAGAGAAATTTTATTGAATTAAAATATTCAATAGCTTATGAGTAGTGAGCATTTTAGTGTTTGGGGTACGATGAGGTGGAGCAGTTAAGGATTAACTTCAGACAATTTTTTTATAAATATAAAAAAATTGTTAAGTGCGAGTCGAGCTTAACGTACCAATGCCCCGTAAAGTTTTTAAAATTCGATTATGTTAAATTAAATTAATGTTAACATTATATTTAATAGTTTGTCTATTAGAAAACAGATGGCTCCAAATGTACTACACATATTTCTATAAAAATGTTGAATTACTTTTTTTTTATCTCGGTATCAATAATACATAGACAGGATACAGTATTGATTCAATAGGGTAGCTATCTGTTTTTAAAACAGTTTAATATAACATATTAAAACTTGTTTTTTCTTTCAAATAAACTTTCCAAAGTTGACTGTAATTATCTAATAAAGTACTCAGACATCTAATTATGAAATCGACACATTGATTAAATTAAATATTAAAACTTCAAGAAGATTTAAAGCAAACAAAAAATGAAAAAATATCTTAAGGATTTTTTTTAATAAAGATGTCAACACCCTTAGATGTTTTTAATTATCATATAATGAATTTCTTCAGCACATTTTTTTCAAACGAAAATACTTATCCCATTATTCTTAAGGGTGCGTGAAAGACGTGTCTAAAATACTCAAATTATGTCATTAAAAAAAGGATAATAAGAATCATGATAAGCAATGACATTTAAAATTTCATTATATAATTATGTATATACAGGGTAATAACGGGGTAAATGCCCAGTGAGCCGACCAAAATATAAAATAAATTTTTAAAATAGTAAATTATTTTGACTAACAGTTCAAAAGTAACGGCAATTTTTGTCAAAAATTTTGAAAAAATCAAGAAAAATTTGACAAACCATAACATAAGAACAGTTTGAGATACAGATCCGAGGTATGAAAATTTCAACTTTTCACGTCATTTGCTATACATTAATAATATTGATAATATTAATATTAAAATGGGTACAAATTTAATTTTGTATCACAATGGGTTCTCAAGATATGAAATAAAAACTAATATTAGACAAAATCTAAATTCTATAAATTCTATTCTACAAAGTCTGTAGTTCCCTCACGAAGAGTTTCAGGACACATGTTCATAAGAACTTTTCCGATTGAAATATTTTTCTTAATCAACTGTTCAAGTTTGTTCCACCTGATATGACTCAGCCTGTATAATAAACATACTTTTAATGAAATCATACAAATTTGGGGTAATATTACATTCATCAAAATTCAATTTGTCATAGAAAATAGAAATATCAACTTAAAGATAAAAAAAAGCCCTCGTAGAATCACGCACACAGGTAAGCGATCATTTCCATTCGCCCCTCCCGCAGTCGGCGCCAATGGACTAATTGTAAGCAATATCTTTTTTTAAGCGATTTGCTATGGAACGTATCTACCGCGTATAAAGAAACCCTACTGTATAATAGTTTCTTGCATGCTATTATAAAAACGATGATGAAAAGTGTCGGAATAATGTAGGCATTTTTCCTTTGGACTTATACATAATTAGGTAAAAATTACTTCACCTTCACAAAGGTGTAATATTCTCAAAAGTATATAATAAAGCAAGCACGAACGTTACCAACCAAGTTAGTTTCCCTTTTTTAGCAAATTAAAAAGCTAATATATTTTGTAAGAAAACAAACATTAATATAAAAGAATGTAGCAGCAAATTAGGAGAGCTCATTTTTCATCACATTTCTTACTTCTTATTCTTATTCATTTTGTTATCTGCATTTACAGTACGTGATGGAATTCTGCTACTGACATTTTGTTTAACCTTTAACCACTCGTGCAATCTATATATTTAAATGGGCAAATAAAATACAGCCGAAATACAACACATCCGTTTTAACAACTCAAAATCAAAATAACAGTACCTACAACTTAATCCTATATAATAGGCATGATGGCTAATTTTAAACAACTATTATATGCAGGCCCGGATTTAGAAATTTGCCGCCCCTAGGCAGTTGCGAAAATTGCCGCCCTCTTTTTCAAAATAAATATTTTATTTGAACAAAAAAAATTTGCCACCTCTTGATTTTTGCCGCTCTAGGCACGTGCCTACACTGCCTGCATGGTAAATCCGGACCTGATTCTATGATGATGTTACTTGTCTCCTATTTCCAAAAAAAATACTTATTTCTGCAGAAAAAAGGTTTAATCGCAAAAATTAACTCTTTTAAAACTAATTTTGAATTTGACGCCAAAACGCTCGCAGGTGACATTTAAGAGTTGTTCCATTTAGCATGGTGGATTGTTGTATTTTGCATTTCAATGTTACTTTGTTACTGGCATCTGGCATCACGCCTATTACCTTTTTACCGCTTTTTACGATCTAATACAGTGGTTCCCAACCTTTTTATGACCAGGGACCACTTTGAATTCATTATTATTAGCAGGGACCACAAGGTTAAAACATTTTTTTTCTAGATTTGGAATAAAAAACCATAAAAAAGGTATTCAAATTTCATTTTTATGTTTTTTATAGATTAAATATCGGTATGGAGAACCATACATGACTTCCATGTTCTGTAATATCTTTTACAATTATTTTTAATATAAAACTCACCTTTGTATTTATAAATATCAGTTGCATAATACACATTTTTATAAAATAATTATTATCTGACATTTGAAATTTACTGCGTTTGTTTCCATGGCAACAAGAATTTATTAGTATTTAAAATTAAAATTTTGAGAGTGATTTTCACCCCTTCAGTAGCTATTTTGGTACATTTATGAATTAAATGCCCCTTAGATTGGATTGAACTACAAATGTACCAAGTCTTATCAAAATTGGTGAGATACTAATCACTTTTCAGACGATAATTGGTACAAAATTTCGAATATTTCGGAAACCCCTAATCCGATTAGCACCAAAATCAATAGGTCTGGAGTACTCACTGAGGCAAACATTTTCCCCAAAAATAATTAAAATCGGTGCATATCTATAGCAGTTATCGTACACGGAAGAAAATTCTACATCCAGACACACAGACACACAGACACACAGACAGACACACGCACAGCCGCCATGCGGAAATTAACTTTTCTTTACGTTTTGAAGTTAGTACAATCAGAATCTGCTCTTATCTCGGACACGATTTTTTGACGATATTACAATACTTCCATTTCTTCGAACATGGAAGTAAATATCGGTATGGAGAACCATACATGACTTCCATGTTCTGTAATATATTTTACAATAATTTTAGTTATAAAACTCACTTTTGTATTATAAAAATTAGTTTTCTAATATTCTAATATCAGTTGTAGAATACACATTTTTTTAAAATAATAATTATCTGACATTTGAATTTAACTGCGCTTGTTTCCATGGCAACATGAATTTATTAGTATTTAAAATTAAAATTTTGGGGGTGGTTTTCACCCCTTCAGTGGCTATCCAAGCACGTTTATGAAATAAGTGCCCCTTAGATTGGATTGAACTACAAGTGTATCAAGTCTTATCAAAATTGGTGAGATAATACTCACTTTTCAGACGATAATAGGTACAAAATTTCGAATATTTCGGAAACCCCTAATCCGATTAGCACCAAAATCAATAGGTCTGGAGTACTCACTGAGGCAAACATTTTCCCCAAAAATAATTCAAATCGGTGCATATCTACAGTAGTTATCGTACACGGAAGAAAATTCTACATCCAGACAGACACACAGACACACAGACACACACACGCACAGCCGCCAAGCGGAAATTAACTTTTCTTTACGTTTTGAAGTTAGTACAATCAGAATCTGCTTTTTTTTCGGACATGATTTTTTGACGGTATTACAATACTTCCATTTCTTCGAACATGGAAGTAATAATTATCTGACATTTGAATTTAACTGCGCTTGTTTCCATGGCAACATGAATTTATTAGTATTTAAAATTAAAATTTTGGGGGTGGTTTTCACCCCTTCAGTGGCTATCCAAGCACGTTTATGAAATAAGTGCCCCTTAGATTGGATTGAACTACAAGTGTATCAAGTCTTATCAAAATTGGTGAGATAATACTCACTTTTCAGACGATAATAGGTACAAAATTTCGAATATTTCGGAAACCCCTAATCCGATTAGCACCAAAATCAATAGGTCTGGAGTACTCACTGAGGCAAACATTTTCCCCAAAAATAATTCAAATCGGTGCATATCTACAGTAGTTATCGTACACGGAAGAAAATTCTACATCCAGACAGACACACAGACACACAGACACACACACGCACAGCCGCCAAGCGGAAATTAACTTTTCTTTACGTTTTGAAGTTAGTACAATCAGAATCTGCTTTTTTTTCGGACATGATTTTTTGACGGTATTACAATACTTCCATTTCTTCGAACATGGAAGTAAAAACCATAAAAAGGTATTCACATTTCATTTTTATTTTTTTTATTTTTTTATAGATTAAAAACCTAAAAAAAGGTCTTCACATTTCACTTTTAGTATATTCTAAGTTCATTCAAAGATTGAAATCTTTTAGAGGGACCATATTTTACCCCTCACGGACCACCGGTTGGGAATCACTGATCTAATATGACTGGTCCCCTCGATATCGTTATAACCGGTATTAAAAATGGTGCGGGGCTGGCTATGCGGAGAACGGTGCAGGTAAGCAATTGTAGATAAGCATAGAGTGAAGGCAAATTATGTATCCAGGGTGACCAGTATTTCTCTGGAACAAATTTCCCTGACTTTTCCTGGTTTTCCAGGAGAATTTTTACCGTTTTTCCCTGATTTTTATAATTAAAATTTTGATAAAAAAGCTAAAAAAAAGGCCACATAGACTGACTTTTCCCGGGTTTTCCAGAAACTGGCCACCCTGGTATCTCTCTATTATTTCATACATTTATCATTTTTTTAATTGAAAAACGCAGTTTTCTAATCATTCTGAAAATTTACAGATATCTTTGTAAATGAATAAAGAATGAATGCTCAAATTTTCATTAAATTCTCTTTGAAAAATTCTGTTATATCTCGAAACTAAGCAGTTCTCATAAGAATGCATGTTAATTTGTTTATTTAATATCTCTTAAACTATTATCCTAATGACTTTGAAATTTTGCAAGGATTTTTTAAAATATAAATCATTTACAAAGTTTCATCGAAATATGTTATTTTTCTATGGTGTCAACCTCCTTAATACCCATTTAAAGTAGTCGCTGATTTTTAAATACACTTAATAAGTATTATTCATGTAATCAAGAAATAAAGACGACATTAGATATATTTATTGGCCAAGGTTGGTTAAATCCCTTGAGACACCTCTGAACACTAAATTTACGAAGTTTTAAAAGGGTAGTTTGAAACTTCTACACACAAAGAAATGTTCACTGCTTACGTCAATTGAAAGAATCGTATTGATTCAATCAATTTTTGGATTTGATGTAGATTAGATCTCCACGTGGGATTTTCAAATGAATGCTTAGTGATTTGCGAATTGATCGAGATATATAAAGACCATTTATTTAAAGCGAATTCTTGTACAAGAGATTGAAAAGTCGTAAAAGAAAGCAAAAGTGTAAAATAAAAACTAATTCAATTTCCATTATCAAGTCCTTGAAAATTTTACTCACTCTATGCGATTGTGTGTCGTTGCAAAGAAGGGGCAGGAGGGTAATTGAGGCACTCCCCACCTTATGGAATGAAACCTATGTTAATATGCAAGCTAATGTAATTGTTACGTTTAATTGTTATATTGAAAATTTAAAAAAAAATCAAAAAGAAAAAAAAATTATTTTCAGTAAAGAGAACATCCATAAATAACAAAGAGTATACGAATCCTAAACATGGAGAGAGATAAAAGGGTCCAGAGCATTATTTACGTAAGTTTCATCTTTCTAATTAACTAATTTAAAATAATTTATTAATTCTAATCAGTTGAAATTATGTTTTAATATAAAATCATAAAATTATCTCTAATGAAAAAATCAGTTCAGAAAAACCTAAATAACTTTTTTTGTTTCAATATGTATGAGCAATTTTACATACATCATTTAAAAGGACATAAAAAACCCTACAATTTGAGATAAAATTATTTTCTCGACGATGGTTTGCCCAAATTGTAAATCAATTTTTTTTATAAATCTAATTTTTTGCGATATTTGAAAATATTTTTAAATGAAACTTGATTGGTTTATTTGGAATCATAAGAAGAACATTTTTCCAATTTTCGTCAAGATATTTTTATTTTTGCAAAGTTATTGATAAAAAAATAAAAATCTGTGATAACCGCAGTATATAATTTTTTTTAGGTTATAAATTAAGTCAGAGAATCCCGCACTACACCCATCGACAGGACGGTTCCTTACGCATAAGAACAAATTTTTTTCATCGAAATACATCAAGTAGAAGTCGAGATATTAGCAAAAAACAAACCAAAAAATGGGAAAACTAATGATTTTAAGGAAAAGTCGTGGAAAAAGTACCGCGCGGAAAACGGACAAATCCACAAACTCAGTTGTGAACTCCTATTGATCCCTAGAACATTTTAAAATCATAAAATCGAAAGATTGTTTCATTCAATATAAAATTTCAGTTATATGACTCCACTACTATCCAATATTATACAGTTAATACAATTGATCCATATTTAAGTAAAAATATAGGAAATAAAACGGGCAAGTGCGTGTTGGGCACGCACATGATAGGGTTCCGAAGTCATTCTCACTACGATTTATAAAAAGTATTTTTCAAAATTTTCGTGACTGAAGGGTTAAAATCAAAAAATCATTTGACTTTTATTATTGCATTTTAGGAGACCTATCAAATGACAAAGTGGGGAAAAAAATGAAAGTTCAATTTTCAGTCTTCGAAAGGGGGGTCCAAAATATTTTTGACAATGTTCGTTATAATTTTCAGTGAAAGTACTAATTAAAATCTACGTTCTAGAATTTTTTCAGATTTTTTTAATTGATAGTTTAGAAAATAGAGGGGGGGGGGATGCTTTTTTAATGACTTTGGAGACAAAATACATCGTGATCAAAGGGTTAAAATTAAAAATTTCTGTTACATTTTTTGTTGCATTTTAGGAGACCTTTCTAACGACACCCTACTCAATGGTGTAGGTGAAATTTCTTTTTTTAAAACACTTCATTTTATGAAAGGGGGGTCTAAAAAATTGTTATTTTCAAAAATCTTATCATTTCTGTTTTTGGGTCATCAATCTACGGTCGTATACCAAATTTCATCTTATTATCTCAAAATTTTTGAAGACGGACGGACGGACATGGAGAAACTATAAGGGTTCCTAGTTTTCTACGGAACCCTAAAAAGGGGAAATCTTTCAAATCCTAACAAAGGGAAGGGAGGTCAAAAAAAAGCTATTCACGAATATAATTAATAAAGGAATATTATTTTTTTAATTTTATGATACACGAAAAAAAATAAAACAGTTTTTTCTGTACATCCTGGATAATAAACGACAACCTATCATTATAAAATATTTTTTACAGTCAAAAAATCGAATAATGTTTACAGATACCTAGTCAATATAAATTCTTGAATAAATTGCAAACTAAAATTATATTATTATCAGTTTCAGACTGCAAAAAAAATATTTTATAAAAATGAGTTGTCGCTTACTATCCGGGATGTACAGAAAAAAACTGTAATTCTTTAGGTTTCTTTTTTCCCGTGTACTATGTTCTGTATATGAAATGGGTGAGAATGTTAACGTAAATAAAGGAAGTTCATTTCCGTTTAAATCCTAATTAGTCTACTTATTAACTAAGAAAACAAAATATGACCTCATTTTCATTATGGAAGTTAATTATTCACATAATAAATGAACTACAAAAGATAATGCGCATCTTAATATTCAACAAGAATACTGAATTTTAGGGTAATTGTTCTTCAACATGAATTATTATTATAAATAAATATGCGAAAAAAATTTACTGAAACACACACAATTTACTGAACTTACACACAATTTTTTATCAAATAATTATGCAATTATTTTTAATAAAAAGGAGGGAAGATAACATTCACAAACGGTTGGGAGAGGGGGGGGGGCAATTTTTTTTAACAATAAATGTCTATCGATGTAAAGTCGGTATATATGCACCAGGCGGGTAATATAGACACCTCCTTTTGTTGCTCCATATTACATTTTATAAGGACAACATTAATATGTATTTAAGCTTATATCTCTAAATAACTGCGTCAGTTGACATGACAGTGTTAATAAATTAAAAAAAAAAACTCGGGTTCAATCGAAAAACTTATTTTTTTTAAGTCGAATTTGACATTTTATAAATATTATTTAACAATAAATTATCACCACATATTTAAACTTAATATATTTATACACTTAACTAACTATTTGAACTATTATGCTTCTGATGAGGACTTCTTGTGAAGTCGAAATACGTGTCGAGTGACATTATTTATGGTTATTAGATTTCTATTAAAGTATTATAATCGATAAAACAGGTCACTAGTAAAGATGTCGTTTACACCCATTTTTTAATCTAATAAATTTTTTGGGGTACAATGTCTTTTTTCAGGAAGCAAGCTATCTTCCTGTCAAATTTCATCAATATCGATTCAGTGGTGTAGTCGTGAAAAGGTAATAAACAGACAGACAGACAGACCAACTTTTGCATTTATAATATTACTTAATCTAAGAAAGTTTTTCAATAAAAAATGTAAAATGGCAAAATCTGGCTTTTAAATATCTTTTGAAAGAAATTAATAAAAAATTTTAAAACATTGTGTTTTAAAATTACAATTTTGGTTAATATTGTTTTCAGAATTTAATATTAAAAAACCCACGTTTTATTTAAACCGCAATGTTTGTCAGAAGTTGAAGAAGTACATCCGTTACAAAAATGATTATGAAATATTACAAAAGTTTCACCTACACTCAAAATGGTGGTCCAACATTAAAAAGTTTTCTATTTGATTTGAAATATTCGCATTATCTATTTACCCAAATTCTTCTACAAATTACAACATTCCTTTTTCTTTCTTATTCAACAAAATTTCATTTAGGAAGTTTTTTTTTATACATGGAAATTAACTTCTACGGTAAATTATTATTTACGGTATTTCTTTTGTGGTATCACTTTTATTTTGTGTTGTTTTTTTAGAGTTTCATTTATACCTAAACAGAGAATAATATTTCATAGCAATTACTCAATTTTTAAAGAAATACATATTATTATTTGACTTCATTTTGAAACGGTTCAAAATATTATAATTTTTGCCAGGTCACGTGATACTTAAGTTACAATATGGATTTTAATTTTTTGTGTTCAGGATCTAAATCTATATGATTGGTATAGTTTATTTGTTATACCAATAAAAGATATACTTTTAATAAATAATTAATTTTACACAATCGTAGTATTTATTGTATTGCCTTTTAATTGAAATTAAATAATTTGTAAAGCACTTTATTAACAAATAATTCAACTTAAGAATAATAGGGTATTTGACTAAATTTTAAAATATATTGTAAATTTTATGTATTTATATTATAATAGATACAGTGGTGCCTCGCATAACGAACGCCTCGCTTAACGAACGCTGCGCACAACGAACATTATGTTCGTTCATTGCGCGAATCGCACAACGAACCTCGTTTCGCACAACGAACTGCATCGTGTTTAATTTTGCCGCCCGAACGCTCCTACGTATCACGAAGTCGCCCGAACTTCCAAGGTTACACGCAGTCGACTGTGCTTAACTCATACACCTGTTTGTTTTAATAAATGTAATTTTGTGTAATATTATGAGTTCTAAAAAAATCAGGAAGGTGATTTCTGTTGAAATAAAACAAGAAATAATTAGAAAGATGATTTGACCCTGCAAGCCTCAGTAGACTCTCCTAAATCTGATTCTGACTAAAAAAATAAAAAACGTGTATACAATCTTTTTTGTGTTACAGTGCCATATTTTATGCTACAGAACGAATTAAAATTTTTAACATGTATTGTTATGGGAAAACGCGTTTCACATAACGAACTTTTCGCATAACGAACTTGCTCCTGGAACGAATTAAGTTCGTTACGTGAGGCACCACTGTACTTCCTTATTATTTTTTTCCAAAATAATACCGAAAAAACTCTAAAAATAATCTTTTTCTATTCTAATTGAAAATTCCGCCAAAACGCGCATTCAAAGTAACGTGGTATGCGTGACGTAACTGTATACTCAACAAACTGAAATCAACCAATGGGGATCGTGTATTCTGACGTTTTTAGTAACTAAAATACCAGATACAGTTCTGCTAGATACGTTTGCGATCACGTGACAAATAGGTTAAATATTACATTTTAAAATTAGGTTTATAATTAAAATACTAAGTTATTTCAACGAAAAAAAAACACTTGGGTGTAAGTTATAGTAATATATACTACACTAATAAGAACATTTTAGTTTTTATTATTAATAGTGTCAAATACACTATAAGTTAAACAAATAACACAGGTATATGTGTTATTTTTCCGATTTCAAATAAGAAAACTATAAAAGAATTCCCAAGAAATGTCCTATTCCCGATTTACATCCCGATAACTATAAAGCGAATTTTCAGTTATTTTTTTATTAGATGTTAAATGCTTTAATAATTCTATTTCATTCAAAAATTCAATTAAAAAATTTGAAGGTCACGATGTATTAAAAATCAGTTCATCGATATACGATTAGAAAATCTTATTGTAAATCAAAGAAATGTCATCTTTAAGCCTCTTCATTTTTCATTGTTTTAAATTAACTTTGTCAGATTTTAGACAATCTCGATTCTTGTAGAAATCTTCCCATTAACTCCAATAAAATTCTTAAAATCTATAATAATAGCTGTCAATGAAAATCGTTGATTCAATAAAAAGCACTCTTTCAATGTAAATGTCAATGACATTTTTCTCGCCCGTTTTGACTCCTTATCATTTATCATCACATTTAATGAATATTACTGCGATAAGTACTTTCAAAAGTTCCAACATAAAAAAGAATTAAATTAATTTCTTTTTCACAGATTAATTTTTCTACTGAGCTTCGAAAACGTATTTGTATTTTAATGAAATAATACTCTCGTATCCAGTACATACTAGCTACAATCAGATCCCCCTATCAAATTATTTTTAGTACACTGGTAGAAAGGATTTCTCAAACCAAGTAAACCTTGTTTTGTATATATAACGAAAACAATATTATCTTAAGATAAGCAATAATCTCTTAAAACAACTATAGTATTCTTGAACGAAGGAATAACGTAGTTGGATTAAGAGTATGTTTCTTATATTAAGAAAATATTGTTTTCGTTATATACAAAACAAGGTTTTCTTGATCCAATACAGTTTTTTTTCTGTGTAGTTAAATATCAAGGTAATTAAATCGAACATAAATTTTAATACTTTGCACTTAAAATTTTATAGTATCCACTTTATACACGTGAATATAAATTATAATACTTTTTTTAATACTTAAGATGAATATTTAATCGTTTTAAAATATAGAAAATCACATTAAAAATATCAAATCTATTGGGGCGAAAGGACGTTGGTTAGTTTTTACGATAGGTAAAAATATAAAACCACAAAAATCACAGTAAATACATCGAAAATATGTAATTTTTAAATCTGACAGGTCTAAATTGAGGTCAAGCTCGTCAGTTTCTTGACCAATGAGCATTGGCGCGGGAATTGATGTCACTGCGAAGACATATTGAAATTTTATAAATGTACAAATGATTAAAATTCATTTATTTATTATTATTTTTTCATATTTTTGATATTTTAACAGCACATACAATCAAATAAGTACAAATTTGACATTGCAAAACACGTTTGCTAACGTTGAACTCAACGAAACTTCCATATTTTATAGTTTAAGCTATCGTACTATTAACCCTTTCGTTACGGACTTGTAGTTAACAAACATATGTGAATAAGTGAATTATACTTTACTACTTTTTTGTCATATAACATAATAAAATCTCATACGCACCTCGTAACGAAAGGGTTAAATAAAACAAGGATTTTCATTATCATTTTTTGACTTGTACAACAAATTTATTCATTGCTCAGCTGTTGCAGTGGCGTATATAGGGGGGGTAAGGGGATCAATCCCCCCCATGAGTCCAATTTTTATGATATTCATAATGAAAAATAGAGATTTAATGAGACTGTGTTGCGAACGACTAAAAAAGGCAAAAAAAAGGCCCCCAAAAGTGGTTAAATATGTTTTTTTAATTGCTGTATTTTTTTTAGAATCGAAACGATCAATAAAGTTTTTGGTGAAAATTTGGCGTGTTATTGACTGTTTTTCATTTTAGTATTGAATTTTTTTTTATACATAAATCAATTTTTCTCGAACGTTTCCGTATCCATACCTCAAATTTTTACATCCCTCTACAATTCTAAGCAATAATTATTATTGAGAGGGGGGGGGGGGGGGAATAATGTAAAAATATCCTGTCAAGGGCCCCCTTCTGAAAAATTGTCTGGGTCCCCATTTCTATAGTTACGCCACTGAATTCAATAATATTTTTATTTGGATACTTTTTTTATTTGTAAATAAAAACAGTTGTATATAAACCAAATACGAATTCAATAAATCATAAGAGTACAATAAGAATGGAAATTTAACATTACCCATTGTAAAAAAAATTCCGAGTATCTTACAATTAATTTCTCGAAATAAGAAAACTTGAACGTCCGTTGAACCAGTTTGTATTTGCATACGAACAAAAGTTGGTGATGAATATTAAGCTCAATGTCTGTACACAGACAAAACAAACAGAGAGGAAACCACCAAACCTACGCAGTGGGAACGTTCTGGGCCTTAACAAATGTGGGGTACGATTTTAAACATTTTAGTTAAGTCATTTTAAGATTATTCGATCGTTTTGTGCAAAGTATAGATCAGTGGTTCCCAACCTTTTTTTACCAGAGATCACTTTGATTTCATTATTATTAGCAGGGGTCACAAGGTTAAAAAATAAATTTTCATTTTTATATTTTTTATAGATTAAAAAAAAGGTCACCGATAATTCTAAGTTCGTTCAAATCTTTTACAGGAACCATATTTTTACCCCCCTTGCGGACCACTGGTTGGGAACCACTGGTATAGATAAAATTTTAATATGTTTTTCATGGGCAAACTCATATATTTTACTAATTTTTATTTACAATATTGTACGTATGGTTTTTGAGTAATTGGATATTAAAAATAGAGTTTTTAACACACGGTAAATGAGAGAACTTACCAAAAGTGCTCTATTTATTGTAATTCTACACGATTGGGTATACAGGGTGATTTACAACTAGTGTAAAAAAATTAACAGTAGATCGAGGACGTTATTTTAAGCAAAAAAGTTTGTATGAACATGTGTCCGAAAATTCTTTGTGAGGGAGCTACAGCCTTCCAAAGATTTTGCTCAAAATTAGTGTTTATTTAACAACTAGAGAACCCTTTGCGGTACAGTAATAAAATTTGATACCCAGTTTAGCATTAATACGTGTCATCGATTTCCAGTATTTTCGGACAATGTTCACACAAGGTTTTTTGCTTAAAATAACATTCTCGATCTGCTGTTAAATTTTTTTACACTAGTTGTAAATCACTCTGTATAGAGACGTTTTAAAAACTAATTATTCGAAACTTCAACTTATATACTATAAAAATTATAAAACAAATATATTCAGATTCACGTGTAATTTATTCAAAATAATGAAAAACTAGTTCTGCCATTACAGCAAATTAGTACGTATGTTACTATTATATATCGTTCTGTCTATTTCAATTTTCAAATTAAATTAAACTTTTTTTACTTTTAATAATTAACAAAGTAAAATATTCTCTTAAATGTTGTAGGTACAAGTGTTTTGAATATAAATTAAAAACAAAATTTTCGAAACCAAATCTTTCTTTACAGTGTGCTGGACGTATAACATAACGTATAATAAAAAAATCATCTCCCAATAATTAGGTTACTTAATGCAGTAATAACCATGATTAGTTAATTGACAATTTTTCGACAGTATTACAATATGTTCTCTGCCTACTCTCACATTACATGCACATGTAACGCCACTGTAATTCCAACTAAATACGTTGTTATTTAATTTAAAATACCTAATCCTGTTTTACAATGAACTTAATTCCACCAAATAACATTAGCTCTATATTTGTCTCATTACAACATTAAATTACGTTGATTTGCATTCTGTTAAGGTTTAAACTGTTTTCTAATGTTCTAGAGAATTAGGGAACTCAACTTTAAACTCTTTTGGGTAGAAAAAATAAATATAAAGCGTTATTAGAAAATTTCACAGAGAAAATTAAACTACTTTTATTCATCTTATGCCCTATTAGGTATTATTGATTTATTTATTTTTTTAATATTTAAGCATTTAAAAAAAATAGAGATACGACTAAGCTGAAATGTAACCCTTTAATGTCCGGTATTATAAACGACCTAGCAAATTTGCAAGCTAGCAAGCACTCTCAAATGGGGTATCAAACTTATATGACAGTTCTCAGTAAGTTGGTTTTTACCGTTTTAGATAGATAGTTTCATACATAAGAAGTAAAAAAAGATATATAAAATATATTTACTAAAGTGTATTTACTAACCTTGCGTAAAAAACGGTAAAAACCAACTTACTGAGAACTGTCATATAAGTTTGATATCTCATTTGAGAGTGCTTGCTACCTAGCAAATTTGTTAGGTCGTTTAATTATAATACCGGACATAAGACTACATTTCGAAGACAATGTCTATAATATCTTGTAGCTAATTCCTTCCCTAGATCTAGTCCCTAGACCACATAAGATTAACAACCGTTTTTCTACATCTACAAGAAAAATATACATTATACGCACCTTGCATTTAAACGAAGGGTCAAACGCTCAATTTAGCGACCTTCCCCCATTCCTACCATAATACCACCGTGACTGCACGAAATTTAAATTCACCAGTTGACGTTAAAGTCTTCTATGTAGATTATAATAATATTATCATTCAAGGGCTCCTTTCAATGTCGTTAAAAACTAAGCGGTTGAATTACCAACACCATCGTTAAACCGAGTGGTGAGTATATCTGATTTTTAAATTATAGTGAAACTTGATTCAATGGGACTTAGATAAGTAGGAAACTTGTACAACTAGAATTCATTCACCTCTTTAAGTGGGATAAAACAACTGGTCTCTTGAGATTCAAGTTATCCAGGTTTCTCTGCATTATCAACATTTAAAATTACAATTACTCCATAATTTCTTACAGGTACGGTAGTAGCTAACTTTTCGGGCTGAAAAATTCAGTTTTCATAATCACTTCTGAAGACGACTCCGATATGAAAGTCGAAACGTCAAGTTTGAAAACAAGACAACGTGGACAACAGCCCGAAAAGTTAGCTACTATGGACAACGGCCACGAAAGCCTACAGAAGAATCTTACAGGTACGTTTGGCAGTACCTCTTTAAGATATACAAGTGAAAAAAATATATAAAAATTTACTGTTTCGTTTATATCATTACCTCAATAAACCTAAGTCGTAAACGGAATTTAATAAAATGAAAGAAAAATAATAATAATAAAAATTTCATTCCTTTAGTGATCTATATAAAACGTTTTCACAGTGAAATTGTATTGAAAATGTGACCGTACGTTATATGTGTATAGGTTAGTATAATAAAAATGGTATTTTCACATCTTTTACAAACACTGACAAAAAAATATATATGAAAAATTCCGATAAAATTCATATAACTGTCGAATAAAATACATGAATGAGAAAGATTACTTTGTCACTGAAATTACGGATGTACGCTAGGACAAAACTTTTTCTTGTTTTTAATTCGAATTGAGACGAGAATTCGGTTACAAAAAACGAGAAGAGAGGTTTTTCTAGTGTTTCAAACTTCGGATTTTTTTTCATCTCGAAAGAAAACCTTGTATTTTATAAAACTAACTTACAATCGGAAACGGATGTTAAACCTAGCCAATTTTTTTAATTTTTCTAATTATTTTTTAAACGGGGCAAATTAAAAACAATTTTTTATAAAAAAAAGTCGTAGATAATATTACTATCTATAATTGAGGGGTCTGTAGCAACAAGGAGTTATCTCCAGTTTTTATAGTTTGTGGGAAAATAGAAAAAAATGAGAATGTATTTAAATCGCCTTTGTCTTCGCCCAATTATTATTTGTCACCGACCACATGTTTTGGCCAAATTCCATTGAGAAATTCGTCAAATTCGCAATTCAAGAGTCAATTTTATTCTAGAGTTAACTCCATTTTGCCCCAAATAGTTGAAAATTATTTTCTTTTTAAAGTAAGGAAATATTGAATAAGAACAATTTTCAAGAAAATTAGTTTATTTCAAGAAATAACACAGTAACGAGTGTACTGACTAAATTCTAAGCCCAAAAACAAAGAGTCATTTTTATTCTGGAGATAACTCCTTTTTGCCCCAAATAGTTGAAAATTATTTTCTTTTTAAAATAAGGAATCATTGAATAAGAACAATTTTCAATAAAATTAGTTTATTTCAAGAAATAACACGGTAACGAGTGTACTGACTAAATTCTAAGCCCAAAAACAAAGAGTCATTTTTATTCTGGAGATAACTCCTTTTTGCCCCAAATAGTTGAAAATTATTTTCTTTTTAAAGTAAGGAAGCATTGAATAAGAACAATTTTCAAGAAAATTAGTTTATTTCAAGAAAGAACACGGTAACGAGTGTACTAACACTACTAACTAAATTCTAAGCCCAAAAACAAAGAGTCAGCTCCTGGAGTTAACTCCATTTTGACCCAAGCGAATGAAGCAGCTAACTTATTCTAGTGGATACCTTGAGAATTATCAACGGTAGGTAATTCTTAGTTGAACCAAACGAAAGAATGATTTTTTCCCCCCAGAAACGGTTGTTTGGTCTAAAATTGGAGTTAACTCGTTGTTGCTGCAAACACCTCAATTTATGTCTTATTCAATGTTTTCTATATTTTATCATTTATCCAGAAAGATTGTTTTTACAATTAGAAACTCATATACTGTATTTTCAGTATAAGAAAGTCCCTTGGCATCCATAGACAGATATGATGACCCCTAGCACCTGAAGTTACGTGTATCGATATTAATCCTAAAATTAGGCAACAAAATTCTAAACTGTAATTATGAAGTACGATACATAAAAATGTATGTACCAACATAATTTTCTCGACATTTAACGAATTTTTACTCATAAAAGATGTATAATAATAAACGGTGGGTAAGGACTAATAAATTCATGTTATCGTGACACATGTATAACTACAAATAATTTGTATTTTTATTTCATCACGCACTTTATTATCACTTTCATTAATTATACAAACTTATATTTCAACAAAACTGTTCAGGCAGGAATGGCTTACAGGAGCATAGTATAAAATAAAAATATAAAGTTCCCAAAATTATTGGAATTTTGAAAAAAAAATTTGTTGAAAAATATTTTAGGTTACGAAATTTTTATTACTCTCTTTAACCCTCAGCTCTTCAAAGCCCCATTTTACCCCTGAGGCTGCCACCACCTCCTTGATCTCTAGCGCCTCCAAAGGGGCAGTATCTCCCACTTTAACCTAGTATAATATAGTAATTAATATTTTATTTTTATTGAAAAAAAAGTTACTATTTTATTTTCATCAATAAAAATTGTCGTACCATTTTTGTATTTATTATAAAAGGAGGGGAATGAAGAGAAAAGTACTGTGCATACAAAAAAAGTCATTTGTGTTAAGGCCGTTAAGGCAGGTAAATTATTGGTCGAATTTCGACCATAGGCGATCTAGTATTAAGGAAATGGATACCATAGAAAATTAACAGATAGATTTTGATGAAACTTTGAAAATAACTAAACATTAATATTTAAAAAATAAATAAAATCATTAGGAGAATAGTTTAAGAAATATTAAATAAACAAATTAACATGCATTCTTATGAGCAGGCCCAAATAGAGGAGGGGCTAGGAGGGCCATATGGCCCGGGCCCCCTGTGTCTCAGGGAGCCCGGCGTCCTGAAAATTATTTATATTTTACATTTTTTTGATATTTGCACTATTTTTAACATGGGTTATTTAAAAAACATAAATATTATTAAATATACTACAAAAATTTACACGGGGGTATGAACTCCCTAAAATGTGGGTTGGCCCGGGCCCCGTTGAAGCTCTCTCAGGGCCTGCTTATGAGACCTGCATAATTTCGAAACATGACAGGATTTTTCAATGTTACAGCAAGAATTTTGAGCATACATTTTTTTATTCATTTACAAAGATATCTGTAAATTTTTAGAATAATTAGAAACCGCGTTTTTAATTAGAAAATGATGTATGAAAAAAAAAACAAAGAGAGACAGACGCATCTATGTGATTACGCATGCTCCAAAGAGAGAGACCCATCTTGCCTTCACTCTATGCTTATCCACAGGAGCTTTCCCCACATCATTCCCCGCAAAACCAACCCCGCACCCTATAGTATCAACCTTCTTAACTAATCATACAAAAATAAATAAATATGAAACGAAAAATCGTTGTAATAATTTTTTTAAAGAAATAGCAGGATTATATTGTTCTTCCCTCGGGCGAAAAAATGCCTACAGTCGACACTGTACGGGTCATGTCCTTTATCTTTTATTACAGATCAGGAACAATTAAGTTTTATAGGTTTTTTTATATTTACATTTTATTGATCCTTCGTTCTTTCTTTCCTACTGAATAAACTAACATGTGTTTGTTTTTATGTTTAACCATAGGTAATATGTTTGTTCATAAAATAATTATTATTTTATGTCATGAAAGAAAGTAGTTTTTAAAAATAGTGTATATTTTTTTACTTTCTAATAATACGAGTTAGTTTATTGTTGAACTAAAAATTTTACAATATTGTTATTAACCTCTAGAGTCTAGAGCAGCGATTCTCAACCCGTGGTACGCGTACGTCTAGGGGTACGCGTTTCATGACTTGGGGGTACGTGAAAAAAAATGAGTAATGGCCGATGTTAAAAATATAACTATTTTCCTCTCGTCTCGATTCAGTTTCCCGCTGTTACGTAACGTTTCACATTAAATTACAGAATAATAAATATACAGAAGCGAAACTCAACAATTGGATTTCAAATCCTTTCAATGTAGAATACTTTCGAGTAGCTAAATTATCTATTAAAGAAAAAGAGAACTTAATTGATCTTTCAAATGACTCTACTTTGAAAGTCGAATTTAAAGGAAAATGTCTTATTAACTTTTGGTCACATATCAGCGCCGAATATGAACAGCTTTCTGCTAAAGCGCTTAACGTTTTGTTACCATTTATAAGTACAGTGCTGGTGGAAAGAGCATTTTCTTCGTATCTCTTTATTAAAAACAAATACCGTAATAAGCTGAATGCAGCTCCAGATTTACGATTGTACCTTGCATCAATCGAACCTGATTTCAAAAAACTATGTGCCTCAAAGCAAGCACAACGATCTCACTGAATATAATAAGTTAAGTTAAAACTAATGTAAAATTTCGAATATTTAACTTTATATTTATAATAGTTTATATTTATTGTGTTTTTTTATTAAAAAATTATGTATCTATAAAAACCTTTTAGTTTTCATTAATAAACATTTTGGGCACACTCATTGACACGTTATTGTTATTTCTTTAGTATTAGAACAAGTTTAAAATAATAACAAGTACGAGTATTTAAATTATAAACATTTTTCTAATATAAGGAGTACAATTTAAGATAATGAACTGCCAAGGGGTACGCAAGCTAAAAAAGGTTGAGAACCGCTGGTCTAGAGGGTCGGAAAACCAATATTTTGGCGCACTAGAAAATCTTCAATTTTTGTTTTTAGATTAAAATACATCGAAAACGTATATTTGTATAATGAAATAATCTGCCGTGTGCCACAGGACTTTCTTATACGTAATAATGACAGTGAACAGTGTACGTGATTTTTATTTTAGTGAAGGATATTTCTAACAAACTAATAAAAGATAGAGTAAAATGAATGAGACATAAACTATAGAAATTTTATTTTATACATTATGTATCGAACGAATTTTGTTTAACATAATTACTAACAATAAAATGGAAACGGATGGTTACTCTTGTAATTTTTTGAATTTTTTGAAATAAGACAAAAATGTTTTAGATAAAAAATGTCGAGTATGTTATTATCTATAATTTATTCCCCATACATTTTTTTCCAACACTTATGATTTAGCCAGAAATATTTTTTTTTAAATCATTATTTAGAATAATCTATACTGGTTGCTGGGTGCTTTGACCGTACGGATCACGACTAATACCGTCAAGTCGCACGACGATCACTGCAAACTAAATGAATTAGAGTATACAGTGTTTATTCTCAGTATTACGTATAAGAAAGGCCCATGGTACCTATGGCAAACACGTACAGTCTCTGTAATACGTATAAGAAAGTCCCATGACACTCATGGCAGATATTTCTTCTGTGTTATGAACCATTTGAAATGTACTTAAAATCGAATACTTAGTAAAAAAAAAAAATTAAATTTGTTTTTTTCGAAAAAATGAATAGAACATAAATTATAGATAATAATATTACCTACAATTTTCAACTTGGCCATTTTTCTCTAATTCGCACTGTTTCAGTGTAATTCGAAAAATTCAAAAATCGATGTAGGTAAACATCCGTTTCCGGTTGAATGATCGTTTTCAAAAATAGGAGGTTTTCTTCCCAGGCAAAAATCAATCTTAAGTATAAAATGTCACCTTTCTACGATTTGTCGTATTTGAGTTACAGCGTCTACAGACAGACAGACCGACAGACAGACCGACAGACAGACACACAGACATCATGGCGAAAATAGTCAGAATGGATTCAGGGAAGGTCAAAATTAATAATTCCATCAAAAACCGGATTTCGAAAAAAATCGCGTTTACTATACTTACTTATACTATATGTATATTTCATATACATTGGTATAAGAAAGTAAAAAGGTTATGTACTATTTAAAATAATATTTTTTTCGAATTTGAAATTTTTAAGATCGGAAAGCCAATATATTGGCTCACCCCGTGATCTACACTTTGCCTATGATCAATCAATGATATAAGATACCTTTTATACCAGTTTTCTGAGGGCGAAATGCCTCCAGAAATCCCGGTCCTCTTAAGGTTGATAATTTATTTTTAAATTACGTATTATTTTATAGAATTCGTACGCGTTAATATCAAATTTAAAACATTTTCGTTTTAATAAATTGAATTTTGGAATATTAATTATAATTAGGGAGGGGGTACTACTTTGAAAGAAAATGACCACTTTTTTAACTGGTTTAAATTATCCCTAACTATTGAAGAATTATGTACAAAAGGTTTTATAAAATGGAACATTTTTCCAAAAAGTCCATTTTCGAGTTTTCAACGGAGTAACTTGAAATTTCAACTGTAGCTTTACAATAACTTTTTCTAGTGAAGGGCGTATGATTTTTTTCAATTGATTTAGTGTAACCGGTTTTCGACAAATTTTTTTGAAAAAAAAAAGTTGTTCAAAACGACGCCATTTTTTTTTAAATATTAACAAAATTTCGAGAAAATCCTACACCCTTCACTTTGTTTTATCATATATTATTTTTTTTAATTACGATCTATAGTACAACCGGGGAGATTATAAAATTGCGGTAGCTGCAACGACGCTATTTTGTCTTTAAAAATTAAATAAATTTTTGAAATACCTTACGCTTAATACATGTACAATAATATATTTAAAAAATCAATAACCCATGACTTTGCGCTCACAAAGTACCCCCACCCCCCTCCAAATATGTGCTAGTTACAATCTATGATTATGAGAAAATGTGAATTATTATTATGTTCTAATAGTAAAACTCCCATCAAAATCGGTCCAGCAGTTTTTGTATGAAGTCAAAACAAACAAACATACTGCATATAAAATTTAATATTTAAAATATCGATTTATAAAAAAAAATTTGACCCCGTATTTAGTTGTGAAAAAAACTGACAATCCCTAATAGTCCCAATTTCGGCTGACAGAAAACAACCACTGTTAAACAAACAGCCGACAACTTTTATTTACTCTGGGGTCATGTCACGTATCGTGAAACTGTTAAAAGCAATATTGGGTATAGTGAAAAATCCAGGCGGGCCTTGCTCGATTCTGTTTCGTTTTTAATTAGAAAACGCAATCACGGCCAACTCAAATCCAACATTAATAATGTTTGTATGTGATTTTTGGTTGGACAGGTTTTTGTAATTAACTGCACTGATTAACTATTGGCAAATAATTGTGTTTAGTGGTGGGGGGATTTTGAACCCTGTTTAAGTAGGGGTATGTATCCATGTATCAAGTGGGGATGTTTGTATACACATTATATAAACACCCTTTTAAACGTGTTGCTAATTTGTACAAATAATGTAGGTGTAGTTCTAAAAGTTAAATCTACAAAGATTAAATATTCATAATACAGTAAACCCTCGATTTAACGGACTATTTAGAAGGAGGGGGTTTCAAATCTGTTATACAACGTATCCGAAAAGTTTTTTTTAAATAATTTGTTCGAATCGAAATTTGATCCAAAGTAGTTTTTGTTCGAAAAAAAAATAACTTTCAAATTTTTTAATTAGACCAGGTTCGCATTAAGGAAAAATTAAAATTAATATTCTTTTGGCGACATATTGTATTATAATGACATCTGGCCTTAATTAGGGCTAACCCTGCAGGCCCAATCTCTTGTGAAAAAACAATATCTTCATGAAAAAATCGATCTTTACATTTGAACAAAAATCCGTCGAATTTAGTTCCTATTAGGGCTTGCAAACCAGTTAAAACCGAAACCGGTATACCGGTTTTTCGTTAAAATTTACCAAAACCGAAAAACCGGTTTTTTCATGAAAAACCCGGTTTTAAAACCGAAAGTCAATTATATCTTCTTTTTTTCTACAAACTGAAAAATAATTTTATGTATCTACTGTCATTCATGAAGTGTTTATGTTGTAAAATCATTTATTGTTAAATTCAAATAAAAAAGGAAAGGGTGACATCTATGAAAGAACGCGCAATGTACAAATAAAAATATTATAGTGAAGTAAATGGAATTTGAGTTTCATTCGTGAAGTCTATAATAATAATAAAGGAGATCCAAATTGAATCTACATATCTATATCTACTATTTATTATAGCTCAAATAGAGACTAATCAATTTCAAATTGAGAATTGTAAATTTCATATTTGAGATGGAAATAAATAAATCATTTATTTTATTATAATATAATGTATTATAATACAAACTTTTTTCTTGACCAGGTTATTTTTTGGTCTTTCAATAACAGAAATTACAAATTTGTATGATCTTTTTTTCGACCTTTCAATTAAAAATTCAAATACGTAAATATACCATTCTCCGATTTTTATTTTTGCTCGCCGCGCCGAGTCCTCCCTAATCCTCGACTCCAGGTTAGAGTCTTGTTAGCCCCCCTGCCTCCCGCTCATGTAGGGGCCACTGTTTCAATTATTATTTAACTTATTATTACGAATATTAATTAGTAAAGATAAGATATATTAACTATTTTTAATTTTATTTAAAATCAAGCTCCCAATGATTGACTATTACTCAAATTAACAAAGCATAATCAATACATCAGTTTTGAATCTTTACACATGAGTGATATATCAGCTACAATTAGCAACAATAATATTTTCGCGTATTTTATTAGCTACTGTAATCGAAACTCAGTTCCAGGCATTCTTCTGTCTTCACCACTGAGTATGTGGTACTTCAATGCCTAAATCACTTTTAACACTAGCTTTTAAACTTAACCAATTTAAAAATGATAATTCCCAATTCGAAACTGATTATTCCCAATTTGCAATAGAGTAGTCTCAATTTGAACTTGAAAAAATATAGACCAATAAATCGTTTTTATTTTTAAATATCAATTTATTGTTTTATTTTAATAAATTAAAAAAAAAAAACGAAAAAAACCGGTATACCGGTTTTCATTAAACGAAAACCGGTTTTTCAAATTTAGTCGGTTTTTTGCAAGCCCTAGTTCCTATTCAATACCAAAACAAATGAAGAATTAGTTAATTACTACTTAACAGATCTTTGTGGGGTTTTCTACGTACTCAGTGCAACATCCTCCACTCCAACTTGAGAATTTCGGATTTTTTGCAATATATTGCAGATACTGTGAGTGATTTTCTGCACACACGGACGCCACTGGTTTGTATATGCAAGACTCAAGGCGAGCTCGTGAGAAAGGCTAATCAAGAAGTCGATTAGTTGCTAATTCGAAATCGAAGAGTCAGTTGGTATTGGCGCATGCGCAAAACTGTTTGTTGTGTGTATATTAAATTTCACGCCAAAGCTTTATATCTTTTATTACAAGTTAAACTTCATAAAAATAACAAAAAATAAATTTCAATATTCAGTAGTCAAAATAATTCAAAAATATCAACATTTTAGGGGTGTACTCCATTTTCATAGTTATTATCAATCAATTGTATTTGTCGATTAATAATTTTTGATATCTGAAATACTTGGTTAGTAAAATATATAAAAAAAAAAGTAAAATTAAACAAAAATTTCTATCTTACATTTGGGGGTCGCCCATAAAACACCAACACAAGAGAGGGGAGGGGAGATGCCTAACGTGATGATGTAACGAGGAGGGATGGGACAAACGTCACGTTACACGACATTTGAAATATCTTTTTTTTAAACTATAGATTTTATTTTTAATGATCAAATTTGACAATTTTCTTCGTTTATGAAAATAATCATTTATTTGAAGAGGGTTCAGGTTTTGTGCTATATTATAACAGTGGTTCTTAAACTAGGGTCCGCGGACCCCCGGGGGTCCGCTAAACTTTTACGAGGGTCCGTGAAAAAAAATTTGGCATAAATGACATTATTAATATTTCTATTTACTAGTGATTAATTAGTATCTAACTCTAACGACCTTCTTTGTATTTCTATCTGAACGGGGTAGGGGGGGGGGGGGGTCCATGAAAAATAATTGTTCAAAAAAGGGGTCCCTAGACCACATAAGTTTAAGAACCGCTGTATTATAAGATAGTGGGTTGAAAAAATGCAGCGTGAACAAGAGGTAGAGTTGGGTCAAAAATGTGTAAATTATGCGTGACGTATTTTATTAATCCTCCCTTAATTAACACATATTTTCTTGAATGTTTAATAAATTATTTATAATATTAATTTTAGCATTTAATTATTTGCTAAATGCCTATCTTAATATACATTAATATTTAAATTAATAATAATTAAAAAACGATTTTAATTTTGTAGCTACAATTAATAAATATGATATAGGTACAACGAAAATATAATTTTGTTAATAATTATTTATTAATTTAAAATTACATGATGTACTTGCTTATTAATATTTGAATATAGAATGTTATCATAATTAAAGTTAATAAATTATTAATTTGAATAATGTTCTAAAATATTAATTATCAATTATTTTACATTTTCATTAGCTAGGCCATGTCTATGTGTCATATTTATTTATTAATATTGTTTATATTGATAATCAATATAAACAATATTAATAAATAAATATGACACATAGACATGGCCTAGCTCAGCGGTTTCCAAACTTTATGTAACTACGCCTCCCTTTAAAAAAATTTAATCTCTTGCGCCTCCCCCCCCCCTACCCCTTTTTATTTTATAAAATTATACAGACATATTTTAAAAATGTATAAAATGTATTTTTTTTGCTTATAAAATTTATTTTTAATATACACAAAAAAAACTGTATTGGATCAAGAAAATCTTCTTTGTATAATTCTTCTATGGTGTGGGGGCAAAGAGTCATATGTCATTTTTTTTCAAAATTGACATTTTTACACTAATCTATTTAAAAATTCAAACTCTCTGCTTAGGCAAAAGATCATATCTCTATGAATAATACTTCCAAAGATATGAATATGGTCAAATGATCATATCTACTAATATTTGTTTTGTTCAATGGTAAAAAGAACATATATCACATATTACTTTTTGTTTATAACATATTTTTTTTAAATGTGTTATAAGATGATTTATGTATCTATATTACTTACATTTTAATACAATTTTGTCACAAGTAAAAAAGCATACTTGTAATTAAGACTCTATGTCCGTTTATGTAAAATAATATATAATATCATAAGTGAAATTATGATCTTTTGCTAATTTTCTATATTGGTTTATAGTTGATATTAAAGTAACATATCCAGTTATGACTTTCTGTTTATTCTTAACTGTAAGTAATTAAAAAATATTTACTTTGCAATAATAATCATACATTGAGTTATTACTTTTTGATAAGTGATTAATTTGATAACGGTTTTTAAAATATGACCATTTGTATAATAAGAAGTGTCTTTTAAACTTATGATAAATCTGTTTGTATTTTTAGAGTTGTTTGGTGTTCATAACACGACTTTAGTTTATATTGGGATATACCTAATAATTTGTCAATACATATAATTATTTTCATAATTATTGTATTATTGTTGATTTAATTAAAATTTTGTAACTTTTTATAAAGGTGCCTACATATCAGTCTGTACCACGATAGTGAACGAATTGGTTTGATTATTTCAATTCGTAGTATAAATATTAATACTAAGCAAACTATTATATATTTTGACAGTAATAATGTGTGATAACGCTGAAAATAAATTTATCAATCGTACCCAAAAAAATGATAAACATGGTACAGCAAAAATTTGCAGGTATGATTAAATTTTTATATTATAAAAGAACATTATTTATTAATTATAATTTTTTAAAATTAAGATGTGAAAAATATGTTACAAAAGAAGAAACGAATAGTAATATATCTCAAAAGCCCGATTATTCTACAGAAACAGGAATATTGTTTCCTATAATTGTAAAAAATTGTATTGATGAAATGGTTATAGATAAATGTTAAGACACGACACTACCTATGTATTAGCAATGAGAAAAAAAAGATTTAATTCAATTATTAGCATATATTGATAGGATATATCATGGTTTTTATTTAAATTTAAAACCAGAAGATGAAACATAATAATATAATACAGATCCCAGATTAAATTGATGAAAATGACTTTTATAATAGTGCAGAAAATTAAATAATATATTTAGGAAAATAAAGAATTAAGAACATTTTGACACAAAAAAGCGCAATTTTAACATTTAAAATATTTTTACGCTATTTTTTATCATTTGAAATCAATATACGTATATAAAACACAGATACATTAGATTCACAAGAAAACGCGAAAATTGTCGCATAATAAATGGATCGGTTGAAGTTTTGTTAAATGCACCTATTATGTAAAATGTATAAATATCACTTATTTATGTATATTCAAAAAATCACATGTATTCTTAAAACTTGAAATAATATAATAAAGGAGGCGCGCCTCCCAGTTTGGAAACCACTGGCCTAGCTAATGAAAGTGTAAATGAAAATTTGACTCATTACATTATTGTTCAGTGATATACAATATGAAAAATTATATTATGTAAATAATGTAAAAGATAATAGACTTAATATAACTTATTCTGATTATTTTCGAATTTTTCTGGGCATGAGTAGTGTCCAAATGATATTTTTGCTTGATTAATGCAATTTAGTGCTTTAGTAGATACGTATTAGACAAATACAGTACATCATAGGACTCAAAGCAATTTGCAGTATTATACGATATAATATAGATTTAAAAAAAAACGACACAGGGGATTTGTGGTCAAAATTTCACATAAAAGTGTAACCCATTTTTACACTAATAAAAGTCAATTTCACAAAATAAAAGTATGGTATTTGCAGGCCCTGATAGAGGAGGAGCTAGGAGTAGTTAGTATTTTTAATACTAAAATAATATCATAAAGTTATAAGAATTTTATTACTACGGAATTCGTTTGAAATGTCCTTACGCTCGGGAAGGGGGGGCTTCCGAAATGTGGGTTGACCCGGGCCCCGTTGAAGTTCTCTCAGGGCCTGGGCATTTGCATATGATAATTATTAATATCTGAAAATATGATAGTAAATTTAATATTTATAATTACGTGTTTCTGAAATTAACCTACTTTAGACAGATATTCTGGATCGGTGACAGACCAGGGGATTGCGTTTTACGATTTCAAAATAATATCAAATAAGTGACAGTATTTTTATTATAAATTTTTATATTACGCACAAGTAGAATCCATTATTATTTTTTATCTTTCATAATAATTACAGCGAAATGAAAATAAAATAATAAAATTAATGAGATACCAAGTTACCCAATGAGTGGACAAATACCCATCTACATTTGATAACATTTGGTTAAAGGAGACAACTTTTATAAATTTTATTTATTATCTTTCAAGTGGAAATTATAAAACCATATTATGATTTCATCATTAATAAAATATTAGCAGTTACGTTTGCGTGCATTTTTCGAGATACAAAGTAGTCTACGCCCTTCTTAAGGATGTAATCTATCTCTCTACCAAATTTCATCAAAATCGGTTCAACGGTTTAGCCGTAAAAATATAAGAAACAGACACAGTTACATTCGCATTTATTCGCTGGGTGCAAAGTAGGTAGTGGGGGAAACGAAATCGATCACAGCGCACAACGTGGCAAAAAATAACACTTTGGGTAGAATAACTGTCATTTTTAATATGCTCGTTTTTAACTGAAAATAGAAAGGTCAACATGGTTAATCCCACTATAGACTATGTGCAAGGGGGTGGAGTTAGAAATAATGTCGATGCGAGTGTTCGTGGTGAGCAATATTGTAAAATTATCGGCGCCAAAATTTGAGGTTATGCTGTCAATGTAAAAGAATTAATTATTTCTCTATTATACGTCATAATTAAAGAGAAAAAGATACGTACCTTTTAAGCTATACTATTTATATTATATGCAAACAGCTAAATTAAATGATATTTGTTTAATAAAAAATTTCATGGTATAAAACATATTAAACAATGATAAAAATAGAGTTAAATCCATTCAATCCTTCTCTATTACCCGCTAGCGACGCTAATAGCCAATAGTCATAAATAATCGTCTAAAATGTATATATTACGATATTTTATTGAAATTATTTGTTTGTTAGCACGTCAAAGTCCACCCAAGTTGCTACTAAAGTCCAACCGTTATTTGGCGCTGTAATCGCGCACGCTGCGAACAATATTAGTAAAATAAACCAATTCGTTACCGTTTATCAAAAAAATTATAGATGTTCCAAGGCGTTACGAATTATTTCAAAAACCAAAATACAATAAATGAATCCGCTCCTGACCTATCCACCCCACCCCCTCCCCCACCCCCACTCGAAGGGGTAGTTATCAGTGCAGCACGCTCGTATTAACTCATCGCACCGTTTATTGCACACGCGGCCCTCGTGATCTCGTTAAAAACAAACAACAACACAAAACACCATCGGCGTTACCGTGGCAACAACACTAACAACGGGCGTGCGATCAACAATGCGCTATACGTTTATTGTTATTGTAGCGCTTCTGGCCGTGCAAAGCTTTATATAGTTACACACAGTATCGTTTTGTTAAATGTTTACGTTTAAAGGTTTTGTTATTATTATACAACTAAACTGGGGAGGGGGTATTTGGGAAGGTATCTCACAAATAAAATATATACCAGAAAATGTTGATTGTTGTCATATAAATGATTTTATTGTCATTATTTTTAGAGAGGCTGCACGAAACGAAAATTGATTCAATACGAGATTTTAATGAGACGATATCAACACTATTAATAAATCCCATTGAGGTTCTCGGTTTTAGGGTGGCCAATATTTATCTGGAACAAATTTCCCTGAATTTTCCCGGTTTTCCAGGAGAATTTTTACCGTTTTTCCCTGTTTTTTTATAATTAAAATTTAGATTAAAAAAGCTAAAAAAAAGGTCCCATAAAATTTTGATATTTTTGCAGAATTTGCATTTTTCCAACCAAATTCCCTGACTTTTCCCGGTATAGCAAAATTCTCTGACTTTTCCCGGTTTTCCAGAAACTGGCCACCCTGTAAGAGGTAATCAATAACACTATGCAAAAAAAAATCACAGAAATTTGAATAGGTGATTTAGAAGGTATTTGTCATGTCGAAACCGAATTCGTTGCCCAAATGATTCCATCACGTCAGGTTTTTTAGATATCCGAACCTAAGAGGTCCCAAAAATGATAATTTTCGCAATGTTGAGGAATTTATTACTAAGTAGGTAATTTTTTCTGAAGTTTTTTTTCATGATTTCGTATAGTACTATCATTTCTCTTTAAAATGATTTTTTACATTTTACTATGCGATTTTTCTTTACCGAAATATACTACTTTGAAGATATATGTAGTAAAGTTCATTGTATCTACCTACTATACTACACTCTATTAACAAAAATATCATATCTTCAAACTAGTACATCTCGACTAAAAAAATCGTACAGTAAAAAGTTAGAGGAAAGATAATACTATTTGTTACCGTGACCGAAAACTTTAGAAAAAAATTACCTACTTGATAATAAATTCTTTAACATTGCCAATATAGTCATTTTTGGGACTTTTAGGTTAGAATATCTCAAAACCCTGACGTGATGAAACCAATTGGACAACAAATCCGGTTTCGGCATGCCTAAAGTTTTCTATTCAGATCTCTCTGTTGTATTACAAAAGTATTTTTTTGTTGCATAGTGTAATTAGTCAAAATTGACTATTTAGCGCTTATATGCTCGATTTTTCGTTTGTCTGTCTTCCACCGCGAGATCTCGGCTTCTTGACCACCTAAAGATCTCGGGTTTTCGCTAAATGGTAGGTCTGGGGTTCTAGTTTAGTCCATTTTAGGAATTTTACCGGTCATGACCCTCCATCCGGCCACGGACAGGTATAATGTCCATTTTTCATACAAAATTTTTCATATATTGCTTCATGTACCTCGTTGGACTCGGGATTGATTCACGAATCGATTGGTAAGGGTATTTTTTTAGTTTTGTCCATCAAGTGGGTTGCGCGGCATATTTTAAAATTTTATTGTTTATTACTTAAGAATAAATGAAAATAATATTTTTTTAGAATAAAATTCACAGAGAACTAGATTTTCGATCTCTGTCACGAGTACGAGACGAGACAGACGAAACCGGCTTATTTTTTTTACAGGGCAAGACCGAGACGAGATGTTTTAACTTCCACAAACCGAGATTAAGATGAGACTATCACTTTATAAATATTAATTTTATAAATACTACCCTAGTTATATTAGCTCAAATTCTTTTACCAACCCTGTGCACAGAGCCGGCCTTAGCACTGTACCCTGGACAAGATATTTTCGCCGTTTCTCCTCAAGGTATTTTGAATTTAATATTTCTCATTTTAAATTTAAAATACATTTGAATTATTACTGTAATAATTTATTCAATTAAAAAAAGGCATATAAATTGTTTTTTTTTTCTCCAAATGGCTATCATAACCTGATTCTCCGTAAGGTCACCCCCCCCCCCACTTACAAAAAAATCTAAAATTGAGATCGTTAATAAATAAAATAAATAAAAATGAATAAAAAACTCAAGCTCCTAAATATTATAAAAATGAAATAATTGTACTTCCGCACCTGCGTGCAATACAAAATTAATGTAATTTGTAAATTGCAAAGAATGCCTTCCATTAATTAAAAAGAAAAAAACAACTGAAGGAGAACACCTGTCTAATCTCTCACTACAGCAATTTATCATCTCCGGAGATTACTGCATTTTATAATTACTCATTCTACTTTTTCTTCTTATACAATGCTTATGTTCAATCTGTTTTACATTAATTTAAGAAAATTTAAGAGTTTATACAGTAGAACATCGACACATAGAACCAATAAAAATAACATAACCCTTTGAAGCCCACGATCTTAAAAGTTTTAATTATGTTGATAATGTGATACGTTTAGGCATGCATATAAAAAATACGTATTTTTGGGAAATTTAAAAATAGTTAATATTAACTATTTATTTGACTTTTTGGGAGTGACATTACTGTGAGTTAATCATAAAAAAAAACACTTATGTGGTATGGCAGGATTTGAAACAATTATTTTGTTTGTTGTAGCATAATGCTACGCCGCATTTTTCGCAAAATGTTTGTGAAACGTCAGTACACTGAGGAAACTTACAACTACAACGTATTCTTTTTTCTACTCAAATCGGCCAATAGCCGATCTGGTCCTGCCTAACTGCCAATAGTTACGTAATAATACGCAAGTCAATGTGAATTTTACTTGATACTAAGTTATTCAGTGGTATGTTACAGTAGTGGTACACATATTTAAATGAACTAAATATATTTAGTACGTATATTAGAGGTTTGTTACAGAAATGTCACATGAGGCTGCAAAGGGTTAAAACTTTATAACTATTTTTAATACGATTTTATAAGCTGGTAATATGTATTGTAAGCAAATCTTGCAACTCACTTTTCACCCACTTCTTTAACTGTCGTATCGATTTGAAACTTTGCTAACTTATACAATTCTGGTGACAATACAATAATACGGTACCATGATAATGGAGGTGGTCATACGGACTTTTCAATGGTTAACAATAAGTCAAATAGTTCTTTTTACTTTTTTAAACTAGATTTTTTTATTAATGATAAATTGATAAAACTTACAAGGGAACCTTTTCAAGTCGAAAATTCATATCGAGATTAAACTTTATATACAGTTAGAGGATGTCAAGATAAGTAAGAAAAAAATTATCTTAGCCGCGGTAAAACGGTTTGAGGGGGTGAAACACCCCTATGAAAATGTGCATTATAATCATATTTTTCAAATAACTCTGAAACTAATGAAAATTAAAAACAATATTAATACATTTTCATGATTTTTTATGCTCTTTCGAATGGCGATAGTCAAATTTCGAAAAATTAGACCGTTAACCCCCACCTCCCATACACATTCCATAGGTTTAATTTTTTCGAATTTCCATTCGAAAGAGCATAAAAAAATCATGAACATTTTGTATTGTAGAATTTTTTAATTTTCATTAGTTTCAGAGTTATTAGAAAAACTATGATTATTTTGCACATTTTCATAGGGGTGTTTCACCCCCTTAACCCGTTTTACCGCAGCTGTGATAATTTTTTTCTTACTCACGTTGACCTCCTCTAACTATATACATAAAAATTTAAACTCGATACGAATTTTCGACTTGAGAAGGTTCCTTTGTTAGAAGTAATCAACGTAAGTCAGCTGTCAAAATCATTACAAAATCAATATTACCTATTTATATATTTAAATTTTATATTTACTCAGTTTTTTTTTAAGATAATTTAATTTAACATTTATTTACCAACCCTGTACTTACGCTACTGTGTTATTCCAAATGTCTAAAAAATGATTTGAAGGTAAGTAGGTATTATCAAAATATTCTATTTTCTTATTATTGTTTAAAATTTTAGTGTTTTATCTTATCATTTTTACTTGGGTACTTATTTATTGATAATATCTATCAAAAATACTGACTTGAAAGGGTTAAATTTAAAAAAAACTGATATTATTCAAAAGAAAAATATAAAAAAGTTGCCTTATTTTAATGTCAAAATATGTTTTCATTAGAGCAAATATAAAATGTAGAATATTTTTTTAAAGTCGACGGGTCTTTTTAATGCAGCTATAAACTTTTATTAAAAGAGACGCAATGAATTCAACCCATTGGACGTTTTCTTTTCCGCTCTATTAATATTCAAATTGTTTGTATGTAGTAATATAGGGGATTCCCCTTTTTTACGACATTAAATATATATTTTCATGCTTTTACTGATTTTCTACATTCATTCATATATAATATTTTTTTATATCACAAACTATCTTACGAACTTTTACTGCAAACTATTATTAATTTAAAGTTTAAACAATAGAAAATCCAACAGATCTGTATGTATTATTTTTAATCCTAGACACCCTGTTTATATCCACCTGCTATGATAGACCCTTCAACAACTTCCCATTCCGTTTTGTGTCCACGTGTTACCTATAACCATGGTCCCCGCATCTTATCACAATATTTATACTTTGTTTACATGGAACGAGTAGAGTACTCGGCCGAGTGAAATGAACGAGCGAATTAATAGAAACGAGTGCTCGATCGAGGAGCATAACGAGTAAACAAGACATTAGGGGCGAGTAGGAATTTTCGACGGACCCCCTCCTGCTAAGAAATATAAGAAATTTTATTAACGACGACCAAAATAAGCTTGTTCAATTTTTTTTATATTTTATTATTCTCTGCTTAAAATTTTGATTTTATTTTGACGATATCTTCGCTCACAGACGGTGAATTTCACAAAATTTCAGCATACACATGAAATTTTTAATTTTTCCGATAAATTACCTTAAAAAATCGATAATCTGTTATTACGACGTACTGGTTATAACGACCTAAAATTATGGTCCCTTCGATGACGTTATAACCAGTTTCTACTGTACTATTAAAAAAAAATTATTAAAAACGAAACTAGCTGACTGACGGCAGGCTGTATATCTACACCATAAATGTGACGTAATATCAAAAAATCAGTTTTTAGAAAGTAGTTGCAAATTTGGACGCTCACCTCCCCGACTAATAGTTTTGACGAAAAAATAAAACAGCAACCAATGTTTTAAAACACTTCGTATTTAAAAATGCTTTTTTGTTGCACTTTTCTTAAAAAAAAAAACACCGTTGCTGTTTTATTTTCATTTTTTTGGTCTAAAGTTAAACACGACATTACACTTACGTCTGATATTTTAATTAATTTTCGTTTTTTAATAAATTCATATTCCATAATGCAATCTTCAAAAACAGGTTTCTCCAACCCGCGGCCCGCATCAGATTAAAAAAAATAATTAAAAATAACGATATTAGGTAAAAAAAAGCTCTTCAGATTTTTTGTCATATAAAGTATAAATACAAAGATATTAATTAATCAAGTCAACAAAAAAAAAAAAGGTCTTCAAAGTTATGTGCGGCCCTAAACAAATTTTTGCGCCCTGCGGCCCACAAAGGTCAAAAGGTTGAACACCTATGTTTTAAAACACAATTCTTATAAATTTTGTATTTATTTTATAAAATTAATACCATTTCTGCCTCACAGGAACGGAAAATTAAAACAAGTGTAATTAAAAAAATCTAATATTTACATTTTTCTGTGTAAATAATTACTCAAATTCAGACAGAGTGAAATGTGAAATATAAAATGGAACTGCAATTGTGTGTCTGGCATTTTAATCAAAAAACAACACATGAAAATCTGAGAAAATTAAACACGACACGATGAAAAATCATAATTAAATTAACCCGGTATGCAGGATAATACGTTTCAATACAAAAATGTCTAAGGTACGTTATCATAAAGGAGCTAGCAAACACTCTCAAATGAGGTATTAAGTTTGTGATATTATCTATGAATTTGCTATGGAATTTAGGGCAGTGATACTTCAACTTATTGTAAGACAGTTGGCGATTCTGACCGTACAAAATTATTATTATTATAATATCACCACCGTTGGTGTTTACATACAACGCGAGTCAGAGGCGGATTATCCATAAGGCAAACTAGGCACGTGCCTAGGGCGCGAGGTTACAAAAGGGCGCGCGCGCGCGCGAAAATGTTATCGGCAATTAATGAACACTACACCTTCTGTGGCCATTCTTACTACGATTTATAAAAAAAGTAAAAAGAGTTATTTTAAAATTTTCGTGACTTAAGAGTTAAAATCAAAAAGTTATTTAACATTTTTATTGTATTTTAGGAGACCTATCAAATTACATCCCACTCAATGGGGTAAGTGGGAAAAAAAGTATGAGTTCAGTTTTCAGTCTATGAAAGGGGGATCCAAAATATTTTTAACAATATTCGTTATAAATTCCAGTGGAAGTACTAATTAAAAGCTACATCCTGGAATTTTTTAAGAATTTTTGAATTGATAGTTTAGAAAATAGAGGGGGGACGCTTTCATAATGATTTTAAAGAGTAAATAAATCGTGATTGAAGGGTTAAAATCAAAAGGTCCTGATACAAATTTTGTTGAATTTTAGGAGACCTCTCTAACGACACCCCACTCAATGGGGTAGGTGAAATTTTTTTGAAAACACTTCATTTTATGGAGGGGGGGGGCTAAAAAATTGTTTTTTTTTCAAAAATCTTATCATTTCTGGTTTTGGGGCATCAATTTACGACCGTATACCAAATTTCAACGTATTATGTCAAAATTTCTACTAGACGGACGGACGGACGGACATGGAAAAACTATAAGGGTTTCTATTTTTCTACGGTACTCTAAAAACTGTATATAATCGCAACTTTTCCTGCGAATGTGTACGTGAATAAAAATGTTTAAAAATGCGCGAATATTCGCGAATGCAAATGCTAATATTGAAGTTTTTGATTTTATTTTTTATTTTTTAAAATTTGTATTACGAAAAATTCTTATAAAAAGTATTTCATTAGAAGCGTCATATATTACTTTATATTTATGCAAAATTTCAACATCCTATCTTTAGTAACAAAAAAGTTATTGATTTTTGGTCCGAAACAGACCTTTATTTTCCATAGTGCGCCGATGAGGTGCTTGCCTAGGGCGCTCTCGACATTTAATCCGCCTCTGACGCGGGTGTAAAACTTGTCAAAGTCTTCATGAAACTCAAAGAGAACTGCCATATAATTTTGATACCTAATTTGAAAGTGCTTGCTAGCTGACACATTAGATTTTCTAATAGTTCAAAGTGCCATATAAAAATTGGTTCTGTCATTTTCATATCCAAGTTAAAAGAGACAGATAGACAGAAATACAGACGTTATTGAGATAATGGTCGTATATGATTCAGGGACCATCAAAATATACAATTCCGTTAAAATCTCATGTTTGATTTTTTCATGATTTCTATACTTTTTTTTATTATACAGTACATTTATCTTAATATAAAAAGTTAATTCTAAAATATTTTCATTGTAAATAGTCAACATATTTTTATTACTTATTACAGTATAGATAATCCTCAGTTTTTATAAAACATAAATTTTAAATTTCGCCGATTTTTATGTATATACCGAGTGTTCAAAATAAAACGTTAAAGAATTTTTATTTCGGAAATAAAATTGCTTAGTAAGAAAAATAAAATTTTATCATTTAACAATTTTTGAACACGAGAAAAGTTAGCACAAATAAATGTTCCTACCAAACACGAGTTTTTTCATTAAGAATAAATTAATATAGAGAAAAAATAAAAATAAAATATTGTTTTTTATTTTATTTTCTTTATTTCTATCCCCTCAATTTTTTTATCACGTAGAATCATATCCTTAATGCAACATTGTTATTACACTCCCCTCTCCCTCTCAAACTCAAAACTAATTAATTTTAGTAAGAACATTTTTTCTGTAAGCAGTTAAATATTCGGTTTAAAAATTTTATATAAAACACCCGATACATTACAAATCTGATACAGTAAAAACTTGCCGCGTTTTTGTCAATAAATACAAATTGTCGCAGTTTTTCACCGCATAGAATAAGATATCTTGAAGAGCGTCCAAGTTCATAAATAAACAATATTCATGTTGTAAAAGTTTTTCAATGATTTTGCGTTTATTACACTAACACCAGCGTTTCCCAAAATGGGTTCCCTGGAACCCAAGAATTTTGACGTTACTTCATTTTTACAATGTATAAATTATTAAATTAAATTCACTGGAATATATACAGGCTGTCCCATTTTAATCTATCACCCCCCCCCCCTAATTTTTTTATCTATCAATTAAATCAAAAAATGTTTCAAATAAAAGTTGTTTGGTTTTGAAGGGGACCCAAAATGGCGTTATTAATTTTTGAATTTTTAGACGTCTTCATGGTCAAATAAGACAAATATTTTTTTTCCAAATAGAAACCTATATATTTTTTATTATGGTATCTTATTGTTTGAGAAAAAATTGTGAATAATACTCAAAAACGTTAAAAATCTGCGAAATAAAACACAAATACCTGAAATAATTGTTTTACATTTTTTTATCATTTGTTTGTATTTTATTAAATCTTCATAGCACACTATTTTTCGATATTTTCTATTAATTTTATACTTGTTATTACTTGTGTTCTATCAATTTTACCATCATACATGTACAACACTTTTATAAAGAGAACATCCTCATCTATAAAATTCTATAATAATATACAGGGTGTTCCATTTAAAAAAATGTTATATTTCAATATATCTCGTAAATTCAATATTCGTTTGTTTTTTTGACACCGCCATTATTCACCCCGGAAAAAACACTGATACTTTGTCCATTTAACCGATCTTCTAGCTCCAATAATAACAAAGTTAGCAATGATCACTCGGTTCCCGTGATCACCCTAGATTTTTTTCGTAATTTTCAAAATATTAAAATTATAAAAATTAAAACTAACCTGTACGTAATAAACGCAAACACCAGTCCGACCAAACTGAGACTGCTCCCCAGCACGACCAGCAGTGATACGACACTGTCCTCGGTGCTCCCCATCGCACCCAACATGGGGACGCCACTGTTGTTGGCCAGACCCCAACCGTGTACCCTGGCCACGTACACATTTTCCATGTTGAATTGTGTTTTGTTTTCTATTCAGTTCTCGGTGCAATTTGCATTCGTTGTGTGAAACAAATGCCGATGGTTGTACTGAAAAAAATAGAAAAATGCTTTTAAATAATGAGCAAGTGAGCTTTTATCGTTTTATCTAACGTGGTTATAATTGCTCGACTTTTTAACGAAAGAATTTATGACTTGAAAAACATTTTCAACTCTAGTGAATATTTTTATTTTCAAAATATTGGACTAGGTGGAGGTAGATGACTTTTTTTTATTTAAAAATTAAAAATATTTACGTGTGTTTTTTATAACTGTTTAAAATTAATTTAAACTCGAAAATAGTTTGAGTATGCAAGCGCGTATGCAGCTTACCTACTCGGAGGGTCATACAGAATTTTTTTTTATAAATTTTACTTTGAGAAAATAAATTTCTAATAGCAGCATATACAGAATGGTCCGGTTTGGGATACATATATTTTAGGAGCTGATTCCCTGACTTATTGTGAGTAAGAAATTGTCCGGGAAGGGGGGGTCTATCTTCAACACCCTCTGAGCTACAGGGTGTTTAAAAAATTTCCTTCAGAGTAGTTCTTATTACAACAAAGAATATCTCATAACTTCCAAAGTAATGTATCTAGAGCAACCAAAATGAGTCAGTTTTATAGATAATTAACTAACATATTTTCAGTATTAAGGTTATGGCTATCCGTGTTTTTAGTTCCGAGTTATAGCACATCAAAGTCGAAAAATACCTTCTTTTTTTGAAAATTATTATGAATTTTTTATTCCCAGATAAATAATCTGGTAATCAAAATTTATTAAGAGTTGTTATTTACGAGATATTAGTTAAACATTTGTTTGGTTGTAATTTAAATTACTAAAAAAATCGAATTTTGCAATAAAAGGTAGTACTTAGAGACAGATACACAATATGGCAACTAGAAATGAAGTCAAATAAATTTCCTATTACCCGTATAAAATAATTATTTTAGCGATGTTTAATATTAATTATATTAAATATAGTATGTCAATCATTACTTCTGCGTATTAAGCAGCTAATTATCATAATAAAACATTTGTATTCCAATGATTTTAAAGTGAAACTTTTATTACATCGTCTCAAAATTTTTCGTCTGTGTGTTGCATGTCGCTCGGCCGCGGAGTAGGGGTAAATACGTCAGAGCCATAGACAAAGAAATGGACTCGAAAAAAGAGCCGTGTCAAATGAAAGAGACAGAAATTGTTTGGTTGTTATATAGAATTTATTAGAATTATTAGAACTTTTTGCTGGTGCATGTTGTTGTTTATGGATTTATTTCAATTTTGAGTGCTTGAATTTATTATTGCGAAAATTTTTAGTTAAATGTCTATAATGTGAAAAAAAGTTTCACTTTTATCGTGGTTTCATAAAACCACACAATCCTTTTTTGTAGTTTTGTAATTTATTAATAGATAGTGATTTAAACTCTGTGTTCATCTGACTATTTTAAATAACTTTCAGATTTCCTCATAATATCTAGTATATCTATTTAATTCTTGGGAAAAGTCAAGACCCCTAGGACCTCCCCCCCCCCTGTATACGCGCCTGTAAGTAAGCAATTATAAAAAATCCATAGACATAAAATGTTTGACACTTTTAATTTGTCATATCAAAATAATAAATTTAAAAAATCAAACATTTTCTGTCGTAAATAATAAATTTGATTGATATGTTTACGGCCAAAATCAATATGGTTTTATTTGTTTTGTTCTTTATTTTGTTTATTCAGGTTGATTTATTTTGTTAGGCAGCTGATTTAATCTGATGTTTTAAAAATAAAATTTAAATAAAAATCATTAAATTAGACAAATAAAATTTAACTTTATAAGATCATGAAGTCACAAGAGGGTGGGGGGGGCTATTGAATGTGACATCTTGTGATGTCGGAGAAGGGGGAGGGGTCTAAAACCCACAAAATACAGTCCCTAAATTAACATACAGAAAACTTTTTAGTCATCTATATAATTTATTAATTAAATAAAAACTCATTTTATAAAACAAATACAATATAATTAAACATATTATGTATGCAGGCCCAGATAGAGGGGGGGGGGCTAGGAGGGCCACATGGCCCGGGTCCCCTGCGTCTCAAGGGCCCCGGTGCCTTGAAAATTATTTTTATTTTACATATTTTTTGATACTTATACTATTTTTAACAGAGGTTATTTAAAAAACATAAATATACTGCAAAAAAGATACGACTTGTGGTAAAAGTTTGAGTAGAAAGCAAAATTTTCTTAAAAACCCCTGATTTTTAATACTAAAATAATATCAGAAAATTATTAGAATTTTACCAGTACGAAATTTATTTGGAATGTCCTTATGCTCGGTGGGGGGGGGGGTATGGTGCCCCCAAAATGTGGGTTGGCCCAGGCCCCGTTAGAGCTCTCACAGGGCCTGTATGTATGTAATCATATTCGAAGAGAAAATTCCTATACATATTAGGGTGTGCCAAAAAAAGGTGATATTTTTTTTTCTTCGCTCTCAGCCCAAAATATCTAAGGAAATGCCCAAACAAAGCTCCTGTTAAAAGCAGAGCTCAAAATTCCAATTTTAAGAGATCCTCCACGGAAGTTGAAGTTTTCCCATCTAAATAACATGGGAAACGGGGTTTTTTAACAGTTTTTTGTCCTGCAAAATGTGAAAAAATTATTTTTGAAAAAAATGAATGAATGTATCTTTTTGAGTATTAAATTTAGTACAAAAATTCCCGTTGAGTCAAATTTCTATATTCAATATTTGATTTTTGACAGAGCTTTGAAGTTCAAATTTTCGCATTTTTTCGCGTTTTTTGCATTTTTCAGCTAAACTATCCGAGTTAGGGCAAAATGTTAACTAGCAAAATTGTAGTACGGTTGACATTCTATAAAATAGTCTCCATCGACTTTTTTGTATTATGAATAACAACAAAGTTATATAAATTATTGGAACCAGCCTAAAAGGGATAAAGGCTACGACATTGTGCTTTTTATATTTTAATAATATGTCATGTTTATTGTTAATATATTTCATAATTTTGTGGAAAAATCATAAAAATATGATTAAATATTATCTACTGATAATACAAAAAATCTTATCCAATTTTGTTCCAAATTTGATGTACTAACAAATTTGCATAAAATTCTTTGTTCAATTATCGATATTTTAGTTATAAAAGCAAAAATTTAAAAAAATAAATGTTTATGGGCCTATAACTTTGTTGTTATTCATAATACAAAAAAGTCGATGGAGACTTTTTTATAGAATGTCAACCGTACTACAATTTTGCTAGTTAACATTTTGCCCTAACTCGGATAGTTTAGCTGAAAAATGCAAAAAACGCGAAAAAATGCGAAAATTTGAACTTCAAAGCTCTGTCAAAAATCAAATATTGAATATAGAAATTTGACTCAACGGGAATTTTTGTACTAAATTTAATACTCAAAAAGATCCATTCATTCATTTTTTTCAAAAATAATTTTTTCACATTTTGCAGGACAAAAAACTGTTAAAAACCCCCGTTTCCCATGTTATTTAGATGGGAAAACTTCAACTTCCGTGGAGGACCTCTTAAAATTGGAATTTTGAGCTCTGCTTTTAACAGGAGCTTTGTTTGGGCATTTCCTTAGATATTTTGGGCTGAGAGCGAAGAAAAAAAAATATCGCCTTTTTTTGGCACACCCTAATACATATAATATATAGTATTTGAGAAATGTATTAAAATATATTTATTAAGATTGAAATAAATAAAAGAATCCGAAAAAACCGTATAAAATTAAATACTAATAATAAAATTTTATTATGATTACGCATACCTCAAAGTATTTCTAATCCCTTATAAAATATAATAGAAAAATTATATAACATATAATTTTCTAATAATAATTGATGAACAAATTTAACATAACAAAAACTACACAATGGAAGGTAAACACATGTAACACATTAAAAAAGAAATTAAATACATATTATCACTAAGCATAAGCAAGAGTTAAAATATAAGTTTCACTAATTATTCTACTCGTTAATGAACGTTCCAGAGAAAATAAAAAAATTCTCCTTGCACGATATAGTAATTAAACACAAAAAGGAATAAAATCGAATTAAATAAAAATAAACTAAACACTAATCACTTCGAAGAAATTAAAGTTATAAACAAATCCTTTATACTTTTAATTTGTGATTGAAATTTTCAAAATATGCTTGTGGATCGAAATTCAAAATCGAACTGATGATGCACTTCGTGCATATAGCTTCCCCCTACCCCAGACCCCTCCTCTGCGGAGTTACGTGTATGTATATTTACTTCCAGTAAAGTAATAATGTTATAATTGCATAAGATTATGGTCACGCAGAGAAATAAAGAAATATAAGAGAAATTCAAAACGACTACATTTTATTGAAAATAAATTTTATTTTGGGATAATTAAGAAAAACTACTGCACAAGAAATAAAGCTTTTTTACAGTCACAGAAGAGTTATATCTGCTTTTATATATACTTATATCTCAGAGTGTTTCTATATAAGTATAATACTAACGTTAATATTTACTACAGCCTTTATCTAATATATAAAATTCTCGTGTCACAGTGTGCGTAATTGAACTACTCCGAAACGGCTCGACCGATTTTCGTGAATCTTTGCATGCATATCGGCTAGGGTTGAGAATCGGACAACATCTATTTTTCATCCCCCTAAATGTTAAGGGTGGTCCACCCTTAAATTTATTTTTTATTTTTTTGGACAAAATTTTTTGTTTTAATTTTTTTATGATACATCATACAGAAATACATACAACCCTAAATTTTCACCCCTCTACGATCAACCCCTATTTTTTATTTATTAATTAAAAACTTATTTATTATTTAAACTATTTTTTTTTGGCAAGATTTTTATTTTTATTTTGTCATGACCTTAGAATAAAAAAAATCATATTACTCTTAATTTTCACCCTTCTTCGATCAACCCCTATTAATTTTTAATTTTATATTTTAATTTTATAGTAAAGTATTACCAATTCGAATTCAATATTCATAGTTAAGACAGGACAACGTCTGTTGGGTCATCTAGTTTTTTAATAAGATATTTTATAATGTCTAGTTCAAAACTAAAATGTCCTAATATCCTTTTGAGGAGGTTGGCAGTAGTTGACAATATTGAAACTATAGGATGCGGGGCTGGCAATGCGGGGAACGGTGTGGGTAAACGCATGTGGTATCTCTCTCTCTGGGACATGCGTAATCATATAAGATGTCTCTTTCTCTTTTTTTCACACACTTATAATTTTTTAATTAAAAATCGCGGTTCCTAATAATTATAAAAATTTACAAATATCTTTGTAAATAAATAATGTTTGCTCAAATTTTCATCAAATTCTCTCTGTCACTTCACTTTGAAAAGTCCTGTCATGTCTCGAAATTATGTACTTCTCATATAATGCGGTGTTTACACCAAGAAAACAAAACAGATACACGGTGTTTTTTATGAAAAAAAAAAGCAATAAGCCCTATACATTTTTAAATACGAACTATTTTAAAGACACGATGTTTCTGTTTTGTTTTTTCGGTGTAAACACCGCAGAAGAATGCATATTAATTTGTTTATTCAGGGTGACCAAATTTCCCTGCCTTTTCCCGGTTTTCCAAGGGAATTTTTTCCGTTTTTCCCTGTTTTTTATTATGTAATTTAAATTAAAAAAAATAAAAAAAAAAAACGTTCTCTTTTAAATGTTAATAGATAACTTTAAATATTTTGCAAGAAATTGTGTGGTTTTTGCATTTTAAAAAAATTCCAACCAAATTCCCCGACTTTTCCCTGACATTTCCCTGTATAGCAAAATTCCTTGACTTTTCCCGGTCTTCCTGAAACTGACCACCCTGTTATTTAAAAATTTAAACTATTCTCCTAATGACCGTGAAATTTTGTAAGGATTTTTTTTAATATAAATGTCTTGTTTTTTCAAATTTCATCAAAATATCTATGTTATTTTTCAAAGTTTATTTTTTTATGGTGTCGACCTCCTTAAAGAATGTAATATCAAAAAATGCCACATTAAGTGATCGTAGAATTAATTGTTTTTTAGGTTATAAAATTAACAATATTGTATTTTTTTATCTAATCAATTTTCGGTATAAAAAGTAGCCTATGTCCTTTCCCAGAATGCAAGCTATCTTCCTACTAAATTTCATCAAGATCAGTTCAGTGATTTAGCCGTGAAAAGGTATCGAGCAGACATAGGATGGCCAGTATTTTTCTGAAAGAAATTTCCCTGACTTTTCCTGGTTTTCCAGGAGAATTTTTACTGTTTAACTGACAATACACTTATACGCCAGTTTAGTGGACATACATGAAAAAAACAAAATTACCTTCAACGTACAGTAGACAATCAGTCTGTTTTCCACTAAACTAATTAATTTTTTTTTGTCAACTTTTATAGAAAACATGTACACTGAAAAAATTTAATATTAATTTTTAACATAAAAAACATGTTAACGGGAGGACGAAATTTCATTCTGTGAAAAATTAATCGGTAACGTAGTAATATTTCATACCATCAATATCAAAAATTACTACACCGTATGTTAAAATAATTATAAAACTTAAATAAAAATGTTAATGAAATTTAGGAATTGGAAAAAAATAAAAAATTGCATAGATTGATGAAAAAAATTTTGATCCTAGAAATTTTTAACACCCCACATGGTAAAATTTAAAAGAACGTCTACTACAATTCAATATACTGTATAGCAGTTTCTATGACGGCGATAGACCAGATATGAAAAGTATAGTAAAATTATAGAGAATGTACGTGAAATTTTCAAATGCAAGAAATTAAATTAAAGAATAGCGTATATTACTTTTTAGTATTTAAATACTTTTCTAGTATTTACCAGTATGTCATTGTAATTTTTCAATTTACTTTATTTTAAATTCTACCGACTTTTCTGTTAACTTTTTCAGAAGTTGATTCTGTCCTCAGGTTCACAGCATTCTGTTAATTTTTAAAAGAATATTCTCTCCGTGTATAAATAAAACAACATATTATTAATTATAAAAACAAATTCCACCAAACTGACAATATACTTATACGCCAGTTTAGTGGACATACATGAAAATAACAAAATTACCTTCAACATACAGTAGACAGTCTACCAAACGAAGATACAATTACACCAATTACAATTGTTCGTATTTAAATATAAAACGCGCGAGTAACCGCGTGATTATAGGTTCGATTCCAGCGCAAGACACACCACTCTCGTACGGTCAGAAACGACGCGTCGCGTCGACTGACTGTCGGGCGTCATGTTGTCTGTGGATACACTCTCTAACTCCCCCCCCCCTTCCCTCAACCCGTAAAGTGTAACTCCCACAGATATTCTGGCCATGCGCCAGTAACGCTGCCGCCTACTCTTTTTCAAATTTGTAAATGAATTTCTCTCTTTTTGTGGGTGTTAGTGAGTATTGTTATCCAAACATGAAAGGTTCGAAAGCCAAAAAGACCAAGACGTGTTCCGCAAAAGTTTGTATAGAAAAAAATAAATAAAGTAGTGGCACCAGTGCTGGGCAATATTTAATTAAATGTATACTGAATTAGAAATATTTGTTGATATTTGATCACTGACTTTACTGAATATTAATAGTGGAGTCATATAACCGAAATTTTATATTGAATAAAACAATCTCTCCTTACAGCGATTTTATGATTTTAAAATATTCTAGGGTTCAAAAGGAGTTCATAACTGATTTTGTGGATTTGTCCGTTTTCCGCGCGGTACTTTTTCCACGACTTTTCCGGAAAATCATCAGTTTTCCCATTTTTTGGTTTGTTTTTTGCTAATATCTCAGCTTCTACTTAATGTATTTCGATGAAAAAAATTTGTTCTTACGCGTAAGGAACCGTCCTATCGATTGGTGTAGTGCGGGATACTCGGACTTAATTTATAACCTCAAAAAAAATTATATACTGCGGTTATCACAGATTTTTTGTTTTTTCTCAATAACTTTGCAAAAAATAAAAATATCTTGACGAAAATTGGAAAAAATGTTCATCTTATGATTCCAAATAAACCTATCAAGTTTCAGTTAAAAATATTTTCAAATATCGCAAAAAATTAGATTTAGAAAAAAAATTTTATTGACGGCGCATCTTTGGGCAAACCATCGTAGAGAAAATAATTATAATCTCAAATGTATGCCCTTTAAAATGATGTATATAAAATTTAATTGTACAAAAAATAATCAAAATTTTTTTTTACTTAAAAACGGACAAAATGTCCAAAAAGATCGTTCTTTTGTGAACAAAACTAAAAAAAATCAATTCGCTACGATAAGTACATCCGGAGATAAAAATTATTGTTTAAATGCATATGCGTCATGTCTGCAAAACTTAAAATACGCGTCATTTTCAAAAAACTGAAAATTTTGCGAAATGATGAATGAAAGTTATATTATTTGAGAATGTTTAACAACATATGTGAAAATTATGAAAATCCGTAAAAGTAGCGTTTTTCTCTGATAGACTTGACTAAGAATGACCCAGTTATGAAAATCCTTTAAAAGATGTATACTCCCCCGCTCCTTAAAACTGCATAACTATTATTTAAACATATCACAAATTTTTAAAGTATATCAATGGGTAAACGACATCAAGTCAAGATTAGCAAAAAATGCAAGAAAAATTTCAAAGCATCTACATCATAGACATAAAGCATGGACCGCGCATTCTGTATTAACATAATGGTGTAACGTTTCTCTAAAACAGTGAGAGAGATAAAGTGGCATTTGGGATATATCTATCTCATTTTCTAAGAAGAATGTAATAGTTACTGCTGTTTAAATAAGGACAAGTATATCCCAAATCATTTTCCATCTCTTTCTTTTAACACGGCTCTGCTTTCGAGTCAGATGCGCTGTCCATGCTCTATGTTTATGCTCTACATATAAATTTAGAAAATTTAATGTCAAGTTGTCAACTGAAAAACTGACTATGGCTTACCATTAAAATGCTTATATAGACATTTTTTTCTAGTCATCGCATTATACAGGGTGTCCCATTTTAATCTATCACCCCCCCTAATTTTTTTTATTTATCAATTAAATCAAAAAATGCTTCAAATAAAAGTTGTTTGATTTTGAGGGGGGGCCAAAATGGCGTTATTAATTTTTTTATATTTTGGATGTCTTCATGGTCAAATAGGGCCAACAATTTTTTTCAAATGGAAACCTATATTTTTTATTACGGTATCTTATTTTTTGGAAAAAAACAAGCAGCTATTGTTTTAAATAAATTTTTGTATGACTTCATTTTTTTTAATATTTAACAAAATAATTTTAGATTTTACATTTTCACTAATTTTTTACTCGAAACTCATTAACTTTAGAGGAAAAGTGTAAAAAACAAAAAATGTTTGTTTTGATCTGATATAACTAGGAAAATTATATCAAGATTTTTTTTAACTTTTACTCTTCAAAATATTAAAGCAAAAAAAAAAAATTAAATTAAAAAAAATCTAAATCATTCTCCTAGTTATATCAGATTAAAACAAACATTTTTTTGTTTTTTACACTAAAGTAAATGGGTAAATGGGTTTCGAGTAAAAAATTAGTGAAAATTTAAAATATAAAATTATTTTGTTAAATATTTTTAAAAAATGATGTCATACAAAAAATTATTTAAAACAAAAGCTGCTTGTTTTTTCCAAGCAATAAGATACCGTAATAAAAAATATAGGTTTCCATTTGAAAATAAACTGCCTTGGCAGGCACGAGACTTTTTTATACATCATGATACCGAAGTATTGATAATATGGTTAATTTTATTTTTTAACATTTGATTTTTAAATATTTTATTTACAAAATGATTTTCGGTGAATGCAATGGATATATATAATTTTAATAACAAAACAAATTAGGATTATTGATTATTGAATAGGTACTTGTTTTTAATTGAGACTTCAATTTTGACAGTTGTATAATAAAATTCCTCCATTGGCATAGATAACTAGATTATTAAAATTATTTTTAAATTAAAACTAAAATTATTATTTTTTTGGTCAATTCATAAAAGATACAAAGAATAGAACATAAATTAAAGAAAATAACGTTCTCTACAACTTTTCTTAAAAACATTTTTTTCTGATATGAACCGTTTGAAATATAAATTAAAAAAAAAAATGATTATTTCCTTCCACAATTTTTTTTTGGAAAAAATTATTAGAATAAAAATTATAGATAATAATATTCTATACAACTTGTATCTCAAACATTTTTTTCTAATACCTACCGTTTAAAAAATAAATTTTGTTTTTTTAGAAAATCGATTATTTCCTAGAAACAAATTTGGGGGGGGGGGGGTGGAAAGAACATAAATTATAGATAAAAATACCTTCTACAACTTTGATCTAAAACATTTTTTTCTAATGTGCACCGTTTCAAAAATAATTCGAAAAATAATTATATTTCCGTTTCCGGTTTAGTGATGGTTTTCAAAAATAGGAGGTGCACATCTATACCTTTACAACTTCAAATTGGGACTAAACAATTCCAAATTGGGAATAATCAATTTCAAATTGAGACTAAACAATTTCAAATTGAGAATAATCAACTTCAAATTGAGACTAAACATTTTCAAATTGGGAATAATCAATTTCAAATTGAGAATTATCAATTTTATATTGGTTAAGTTTAAAAACTTAATATGTCTTATTAATTTGTTGTAAATTATAAGAGGGTCCGATTTAAAAAAGTTAAATAATAATTTTAAGAATGGCCCCTACGTAAGGGAGGGTAAGGTAGTTACAAATATTAATTAATTTAGAAAATATATGTTAGATGTTTTCTTTTTTTATTTTATTTAAAATTGAGACCCATATAATTTACAACTAGCCAAATTAATAAGACATATTTAATGCATCATATATGAACCTTTCAATATGAGCAAAATGTCGGGTATAATTAGCAAAAATAATGTTCGTGATATTTTTTCGTTCAATATTTTTTAGTCGTTGCAATCGAAACTCAGTTTGAGTCATATTTACTGTCTTCACCACTGAATATGTGGTATTTCAATTCCTAAATCAATTTTAATACAATTTTTTAAACTTAACCAATATAAAATTGATAATTCCCAATTTGAAATTGTTTAGTCTCAATTTGAAATTGATTATTCCCAATTTGGAATTGTTTAGTCTCAATTTGAAGTTGTAAAGGTATAGAGCATACAAGAACCTTAAGTTTAAAATTTCATGTTCGTAAGTATTACAGTTTTGGCTGTAGAGTGTTCACAGACACACAGACAGACAGACACACACACACACACACACACACACACACACACACACACACACACACACACACAGACGTCATTGAGTTAATGGTGGTATATGATTCAGGGACCCTCAAAACATGTAATTCCGTTAAAATCACGAGTTCGAATTTTTTCGTGATCACTATACTTTATTTATACATTACATTTCATGTATGTATAAAAAAGTAAAAATAGAACATAAATTATAGAAAATAATATTCTCTACTACTTGTATCTCAAACATTTATTTCTAATACCTATAACCGTTTAAAAAATAAATCGAAAAAATTAAAAATTATTTCCTAAAAACAAATTTTAGGGGGGGGGGGGTTAATGGATAGAACATAAATTATAGATAAATACCCTCTACAATTTTGATATAAAACCTTTTTTTTTCTAATGTGCACCGTTTATACATCATGACACCGAGTATTAATATGTGATTACTTTTATAATTTAATATTTGATTTTAAAATTTTTTACTTACAAAATGATTTTCAATGAATGAAATTGATACATTGTATTTAATATTGACATTAAATAATAAACGAAATCAATTAAGATTATTGATTATTGTATTAACAAGTATTTATTTTGCTAGATTTCAATTTTGACACTTCTAATAATAAATGATAAAATTTTCATAGATAACTAGATTTTTTGTATTATTCAAATCATTTTTAAATTAAATCCATTAAAACTAAAATTATTCTTTTTTTGGGTTAATTCATAAGATACAAAAAAAAAGAATAGAACATAAATTATAGAAAATAATATTCTCTACAACTTGTATCTCAAACATTTTTTTCTAATACCTACCGTTTAAAAAATAAATCGAAAAAATATTTTTTTTTAGAAAATCGATTATTTCCTAAAAACAATTTTTGGGGGGGATAATGGATAGAATATAAATTATAGATAAATACCCTCTACAACTTTGATCTAAAACATTTTTTTCTAATGTGCACCGTTTCAAAAATAATTCAAAAATAATTCGAAAAATAATTATACTTCCGTTTCCGGTTTAGTGATGGTTTTTAAAAATAGGAGGTGCACATCTAGAGCATAAAAGAACCTTAAGTTTAAAATTTCACGTTCGTAAGTATTACAGTTTTGGCTGTAGAGCGTTCACAGACACACAGACACACAGACAGACACACACACAGACGTCATTGAGTTAATGGTTGTATATGATTCAGGGACCCTCAAAACGTGTAATTCCGTTAAAATCTCGAGTTCGATTTTTTTCGTGATCACTATACTTTATTTATACATTACATTTCATGTATGTATAAAAAAGTAAAAAATGTTGGCCCTATTTGACCATGAAGACGTCCAAAAAATAAAAAATTAATAACGCCATTTTGGGTCCCCCTCAAAATCAAACAACTTTTATTTGAAGCATTTTTTGATTTAATTGATAGATTAAAAAAAATGGGGGGGTGATAGATTAAAATGGGACACCCTGTAGAGGAAAAACCATAGACATAGAGACATGGACAGCGCATTTATATACATAATGGTGTAACATTTGTTCTAAAAGTGAAATAGAGATGCAGTGTAGTTTGGAAAATATCTATATCTTTTTCTAAGAATCTGGTAGTTTACTACAGTTCAGGGTAGTATTTGTGTCGTATATTTATTTATTTACGTACAGTCAATATTTCTAATGATAAAAATATAGGTAACGAAAATCATCGCGTAATTATTTCATATGAACACGAATACAATATTCCAAGTATTTATGAAGGCATTAATTATGATTACATTATTGAAATAATTAGTTATATGTCAGGATTTGTAGCAAGGAAAATACTAAAAACAAACAAATGTTTTAATTGCAACAAATTTCTTACGTCGCCATCTTTTTACTAAATATAAAAAATCTAGGTAATTTACAATAACCGTCAACTGATCCCATAGAAATCTGTAAAATTAGTGAACGGATTTTCCGAGAAGGTAATATTAAATGTTTATTAATAAAAAATAGTTTTAAAGCAATTACCATGTGGTTGTTAAAAAATGATGAGGTGAATTGCACTAACAATCACAGACAAGATTTAATTAATAAGATTTCTTTTAAAATTGTTTGATATTAAAAAACTAAAAATTAGTAAAATGGCCGTTACACGTCTAAAAAATACATGTCTGTATTGAAGTATAAAAGTACAAGGTTGTATTCAAAATCGGTGAGGGCCAAAGTCGGTATAGCCATAGACATAGAGATATAGACAGCGCATTCGAATTTAACATAATGGTGTAATATGGGTGTAACATATGTTCTGTAAGTGAGAGAGAGATGCATGTCGTTTGGAAAATAACATATATGATTTCCAAACATCTTCTGTCTCTCTCATTTGACACGGCTCTTTTTACGAGTCAGATGCGCTGTCCATTTCTTTATGTCTATGGGTATAGCCTCATCAGCTCTTTGACAACATTTGAATGTCTTCGTGGTGACGTTAATTTCCGCGCCAACGCTGATGAAGCTACCTTGTCTTTATATATCTTGGATGAGGGACGCCTCGAAATTTTTATTTTATTGTTGTGTTTTTAGGGTTCCGTAGAAAACTAGGAACCCTTATAGTTTCTCCATGTCCGTCCGTCTTCAAATATTTTGAGATAATAAGATGAAATTTGGTATACGGTCGTAGATTAATGACCCAAAAACAAAAATGATAAGATTTTTGAAAAACAAATTTTTTTGGGCCCCCTTTCCATAAAATGAAAAGTGTTTTCAAAAAAAATAATTCACCTACCCCATTGAATGGGGTGTCGTTAGAAAGGCCTCCTAAAATGCAACAAAAAATGTATCAGAACTTTTTGATTTTAACCCTTTAATCACGATGTATTTGCTGTCCAAAGTCGTTAAAAAAGCGTCCCCCCCTCTATTTTCTAAACTATCAATTTAAAAAATCTGAAAAAATTCCAGAAAGTATCTTTTATTTAGTACTTTCACTGAAAATTATAACGAACATTGTCAAAAATATTTTGGACCCCCCTATCGTAGATTGAAAAGTTAACTCACATTTTTTTCATTTACCCCATTGAGTGGGGTGTCATTTAATAGGTCTCCTAAAATGCAATAAAAAATGTCAGGTAACTTTTTGATTTCAACCCTTCAGTCACGAAATATTTGCTTTTTAATGACGTTGTCAAAGCGCCCCCCCCCCCTCTATTTTCTAAACTATTCATTCAAAAAATCTGAAAAAAATTCAGAATGTAGCTTTTAATTAGTACTTTCACTGAAAATTATAACGAACATTGTCAAAAATATTTTGGACCCCCCTTTCACAGATTTAAAAGTGAACATACATTTTTTTCATTTACCCCATTGAGTGGGGTGTTATTTGATAGGTCTCCTAAAATGCAATAATAAAAGTCAAATTACTTTTTGATTTTTAACCCTTCAGTCACAAAAATTTTAAAATAACTTTTTTTATAAATCTTAGTGAGAATGACACTACGGAACCCTATCATGTGCGTGCCCAAGATGCACTTACCCGTTTTATTCAAGTTTATTATTTAATAACAAATTAAAAATTTAAGTTGATAATGCATTTAGTTATATCTGTTTAGACAAAATGAAGCCGTATAAAATACACAATAATAACATTTGTACACCCCTGATCGTGAATTCTAGTGCTTTTATTAATTGGCTACACTGGCCAGTCCACTGACAGCCAAAATTATATCAGAAAGTATTATTAAATCTGATCATTTTGAGCTATTCATAACAGTATTTATTTAATCATTTATATTATAAAATTAGAATTTGTGATCGATTTTTAGTAAAATGTTTCCTGTTAAACTAGAAAATATAAAAGAAGAAGTAAATGAAATTAATACTGAAACTGGTAATCAATCTTCAATATACTATAAACATGAATACCAGGTAAGAAAATGAGTTAATATTAGTAATAAAACTGTAATATAAAGAAAATAGAAGATCTATTTTGTCATATCAATGTTTGACAGATAACGCGCATGCGTATATACGTTAAAAATATAAAGCAGTAGTTCCAAAACAATAATAAGGTACTGGCACCAATCATGGGCACTGCCCAAGTGTTGGAAAAATTTTAATTAAATTTACTTACTGAATTAGAAATATTAGTTAACATTTGATTACTGCCAATACTGAATATTAATCTATATATATTTAACTGTATTACAGTGTTATTTGATAATAATTGATCATTTTGTTTAAAAACAGTGAACAAATAATTATCGCAGTTCGACATACTATCAAGAAAAGTATATGTTTTATGTAAATGCTTTATTTACATTGTTTTAAATTTTATGATTATTTATTTTAAAACTTTTTTGTCTTAGTATTTATCATTTTGTAATCATTAGTAAGTGTCCAGTTCTGGGTACCCATTAGTAGTTTTTCTTTATCCATTACTGGAGAAAAAACATAAACAAAATAAAAAGCTAAAATTTAAAAAAAAAAACTATATTTGCGGACTTTGCTAATTCAGTTGATTTAATAAAGGCTTACATGATTTATTAGTACCATAAGTACTAATAAATTAAGCCCATTAAACCCAAATATATCCATGACTGGTGTCAGTACCTTCAGGGTGACCAGTATTTCTTTGGAACGAATTTCCCTGACTTTTCCCGGTTTTCCAGGAGAATTTTTAACGTTTTTCTCTGTTTTTTATTTAAAAAAATTAGATAAAAAACCTAAAAAAAAAACGTCACTCCTTAAATATTTGCGAGAATTTGTGTGATTTTGCATTTTTATAAAAATTCCCTGACTTCCAACCAAATTCTCCGACTTTTATCGGTTTTCCAGAAACTGGCCACCCTGACCTTATATTAATACAGTAGAAACCGGTTATAATGACTCCGGTTAATACGACGTGGGTTTTAACGACTCAAAATAAAAGTCCAACCGAATCTCATATAATTGTATATTTAACCAGTTATTATGACTATCAGCTTTTACGATCTAATTTGACCGGTCCCTTCAAGGTCGTTATAACTGGATTCTACTGTATAATATTTTCATTTTTATACTCGACATATTTAATTTTAATTTTGCAGGGAAACTTGGCAGTTAAAGTAGAAAATGAAGAACCAAAAGACACTATTACAAATTCAAACAATGATTTAACAACTGATTTTGAATTTGTAACGGTTAAAAATGAAATCAACAATACTGAGAATACTGACCAACCGCCTGAAAAATGTAGTGATAATTTAAACAATTATAAAATACATGAATTAACTCAAAGTACATCTACAAAACGATTCTTTAAATGCGACCATTGCGAATACAGCACTACCAGTAGAAGTAATTTGATGACGCATCAATTAACACATACTAATATACGACCATTTACATGCGACAAATGTGAATATAGCTGCATACAAAAATGCAGTTTGATAAGACATAAATTCACACATAATAACAATCGAATTTTTAAATGTGATCAGTGCGAGAATAGTTACTTAGAGAAAAGTGCTTTGAAAACGCATAAATCAACACATATTAATAAACAACCAATCAAATGCGACCAGTGTGAATACAGCAGTATCAGTAGAAGTAATTTGATGACGCATCAATTAACACATACTAATATACGACCATTTACATGCGACAAATGTGAATATAGCTGCATACAGAAATGCAGTTTGATAAGACATAAATACATACATAATAACGATCGACCTTTTAAATGTGATGAATGCGAGAATAGTTACTTAGAGAAAAGTACTTTGAAAACGCATAAATTAACACATTCTAATAAACGACCGTTCAAATGCGATCAGTGTGAATACAGCTGCACGAGAAAAAGTAATTTGACAAGACATAAACAAACACATACTAATGAACGACCTTTCAAATGCGACCAGTGTAGTTTTAGCACTTTACAGAAAAGTAATTTGAATACACATAAATTAACACGACATAATGACTATTGTTGTGACCGATGTGAATATAGCTGTACACAGAAAAAAAGTTTTACAAAACATAAATTAATACATCATAGTAACAATCATAGAGAATAATATAACTATAACGATAACTCAATGTTATAACTGTGTCGGTAGAGATAGCTTTTACTCAGGTACCACACTTCCTTGTCTAACAATGAACTCTAATTGGTTGACAACCTATTACACATAAATTAACACATACAAATGTACGACATTTTAAATGCGACCTTTGGGTCAGTTCGCGGTAATCGATACCAGATAGTTAAAAAAATATTTTACGAAAATGAATACTAAAATATAAAATTAATAGGCTATTTAACATCAATTTTCATAAACCAAAAGAAAATTAGAAAAATTTTAGTTAATTTTCAAAATATTTCCAAAAATTTACAAAAAATTTCCAAAAAGACAACAAATAAGGTGAAATCACAATAACTTACTTAAGAATAAGTGATGGTCGTGGCAAACTATTAAAAGTCTTTGACAATTACATATCAAACGTGACGTTTTACCAAATTAACAAAAAATTACTCCACCAACAATAATGACTAAGGGTGACCGCATTTATTATAAATTTTATGATGTATTTGATAAATGATTGTTATAAGTATTAGTTCATAATATCAATAAACAATTAAACACACAAATAGTACTATTATTGTATCCTTTTATTCAACGTGTCACACCCGTCACAATGTATGTTGAGAAATAACCAGTTAAATAGATAATGTATTTACCTGATGCTCTTGTGTTACTAAAAAATAATTTATTCGTAACATATTAAAGTATGATTATTATATAGTAACTTCAATATTTTTGCTAAATTTTTGAGATTTTGATTAGGTTGCAAGACTTGCAATAGTTGACGTCACACCCGTCACAGGGCTTTGAACGCTGGCATTTTTTAGTAAAATAACCGTAGACCTTTCATTCTTTCAATATACATGTATTTCATTAAGATATACAGAAAAATGGTAAAACCATGTTATTAACTAGTATTATTTAGAAATTATGAACTCCAATCCGAGTTGAAATGTCACACCCGTCACCGCGGACTGACCCCTTTGTGAATATGCTTGAATGCAAAAGTGTATTGAAAAAAACATAAATAAACACACAATAAAAAGTTCGATAAGACATAAATTATTAATATATTAATTTTTTTTTGTAAGCTAGCTATAAAATGTTATGTAATAAATAAATTAATTAATTTCATGTTTTTTATATTATTAACCAAATAACCCATATTTTATACTTCTATTTTTATACATTTTGTACTAAATTGTGGGGGTATGGGTTATATTTAAAGTCATTCATATATTTTTTTCGGTATTTAATAATTATTTAAACTAAAATTAACTTTTATAATAAATCCATGCACTGGCCATGATTCAATATATTAGAATAATATGAACAAGCAAAAATCGGTTGTATAAAATGTTGAGGACCGTATGTGGATCGTACAGCCCTGGTTGAGATTAAATCCTAGTCTTTTCTTTGAGTTGGCAACATTGGTCGACAATTCTGCCAGAAATGTAATCGATAGATTTAATATTATCAAATTAAAAGTGTATATAATAAAGTATTGATTTGTTCTATTGTACATTCAATTTAGTGTGTTAAAATGTTTTCTATCAAACAAGAAAACATAGAAGAAGAAGTAAATAATGAAGATTGTCCTCAAGATACTGACAGTTATGATATCTGTTCAATATTTTTGAAACAGGAGTATCAGGTAAGAAGAATTTGTTAATATTTAGGAAATTCAAAGAAAAGATATTATAAAAAATAAAATATACATATATGTAGGTATAATATTGTCAATAAAAGTTGTATCAATTTAATTAATCCGTCAATGTTTGATAGATGGCGCGCATGCGCACACATTAAATTATGGAACACACTCAGCATTCTGCTACACGACCGTTCCGTTATACAATGTGCCAACAGTTCTATCGAACGTCCTTCCCCCATCCCCACCGTGACTGCTATAATTTCTGCGCGTTTAAATTCACCAATCAACGTTAAAGTGGTGGGTGCCCCTCTAGCCGTCGTGTAGTGGAATTTTTGAATTACCGATGCCGTCGTATAGCAGAATGTTGAGTGTATAACATTTTACTTTTTTTATCATACACTATGATCATATGTAAGTACTTGACTGTTCAGTGTGCACCAATATAATTTTTTTTATCTTTAGTTAGGACAATGGGGGACTGCTGGGGGTTATTTTAATTTAAAAAATGTAGACTCAATATAATTTTAATTAATTTTCAGGAAGACGCAGCAGTAGAAGAAAATCAATCCGAAACTCAAAATGAAGATCCTATTACAAAAACAAATTTAAATTCACTGAATGAATTTGAAAACGATAACAAAAATGAAACGGTTCAAAATGACATCAGCCTTACCGATCACCTTTCTTCTGCACATGACGTTAATACGGAACAATACAAATGCAACCAGTGTGAATATAGCTGTGTGCAGATAAAACAACTGAAAAGACATATATTAACACACGATGATGATAAACCATTCAAATGTAACATTTGCGAATACAAGACTTCAAATAAACAAACATTAACAACACATAAATTAACACACAGTAATGAATGCCCTTTTAAATGTGATCTTTGCGAATATACATGTATACGAAAAATTCAACTGAAAACACATAAATTAAAACATAGTAATAAACGACCTTTCCAATGTGAAGAATGCGAATACTCGAGTGTCCATAAAAATCATTTGAAAAGACATAAATTAACACATACTAAAGAACGGCCTTCAAGTAATGGTACTTTAACACATAGTAATGAACGACCATTCGAATGCGACCAATGCCAATATAAATCTTCAATCAAAGGTAATTTGATCAAACATAAATTAATACATACCGATATACGACCTTTCGAATGCGACCAATGCCAATACAGCTGCATACAAAAAAGTAGTTTAATAACACATAAAATATCTCACAGTGATGAACGACCGTTCAAGTGCGACCAATGCGAGTACAGGTCTTCGCGAAAAGGTAATTTGACAAAACATAAGTTAACGCATTCCGGTATAAAACCATTTAAATGCGACCAATGCGAATATAACTGTTTAACCAAAAAGCAACTACACAGACATAAATTAGCACATTTAAATGAACGACCATTCAAGTGCGACCAGTGTGAAAACAGTTACAGAGATAAAGGTAATTTAACAAGACATAAATACACGCATACTAATATACGACCATTTAAATGCGACCATTGCGAGTACAGTTCAATACGAAAAGATGATTTAAGAGTACATACACTAACACATACTAACGGGCGACCTTTCCAATGCGACCTATGCGAATATAACTGTTTAACAGAAAAACAACTGAATAGACATATGTTAGCGCATGGAGGAAGAGAACGACCATATAAATGTGATCAGTGCGGAAACAGTTATATGGATAAAGGTACTTTAACTACGCATAAATTAAAACATACAAACGAACGACCTTTCAAATGCGACCAATGTGAATACGGTGGTGTACGAAAAGCTGATTTGGAAAGACATAAACTAACGCATTCTAATATACGACCGTTTAAATGCGATCAGTGTGAATATAGCTGTGTACGGAAAGATCAATTGAAAACACATCAATCAAGACACAGCGTGAATCAACTATATACAGAAAATGCAAGTGACAGCTCGTAATTTAACATTCTAATGTCCGGTATTATAAAGGACCTAGCAAATTTGTAAACTAGCTAGCACTCATAAATGAGGTTATTAATTTTGTTATAGTATCTATGGATTATCTATGGAATTTAGAGCAGTGATACTTCAACGTATTGTAACACAGTTGGCGACTCTAACTGTATAAATTTTTTTTTTCATAATAGTACCACATAATAGCACTGTTGGTGTTTACATACAACGCTTGCGCAAAAGTTGTCAAAGTCATCACAAAACTCCAAGAAAACTGTCATATAAGTTTGATATCTCATGTGAGAGTGCTAGCAAGCTTGTAAATTTGCTAGCCCCTTTATAATACCGGACATAAATGAAACTGGTGTAACAGAAAAACATGGAAATATAGTACTGAGAGAAAATTATAATTTGTAAATGAGGATACATGGAAGAACATTTTTCTGTGTAGTTCAAAAAATATTATTATTTTATAATAGCTAATAATTTTTTTTTTAATGTACCTAATCATTGTATATAGATACTAATTAATGTTATATGTATATTTTAAGACTGTAAATAAATCATTTATTTATTTATTAATCTTTCTTTAATTTCATATTATTATAGCAAAAGTTTTCTTTCATTTTCTTTAAAAAATAAATTATTTTTTATTTGTCTCAAAATAATTTATCGGATCAAGACTTCTAGGCCCCAATACCAAATGACATAGAGCTATCCATGCTCCTACTTTTTGATAAAAATTAGTTTTTCCTACTCATTATTTCTATTAACAAAAATTTATATTTTGAATAATACACAAAAAATACTGGTAAGATGTGATAAAGTAAAATATTTTTGTTGTTAATATAGATTATATTATGATAAATAAATTATCAAGAGCCCCCAGCACTTGCCTAGATGTAAATGCAACCCTGTATTATTTAGAATGCATATCATTAACTTATGTTGTCATTTTTTATCATAACATAAGTAATCTTTAAGAATAAAGTTCATAAATAAAACTGCATATTCTTAGGTACTACACATTTTTAAATAATTTCATTGTGATATTTCAATAAAATATATAATGTTTACTGATTCAGAAATGATTAATTTGCCATCAGTAAGTATTAATGTGTACATAATATGAATTTATAAAACTATATAACCTAAAAAAAAATTTTAGGAACATCCCAGAAACTTAATTCCTGAATTGTGTAAACAATTTTATGATTTAGGATGGGTAACAGGAACTGGTGGAGGTATAAGCATTAAACACTAGTAAGAAAATTTAATTTAATATCGTAGCTAATAAGAAAATTAGCAATAATATTAGACCAATTACAAAAATATAATAAAATTAGTTTTAAAATCCCAAGTACATTCAACGATAATTTTTATCGTTCTGTAACCATAGCGGTAACAAAAAATATTTTTTAGGTTATTAAATAATTTTAGCATTGCCAACATCAACTAATACTATTAATTTTACAGTGATAGGATTTACATAGCACCGTCTGGTGTTCAAAAAGAAAGACTGAAACCTGAAGACTTATTTGTACAAAATATACTAGGTGATGATCTTGAATTCCCGCCACCCGAAAAGAATCTAAAGAAAAGTCAATGCACTCCGTTGTTCATGTGTGCATTCAGAGCCCGAAATGCTGGCGCTGTTATACATACTCATTCGAAGAGCGCAGTTATGGCAACACTGGTGTTTCCCAGCAAAGAATTCAAGTGCACGCACTTAGAAATGATTAAAGTAAATATAGATTTAATAAAATTCTAAATAAATACTAAAATAATTATTATTTTATTTGTAGGGAATCCAAAATCAAAAAACAGGTCGTAATTATAACTACCAAGATGAACTGATTGTTCCGATTATTGAAAATACACCTTACGAAGCAGATCTTACCGACAGACTGGAACAGACTATCAAAGATTACCCAGAAACTTGCGCTGTGTTAGTACGAAGGCATGGAGTGTACGTATGGGGAGACACATGGCAACATGCAAAGACAATGTGAGTACAAATAAAGACGTAAACAAATCCTTAACATGTTCGCAGACACATATTTCATATAGGATCCACTAATATAGACAATAACTTTCTTATTTTTTGGAATATTTCATTTTGAATACAACCTTTGAATAATTGCTCTTATTGACTAATATACTGGGATATTTTATTGCAGACATTTTTCTATATGGACACAATACTTCCTACTCTTATAATTATATTAGTTTCAATACGGCCATAACAGACTTTTTACCACCAAATGTCTCTTTGACTTACGATTATAGCCGTCATTTCCCGAATAAGATATTTGGTTTTGACGGCTATAGCAGTCATAACCGTGAACGTGTTAAAATCATGTGATCTATAAATGATATATCATTTTTTATAGGACTGAATGTTACGATTATTTATTTGACATTGTCGTCCAAATGAAGCTACACGGACTAGATCCTGCTTTGAAACCGGAAGAGTATGAGCTGAAATACCAAAAAGACAAAGAAAACGGCAAATAAATTATATCAAAATTATTTATAAGAACAATATGTACATTACAATTATTGTATTTAATAAGTATAATATATTCATGGCATTTTAATATTTTGAATAATTATTTGTGTCATATTTTTTACAGATCTTTTTTTTCGTATACAGATAATGCCTTTCAAAATGTAATTTTTTATCTCAAAACAATACCCAACTGTCCAATAGATAATGCAGTAAATTTTAAAAAATATACATTTTTAGAATAAGGCTATTGGTATCCCCCAATTAATACACGATTTAAAAAAACATTATTATTTTGGGCCATTATCCATGAATGACATAATTTTGAAAAACAGTTTTACTACAAACTACAACTGCCATCTATACTACAACTGGAATCTATAGACATTATCTGCATACTGAGTAACTCAATCAACAAAAACATTAAATTAATTTAAGTAATGAAGTACAAATACTTATAAAAAATAATTAATAATATATTTAAATGGTAATATTTACATACATATAAAAATATTTTAAATTTAATTTATTGTTTTCGCTTTTGAATAACTCAAATATTATTGCACTGTATTAATTAAGTAAGCATTTAAATAGTACGGTAAAAGTCTAAAAATCAGAAATCAAAATAACCGATATGAATGATTTCAAAAATCTTTATTCATTCCTAAATTTGATTTTTGAACTTTAACTGCTTTAGTAACGCAAAATAAATATCAATATTTGTTAATTGTTGAAAGTTTAAACCATTTCAAACCAATAATCAAATTAAATGCATTAACTGGTACAAAAATAATCAAAATTTGTTTTTATTCTACCCGCACTTTTTTCCGCAGCACGATTTCTTTGGAGCCCTATACCCTCCCGTTCCCGCACTACCCATTAAAGGATTATACTCCTTTTTCAATGACGCCTTCTTTTCTTCGTCCTCTTTACGAGTCCCTAACTTATGTGATCCGGCACCATGTTTTTCTAACCACTCTTGCTTCTTTTTTTCTTCTCTTTCTTCTTGCTTTCTCTTAAACTCTTGCGCCTTTATTTCATATTCTTCCTGCATCTTTAACCTTGCTAATTCTTGGGCAGTCATTCTTTCTTGTAGTAGATCAGGATTTTTGTGATATTTCTCAGCATACTCATATTCAGATTTTCGTTTTAAATAATCATCTAGCATTTTCTTGAAATATTTATTATATAAATACATTAATAATATACAGGAAGCTAGAAAATACCATCCATAAGTTTCTATTAAATATGATATTGAAAACAAATTTGTTGTAGGTTGTTCGAAAACATTTTCTTCAACGTTTTGATCTTGATTTTCACTGTGGAGTCCTTCCATTTTTGATAATTTTAATAATAATATTAATATAGGACACGTAATAATTTTGTTTGCCACAGATGATTATATTTTTGACGTCTGTCAAACTTGCACGTCATATTTTTTCACTTTTTGCTGATTTCATGTTATTGTTTCCTTGTATAAAGGCTCAAACAGACGATCAACGTTTCAGATAGAAGTAAACATTGACAAAATTGACTTATTGATTGTTGAGTGTTGACTACATAAATTTTAAAGTATGAAAATAAAATATTTAACAATTTATTTAAATCAAATTTGTATAAACAAAAATATATAATAGAAAATAAATAATACAATTCGCACTTAATATAATCTTAACTCTTAAGTTATTACAATTTACAATTAAAAACAATTTAACACTATACATATACAACCCTAGTAGCAAGACTTTCTGAAATCTGAACTAAAATCTCACACTGCAGGATAAATGAGTTTATAAGAAAGTACCTATACATATAATTTACCTAAGATTCCTATAAGTTCTAAAATCATAGCGCATGTAATAGAATTACAGCAGAAATATGTATGCGTACATTTAAATTCTTTGTTTAATCTTACACAAGATATATTTACAAGCACCATTATCATATTCTGTTGTAAGACCAATAAATAAATACAAAAGCAAATTCTTATATCACTGCAGATGATGCAAGATTACAATTAGATTTTAAAATGAACCCTGATAAACCCATAATGCTACTAGGACAACTTTTGCATCTACCTTATATTCAAATTATTTTTTTACTAATACCTATGTACAATAGTATTTAAAATTTAAATTCTATACATATGGATTCCAATTACTTCCATCTTCCGGGCCCAATCCGTTAGTTATAAGTAACACTATATCAACAATCCACCATATTCCTAATCCCCCCAACGTTAATAACTTCCCCACCGCAGTCCCAGTTTGCCCCAAGCAAAACCTGTCCATCCCTAAGAACCCTAACAATATACTGTACAATAACGTAGTTGTAAAATACTGGTCAGAGTATTTTATACAAGGTACTCCACCCCTATCGAAAGTTCTATTTCCACAACATTCTATATCTGGAAGGACTATACATTTAACAATAGTTTTTTCAACTTCTTCATAACGATAGCCACCAAATTTCACACAACCGTATCCGAAGAGTTCTTTAGCAGTTTTGTTTCCATTTAAGTCCATCGGTGGTTCACAGTCAATGAATTCAATCGGAAGAAAAGAACAATTGACTTTTGGTGAAAGAGGATCACATTTTTCTACACTGTGATTTTCTGATGATACCACAGAAAATAATAGAAAACAAATAACGATCAAAAAAATCACGTTTTCGTTTGTACAGTTCATTTTTTCTTGATTTCAAAATTTGATGTAATTTTTTTCAAAATAATGTGCATTTCACTGCATATTCTGAAGATGTCGTAAAAATTAAAATAAAACAAATAACGACTACGAAAATCATATTTTCATTCATTTTTTCTTGGTTTCAAAATTATACGTTCTTCATTCATTTATTAAAGTGCACATAAAAAATATTGAGGTTAACTTTTTATAATTAGTTATTGTTGTACATTTGTGAAATTATAACAATAAAATTTGAAAGTATTCATTGATATGAAAATTTGTTATTAAACAATTAGTTTAAAATACATTTATATACATACAAATACAAATGTCTAAAAAAAAGCTAGGTTAACATTTTCTTACGATCGATATTACTGCTAATTTCATGTTATACTTTGACATTGTCACTTTACTCTTTGACAGATGTGATTTAGAAGTTGTGTTCAATATTTTTAGGTAAATATGGATGTAATAAATAAACTCTACTCGTCAGTGAGCAGTACAGTTTCACAACTATCCGGAGTTTTACCCGGAAATCCGGTTACTAGAGAATTCGAAGCTACTTTACATATAGCATCTGCTGGACCAGGTAAAAAAATTAATTCTAGGCTTCTGAGTACAAGCAAAATTAAATATGTCTTAAACCCGGTTTATAATGAGCCTATAATTTAGTAGTTGATCTGTATAAGTATAAATATTTAGTTTTAGAGCTAGTGTAATCATCCCCTTTTTTCAAAAGTAATCAGCCATTCAATATAGTATCTTTTCATTAAGTACAATATGTTTTAATATAATTCATATGGTAGTTACAGATGTTTGAGGGTCTGATCAGTAAGAATAAATATCATTATTTAAGATATATTATTAATTATACTCGCACAAATGAACATAAACTATGAATGTATATATGCACCAATCAGTACAGGATTACCCATTAGGCCGGACTAGACCGTGGCCTGGGGCCCCCGACGAACAAGGGCCCCCTTGAAAATTTGAAATTTTTTTATTAATTCAATTTTGTATTCTATCGAATTTTTATTGTAGTTTTAACGAAAAAAAAGATTGTGTGGTTTTATGAAACCACGGTAAAAGTGAAACTTTTTTTCACATTATAGACATTTAACTAAAAATATTCGGAATAATAAATTCAAGCACTCAAAATTGAAATAAATCCATAAACAACAACATGCACCAGCAAAAAGTTCTAATAATTCTAATAAACTCTATATAACAACCAAACAAAGCGAGTGCTTTTTCCGATCCCGAAAGCTTTAAGATTACTCCAAAGATTAGTTTATAAACTATTATATTATTAAAATTAAGAAATATATAATTTAACAGAAAAAAATGATTTTGTTTGTTTTATTGTCTTGAGGAACCTTAAAATGATATTTAAAGACTGTTAAATTTCTATGCATGTTTGAATAACACTTAATTTTACAGCTTTTTAAAAAAAGGGGGGGGCCTCAAATTTTGAATGGCCTAGGGCCCCCGGTGGGCTTAATCCGGCACTGGCACCAATATTATCTTAGAGCAATTGCTGCAAATCCTTATCTGCTGGAAGTTACTATAGTTTAAAACGGAGACTCAATCTCTGCTGCAACAAACTGTTTTTAAATAGTACACATTAACAATTTTAATTACGTAGTATTTTCTTAAAGTGAGGGTCTAAAAAGATTACCAGTTACATTTTAAAATAGCAAACTATTTATTATAATTTAAGGTCTGCAATGGAAAATCTACAAAGGCTACAAAAAATCAACAAAACAGGAAGCCTCTATATTCGTATTCGAGAAACGAAACCTCGAACGATGGTCAAAAGGTGACAGAGACCTAATGCTAGAGATTCTAAAACGCGGCGTAACCCAGTTAACAAAACTACGGCATCCTCAAATCCTAACAGTCCAGCACCCCCTTGAAGAAAGCAGAGAAAGCTTAGCTTTTGCAACAGAACCGGTATTTGCAAGTCTGGCGAACATTTTGGGAAACACTGAGAATATGCCACAACCTACTCCTGAGATTATAACCAACTATAAACTGTTTGAGGTTGAAATAAAATACGGTCTTCTACAAGTAGGAGAGGGACTGATGTTCTTGCATAACGATGTTAAGTTACTGCATAGAAATATTTCCCCTGAGTCGATTATTATGAACAAGCAAGGAGCGTGGAAGATATTTGGGTTTGATTTTTGTGTCTTGAATCAAAATCCTCATGAAACTCAGGTAAAAATTAGGTTTTTAATTTAATGGTACTTGTCTATTATAACCTCCACAGTTTGAAAAAATTAAAATCACTAGGAACAAGAAATAATCACTCTGTAGATAGGCAAGTGTCATGATGAAATCAGCGCCAATGTGAGTAAAGTTTGTACTATTAATTTCATAAGGTAATTATTATACATATAGATATTCTGTTGCTAATTACATTATGAGGTGAAGATTTAATCGTTTTGAATTGCAATTTTGGTAAGAGCAATCTATTGGGGCAAAATAGGGAGGTTAGTTTCTTTGTTAGGTTAATATATACCTAACGAAAACTAACTAGCCCTAAACAAAACTCAATATTGCCTCAATAGATTGCCCTAACCAAGGACAGTTAGAAGTTATCATTCAAAAATAATGTAAAATGTAATACTTATATAAATATGAATATTGAATTTAATACTACAAACTTGTGCTGATTATCTCAAATAATACATGACACTTGCCTATCTGTAAACCTGATTATGTTATATTCCTAGTGATTTTAGTTTTTTTTTCAAATTGCGGAGGTTATAATAGACAAGTGCCAATTAAATATATAAAAATATAATTATAAATAGTAATCTAATATGTTTAACTTCTAGGCGTTCTGGCCCTTTACGGAATACACCCCAGCATTGCACCCGTTAACACAACCAAATCTAGAATATTTAGCGCCTGAGTACACTCTAACTCAGTCCCATTCAACGTCAAGCGATATCTATTCGTTAGGAATGTTAGTATATACTTTATATTCTCCGGGAGGTAAAACTTTGCCTCTATGCCAAGGGGATTATGGAAAATACAAGAAATTTTGTAAAGATGTAAGTAATTTTATTTGAATATATTATTATTATATTATATATATTAATATTTTTTATGAATTAGTTGAAGCAATTGCCGTCCTCAAAGTTACAATGTATAGCTGAAGGTTTGGTGGAATATGTGAAGTTAATGTTAAATATAACCCCTGAACTTCGGCCTGATGCTCAACAATTTGTCAAGGTGCGTAAAATAATTTAAACTTAAACAGGGTGGCCAGTATTTCTCCGAAACAAATTTCCCTGACTTTTCCCGGTTTTCCAGATGAATTTTTAAGTTTTTCCCAGTTTTTTATTAAAATTTTTTTAAAGGAACTAACTTTAATACCTTTGCGAATTTTGTCACATTTTTTTCCCAAAATACTTATTTCAAGGTATCAAAATTCTCTACAAAATGATTATTTTAAAATTCAATTTTCTACATAAAGAGGAACAAATGGCAGCGTTATAAAATAGAGTAGATTTCCATTATTTCAGAAAAAAAAGTTTTCAAATTGGTTAATTTTTGACCAATTAACAAACATTTGAAAATAGGCTATTTGTAATGTGTTTAATAATATTATCATCAATAACAAATCACAAAATAAATTAATATCACCACTGTTAAAAACCATTAATATATTCAACAATTGAACCTTTGCATAAAGTGTGATACATTTCTAATTGGTTAAAGTACTAAAAATAGATCACGTGATAAAACAGAATTATTTAATGACAATATAACTTTTTTGAAAATTTTGCATGTTTTCTTTTAATTCATAGATAACTGTTTAAATATTTGCGGGAAATTTCTTGGCGTGGTAAAGATTTTGCATTTTACAAAAAAATTCCCTGACTTCCAAACAAATTCGCTGACTTTTCCCGGTTTTCCAGAAACTGGCCACCCTATTAAAAAAAATCACAAAAAGGAATTAAAAATCGATAAGTACTATAGACTTTATATTTTTAAATCATACAGCCTGTAAAAATTCCATACACCTATTTCAAATATATTAGTAGATAAACAATTGTATATTTTTCATTACAGGTCCCATTTTTTGAAGATGTCGGAGTAAAAACACTAAACTACTTAGATTCTCTATTCCAATGGGATAACCTACAAAAATCACAGTTCTACAAAGGCCTACCGCAAATAATCCCAACCCTTCCTCATAGAGTATGTTTATACCGAATCATTCCTTGCCTTGCAAAAGAATTCGTCAATCCTCCTATGGTCCCTTTCGTATTACCTAATGTCCTGCTCATATCTGAGAATGCATCAAAAGATGAATTTATCAATCATATATTACCAATTTTGAAACCAGTGATGAAAATTCAAGATCCTATTCAAATCTTGTTGATTTTCATGCAAAAGATGGAACTTTTATTAAAACTTACACCAGCTGAAGAAATTAAAACAGATGTTCTACCTATGTTGTATCGTGCACTTGAATCAGACGCCCAACAAATACAAGAGTTGTGTTTATCAGTGCTGCCGACTTTTGCATCGTTGATTGATTATCCGGCCATGAAAAATGCGCTTTTACCAAGAATTAAGAAGTTGTGTCTGTCAACTAATTATATATCAGTTAGAGTGAACTGTTTGTTGTGTCTTGGGAAGCTGTTGGAACATTTAGATAAGTGGTTGGTTTTGGATGAAGTTTTACCGTTTCTTTCTCAAATACCATCCAGAGAGCCTGCTGTACTTATGGGTATTCTAGGTAAGTGACCTATGACTATGTACTAAACTAAACTCTGCAAAAATAAGCATAGCTACACCAACAAACAGGCAGAACCCCTAAATATTTCCGTAGAACCCAGTTTGGGTTAATATTATCATAATAATAATGTCAAACTTAAAAATAGTAAAAACTTATATAATTGTTATATTTCCAGGAATTTATAAACTAGCTCTTACACATAAAAAACTAGGAATAACTAAAGAAGTATTAGCTACAAAAGTTTTACCGTTTTTAATGCCTTTATGTATTGAAAATGGACTTACTTTGAATCAGTTCAATGCACTCGTCTCTCTTGTCAAAGAAATGGTGAACCAGGTTGAAAATGAACATCGTAACAAGTTAGAACAGCTCAATTCGATACAAAAAGAACAGAGGTGTGTTTAAAACATCACTTTAAACTTATATTAACACTTTCTTATTTATTTTTTTAACAGGAACTTGTACAAGAACTGAACCGCAAATAACAAACTGGCTTTTAGATTTTAACATAAAAAATACATTGATGTTTTAAAATTTGTACAATTAAATATTAAATCGTTTATAACTTTCTGTTTTTGTTCTATACGTATTAATTTCTAAATCAAATAAAAAAATAAATTAAAATTAAAATAAAGTTTGCTTGTTTTGAAATTAACAAATATATTAGGTCATAACATGGCCTAAATGTTACTAATCATGTTATGACCTAAGATGTTTTACTGTTTAACAAAGTTACATAATTAACAAAGTTACATAATTAACACAGAAAATAATTACATTTCCAGCACATTAAACATGAATATCCAGTCATCTGCTTCGGCACAACAGACACAAGCAAACTCATCGATAGACCAAATGTTCTCAGGGCTTGGTCTAGAATCGTACGTTACCGATAGTCCGAAACACACTTCACCAAATGTCGAAAATAAAACCGTAACAGCTGTTATTACAAACGGATCCGGAAACTCTCTTAGTTTAGAAGAAAAACAAAGGTATGTATATTAACTCTTTAATTCTTAACACAAACAATTTTATAATGTAATATTTTTCTAGGTTGGTGAAGCAACAAGAATCTACACAAAGATTACGAAGTCAGCCAGCTATTTCACCAGTTCCTGTACAAAAAATTCCACCTCCAACAAAAGACTTAACTTCTACACTAATGCAATCAAACATGAACCAAATGTTATTAACAAATAAAAGTAATGTCACGCAAAACACTAACTGGAAACCACAACAAAACATTGTTTCTCCTTCATCTAACACTCCGGCAAATTGGTCTATACAATCACCGACAAATCCGATTCAAAACTGGCAAACTGGAAATAATCCAAATGCTTGGAACAAAACTCCGAGTTTTGGTGGCTTTCAACAAAATACCGTTCAACAATCGCAACCGCCATTTCAAAATACGAACAGTCAAAGCTGGAGCGCATTGGATTCACTGTTGCCAACGACAACACCTAAAATCCCTATGAATCAAATGAAACAGCCCCACCAACAGCCATTATTGCAGTCACCAAATACACCACATAATTCAAATAATCAGCTATCAAATGATGATATTATGGACCTTTTGAGTTAAAATACATATTTATAAATGTAAGAAACTTGCCAATATCTGACTGAATGTTGTGTATACATTTATGTAAAATAACAATGATTCTTTTGATTATGATACTGACAAAAATATATTTAATGCACCATATTTATTTTTTGAAATTAAAGTTTATAAATTGTTACTAAATACATATATTTTTATTTTATCTAAAATTTATTCGTTTCTTTTAATTTACTAAATGCATTTCAAAATAAATATATATGTAAATGCATTTTTTAATAAACTTATCCAATTGATGTACATATTATATATTTTATATGTATTTTCTATATATACCCATATTAATAATAATAATATACATTACTAGACCATGTTTGTAAAAAATACATTTTCTTAATATTAATTATATTATTTGTAATTCGGCTGTGCTATATAAATAATACATTAAATAACATAGAATTTGTTGCTTATATTCATTCCATTATAATTTAAGTAAGTGATTGTATGTATATAAAATATTAATGTTACAAATATAATTTTTATTTTATTTTAATTCATATCTTAAAATTTAATTTTTAAAATTAGATAACTTTTAATACCAGTATTAAAGCTCTTCATCCATTTTATCTTAAATTTTAAATGGTAGTGCATTACTTAATAACCTTGGTTTATTATAATTAAAAATAATATCAATTACATAAATAAAATGATAATAACTACCCGCCCCTGATTCAAATAAAAAACGGATAAGATAGTAAACTGAAATACCGTCAATCTAATGTCAGTCAAAAAAATATGTCAATGTCAAAATACCTTAACCTTATCTTAAAGTAAAATGCATTTATAAAATAAACGAGCTATTATGCTATTTTATTTATTATATTAAATATATTAACTATTATGTATAGTTGAGAATACACGTAAAAAATGGCTGCAATTCGTCATTCTTTGCAAAAAGATGTATTTCAACCGTCTAACGAAAGACTTTTATCAGTTTGTCATGTAAGTAAATTAGTAAAAAAGAAGAAAACTTCGTTTTTATGTATAGTCACCACAACAGAATCGCCTCTTACTGTTTCAATATGGCAAGTAAAAACCACCGATAAAGGTTTATATAAAAAGAAACGATCATGGCTCCTGGCGAACTTAAAAGTAGCAGATGGTATAAAATCTAGCAGTGATACACATGAGTTTGACTTACATTTTGACAAAGTATACAAATGGCTAGCTTCAAGTCCGCAAGAACGTCAAAACTTTTTTATCATCTTATGGAAACAGTGCTGTCGGCATTTACCCAAACAGAAACCGATATTTAAAAATGTTCCTGAAAACTGGATAAGCGAGACTTTGTCTCCAGAAAGTATAATTGAAGCACCTACAGACATTAATATTGAAAATATAGAAACAAATGAAGAGTTTCAAGCGATAACTGAAAAAGAACAAGCGGAATTGAGTAAACTTATTGCAAATTGTGAATTTGCAATCAGCGATGCAGGAAGATTTATGGAAATGTTATCGAAGGATTTGTCTGTACTAGATGGACAGAACGTACAAATTATACTAGCATCTGAACAAAAGGTGGATATATATATTACAATAGCAAATTGTTCACATTTTTGATTATTAAATATTATAGGTCGAAGCATTGATGAAACAAATAGAAGAAGCTGAAAAAGAAGCAAGTATCATAGAAACCCGTTTAGAAGCTTACGATGAAGTATTATGCCTAGTTAGAGAGACAATGCAGTCTGTTGAAAATAAAAACTCACTGATAGCGATAGCTCATGAAAACAATAAAAAGCTGTTAGTTTCTTTGGAAAATTTAATCGTAAGTTACATTTTAATCATATAAATTATAGTATATTATTTTTTGAGTTATACTTCTTTAGGCACGTTGAGGGTAAAAATTTAGTAATGTAACGGAAATGAAATTTAGTAGTGTAACGGAAATGAAAAGTTATGTAAAAGAAAATGTAACGAAGCGTTACGCTGTGGACTATATAGGTAGGCATGGTCTGTAGAAATTGTGTTTTTTACGTAAATAACACAACTGTAGAGTATATAAAAAAATATGATTGCGTCATGACATCCATAATCCATAGACATAATTAAAATTTGTATACATATAGTAATATGATGGTAATATGTTAAATATTCTTACTCATGTTTTACCGTTGCATGCTATCTCCTTCTTTTGTGACTATAGTCTATGGATTAACCGGTAAAAAAGTACGTATCTTTATTGTGTGTAGGGTTGCCAGGTCTGCTTCCAAAAAATAGCGGACAAGAGGGGGAGGGGGGGGGGGTAAAAAAATTAAAAAAAATTTATACAATTGAGTATGATTAGTATTTTTTTTTAAGAATCGAGTTCAATGGATATTAGATCTTTGTCTCATTCTAACTTATGAAAAAAAGACAAAACGCGATTCTCCTATCCTTATTCTTTTAGGTCTTAGACTGTACAGCTTTAGATTACGTACCATTTCATCATAAAGCTTTTGAATAAAAAAATGTCCACTATTTTGTGAAAAAAATAGTGAACATAATGTGAAAAAAGCGGACTGTCCGCTCAAATAGTGGACACCTGGCAACCCTAATTGTGTGATAAATTTACTCGTGTTTGGAAATGAAAATATTATTAATTTCAAAGGGTATTTTTATTAGATTAGATTATCTGCCCTTTTGTATTGTTCATAATTAATATATTATCACTTGTAATATATAATTTTTCAATTGTCAACCAAGTCACCAAGTAGTTCAAATTTGCTTTGTTGTAACAAAATTTAATTGTTTAATATTAATTGATTTTTATATTTTTCTTTAATGAAAACTCAATGGTTGTTTAAATCTAATCAGTACATATTATTCGTAGTTGTTTTTCAATCATGCCAAAAAAGTATAACTTCTAACGCGTGTACATAAGTACAGACACTAATTTTTTTTTATGATTTCAGTCGCAGCTTGATATCCCAATGCACTATCAAACTGCTCTAGAAGATCCAGAGTTAACAAGTCAGAAAGGCTTAAACGCTGCTATCGCAGCCGGTAAAGCTTTACGATCTGCTATGAATTGTTCCCTGCAACCACCATTATTAAAATTAGCTGCAGTCAGAGAGCAAAGAAAACGGTTTGAACGATGGCATGCTAAATTCTCCAAAACGATATCAAGACATTTGAACAATTTGTTTATACATTTAGGCAACGATATGAGAGAAACGACCAACTTCCATTCAAACGAATTAACTCTACCCCAACGCATGTCTGTGCACAAAGAACTGATGCCATACATGGAACTAATGCACTGGATGAAAGTGATGGACAATAAAGCATACACTGCCCTTCGTAAAGTCTACGAAACATCTCTCGGAAAACTTTACGAACGTGATATAAAGAAATTCTTCGAAGAAGCAAAACAACGTGTACTTGATGTTAAAAGATTTAAATCATCATCAAGAGAGGATATTTCTACACTGTCCACTTCAGTTGCGAGATTACGTTTACCAACAGGAAATAAACCTGTTTTTGAAGGGCCCCTTTTAGGTATTTTGTTTTAAATAATGAAATAAGTTAAAAAGATTCTAAAAATGTATTTGTTTTTATATTAAAAGTGAGATTAATATAATTTTTGGTAAAATAAAAATGCAAAATACGGCAATCCGCCATGTTTAATGGAACACCAATCAGAGCGAATGACGTCGCCTCAGTGATTGACTTTTATTTTAGACAAATATTCATTCCTCTTACAAGATTATTAGGTACATACCTTATTTAAGAACTTATATACTTCGGAAATCATTTTTAACACACAAAATAATTAAATTATTGTCTAACTCTAAATGTTTGATTATTGTTGAGAAGGAGTGTGACGTCACAACTCTGAAATGTCACCTGCAAGCGTTTTGGCGTCAAATTCAAAATTAGTTTTGAAAGAGTCAATTTTTGCGATTAAACCTTTATTTTCTGCAGAAATAAGTAGTTTTTTGGAAATAGAGACACGTAAGATCATCATAGAATAATTTTTTTAATTTGTCATTATGCTTATTATGTAATGGGTTTAATTATTGATATGTTACAGGTGTAGAGAGGGACCAATGGCCTCCGCAAAGTACTGAAATCGACCCGGCAGAAAGACAGAGATGTGATGCAATTCTAGAGAAAGCGTTAGCCGAGTTGGAGCCTGTTTGTTTGAAAGAACAGCAATTTTGCGTCCTATTCTTTCAATTGGATGTCCCTAGCCCTACAACAAAAGTAATATATAATTATTAGTTAAGCTATTCTGTGATGAAAACTGAAATTTGGTTTCGGTCGGTCACTAATTATTATCACTTCTTTTTATTATACTTGACCTTTTCTCTATTTGCTAATTTTTGCTATAATGTTTTTTAGAATACTGAAACAACATTATACGAACCGATAGCCTCAAGGAATGAAACTGATTCAGTGGTGACCTCTATAGTAATTCCACAGAAGCGTATCAACAAACAAATAAATGAAGATGTTAGACATATGATGAGTGAATTATTTGTCCGATTAGAATCAGAACTGATTGATTTTATTAGTCACTATGAGAAATTAGACAGCTTGTAAATATACCTTCATCTTTTGTTTTCACCCATTAATCCCCAACGTTGCGTAAACAAAACATTTAAAAAATTTGTTTTTTTTAAATATCTCATTGATCAAATGACTTTTTTTGCTGCTAACATCGTTACACAAACTGTTTTAAACTATTCCACACTAAGTTCTGTTTTTCCAACTATTCGTAAACGCAATATTTTGTTGAAAAAAAATAAAAAAAAACATGTATTTTTTTAACTTCAAAAACAGTTATTTGAGTAGGTATATATTTAGTAATAAAATGTAATTAAAACATCAAATTAATTTCATTTTCTACCCTTGGGAATTAATGGGCTAATCAGATCTTAAAATGAATTATTAAAAATAATAATTTTTACTGTTGTTTGTATTTTCAGCTATTGCATGAACGTTTTTGTAAGATTAAGCCAGCACGTGATGTCTGCTCAAGACACAGGTTCATTTCTGAGCATGACTTTTGGTTCAGTATTAGTTCAAGTAAAACGCAACTTTGACGATTTCATGAAAGCGCAAAAACTTTCAATCGAAAACACAAAAGTCAACAGAAAGACAAAGTGCGGCATATTACCATACGTTCAGAACTTTGAAGAGTTTGCTAAAACGTCTGAGAGTATCTTCAAAGCCGATCGAAGACCTGATATCGATAAATGGTATATCCAGCTGGTGTCGAAAATATTCGAGATGATTCAAATACATGCTTCGGAACATAACAAAACACCTGCGGAAGTTGTTAAAATGGGTAAGTTAAAATACGTGAACAATAAATATCTGTTCGTGTACAATAATTATTTATCTTTTCAGAAAACTTTCATCATTTATATGCCCTTCTATCTCAATTGAAAATACCTGTTTTGGATGGTTTAAGAAAAGAAGCAAAACAAAAATACAGCGAAGCTTTGAGAGCATATGTTACAAGATACTTTGGGCGTCCATTAGAAAAATTAAATGTAAGTAAAGCGGATCTGTTTTGTCTTGTTAGGGTTCCGTAGAAAACTAGGAAACCTTATATTTTTTCCATGTCCGTCCGTCCGTCTTGTAAAAATAAGATGAAATTTGGTATACGGTCGTAGATTGATAACCCAAAAACAGAAATAATGTTTTTGAAAAAAAAATTTTCACCTACCCCATTGAGTGGGGTGTTGTTAGAAAGGTCTCCTAAAATGCAACAAAAAATGTATCAGAACCTTTTGATTTTAACCCTTCAATCACGATTTATTTGCTCTCCAGTCATCTATTTTCTAAACTATCGATTCAAAAAATCTGAAAAAAATTCAGAATGTAGCTTTTAGTTAGTGCGTTCACTGAAAATTATAACGAACATTGTCAAAAATACTTTGGACCCCCCTTTCATAGACTATTAGTATATGTCATGCTGAAACCGAATTCGTTGCCCAAATGGTTCCATCACATCAGGTTTTTGAGATATCCGAACCTAAAAATCCCAAAAATGACGATTTTGGCAATTTTTGGGAATTTATAACTAAGTACGTAATTTTTTTCTGAAGTTTTCTTTCATGATTACAAATAGTAATCTTTTCTGTTTAAAATGTTTTTTTGCATTTCACTGTGCGACTTTTCTTCACTGAAATATACTACTTTGAAGATGTATGGTGTCTATGATACTACACTCTATTAACAAAAATATCATATCTTCAAACTAGTACAACTCGGCTAAAAAAAATCGTACAGTAAAAAGTTAAAACTCATTTTAAAGAGAAAAGATAATACTATTTGTTATCGTGACCGAAAACTTTAGAAAAAAATTATCTACTTGGTAATAAATTCTTTAACATTGCCAATATAGTCATTTTTTGGACCTTTAGGTGATGAAACCAATTAGGTAACAAATTCGGTTTCGGCATGCCAAAAGCCTCCTAAATTACAAAAATATTTTTTTGTTGACCAGTGATATTATTTTCACAGCTGTTCTTTGAAGGAGTCCAAACTAAAGTTTCTCAAGGTGTTAAAGAGTCGGAAATAGGTTACCAACTTGCATTTTCAAAGCAAGAACTACGCAAAGTTATTCAACAGTATCCATCAAGAGAAGTTAAAAAAGGGCTTGAAAACCTGTACAAGAAAGTTGAAAAACATTTGAGCGAAGAAGAGAATTTATTACAAGTAAATATTTTTATTATTTGTATTTTCGCAGATTAATCGATTATAATTGTTTAGGTTGTATGGAGAGCAATGCAAGAAGAATTTATAACGCAGTATAAGAATTTAGAAGAGTTAATACAACATTGCTATCCGGGATCAATGATCGCACTTGATTTTACGATAGAGGAGATTTTAGAATTCTTTTCGGAAATTGCAAGATCACATTAATATGTTTATTCTGTTATTAATCTTTAATAATTATTTTATATATTATATAAATACATATTATTATATGCTTTGTTAAATATTATAACAAATAATAAAATAAAGAATTATTAATATTATATTCTCGTCTTTCTAAAGGTTCAAAATATTCACAGAAAAAAAGGATGATTTTCAATGTTTGATTATGGTAAAGCTTAAAAACTCTGCTTTTCAATGCTTTTTAGAGATTAAAATTTCATTTTTGTTTAGCGAAGTTTTGTAGTTATAAATAAATAAAAAATTGAATTTTTTTAAATGTTGAAAAGGTGCGTGTGTCCAAAATAAAATTTTTAGGCAAAATCTGTTGATGTTAGTCGAAAGCGTAGAACTTCAGCTTAGAAATACTTTTTTAAATTTGATTTACAATTTTTTTTTTCGTAAAATTATTTAACATTAAGGCCAAATTGTTAATTTTACTTTGTGAGTAACGGTTAACAAATTATTATATGACATTTGTTGATAAATGTATGAAAACCTTTAACTTTTCTTTTTAAAATTGCATTTTTTACTTAAAATGAATCTATAAATTTTACAAAGGGTATTTTTTCTTTTAATTTATTTAATAAAACAAAAAACCCTTTAAGTTTATTAAGTAGAAAAATATATATACAAAAAAATCAATAAATGCATTTTAAAAAGAAAAGTTCAAGCTTTCTACACATTTCTGAACAAATGCCATAAAATGATTTGTTAACCCTTTACCAGCTCACAAAGTTAAAATAACAATTTTGTTTAGATGAACAAAAATTTTAATTCTGTTCTCCCTTTTAATTAATGGAAAAAGCATTGAAAAGTAGATGATTTCAAGCTTTAAAATGTTTCAATTTATTTCTATTTACATTAATTTTTACTATAAATTAAATAAAGCGTGAATATTGACCTTTTATGTAGATAACATTTACGATTGAATGATGATTTTTTATCAGTTAAATGATAAAAGAATTGTAAGTAAATAAATAAATAAATAGTCCTATATTTTGTAGAAAATAATTGATAAACTATAATTGAATCGGTGAGTGAAAGAACAATATATCTCCAAAATGGTCATTTTGAGAAAAACGAAAAAAACTGTTTTAAAGGAGAACTATGGGTTATTTGGTCTAATTATGTATTGTGATATTATAGATCTTATGTTAACCGATAATAATACGTACATAAATAAATTTAAAAAAAATTGCAAAAAAAGATATTTGAAAAATAAAGACCTGCAGTTATACTGTTCTTTCACTCAATTAAAAAAAAATATGCAATTTTTTTTTTATTGCTTTATTTTCGGCTTTATTGGTTATTTTACAAAAAAAAAATACTTGTAATTTTTACTCAGAATCTTCATTTTTGACTTTCCAAGAAATAATATGTTAGTAAAATTCGAGGATTTCGTCAGAAAAGTAAAGTAAAAGTTTCTTCAAATCGACTTTTCTTTACGTTAATAGGAACAGCTTCTGGGTATGTCTTTTCTAATGGTAATTGCGGATTGGCATTATGTTTGATCAGTCTAAAATTCACTCAGCCAAAAATTGAACCACCCCCCGTCGCACGTACGATGTTGGTCGATGTATTATTATTTTGCTATGTGATAGAGCTATGAATTTTAAACATTTTGCCCATCTCAGTTAAAATTGCCATTTTTGGCACTTGTATTGTTCTTTCACTCACCGATTCAATTTAATGTATAGCTATAAAAGCGCTAAAATTTAAACCTAGGTTCCATATATACTAATTACAAATTGTTAGTAAATTGATTTATTTCTAAAAGGATATTATTACAAATTTCATTAATACAGTACTTAATTTAATCATTTATTCAATTAGCATAATATACACATTAAATATTACTACAATAACATTTTATTTATTGTTACATTTTGTTTTGCAAACAGTTTAAGTTCTAGATTACTTAGTAATCAATTATCTTTGGGTGGTAAATCCGGAACATTGTAGTTAAAGTACACGACTGATTTTAAGAAGGCTATTGTCGCAACCAACGAAGAAACACCAATCACCAAATGCATATTATACTTCCTCTGTTTTGCATTATATACATCTTCCCAACAACCTTGTGGCACTGGTAAATCGTTCATCGTAAACTTTTTGAGATCGTCATGATAACTTCTTCTTAAGACTACATGTAAAAAAATTAATTTGTTTACCTATATTTGCTTTAAATGATAATTATTTAAATAAATATCAAAAATAATCGATACATATAAATAAAAAACGGAATTTACGTGATAAGGATCATATTTTTATTTCCAATTTTACTACCTTGTTATGTAAAATAACCCCAAAACAAGGTCGATGTTATTTAATAAAAAAATCAATGGTTAATGTATTAAATGTATTATTTAGCTTACCGTTTCGTCTTACAATATTTCTAATCGTCGATTGAGCTGCTTGCATTTTGTTATATGTGTATTTTAAATAATAAAATTTTATGACAGTTTTCCTAGACGTCGATCGCCCTGAATTTGACGTAATAGAACTTCCTCTTAGATCATGCGCACTGTACATAAATATTGAGCGCGAAATTTTAAAATGAATACATACTAATAACTAATTTATTATACAAAATCTAATAATTATTATAATGCATGTACTATGTACTTAATGACCAATTTTTATAATACGTGTATGTCATTTAAATAACAATTTATGAATATTACAACAATACAGAAATATTGAACATTGAATACTCACTCATCGCTTGATTTACCGACGTTGTTGGTAATTCAACCGCTTGATTTGACGACGTCGAGAGGGGCCCCCACCACCGTGCCAACCCAACGTTGATTGGTGAATTTAAATTTCGCGCAGAAATATAGCAATCACGAAAGTATTATGGATGGGATAGGAGAAGGTCGGCAAATCACGCGTTTGGCCCGTCGGTAAATCAAGCTGTCGGTAAATCGCGAGATGAGTGTATTTAAATATGTAATCTATGTAATGGTAAACTTACCAGTGGCGTAGCTAAATTTTCTTGTAAATTGTTCGAATTATTTTTGAAATGGTGATTGTAAAAAATATATGTTTTAGATAAAAGTGCAAAGAATATTGTTGTCTATAATTTATGCTCTATTAGTTTTTTTAATATCTTTCATCAGTTAGCCAGAAATATTTGTTTTGTATAAGAAAGTCCCGCTGCACTCTGCACCTATGGCAGATATTTTTTTGGTTGATTTTTAACTTAATTTCTATGATTGGTTTTTAGAGATTATTCCAAAAATTATTAAGGGATTTAGGTAGAAAATAATTTGATGCCCCTTATTGAGAGATTTTTAAAAAATATTTCTTAAGCTAAAAAGGAAGTTTTTTTTAAAACCGTGGGTTAAGGTTATGGAGGTTACACATGAATAAAAATTTACAGTCGAATAATATTAAAAAATATATTTTTACATACAAATATATAGAGGTATATAAAAATATTTATTATTATATTAATTAATAATAAATACATTTAGATGATTTTTTATTTTTATTAAAATTTTTATATATCTGTTAAAAATTATATTTCTATTGTTAAAAACTTATAAATTTGTTCTAAGTACTTAATATAAGTGAATTTTGGCACTATTTTGTTCAGATTGTTAATATATAAATAATTTAATTATACATCAAAAATATTTTTGTAATACAGTCAAAGTTAAATGTTAATAAAAGCCCCTCTCTGGAAAATATTCCGGTGGCGCCTCTCTAAAAATATTATTGTTATATTAATAACTGTATTAAAAAATATTGTTTTCTCTGAATTTTTCTACGCCTATAAAAAATGAAATCTATCAAAAATAGTTTTCTACAATTTTTCTACCAATTACAACTAAATTGATTCTCGGGTTCTGGGTGAAAGACGAATTATTACAATCATTTATTCAGTCCACATTTTCTTTGGAATTTATAAAGAAACTATGACTGTAATGAATGGCGAAACTTACACCCAAAGGCCTAGAATTCCAAACAATATCGTTATTGTCAATAGTTCCAAATTAGTCTATATTTTATCATTAAGCCAAAAATGTCAAAATCTACTAAATTCTCTGGAATTACATATATTTTGTACTACTAATAATTGAGATTTTATCAAATAAAAAATGCCCCCACCCCCCAATATCGATCTTTTGCACCCTGCTTTCAATCTATATTCAAAATTTATTATTTATACCATCCAACACGACATCATTTTGTTTTCCCCTCTTTTTAAACCCTACAGAAAAGCATGTATCTCCATCACCAAAGTTCTCTCCATCTTCAATAGATTGGGGCATTGGCTGGCCCATTGTTTCCGGTAGGAACAACGTCAAGAATCCAGACATCAACGAAATAACTCCAAATATAACAGCGGGTAAAGTTGCATCGAATGAATCCAACAACGTGATCAAAGGAGTCACAGTACCAGCTAATCTAGCACACATAGCACCAATTCCAAGAGCTGTATTTCTTAATACAGTTGGAAACAATTCTGCTGAATAGTTGTAGATGATTGCGAATGAACCAGCGATAAAGAATTTGCCTAAAAGAACGACACCAGTTGTAGCAATAGCCCCTTGAACCATATGAGCTCCAGTAATACAGCAAATGCCACCTGCTAGCATCATCGAACTGATAAGAGATCTCCTTCCAAGTTTATCCAAGAGCAAGACAGTTATCACATAGCTCGGCATCTCAACCAAAGCCATAAGGAACATCAGTAAGAACGGATTTCCTTGCAATTTTCCTGTACTCAAAGAAAGTCCGTAATAAACAATAGAATTTGCAAACCAGCACAGACCAACATTCAAAGTCTTTTTCCTCAAATTGGGCGTTTTGAATAGATCACTTGCATTTACTATAACCTTATCTTCTTTCTTGATCTTGGTCGAATTACCACTCGCAATGAAATGGTCTTTATCTACAGGAATTCCTCGACCATTAATTTGGACCCCATTTGCAATGATATCGACAGATTCTTTGATTCTTCCTTGAGACCAAAGCCAACGTGGTGATTCGTCCATTATCCACCAGTGGGAAACGAGCAGTAGGCCATGTAGACCGTAAATTGCTTGTAGTGTTGTGCGATCGGTAATGAAGGTAGCCCACATCGCGTCTAGCATGATACCGACTGCGAAAGCGACCTGGAACATGATTCCGCATATGGTTCTTTTAGAGGGGCCCACTATTTCCATGGTGAGGACAAACCCGGTGATGTAGCTCCCAGCTGATCCAAATACTCCGTAGAAAAATCGTACAACAAGGAATGTGAAGTATTCTGGTATAAATGCGACCAAGACACCTAAAATAAAATATATAGGTGAGGGAAAAATATGCATGTTAAGTAGAAATCAGTGATCTAAAAGCAGTGATGATAAGTGTACACCATATAATACATTTTTTATAAATTTACAACGATTTGCTTTACTTCTGCACTAGAGAAAATTCTATATATTGAATAATATTCGACTTAAATAACTATTAGATGTTAATATTCACGTGACCTTGGAATGGCCTTTAAAAGCCTTGTTAAGGTTAGTTCTGAAGTGAAACTTCTTTAGCAAAACTAGTGATTTGGAATGACCTCGACAGATTTTGAAGATAAAATGTTAAGGAAATTATGCATATATCTGAGTAGATGTATAAGAGAAATATGGATGAATAGCGCATGCGTAAAAGTCACTTTACGTCGATTATGCGTAAGAGAGAGAGATGAGTAAATGTATAAGAGAATGATTGATGAATAGCGCATGCTTATAAGTCACTGTACGTCGGCTATGCGTGACATATGGATGAATAAATACATAACAAAAAGAAAGATGAATAGCGCATGCGTACAAGTCACTTTACATCGGTTATGCGTGAGATATGGATGAGTAAATATACAAGAGAAAGATGGATAGATAGCGCACAGTTTACATTTTTTAAGACGGTCTTAATCTACAACAAGTAATAAGGTTTCTTTGACATATAAAAGTATTTTATACAGAAGCCTTTTTTAGATAAAATGCATACCTAAAATCAACTGCAACAATGCCGACCAACAGAACACCTTCTTCCTCCCGACCTTATCAGCCAACCCTCCTAAAGTAACAGCCCCTACAAACACCCCGAACATATACGTGGACTGAGCAATAGCTGCCATCCACCTCCTATCACAAACAAAGTCCCATTCAATCGCTCTGGAAGACACGTGATACGTGGTGTCGTACACCCAAGAGGAGCATTCGGTCAGGTTTTGGTCCAGCTCCAAAGAGCTGATGTTGGATACCAGGGAGCTCCAGTTGGATGCTGTGAAGTTTGATAAATCCGGATAGACCGGTGAGGAGTACCGGTAACATGATGCTAGAGATCCGGAGGGAGTTTGGGGAATGTAGGAGTAAAGGGTGTCATTTATTTCACCGTTGATGTAAGGGTTTTGGATCAAGTTGGCTACTGTTGAGTTATCGATTTCCGGGATGAAACATCTGTGAAAATTAAAAAAAAATACATAAACGCAGGTAGTTAGAGAAGAAGTTTGGCAGGGGGGGGTCTGCTCTACTGTAGTGATTCTTAAACTGTGTATTACTATAGAGCAAGGGTTCCCAAACTTTTTCCTACAAAGGACCCTTTTGAAAGAAATACGTAAAACAATAAAAATATTTATCATTAAGATAAAAGTTGATAATTTTTTTAGTACTTATCATATGTTTTTCTATATCGGATAGTCAGTATTTCATAATTTCATTATAATTGTAACAAATAAAAAGTCACATTAAATTAGTAAAATCAGTGTAGGTACTGACCATAACCAGATAACATGTTTATTCAATCAAACAGTGCTTGGGATTTATTTCTTATCTGAACAGTGGCAGGCGCGTATACAGTCTAACTTCTCGGAAGGGATTATACAGAAAAAAAATAACTTTTAGAAAAAAAAACTTTCGAATAGCAGCATATGCCCGAGCGCACATTGAGACGTAGGCGACGCAGCGCAGCGCAGGGCAGCACAGCACAGTTTTTGTGTAACCCATGTTTGTACTTACGCGCGCTAATTGAGACGCAGGGCAGGGCAGCGCAGTTCAGTGCCTACGTGAACCTGCGTCGCCTACGTCTCAATGTGCGCCCGGGCTATATGTATGTATTATTTGAATAAACGTATAATAAATATCAAACTATTATATCGTTTAGTTTTTGCAAAAAATAAATTAATATTATACAGGCTGTTCCAGAATAGGATTTCACTAATTCAAAAAATCGTTGATTAATAATATAATTTGTTAATACAAATTTATTTAGAGCTGTTGTTTGCGAGATATTAGTTAACAAACATTTTCTTGACTGTAAATTATTTAATTTAAATTTTAATAACTTAAAAATTCGAAACAACTGCAAGTATGAAAATTTTTGTTTTACGAAAGTTTCTTATTTTTTTATGATCTTTAAATATGTACTTTTTGATATACCATTCCATTTGATTTTGCTGAGAAACGGGTATGTACCCCTCAAATGAAAATATTTTCCTGAAATTCTTTAGGGTCGATATACTTATACATATAACAAATATTTTATCATAAAACTCTATCTTCAATAGTCGGCGTAAAACATAGTTTGGTATGGACTCACCTGTGTTCTGGTATTGCAGCTACGGTAACTAGAGATAACATGTGCATTCCTGCGGTCACTGCAGCTAGTATGTGAAGGATAAACTGCCATAGTTGATATTTGCCAAAGTCTCCTGAAATTTCACAAACAAAAAATTAGATAGTACGCTCACTTTAAATTCAAAAATAAGTATACATACAAAGTATACCAAAATCGTATTTATTTGGCATATAACTTGTATTAATGGGTATGTATGCCAAAAGCTGTGTAATTTAAAAAAAGACAGTCTTAGGCCTGTATGGTTTTCAGATTTACTTTAAAAAATATTTAAAAAATTCTATGTGAAAAAATACAATAAATTAAAAAAAAAGAAGTTGTATAACAATTAAAGGCATTGTTTGCATTTTGTGAATTATTTGTAAAATATAAATGAACTTATATTACTCAAGTTGTAACTAAAGTGCCTTGAGTAGTCTTAATTGGTATCAGTAAAGAGTTTAAAAAATTGTAACCTTAACAAGAATGTATATCCTCTATATCAGTGGTCTTCAAACTTAAATGAAACAGACTACACTGGTAGAAAGGATTTCACAAACCAAGTAAACCTTGTTTTGTATATAACTAAAACAATATTTTCTTAAGATAAGCAATACTCTCTTAAATCAACTATAGTATTCTTGAATGAAGGAATAACGTAGTTGGATTAAGAGTATGTTTCTTATATTAAGAAAATCTTAATTTTTCTGTGTATAGTACTTTCTTCGAATACATTAATTTTTTAATATAAATAATATCCAGTATCATAAAGGAGCTAGCATATTTGCTAGCTAACAAGCTAACAGTTCTTTTGGACTTTCATGAAGAATTTAACAAGTTTATCTGACTTATGGGACAGCCTGTAGATTCTGGTCGTACAATGTGCATTTTTTTGAGTCCACCATAAGTATACATATACATCATAGACAATGTAATCAATTTTATTTTTTTATATGTCACGAAAACAGCTGAACCGATTTTTATTTAGTTTAAGTAACCTCAGAGTGCTTGCTAGCTAGCAATTTTTACTAGCCCCTTTATGATACCGGACATAAATGTATTTTTATATTTTTTAGTTAATAAACATTAGTCAACTAGTGTGAACACTTTATACAGTTTTTTATTTATTTTTATTTTGACTCGCGTAACCTCCAGAGAAATACCGTGGAACCCCTGCAGTTTGAAAACCACTGTTCTATATTAACGTACAATTTAGTTTACGCTATTCGTACTAATGAATTAATAGCCTGCAATGCTAGTATTATTGAAGTAATGAAAAAAAACTATTAAATTAGCAACCGTCCATTAGCACAAGATCAAATGTCATTGAGATTGTTTATAGAATTGATAACCTACTGTCAAAATATAATTAAACAAAAATATGATATGCATAGGCATATCTTTATGTAATTATTTGATATTGTAATGCTATATACATATATACTTATTTATATAATCATAAGGGCCTATTAGTCAATAAAACTAATCTAACTAACATGAAAAATTCCATCAATATAATAAATATTCAGTTATTCAAAATAACCAGAATTTCTCCGCGGTTTCGCTCGCGTGTAAGTATTTCAAAATGATAAATTCCAACTTGACTGATTCTTTTGAAAATCTAACTACCATAACCCTACTAGAGTTTTTATCCTTTTTCAATATTTTTATTAAAAAATTAAATTGTAACATTTTCTTGATACGTGCCTGACCTAATTATTCAATATTAAATATAAACTGTTAGGGTTTTTAATATTGAATCTTTCAATGAAATCGGTTCAGTGGTTTTCGTATTTTAACTTGAAGAAACAGTAGAAGGATAGACAAAAATTGACGTTGAAAAAGAATAATAATAAATATTTATTATTTAAAAGTCAAGAACTTTATGAAGAAAAAAACTACAGCAAGCTTTCGATTAAAAAAATCATCGTCAGGCTTTAAAAAAAAATCAGAGCACTCTTAAATGAGGTATCAAATTTATATGACAGTTCTCTTTGAGTTTTTAACATATATTTGCATGCGCAGTAAGTTGGTTTTTACCGTTTTTACTCAAGGTTAGTAAATATACTTTAGTAAATATTCTTTACATATGTACCTTTGTTTTTACTTCCTATTAGTGATGTAACGAATGTATGATTTTAAACATTCGCGAATACGAATGCGGATGCGAATATTAGCCATCGATATTTGCGAATGCGAATGCGAATTTGAATATTAGCTGGTCTATATTCGAAAGTGCGAATGCGAATGCGAATATTTACTTTATTGAAAAAAAGCTAAAAAGAAAAATGACTTCTGATTAAAATTTATTTGTTAATACATCATAATATATTCGCAACTTTACCTGCGATTGCGAATGTTTAAAAATGTGCAAATGCGAATGCGAATACGAATGTTTAAAAATGTGCGAATATTCGCGAATGCGAATGCGAATATTCGTTACATCACTACTTCCTATGCATGGAACTATCTGTCAAAACCTCCAAGAGAACTGTCATATAAGTTTGATACCTCATTTGAGAGTGTTTGCTAGCTAGCTTTTTCGCTCATAACTTAAGAAATTTTGCACCAAATTGTTTTTCATTGCTGACACATAGTATAGAATAAACCGGGCACATTCCAGCACAATATATATTTTTTCCGAAATTTTACTTCTACAGAAAATAAATTTTTGCACCACAAAAGGACTTCGTTCGTAATTTTAAATTTATTGATTTTATTTTATCGATATCTTTGTTCACAGATGGTGAATGTTATATAATACATTTATGACACATTATATTATATTGCCTATAAAAAGACGTGTATGTATATACTATATAGACTAAAAAATAGGCACTTCCTACAAATTGACTGGCTAAAATATAAATAGAGAAGACATTATTATTTTTATTTGTGTTTCAATTTTCTATACACGCATGAAAATGCATCGATAAAATAATAAATATAGAAAAAGTCTCACAAAATTGTAAGTGTGAAAAATTATGTTTGTTTAAAAATACAACACGTCTAAATTTTGAAATATGTTTATCTTTATTTTTAGACATATTTTATTAAATCATTTTAGTAAACATGCGTAGTATTTTTTTATTTCAATGCTAATATTTATTTGTTGATAGATCCAGAGAAAAAAAGTGTTCAACTATGGTTCAACTCGAGGTTGATGTTTATAAAAATAAAAAATTAAGTTCATTATTTTAAAGTAATTTTCAATTTATGTACTTAAAGAAATAAAAAAAATTAAATACAAAAAATATTAAAATGAAAAAAAAAACAGCAATTTAATAAAAGACAAAAAAATTGGTAACTTCTGAACCGAAAGACAGGGAGACTTGGGACCTTAAGGCACATTTTTAAGCCAATAAATGTTATATTATTTAAAATATTGCTTCCGAGTTGTTATTTCAAATATCATTCATAAGAAAAGTTTGATAAAAAAAAATCTTGGTATAATTTTTAGATTTTTATTCAATATAAAATAATTAAAATTATTTTCTTACAAATCTGAACTTTGACAGTTTTGTATCAGTTCCTATTTAACAATTGCATATTTATGTATCATTTGCATAAGATATGTATTCATTGAATTAAAAAACAGCAAGACTGCATAATAATTCATTTTTTACATTCATTTACATTTTAATTTATTCTAAATATTTATCTGAGGAAGGGACACATTCTTAATTTTGATTTACTGCATTTATTTTAGAACAGTGGTAATAAATATAAAATAGTTTAAATGCTATGCTAAAAATTAATTAAAACTCACACGTGGGTGTTGCCGCGCAATTCACTCAAAAAATACCCTTGCCAATCGATTCGTGAACCAATCCCGAGTCCAACGAGGCACATGAAGCCATATATGAAAAATTTTGTATGGAAAATGGACATTATGCCTGTCCGTGGCCGAATGGAGGGTCATAGCCGGAAAAATTTCTAAAATGGGCTAAACTAGAACCATAGATCTACCATTTAGCGAAAACCCGATGTCTCTAGGTGGTCAGGGGGCCGAGATCTCATGGTGGAACAGACGGACGAACGTACGGATGGAAAATCAAGCATATAAGTGCTACCACCCTTGGAGGGTGGCGCTAAAAATATATGATATACACGTAGAAAGATCAAATTCTTTACACTACCGAAAACTATAGCCCTAATTGATCGATCATTTAAAATAATCATCATTTAATTGAAAACGGAAACGTTAAAAAAGTTATAGAAATAGACAAAACACTTTTTAAAGTGTTAGAAATAACTGTTTTTGGGTTTTAATCAAGAGTTTAAGACAGGGATTCCCAACGGTTGTCCAGGGGTTGATGATAAACTTTTCCGTTTTAAAATTTACTTTTTTTTGTTTTCTTTTTCAACTATATTTATCTTTATAATATGCAGGGCCGAGCCGGCCCTGCATATTATAAATATGCCGGGCCGTCCATATAGGTGAACTAGGCGATGGCCTAGGGCGCTCGTATTAGGAGGGGCGGCAATCGGCGGCATCGAAATTAAAAATAATAATTTTTTTGAAGTTAAAACATTATCTATGATAAAAATTAATATTTTACACTCTTTTTTTAACACCCGGTATAAAAATAACTTACTAATCTAACTGAATTAATTGATTTTTACTCTTCCATCTATCAAAAATAGAACTGATGTCTTTTACGAAATAATTATCTACTCTTTTCTATAAAAAATACACAGTCTGTTTACATTACTGTGTTATTTTGTCACGAATTCTCTTAAGAGGGCGCCGTTTCGGTCTTTTGCCTAGGGCGCCAGGAATGCTTGGGCCGGCCCTGAAATATGTATAATTGAAACGACATTTTTTTTCTACTTATAATTTTTCAAGAAAATTGTAGTATATTTATGTTTTTTAGAATCTAAAAATATAAGGGGATCTATAAAAAATCATTCGTTTAAAAGTGGTCGATGTAGTAAAAAGGTTGAGAATCCCTGGTCTAAGCCCAAATTATAAAAAAAATCACCCGGGTTTATATTATACTTAAATACAATTAAATTAAAACTAAATAAAGATTACAAAAAATGGATTTATTATTAAAAATAATTTTACATCTATAGGTACTTTTTTAAATAAAATATTGATTCTTTTTGCAATAGTTTTACACTAACCTCGCGATTTACCGACCTTTGATTTACCGACGGGCCAAACGCGCGATTGACCGACCTTCTCCTATCCCCACCATAATACCACCGACTGTGATATTCTTTGTTATATTTCTGCGCGAAATTTCAATTCACCAATTAACGTTGAGGTCGGTACGGTGGTGGGGCCCCCTCTCGACGTCGGTAAATCAAGCGATGAGTGTATGTATATTAAGTCGATTCGTCATCTGAACGACGCGACATTAGATCAATACTATTCGATGTCAACATTCGCAATTCAATAAAATTAGTACATAGAAAGTTTAAAATATATAAAACAATTATTTTTTTTATATTTCCGTAAGAAAACCGTTGCAAATATTTGGTAAATATGTCCTTGAAGTGCATATAAAAAACTTCAGATCCGCTCTAATTCTTTTAATCACAATTTTTATAAAGTTTATTAGGTGTTGCGTATAAATATTACACATATGAGTAAATAGATATACGATTCTAATTTACTTTCATTGCTATTAACTATTTATTGGTTTTAATTAATTTGCAATCATTAAATTACATTCAGTAACGTAGTTAGAGGTCATTGCATACCAGGTGAAAACTGCCCCCCTTCCCCGGTATAATTGAAGAATTTTTTTCCGTAGTCATGTAGATTTTAGCGCCATAAAACTGACGTTTGTGAAGTCTTTTTTAATCGAATTGACTTAAAAAAATATGCATCGATTTGGACGATTTTTTTTAAAGTATACTCCCGAGATGCTCCCATATAAATATTATCAGATTTGACCATGGACTTTGAAGATACGCCACTCAAAAGAAAAAAACTAAAACAACTTTTTAAAGGTTTTACTTACAATTAGTTTTCATGTCACTTTTTCATCCTCATAACGCCCCCTTGACCTATCTACTCTACTTATTACATTTATCGTTTCGTATTGTTTTAAATGAGCGATTCGGAAGCCAAAACGAATAAATGTAGTATTTTTACTTTCTTATACCTATGTTAACTATAACTATGTACCTATATGAAATACATATATGTACCTACATGTAGTATAAGTAAGTACAGTATTTTTTAATAATCTTATGAAAAAAGGGGGCAAGATGAGGACAAGAATATCTTGCCGTATCTCATTTAATGACATATTGATGTGTAATGTGTAAATGAATTTTTCGAAAAATTTTATATTCATTTTTTAGAAAATCACAAAAAAATATTTTTTTTGTTGATAGTTTTTATTTTTTGCTAATAACTATAATATTAATTATATTTATATTATTATTTTATAAACAATTTAGTTCTGGTATTATTAATTCCAAAATGTCGTAGTTTCAATATTTCAACTCAGAAATTCATATACCGTAGAAGACTCGATTCTTGTGCGTAAATAAAGAAAATATAGATATAGAAAAACATGAATGAAAACAAACCATTATAATTAGGACAAATTTATTGGTTTATATTAATAGAACCTTCACTGATGTAAATATTTGAGAGAACGAATTAATAAGCTATCAATATTGTTCAATACGTATATACATATGCAATGGTGTCTGTTGTATATAAATAAAGGGGGTGAACTAAAGTCAAATAATTGTACGTATATGTACAATTAATAACTATTAACTTGATAGATTGTTTAAGAAAAAAGACACATACATTAAAATTAAAATCTGTATTGATACATGGAGAGAATATTATTTTAAAAATTAACAAAAAATGCTGTAAACCTGAGGACAGAATCAATTTCTGAAAATAATTAACAGAAAAGTCGGTAGAATTTAAAATAAAGTAAAAGAAAAATTACAATGATACACTGATAAATTTTAACATAGTACCTATTAAAATTTATTTACTCTGAAAAAGTAATATACGCTATTCTTTAATTTAATTTCATGCATATGAAAATATCACGTAGATTCTCTATAATTTTACTATGTTTCTATATTACTTTTCATATCTGGCCTATTGCCGTCATAGAAACTACTATGCAGTATATTGAATTGTAGTAGACGTTCTTTTAAATTTTACCATGTCGGGTGTTAAAAATTTCTAGGATCAAAATTTTTTTCATCAATCTATGCAATTTTTATTTTTTCCCCATTCCTACGCATCGTAAATAAATAAAAATGTTAATGAATTTTTTTCATCTGACTATTAATAACTTGTTAAAATAATTATTTAAGTTTTATAATTATTTTAACATACGGTATAGTAATTTTTGATACTGTTGATATGAAATATTACTACGTTACCGATTAATTTTTCTCACAATGAAATTTCGTCCCCCCGTTAACATGTTTTTTATGTTAACAATTGACATTAAATTTTTTCAATGTAACTATTTACATAGAAATATTAATGTCTTCTAGAAGCCATACGTTATTGCCAAATGTAGGATAAGATATTTTCTTAATTTAATGGTACACTAAAAAATAATATTAAAATTAAGTTTATCTTTTTTATATAGCAAATTGATAAAACGTAGTTATTTTCTATTTTTGCTTTTTTCAAAAAGTTGTTATATTTAGATAAGATTTTTTTATAATAAATTATATGTCTGTCTGTCTGAAAAAAAGTTAAAAACCCCTAGAATTACTTTAAACTATTATCAATTCATATTTTCCAATTAAAGTATATTTACATATTATTATGTACTTAATGTATAAACATTAAAAAAAAATTTGTAATGTTATTTTGCATCGAAAATTGCAATCAAAATTTTCCCAAACAAAAAATAAGAATATATTTTTTTAAATTACTAAAAAATATTTCATATTAAGATTTTTCTTTATAAAATAACAATATTAGCTAATTTTCCCTTGAAAAATTCTTCAGTCACTTGCTAGTAATATTTATTTAATTATTTAATGTAAACGTTCATAGCCTGCCACTGTTTATAATAAATCAACTTTATTATTACTATTACGCCATTCCATTTTAAATTGTTGATCCAAATACAAATCAATTGAATAAAGTCTACGTACTTAATTATAATCAAATAAAACACATTTGAAGAGATATTTATTTCAAAACCAGTTAAAACTTAATCGTAATTTATATGTATATTTTTAATAAGGAAAAATCAATTCTTATTTCTAATAATTACAATAATAACATAGACAAAGAAACAAGGAATGCACTTTATATATTATTATATTAACATAATATGTAAAATTTGGTTCACATAAATAAAGATACAAATACATATAACTTATAACCATAACAACATTATTGTTCGGTATCATAAAAGAAGCTAGCAAGCACTCTCAAATGAGGTATCAAATTTATATGACAGTTCTCTTGGAGTTTCATGAAGACTTTGACAAGTTTCACGCACGCGTTGTATGTAAACACAAACAACGGTATTAAAACAGTGGTGATATTATGAAAATTATTTTGTACGGTCAGAGTCGCCAAATGTGTTACAATACGTTGAAATATCACTGCTCTAAATTCCATAGCAAATCCATAGATACTATCACAAAATTAATTGTATACTCTAATGTCCGGTTTTATAAACGACCTAGCAAATTTGCAAGCTAGCAAGCACTCTCAAATGGGGTATCAAACTTATATGACAGTTCTCAGTAAGTTGGTTTTTACCGTTTTAGATAGATAGTTTCATACATAGGAAGTAAAAAAAGGTATGTTAAGTATATTTACTAAAGTGTATTTACTAACCTTGCGTAAAAAACGGTAAAAACCAACTTACTGAGAACTGTCATATAAGTTTGATATCTCATTTGAGAGTGCTTGCTACCTAGCAAATTTGCTAGGTCGTTTATAATACCGGACATAATTTGAAAGTGCTTGCTAGCTAGCAAATTTTGCTTGCCCCTTTATGATAGAGGACATCTTTCTTTTTTTAAATTTAATTTAAAATAAAGACAAGCATAGACAGACCCATACTACGTCCTATCTCATTTTGTGAAGATATTATATTTTTATTTATTAAATAGAGAAATTTTGTATATAATTATCTTTTTAGGTAAAATTTAATGCTTCGACCTTTGAACTGTGATGTCTTGCAATAAAATACTTAACATAACAATAATAAAATTTTATTGGATATTTTTTAACTACTTATTACTACATATCAGTTAAAAAATATGCTAATAAAAATTAGATTATACAAAGTATAATCAAATTTCAATTATTTCCAAATTAACATATATCTTTCTATTCTATTTCTAAAATGAATATTACTATCTATTTGTTAATTAACAAATCTAACAACCAATAAGACACCTTTATGTTTTTAAGGTATATTTTAAATTCATCGAATTAACTTCGTTTAATAAAACTAATCTATATCTATAAAAGAGTTTGTCCTTAACCACTCACTCACTCACTCATATATCAACGTACAGCCCAAACCCCTGGACCTAGAAACGTGAAATTTCGTAGGTGCCTTCCTTTTATGATGAAAGCACCCACGAAAAAAGCATTTTTCGAAATTCAACCCCTACGGGGTTAAAACAGGGTGTCAAAGTTTATATAATTTTTTTTTGTTCGCATTTAATTGAAACTTATCGAACATACTCTACAATATAAATAATGTAAAAATTATTTCAGCATTTCCCAAAATTTAACCCCTAAGGTGTTACGGGGGTGGAAAAATTTGTTAAATATTTTTTTTTGTATTAACCCAATGAAACATGGCACAATTAGGTAAACTACAAGACAAATATCAGTTACGAAAATTCACCTCATACCCTTAATGGCGGGGGTAGAGAGGGTCTGTGTTTTTGATATGTTTATCTGTATAGCTGCTTACGTTATAATGGTGGAGTCGGGTAAAATAATCTGCAATAAAAAAATTCGATATTCAACCCCTAATGGCGAAGGGGGTTAGTTTTTACAAATTTTAACTAAAATCTGAGATATTTACGTTTGTTATAAGTAATGAATAAATATCAATATAAAAAACAGGCAAGTGCATGTTGGGCACGCACATGATAGGGTTCCGTAGTCATTCTCACTACGATTTATAAAAAAGAGTTTTTTTCAAAATTTTCGTGACCGAAGGGTTAAAATCAAAAAGTCATTTGACTTTTATTATTGCATTTTAGGAGACCTATCAAATGACACCCCACTCAATGGGGTAAATGAAAAAAAATGTGAGTTCACTTTTCAATCTATGAAAAGGGGGTCGAAAATATTTTTGACAATGTTCGTTATAATTTTCAGTGAAAGAACTAATTAAAAGCTACATTCTGAATTTTTTTCAGATTTTTTGAATCGATAGTTTAGAGGGGGGGGGACGCTCTGACAGCGACATTAAAAAGCAAATATATCGCGACTGAAGGGTTAAAATCAAAAAGTTATTTGACGTTTTTTATTGCATTTTACGAGACCTATTAAATGACACCCCACTCAATAGGATAAGTGGGGAAAAAAATATAAGTTCAATTTTCAGTCTATGAAAGGGGGGTCCAAAATATTTTTGACAATGTTCGTTATAATTTTCAGTGAAAGTACTAATTAAAAGCTACATTCTGGAATTTTTTCAGATTTTTAAAATTGATGGTTTAGAAAATAGAGGGGGGGGGACGCTTTTTTAACGACTTTGGAGAGCAAATACATCGTGATTAAAGGGTTAAAATCAAAAAGTTCTGATACATTTTTTATTGAATTTTAGGAGACCTTTCTAACAACACCACACTCAATGGTGTAGGTGAATTTTTTTTTTTGAAAACACTTTTCATTTTATGAAAGGGGGGTCTAAAAAATTTTTATTTTCAAAAATCTTATCATTTCTGTTTTTGGGACGTCAATCTACGACCGTATACCAAATTTCATGTAATTATCTCAAAATTTTTGAAGACGGACGGACGGACGGACGGACATGGAGAAACTATAAGGGTTCCTAGTTTTCTACGGAACCCTAAAAATATGTCATCCCCTATCACGTATGGAGGATTCTAATTAGTTTACGCGAGCGAAGCCGCGGGATTACGCTAGTAAAAGTATAAAAATGATATTTTCTTAAGAATTATAAGAGACAATCCATCTGACAAGAAGAACGTAAAAGAAGAAGAAGAAATATCATTTGAATATCAGAATACCACTTAACTATACTTGAATAAAAATAGATAACTCAAAAATTGTCGAAATCAATGGTTATTAAAACATTTTTCGATAAGATTAAATAAACTCTGTATATTTTTATCAAAAGTTCCCAAAATTACAGTTACAATATTGGTTAATAAATTGAGGGTCGTATTTAATGGGGAACGTTGTAATTTCAGATGGGAAGGAGGGGGGAATTAAATATTTAAATATTAATCTGAAAAGGGGGGGGGGAGTACCCCCGGTGCATCCACCTGTTCCGCTGTTACTGGTCATATATCTTATTTCTCAAATTTATATTTTGGTTTTTCACAATTTAATAGGTAGGTAGGGGAACCCGGGGCGGAACGGGGTACCGGGGCGGAATGGGAAATGGGTGGTGCTCTCCCTATGGACGTGTCTTTTGTACACAATGTTTAGTTCGCTGTGCTACACAGTACCAAGTTGCCGTTTTCAGTGTAAGAGTGCATTTAGTGTGAATTCTACCGAATGTCCAAGAAAAAGCTTACAAATTGTAATTTTTGCTTTACGACACTGTATACTATTTTTTATTCGGAAATTTACATTACATGTTTGTTTCATCATACTCTTGACTAACTAAAAGTCTAGTGATAACTCAAGGTCAACACATATAACGGTCATAATACTCATGTTATAAAGAACGTTACGTCGGGGGCAGAATGGGGTACACCTAGTGGTGTGCTGGAGCCGGCTCGCGCGAGCCGGTTGTTAAATTATTCCGCGAATAAAAGTTCGGACAATTTCTATATTTTCGGCGAACATATTCAAATGTTGAATTTCAAACATATCTACTTCTTTATTAATTACAAAAGTACAAATTCAACATTGCAAAATCAAAAAAGATTGTCACAGACAACATAAACTGGACAGTGTCGTGTTGACAGCTTTTTATGATTTTATAATGTCAAATTTGTACTGATAATATGAAGACAATAATAAATAAAGTGAATTAGAAAAATCTATTAAAATGACGGCAAATATGAAGGAAGCGAAGGAAAAAAAAGTGAGAAAAAAAGTGAAAAAACTGACGTTTAAAGGTAAATTAAACAAATCTAAATAAATGAAATAAATCCGAAGAAAGCTCGGAAGACGAAGACACGGCCTGCTTGTTATATCATCTTTGAACTGTGTCTATAATTAGTACCCAATTGTACCCAGCGTTCATTTCCCATTCCGCCCCAGGGGGTGGGGCGGAATGGGAAATTTCATCTTTTTTTCAGACACCAATTTTTTATTGTTGTTATCAACTTAGATAAGTTTAGCTGTAGTTTTTTTGTAGAGAAATAAGTAAATAAAAGTACACATTGACAAATAATGATGTTATTTATTTCAAACCCTCTCAACTTGTAATCAAAGCTTAGCTACCCCGTTCCGCCCCATGTTCCCCTACATAAAATCTTAAAAAAATTAAAATAAAACCGATTTTCTTTTTTTGAAATCGGTTGAAAAGCAAACCATAATCTTATTCTGTAGGTTTTCGTGGTTGTTCGTATTTTCTTACTTGACGTTTCGACTCTCATGTCAAAAGTGTTTCAAAAAACTTCGACATGAAAGTCGAAACGTCAAGTAAGAAAATACGACAGCTCGAAAATTTTGTTCATAAGTATAACTGAAAATCTTTCTACGAGTCGATACTTTTATTTTTAGTTGTTAAAACCGATATGTTGTACTAAACGATATCGTTATAGTTATAGCCGATTTCGACTGTATATGTATTTGCTTGGGGAAAATATTATTTCAATATTGTAATATAAAAAAACGTTTGATGAAACTCTAAATGTAAATCATATCTAACGTACTTAAACTGATTTGTTTCAGAATGAGTAAACAAACAAGAAATAACCAGTATCTTTTGATGTAGGTTATTTCAAATGTAAGTACATTTTTCTATCTTCAATCAATATTCATGATTATATCACAACTATAATATATGTATAATATTGTATAAATATATATGTTGAAGCAGGAGCCATTTTTTTCTTCTATTTTCAATCAAATAATATACAAATCAAAGAAAACTGGCCAAATTTTGCCCAAAGAACAAGAATGAACGAAAGAAGTTAAATTCAATAAATGTTTTAAATTTTTATTTTTTTATTTTTATAATAGCAGGAATGTTAACTTTGAATTCCAAATAATTAAACGTAGATAATAATAAAAACTGTGTACAAAAAACGGAAGATATAAAACTTCTCAGTGCCCCAAAAGATGGAAACTTTAATGATTAAAATGTATTAAACGAAGTTTTAATAGTACATAACTTAAAAATAGTTTCAAAAATATTTTGTTGGTGTTAAGGGGGATAGCCACTGTGACGGAAAAAAATATAATTTTTTTTCATAGATTTTTAAAGTATACATACTCATAAGTATGTGTACAAAAAATTGAGTTTAAATTTTGAAAATTGACGTAGTTACAGTCAATTTAGTGAGATGAAGTAGCACGGCTGGTTATGACAAAACAAAAACATTAAACACATTTAGGTATCACGGAATGACATATTTCGACCTGGTCGACACGATTCCTCAAAGACTAATGAACCGATTTCATATTTTTTTTTATAATTTTCGTAATTACAGTAGCTATCGTTGCACGTAGCCGATTTTTGAAATTTTGATAGTTTCTATTTTTAAAACCGTTCTAATAACAAAAAAATAGGTCTTAAAAATGAAAAAAAATTTCAAACGATTTTATGAAAAAATAAAATAAAATAAAACGGCTACGTGCAACGATAGCTACATTCATATAGATATTGATAAAATTTTTATTTATTTTTTTCATATAACCCTTCTCGAAATTTCGAGTCGACCATAGAAAAAAAATTTTTTGTCGTCACATCGAGGCTCATAACTTTGTAAATATTTAATATTTTTCAATAAAAATTTATATTAAATAAGTTGAATATATACTTAATAAAACGTGCTTTACCTGATTCAAAAATAATTAGTTATATCTGTGAAAAAAATTCCTAAACATTGACAATTTTTTTACCTGTCACAGTGGCTATCCCCTTTAATAGGGAAAATTAATTCAGACTATTTTAATATCCCCCCCCCCCTCCTTCCTAAAAAGATTAAACTTTTATTGTTATATAGATTTTAATAACTTGAATTTTTTTATACCATAACGATTTGAATTTATTGGGGGTGGCCAACAAGTTGATAGCGGAGTATTAAAAAAAAAATCTGTATGTTTTAATAATGTGCAACAAAAAAGTATTGTAGGTGGTGATTTTACATTTTTAAGAATAATTGACATCACAAATTGAAATGATTGTCCTTAATATAGTTAAATGCACGCAAAATTCCACTGTATTTTCTGTGTTGTAGTAAGTCGTAAAATTTATAAACAGGTTAAAAAATAATAATCAGGTTAAGTTATTATTGCAACGAATGCGTTAAAATTTATTTTTGGGCCATTTATATGTATATGTATTCCATATGTATACAGGGTGTCCCATTTTAATCTATCACCCCCCTAATTTTTTTTATCTATCAATTAAATCAAAAAATGTTTCAAATAAAAGTTGTTTGGTTTTGAGGGGGACCCAAAATGGCGTTATTAGTTTTTTTATTTTTAGGACGTCTTCATGGTCAAATAGGCCCAACTTTTTTTTTTCAAATGGAAACCTATATTTTTGATTACAATATCTTATTGTTCGGAAAAAAAACAAGTAGCTTTTGTTTCAAAAAATTTTTTGTATGACTTCATTTTTTTTTAATATTCAACAAAATAATTTTAGATTTTAGATTTTTACTAATTTTTTACTCGAAACCCATTAACTTTAGAGGAAAAGTGTAATAAACAAAAAATGTTTATTTTAATACGATATAACTAGGAAAATTATTTCAGATTTTTTTATTTTATTTTTTATTTGCTTTGATATTTTGAAGAGCAAAAGTTAACAAAAAAACCTGATATCATTTTCCTAGTTATATCAGATTAAAATAAACATTTTTTGTTTTTTACATTTTTCCTCTAAAGTTAATGGGTTTCGAGTAAAAAATTAGTAAAAATCTAAAACCTAAAATTATTTTGTTGAATATTAAAAAAAAAATGAAGTCATACAAATTTTTTTTGAAACAAAAGCTACTTGTTTTTTTCCAAACAATAAGATAGCGTAATAAAAAATATAGGTTTCCATTTGAAAAAAAAGTTGGGCCTATTTGACCATGAAGACGTCCAAAAAATAAAAAACTAATAACGCCATTTTGGGTCCCCTTTAAAACCAAACAACTTTTATTTGAAGCATTTTTTGATTTAATTGATAGATAAAAAAAATTAGGGGGGTGATAGATTAAAATGGGACACCCTGTATATAGTAATATATACATATAAATATAAATATATTTTATGTATTTATTCGGCACATTCATTCATGATTTCTTTAATTATAAACCAATATAAAAAAATGAATATAAAATAAATGTAATGAGAAAATATCTTACGAATTTGGGAAGAGAAAATTGACAATAATCATATGATATTGATTTTCTGTAATGTAATTTTAAATAATTTGATACTAAATTGGACCTAGTCGCATTGACAACTGAGTGTCTCATATTTATTTAATAAAAAATTAATTTATAGTTATGTTAGGTAGGTACCTATCTTATAAATTTATTATTTTATCAGCTGTTTTTATCATATGTTTTATTAAATAAATAAAATAGAATAAAAAACAAAAAACAATCTTACCTAACAATCCCATCAAATTATCCAAGTCATCTGGCATTGAAGCCATTTTTGTTTATTTTTATGTTTTTTGTTTTACTTTTAACAACAAATTATTATTATTATTATTATTTAATTTGTTTGTTTTAAAAATAGTTACATTTACGAAATATAAACATGTACCTATTAGCTAATTTTTAGTTGCATTCTTTTATTTGTTTTTAAAACCTATAAAAATAATATAATTTTTAGTTTTAACAATATTCCTTCATATGGTTACATTTATCCTAAGCTGGCACTTTGAGGTTAGATCTGCTCTAGTCTTTAATCAAAATACTAATACAGTAGAAACCGGTTATAACGACATCGAAGGAACCGGTCATTTTGGTCGTAAAAAGCGGATAGCCGGTAAAAATGCAATTATATGGGATTTAGTTCGACTTTTATTCTGTCGTTAAAACTGATACGTCGTATTAACCAATGTCGTTATAACCGGTTGCTATTATAGTAACTTTTCCGTGTTTTTCAACATCTTCCAGTTTTTTCGTATTAGTCGAGTCAATGAAGCTCGAAAATGGCTACAACTTCGGAACCCTCAGAAACAGCACCGATTTTGATAGAATTTTTTTTAAAATGTTCGTTATACCATACTATTTGAAATCAGAAACATTCTAGTCGTCGGATTTAACCCCTCCCCCCCAAATTTTGAAAATTTGTATAATTTACTGGTTTCATATATTAAGTCCGATTTTCGACGAAATTTTTTTACCTATAGGGGTTTAGAGGGTCGCTGAATAAGAATACTTTGTCAAAATAAGGATTTTCCGGGAATTTTCCCGAATTTTTCAATTTTTTTTTTTAATTTTTGTCTAAATTTATTGAAAATTTTGATAGAAATGTGTATTGGCGGTGTTTCTTTTCACAAATAAAGTTGAATTATACAAAAAATTTTAGGAATTTTCCATAAATTTCCTAATTTTTCCTTAAAAATTTTGAATTTGTAATAAATAACATTGTACCATTTAAAAAAATGAACCTAGAGGGCTAAAAATTTTAGAAACATTAGGTAAATGTATTTTAAATAAGCATAATATTTTTTGTCAAAATTGTTTGTTTATTAGCAAATCGGGAAACGTTTATTGTCTTATATGCGGCACGAGCGGATAGGAAATTTCGTAGCCTAACTAGTTGTAAAATGAAAAATATTGCTAGTGACGTGCTCGTAATTTTTTTGTTGCTAAATTAAAGTATTTCAAACAATTATGTAAGATTTCATCAAAATTCAGTAAATATTTTTGACAGAGTAAAAGGATCTTGTCGACGCGCGAAAAATCTGAGGAATATACTGCTATAGAATTGAAAATAATTAACCAAAAGGGCTAAAACTTTCAAAAACATTAGGTAAATACATCTCAAATAAGTACAATTTTTTTGGAAAAAATCGTTTGTTTATTTGCAAAAAGGCAAACGTTTATTGTCTATACGCGACACGAGCGAATACTAAATTTCGTAGGAAAAAGTAGTTGTAAAATGATTAATAATGTTAGTGACGTGTTCTTAATTTGTGTACTGCTAAATTAAAGTAATTCGAACAATTATGCAAAATTTTATAAAAAATCAATAAATATTTTTTACAGAGTAAACGATCTTAGTGACGAACTTACCGCTGACGCGTGAAAAATCTAAAGAATAAACTGCTCTAGAGTTGAAAATATTTAACCAAAAGGGTTAAAACTTTCAGGAACGTTAGATAAATACATCTCAAATAATTACAATTTTTTTGGACAAAATTGTTTGTTTATTTGCAAAACGGCAAACGTTTATTATTTTATTCGCGACTGGAGCGGATACGAAATTTCGTAGCAAAACTTGCTGTAAAATGATTATTAATGCAAGTAACGTGCTCTAAAATTTACTAGTATTAAATAAGGGTATTTCGAACAATTTTGCTAAATTTCATCAATATTCAATAAATTCTAAATATGTATATTAATTTATGAATTTTTGCGTCAAAATGTCAACGATAATTTATTAAGCAAATTATTTAAATAATTGAAAAGTAACGTTTGCCAATAAAAATTAAAAAATTTTTTTTGCTCATTTCTTCAAATAATATTTATTCAACTAAGTTATAACAAAAAAACACACTTTTGCTCAGTTATCATCGAAATTTTAATTATTTATATACATTTTTTTTTAGCAAAAAAAATATTTTTTTGAGTCCGACGGCTGGAATGTTTCTGATTTCAAATAGTATGGTATAACGAACATTTAAAAAAAAATTCATTAAAAGCGGTGCTGTTTCTGAGGGTTCCGAAGTAAAAACCTTCATTGACTCGACTATATCTTAATTATGAATAATTAAAAAAAATCGTATCGTAAATATTTTTCAAATAAAATCATTAGCTGGCTCGCAGCAAATATTTTTGTGGCTGGAGCAACGCGGACCTTACAGTACGATTTTTCCGAAAGTGTGCCAGTTAAGGGTTTACACATATTTATCTTTGGTATATTAAACAAAATCAAAAAAATTGTTGTCTCAGTAAATTCTGTTATGTATTTTTAAAAGTATAACTTAGGGGTTAGGGGCCTTATTTAAATATCTATTCTGGGAGGGTGGCTGATATGGGAATGTATGAGTACTGAAGTAGTTCTTATGGTGGTTTTACATCTTAAAGACAAAAACTAATTATTAATTTTTTGACATAATGATATTTATATAAATATATTGTTTTAAAAACACTGTGTTTCTGTTTGACTTTTTTGATTCAAAACTGCTATAAGGCTCTTAACTAAACCCTTGAACCAATTCGTTTTAATGATATCTATTATATACTGCACTTTCGAGAAAAATAAATAAAAACATTAGAAAATAGACAGATTTATTTATTTAAAAAAGAAGCTGATTTTGAATACACTGTTTTGGGGTTTTATTTAGACATCTAACAATAAGATCTACTAGTAAAAAAGTCATCCCAATCGCAGCCTCTCCTTTTTGAGATATGTAGGCTTTTTATTTTTTAATATTAAAAAACATATTTTTATAACTTTTGAAGTGAAAATTAATTAAAAATGTATAAATATAATTTTGATTTGAATATCTAATAATTTTATGGAAACTGAAATTTTTTTTTAAATAAAACAATTTTACAAAAATATATAAATATTCTATCAAAGAAACAACAAATGTATTGATTTTCTATCCAAAAATAAACACAATTCAAGATAACAATATTGTAACAAAAATATACCAGTCAAATAAAAATAAAAAAACACAGAAAACTTATATTTCAGTAACGAACTTAAATTAATAATAAACAACACAAATATTTAAAATTATTTTAAAACAATTATTTCACATATTTATTTAAAGGTATATTATTTTATAATTTTTATTTTATTTAACTTATATTTTGCGGTTAAGCGTGCTTAGCTATCCAAAGTAGCTACCATACTGATTAAGTAAAAATGACTTACTATAGAAGCACATACATTACTTTATACGTCACAACTTTACGATATATAGCGTAAATAAACCAATATATACACATTGAACATCTATGTTTGAGAGCATATTCATTGATAATTTTTTTAGTTTACTATCCTAATTTATAAAATAAATATTGTACCTAAACGAAAATATATTTATTATTTTTTAAATTATTTACTGCAGCCAGTAGGATATAATTGTTTTATTTTATCAAACACTATATAGGATTATTTGATGGTAATGGGAATCGCCTTGGGATGACCAAGGCAGGCATGCATTATTTATTATTAAATACTTTTAAATATATAATTTTTAAACATATTAGGTTGTAAAAGCTGATAGTCGTAAAAATTGGAAAAAAACAATTATATGGGATGCAATCAGACTTTTATTTTAAGATTGTATATTTTAGTATCAGTGCTGCTGCGTCACCCCCCCCCCCCCATTCCTCGTCATATAAACTAAATGAGCCTTCAAATTTTTCTAGTAAGGTTTTTTTTTAAATGGCAGGTGTGGAATTTCAAAATTCAAGAGTGGCTTCGAAACTTCAAAGAACATTTTTTTTTAAATTCACCCAATGCCCCCCCCCCCCCCCCCCTCTTACCTGATAGAGACCCCAACGATATCTACGCTACGGTCTTGTTAAGTATTCTATATTATTTGGAGGATTTAAAAAAATCGTTATTTTTCAAAATTACTTTATTTATTTACTACATTTACCCAATTTTTTTTAATTGTTTTTTTTTTAAATATCTCATTGATGAAATGACTTTTTTTGCTGCTAACATCATCACACAAACTGTTTTAAACTATTCCACACTAAGTAATAACTTCTGTTTTTCCAACGTTTCGTAAATTTTATTGAAAAAAAAAACATGTATTTTTTTTACTTCAAAAACAGTTATTTGAGTATATATTTAGTAATAAAATGCAGTTAAAACATCAAATTAATTTTATTTTCTACCCTTGGGGATTAATGGGTTAAAGATCGAGTTAGTTTTCATGAGACGAGACTGTTTGTAATAAACCCGAAACAATTCGAGATTTTCCCGTAAGCAACCTTACAGACTCGGGTTGATTTAAAATTCGTAATCTAAAAATTCTGCGTCCCTTTCTTTTCCCAATAGATTTTCTTGACACTGTTATTGCTGTCCCTGTTTTGCTCCATTATTCAAAAAGATATGGAAGAATCTCCAGAGGATGGTTTAATATATTTAGCATACCTGCTTATAGAATTGTCTTTCTTTTAAAGTATTTTTTTAGCAATTTCTCCATTGTTTTGTTAAAATACAATACAATATTAATAACATATAAATTTAATCTTCAAAAAAATCTTACACTTATTGACTAATATTAGAAAAGAAATTATAAAATAAAAATAAAATCACGCGAGCTACTGGTACACGGAGAGAATATTCTTTTCAAAATTAACAGAAAATGATGTAAACCTGAGGAAAGATTCAACTTCTGAAAAAAATTAACAGAAAAGACGGTAGAATTTAAAATAAAGTACCTAAATGAAAAATTACAATGACATACTGGTAAATTTTAACATAGTACCTATTAAAATTTATTTACTCTGAAAAAGTATTATTTATAATTTAATTTTTTGCATATGAAAATTTCACGTACATATTCTCTATAATTTTACTGTTTTTATATTACTTTTCATATCTGGCCTATCGCCAAAATAGAAACTGCTATACAGTATATTGAATTGTAGTAGACGTTCTTTTAAATTTTACCATGTCGGGTGTTCAAAATTTCTAGGATCAAAATTTTTTTCATCAATCTATGCAATTTTTTCCCCATTCCTACGCATCGTAAATAAATAAAAATGTTAATGGAATTTTTTCATCTGACTATTAATAACTTGTTAAAATAATTATTAAGTTTTATAATTATTTTAACATAGGTATATACGGTATAGTAATTTTTGATACTGTTGGTATGAAATATTACTACGTTACCGATTAATTTTTCACAGAATGAAATTTCTCCCTCCGTTAACATGTTTTTCATATTAAAAATTAACATTAAATTTTTCCAGTGTAGCTCGCAATCGACAGTTTGACGACCACAGGATAAGATAATGTACGAGATATAAAATTAAGTGAAAATCAGAGGTAGATAGGTACATTTATGTGTTAAAATATTGACTAAACTATGTATACCTAGTTACATAAAAAATCAATAAAACCTACACATTAAATCTATCTTCAGATGAAATTTCTCACAATCAGTTAAAAAATATATCTTAGGATAAACTAGGCATCTTATAAATAATTAAATTATTTATTAATTGTTATTGAAAATTATATAATTTAAAAACAAATTACACTGTCGTGAAAAAGTCTTTGGACACTCATTTTTTTGTGTATTGTAAATATAAAACTACAAAAATGGTTGATAAAAAATCTTAAATGTTGATAAGAGTACTTAATTACAACCTTTGCAATAATCCTAGCATATCTAAAATACAGCATTTACAATTTTCCATGTTAAGGAAAATTTTTTAATTATATGCCTGAAAGTTCAGGTTTACTCAAGTTGGTATTGACGCACAATGTCTTTCAAGCTAACGAGAAATTGTTTTTTTTTTTACTATTTTGACTGCGAGTAAACATATTCTTTTCGCTATTTCGAATATTTTTATTGACTGAAATCTGTATATTTACATTCAAAATCACAGGTGTCCAAAGAATTTTTCACGGTAGTGCATATCGTCTTTTTAATTGATAATTAAGCACGTAAACAATAGGTAGACAACGTATTGGCATAACAAATAACTTCAATTTTATATTTAATTTATAAATCATGTAATATTCCACATGAGAAAATACAATTTTAATAATAATAAAGTGTTTTAGGTGAAATCTAAAATATACACACTATTATCAGTTAGTAAACATGGCAAAAAAAACTTAAATAACACCTTTATATTTATTTTGTAGAATGAGAAGATTAAAGTAATATATGAGTATATCTGTTACCAGACAATTATCGGGCCAAGGGCACTGTACTTACAAAAATAGACTGAATACGTTTCTGGTAGTTTGATTTATTATATAACAAATGCACAATGTTGCATCTATCTTTAAAGTGCAAATTAGAAAGTGCAGTAATTTACATTAAAAAACAAACTAATAAATTTAGTGAAAGGAGTACCTACATTATAATATACCAGGTGTTTTTTTAAAGACTTTCCAGCTGATTATTTTCAAAAGAACGAATTTTCAGTAAAATTTCTTTAGACTAAGGCATGATAATTCCGCTTTTCGGCTTACCCCTTCCACTCGAGTTTAATCTTTTTATTAGTGCCCCCCTACCACTCATACAATAATTTTCACTGAAAAATAGATCTCAGCTAAATATAAAAAATGCTTAGTGTCAATTTCTAATATTAAACCTTTAATAAAAAACTTTGATCTGTAAGACAGGCCCAAGGAAGTCACTAGGTAATAATTATTTACCTTGTTTTTAATTTAATATTGATGAGTAAATTATAAATTACATTGTGAAGTTCTGATACAAACCTATTTATAAATGGACTACCTATCCTAGTATAAATATAAACATGTATTTTATTTTTTATTTTTTTATTATGTCAGAATGCATTTTATTGCTTTTCTTTCAGTAAAGTAAATACATTTTTTAATAATATTTTCTTCATTTTTTTCTCGATATGCTAGCGCCCCCCCCCCCCCCCCATTCAGGTTTAGAATCGCTGCCTTATTATATTCTTCATGAACTAAAGTTTCATGATTTCGAGGGGGCTAAATATTGACACAACTGGGTGACATTGTTGAGTATTCAGGTTCAACATTTCTTTTTCAAATCTAACCCCATATTTTGCGTTGCAGATTCGTAATTTATGAGATAAAATAAACATTTTTTGTCAGAAATGTTTTTTTCTGAAAATTCGTTATTTTGGAAATAATTTGCTGGAAAGTCTTTAAAAACACCCGGTATAGTAACATATAGAGCACTAGGTTTCCCCCACGTATATTTCAAAATCGACGAATACCCACGCAACCGGTTGCTTTAAATATTTAGGCATCATAACCCCCCTCACTATTTATCGCTCCATTTTGTCCTGTCACTAATTTGACATATTAAAATCGATTCAGTATAGCATTATCTAGTCATGTTTCGTGTCACTGCTCAGTTATTTTGTAGAGTAGTGTGATGATATATAAAATAAACTAAATCAATTTTAGGGTCTTAGGTTTTCTAACAGTGGAAGTCACAACAAAATCGGTTCAGTAGTATAGAAAGATTTGTTTTTAAAACTTCAGAATAGAAATTGTATTGCTTGTGAAAAAATTTACCAAGTGTTTGCATAGTGCTTATTTTTACTAAATTCACAAAAGTCAGTTAATTATCAAATAATTTTAATAAACACCGATAAAGTATTTAAATCAACTGTCATGGGTTAGCTAACAAATTATTCTTTTATATAATTTTATTGGAAAATATTAATTCAACATTTTTAAATTTTTTTAACAATTTCAATCTAAACTTAGTTTGTTTCATTTAAGTTTTCAGTGGTTGCCGGGGATTTGACGGTACGATTCACGATTCGTACCGTCAAATCTCCGGACACCATTGCAAACTTAAATGAAACAGATTATAAATCGATTTTTTTGCGTAAAAAGACAGTACGTGATCAAAAAACAAATGACGATAATTTGAATTTTAGGAAACAAAGGTAGATAAATCTTCGTAAGGGAATTTTACCACAAAAGTAGTAGTGATGCTTTACAAAAAAATATAAACAAATTTTAACGTAACATGTATCATTCTTGAGATATCAAAATAACACATTGGTATGTCATATGTATATGAATTTTATATGGGTCCATCTGACCATCAACCCACATTTCATCAAAATTGGTACAGTGGTTTATGCATGTGACAATAATTCAGGGGACAGACAGACAGGCAGACATGTAACAAAGAGTACTGAAATGGAAAGATCAAGTAAAAAATTTCGAAATTGGAGAACAATATTTGAGATATGATCAAATAGCTTCCCCTATTCTTCTGATATGAAAAAGTAGCAAAAATAATTAAACCTATACAGATTTATACATATATTAAGTATTGTAATGTATACAAAAAAATGCAGAACTTCGAATTCCCAAAGTACGACTGTATGCCTAAAAATACAATAAAAAAAACAAATGCGAATTTAGAAACAAAATATATTCTCGTATAATTTATTTAAACTCCTTAGTAACGGAGTAATATCAAGTCATCTTTGGGGACGAACAATCGAACCCGAGTATACCCGAACGGTCACGGAAACAGCCGACTATATCCACCCCTATAAATACGAACTCCTACGATATGTTACAAATAAAACCGAACGAGTATCCTTACTATTTTCGTCCATTTTATTCCTATATTCAATTGTTTACTACGTATATACTAAAATTTAAAACGAATTGTTATAAGAATGTGACAAAATGGAGACGTTATTCAGTTATTTATGTGGGTGAAGAAATAAATTTGTTTTGATTTGCATTTTTGGAGATAAATAAGGTAATGTATAGGTTTATTGTAATATGTTAAGAGTTATTGATTTTTTGATAGGTAACAATACATGCTATATATATGTTGAAATTATTTAGGTAGGTACATATTAAAATTGATTTATTGTTTTTAATATATAGATTTCTTGTTTATTTATTATAATTAAATGTAACAATTTTACTCCAAAATTTAAATTTATACATTTTTTTTTCTATATTAGCAACATTATATCAGTAAACTTTTTTATCTAGATTGAACCCTAAAGACCTCCCTTTATATAATATATTAGGCATACCTATTTCTATGTAAGATATTGCACACAAAAAAACATTTTATGTGCATACTATAGGTATATGTATAATGTATATACATACCATTTTTAATACCCTTATTTTTAGGTAGTATCCATATGAAATTTTTTTCTTGGGTTATAAAAAAAATGTCAATCCTATAATATCGGATACGCATATTTTTATTACGTGTTTTTTTACATTAAAAATTTAAACAATTGTAGTCATGCGCAATCAATGCAAAATACTACATTTTGCGCTGTTTTAAATTTGAACCATGTGATGCAAATTAAAATTTCAAACACTCATGTCAATTTTTTTCTATATTATTGTTTAATTATATTTTCATAATTAATGTTCGATTTTTTTATATTTATTCTCGTTAAATTTATATCACTTTATTATATTTGAATACCAATTGTATTAGAATCAATGGTTCCAAAACACAGCGCCAAATTGAACTGTTGTGAAATGTGGTATATAACGTTTGGAATATTCCATTTAGGAATGGCATATATTTTCATTCTATGTCATACCATCTTAACGAAACAGTCCAGAAAATTTGTTTTTTACAAAAAAAAAATATTTTTTATTAAAAAAAAATTCTATTAAGTTATCATATTTGAGCAAACCTCAATTATATTTATATAATGTAAATAGAGTAAAAATTAGCTTAAAACTTAAAACACTAAAGTATACAAAATTAATAAATAGGCAATAGTATGAAAAGGTACTGGCCATTGGCACCATTTTGGCCGATTTAACAGCAAGGTATACTGGTTTTTGGGATTGGTAGGCTAATTTTTGTAATTCTCATGTACTTATGTTCTTAATAAAATTAATACCTAATTTTAATTACGAAAAAATTATAGCCTTTTATTTTGTTTATGTTTTTCCCCCAGTGATGGACACTTGCTAATGTTTACAAAATGATTATTTCTACAACACAAAAGTAATAAAATAAAGAATCGTAAAATTAAAAACAGTGTAAATGCTATGAAAATATAATAATTAATAAATATATTACACTATTAATAATTAGTTTAAATGTCTACCATTTTGGCACCCATTGGCCGATTGTCATCAAAATTAAGCTGTTTTACAGTTAAGTGTTTATAGATTATGATTCAATAATGGTAGTAATTAAATATCAACAAATATTTCTAATTTAGTACCTACATTTAATTAAACATGTGTCCAATACTGGGGTACAGGCAAGGAGTGGTGCCAGTACCAGTACAAGGAGTTTGCTCAGCGGGCTATGTGTAGATAAGATACTGGTGCCAGTCTTGAACAACATCCCAGTTTTGAACATTATAACTTAAATGTACTGAATTAGAAATATTTGTTGATATTTGATTACTGTCATTACTGAATATTAATCTATACACATTTAACTGTCTTACAGTGTGATTTGATGATAACACAGCTCCACAAAAAAAATCGAACTTTTGTTTGCGGAGACCTGACCCACTGTACTATATGTAATCGAGCATGCTGAAACCGAATCTGGAGTCCAAATTACCCCATCACGTCAGGTTTTTTTCATAACCTCAAAAAATAGGCTAAACATCATCAAATTCAGAACCCCATAATCTTATATTCCATCAACCCCATAACCCCAAAACCTTAAAATCCCATAATTTTAAACACTATAACCATGTACCCTACAACCCCATAACCCAGTGAAAAAGAGACTTATTTATTTTCAAGCAGTGATAATAAATGTTTGAAACAGCTTGAACGCGCATAAGTTTCTTTTTCACTGTGTTATGGGGTTTTAGGTTTATGGGGTTGTATGGTTTATGGTTATAGTGTTAAGGGTTATAAGATTTTAAGGTTTTGAGGTTGTGGGGTTGATGGGATATATAATTATGGGGTTTTGAATTTTATGATTTTTTGCCTATTTTTTGAGGTTAGGAAAAAAACCTGACGTGATGGGGTAATTTGGACTCCAGATTCGGTTTCAGCATGCTCGAATACATATAGTACAGTGGATCAAAGTCAGGTTCCCGCAAACAAAAGTTCGATTTTTTTTGTGGAGCTGTGTAATTAATCATTTTATTTAAAAACAGTGGATAAATAACTATCGCGGTTCGACACACTATAAAGAAAAGTTTTTTTTTAATGTAAAATACTTTACATTGTTTTAAATTTTACGATTCTTTATTTTATAACGTTTGTGTAGTAGTACTTATCATTTTATAATCATTAGCGAGTGTTCATTACTTTTTTTACTTTGTCCATTACTGGACGATGAAACATATACAAAATAAAAGGTTATAATTTAAAAAAATAAACTATATTTGCGAATTTTTGTAACTAAATTGAATTAATAAAGAGGCAGTTGTTTTATTAGTGACATAAGTTTAGAGAATTATAAAAAAAAACATTTACACTGCCATTCAAAAGTCTTTGGATACCTATGATTTTGATGGTAAATATACAGATTTCAGTCAATAAAAACCCTCAAAATAGCGAAAAGAATAATGATAAGCTAAATAAAATGAAATTATAAGCTAGCAAATAACAAACTCAACTTGAAATCAGTCAAAAAAGAAGAAAAATTGAGGAAAAGAAAAAAGAGGAGCGCTAGCATCCCTATCTTTATAATATTATATTTAATGTTCTGTGGTTTAAACTAGGGGTGTACCGGAATTCCGGTCCGGCCGGAATTCATGATTTTATTCCGGTTCCGGTTCCGGCCGGAACTACAAAATTCCGGCCGAGTTTGCCGGAATTTTTAAATTTTGTTATTTCCTTCTACTAAAAAATTCATAAATAATATAATTATGAATAAATAACATTTTATTAAAGAAAAAATCATTCCGTAACACAAAGGCAGTTTTTTATTATTTGTTTTATCATAATATGATCTAATTTTAGCATTAATTTACTTTAAATATATTAATAAAAAAGTCATTATATTACAGACTGCGGACATTGAACTGATTATAAATTAGAAATGAATTGTAAACTAAAGATTTTCGAAAATTTTTGAATATTATCTGTAGAATAAGACTTATTCTGCATTTTTTAAATAATACTCCTGTTTTTTCAAAAACATTTCCCGATTAAAACTAAAATGTTTTTTCGGCGAACTCTATTTTACCCATATAAAAATTTATCTTAAAATAATAATATTCAAAATAGTGGCCCAAAAAAATTTTTTTTACTGCACAAGTATTTATGCTATTGGGATTAGCTATAAAATCAGAAAACTCACATAGTTATTTCTCTAAATCTATCATTATATTTATATTTAGTTAATAAATACTACTTAAAACTAATGTGAGTGCTTCATAATTTTTATTTTTATTCACGGAACCCCCAGAGAGGTACCGTGGAAAATAATTCGAAGACCATTGCACTAGAACTAAAGAAACGCATATTGGTGCTTTAATTTCGAGTAATTGGTATTCTTTTATCTATATTTTATATGATTTTCTATATTGTGAATTTGTTTAACTGCTGTTTTGATCTATCATATTTACTATACTTATATAAATTTGATATACTAGTAATTTAATTAGACTAAAAAAAAAAAAACAATTTAAAACACCATATAAAGCTGTAAAAATCACACGATATGTAGAAAAGACTATGTTTTATAATATAATGTAAGACTCTACCCCCCTAATCCTTAAGAAATACAATATAAAATAATGGTTTATTATTTTATGATGATAATCTATGTATATAAAGCATATTTATAACATTTTAATTATTTTACTATCATTATTAATTGAAATATAATTTAAAAAAAAAACTCCGGTTCCGGCCGGAATCGAAAATTCCAGTTCCGGTACAGCCCTAGTTTAAACATTATCATAAAAAATGTATTTTATTCAATGAATTTGCAGAAAAGTTAAATTTATCGTAAAACTTCATTATAAAAATTTAATATTTCCAGTAAGGAAAAGATGGGCATAACGTATTTAAGGTTATAACGCATTTTTATTTAGTAGTTAATTATAAATTAAACATATTTGGGGTGGAGTATACTCTAGAATTATATTAAATCAAATTTTTAAACGAAAATTAGTTGATTTGTTTTGATATATCATTTTATTTATATATTTATTTTTATTATTTCCAGAGTCAACAATGTCCTGTTTAACCGATTGTTGGGAGCTTGGCCCACCACCTGACCTGATACTCGCATTACCACCACCCCCTCCTTTACCTACTGGGTTGCAGCACAATGCTACTGTGCCGTGTCTAGTCGGCCACCGCAGAAGCCTCTGTGATAAGTGGGTGTCGCACGCCACTGGAAATATAGCGTCCAGCAGTGGCGGAGGCAGTGGATCTTCTTTGGATATTTCTGGAGGGGCTGGTTATATTGACCTGCCCAGACAAGGTAAGATTTAACTGTTAATGTTTTGCATTTCTGTTTTTATTTTTTTTAAATCTACACATAATATATTTTAAATCATCCGTATCAATCATAGCCCCTAGCAGCGGCTGTCTGTCGGCAAAAACAATCGTCAGAAAGGTATCTTCCCGTGTACAGTCTATAACATAAAAGATGACCGGGCTAAACATTGAAATTACATTGCCAAACCGTCATCTTTCATGTTACCATAGGTGGGCATTAACACGTTAATCCGTTAATCGTTAATTAACGAAGTTAACAAATTGGTTAATGGATTAACTTTTAAGTTAACTCAAAAAAATGTTAACGCTTTTGTTAACTTCCGTTAACTTTAGTCCGTTACATTGGTTGTTTGATGAAAAGTACATAAGAAAGTTGTCGAAATAGCAAAAAAGGTCTACAAACATTTTGGATGGTTAACTTTTTTAACGATTAACTTTTTTCAAATTTTCGGTTATCTTTAACGTTAAATTTTCGGAATTTTAACGGTTTAACGGTTAACGAAGTTAACTTTTTTATTAACGGATTAACGATTAACGAAGTTAACTTTTCGATTAACTGTGCCCACCTATGGATATTACAAACTATAGTGCGTAAATAATTAACATTTAGTGAAAACAATGTTTTATAGGTTTATTACAAATTAAATTTATATCCTCAGGTAACACTGGGTCCAATGTGCTATTTGTGTGATTTTCTATTAATTTGTAATACATGTAGGGGTTATTTTAGCGCGCAACTCTAAAATTAAAATGTGTAGATCTTAAAGTAATTATGTGCAGTACTTATAGAACACATATTAATTTATAATATACCTATATCTTAACTCTGCCCCATCACCATTTGTTTTAACTTTAATAACATGATGCCCACATTAATTGCACTGTTCTAAAATTTTGTTAAAATAACCCCTGAATTGAAAATATTTCACCCCTAAAATAAAAACTGCTCTAATAAAATTATTTTTTTTTAGGGTCAAAATATTTTGGAACAATGTTAAGAACAACTAGCACAATTTAGCTCCCTCATGAAGAGTTTCCGGACACATGTTTATAATAACTTTTTTGCTTAAAATATTTTTCTCAAAATATTTGTCCAAGTTTGTTCTACCTGATATAATTCACCCAATAGATAGTAACATTTGTATCTACAACATTTATGTCTTATTTCAAAAATAAATCGAAAATTTAAAAAAATTACAAGAGTAAACATTCGTTTCCGTCCTAGTTAAATATTAATTAGTATAAAATAATATTTATAAAGTTTATGTCCTATTCATTTTATTCTATCTTTTATTAGTTTAACGTTTAGGTTAACGCACACTGTTCACTGTCAGTATTACATATTAGAAAGTTCCGTGGCACCCATGGCAGCTTTGTTAATAAACAAGTATGTTAATTATCCTTTTTTTTCCACCCCTGTATAGCTCCTACTCCTACAATGTAATATATATTTAGATACGTTTATTGATTACAGAATGGGGAGGTTCCAACACCATCATCATACCAGAGAACGCTTCGGCAGACGCAGATACATGGCTTCTTGTTTTGATTAGTTGCAGCATCGGAGTCCTTCTACTTGGTGCACTTTTAGCACTATTCTTGCTCAGATGTAGAGAGTAAGTTCAATTATTTAATTATTGATCTAAATGTCAAATTGTTTTAATATTAATATTACCTGTTTTATATTGGTTATTAATTTACATAATTTAAAATAGTAGAGCGAAATTCGTTTAGAAATATTTATGTAAAATAATTGCTTTAATTATAAAAATTTCTACATGACTAAATTAGTCCATTTTTTAAGTTTTATCCCATTGAATAGGTTCGATAATTATCACTATGCAACAAAAAAATACTTTTGTAATATAACAGAGATCTGAATAGAAAATTTCGGAGGCTTCTGGTATATCAAAACCGGATTTGTTGCCCAATTGGTTTCATCACGTCAGGGTTTTGAGATATTCTAACCTAAAAGTCCCAAAAATGACTATATTGGCAATGTTAAAGAATTTATTATCAAGTAGGTAATTTTTTTCTAAAATTTTCGGTCACGGTAACAAATAGTATTATCTTTTATCTTTAAAATGGGTTTTAACTTTTTCTGTACGATTTTTTTTAGCCGAGATGTACTAGTTTGATGATGTGATATTTTTGTTAATAGAGATTAGTCTAGTAGATACAATGAACTTTACTTTACTTAAAGTAGTATATTTCGGTAAAGAAAAATCGCATAGTAAAATGTAAAATATCATTTTAAAGAGAAATGATAGTACTATTTGAAATCATGAAAGAAAACTTCAGAAAAAAATACCTGCTTATTAATAAATTCCCCAATATTGCCAAAATCGTCATTTTTGGGACTTTTAGGTTCGGATATCTAAAAAACCTGATGGGATGGAATCATTTGGGCAACGAATTCGGTTTCGGCATGACAAATACCTACTAAATCACCTATTCAAATTTCTTATAAATCTAAATATTGAGTGTAAGAGCAGTATTAGACCAGCCTCTTTTCATTGTTTCATGTTTTTTTGTATAAGTGGAAAATCAGTACCTGTTCAGTACTATAGTAATTTAACTGTGATTAAAAAAATTATTTACACATAATTTCGCGGTTAGGTTTTATCCAGTTTTATAAAAAAAATGTGTGTACTACTTTTTATTTGATATCCGGATGTGTAGTTAAAAGAAATATGAAACAGCAATTTATTTTTCTGCCATTTATATATAACTTATTTTCTTATAATTAGCTTACTAATAATTTTCTTTAAAATTAATACATGATAATGACTTCACAATAAATTCTCTTGCATTATTCTATAAATAAATTTTATTTAGCGAGTATATAATAAACAAAAATCATCTTCAAGGGCTCAGTATTTTTAATAATTTATCTTTTAACATTTAAAATGTATTACGCATTACTTATTATTATTTTTTAGTTAAGAATGCAGTTTCGATCAAAATAATGTTTACAACGTTGTATAGTTATTAAAATTTTATTTAAATTATAATATAATCTACCAAAAACACCTTCTTTTCAAAAGTCAAATTACGATTTTTCCAATAACAAAATTAGAAATGAATATTTCTTTGTGTGCATTAATCCATTAAAGCATAACAGTGTCCAATTATGCTAATGATACATTTTTAGTTTTAGTTGGTATCTGTATATACCGGATGTTTTTTTTAAGACTATCCAGTGGAATATTTCCAAAATAACGAATTTTCGTAGAAAATTTTTCAGACAAATGTTTCATGATTTTGAGTGGGCTAAATATTGACATTAAGGGTTTATTTTATAAAGGTCGCCATGATGGGTTTTCAGGTTCAACTTTTGTTTTTCAAATCTAAACCTATATTTTTTGTTACAGATTCATAATTAACGGTGAAAAATAGATAACTCTTGTCTGAAATATTTTTTCTGAAAATGTCCCTTTTTATGATATGAGGCAAAAAAAAAACAGTAATATCTGGATTTTCAATATTTTTTACGCTAAAATTATTATTAATTCTTAGAAATAATCGCAAGAGACAAAAAATACTTAGATTAAAGCAAGAATTATCAGTGATTTTTTTTAATAGTAATTCATTTTTTTCTTAAAAATTTCAAAAAAAATTATAGAGTTGCTGTTTTTTTATAATTTTTAAATAAATATTTTTCTGAGAATCCTTACCTAAATCTAAGCACTTTTTTCCTCGTGATTTTTCTTAAAAAATGATAGTTTTTGAATAAAAAATTATTGAATATTCAGGAATTTCTTTTGTTTTGCTCCATATCATACAAAATGGATATTTTATGAAAAAAAAAATGATTCGAGTAAAAGTTGCTCATTATTCCTTGTAAATTACGAATCTGTAACAAAAAATATGGATTTAGATTTGAAAAAGAAAAGTTGAACTTGAAAACCTATTATGGCGACCTTTTCAAGGTCAACCCATTTCGTCAATATTAAGCCCCCTCAAAACCATGAAATTTTTGTCAGGAAAACTTTCTCTTAAAATTCTTTATTTTGGAAATAATCTGCTGGAAAGTCTTTAAAAAAACACCCGGTATAATAAAAAAATTAAAAAAGAATTTAAATCAATATTATACCACTGGAATTTTTGAGTTTTTTTCTTATAAAAATACTTTCGATTACAAACTGCTTTGAAAATATTTTCATACCTAATAAAAATACTAATCAATTTTTTTTGAAATCTTCAGAGCAATGTCACTTTCCTACCGACACCGTCAAACCCAGACAAAAATAGTCCTCCCAGGTCACCATCAATTCACCTCCAACGCTGACTCACCACAAATAAAAATACCTCCTTTATCAAGCGATGCGGTTCTATTCCCAAACGGTACCACAGACAACAGACTTCTCTGGGCAGCTCTAACCCCAAGCGGCAACACCCAACACTACATATCGGAAACATACCCTCAGGACTTTCTAGAAAACGATAACACCTACGAAACTATAGACGCTTACGGACCCCAATGTGAAATACCTTCACCTATTGCTCACTACCAATCGAATTTAAAAACTATGGAACTGAATTTAGCAAATGAAAAGGCAAGTTTTGATAATACTGGATTCATAGATTATGATTATGAAGATCCAACTCCGTTGATTGAGAGTTACCAACTTGAGAATATTGAAAATGAATATAACCATGCATACGCTGAAGTTATTAACCCAGTTATAACTGGGAGTACTTTGAGAAGGGGGTATCTGACAGCAGAGAGGCCGATTGTGAGTTCACCTACAAGAATCGAGCATCCTAATTTACCCCCATTGAATTTGCATCCCCAGTTAAGGGTTGGATCGAGCTGCTCGACTAGGTCCCCCAGTATGGGGGGAACTTTAAGAAGGAGTACGTTATCCAGGAAAAATAGTGAGTCGAATACTTTTAAATAAACAGAGGGTTAATCAAGGTTTTAATATACACTAAACCGACGAAATTGGAATAAGGTGAAGTAATTTAATATCAAAGAGGGGGTTTCAGGGAACGTCTATAAGACACGTAACATTTAGAAGGGGAGGGTTGAATATAAGGGGTCATATTCAAATGTAAATTAACATTCTTTCATAAAAATAAAAGTAAAACATTACGTGAATTTAGGCAGGAGGAAGGGGGGGGGGGGTAAAAGCTATTCCACAAATAAGAGTAACGTAGTTTATAGACGTTTCCTTATTTTTATTCAGGATATTTCTCAAATTATCAGTCTCCGTTCAAAGGAGGCTGAAAAAAATTACAATTATGAAAAATTTAGGTTTTTTCAGTCATTTCTATTCCTCCCCTATTTCGTCATAACTAATATGTATATCTGAAGGTCTTAATATTTTTAATATAACCGAATCCTAGAAACTAAACTAGATAATAAGAAGACGTGACTTACGTTCAAAAGATGTAAGTTGCATTTTATTTTCTTTATTTATTTAAAATGTTCAGAAGTCAAAACGGTTCATTTCATTAAAAACAGTATATCAATTTTTTTTGCTCTCTGAAAAGAATGGGATCAATCATTTTGGATTTTGAACAACTCAAACATTATTCCTCATATATTGAGGATCGATTGGAGCTATCATAACTATGAAGTTGAAGAGATTTGGGTTTGTATTTCTATGGGATCTTCCCATTTCTCCGATCTTCCACATTAGTATGTATGTAGTTTAAATATCTAAGTATAAGAAGATATCTTTTGAGATATCGAAAATCTCAACAGACAAAAATATCGTACATAAAATCGAGTATTTAAAATAACATTCAAACTTTTATAATTTTCTTCTGTAGTCACTGTCCATATGAATTAAGTATCTGTTCTCTACGTAATTGTATTTTCTTACGTGACGTTTCGACTCTCAAATAGTCTTGAAAAACTTCTGAAGAAGACTCCGACATAAAAGTTAAAAACCTTTATTAAGAAAACAATCGATAAATGTTTTGACTTCACATGAATTCGTCATCAAGAGCTTAATCATTGGTCATAACTTAAATATAAAATAAAAAATTTATCAAAATTCGCATGTGCCTGTTGCCGCGCAACCCACTTGGACACAACAAAATAGCCTTGCTAATCGATTTGTGAATCAATCCCGAGTCCAACGAGGTACATGAAGCCAAATGATGAAAAAAATTGAAGGGGGTTCATGACCGGACAAATTCCTAAAATGGGCTAAATTAGTACAACAGACCTACCAGTTAGCGAAAACCTAAATGGTCAGGAGGTCGAGATGTAGCGGTGGAAGACAGACGGACGGACGGACGGACGGACGGACGGACGGACGGAAAATCAAGCATATAAGCGCTACCACACTTCGTGGGTTGCGTTAAAAAGGTTTATTTTTGCTTCAATGATTCAGAGCAACCAACTATAACGTCTGGAAGAACTGAAGTTGGATTAGGTCTAACATTTACCCTAAAATTACTACTGCGTCGAAATACTTGCTGAAAGATATTTTTTATTATGATAAAGGGTGTATATGTACAAATTGAAATATTAATGGGAAACACCCTCAGTTTGTTCTTTGTGACCAAAAAATAAGGTAGCCGCAAACTCAACGTTGACAATCAATATTTAGGCTATGCTGAATGTACTTTAAATTTAACGTGTATTTTAAATAGCTATATTTCTGAAAATACTACCTTTCTCTCAATTTTTTCCGTATATTATGACTTTTTTGGTAGCTGGCAATTTTTTAAAGAATTATTTTATTAATATTTTAAATGCCGTTTCAGTAGAAAATCGTTTAGACATAACAATTTAACAAAAATCGATTTTCTGTGGGGACAGAATTTAAAAATTAATTTAAAAAAGCTATAGAGCCTTCTCTACAACGTTGCCTGCTTCCAGAAGAAGTCAAAATGTACAGAAAAAAAAAACGAAAAAATTGAAAGAAGTATTTAAAAAAAAAACATGAAAATTGCTATTTAAAATGCACGTTAAATTTTAACTGCATTGAGCATAGCTTAAATATAAATTATCAAAAGCTGAATTTGTGGTTACTTTATTATTTGGTTACAAAGAAATTGAGGGCGTTCCCCGTTAATACTTCAAAAAGAACGGACACCCTTGTAACCCTGTATACATATTTAATAATTCGATTAATACTGATTATTATTGGGTTAAAAATGCAGTTTAGCAAAATTTTAATTGAATTTTTTTCTAAAAAAATATTAAACATAAGAAATTAATTGACATAATTTTTTAAAGTCTCGATTTTTATATATGATAATACGTCTGTGGGTGTAATATACAGGGTGTCAAAAACACACCCTGTATATGTATATTAAGTTATAAGTATAGTATTTAATGTATTTTTGTATTGTGATATAACATATTTATTGTTACCAATAGCTTTCCTTTGATCTCATATTTTAATACATATACTTAAAATTGAGCATGTGTTATAATAATAATAATATTTAAAATAATAATATAATGAATTTATTGTTGCTGTAAAAAATTAATTTAAATTAAAAGTATATACACATAATGTAATATTTCAGTGGTTCTTTGAAAAAGCATGATATGTAAAACATTTTCATACTTATCAGAAGAAAATGTAACACATATGTTAACAAAACAAACTCATTTTATTATTATTTATTTATTTATTCGATGTGATTATTTATTAATTTAAATGTGCAATTTTTATACGCTTTATTTATTTATACATGTAAATAAACAAACTAACTTAAAACGTTAAGTAAATAAGAATTTAAGTAGGTAATAATATATAAGTGTACATTCATATGGTATGATTAAATATCCCAGAATTATATATAAACAAATATCCATAAGAAGTTACAATGGCGGATTCAACAAAAATTAATAAAGGGTTACACATTTTTCAGTAATTTAGAAAAGTCGAGAGTCAAACGAAATGAAATACCATTCTGTTTTATTCCGGAATCTGAACGTAAAAGATATATCGAATTGTCAATCTGAATGACGTTTACCGGATTCAGACGGAATCAATAATGAAAATTGACAACTAAAAAATAGGTTGGCAGCATTGCAAAACTTCTTCAGACTGCTTGGACATAAGACATAATAAACAATAATTAAACGTAATGAAATTATCGGCGGTGAATACGGAATTTTACAGAAACCGGAATGAAACGTCAAAATTGTATTCCTCTTGATTACTTTTTCAATTACTGGGATTTTATAAACTGTTTTGGGTAAAAAATATTTGGTTTTAAAAAGGAAATCGAATGGTAGCTTTTATTTTTTCATAACCATGAAGATTATTTGAAGGTCTTTGAAATTCTGTTTTTTTTTTGCTTTTGATAATTTGCAAGGATATTTATTTGTTAAATCCGCTATTGTTTTGTAAATATTAAAGTATTATCGGATATTTTAGATAGGTAAAAATTCAAATTAAGAAATATCTGTTTTACTTATAAGGTAATAAATAAGTTTCATTTTTAGGTGATATTTTATTTGAAAATTTTCTCATCTATGGCAATAGGATTTCCATTGCGTGAAATCTTCCAGAATAACTGTTATTATATACTTAAAAGCGCCTAGATTCAAAAAAGGGGGGGGGGGAAGTTTTTTTTTGGGATGTGACATTTTAGTTACCGTATTTAAAGTTTTCTTAGAAATTTGAATAATGTGGCAAATACGTAAAATAACAATTTATAAAAAATTAAATTACGAATTTAATATGAACGCGTCTATTTTTTACGTGAAATATTTGATATTTTTATTAAAACAATGGGTTTTCTGATTTTTTTCATTAAGAAAATTATATTTTAAATTTACATAACAGTTTTTTCTTAGATAAATTTGCAAAGTGGAAATTTCTATAAATGTCATAGTACAAAGTGTCATGCTAATGTTACATATAAGTAAGTCTAATCAATAAGGGGAAGATGGGGCAAATATTATATAAATATAATTAAATTAAGTATTAATAAATATTTCTATATAGTATTGTAAAATTCTTGCGTGAGTATTTCTAAACGTCATAGATTAAATTATAATAGCTATATTGATAGTTTTAGGTCATAACTTGATAACTGTAAAAATATGATTTCTCGGGATAACAAATAAAATTAAATCATTATGAATAGACCAAACGAAAGAACATACAAAACTAAATCGAAAAATGGTCAAAATGTCAGTTATCATGTTATGATCTAAGGTCATCAATATATTTAATAAAATATCGTTAAACCATATTTCGGTTAATCAGATAACGTTACATAAGTTTTAGTATATGGTTTTAATTTATAGTTTAAGATTAATATTAAAATTTTAACTATTTTTGTTTTTCGTAACAAAGTTTTACTATTAAGTAACCGGCAATTGAAAAAAAATATATCAAATCGATCGATTCGTGAATCAATCCCAAGTCCAACGAGGTACATGAAGCCCTATATGAAAAATTTTTGAGGGGGACGGGTCATGACCTGAAAGTTCCTAAAATGGGTTAAACTAGAACCACATATCTACCATTTTGCGAAAACACGAGGTCTCTAGGTAGTCAGGGGGCCGAGATCTCGTGGTGGAAGATAGACGGACGGACGGACGGTAAATCGAGCTTGCGCTTAAAATCAAACGGAATGAAATACCATTAACCATTCTGTTTTATTCCGGAATCTGAATGTAAAAGATATAACAAAGTAAATTTAATCTAAATGACGTTTACCGGATTTAGACGGAATCAATAATGAAAATTGACAACTAAAAAATAAGTTGGCAGCACTGCAAACTTCTTCAGACTGCTTGGACGTAATAAACAATAAATTGGCGGTGAATACGGAATTTTACAGAAACCGGAATGAAACATCAAAATTTGATTCCTTTTGATTACTTTTTCAATTATTGGGTACTCTACCATTTTGTATTTTATCAGTTTGGTGTTAACATGCATTAAAGGGGCAAATTGGCCCATTTTTCTTCTAGATCCAAACCGAATTATGGTTGTACTTTTTATATTAGATAATATAATTTAAATAATATACCATATTTTAGTTTTCCAATTATAAACTATCTACTATTACTCATAAATTTAATTTTTAAATACACATTAATGTGAGAACATACTCAATTAAAAAAAACTGTTGTATATACGGAGTATTATAAGTACATTAAAATATAATTAAAATTAAGATATATGTAAGTAATTTGTGATTATCGATGTATTTGATTTAAATTATATACTTATTTTTATAACAATCGCATAAAAATTTATCAACAATGCTAAGTTTAAACAAAACTTTAAATAATATAAATTTTGAGCAAAAAAGATAGAAATATTACGAATTTTTTTTATATAAGTTTAAACAATTAAAATAACAGATAATATTTAAGATTAAGATTAGCTTAAATTTTTTAAAAACGATTTTTTTAATGTTTAGACTGTGCATTTTTGAAATCTATCTTATGCGTTGTTATTTTTTATGGAAATGACGAGTTTTCTAGTCAGTCTACAGCTATAGACCAAAGAATTAAGTTAAGGAATTAAATATATTAATATATAATAAGTAATCTAAGTTAATCTAAGTCATACACTTAAGTCATAAAGATATTACTATATTAGATGATAATTAACTATACTATAAGTATTAATTTATAAATATTTTAGTTATTAATAAAATTAGAACTTCGATTATCGTACAATATGGGTCTTTTAGACTAAACTTCAAAAATAATTTATAATTTTTTTTGTCATGTTTAAAAAATGATGCAATTTTGATATTTTTTTGCTGTTTGCGTAGATTTTAAAGGAATTAAAAAAGACCTTGTCACTTATAATCGAAGTTTTATTACATTTAATTCTTTTAGCTTCATCTAGAAGCTAAATGTGACATGCAATGATGGTACATACATATTTATAGCTCATTGAGTATATTAAAAATTAATTACTCATATAATATGTTTAGATATAAGTGTATATTGTATTTAAAAAAATGTATATCTGTGCTAAATGTGTTATTAAATTATTAATACAATTATAAATAATTGTACTTCAGAAACAAACATGCTTAAATCAATAATAATAGATTATTTTGTGATAATATTTATTTATTTATGTTTTTTAGTCACTTTATTTATTTAATTATATGAAATAACTATCAATAATAAATTGTATTTTATGTTTGTAATTTGTCTCACTATAATGTATTTGTATTTCATAAAATAAATATTAAAAACCATGCAGTTATTTTTTAGTAATACCCTTTTTTAATCATACATAAAAATATTAATAAAATAATCTGATCTTACAACTACACCACTGCTTTTTAGGTTAAACTTTAAACGTCATCCATATTGAACAGCTGTCAGGCTGTGATCGTATATTTTTTTATTATATTATTAATATTAATATAATTGTAAATAAATAAATATAATTATATTGTAGAATCATACACTATGGCTGATTGGGAAGAAGTTAAAAGATTAGCTGCTGATTTACAGAAAGCCCAACTAAGTTCAACGCTTCAAAGGTAAAAATACAATGATTTTGTACTCTTCTAAAATGCAATTTTAACTATTCTAGACTTCTGGATTTAAACCAAGACAGTTAAATGGACTTAAATAACAACAATTAACTAGTACATGTATTTTTTAGATTATCTGAACGCAACTGTATTGAAATAGTCAATTCACTTATCGAACAGAATTTACTGAATGTTATTTTCTCAAGTGATGGAAAAGATTATATCACTCCCGATGAACTAATCAGAGAAATCAAATCTGAACTATACGTACATGGGGGACGTGTAAATTTAGTAGAACTTGCTAAAGCTTTGTGCGTTGATTTATCTCAGGTAAGTTAAATTAAATTAAATTTAAAAAAACTGAGATAATATGTATGTATTTAATTTCCAGATAACTCAATACGCAGGTGAGATCCAAAAAAATAAAAACATCCATTTAATCTTAGGTCAGTTAATCGACAATACTTACATAACTCGTATCGCTGGCGAAATCAATGAAAAACTCATACAAAATGGCAAAGTATCGGTCAACGATCTTACAATGCAATATGATCTACCTTCAAACTTCCTACATCATACAGTTATCGAGAAACAACTGGGGAAGTTGATAAATGCTAAACAAGATCCGAATGATTCTAGATTATTCTATACTGAAGCATTCGCAGCGAGGACTAAAGCTAAGATCAGGGGTGCTTTGAGTGCATTGACTAAACCTACACCAGTAACGGCTATTCTGAATCAGTGCGGGCTGCAAGATAGTACGTTTTTCATGTTGTTTGAACAGATCAATGCGGCTGGAGTTATTACAGGACGTCAGGCAGGGGCCCAGTTTATACCACATGTGTATTCGAAGTCGCAGGTATGTAGAGTAATCAATAGGCATGATGACTAATTTTAAAAAATTATTCTATGATGATCTTACGTATCTCCTATTTCCAAAAAAATACTTATTTCTGCAGAAAATAAAGGTTTAATCGCAAAAATTGACTCTTTTAAAACTAATTTTGAATTTGATGCCAAAACGCTCGCAGGTGACATTTCAGAGTTGTGACGTCACTAGGGTTACCAGACGTACTCTTTTAAGAGTACATGTACTCTTTTGGAGGTATGCCTCTTTTGTACTCTCTACTTTTTTTCAATTGTTCTCTTTTGTCCTCTTTTTCGGCTTTCATTGAAATCAACAACACTAATGCAAAAATTTCAAATTTCTCTCAAATTTATTGAAAATGGTTGTTATTGGTAATATTTTTTATTACAGTGCTCTGTATCTATACCACTTATTATATACTTATTATTCTGTGATCTATACAGTTCTTTATTAATATAATTTAGAAAAAAAAAAAATGGATTTGAAAAAAAATACCATCGTGGAATGACGTAGAACCATGTATTCGATTTTTAAAAGAGAATAATATAGAAATTGATGACTCTGTATTATTTGATCAAAATGCCGATCTCAAGAAAGTTTTACTTTAAATGGATATAGATTTTACATACTGTCCATCGGTTGAAAAGTGGGTGCAATATTTTAAACAAGCTACTTAGTGCAACATCAGAATTTTTAAAAATATGTCAATTTTTTTTTGCAATACCGGCTCAAAATGCTAATTTAGAAAGGGTGTTTAGTTTAATGAATGCTCAATGGACAAAAGAAAGAAACAGGCTGTTACCCGAATCTGTAAAGAACTTACTAATGGTTCAATATAACTATAAAGACTTATCTTGTGGTGATTTTTATTACTATTGTTTAAAAAATAAGGTTTTATTGGCAGCGGTACGAAGTAGTAACAAATATTATTTGATTATTATTTATTTTTAGTTGAAATTTTTTTAATTTTTTACAGGTGATAACGAAGAAATCGTGTGTTAAAATAAATGTACTCTTATGTACTCTTTTTTTGTGTTAAATATACTCTTTTTTATAACACCTCATCTGGTAACCCTAGACGTCACACTCCTTGTCAACAATAATCAAACATTCAGAGTTAGACAATAAATAATTTAATTATTTTGTGTGTTAAAAATGAATTCCAAAGTATATAAGTTCTTAAATAAGGAATGTACCTAATAATCTTGTAAAAGGAATTGATATTTGTCTAAAATAAAAGTCAATCACTTTTGACGTTTACTGATGTGTGATGTCATTCGCTCTGATTGTTGTTCCATTTAACATGGTGGATTGCTGTATTTTGCATTTTTATTTAAACAAAAATTATATTAATCTCGCTTTTAATATAAAAATAAATACATTTTTTAGAATCTTTTTAACCTATTTCATTATTTAAAATCATAATTTCAATGATACTTTGTTACTGGCATCATGCCCAGACCCGGACTTTTGCCACCCCTAGGCAGTTGCGAAAATTACCCCCCCCCCCCCCCCCCTCTCAATACTTCTTCAATGGTAGAATAAATTTGGTACGAAAAGTTTGTCAAAAATTTTTGATTGAACAAAAATAAAAAAGTTGGATTAGATTTTTGATATCGGTAACCTTTTTTTCAACGAAATAGGCAGGAAACTCAATTCAAAACAAGTTTTAAAAGTTTCCGTCAAAATTTGCCGCTCTATGCATGTGCTTACAGTGCCTGCATGGTAAATCCGGGCCTGATCATGCCTATTCAGGATGGCCAGTATGTCTCTGGAACAAATTTCCCTGGCTATTCCCGGTTTTCCAGGAGAATTTTTACCGTTTTTCCCTGTTTTTTTTATAATTAAAATTTCGACAAAAAAGCTAAAAAAGGTCACATACATAAAATTTAAATATTTTTGCAGAATTTGCATTTTTCCCTAACTTCCAACCAAATTCCCTGACTTTTCCCAGTTTTCCAGAAACTGGCCACCCTGCTATTGTTTCTTCTGGTACTGGAACCACATAAAACTTATAATTTCAATTTATAGATAACATTAGATAATAGAGACTTTAAGCTTAAAAATTAATTTTCAGGCTGACTGGGTAAACAGTTTCTACAAACAAAATCAATACCTTGAGTTTGACGCCCTCACACGTCTTGGAATTTCTGACCCCAAGACATACATCAAACGTCAATTCCCCAACGAAGAATTCTTAACACTAAATTCTTGCGTTGTGTCTCCGTCTTTAGTCCACCAAGTAGACGGAGCTGTAGAAGAGTGCATAAGCAGCAAATTCTTCGTTGATATACAGACTTTGCTTCCTTCAGTTTTCAATGATCGAGATATTTCAATGTTGATTGACCATGTTTTAACTCCAAGTAAGAAGAAGTCTATTATGATATTAGGGAACTGTGTATTGAGTATTGCGTACATCGAAATACTATCAGTACCGTGTGAGAAATCATGTCAAGAGTTAGCGAAAATCACCGTTGAATCAGGGACGTACCAGCAATATCAAACTGAGAAACATATTTCTTCTCGCACATCTTCTGATTTATCCTTCCATGAATCAGAAAGTAAAGTAGATAAACGTGAAGAACGCCGCAAAAAAGCTGCAGGTGGTAAAACTGGTGGTGGGACACAAGGCCGTGAGACTAAAACAAAATCAACTAAGAAACATAACCGCAAAAACGTCGCTTCTAATGATAGTGATGAAGAATACATATCGAAAAAGAAAGATGCAATTTTAGAGATCATTTCAATTGAAAATGTCGAAAATATTATACAGAATCAATTAGATGAAGATGGTATCCCTGATTTAAGCAACGATCTTGCTGTGTACTTGCAAGGGAATCTTAATAATAAAGCTTTAGAATTCGCTGCGAGTATTTATGCAAGTTCAACGTCGAATAAGGCATCTTTAAGACGTCAGAATCATGCAGCGCTTCAAGAAAAACTTAACGCATTACTCGGAGATGTTAGATTATTTGAAAAAGGGGCCAAACTTTTCTCTGATGACATGCAATCTCAACTAGAAAAGTATCTTTTAAAATCGCTCTGCACCGATATAGTAAATGAGATATTAATGTACATCGCGTCCGAATATGAAATGAACACAAACAATTTATCAAATCCTTTAACAAATGAGCAACGTAATAAACTAGTAAACGACGCACCTTCTGAATGTAAAACTAAACTGCAGGCATTGCTAAAAACGCTTTCAGGTCAGAGTATAGAAGACTTTATGTCCGCAGCTGAAGATAGCTTGTCTCTTTGCAGCATGATACTAAAGAAAGTCGATAAGAAGAAAGACAGGTTGCTTATTTTAAATCATAAGCACAGCTTGCTTGATCAGTTGGCGCAGACAAACGACCCGGCGCTTGTTTTGCATTTGTGCGTTTTGGCGATCTTTGCTACGGCTACTCAGAATATGTTGCATGCCAGCGGGAGGTACGTGACAGCTGTTATTATGTTCTTGAAGCAGTATTTGAATCAAGAGCAGATTGCGAAGCTTATGAACTATCACGGTGAGTTAAGGAAATTGTTGGGTTGAAATAATTTATTTTAATGTTTTTTTTTTATTTTTTAGATTTGGTAACTAAATATTTAAGTACGAATGATAGTTCAGAAAAAGAAGCCATTATTGAAGAACTCAATACGAAAATTGATGAAATTAAAGATATTGCTAATAATTTTAAAAAAGCTTCCAGTACAAGTGAAAAGTAAAAAAATTTATATATATTTTTGTCAATGTTACAATTAAATATTTTGTATAAGTTTTTATGGAAAAATATATATAATGGTTGTTTCATTGTTCTACAGGTTGACCCATTTTAAGTGCACACCTCTAATAACTTTTTATGGTGAAATGTTATCAAAAAACTTTTCAGATAAAAGTTACACGGTTTGGAGGGGGGCATAGACGTACTCGGATGAATTTTTTTTAGGTGGTGTTTTAATGGTGATATGAAGGTCAACATCATTTTTTTAAATAGGAACCTATAGTTTTTTTCAAGTTATTTTATTTTACGTAAAAAAACACGAATCTTTCATTGAAAACTTTTTTTGAAAAACTTAAACCTTTCCAAGATATCTAACAAAATAATTTGAGATTTTGAACTTTAAAAAATTTTTTACTCACAAACCATCAGGTTTAGGGAAAAAGTATAAAATGCAAAAAATGTTTATTTTGGTCTAATAAAATTTAAAGAATTATTCTAATTTTTCTAACATTTTTTTTTTTTTGCTTAAATAAAATAAATTGAAAAAGGTTTAAAATTTTAAAAATAATTCTTCAAGTCTTATTGGATCAAAATAAACATTTTTTGTATTTTGTACTTTTTCTCTAAAGTTGATGGTTTCTGAGTAAAAAAATATTGAAAGTTCAAAAGCTCGAATTATTTTGTTAGATATCTTGGAAAGGTTTAATTTATTCAAAAAAAGTTTTCAATGAAAGATACGTGTTTTTTCACGTAAAATAAAATTACTTGATAAAAACTATAGGTTCCTATTTAAAAAAATGATGTTGACCTTCATATCACCCTGAAAACACCACCTAAAAAAATTTCATTCTCATACGTCTATGTCCCCCTCCAAACCGTGTAACTTTTATCTGAAAAGTTTTTTGATAACAATTCACCATAAAAAGTTATTAGAGGTGTGCACTTAAAATGGGTCACCCTGTATTGTTTAAATTTTTATTTTTTGCGAAATTTTTTTTTCAGGTCGTAAAAGAGTTACAACAATAATTCTCTCAATAATAAATATATAAGGTAAGTTTTAAATAAGTAACTGTCAAGTATTTATAGATGCTTTATATCAAGGTTACTAAACCTTGGCTTTATATTAGGTGTATCCAAAGGGGTTCCCATGGCAACCCCCTTAGAGAAAATTTTAATATCGCGGATTAATTAATATTAGGTATTCACAAAAATTTTTTACTAAATACACCACTATTTGCTTTTATTTATTAAATGACTTTTCTGAATCCACCCCTTGTATATTTATAAAACTACATATAAAGAAATAACCCTGAGTGACTGACTCATCAACGCCCAGCTCAAAACCTCGGAATTTATGAAGGTGAAATTTTAGTTTAATATTTGTAAACAGCTATATAATTTTTCTGATAGATTATAGATACGTGTATATTAGGGTGGGTCAAATTATATGGGGCCGAAAAAATCTCTATGGGCAACTCGCGATTCTGGTACTATGGGCCATAACAAGTATTTTGCCAATGGAACCATACCTCTAAAATCATTTTCGAGCTTGCCGAAATTTGTCTGAAGATATTTTCCAAAATACTCAAAAATCGATCTATTTAGTGCATTTCGAATGTACAAAAAAATTATTGAAAATGTGTATACGGGTTTTTTTTGGGTTATTTTCAATAATTATTTTGTACATTCGAAATGCACTAATAGATCGATTTTTGTGTATTTTGGAAAATGATTTTAGAGGTATGGTTCCATTGGCAAAAATACTTGTTATGGCCCATAGTACCAGTATCGCGAGTTGCCCATGGAGTGAAAATAATTGACCCACCCTAGTGTATATGCAGTTGTGGACTAACGGGGCTGAATGTTAGTTATGCCCCTCCCCCCAAAAAAATCGTTAAATGACATTTTTTTCATTGTCAGTTGAATTTTGATGTCAATTAAAAATTACTTTTACGCCCTCCTGAAGACTTTTTAATCTTCATCAAGCTCTTCTACTTCATTTTAGCACCCCCCCCCCTCCCCCCGTACCTTAACACCCGGGGTGGAACGCCCCCTCTTTGTCAACTATTGTTTATACATATACAGTAGAAACCGGGTATAACGACATCGAAGGAACCGCGGTCATATTGGTCGTAAAAAGTGGATAGACGTAATAACCGGTAAAAATGCAGTCGGACTTTTATTTTGAGTCGTTAAACGCGATACGTCGTATTAACCGGTTTCTACTGTACATGCATTAGTGAATTTCAGACAAAATACTATTATTTAAAAGTAAATTAAAAATACGCGTGTTTTATATTAAAGTTGAACTATGAAATAAATATCGAATATTTCATAGTGTAACCATAATAATAGGGATAAAAATTTTCCCAAACTAATAGCACAAATAGTTTCAAAAATAAATTATATAAATGTCCAAAAAAACGAATACAACGCGGGTGAAGCCGCGGACGGGTCACCTGTATAAAATAATTAAAAAAATTGATTTTAATAAAAATTAAATGTAATGGAAAATAAATAAATAATAGGTATTTTTTACAAATACATATACTAGAAATCCTAGAAATATAATTACAATAATATATACTATTTTCTATACATACATAACGAACTATATACATAGGTATGTAACTGTCAAATTGACTTGATATTGGAAAATGAGCTTTTTCGCCAACTACAAAAAGCTCATGCCACTCTATAACTTGCTTGATCTAAATTAGTTTCAACAGACAGCGCTAGAAGTGAGGTTGGAAAATAATAAAAATGGGAAAATTCAAGTTAAAAATATGAATCAAAACGAAATAGAAATCATTGTTTTAACGTAACAGGATAAAGGTAAATTTCATAATTATCTAGTGGTTATTATATATATTTTTTAAATACACGTGGTATATGTATACTGCATACATGTAATTATGCATGTGTATATGTATGCTAACACTATTCATGTGTTTCATCATCTAAAAATGGTAATTTTTAAGTAATTTTTTAACAATGGTATTAGGTATATTTATTTATTATTATTTTTTTATTAATTATTAATTATTAATCTTTATTTTTATTTTACGATATTGTTTTTAAATAAAATTTATTTTCATAGTATGTTATTAATTAATTTTATACAGGGTGGTCCAGTTTGGGATACAGATATTTTAAGAGCTAATTCCCTGACTCATTGTGAGTAAGAAATTGTGCGGGAAGTGGGGGTCTATCTTTAACACCCTCTGAGTTACAGACAGGATGTTCCAAAAAAATTCCTTCAGAGTAGTTCTTACAACAAAGATTATCTCATAACTTCTAAAGTAACGTATCTAGAGCAATTAAAATGAGTTAGTTTCATAGATAATTAACTAAAATATTTTTCAGTATTACGGTTATTGCTATCCGTATTTCTATTTCCGAGTTATAGCTCATCAAAGTCGAAAAATATATTTTTTTGTTGAAATTTTTTATGAAAATGACATTTTTCTCCAAAAGTACCCCAGACATGTTGTATTTTTTATCATTATTTTGGTACATCATAATGTTACCTACAAATTCACTATACAAAGTTTGGACGTGAGTCTTACAGTTTTCCGGAAAATAATTATTTTTATGGTAAACTAGCGGAATCCCGCGGCTGCGCTCGCGTAAACTAATTAGAATCCTCTATAAGTAATAGGGGATGACATTTAAATTTTTTTTTATATTGATTTTTATTCATTACTTATAAAAAAACGTAAATATCCCGGATCTTAGTTAAACATTTTTTTTAAAACTAACCCCCGTCTACTCTCGCCATTAGGGGTTGAATATCAAATTCTTTTATTGCAGATTAAATCCATCCTAGTCTCCGTCGAACTTTCATTTTTAATTGAATATTAATTAGTCCGAATTTATTTTAATATCATGAACAGTTATTATTATTATTCCCATAGGGGTTGAATTTTCGTAACTGATATTTCTCTTGTAGAGTACCTACTTATGCCGTGTTTCATTCGGTGAATACAAAAAAAAATTATTTTACAAATTTTTCCACCCCCCTAGCACCTTAGGGGTTAAATTTTGGGAAATGCTGAAATAATCGTTTCACTATTTATATTTTAGAGTATGTTCGATAAGTTAAATGCGAACAAAAAAAAATTTTTTTATATAAACTTTGACACCCTGTTTTAACCCCGTAGGGGTTGAATTTCGAAAAATCCTTTCTTAGTGGGTGCTTACATCATAAAAGGAAGGCACCTACGAAATTTCACGTTTCTAGGTCCAGGGGTTTGGGCTGTACGTTGATATATGAGTGAGTGAGTGAGTGAGTGGTTAAGGACAAACTCTTTTATAGATATAGATAATGATAAATAATAAAATTATGTAGTTATAAACAAATTTTATTGACTGTTTAATTTAATAGAGCAGGTAGCAAAATAGTAACTTTGGGGATTAATTAATAACTGGAAAACTATAAGACTCACGTCCAAACTTTGTATAGTGAATTTGTAGGTAACCTTATGATGTACCAAAATAATGATGAAAAATACAACATGTTAGGGGTACTTTTGGAGAAAAATGTCATTTTCATAAAAATTTCAACAAAAAAATATATTTTTCGACTTTGATGAGCTATAACTCGGAAATAAAAATACAGATAGCAATAACCGTAATACTGAAAAATATGTTAGTTAATTATCTATGAAACTAACTCATTTTAATTGCTCTAGATACGTTACTTTAGAAGTTATGAGATAATCTTTGTTGTAAGAACTACTCTGAAGGAATTTTTTTGGAACACCCTGTAACTCAGAGGGTGTTAAAGATAGACCCCCACTTCCCGCACAATTTCTTACTCACAATGAGTCAGGGAATCAGCATCTAAAATATCTGTATCCCAAACCGGACCACCCTGTATATTGTAATTTAAAATTGTCATGGTTATTAATTTTCAATGATGGATATGTATAATTTACACATTCATGGGCGCCGTATTTGTAATCTGATGAGGGGATCTTTATTTCATTTAGAGAATGAAAATTTATTTTATTTTTATTATTAAATGTAATAAAATACAAATAATAATGAACTTTTTTATCTATATTATTACCTATATTATTTAAGGCCTTTATACACCACCCAATTTGACATCCAATCTGCAGGGTGCCGATTGGGTCGTGAATAGATAAAGTGGAGCGATTACATAAATAAAACATTACTTACTAGAAAAGTGCCCAATTTATCCCAACAAATCGGCCATGAAGATTGGGTGGTCTAAAAAGAATTTTACCTTTGATAATTTTTAATAATGTACCGAGTGATTTTAATCAATTTGTAAAAAATAAAAAATAAATTATATGCAGTCAATTGTTTATAAAACTACCAAATCGAAATTCATACAGGATGTTCCATATTTAACGTAACATAAGTATCTGAAATTGTAGTAAAATTTTATATAAAAGATTCGGTAATAAAAAAATATAGATAAATACGGTAGCATATACATAGAAATTACACTTCCCAAAAATATTCGAAATTCATACAGGGTTTTTCATATTTAACGTAACATTAGTATTTGAAATTGTAATAAAATTTTATAAATAGATTCGGTAATTAAAAAATATAGAAAAATACGGTAGCATATACATAGAAATTGCACCTCCCAAATATTTTCAATTTGGTTTTTTTCTGTGCTGTTCATATTCAGGCTATAATATGAGCCAAGAGGGGTCAGAAAATAAATTAAAAATATAGGTACTATAATTTTAGATGATTATTTTATTTTTTAACATTAAAAAATATAATTAAGTGATATTAAAACAAAATTAAATTAAGTTTATACGTCACTGTAAAAAAAGATTTGGTTTCGAAAAATTTTGATTTTTTATTTATATTCAGAACACATGTACCCACATTTAATTGAATATTTTACTTTGTTAATTATTAAAAGTAAAAAAAGTTAATGTTAATTTGAAAATTGAAATAGATAGAACGATATATAATAGTAAGTAAAATGTACTAATTTGTTGTAATGACAGAGCTAGTTTTTCATTATTTTGAATAAATTACACGTGAATATATTTGTTTCATAATTATCATAGTACCTATTTAAAAGGGTTGAAGTTTCGAATAATTAATTTTTAAAACGTCTATAGCCAATTGTATAGAATTTCAATAAATATAGCACTTTTGGTAAGTTCTCTCATTTATCGTGTGTATTTTTAATATCCAATTACTCAAAAACCAAACGTCCAATATTTTAAATAAAAATTAGTAAAATATATGATATATCTATACATTGTTCTAATGATCGAATAACCTTAAGTAAATTAATCAGTAATGCGTTATAGATAAAGTGAGAAAACTAGACAATTACATGGGGCCTCAATTCTAGAGGGTCCCCGAACAGGTACTGATATACTTTATTTTTCTTTATAAAACTTACGAGGAATGTTAAGCCCCTGAAATGGGGCCCAAGACAATTACCTAAAGATTTTATTTTCTTATCTCTTCCGTCTCACACAGAAAAATAACCTAAAGAATTACGGTTTTGCCCATAGACATAGAGATATAGACAGCGCATTCGTATTTAACATAATGGTGTAATATGGGTGTAACATATGTTCTGTAAGTGAGAGAGAGATGCATGTCGTTTGGAAAATAACATATATGATTTCCAAACATCTTCTGTCTCTCTCATTTGACACGGCTCTTTTTACGAGTCAGATGCGCTGTCCATTTCTTTATGTCTATGGTTTTGCCTGTACACCCCAGATAGTAAACGACAACCTATTATTATAAAATATTTATTATGCGGTGTTTACACCGAGAAAACAAAACAATAAAAAAAAAATAAAAAAAAAGCAATAAACCCTATACATTTTTAAATACGAAGTATTTTAAAGACACGTTGTTCCTGTTTTGTTTTTTCGGTGTAAACACCGCATTACAGTTTGAAACTGTAATAATGGTTGCAGATGCTCATTATAAATTGATGGATAAACTGCAAACATTACTGCCTAAAACTATTATATCATTACAGTTTCTAAGGCCCCCTATACACCTACAATATAACTGTGCAATATTATTGTTGCACAATTGTATTGAAATATACCTTATGCCTACACGTTCAATAATATTGAATCTTGAATTATTCGCGTCAATATTTTCGTCGGAGCAACATGTGTGATGATGAAGATTTGGCTGCAGCTATGCTGATGATTTTGCTGACAAAACAAAATAAAAACGAAAGAAGGCCAGTGTACACTCATGAACGTCTTTTAAAATAAATTTATAAATATTCGTGCGTGCGTACGGGACCGCTCCGAACAGTAGACTAAAAAATATTGTACAATAAGCCCTACAGACGACACAATGAAAAAATATGGCGCAATAAAATTTAAACTCGCTCAAACTTTTCTAAAAGCATTGTGCAATCTTCAATATGATTCCTAAACGGTCAATAATATTGGACAATCCGTGATATTGCACAATAAAATCGATCGTCTATGGGCCGCCTAAGAGTAAAAAATATTTTATAATAATAGGTTGTCGCTTACTATCCGGGATGTACCTACAGGGAAAAACTAATTCTTTGGATTTCTTTTTTTTTCGTGCAGCAGCATATTTCGCACCCCCGCAAAAAAGTGTCACAGCTAGTTTTGAAGAAATAAGAATAAATGAAATTTTCAAAATTTAGGTAAATAAAAATTGTAAAGGTGGTATTCGCTGGGTGCGTGACCCCAGCGCCATCTAACGGTACAACTTACGGTGGCTCTTTTGAGAAAATAAACATGTATTGGATGTTAAATAGTTATTGAAAAAATAAAATCAACTTGAAAAAAAATTTTTTTCAATGTGAAATGTGATATATTACACAGAGTGAATATTAAATTAAAAATTTTTCCGTGGGTCAGCTAAAAACAGTAAGTAAAATAAATACAACAACTAAAACAAGTCTCAATAAGTAAATAAGGTTAAGACATCTGTCAAGATGTTTATTTAATTTTGCAGATAAAAAATGGAATTGGTGTTGAGAACGGGTTTTCAATCTATCACACATAATATTATATCATTGTTTGTATTGTTATAAACTTTATTTTAATTGTTTTAATATTTCAGATTAATGAGACACGATTTGTGACAGATGTCAAGTGTGATTGTGTTTATTAAATTGTAAAATTATTATAATTAATTAAATTATTACTCCGTTTTCTTACACGATATACACATGTATATGATATTAATACGGTTGTAGGTTATAGTATTACTTACTTTTGCCTTTTAACAGCAGTTATCCATTTTTTTCGCTGATTTAATTTCCACTTGGCAACCGGAAACTTATAAAATTTACAATTACTATTTCTACTAGTATTTTTGCAATCGACTACACAACAACTTTGATGACCCATTTTATTTTATTTATTTAATTAAAACTGATACACGTGTTATTTTTATGGTCATAAATAATAAAAAGCCACCCGTAGTTCTGTATTGTCCGCAGCGGGCGCTGACATCACTTTTGTGTCCCCCACTATGCCTTACGCACCCAGCGAATAAGAAAAGAACTGATACACAGTATTTAATTTAAATATTTCAGTATTCATGTGATGTTTGAAAAATAGCACCTAACGCTTAGTGATTAAGTATTTAAAAAATTAATAAATAATGTAACATTTTTTTAGAACATGCTAGTTTTGACGATAGGTACACGAAGTACATTAATGACAATTTTTAGTAGAAATATATAGATAGTAAATTGGAATCATTCTACATATTTATCTCAAATATGACATTTTTTGAGTTGTGACACTTTTTTTGCGGGGTGCGATATGTTATCATCTGTATATTTTTACTGTAAGATTTTTTAATGCTTCTATATGATATAATACTCATAGATAATTAATATTTATTATTTATTGTTGTAAATATTATTTGTTATTACATAAATAATCGATATTGTTTATCAGAACATATTTATTATTAATTCATTCATTTGAAAAAAATATTTCCGATAAACTAGATTCATTTATTATAAAAAAATGACTAAACCTAATTGAAAATAAAGAAAATTATAGATTACGACAATTTTTAAAAGATAATATTATATATTTTTCCTAAGAAAAGTAATAAATGAGACAATCCAGTGGCGTATTAATTTATTTGTTTAACGACTTATGTTACTTATTTCTCAGCTCCCTGACATATAATAAATATATAGCCCGTAACACCCATTTTAAGGTTATTCGATCATTAGAGCAATGGATAGATAAAAGTCTAAAATTTTAATATATTATTTATGGATAACTCATACTGTTACTATTATACTATTATATACCGTTCTGTCTATTTCAATTTTCAAATTAAATTAAACTTTTTTTACTTTTAATAATTAACAAAGTAAAACATTCTATTAAATTTAGGTACATGTGTTCTGAATATAAAATAAAAAACCTTTTTCCAATATAACCTTAAGAATATAATGACAATCGATTGTTTAATATAGCGCTCTTTTGAAATACCTAATCGTTAAATATTGAACAATATAACGTATTAAAGAATTCTGTATAAATATATCTAAAATAATTTAACTATATTTTTCAAAAATCCTAAACAATAATTCCGTAGTCCACGAGGGCACAATTAATAACTTATACTTTTACTCTTAATACCTACTTAATTTATTTTATGTATAAGCACGTGCATAATATTTGATAACAAAACATTCTATAATTAAGTAATGATAAGCACAATTGGAAATAATAAATAGTTTATATCGTCTCCTGTTAAATTTTTTCAACAAGGGTTACGACCTATTAGAATTAGTCCAGACTCCAGTGATATACAGGGTGTAGAATCTAACTACTGTATATATTATGGACATTTTTTTCAAATATGTTCAAATATTTGCTCTCTTGTTCTTATAATGATGCGTCAAACCAAGTAAATATTCGATCAAAAATTTGAAATTTGATTTGAAAGTTAAGGGGGATAGCCACTGTGACGGAAAAAAATTATCATTTTTTTTTTAGATTTTTTAAAGACTACATATTCATGAATATGTATACAAAAAATTGAGTTAAAATTTTGAAAATTGACGGAGTTACAGTCAATTTAGTGAGACGAGGTAGCACGGCCGGTTATGACATAACAAAAACATTAATCACGTTTATCTCGGAATGACATTTTTCGACCTGGTCGACACTTTTCCTCAAAGACTAATGAACCGATTTTTTTTTTAAATAATTTTCGTAATTGTAGTAGCTATCGTTGCACGTAGCCGATTTTTGAAATTTTGATAATTACTATTTTTAAAACCGCTCTAATTAAAAAAAATAGGTCTTAAAAATGAAAAAAAATTTCAAACGATCGCCATTTTGTGAAAAAATAAAATAAAAAAAAAACGGCTACGTGCAACGATAGCTACATTCATATAGATATTGATAAAATTTTTATTTATTTTTTTCATATAACCTTTCTCGAAATTTCGAGTCGACCATAGAGAATTTTTTTTTTTTTTTGGTTTTCACATCGAGGCTCATAACTTTGTAAATATTTAATATTTTTAAATAAAAATTTATATTAAATAAGTTGAATATATACTTAATAAAATGTCCTTTACCTGATTTAAAAATAATTAGTTATATCTCTGAAAAAAATTCCCAAACATTGACAATTTTTTGACCCGTCACAGTGGCTATCCCCCTTAAGGGTCGATCCGGTCTCGCTCCGGTTAAATATTCACAATCAGTATAGAAATACTATATCGGAATAGGATTGGACCAAAACCTGAGAGAGAAACTATAGTGTGAATGATTGTTTATTGTTCATTTATATGTATTTGATTGGAGCGAAACCGGCTCGATAACCTGGATCGACCCTAAAACTTCCGATTAAAAAACAGAAAAATAAAAAATAAAAATTATGATCTTAACTAAATTCAATCAAAATACATATAACACATTTTTGTATGTATGTTCGGGTTTAACTCCGTCAAATATGCACCTATTCGGTTCATTTTTTTTTACTGCAAGAGAATACTTTCGAGATGGTCCCATATAAATTTTATTAAAATCTGACCATGGATTTCGAAGATACATCACTCGAAAGAAAAAAAAAAAAAACTGACTTAAAAATATACAAACACTGAAAGTTTAGAAGTCTTGAGGCTTCCGCGGTGATCTTGATATGAATCTTGGTTTCTGGGTGTAAACCGCTTCGATTTGGTCGTGTTGTCGACCAACGTTTCGTCACACATTGCCGTAGACCAAATTGACGCGGATTACACCCAAAAGCCAAGATCCACTGAAAAGTATACCTAATAATTAAATTTGACAGTTTTCGAAGTCGGGCCAAGCCAATAAAAAAGAATAAAGGAAAACTGTTTTAAAAAAATGTTAAATTTAATTTTTTTTAAGTCGGTTTTATTTTTATTTTCAAAGTTTTTTATTGGGTGCTCATAATGTTCCTCTAAAATTACATATTAATATTTTATATTATAAAAATAATTATATGTAGATATATTTAAATAAAAATTATAAAATTTTGTCTTCAGATATTCATTGAATTATTTCTTAAAAAAAAAACCAGTTTAGTTTCTGTTATTTCACAATAATAATATTTACATCAAATTTTCAAAAAATCAGTTGATCTACTCTATTTAAATTTCTATTTAATTTATTGCAAAAATAGAACCTTTGTACATTGTTTTTATTTGTATAAATATTATATACATATAAATGTGCATATGGACTTTAACCCAGCAGTAGTGCATCGGTTTTCACCAGATTCGGTGTACGATTACAGCTGATCTGTCCCCCTTTGTATTCTAAAAACGGGGAAGCAGTCAGTATATTATACACACTACATGGTGTAGTACAGTAGGTAACGAGAATAAAGTTTATGTGCTTGTGAAATTAAATCAGTATTTTTTTTTAAAAGGAATTTGGGGGTGTTATGAATGATATATTAAACAGTGCAAGACTTTTCTTAATAAAATTTGTATTAACAATCAGGACGGCATATGAGACGAGAGTCAAGTAGTATGTCTCGTGTGAATTTTTTTATAAAACGAAATTTATAAAAAAAAATTATAATTAAAAATATTAAATTTTTACTAATTAATGATAAATACATTTTTGAACCAAAAATATTTGTGAGTAATATCTTGTTTTTTTTTTATTTTTTATTTCGGACTGTCTTGTTTCCTTTGAATTTTAAGCACTCTCGTCTCTGTCTCGATCTCGTTTCGAAACTAAGACGAAACTGAGAAAAGTCTTATCTCAGCATGCAGCCTTCCAATCACAAATAGTACAATTTTGAAACAATTTTCTATAGTCTGGCTGAAATAATTTATTTCGTATACATATATTTCATATCTATTAATTAAAATATTTTATATAAAATACATCGGCGTAGTAAGATCAATTTTTTTACACATATATTTTCGGAAGGTATTTTGAACTGTCTTCTCAAAACTGTTTTTTTAGAAAACGGGTTCAACCCCTCCCCCTTAATACGCCTCTGTATTATGTAATAACGAGACATTTCTATAAAGAAAAAGTATCCACTGTTTTTGTTAATCAATTTTAGCTGTCCATCCCTGGCCCTTGGTCCCATTGATTCCCTTTCTTAAAAATATAAATTATTTGTGTATTATTTAATCTATATTTATAAAAGAGTTTGTCCTTAACCACTCACTCACTCACTCACTCACTCATATATCAACGTACAGCCCAAACCCCTATACCTAGAAACGTGAAATTTCGTAGGTGCCTTCCTTTTATGATGTAAGCACCCACTAAAAAAGGATTTTTCGAAATTCAACCCCTACGGGGTTAAAACAGGGTGTCAAAGTTTATATAAAATTATTTTTTTTGTTCGCATTTAATTGAAACTTATCGAACATACTCTAAAATATAAATAGTGAAACGATTATTTCAGCATTTCCCAAAATTTAACTCATAAGATGCTAGGGGGGTGGAAAAATTTGTAAAATAATTATTTTTTTGTATTCACCGAATGAAACATGGCATAAGTAGGTACTCTACAAGAGAAATATCAGTTACGAAAATTCAACCCCTATGGGAATAATAATAATAACTGTAAATAAAATAAATTCGGACTAATTAATATTCAATTAAAAATGAAAGTTCGACGGAGACTAGGATGGATTTAATCTGCAATAAAAGAATTCGATATTCAACCCTTAATGGCGAGAGTAGACGGTGGTTAGTTTTGAAAAAAATTAACTAAAATAAATTTTAACTAAAATCCGGGATATTTACGTTTTTTTTATAAGTAATGATTAAAAATCAATATAAGAAATGTAACATATCATCCCCTATTACTTATAGAGGGTTCTAATTAGTTTCGAAGTTTACGCGAGCGAAGCCGCGGGATTTCGCTAGTTTCATATAAAAAGATATGTAAATAAACAACTTTTGTTATGAAAATTCAAAATTTAAAATTTAAAACTGAAAATTATAATTTTTATTTTTAAATTTTCTTAACAAAAGTTATTTATTTACATATCTTTTTTAGAAAAAGTACTAAGTGATGTACCATTGTATTTAAAAATTTTGAATTATCCCTAATTGAACTTTTCAATTATTGGTATGTCGCGTATGACGCTTTAAACTACATATTAAAATCTTAAATAATCATACATGATTACAGAGATCATTATTTCTACTTTCTTAATTTAAAAAAAATAATAAAATTCCATTAATATTTAACGAAATTAGAACACTTTTAGTAAAACCCTAAAAAGAACAAGTCGCCTTATTTTTGAAACAATTGATAGTATGAAAATTTTTGTTTTACGAAAGTTTATTATTTTTTATGATCTTTACAAATATGTACTTTTTGATATACCATTCCATTTGACTTTGCTGAGAAACGGGCATGTACCCCTCAAACTATCCCCCAAGGGGCGGTTTTAGAGGGTTGAAAATATTTTCATTAAATTTTTTAGGGTCGATATATTAGTAAATTTTTTATCCTTAAACTCTATCTTCAATAGTTTGGACGTAAAACATAGTGGACGGGTGGTCTGGAACAGCCTGTATAAAAGTTACTATTTTTTCACATTTATTTATTACCTACTTATCATTACCTCCCCCCATGAAATTAATATGATTAATAATATTATTTTATTAATAAGCTCTTTAAAATAATTGTCACAATAAAATAAATAAAACTTATATGCCCGGTATTATCAACCAATTTGAAGCTCTTTTAGCGCTAAATGCTCCTTTAAAGTAAATTTGGTGTATTACAAACGTGATTGAAATCAATATTTAAGCTCTCAATGAAAAATAGACATAATATACGTTGTAAAGAAATACTGCAGATAATTTAAAATCTATTTAATTTAATGTATTATGCTTGGATCTGTTGATAATATGACAGTTAGTTAAAGGAGCATTTAGTTGATAATACGGGGCGATAGTAGAATAATACAAATTTTTAAATTACAAGTACACTTATATCAATTTTAATTTTGGATCATAGAAATTACTATATAAATAAAATTTCATTACTATTAGAAATCGAAAATACTTTGCAGAAATCATCACTTATTTTATCAGCTGAGTGTAAATATCCGGCAAAAATCCCTTATCAATTATCAACAAATAATAAACAGACAGGGTCGTAATAGTCAAATATCGTTATCAATATATGCATTCAAAATTAACGGACAATTTTAATCTTAAGTTAAATCTAAAACTTTTCCATAATTTAAAACTAACATAAAATATATATGCATGGACCTGCAACATTTTCTATGTTAAATTATCAGTTTATCTCTCTTTTTTGTATCTTTACACTACAACCCTAATAATTTTTCATAAATTTCAATAATAATTCAAAATATTTGTTTTTCGTACTCTATAATATGACAGCTATAATACCATAATATAATTAAATACCACTATTCTTATTAAAAATAGCGAGCTAGAACATACTATGTCCGGTATCATAAAGGAAGCTAATTTGCTAGCTAGCATACACTCTCAAATCAGGTATCAAACTTATATGACAGTTCTTTTGGAGTTTAACCCTCGGAGCCTCTTGTGGGTCAATTTGACCCATACACCGACTTTGATCGTGAATAGCGCTCAGGTATTTTACATTTTTCGCGATTTTTTAAAAGTATGTTGAATACTTCAAAGGTATTTGTAACACTTATAAATTCATTTACTATGAGTCAAAGTATACCTTTGAATTTTGGTAAGTCAAAAAGTTTCGTAGTTGCGGAATTATAGGCGATCAAAAAGTAAGCAGGGTCAAATTGACCCAGAGTGTAATAGTAGGTTGAAAAAATAGTCGTGTACTCCGAGGGTTAATCAAGTCTTTGACATGTTACACGCACGTGTTGTATGTAAACACCAACGGTATTAAAACAGTGGTGATGTTATTAAAATTATTTTTTACGGTCAGAGTCGTCAACTGTGAAGTATCACTGCTCTAAATTCTATAGCAAATCTATCACAAAATTAATACCTCATTTGAGAGTGCTGGTTAGCTACCAAATTTTACTAGTTCTATTATGATACCGGACATTAGTATCTCACAATCAGGGTTAAAAAGTCAACCATAGAAATAGAGTAATGGATTAACATAATGTGTAAACTTTGGTTCACAAAAGTTAAGATAAATATATAACCCAAACAATATTAATTTTTATGAAGAGTCGATTTTCGAAGCAAATGCACAGTCCTTGCTTTATGGCTATGTCTATGATGACAACTTAAAAACTAGTCACGATTAAGAAATCAAACCTGCTTAGTTAACATATTGATAGCAACAATATGCTAAATATTATACAATGTTTCATATTACATTAGTTTATATTCGGAAAGAATTAATTTATGTTAAAAGATGCATTACTACGTTCAATGTAAAATTTAATACGTATAAAAATAACGAGTAGTAAGTTGACAACTAACATCCGTTGCGGCGGAATGGCAAGGTGAAGGTAAGGTATATTAAAGACAAGGTAGTCTCATAAGTTCCTTGACCAATCAGCGTTGGCGCGGGAATTGACGTCACCATGAAGACTTATTCAAATGTTATAAATATACCGGGTGGGGCAATAATTATTACCACCTTAAATATATTGGAATCTATAAGACCTATAGAGAAAAATTAGTGTAACCAAAATTGTACGGTACGAAGGGGGCTATCATATAGCGATAATAGATTTTATCTAGGTGGAGGCGCTTCAGAGATATCTTCATTTGTACATTTTTTTCCAAACCAACAACAACACATACAGTCAAATAAGTACGAATTCGACATTGCAAAATCATAAAAAAACTGTCAGAATCACAGAACGTATTGCCAACTTAAGAATAGTAAAAATAACGCTTCTGAAATAGACCGAATTGTCTGTGACAATTTTTTTATGATTTTGCAATGTCGAATTTGCACCTCTTTAATACGAAAACAAATATTTGTAATTGACATTTTATTATACACTTACAACATTGAATATGTCTTCGTGGTGACGTCAATTCCCGCGCTAATGCTGATTGGTCACGGAGCTGATGAGGATACCTTGTCTTTATATACTTTAGGATGGAGGCACATATAAAATATATAGAAAGAAATACAATAAAAATTTAAAAATACATAACAATTATTAAAAATTATCATGTCCCCCCTGGCATGTATAACTTTCTCCTGCACCTATTCCCCCCTATATCTTTAAGCGAACTCCCAGACCTGTTAACCCCCTGCCCATTTTTGGGGACCATATTTATTATTTATCGACTTATACATATGACAAAAGTCAAAACCATTATAATAGTAATATCGAAATTATTTTCAAATAAGTATTGAAATTTTTCGATCGATACCTATTGTACTACACCGTGAAAACAAAACACGCATGCTACATATGTAGTAGGTACATACATACGTAGGCATTTTCAATATATCTCTATTTGACAATATGTTGGTTAAGTCAGTCTATAGTATCGTATAGACCAGTTAGCACTACTAAATAATAATTAGATTTTAGTATTTTTTTTTAATTTATTTTTTTATTTTCACATAATTAAATAAGTTTTTAATTATTTTCTCTCTCTATTTTTCAGTTCGGTTATTTATGGGATTGAAATAATTAAAACATAAATAAATAAAAATGATTTCGGTATTAAAAATGTCAAATGGCAGACGATGCCATATATTATTTTGAAAATATATTATAATTTTTAAATCAGGGTACAAATAGTAATTTTGTATTTAAATAATAATAATAATATAGTTAATTTTAAATAAAAATAATACTTATTTCGAATTTTAACGAATTATAGGTACTTAAAATAATATAAATAATAAATAAAAAGTGCAATAATTATCACAAAGTGCATTTAATTTTAAATAGTAAAAACTAGTGGGTATTTTAATACATATTCTAAAAAAAATCCGTCTATTAAATAATCTAGAAGACTTATAGCACATATAAAAATAAATATACTCAATAAATACCTTGATATTTAATAATTAAAAAAAATTAAAAAAATTTTAAAATGGGCCAGTACGAAGATATTCACGAAGAAACATTTGATGGGGGAATTTCAGACAATGACAGTTCTACCAACAGAACATCAATCTCACCAAGCCGTCAGACCCCACCGACCAATCATGTACAAGAAAAATACGTTAAAAAAGAAGAAGACAACAATTCAAAAGTTATCCAACAATTAAAACCTTTAATTGAAGAAAATGACAGTAAAAAGAGTATAAATGAAGAACATATTATTCCAAATGGGGGGACAAGAGCTTGGCTGATAATGCTAGCAGCTTTTTTCTGTAATGGGATACTTTTTGGAGTCATCAATTCTTACAGTGTAATCTACGTGCATCTCGTGAAGAAATTAGAAGCTGAAGGTGAAACAGGCGTATCAAGTAAAGCAGGTAAATATTATTTTTAAGAGGGGGGGGGGTATTGGTTGAATGTGAAACCAAATTAAAAATCGACTTTACCATTTTCACTTATCCCTACTACATAAAAAAATATGAAAAAATTTGTCTGTTTTGAGTATACCCGAAAACTACTGAACCGATTATGATGAAATTTTCACTATAATCCTATAATTCGTTTAGTGTTAATATTATCACAAAATTCTATAAAGGGCGGACTTTGGACTAGGTAGATTAGGCACGTGCCTAGAGCCCGCAATTGGGGAGGGGGCTAATTTACAAAAGTGCGAACGAAAAAAAGTCTTTAACTTTCTTAAAAATATATCTTGAATTTTGGTTTTTCAACGAAGTCCGTAATGGGAACCTTACTTAGGGCCCGATTTTTTTTAGTCCGCTCCAGATTCTATTAAGGGGTTCAACAGTTATGTTAAGTACATATGGAGAATTTGTTAGTTTCCATTGTGCTACAATGGCACAGTAGAGAGAGATGCCTTCATGTTTAGTACCTTCCCATTTGTTACGTATTTTAATAATGAATCTAATTAAAAATTGTAATTAATTAACCTATTTGTCACGTGATTACAAACGCATCTTGCACATCTGTTAGTGGTATGACGTCAGAATACATGCTACACGTCAAAATACTCAATCGCTATTGGTTCATTTCAGTTTGTTATTGAATCTGACGTCACAAGCATCATACCACGTGAATTTTTAATTTGAATATAAAAAAAAAAATTCAGCGTTTTTTTTGGTATTTAAAAAAAAAGTACAGTAGTCCTTCCGTTTACGCGGCTTAATGGTTCCGTAAAAACAATGCGTAAATAGAGCAATAGAAATTGCTCCATTACGGTTTTTTTCCACCCTTTTTTCGAAACTTTTTTAACCGTGTAAAAGTTAATTCGTCTAAATTGAGAGCGCGTAAATAGAGGGATTATTATATCTGTTATATAAATACGCACAATTTACAATATATTTTAATTTTATCAAATACCCTATTCATGAATATGAAGTCATAATAATAACGTATTACTATTTTTCTTGTAGAATCTAGCCTAGCAACGCGATAAGCTAATAAAATTAGTAATAAATATGGGGTCAAAATGATCATGAAAAATGTAAAACATACAGTATTATCTTTCCGAACCGATGGATTTTTATCATTAGGTAATAAAAATAACAACTATAATGTGTCATCGTTTTTTTATACAAAAAGTATTTATATATTAATATGTGAAAATTGTCGTACTTTTTTTTAGTATTATAAAAGTGGGGGGACACTTATATGCATATATTATTCGAAAGGTACTATGCCATAGATGTGCACTGTCCACACACAAAAAATCGAGTGTGTATGTTGCCATTAAGGCAGGTAAAATATTGGTCGAATATCAACAATATCGTCGCTTATCTAACAACTCCGCTCAAGTCGAAAATTAGCGGTTTTAACATTTTAATGTCATTAATTAGAGTTACTCATTGCGCGTCGATTTACCAATCACTTTCTAGACATTTCGGACAATAAGAGACCAGAATTCAAAAATAGTGATAGCGCACAAGCCGGTAGTCTATATAAAACATACACGGTTTTTTCGAACTCCTGTAAAGTCGGTCAAAATGACTTGAGCGGTGTTGTTAGATAAGCGACGCGACGATATGTATGTATATTAATTACTGCAATAAAAATTATTATTTTATTTATAATGTATGGTAAGCCTTGTTTCACACATACGCGGTTCCATTCTGTTCGGTTCGTTTTCGGTTTCAGCCGAAAAGGAAACAAACCCTTTCACACATACACGGTTCTCATACGGTTCATGTTAGGTTTTATTTTTTTCCGTTAACTCAGTAGTTGTCATGGAGAGAAAGCAAGTTGTTGCCATGTTATTTCTCTATAAAAAATTAAAAAATGAAGGAGGAATACTAGAATTCATTGCGAGCACCCTCTCATTACTTTACTGCATTAATTTGGAGCATTCTACACTATTTTCCCGAAGCTAAAGAGCATGAAGACGATCCACATCAACATCTAGAAAACCGCTCATTTTATTAGAAAATCCGCGACAAAACTTAAAAAAAATAACACTCGCTATCAGGTTAAAACCGAAACTAAACTGAGTATGTGTGAACGCGTTCATTGCTTTGTGTTCCCTGGACACGAATTGAAACCTGATGAAATCTGTCCGTGTGGAGGGAGTATTCAGTTCTGTACGGTTTCTATTATAGGTACCGAATACAAACTGAATCATCGTTTCACACTTGTCGGCAGCGACCGAAAACGAACCAAAACCGAATGAAACCGTATATGTGTGAAATAGGCCTAATGCATGTCTAAAGGAAGAAGGTACTAAAATTAACTGGCTTACAAGCATTTTGAAAGGGATATCAATATGATATGTTTATTGACAGAGTAGCGCATGCGCAGTATGTAAAAATAACGGTTTTAAAACAGTGGTGATATGTGCAGGACATGAAGCGTATAATAAGGAGATTAAACTCGAGTGGAAGGGGTAGGCCGAAAAGCGGAACCTGGAGTGGGCGGTCCGCATTTGTCAGACCTCTGTGCAGAAGTAAGAAATTTACTTCTGTGCAGTCAGCACTCTGTTAATTTGTACTGATTTGTACATTGCGGTACGCACACAACTATACGGTTGAGTAGTCAACTACTGCGCACAGTTCCGAACACGAGAGACCACCCAGCTCGGGGGTCATATTTTGACTCAAAAAATTGTATTACAGAGATACAGAGTTCACTCTCCTTATTATATGTTTCATGGTGCAGGGTCACATTAAGATACCTATAGGCCTGTAGGCAAAACTTGGTCGCGGGCGCCCATTTAAGGTGACAGTTAAATTATTTTTGCTATAAAAAAGCTCTTTAAAAAAATACTGGTGATTTGGTGAGGGGACCCTATGCAGTGCCTAATCTGGTTATTTGCAATTATGAATATGTGTGTTACAAAATAACTTGTACAATCAGAATTACCGGCTGTGTTTAGTAAACTGAAATACCACTATACTAAATTTCAAAACAAATCTATAGATAATATTACAGAGTTAATATCTGGCAAATAATTAATTCATTTATAAATAAGCTCCTCAAAAACTGACGCGAATTCCTCGTGATCTGCTCGCACGGACTCTGACAACTAACTTAAGCGTCGATTACATTAAGCGAGTCAGCTAGTGCGATAGTTTTTTTTGATGACACACAAAAATTTCCACTCGCTCAGTAGTCAACTAGTTAGCGAGTAAATCACGTGTTGTGAATAGGAAACAACGGGATACTATCAGTTAGTTCACTAGCAACTATGATGACACACGGCTAGTTTACTAGCTAACAAACTCACACGCCTGCGAGTAGCGAGTAAAGTAGCCCGGCTTTCAACTTTATTCGCAGATTGTTTACAATCCGCTTGTTAGCTAGTTAACATGCTTACACTGGGCGAGTTTACTAGCAGCTTCTAAACTCGCTGGCTTGTAGTTTGTAAACTCGCTTAATGTAATCGACGCTTTATCCGGTCGTCTTCATACTCAAGCGAATAGTCGTGTGAATTGCACGAAATTTGAGTGGGACAATGTTATTTATCAAATAAAACTCAAAATGATAATTATTAATACAAAAGTCAGTGACGTACATGAAATCGCGTTATTTTTTTCAATGGCTTTACGAGCAAGCGAATCGCAGCAATTCGCTCGCTCGCAAACTGCACGGTACTCGCGCCAGTGTAAAAAGAGCTTAATACCGGATGTAAGAAACATTGTTTTCCGTTTTTATGAAAAAATTAAAATCAATAAGATCAGAAATACAATTAAAATTGAACGAAATTTAAATTTTTTATAATCCACACAAAAATTAACTCTGTCTGTTTGTTAACTTTTCACGTCGAAACCGCTGAACCGATCTTGATGTAATTTGTTAGGGTGATAGCTTGCATTCTGAGGAAGGACATAGTTTATTTTATATCCGAAAAATTGATTAGATAAAACAAAAATAAAAAAAAGTATGTCATACTTCATTATCCATTATTATACTGAATTATTCCAAAGAATAAGAAGTTCTAGGGCTAGACTTGTAATATTTTAAATAGGTTATTATTAATATAACAACATATATTACAAAAAGTTTTTTATCATGCATTAATATAAAAAATAAAAATGTTTTTTTTTTATAATTTTATACTACAAATATTTTTATCTTTTCAGCCTTGGTCACTGACGAATTTTGCTATAAATATTTATTCATGTAGTAACACAAATCATAAGTAATTAAATACCTAATTTGTTTTACGCAATGTAACTGATAATTTCACAGTATCTACTGCTTATAGCGGTTAACGTTTGAATGTTTCCATTGGGCAAAAAATAATATTAATAGCTTTAATTTTAATTAGACAATGAGTCAATTTTATTTTTGCAAATTTCCCAAGTAAAAAGTTATCACAAAAAATGTTATGTGACACCAGGGAAAAGGGTAAAAATATTTTCATACATACGTACACATGCCTGAATTTATTAAAAATAGTATCCTCTATGGTCTAGTGTTTTTTTTACGATAAATAAGTCAGTTTTTTAATAATAAACAAAATTTAAAAATGTTATATTTAATCTATTTGTCACGGGATCGCAAACGCGTCAAGCAGAACTGCACTGGTATATGATGTAGTTCTAGTTACTTACTAAAAACGTTCAGTTTGTTTTAGTAAGCAGTTACGTCACGCATACCACGTGACTTTGAATGCGCATTTTGGCGGGAATTTTTTCATTTAAATAGATAAAGATTATTTTCAGCGTTTTTCGGCATTATTTTAGAAAAAGATACAAAGGAAGTATCTACTATACAGGGTGAGGCAGTAACTATTACCACCTTAAATATCTTCGAATCTATAAGGCCTAGAGAAAAATTAGTGTAACCAAAATTGTACGGTACAAAGGGGGCTATCATATAATGATAATAATTTTTGTCCAGGGGGAGGCGCTTCAGAGATATCAAGGTCATCTTCATTTTTTTAAATTGATTCGGTACATTTTTTTTCCAAAATATGATAGAGGAACTGAAAACAAGTTCATCACACAAGATTATTGAACAAGATTTAAAATTAAGAAAAAACGATTAAAAATACATTTTTTTATTAAATGAAATTTACATTTAAAGAAGACGTGCAAAGTGTTAATAGCATATGATAGAAGAGCTGAAAACAAGTTCAGAACTCATCACACAACATGATTGAACAAGATTTAAAGTGAAGAAAAAACGATTAAAAAATACATTTTTTTTATTAAATGAAATTTACCAGTGTTATATCGATAATGATGGCCACCACTTCGAACATCTTTAAATGTAAATTTCATTTCATAAAAAAATGTAATTTTAATAGTTTTTTCTTAATTTTAAATCTTGTCCAATGATCTTGTGTGATGAGTTCTGAACTTGTTTTCAACCCTCTATCATATTATGGGGAAAAATGTACCAAATCAATTTAAAAAAATGAATATGACCTTGATATCTCCGAAGCGCTTTCCCCTGGACAAAAATTATTATCGCTATATGATAGCCCCCTTCGTACCGTATAATTTTGGTTCCACTAATTTTTCTCTGGGCCTTATAGTTTCGAAGATATTTAAGGTGGTAATAGTTACTGCCTCACCCTGTATACTCACGCACAATTTACAATATATTTTTTAATTTATTCAAATACCCTAATGATTGTTTATTTTATAGGAATTAGTGAAAAAATGAGTCAGAAAAAATGGACTTATCTGGTTCTTACAGCCACGTCTTCAATTATGAGTTTAAAGACCTTTTTTATACAAAAAAAGCTTAAATATGATACATTTTCTCCCTTTGTAAGACCTTTCGTACCAATAGGCATCTTAAATTTTTATAATAAGATAAAAACAAAAAAAAATAATCGGAATAATGTTCACATAACGTCACTATGCCCTGTAAAATGATACTGATACATATAATAATATTAATATGCTCTAAAACCATATAAGTTTTACTAATTAGTGTATTGACTTTTTTCTACAAAGGTAAAATAATATTTGTCTCTATTCCTCCCTCATATAATAACATATGATTTAAAAAGAGATACATACATACTTCCAAATTGTCGTACAAACCTAATATAGAGTAATCTAGCCCCTATGTATTGGAATATTAAATTACAATATATTCTGATTAACCAAATTCCATTGATACAACGGCTATGATATGATATGAGCTCTTTTAGACGAAATAGTTAAATCAGAAAGTCTGTTATTTTCTTGTTTATAGTAACCTTTATTAAAAATTTGTGTTAAAAAATTCAAATTCGAAAAAATATTATTTTAAATAGTACATAACCTTTTTTCATTGTACAAATATACGTTTTCGATGTATTTTTCGACGCTGAATCCAAATCTGATGTCAAAAATACAGTAAACCCAATAATAAATCCTATGGTAGGGTAAAAACTACCCCTTTGCCTCGCGTGAACGATTTTTATTTATTTGGAAGTGCAAATATACGTTAATATTGGAAACATGAATATTTTAATTTAAAACAAAAATTGAAAATTTTCTGGTGCGCCAAAAAATTGGAAAATTGATTTTTTTTAATTGAATAAAAATCGATAATCAGTCGGATTTTTTTCGTTTATTCAAATGACTTATGTTGTACATAAAATTATTTATTAATATTTTACTTTTTATCTATTTTTTGACCACTGCAGAATGATACATACAAAAAAACCCTCCAAAAATTATCTGGAAAACTGTAACGTCTTACGGAGGATTTTTTCCCCGATGAAAATTAACAAAATGGTTGCCATTTCAAAATTAAGTGTCAAATTGTTTTTTTGTTCGACTGTTTTTTTTTCAAATAAATAAAAAAGGCTTCCGTTCGACGTAAAGGAATAGCGTGATGAATATTGTGGTAAAGTTTAAGATGGATTAAAAACTCTTCGTTTTTTTTAAAAACGTTTCGAGAAAAACGCGTTTAAAGATAGCTCTGCCTTATATCTTACACACAGCTGATCGATCTCTTTTTCTATAAGAAAGGTTGTAGCGACCAGAATAATTCGAAAATCGCGATCAAAATTTCACAGCATATTTATAAAAGTCCATTATTTCGATAAAAAAAGATTTACATTTTTTGATTCATTATTTTCATTGTAAAGTTTCCTCGAAATTATTTTAATTAGAAAATGTCAAATGCAATTTTTTCTTCTTTTCAGAATTCAGTCTGATATAAATAATATGGATTAAAATAATTCCTATGGGATATTAATTTGGTGATATAAAATACATACAACGCATGAGCGAAAGGCTGTAGCCGGGTAAGCATGCAAAATCGGCCTTTGCATGGATTTGGTTGATTATTTTTTTGAAAGTCACATTCTATGTAACATTCAACCTGACCAAATATTAGCTTCCAAAAATTTGTAGTTTTCGAAAAAAATTTTTTTTTTGATAATCCATCAATCGAATTTGATGGTGCCTGTGGTATATTATAGAGGTACTTATGACTCATCAGAGGTAATTTTATTATGGTCCTCTGTACATAGTATACCAGAAAAAAAAAATAATAAAATTTAAAAAATTAAAAAACACTATGTTGTACTCGGGTGGCAATCACCATTTTTTTATAAAATATACCTTGTACGTACCCAAACAACATATCAAAATACCAAACTGATATAAAGGGTATAACATACTCGTATAAATTCGCATACGGTCGTATTGGCGCGGCGCGGACGTGACGCGGATGGACTTTATGGAGTGCAAGTGTCTTAATCCTTTTAAAACATCTCTATTTTGTTGCTAAACAACAGGGCTGAACTAGCCTGGAGAGATCCGGGGAATTTGAAGGGGCCCATGGCCTGACAAAGATAAAATATAGAGGCCGTAGCCGGGAATGTATGGGAACCGCCATTGAATCAATTATGCTAATTTTTTCTCATAGTTTGCTTTTTAATAAACATGAAATCGCCTCAGATCGCTTTTGAAATGTTATAATCGTCTTTAGTAGCAATAAATCACATTGCCGCTGCGAACTAACGACTCTTTTTGTATTATAAGTTATAGATAGGATTTTTTTTTTCAAAATAAAAATGTTCTTAGCAAACATAAAAATTTTGAAGCACAAATACAATTAGGGCGATTTTATGTTTCTTAAAAAGCAATATATGAGAAAAAATTAGCATAATTGATTCAATGGCGGTTCCCATACATTCCCGGCTACGGCCTCTATATTTTATCTTTGTCCGGCCATGGGCCCCGTCAAATACCCCGGATCTCTCCAGGCTAGTTCAGCCCTGTTGTTTAGCACCAAATTAGAGATGTTTTAAAAGGATTAAGACACTTGCACTCCATAAAGTCCATCCGCGTCACGTCCGTGCCGCGCCAATACGACCTTATGCGAATTTATACGAGTATGTTATACCCTTCATATCAGTTTGGGATTTTGATATGTTGTTTGGGTACGTACAAGGTTTATTTTATAAAAAAATGGTGATTGCCCCCCGAGTACAACATAGTGTTTCTTAATTTTTTAAAATTTATTAATTTTTTTTTCTGGTTTACTATGTACAGAGGACCATAATAAAATTACCTCTGATGAGTCATAAGTACCTCTATAATATATCACAAGCACCATCAAATTCGATTAATGGATTATAAAAAAAAATTTTTTTTTTTTAAATCAAAAAAAAAATTTTTTTTCGAAAACTACAAATTTTTGGAAACTAATATTTGGTCAGGTTGAATGTTACATAGAATGTGACTTTCAAAAAAATAATCAGCAAAATCCATGCAAAGGCCGATTTTGCATGCTTACCCAGCTACAGCCTTTGTGAAACTCTTCATAAACTCTAAAATAATTATCGTATATGTTTCATACATCATTTAAGAGTGCTTGCTAGCTCCTTTATAACCGGATATTAAGCTTTCGAATAGTTATTTGCTAATACATTAAAATAGTTGTAATAAATATAAATTCAATTAAAAGAAATAAAATTCTTTTGTTATACACATACATAAATATGTACCTATTTAACTTAAGAAAATATAATCTTACATACTTTGGGATGTGCAGGCGGCAATATGAATTTTTCACACACTATCTGAATCTCTAGCGCCCGACCTGGAATAGATAACATACATTATTAGGATAATTATTACAAATAACAATTAGTTTTGTATTAAATATACTGAATTAGAAATATTTGTTGATATAAAACCTTTTATCAAATCGTGTTGGTTCTATGATGTCATAGTATACAAAAATCAAAAACATAGTAGCCATGGAATAAAGTGTTCTATAATATACAGGGTGAGTCATATCAGGTGGAACAAACTTTAACCGTTGATTGAGAAAAATATTTCAAGCAAAAAAGTTCATATAAACATGTGTCCGGAAACTCTTCGTGAAGGAGCTACAGACTCCCAAAGATTTTGACTAAAATTGGTTTTTATTTAATATCTGGAGAACCCATTGTGATACAGCAATGAAAATTAATACCTGGATTAGTAATAATACGTGTTATCGATTTCCAGTATCAAACAATGGTTATTTAGACCAGGGATGCATGGGGCCTGTAGGCCCTCTGATTTTTATCTAGTATTTTTTTGTTCTTCACTTTTTTCTTATGTTTGGTATTTTTATTAGTACTAAAAACAAGAAAAATAGTTGGTGTAAATATTCCTCTTAATATGATGACTCATAGAATAGCCAGTTTTATTACTTTAATTCGTGTTTTATAATTGATTAAAAAACGAAACTAAAAATTGTTATCTGTTGTTAAGGATGCATTTTGTAGGTATATTAACATACACATTTATTCTTGTTTTTAATTATAGAACAAGAATATAAATTTATTTTGTGTAATTTTTAGCATCCGTATTAAGTTAAAATCTGCAAAACTATCTTTCACATCGTATTTCTCGTAAACGGTTGATCTTATGACAACTTAACAAAGTATATTTATATGTATTTTGTGTCATATGACCTTATAAAAATACCAAACATAGGAAAAAAGTGAAGAATAAAAAAATACTAGATAAAAATCAGAGGGCCCACAGGCCCCATACATTCCTGGTCTAAATAACCATTGTTTGATACTGGAAATCGATAGCACGTATTATTACTAATTTAGGTATTAATTTTCATTGCTGTATCACAATGGGTTCTCCAGATATTAAATAAAAACCAATTTTAGTCAAAATTTTTAAGAGTTTGTAGCTCCCTCACGAAGAGTTTCTGGACACGTGTTTATATGAACTTTTTTGCTTGAAATATTTTTCTTAATCAACGGTTTAAGTTTGTTCCACCTGATATGACTCACCCTGTATAGTTTCAATATTTCATTAATTAATTTTGTGGAAATTAACCCGGGTAACACCGGGTCCAATGCGCTAGTTTTTTAAAATAAAATTCAAGTGATGAAAGTAAAGTATATTTTGTAACTAATACATTTCAAACGTAATTCGTTATCAGAGATAAAAATCAAACAACTATAACATTTGTATATCATATTTCGTGTGATCGAAATTATATACCTACACGTATACCTACGTGAATATTAATACAGCATACACCTTTGGTGCGTTACCTTGTTTACATATAAATAGTTAAATATGAATTGATGTGTTTTATCGATTTCCCAGAAAATTTCGTGTACAAACTATTTACCTAGTTCAAATCGAAATATTTAACTGTTGATACATTCAGTGGCGTCCATAAAACACGTACGCACAGGGGGGGGGGGATTGCGTAGTGTGATGATATGTGACGAGGAGGGGAGGGGGAGTCCGAACAAACGTGACATGATGCGATGTTTGAAATACTTGCATCAATTTTATTCCTTTTTTTCAAAATGTAGATTTTTTTTATTATTGATTTAAAGGACGTTGATTTTATTAATCAACTTTGACAATTTTCTTCATTTCAATCAATAATAAGCAAATACCTACATATATTGTCACTTTATTAAAGGGTATGAACAGTGTAAACGTCAGAATTTTAAGTGCTTTTTCTTTATTTTATAAAAAGAAATCGGTATGATGGATTCATATCAATGGCACCTCTTAAATTTGACCATAGTAGCGTTGACAGCAATTCGTTCAAATGGATCATCTGAGCACAAAAAACGGAAAATATTCTTCAAGTATATGTTATCAGCTATAGCCGGACGTAGGAGATTTTCAATTATCGTTTAGAAAAAAAAGTAGCGGGCATTTGAAAAAAAAATTCGCGAATTTTTCAATAGAAAATTGTTTATATAAAAAAAGGTAAAAAACGGCTACGTCTGGCTGTAGAGGTATGTTTCCTTTACAAAATCCATTTTGAATCAAATCGATCGGACAAAAATTGTCTTAGTTATGCTGTCAACCAGGTCAAAAAGGTGATTTTGAATAAACGGCGTTTAAAGTTTGGGAAAAGATAAATTGAATATATATAGCATGACAGTATTTGGCGCTTTTTTCGAATACTTAACGTTCGAATTTTTTGAAACTTAAGATACATATTCTTTGGGGTGTAAAATAATAATTTATAAACAAACATTTTTTTTTATTTTACACTGTTCATACAAACCGTGATAGTTTTTATTTTAATAACTATTGCAGTAGATCCAAGAATAACAATAATTTCGTATTTACAAAAAAATGAATAAATGATAACGTTTAGATATAATTTATATATTTTACTAATAATCATTCATTTTGGGATGGGGGGGGGGGTCCGAGATTTATGATGTAATATTAGGTATGAGGTAGAAAAAATGTAATGCAGCGTGACAAAAGGGGTGAAATGAATCAAAAATGCGTAATTTTTGTGTGAAGTATTTTATTTACTTTCATTACAATATATTTTTGACCCCTCTTCCACTTTTCAACCAAAATTTATACTTTTTGAAGAAAAAATTAAATTTCATATATTTATAACAATTCAAATTTCTGATTATTCCATGAGCACGTCATTGAATTAATGTGAGATAATTTCTTTGAATCGATAAGGTAATCCAAATTAGTAAATATAAAAATAGATTATCTAGAAAATGTAGGTAGGTACATATTATAAATATCCGTGTTTTTATAATTGTTATCTATTTAATAAAATTAGTAAAATAATGCAACTAGGTTGATAAAAAAACTTCTCCCGTTTGGTCACATAGAACTTTGGAATTACAAATCACACAGACTTGGGGATGGTCTTAAAATGTTGGATATATTATCTAGTTTTATGTTTTAAAATTTCAAGTCATTTTGATAATTATTTTATCACTTAGAACCCTTTAACATAAAGTACATCAAAAACACATTCAAAGGCCAAAAATTATACACAACTTTGCAAAAAAGTTCTTGCCCTCTTAACCAGATTATATTTTTGGGAGCTACAAAGGATTTGACAATAAATTGACCCCCAATTTTTTTGTGAATGTAAAAAAAATTACAAATTAAAAATAGAAAAATTTATATCAATTTTGAGAGTTTCCAGAGGCCATGATAATTTTTTTATCAAATTTAATAAATGATTTTTTGTAGATCCGACTTTTCTCTTGAGTTTCCTTTTTTTTTGCATCGCTATATGATCATTTTTGATTGAGGACTTTAAGCTTTTTTCATTGGAATTTTTTTGTTTAAGGTTTAAAGTATGGTTTTGCTTTGATTGTAAATAACATAGTCAAAAATGTTCGTACTGTGATATTAAAGAAAAAAAGTCTGATCTACAAAAATCATTAATTAGATTTGGTTAAAAAAATTATCACGGCTCGTAAAGGCTCTTTAAATGTTTAAATTTTTGACGATAATAAAAAATGTTGATCAGTAAACTTTTTTTATCAAATTCGTGTTCAGTGTCTTAAATATATTTAAGAAAAACAGTCCGATTTTCGGATAAGTTTTTTATGTACTTTTCTTAAAATATAGCTATTACTTCTAAAATACTAATCAAAATAATTCGATATTTTAATATGTAATAAAATTAGATTTTATTATAACGATTTTAAGAATAATCTGAAGTCCTTGCAGCTTATAGTTTCTAAGTACTATGTAATCAAACATAAGAAGTTTTTTTTTTAATCCACTCAGTAGTAATGTAATTCACTTCACATGATTAAAATTCAAGTTATTTTATGACCGGTGTTACAAATTTAGTTCCTAGGTAAAAATAAATAAAAATATACTGACCGTTTATTTTAATTTCAACCATGATCACTTATGAAGAGTATATATTAATATAAATTAATATGCACAGAAAAAAATAATTTGTCTGTGTTAAAAAATGTGTTAAAAAATGTGATATGTGTGTGTTTATATGATAATTTTTTACCAATATGGAAATATCCACGTTTATCTTATTGATAAATGTATATTATAAATATACAACTAACAATATTCTTGTTTTTTACAAAAAAAATACTTTATAAATGACATCACTGAATTTACCATATCGAAAATTGCACTTTCACTAGTTGGGTGGTGTAAAAAATATTCACACTAATAAAAATTTATTAATACAACCATTATGTTTAATCTATTTGAGAGTTTCGTAAGTTGGTGTAATAAATTATTTAAAATTTGACAAATGAAAAGATTTTTAGATAAACATAAAAATATATTTTCAAAATTAATAAAATTTCCTCAATAAGATTTTTTTTATTATTATATTGAGGAAATATTGTTATATTAACAAGATAAATTAACTAAGCATTTTTCCATCTCAAATTTTCAATAAGATCGAGTTTTTTTTCTGTGTGTTATTTTAACTGTCAGTTTATTTTTCAATTTTATTGATTTAATTTTTTACCAGTACCTATCGTTTAACGCTTAATTTTCCTGGTACGCATCTTAAATATATATCGAAGTAATAATGCGATAGTTTATGAAGTTACAATTAAAAATATATAAATAAAAGATAATTAAATAAATTAAGGAACGCATATATTTCCGATAAAATAATTAATTAATTCATTAAATGTCTATCGAAAAAATAAAGACCAAGTAAATATAATAAATCATATTTAAAACAAAAAAACTGATATCTTGAAAATGCCAATCAGCTCAGTTCAATGTACTATTTAATAAATCGATTTTTTCCTGCTTGTTAATTGTTCAATTAATCAACTCTATTTTCTTAATGTAGGTCATTAAAGATAAAACAAAAATTTCTCATTTCCTGGTTAAGTAAGACTCTTAATTATTTTATCAGCTATTATTGTTTGCGCTGTTACACAAAAATACGTTTTAAAAATCAATTACTGAAGCGCATATAATAAAATAGAATTATTATTCAATAAAAGTTTTATTCAAAATATTTTTTAGGGTTATATTTAATTGCACTATTAGTATGCACTTTATTACATCAAACATAAATTTGAATAATTTGCACTTAAAATTTTATAGTATATACACTTAATACACGCGTACATAAATTTTAAAACTTTTTGAAATGCATATAGCGAATATTTATTAGTTTTAAAATATAGAAAATCACAAAAAATATCAAATTTATTGAGGCAAAATGAGAGAGGTTAGTTTAGGTTAGGTTAAAATATAGAAAATCACATAAATCGTAATAAATACATCAATTATGTACTTTTTAAATTTGACAATCTCAATTTAAGTCAAGTACAAAGTATTGTTTTTTCAATGCAAAGTATTTATTTTTAGGGGAAACTATTTTTATTCAAAGTAATATAATTTGTTTTAAGTTCAATATATTTGTTGAATTAATGTTGAATAATTAATTTTTCGTGCAACATATTCATTATAAGTAAAACTATTAAATTAGAAGTTTATTATTAAAAAAAGTTCATTTAAATACAAGCTTTTTTTATTACAATATGTTTGAAAAAATAAAAAACATGTTTCAATGTAAAACTTCGTTTATTGATGCTCTTCAAAAATATATGATGCACATCTACAGAATATTTAGAAGAAATTTCGTTTTGACTTTAGACAGACAGAAAATGGGTAATTTTTATGTTACTATGAATAAAATATCTTCTATGGGACTTTCTTATACGTTAATACTGAAAATAAACATTGTACGTTTTATAAAATTAAACAATTAAATAAATATATCTTGCTAACTAATAAAAAATATAAATAACAATATGTTATAGAAAATAACGTTCTCTATAACTTTTATTACTTATAGACATTTTTTTCTAGTATCATGTTTTAAATATATTTTTTAAATCGATTATTTTTGTTTCCTTTAATTTATTTTTTTAAATTAATTAAAAAAAATGTATGCCAAAAAAATTATTTTTAATTTCTGCATATACAGACTGACAGACACACATCATGGCGAAAATAATCAAAATAATATCACTTGCCCTATCATGTTATTTAAAATTTTAAGGGTTGCACTTATAGCGCTGAGGGTTGAAAAGATTCTTGCAAAAATTTTATAGCAAAATATGTCCCCCTTGAAAGCAAAATCGACGTGTTCGAGCTTTTTCTCAAAATCTTATTTTAAATGTCCAAAAACGTGCCCGGTTCGTTTTACTTGGGCCATCCTGTATATATGTTTGTTTTTATGCGTTGCAATGTCGAGCTACCCATTTTTATTGACAGGGTTAAATGAAACTAATAAAATCAGAATTACATTCTATTGGATTGTTATAAGTAAATCTTATAAGTATACGTTCGAATGCAATAATTGTCGTCGCAAATTAGAACACAAAAAACACGTAGGTATCTGATACTCGGTGTTAGAAATAATACATTTAAATTAACTAAAAACACCATAAAACAACCATTTAAAATAAGAATGAGAAATAACAAAAAAATAGAAAAAGTCCTGGCTAAATCATCGATGGAAGGCAAAAAAAAAAAAAACTAAAAATACCAGTAGGAAATAATTTTACTTATTATTCAATTAAGATTAGAGATTTTATATACCTTATAAAAACATTAATTAATTTATAAATTTATAATATATTAATGTATGAATAACTCCTCCCCCCACCAAGATAATTTTTTTTTAAATAATGGTCTTAGATAAATAATCTTTTTTTTAATCTGTGAGTAATGTCATAGATATAGATCATGGACCGCGCATTCTGTAATAACATATTTACATATGTAATGATGTAACATTTCTTCAAAACAGTGAGAGAGATGTAGTGGAGTTTAGAATATATCTATCTCTTTTTTAAGAAGAATGAAATAGACACTCCTGTTTAAATAAGGACAAGTATAGCCCGAATCATTTTCTATCTCTTTCTTTCGACACGGTTCTGTTTTCGAGTCAGATGCGCATGAAAATCAAATTATTCCATCCGAAAATTAAGAAAGGACCCCGCAGAATCCTTATGAGAAAGGGGTTTTGGTCAAACTCTTTGAAACTTTGGATTATGATAGTCCTTGATGAGTAGATCAAAAGTGTCAATGGGCACTAAGTCCTAAAAACTCAAACTTTTAAGATATAGCCCTCTGAAATTGGGGATCATGATTGTATTTAATTTACAATATTTTTTGTAGAACCTTAATTTTTGCACAACTATTTGTATGTGTTCCCAAAGACTTATATAATCGATTGCCACCATAAAAAAGTCAACTTTTCAATTCATTGAAAAATGACAACACTTAAATCTTATTGTTATGTTTTTTTAATTATAAACAAATCCAATTGTTTTATAATAAAAAAATGGTTTATAATAAAAAAACGTAATAATGATTTAAGTACTGCCATTGGCTAAAGAATTTAAAAGTTTAGTTTTTTATGGTGACAATCGATTATATAAGTCTTTGGGAACACATACAAATAGTTGTTAAAATTAAGGTTCTACACATTTTTTTATTGTAAATTAAAGGGGAGCATGATCCCCAACTTTAGAGGGCTATATCTTAAAAGTTTGAGTTTTTAGGACTTAGTGCCCATTGACATTTTTAATCTACTCATCAAGGACTATCAGAATCCAAAGTTTCAAAGATTTTGACCGAAACCCCTTTCCCATAAGGATTCTGCGGGGTCCTTTTACTGTGTAATTAGTTTTTCGAAGATTTATTTGTAACTAGCAAGTAGCAGTGAATTTGATTTTTTTCATCTTTTCAATTTTTGGGACACAAAGTAATATATGTCCTTCCTCCGGATGTAAGCTATCTTTCTGCCAAATTTCATCAAGATCGGTTCAGCGGTTTAGCCGTGAAGAGATAACAACAGACACACAGAGTTAATTTCGAATTTATAATATTAGTATGATTTCACTATTTTATATAGGTAATTGAAAATCTTAGCTTTCGGATGTAGGCTGTATTATTTTGGCTAAGAGAACATGAAAAACAACGACACGTCTTATACCTAGAAGCCAAGATTCATCTAAAGATCACCCGCTGCTAATAATTTGAGTTGTTTAAAATATTTAATACATAATATTACGTAATATTTATTTCTTCGCTGATGACAAAAAACAAACAATTTTTAGTTTTGTTTATATGTACTTACAAGGTTGATATTTTCATTTTTAAATTAGGGCAATTATCAAATAATATTTAACCTTGTATTATTTGATAGACATTATCAATAAAATATTTATTAATAAAACTGTATTTTCGATGTACTTTACTTAAATGCCTGCAACTAATTATTAAATGGTTTCTCGAAGTAATCTGATTTAATATCTAGTTTAAAATCTATAAGTATAGTAGTATACAAAACAAAGTCATTTACCGCGTCTATCTGTCCGTCGGAACACGATTTCTTCAGTAACTACTGAACGGATTTTATTCCGGTTTTCACTAATGAATAGAGTGTTTCGCGAGAAAGGTTGTTATTTTGCGTAAATTTCATAAAGTCAGAAATATCTTTGCATGCGCTGCATAAATACATAGTTAACGATATATGGAAAAAAATAATAGGTTTATTGCAGATTAAATTTATATCCCCATGTAACACCGGATTCACGACACTAGTCACAACACCATTTAAAATTCAAATAACTTTCTACAATTAATTATTTTTTTAAATTTGATTTGAAATTATTAAAGCGTTATTCTTGTAAATTAATTATGGAGAAATTCACGACTGAGCAAATAACCGACATTCGTAATTTTGAGGTCATAAAACCACCACATAAACATTTTATTAAATTGTTTATTCCGACAGTTTAAAACTAACTGCTAAAGACTTCTTTCTGTGGGGGTATTTGAAATATAAAGTATACTGTAACAATCTTCGAACCATTCAGCAATTGAAGGCCAACATCCGTGAAGAAATTGAAGGAATAAGCCAAGAAACATTACGACAGGTGATGATTCACGCCTTAGAAAGAACGCGTCAGTGTGAAGCGCAAAATGGTGGTTATTTAAAGGATGTAATTTTCAAAACTAAATAAAACATAATAAAAGTGAATTATTACGAAATGAAAAAGTTATTCCATTTTAAAATGGTGTTGGGACTTTTGGGCCATCCTGTATAACGAACATATTAAAACTAGGGAAGTTATAGAGCTCCGTATCCTAAACCAAAACTCGGATGTCAAACTATTCTGACCTCCGAAAGCAAAACCGTATCCGAATAGGATAGTCCCTTACACATTGCTTGAGCCCAAACACAAACTGCAGATAAAATAAATACTAAAAGTATTACCCGAAATAATTGAATCGGTGAGTGAAAGAACAATACAAGTGCCAAAAATGGCAATTTTAACTGAGATAGGCAAAATGTTTAAAATTCATAGCTCTATCACATAGCGAAATAATAATACATTGATCAACATCGTACGTGTGACGGGGGGTGGTTCAATTTTCGGCTGAGTGAATTTTAGACTGATCAAACATAATGCCAATCCGCAATTACCATTTAAAAAGGCATACCCAGAAGCTGTTCCTATTAACGTTAAGAAAAGTCGATTTGAAGAAACTTTTACTTTACTTTTCTGACGAAATCCTCGAATTTTACTACCATATTATGTCTTGGAAAGTCAAAAATGAAGATTCTGAGTAAAAATTACAAATATTTTTTTTAGTAAAATAACCAATAAAGCCGAAAATAAAGCAATAAAAAAAATTGCATATTTTTTTTTAATTGAGTGAAAGAACAGTATAACTGCAAGTCATTATTTTTCAAATATCTTTTTTTGCAAATTTTTTTTAATTTATTTATGTACGTATTATTATCGGTTAACATAAGATCTATAATATCACAATACATAATTAGACCAAATAACCCATAGTTCTCCTTTAAAACAGTTTTTTTCGTTTTTCTCAAAATGACCATTTTGGAGATATATTGTTCTTTCACTCACCGATTCAATTGTATATCTGTATCCGAATCCAAAAGCGTAACCAAGAAAAAAAAATCTATTATATTTGTATGTACCATACTTTTAATAAAAAGAAACGTACTTGTGAAATTTGATAAAATTACTCAGCATTAATATTGACTTAACATTTTCAGCATTGGTCGGATCACTCACAATCGGCACAACATTCTTCCTCTCTCCAATATCCGGCATCCTGACCGACCGTATCGGTCTACGCCGCACCACAATACTCGGCGGGATAATATGCTCAATGGGAATGCTGCTATCTTCACTTCTATCCAACCATGTCGAAGCACTCTACGTCACTTTCGGTGTAATGTACGGTCTAGGAGCTGCGTTAGCTTATACGCCATCTCTCGCAGTTCTTGGACACTACTTCGACAAGTATTTAGGGATTGTTAACGGCGTGGTTACAGCCGGGAGTTCTGTGTTCACCGCAATTCTGCCGATGTTCTTGGACTGGCTTTTAAAGACTTATGGCCTTGAAGTGACCTTCAGGATACTTGCTGTGTTTGCAAGTTTTATTGTTATGTTCGGGTTAGTAATTAATATATACTAAACTAACTGATTTTCACTCGAGAATATGTCGATTTGATTTTTTCGTTCGAGATTTTAAATCTCGCATACCCAGGAGATTTTTCATTCGATATTTCTAAAGAAAAAAAGTCGCATTGAGATTCGAGAATACGGTATAATTTATACAGTCGGGATTCTAGTAAATAACTTAGTGACTTAATTTAGTAATCTCGAATGAAAAACAGTCACCTCCCAGAATAACTGTCAAAGTACTTAACTTCATAAACACATAATTAGAAATATTAAATTCACTATCATATTTTCAGATATTAATAATTATCATATTCTAATACCGTAAACCGGTCACTTTTTTGATAAATAGTATAGTAAGGTTTAATTTTTTTTGTCAAAAAGTGGAGCAAAGTTTCCCATAGGTCGGGGTTACTTTGCTCTATTCCAAATTTTTCATTATAACACCACTATTTAAGTAAGATGAAGTAAAATTAACCGTGTGTTTTATCGACTTTTATCTGGGGCTCACGTCTGTACACCAAAAAATACAAAATAATGTATGGATTTTTTTTTATTGTAAGAAAATGAAACTACATTCTTTATTCATTAATAAACAAAATAAAACAAATAAAAAAATAGCCAACAGTGTGTTTTAATTAAAAATTGATGATAGTTCTGTAACAGAGAAAAAACCTCTCTTGGAGATTTTCTTGGGAGGCTTAATGCAGCCTACGAAATCGGACCATGTCAATTCATCCTGTTTCGAGGGCCATTTTCCGGGATTTTTGCTTCGAATTAATGGTAACTTTTCTGTCATCAAAATCTACAAGCATTGTTGCAAGGCTTCAGGTGTATAATCACAATACCGCCTTGACCCCAGCTGTCTTTTATAGTTTCTGGGCATTTCTGTAACAAAAAAACGCAAATACAAAATAAAAAATATATATAAAAAGCAATAATACATTTAAATTATATATTATTATTCAAAATTTAACTTAAAATTGTTTTTTCTCTGAATTTTAACGTCTTTTGGGGTTGTTTTACTCTGGAGCAAAGTAACCCCAAAATACATTAAAATCTGTCTGTTCAGAGAGAAAATAATTTTAAGTTATTAAGTATCATCAAGGAATGGTAACTTCATCTAAAACATTATGCTAAAAGGATATATAAACTAATTTATAAACACTTACTTGATAGTTATGAAGGAGAACTGGTACACACACCAAATTTTGCACATTAAAAAATTACAGTTTATTCGACGACCACTTTACTGACTCGCTGTTTCTTCAATAATGAACGTACACCGATATTTTTGGCAACAATCACATTACAAAAACACATTTCAATAACTGCTACATTTTGTTTGGTAGATATGTATCATATATAATCGTAAAGCTACATTTAAAATCTTTTTGCTAATGGTGCAAAGTAACACCCACTGGCGCAAAGTTACCCCGGTTTACGGTACCATACTTTTCTTTTGTGAAATTTATGTTAAAAGTTTATGTTAAAAATTAGTTACACTTTTGTCGTGACATTTTGAGCACAGTTCCCTGTGTCATTTTTTTAAATCTGTATTATATCGTATATTATTGCAAATTGCTTTGAGCCCCATGATGGACTGAATTTGTCTAATTTTTATCTTCAATCTAAAGCACTAAATGGAAAAGGAACCTATGCTTTGCTGAAGCAACGGACCTGTTCAACGAGTTTTAGAAACCCAGGGGAGCACAATGAGCCCTAGTGACCTAAGTGCCGGAGCCTCGGCTCCACCCCTCTTACAAAATTCATTCAAAAAAGCACTAAATTGAAATAAAGTGAAAGTGATTCTATTCGTTAAGATATGCCTAGATATATTGACTATCTTTCAGAAATATTTTAAAAATAATAATAAATTTAAATATATGTTTCAGATTTCTGTTCAAACCAGTATCGAAATTAAAAAAAGGCGACACAAAAAAATTCATCAACATTGAAATATGGAAGAATCCAAAATACCTTATATGGTCAACGGCCATTCCAATTGCCTTATTCGGTTACTACGTGCCTTACGTCCACTTATACAAATTCATATCAACAGTATACCCCACGTCTAACGGAAACCTACCAGTCATCTGTATTGGAATCACTTCCGGTATCGGCCGACTTATATTCGGATACATCGCAGACATACCAAAAATCAATCGAATATTCCTACAGCAAATAGCTTTCGTAGTTATAGGCACATGTACATTGCTTCTACCATTTACATCCCAATTCTGGAACCTGATATGCATATCACTTGCATTAGGCCTTTTCGATGGCTGCTTCATCTCACTTCTAGGCCCTATAGCCTTCGAAATTTGCGGGCAAACTGGCGCAACTCAAGCGATAGGGTTTCTTCTTGGATTTTGTTCGATTCCTTTAACCGTTGGGCCTCCGATAGCTGGATTGCTATATGATAATTATGGGTCTTATGATTTGGCTTTCATTTTAGCGGGGATTCCTCCTCTTGTAGGCGCAACTGCGATGTTCCTGGTTAGGTGTACGAGTGGAAGAAGGATAAGAGATGAAGAAAAGAATAGGATTTTTGAAGAGGAGTTAAATAGACAACCGTTGAATCAAGATTGGGGTGCAGCTAAGAGTGTTACTTTAGCTAAAGCAGGTATGGAATCGTCTATAAATTGGGGCTTGAGAGTGGCTGAGAATTTTGAAAATCGTAGATGCTATACGTATAGTGTATTATGATTTATTTTGGTCTCATTCGTTTTTAAATTATCTTTCATGTAAATCATTACATCAAAGTCATTCAGAAGCCAAAACGATTAAGTCAGTGGGTTATTTATACTAGCCCATTAACGCCCGCCGTATACATTTCATTTTATAACTAGTGCTGCTGTCTATGGATATTAATTCACAATATTTCATTAAAAATTAGTTGGTAGAAGTGCAACAAACAAAATGTGTTTACTAGAGCTTGCGATTTCGAATTTTGTTCAGATTTAAATATACATATAACATGCCTTTTAAATGTAATTTATCTAAATAAGAATATCAGAAAAGCAGTCTCACACAAAATAGACTTCATATCTGCCCAATTTACTCGTTTGAGTTCACACTGTTATTTTTTTTCTAAATATTAAAAAAAAGTTTGCGTTGTACATTTAGTTAACCCTCAGACCGACACCTATTCTAATTCGGTCCGAAGGTGTACTTTTTATATGTCCTTATAGCAATCCTTTCTAAGGACTTTTCGTGATAATTGTTTTATAAATCGATAGCCAAAAAAATTTAGGAAGCTACCTGGAAGTATAAGTCGCTAGCTTAATTAGAAATATATTTAATTTACGATTGAAAACGAAAAAGGTCTGGCTGGACCCGGGTGTCGGTCCGAGGGTTAAATATATTGAATATGTACTTAATTTCCTTAAAAAATTTTTTTGCATGTTTTTGTTTTCTTTTGGGCATTAATGGGTTAGTATAATAAGCAGTGGATAACTAAGGAAGGTTGGGGCTCGGGAGGAATGTTATTAAACCTTCCTACCCTTAAAATTTTAGTTTTGAATTTCGAATAATAAAAAGAATAACATTTTTAGGGTCCCCTTGACAAACAAAAGCCCGGGCGACCCCCTCTCTTGGTCAGATACTGATAATAAGTACCTACTAATTAAGGATACTACAAAAATTTCCCTTGACAAACAAGGGCCCGGGCGACCCCCTCTCTTGGTCAGATACTGATAATAAGTACTAATTAAGGATACTACAAAAATAAATTGATTTAATCGCTTAGGCAACTGAGATCACAAAAATGTATTTTCATAATTTTAATAATTTATTAATCAAAATTCTATAAAAAAAATTCATGTTATAGACGTCCAACATTCTTTTTCCTCAATTTTAATACATTTTTATTTATTGTTATGTCCTTATTTTATGTGAATATATACAGGCTGTCCCAAAAATCTATTTTGATGAATTTCTGGCATTACATTTTTTATGGTGTTTAAAAGGCTCTACACTCTACATATTGTTTAAAAAAATCAAAAAAATTATTTTAGTGAGTTTAAATATTATTTAGTACTTTATGGAATAAAATAAAAAATATATAAAATATACTGTAAAATAAAGTATAATATTCATGAAAAAAATTAGAACTCGAGATTTCAACGGAATTACATGTTTTGAGGGTCCATGAATCGAGTTCGGTTATTATCCCAATGACGTCTGTGTGTCTGTCCGTCGGTCTGTGAACGCTCTACAGCCAAAACGGTGAATTCTTGTATACAGTATAGGTGCACCTCCTATTTTTGAAGAACATAACTAAACCGAAAAAGGATTACTTGTTAATTTTTGATTTTTTCAATTATTTTTGAAACGGTGCATAATAGAAAAAAATATTTTAAATAAAACTTGTACAGATTATTGTAATCATCATTTATGTTCTGACCTATATTTCGATATTACTAACCGTTAATGTTTTTTTTATGGTTTATTTGGACAGAAAAAATTATATGTATGCAATTTATTTTCATTTTTGAAAAATACAAAAATTATAATTTCATTTCATCATTAAACTTAGTATTTTAAAAAAGAATGAAGAAAACACTGTATTATTATTTAGTGTGCAGCTTTAATATTAGTATAATTATTTTTGTATTTTTGTTGTTTTTATAACAATAAACTATATTTTGTTTTTATTTTTATTTTCTATCCTATTCTTTTTAACTTAATTGTTTATAATTTTGTAGAAAAAAACTTGAACCTGATAACTTAACTATCTTTATCTTTAGATAACTTGTACATATTTTAGTAATTTTATTTGTAAAGTATAAAGTATTTAGTTAATAATAAAATATTTTTATTTTTGTTTCCATTTTATACATTAAATTTATTCTTGTCTATAATATATAATTTAGAAGTCTAGAATCCTTATTTCTTTCTGATTTGATTTTCCTTCTAAATCCTTTTGTATCTATTTACTTACTAATTATTTTGTAGATTTGAATTAGATTTCTTTAATTACTTACATATTAATTTAGTTTTTGTATTGTAATTAACATATAAATATAATTATATGTATTAATTCAGACATTAATACTAATTATATAAATTTGTAGATCCTATTAATTTGTAGAATAGAATAGATTTTCTAGAAAAAGATTTTATTAAATAAATTAATAACTAAAGTATTTGTACTTTAGAAAATAAATGCAATAACATGTTCTACAACAGAATAAAAATATTATTATTATTATTAATGTAAATATGTTATACTTTGTCTGTTTGTTTGTTCTGACTTTACATGAAAAGTACTAAACCGATTTTAATGGGACTTTCATGGTTCGGAAGTCTAGCTTCCAAAAATTACTACTAAGTAAAATTTGAAAAAAAAATGAAAAGGGTATTCAATGGTAGTTGTGATGTAAATAAACCAACAATTTATATTGAATAATAAGATCAGGCACGTATTAAGAAAAATGTACAATTAAACTTTCTAATAAAAATGTATAAAAGTTAAAATAATCACATTTTGGGTAAATTTTATTCCATATCCAGTTATATGAAATTATTTTGAACTCTTTAATGAAAATACTGTTGCATATTTTTTTTAAATTAAAGTGGAAACTTTTATTTATGGATTTTTTTAAAATCTTTCGGAATTGAACATTAAAATTTTATCGAAAATATAAAAAAATGAATTCAAGTTGACTAAACGTATGATAAAAATGTAAATTCCTATTCGAAAAAAAGTTGTTATCTCGATTTTACGAAAAATATCCAATCGTACATTTAAAATGGGGCAGCCTGTATAATATAAACATGTAATAAACTATGAATGACCTCCTTTATAATACAATTTTACATAATATTCTAATAAAAACAAAAAAATATATAGCAAAAACTATTTTACAGAATCTCTATCCGACATGGACCCAAGATCTCATCCTGAAGGAGAAGAAGCAGAAGAAGCTGTTTGAAGAAACTCAACATACATACACTCAGCACTCTGCTATACGACCATCCACTACACGACCGCTCCGTTATACAATGTGCCGACAGTTCTAACCAACGCCCTTCTCCCATCCCCACCATAATACCAGCGTGACTGCTATATTTATGCGCGTTTAAATTCACCAATCAACGTTAAAGTCGGCGGTGCCCCTCTAGCCGTCGTGTAGTGGAAACTTTGAATTATTGATGCCGTCGTATAGCAGAATGCTGAGTGTATTTCGAATATTGAAGCATTTGTTATAATATTACAATTACCATATCCGATATTTGTATTTTAAACATCGAAACGCGGGGGGGGGGGGGGGGGGGCAAAGAGGTGCTTATAACCTTCTAAAATAGGAACTTTTATTGCAAAAAATCTTTTTTTTGCATATTTCAAAGGGAAATATGCAAATTGTATATGTTTATACTTATTTTTAATTTTTAATGAAAGTACTTTAACTTTTGTTATATTCATGTAGTATAAACCCTATACTATAAATTATGTATTATTTAATGCATTATATGATTTTTGTTTATAAAAATAAAAGTAATAAAAAATAAATAAAATGTAATTTAATATTATTTACTAACTAAAGGATGTCCATAAAACAGAACCTACATTCATCACTCTAAACGACTACCATCCTATTAACGACCGCTCTGAGAAACGTTTGGCCAACCGCTCCATTTAACAACCTTCCCCTATCCCAACCACAATACTACCGTGACTGCTATATTTCTGTGAGAAATTTAAATTTGGACCCCGCAGAATCCTTATGGGAAAGGGGTTTCGGTCAAACTCTTTGAAATTTTGGATTCTGATAGTCCTTGATGAGTAGATCTTAGGCACTAAGTCCTAAAAACTCAAACTTTTAAGATATAGCCCTCTGAAGTTGGGGATCATGATTGTCTTTAATTTGCAATAAAAAAATTTGTAGAACCTTAATTTTCGCATAACTTTTTGTATGTGTTCCCAAAGACATCTATAATCGATTGCCACCATAAAAAGTCAACTTTTCAATTCATTGAGAAATGACAACACTTAAATCTTATTGTCACGTTTTTTTTAATTATAAACAAATCCAATTGTTTTATAATAAAAAAACCTAATAATAAGATTTAAGTACTGCCATTGGCTAAAGAATTTAAAAGTTTACTTTTTTATGGTGACAATCGATTATATAAGTCTTTGGGAACACATACAATTAGTTGTGCGAAAATTAAGGTTCTACAAATTTTTTTATTGCAAATTAAAGGCGAGCATGATCCCCAACTTTAGAGGGCTATATCTTAAAAGTTTGAGTTTTTAGAATTTAGTGCCTATTGACACTTTTAATCTACTCATCAAGGACTATCATAATCCCAAATTTTCAAAGAATTTGACCGAAACCCCATTCCCATAAGGATTCTGCGGGGTCCTTCGACGTTAAAGTCTTCTATGTACATATGTGGTGGTGGGGGAACGATTGAATTACAGATGCCGTCGTTGTTCGGAGTGATGAGTGTAATTATAAATTAATGTTTCCAGAGATACAAAAAAAACCTAAATGTCAAATTTAATAAATGAACAATACTCTAACTGACATTTATTGTATGTAATTTATGTTACGAATAATAAATACAACTGAATTGGACACTGTCCATTATTTTAAGATGGTTAATTTCACCACAAATAATGGTGTATTTCAGATAAAATTATGTATGCATGTAAAATAAGGTAAGCAAAAGTATTTTTTTAAATAAAACTCAAAAAAGTATCAAACTTATATGACATTTCATTTTTATTTTTATATTTGCATTCGCAGTAAGTTGGTTTTCACAGTTTTTACTCAAGGTGAGTAAATATACTTTACATACATTTGTATTTACTTCCTATTCATGAAATTATCAGTCAAAAAAACTCCAAGAAAACTCTCATATAAGTTTGATACCTAATTTGTGAATGCTTGCTAGCTAGCAAATTTTTATGATACCGGACATACCTAATTCAATTTTATACAAAAAAAAACCGTTACTATAAAACTACGTGCTAACTGAGAACATTTATTCATTTAAATACTTTTGTCCAGTTCACCTTTTTACATATCTCATCCCCGCAAAAAAGTGTCACAACTCAAAAAATATAGTTTTGAGGAAATAGGAATAAATTAAATTATAACACTTAAACTAAAAATACACCTTAACCACAAAATTTATGTCACTTGACACGTGTTTCGACTTCACAAGAAGTCCTCATCAGGAGCCTAACGATTCCAGACTGATACAGTCTTGGTCAGAACCTATATATATATACTAAAAGGACTTATCACGCTTCAATGATTCAGACCAATCAACGGCAAGGTCTAGAAGGATTGAAGCTGGGATAGGTCCAGTACCTCCATTAAAAATACTATTCTTATCCCTCAAGATTTCTAAGCTTTCTGCTGCGTCTAATTGATTATTATTGCATGTTTTAATTCATTTTAAATTATTAATGTCTGTTTTATGATTTAATGTAGTCATATGATGAGCTACGCTAGATTTATCCACCCGATTGTATTTAAGGTGAGCCATGTGCCATGAGCCTTGTGAAGTCGAAACACGTGTCGAGTGACATAAATTTTGTGGTTAAGGTGTATTTTTAGTTTAGGTGACTAAGAAACCACAGTTTCTCCGTTTTTCAAGCAATAAATTATAACAGTTTAGGCAAATCAAAATTGTAAAGGTAATCTTAGGTAGTATAGAAAAAGGACTGATACACAGTATTTAATTAATTTAAATATTTCAGTATTCCTGTGATATTTGAAAAATAGTAACTATTAAAATGAGTGATTAAGTTTTAAAAAAATAATAAATGTGACATTTTTTTAGAATATGCTAGTTTTGACGGTAAGTACAGAAGTACATTAATGACAATTTTTAGTAGAAATATATAGTAATTTGGAATCAGTCTACATATTTATCTCAAATATGACATTTTTTGAGTTGTGACACTTTGTTTGCGGGGGTGCGATATGTAAAAAAAAACATCAATAAAGCAATATTATTTCAGATATGGAGTTCCATATATCAATTGTACTTATATTAATCATCTTAAACACTGTTAACATCGAGGGAGCCAAATCTTTGAGACACCTATGTGATAAATATGCTAATAAGATAATATACTGTGAAGGTCCAATATTAAAAATGATACAAGAATCAAATATTTTCGAAGATGACAAGACATTTGTTGATATGCCAATGAAACGTGACCTTTATACAGTCTACCAAGATTATTTAATGAATTTATACGACAAAAAGGTTAACAAAATACAACTGAAAGAATTTCTAAGAAGAAATTTTGAATCTCCAGGTTCTGAATACGAAATTTGGGAGCCAGATGATTGGAGAGAATATCCCAATGCCCTTTATAACATCGATGATCCCGAGTACAGAAAGTGGGCACACGATTTAAACAAAATGTGGCCTTCGTTAACGAGAAAGATAAAAGATTCTGTAAAAATTAATCAGGATAAATATTCTTTGATCTATCTCCCGTACCCTATAGTTGTTTCCGGCGGAAGAACCAGAGAATTGAGATATTGGGATTCGTATTGGATAGTAAAAGGACTCCTTCACTGTGGAATGTACAAAACTGCAAAAGGAATTTTAGAAAACTTTTTTTACTTGGTAAAAAAACATCAGCATGTTCCTATAGGTAATCGTATATATTATTTAGGGCGTGCTCAACCCCCTTTACTAATTTACATGGTCAGAGATTATGTCGAAGCAACTGGAGACTATGACATGATATACCATAACATACAACAAATAGAATTTGAAATAAGACAATGGATGACATTTTGTAAAAATGAATCGAGGAATATTGGCGGTATAGAATACAGTTTGAAATGTTATTTCAATCAAAATGTAACTGGCCCAAGACCCGAAGCTTATAATATTGATACAAAACTTGCAAAACGTTTAAACGGTGATGATTTACAAAAGCAGTTTTATTATTTCCAAAATGCGGCGTCAGAATTATATGGGATTTATCGACCAGATGGTTAGACACAATGAAGTACGATGTAGATGAAAATTTAACAAATTTTGGTCCTATGGAAACCAATATGATACATAAATACTTAGCAGTTGATTTACATTCAATATTTTATGGATACTTGCAATTATTGATTAACTATAACGAAATAGCGAATAATATTAAATCGCAAAGTAGACTACAAGAAATGGCAGCTTATATAATAAAATTGGAAACAAAGAAATTCTGGAATGAAGAACAAGGTTATTGGTTTGACTTTGATGATACAACATATGAACAACGACGATGGTATTACTTATCAGGTATATTACCATTGTATACAGACGCGTACGATACAGGCAGATCAAATGTTTTTGAGCGAGTTGTAAAGTATTTAAAATCAAATAATCTTCTGGATTATATAGGGGGTGTGCCAGTATCTTTGTTCCATTCATCTGAGCAATGGGATTATCCGAATGTTTGGCCATCGTATCAGTACTTCTTGATAATGGGTTTGAGGAAATCTCCCCGTCAAGAAGATAAAGATTTAGCTAAAGAAATTGCTCGGAAATTCTTGGAATCTACTTACCAAGCGTATCGTACAACGGGACTGATGTTTGATAAATATGATGCGAATAAGTTTGGTGGCGAAGGTTCAGGTGGTGATTATTTGTCTCAGTTTGGGTATGGACCAACGAATGGAATGATTTTAGATCTGTTGATCACTTATGGGACAGAATTGTATAGATATGATGTTGTACCGAGGGCTGGGTTGACTCATGCTACTGAAGCCTCGGCTGATAGATATTATATAAGATATTTGTTGTTATTTATGTTATCATTAATAGTGATATATTTTAAATTAAGAACAATTTAATAAAGTTATTATATTTTATGTTTTATTATATTTTGTTTAATATTGGCTGCGTTTAACGAGTCAGCAGTCAGCTATGCTGAGTATGCTGACAGTCAACTACCCCAAATTCTTTAAACCGTTTGCTTACAGTCAGCAAGCCACCAGCTTCAATTTGATACACGTGACGGTAAATATGGGGTTTATTCGAATTATAATGGTTAGTTGCTATGTGTACGGTAAGAGGACGCCACAGGGGCATTTATTGAGCATTTACATATAAATAATTTATTAATACAAATATGCCCGGTATTATCAACCAATTTAAAGCTCCTTTAGCGCTAAATGTTCCTTTAAAGTAAATTTGATGTATTACAAACGTGATTTAAACCAATATTTAAGATCTCAATGAAAAATAGACTTAATATACGTTGTAAAGAAATACTGCAGATAATTTAAAATCTATTAAATGTATTATGCTTGCATCTGTTGATAATATGACAGTTAGTTAAAGGCGCATTTAGTTAAAGTGAATAATACTGGGCGATAGTATCACAAAAAAAATAGTTTAAAATTCTGGATTTCTTTGAAAAGATATACCAATAAATAAATAATGTTGAATTTTTTATCGAATTTGAGTACATTACGATACATAATTGGAATAAAAATGATCACTTATAAGTTATTAATTTTTATAAATATTGTATCTAGAATATCTTTGTATGTTCAATCATTGTAGTCGGATAAGTATTAAATATTTAACATTGTTTTATTGATTATACGTCTAGCACACTGTAAAAAAGATTTGGTTTCGAAAAATTTTGTTTTTAATTAATATTCGGAACACATGTACATACCTACATTATTAAAGGTAGTTAATTATTGACCAATTTAAATAAAAATCGATGAAGTATTCAGATTAACTGCCTGTCATTGGTTAACCATTTAATTTTCATACAATTTTAATAAAAAATATTAATTCGACATTTTTATTTATACGCACCTCGTTATTATGTCGTATATATTGAATTTTTTGACAACTTTAATCAAAATCATTTTTTTTCTGCTATACAAATGTCAAAATGACATTTAAAACGTCAAAGTGACATTTAATATGTCAAAGTAAATAGCAATTTTAAAAAACAAATGACGATTTTTTTAAAGCAAATTGAGATAAATCTTTGTAAGGGAATATTTTACAACAAACATAGGTAACCTATATTATAGAAAGTTTAATGCTCTACAAAAAAGGTCCTACACAATTTTCACGTAACATGTGTCTTTCTTGAGATATCTTCAAATAAAAAAAAATATTTTGTGATGTTACCCCTCCCCCTTACACACGATTTTAATAATTTTGAAATGGGACCGTCCTCAAACCAGACCCAACCAACCAACCAAGTTTCATTAATATCGGTTCAGTGGTTCATGAGTTAAGCGTGTGACAAGGATTGGGGGACAGACAGACAGACACGGAACAAAAAGTATTTGTCTTGACCTGAAACGGATAGATCCGGTAAAATTTTTAAACTCGGAGAATAAATTTTTTTTCTCGTTTTAAAACGATAACAAAGTTTCTCGTATCTTCGATATTGCGAGGAAGTAACATAACAAAGTATAAAAATCAAGTAGGTACGTGTGTAAAGAAATGTAATTGTTTATGGTGATTTATGGAAGAACTGTCATTTATAAAGAAATAAGATAAGATCATCAATGTTTATTTAAAATCTGGTAAGTGTTTTAATATACTTATTTGTTACGATTATGTGTACACTGCTGTGCAAAAGTCTTTGGACACCTGTGATTTTAAATGTAAATATACAGATTTCAGTCAATGAAAATCCCCAAAATAGCGAAAAGAATATGTTTACTCGCAGTCAAAATAGTAACAAAACAATTTATCGTTAACCTGAAAGACACTGTGCATCAATACTTGTAACTTGAGTAAATCTGACCTTTCAGTCATATAATTAAAAAAATTTCCTTAACTTGGAAAATCGTAAATGCTGTATTTTAGATATGCTAGGATTATTACAAAAGTTGTAATTAAGAACTCTTATCAACCATTTTTACAGTTTTATATTTTTACAATACGCAAAAAAATGAGTGTCCAAAGACTTTTGCACGGTGTGTACATGTTACCAATATGTTGGATACAATATACAACTTTCAGTAATGTAGCTTCAAGATTATGGAAGGTTAAAAGAAAATCCTATTCTCCAAAATAATTTTATTTTATTTTTATATTCAATATTAGAACATTTTTATAATTTATAATAGAGTAAAGTCAGTATATATGGAACAGGCGGGTAATATGGACACCTCCTTAAGGTAGTTGGTCCATCATAATGTGATCACATTAGGTACATATTTTTAATTTAGAGAAATGATCATGGCAACGCTGTACATTATCTACTATTAACTACTTGTCAAATGATTATATTTTATCATCTAAACTACCACAGAATATATTAATAAATTAATGAAATCGATTATAATTCCCTTCAAACCACTTATCATATTTTGTAAAAAATTATTTCATTATTTCCTGTATTTTTTACTATAATCAAATGAATACGTTGTTGCCACATTGTCAACAATACTGTAATTAATGTGATGGTTTGGTAGTTAAATCTGGTTAAATCTTAAAAACGGGATGGTCAATAATTCCAATTTTTTGTATACTGTTTTCTTTCATATAAATATACAACATGTCAGTTTTTGATAAAAATCTGACGCTATGTTTATATTTTATCTAATAAAACGTTACGTTGGTGTACGGTTAGTCCATATTAGCTGTGTTAAAAATATAAACTTTGAGATCATTTTTCATGACTTTGAGATGGTCAATTTTAATAAAAATGGGCTATTTTTCAGATATTATTCTAGGGAATATTCCTATGCAATTTAAACAAAATCTGACGAAAACATGTTTACGGACCAACTACCTTAACTATTAACCACCTATTAACTCGGTATGTCAGTTGACATTATAGTGTTTTAAGTACTGATATGTCTTTGAGAACAATTTAATTAAATTTGCTATGTGTGATTGTTTTTGTTAACGTAAATTAGTTTAAATTTTGATTGTATTAAAATGTTTAAATTTTTTATATTGCTATTTATTTAAAAATTTAGGCATAGTGTTTGGTCGTATAGACAGTACTTTGAATCCACGTAATAATTGTTGCCTCGGGAAAAACTTTTTTTTTAAATACACGTGGTTGCGGGTATTATGGAATACGACTATGAAGTGATTTAATATTTAGTGTTGAAACATATGAATTTCGTTTCGAAATACACACGTTTGTAAAAATATTGAAATTAAGTAAAATCTCAACTTGGACTGTTAAATGTCCAAATAGAAATGCAATGCTAATGAAATGTTTACGTTGTTGCAGATAATGTATCTGGTAATAAGAACGAGTCTACTCCTGTGTTTTAGTTTTAACGTCGCCGTCGTTTATAGCTATTATGATAGAACACAATGTAGAGAATTAGAAGTAAACTATATCTACTGTGAAGGTCCAATATTACAAATGGTTCAAGAATCGAAAATATTCGATGACGATAAGACATTCTTAGACATGCCGATGAGATACGATTTTGATACTGTATACGAAAGCTATCTCAATAAAACAAACAAAGGAAGTCGACGCATGACGAGACCTGAAACTATTAGTTTTGTAAGAGAAAATTTTGAACCTATCGGAACCGAATACGAAAAATACGAGCCAACGGATTGGAGAGAATATCCCAATTTTCTTTTAACGATTGACGATCCTGAATACAGAAAATGGGCGCAATACATTCATGGAATGTGGCCGTCTTTGACGAGGAAAATAAAAGATGATGTTAAATTGAATAAACAGAGATACTCGCTTATGCATCTCCCACATCCGTACATTATTCCCGGTGGGAGGTTCAGAGAAATGCGTTATTGGGACTCTTATTGGATACTTAAAGGGTTGCTGCATTCTGGTATGATAAACACTGCAAGAGGTATGTTACTCAACTTTGCTTACTTAATTAATACAACTGGTCATATTCCAATTGGGAATAGGGTATATTATCTAGATCGTTCACAAATGCCAATTTTCACTTACATGGTAAAGGATTACATTGAAGCAACTGCAGATTATGGGTTCATTCGTGAACACCTAGATGAAATGATATATGAAATCGGGGGTAATTATGCAAACTGTTTTCAAACATTCCCACATGACCCACCGCTTCCGGGTGAAAAACCTATTTATTTGAGTTGTTATTACATAGATAGCCATCAACAAAAACTTCCGAGGCCAGAATCGTACAACGTAGATATGGAAATAGCTAATCTCATAACAGATGAGAAAAGAAGAAATAAGTTTTTTTGTTCGCAAAGAACAATCTCGCAGTCCATGTGGGACATGTCGTCACGATGGTTTGACAACATCACTGAGGCCGGCGATCCAGCAGAGAACGTATCTTATTTCGGTACAAGTAATATGAATAACCGTGGGCTCTTTATAGATTTGGTAGATATGAGTTCACTTATGTATGGAGCGTTTTCGAATGCTGTGTTTTACGGAAAATTGGCAGATATGGAAGATAGTAATGAACAATTTAAAGATTTTATGCGCTTGTTACTCATTGCGAATAAGAAAATTCTATGGAATGAGGAAAAAGGGATTTGGTCCGATTCCGAAGCATATGGAGGTCCAAAACGAGCATTCTACTTTCTGTCACACATTATGCCACTTTACACTGACTTTTACGATATGGACAAAACAGAGGTATACAAAAAGGTAGTGGGTTATTTAAAATCTAAAGGTGTCTTCGACTTTGTTGGAGGTGTACCAGTGTCTTTGTTTCAATCGGGTGAACTTTGGGATTTCCCAAACGTGTGGCCATGTTACCAGTATTTATTAATAATGAGTTTGAGGAAATCTCCACGCCAAGAGGACAGAGATCTCGCTAGAGATGAAGCTCGAAAATTTCTTGAATCCGCTTACCACGCGTACATTAATACAGGGTGGATGTTTGAAAGATACGATGCGACTAAAATTGGTACAGAAGGTACAGGGGGAGATTATTCGACACAATATGGATTCGGTCCGACGAATGGGATGATTTTAGATTTGTTAGTAACTTATGGGTCTGAGATATTCAGATACGATGTTGTTCCAAGATCTGGATTAACACCTTCTATTAAAGACTCGGCTATTATATGTTATTTAAATAATACATTATTAATAATTATCATATGTTTTCAATTATATTTTAGAGTAATTAATAATGAGTAGAAATCCAACATATGTTATTGTTTAATAGAATTGATCTAAGCACATTTAATAAAAATGATATATCACCTACTATATTGTAATTTATAAAACACATATCGTCGCTTATCTAACAACACCGCTCAAGTCATTTTGACCAACTGTACAGAAGAACGTAAAAACCGTGTATTTTTTATAAGCTAATCGACTTGCGCGCTGTCACTATTTTTTGAATTTTGGTCTCTTATTGGCTGAAACGTCTAGAATGTGATTGATAGATCGACGTACAATGAGTAGCTCTATCCAATGACAATCAAATGTAAAAACCGCTAATGTTAGATAAGCGACGATATGTATGTTTATATCTTTCAGGTTATTTAAGTATACATATCTAATCCTGACAATAGAGTTAAAGTCTATTGGACTTAACTATCATATATTATATGTAGTACTTCTACGAGTATATTGCCAATCAGGGTCGGGAAAAAGGATAAGTCTGTACGACGTGGACATATATTGTTGTCTCGCTATTTTCAAGTCAAATGATCAGTAGTGCGCGTGTGCAATCAGTGTCAAACAATATTTTAACCGGCCAAGGCCTTCTTCTGTTACTGTTTAAATATGATTCTGCGCCTGTGCAATGGAATCCATTTGATTCGACCCTCTCACTTTAACTTATCCAGTCCCACTTATAGCGATTGGCAATATAGGAGTATTACATATACAGGGTGTCCAAGATAAGCGTGCAATGCATGGGGATATCCTAAACGGTAAGAGATACAGATGTGGTTAAATCAGATGAATTATTTGTAAGAAAGGGGTGAATATTACAACATCAAAAAATATTAATAATTTGATGTGGTTTAGGCGGTATTCCCAAAAAACTGAATATTCAGAAATTCTTTAAATGACTATAACTTTTTTGGCAAATTAGATAGGTACTTTTTGTTTGCGGTTTCTTAAAGCACTTTTTTGAGTAGAATAGGCTATTTGACTAATTTTAGAAAATATTTTTAAATTATTCTTTATTACATAATAAGCACACTACATTGATATTTCGGGGAGATCTACTGTATTATCAATAAAAATCAATGTTAAAGTTTAAATTTTCAAAACTGCGTCAGAAACGCTGTTTCTATCATGGCGCTGGTCATATGGTGCGTGTGACGTCACACGCACGTAAATAAGTCATTGCCTTAATAAAACAGTGCATCTGAAGTGAATTTCATCTTTAAATTTAGTGGATAGAATGGTGTATAAATGGTGTGTAGTGCCACAATGTATAAATACGTCTATAAAAAGTCCACACAAACTGTTTGTTTCTGTTCCAAAGAATCCCAAAAGACGAAAAATGTGGTTACAATAATTGAAAAGATCCAACGAGTATTTTATTGAATACAAATGTTTTTATGTGTGAAGATCACTTTGATATAAGTAATATTTAACTAGATAGTAGCTAAAAATATCGGTTCTTATAAAACGAAATAACATCTTTTCTGAATAACTATACTACTATACACGTGATTTTTGACAATTCTGACAGCGGCCACCCGTATACTCCGTATTAACAAACATCTTTAATAGGTACCTAACCTCTTAATATGGCTTAATCTTGCAGCATATAGGATTTCAAATGTTTTATGTGGTACTTATACTGCTGTTTTCACATTTTTAAGTTCCGCAGCACAGTAATCAGCGTTATTCTTAAAAAAAGTGCAACCATAAAAGCGTCTACCTTAGATAGGTTGCTATAATCAGCTCGCACAAAATTTAATTCCATTTTGAAATTCGAAACGAATATTTATGCCACTAGTAATAAAATTTATCTAAAAACTACTTCAAAAATAGCTGAAAAATCGAATATAATACTTTGATATAATACACAGAAAGCATAAAACGCGAACTCAACATGCGTGTGACGTCACTAGAGCTGCAACCAATCACATAGCGTTCCCGTCATAGATAAAATTTCAAAAATTATTATATTTTTTTTTCGTGTAATTTGCAAAAAATATACATAATTTATTTTAAAATAAAGTGAAATATGTTCTTTTATGCTATTATCTCATAGGATGACCACAATTTGTAGTATATTTTCAATGTTGTCAAATAGCCTATTGATTGGTGTATTTAGAATTTTTATATCACTTTTAGTTTCCGAGTTACAAGCCCTAACTTTAGTTTTTCTTATGGGCCGCTAAGTTGGCTATATCATATTTGAACGTGTTTTTTGCTCTACTTTACAACGATATATCACATTATAGAAAATAAGTCGAAGTACTAAATACTGGTGATATTTATAAAGTATTTTATTACAAACATTTAAGTAAGCCATGAAAAACAAAAATTGTTAAACAAAAATCGCAATAACAACAATGAAAATAACAAATGCATATTTAATAAACTGCCTTGGCAGGCACGAGACTTTTTTATACATCATGATACCGATGTATTGATAATATGGTTAATTTTATTTTTTAACATTTGATTTTTAAATATTTTACTTACAAAATGATTTTCAGTGAATGCAATGGATGCATTATAATTTTAATAATATAATTTTAATAACAAAACAAATTGGGATTATTGATTATTGAATACATATGTTTTTATTTTCTTAGACTTCAATTTTGACAGTTGTATACTAATAAATTCCTCCATTGTCATAGATAACTAGATTATTAAAATTATTTTTAAATTAAAATTAAAATTATTATTTTTTTGGTTAATTTATAAAAGATACAAAAAAAAGATTAGAACATAAATTAAAGAAAATAACGTTCTCTACAACTTTTTTTATAAACATTTTTTTCTGATATGAACCGTTTGAAATATAAATAAAAAAAAATGATTATGTCCTTCCACAATTTTTTTTTGGGAAAAATTATTAGAATAAAAATTATAGACAATAATATTCTCTACAACTTGTATCTCAAACATTTTTTTCTAATACCTACCGTTTAAAAAATAAATCGAAAAAATTAATTTTTTTAGAAAATCGATTATTTCCTAAAAACAAATTTTGGGGGGGAAAATGGATAGAACATAAATTATAGATAAAAGTACCTTCTACAACTTTGATCTAAAACATTTTTTTTTGCTGCGCACCGTTTCAAAAATAATTCGAAAAAAAAGTTTATTTCCGTTTCCGGTTTAGTGATGGTTTTCAAAAATAGGAGGTGCACATCTAGAGTATACAAGAACCTTAAGTTTAAAATTTCATGTTCGTAAGTCTAACAGTTTTGGCTGTAGAGCGTTCACAGACACACAGACAGACAGACAGACAGACAGACAGACACACAGACACACACACAGACGTCATTGAGTTAATGGTTGTATATGATTCAGGGACCCTCAAAACGTGTAATTCCGTTAAAATCTCGAGTTCGATTTTTTTCGTGATCACTATACTTTATTTATACATTACATTTCATGTATGTATAAAAAAGTAAAAACAATAAACTATTACAAAAAAAGGTTTTTACTTTTTTTTAATAATAGGTATGACATGTGACATATCATTGTAAAGTAGAGTAAAAAATACGTTCGAATATGATATAGACAACTTGGCGGCCCATTAGAAAAACTAAAGTTAGGGCTTGTAACTCGGAAACTAAAAGTGATATAAAAATTCTGAATACACCAAATTAAGAAACCGTAAACAAAAAGTACCTATCTACTTTGCCAAAAAAGTTATGGTCATTTAAAGAAATTCCGAATTTTTAGTTTTTTTATTTTATTTTATTATTAATATTTTTTGATGTTGTAATACTCACCCCTTTCTTACAAATAATTCATCTGATTTAACCACATCTGTATCTCTTACCGTTTAGGATATCCCCATGCATTGCACGCTTATCTTGGACACCCTGTATACATGTTAACTATACTCTATTTCAGTGGTTCTTAAACTTATGTGATCTAGAGACCCCCTTTTTGAACAATTATTTTTCAGGGACCCCCATCCCTGATAGAAAAACAAAAAAGGTCGTTAGATACTTATTAATTACTGATAAATAGAAATATAAAAGTACTTTATGTAAATTATTTTTTTGCCAAAAATGTTTCACGGACCCCCGTAAAAGTTTGGCGGCCCCCCGGGGGTCCGCGGACCCCAGTTTAAGAACCGCTGCTCTATTTCATTAAGTTTGCAATGGTTGACCGTACCCGGCAACCACTGCAAACTTAAATGAAATAGAGTCTAGTACAGAAAAAATTGAGTATGCAGCTTTAATCTTATTGTTAATATATAAAACTCTTGGTGCGTAGCCATATTCACAACATATGTATGTTTTTTGGTGCTCCAGTAGGTTTATAGATTTTTTGGACCCGGTAACTGACTGTGGGGTCGAGATATACCGGGTGTCCCAGATAACTTTTCCAGCATGGGGATCTCAGTATCTATAAGACATACAGGTTTGGTTAAATGAGATCAATTATTTGTAAGAAAGGGGTGAGTATTACTACAAAAAAAAATATTAATAATTCTATGTGGTTTAGGCGGTATACCCAAAAAACTGAAAATTCGGAATTTCTTTAAATGACTATAACTTTTTTGTCAAACTAGATAGGTATTTTTTGTAGACGGTTTCTCAAAGCACTTTTTTGTGTAGAATCGATTGGTGTATTTAGATTTTTTATATCACTTTTAGTTTCCGAGTTATGAGCCCAAACTTTAGTTTTTCTTATAGACCGCTAAGTTGGCTATGGCATATTTGAACGTGTTTTTTACTCTACTTTACAACGATATGTCACACGATACATTAATTTCAAAAATAAGTCGATGTACTAAATGCCAGTGATATTAATTAAGTATTTTATTACAAACATTTAAGTGAGCCATGAAAAACAAAAATTGTAAACAAAAATCACAATAACAACAATCAAAATAACAAATGACTATTTGAAAACAATTAACTATTTAAAAAAATACATTATAATTTTTTTTTTTCGAAAATAAGTATGGCAAGTGACATATCGTTGTAAAGTAGAGTAAAAAACACGATCAAATATGCTATAGTCAACTTAGTGACCCATAAGAAAAACTAAAGTTAGGGCTCATAACTCGGAAACTAAAAGTGATATAAAAAATCTAAATACACTAATCGATTCTACACAAAAAAGTGCTTTGAGAAACCATCTACAAAAAATACCTATATCTAGTTTGACAAAAAAGTTATAGCCATTTAAAGAAATTCCGAATTTTCAGGTTTTTGGGTATACCGCCTAAACCACATAGAATTATTAATATTTTTTTGTGTAGTAATACTCACCCCTTTTTTACAAATAATTCATCTCATTTAACCAAACCTGTATCTCTTATAGATACTGAGATCCCCATGCTGGAAAAGTTATCTGGGACACCCGGTATACGAAAATGAGAAACCGTAAATATTATAGAATTCGTTATTCAATGGCTACTATGTTTTTATATAAATAACAGTTTTATGCTGTGACGTCATGGAAACAAAACACGACTTGATAAATTTATAATTTATAATAATTTAATGATATGTCATTGGTGCATTTTGAAATGGCGCCACAAAATTAAATAAAATAGTTATTAAATTATTGTAATCCATTGTTATTATTATGAACGTGAAAACAAAATACTAGTGACTATTTTATCACATTTTGTGTTCAAAATGCACCAATGGCACATCATTAAATTTGACCAAAGGTTACTACAAGACTTCTAATAGGCATGTGGCCAGTAACAAAGTATCATTGAAATTATAATTTTAAATAATGGAATAGGAAAAAGATTCTAAAAAATGTATTTATTTTTATATTAAAAGCGAGATTAATATAATTTTTGTTAAAATAAAAATGCAAAATACAGCAATCCGCCACAAAGAATGACGTCACGGACCACTAAATGTCGAAAGTGATTGACTTTTATTTTACAATTAGACAAATATCAATTGCGCTTACAAGATTATTAGGTACATACCGATACCTTATTTAAGAACTTATATACTTTGGAATTCATTTTTAAGACACAAAATATTTAAATTATTGTCTAACTCTGATCATTGTTTACAAGGATTGTGACGTCACAACTCGCATATGTCACCAGCGAGCGTTTTGGCGGCAAATTGAAAATTAGTTTTATAAGAGTCAATTTTTGCGATTAAACCTTTATTTTCTGCAGAAATAAGTATTTTTTTTTAGAAATAGGAGACACGTAAGATCATCATAGAATAGTTTTTAAAATAAATCAACATGCCTATTCGTCCTCTGTTAATTTTCCTATCATGGCTTAATCAAATTGAAATGCCAAACTCAACCATTCAACCCAGTTTTATTAATATCGGTTCAGTGCTTCATGAGGTATGCGTGTGACAAGGATTCAGGGGACAGACACACACAAAGAGACAAACAAGCACGGAACGAAAAATACTTGTCTTTACCTGAAACGGAAAGATCAAGTAAAAATGTTGAAATCGTAGAATAATATTTTTTTATCATTTTAAAACGATCACAAAGCTTTTCGTATTTTCGATATGGTGAGGGAGCAAAATGGTGAAAGAATCGAACATATTCGAAAGCTGTAAGACATTTGTCTATATGCTAATTAAGTATGGCTTCAATTTAAAATGACTATTGAGCTCAAACAATGGTAAGTATATAATTAAGTGGGCTCTCACACCGGAGCAATATAGTAATATAGCAATATAGAAACTAGCAACTTATAACTAGCGATATTATTGCTATCGGTCAATATACATTGAATCGGACATATTTTCTCACACCAAATCAATATGAAATCGCTATATTGCTAGTTTCTAATTGGTTGTTACTTTATATTGCTCCGGTGAGAGCCCACTAAAGAGAACTGAAAAATTTTCTCGCATGACACTTTAAACCTTAGGGCTCAGTACTATACGAAATTTGGGAACCGGAAGACGGTAGATATTTTGTTTTATTACGTTTAATTTTTTAGTGTGACAAAAACGAAAGAAAAGTATAAAAATCAAGTAGGTGTGTAAATAAAATGTAATTATTTATGGCGATTTATGAATGAACTGTCATTTATAATGAAATAAGATAAAATTATCAATGTTTATTTAAAATCTGGTAAGTGTTTTAATATACTTATTTGTTACAATTATATGTACATTTTGTACATGTTACCAATACACTCAGCGTTCTGCTACACGACCATACACTACACGACCGTTCCGTTATACAATCTGTTGACAGTTCTAACGAACGTCTTTCCCAAATCCCCACCAGAATACCACCGTGACTGCTATAAATTCTGCGCGTTTAAATTCACCAATCAACGTTAAAGTCGTTGGTTGGGTGCCTCTCTAGCCATCGTATAGTGGAATTTTTGAATTACCGATGCCGTCGTACTGCAGAATAGAGAGTGTATGTTGGATACAATATACAACTGTCAGTAGTGTAGCTTCGATATTAAAGAAGGTTAAAAGAGGTAGGTACATATTCTCCAAAAGTTCGAAGAAATGGAAATATTGTAATACCGTCAAAAAATCATGTCCGAGATAAGAGCAGATTCTAATTGTACTAACTTCAAAACGTAAAGAATAATTGATTTCCGCATGGCGGCTGTGCGTATGTGTGTGTGTGTGTCTGGATGTAGAATTTTCTTCCGTTCACGATAACTACCGTAGAGATATGCACCGATTTGAATTCTTTTTGGGGAAAATTTTTGCTTTAGTGAGTACTCCAGACCTATTGATTTTGGTGCTAATCGGATTAGGGGTTTATGAAATATTTGAAATTTTGTACCTATTATCGTCTAAAAAGTAAGTAATATCTCACCAATTTTTATAAAACTTGGTACACTTGTAGTTCAATCCAATCTAAGAGCCACTTATTTCACAAGTATGCCGAAATAGCTACTGAAGAGGTGAAAACCACCCTCAAAATTTTAATTTTAAATATTAATAAATTCATGTTGCCATGGAAACAAGCGCAGTTAATTCAAATGTGAGTATTATCTCACCAATTTTGATAAAACTTGGTACACTTGTAGTTCAATCTAATTTAAGGGGCACTTATTTCATAAACGTGCCGAAATAGCCACTGAAGGGAAGAAAACCACCTTCAAAATTTTAATTTCAAATAGTAATAAATTCATGTTGCCATGGAAACAAATGCAGTTAAAATTCAAATGTCAAATAATTATTATTCTACAAAAATCTTTAAAAATTATTGTAAAAGATATTGATATTATAGAACATTGAAGTCATGTATGGTTCCCCATACCGTTTTTTTGATTGTTTTTGTTAATGTAATTTAGTTTAAATTTTTATTGTTTTAAATTGTTTAAATTTTTTATATTGCTATTTAAAAATACAGGTATAGTGTTTGGCCGTAAAAACATTGCTTTTAATCCACGTATAATGACGCTTTTTTAAGGAAGGCGGCAAAATGCTCATAGCGCGCCGACTCTAGGGTTAAGAATTCTATTTCTGCTTACTCGATCGCGTTAAATATTATCTTAAAAATCGCATTTCAAGGTCAATTGCTTCCTCGCAATATCGAAGATACGAGAAGCTTCGTTATCGTTTTAAAACGAGAAAAAAAAATTGTTCTCCGATTTCAAAAATTTTACTTTATTTATCCGTTTCAGGTCAAGACAAACACTTTTTGTTCCGTGTCTGTCTGTCTGTCTGTGTGTGTGTGTGTGTGTGTGTCTGTGTGTCTGTCCCCCAATACTTGTCACACGCTTAACTCATGAACCACTGAACCGATATTGATGAAACTTGGTTGGTTGGTTTGGTCTGGCTTGAGGACGGTCCCATTTCAAAATAATTAAAATTGTGTGTAAGGGGGAGGGGTGACATCCCAAAAGATTTATTTTTTGAAGATATCTCAAGAAAGACACATGTTACGTGAAAATGTTATAGAACCTTTTTTGTAGAGCATTGAATTCTCTATAATATAGGTCACCTACTTTTGTTGTAAAATATTCCCTTACAAAGATCTATCTCAATTTGACTTAAGAAAATCGTCATTTGTTTTTTTAAAACTGCTATTTACTTTGACATATTAAATGTCACTTTGACGTTTTAAATGTCATTTTGACATTCGTATAGCAGAAAAATAATGATTTTGATTGAAATTGTCAAAAAGTTCAAAATATACGACATAATAACCAGGCGCGTATTAAGAAAAATGTAAAATTAAAATTTTTTATTAAAATCGTATGAAAATTAAATGGTTAACCAATGACAGGCAGTTCATCTGAATACTTTATCGGTTTTTATTTAAATTGTTCAATAATTAACTACCTTTGATGAATTTAGCACGAGGAAGCACCGTGCATTTACAAGGCAGAGTATTTTTTTTTGTTATTTCGGCCCGAGAGTTAGCATACATATTTTTTATGATGCACTGAACACGAAATAACAGTATAACGTCCCGCAAAAATCATCTTCAAGGTGAATGTAAGGCCGAAAATTGAAATTATCGTTAGTTCCTACCAACAGGTTAGCACTTGGTTGTTTCTTTCTTGTGGAAGATTTACCATAATGTCAGGTATTTCGACGTGAGTATCAAGGGGACTCACGAAAATCAAGCACTTCCAAGGGATCATATTTTCGCCACACCCACGTTGTTGACCTGGGTTGATTCTTTGCGATTTTCAAGGCCAAGTTTGCCTACAAAATTTTTTTATAATTTTTTTCGTATTCAGAGCATCAAATTACGTAAAGGAACCCCCCTCAAACCGCCCTAACTGATTTTGTTATTACGGACGGGACTAGTCAATATATCGACCAGCATCTTAGTCGGGTACGCCACGTGAGAAATCAATTGATTTTATGTACAAAATTTGTAAATAAAAAAAGGTCGATTTTAACGTAAAAATCCCCGTCCTTAAAAACTTAAATGATTGATTTGGGTTTTCGCGGTTTTTAAGAAAATGATGAAACGTATCCCTAATTTCACAATATCAGCAATGTTTTATTAAACGATATAGTCCAGTAACTTTAGATTTCAACTGCGAAAAAAATACAAGTTAGTTGGACTTTTGTATACACCTTCGTTAGGGTGTTTTGAATAACGTGTCAAAAGTCCTAAACGATATCGTGCCGGCGTTGCAAGATATTGAAGGTCTAACGTTCCGAAAATCGGTTATTTGCGAATATCTCGCTTCCTATGGCTCAGGGGTATATGAGGGTTATTATATAAATTGTATTTTATTAAATTCTCAATAAAAAAGGTTCTATCAATTTTTTTTTAAGAACAACCGTTTTCGTGGTAAAACGTGTAGAAACTATGGCTATGCATTCGCATATCTATGCATACGGCATAACGCACTCTATAACATAGTCCAGACTATTTGTATGTGAAAAACTTATAGGAAAAAAATTAAAGACTAGACAATTCTCTATAAGGTGTATCAATAGGATATATTAAAAAAATATTTTTAACCAATTTTAATCACATTTTGTAAAACTACACATATGGCGATTTATGAAAAATAACCATTTCTGTCAAATTGGAGTCATGGGTAGTTATATTGGTGTGGAATGCCTCTTATCTATTTAATATTTAGTGTTGAAACATAAGAATTTCGTTTCGAAATACACACGTTTGTAAAAATATTGAAATTAAGTAAAATCTCAATATGAATACTCCGTTAAATGTCCCAATAGAAATGCAATGCTAATAAAATGTTTACGTTGTTGCAGATAATGTATCTGGTAATAAGAACGAGTCTACTCCTGTGTTTTGTTTTTAACGTCGCCATCGTTTTTGGCTATAATGCTAGAAAAAAATGTAACGAAACTGCGGTAAACTATATCTACTGTGAAGGTCCAATATTAAAAATGATTCAAGAATCGAAAATATTCGATGACGATAAAACATTCATAGACATGCCGATGAGATACGATTTTGATACTGTATACGAAAGCTACCTCAATAAAACAAACAAAGGAAGTCGACGCATGACGAGACCTGAAACTATTAGTTTTGTAAGAGAGAATTTTGAACCTACGGGATCCGAATACGAAAAATACGAGCCAACAGATTGGAGAGAATATCCCAATTTTCTTTTAACGATTGGCGATCCTGAATACAGAAAATGGGCGCAATACATTCATGGAATGTGGCCGTCTTTGACGAGGAAAATAAAAGATGATGTTAAATTGAATAAACAGAGATATTCGCTTTTATATCTCCCATATCCGTACATTATTCCCGGTGGAAGGTTCAGAGAAATGCGTTATTGGGACTCTTATTGGATACTTAAAGGGTTACTTCATTCTGGTATGATAAACACTGCAAGAGGTATGTTACTCAACTTTATATATTTAATTAAAACAGTCTATCATATTCCAATTGGGAACAGGGTATATTATCTAGACCGTTCACAAATGCCAATTTTCTCATACATGGTAAAGGATTACATTGAAGCAACTGCAGATTATGGGTTCGTTCGTGAACACCTAGATTCAATTAAGTATGAAATCAGGGATAATTATGCAAACTGTTTTATTTCTTACCCACATTTACCAAAGCTTCCGGGTGAACAACCAGATTATTTTAGTTGTTATTACATAGATAGCCATCAACAAAAACTTCCGAGGCCAGAATCGTACAACGTAGATATGGAAATAGCTACTCTCATAACAGATGAGGAACAAAGAAATATTTTTTTTTCTTCGCAAAGAACAATCTCGCAGTCCATGTGGGACATGTCGTCACGATGGTTTGACAACATCACTGAGGCCGGCGATCCAGCAGAGAACGTATCTTATTTCGGTTCAAGTAATATGAATAACCGTGGGCTCTCTATAGATTTGGTAGATATGAGTTCACTTATGTATGGAGCGTTTTCGAATACTGTGTTTTACGGAAAATTGACAGATATGGAAAGTAGTAATGAAGTTTATAATGATTATATGCGCTTGTTACTCCGTGGGAATAAGAAAGTTCTATGGAATGAGGAAAAAGGGGTTTGGTCCGATTCCGAAGCAAATGGAGGTCCAAAACGAGCATTCTACTTTCTGTCACACATTATGCCACTTTACACTGACTTTTACGATATGGACAAAACAGAGGTGTACGAAAAAGTAGTGGGTTATTTAAAATCTAAAGGTGTATTCGACTTTGTTGGAGGTGTACCAGTGTCTTTGTTTCAATCGGGTGAACTTTGGGATTTCCCAAACGTGTGGCCATGTTACCAGTATTTATTAATAATGAGTTTGAGGAAATCTCCACGCCAAGAGGACAGAGATCTCGCTAGAGATGAAGCTCGAAAATTTCTTGAATCCGCTTATCACGCGTACATTAATACAGGGTGGATGTTTGAAAGATACGATGCGACTAAAAGTGGTACAGAAGGTACAGGGGGAGATTACCCGACACAATATGGATTCGGTCCGACGAATGGGATGATTTTAGATTTGTTAGTAACTTATGGGTCTGAGATATTCAGATACGATGTTGTTCCAAGATCTGGATTAACACCTTCTATTAAAGACTCGGCTATTATATGTTATTTAAATAATACATTATTAATAATTATCATAAGTTTTCAATTATATTTTAGAGCAATTAATACTAAGTAGAAATCCGTTATCAAGTATACAATGTTATTATTTAAAAGAATTTATTTGTTCTTAATTTGATATTATTTCATATAGCTAACATTAAATTAAGTACAGTTAATAAATATATCGTATAACCTACCTGTATTTTGTATATCTTTTATATGTATATTAAATTTATATTGATACATATTTTTGTGCAATATCTTACTTTTCTTCTGTAGGCTTTCGTGGCCGTTGACCATAGTAACTAACTTTTCGGGCTGTTGTCCACGTTGTCTTGTTTTTAAACTTGACGTCTGTCGGAGTCTTCTTCAGAAGTGAAGAAAGTCTTCTGAAGAAGACTCCGACATGAGAGTCGAAACGTCAAGTTTAAAAACTAGACAACGTGGACGACAGCCCGAAAAGTTAGCTACTATCAATATCTTACTTATTCATACATATACAGTGATTAGCGACAAATGTACATAATTAATTGTTTCTAATCATATTATAAAATTATATTTAAGACAAAACTAACATAATATTATTTAAAACTATTTCGTTTTCGTTAAATATGTACATACAAACATCAAAGTGACAGTTGTGAGTTGTCAGCTGTCCTGCAACCCCTACCACCTTAAATGACGTCACGGTTAGTTACCGATGACCGGTCATTTCGCTGAACGCTCCCAATATGTCATCAACTGTACGAGTATATTGTCTCTATAAATAATAATAATAATAAATGAAAAGGTCAAGTGCGTGTTGGGCACGCACATGATAGGGTTCCGTAGTCATTCTCACTAGTTCACTACGATTTATAAAAATAGAGTTATTTCAAAAAAAAATTGGCAGAAGGGGTAGAATCAAAAGGTCATTTGATTTTAAGACCCCTCAATGGGGTAAGTGAAAAAAAATGTGAGTTCACTTTTCAATCCATGAAAGGGGGGTCCAAAATATTTTTGACAATGTCCGTTATAATTTTCAGTGAAAGTACTAATTAAAAGCTACATTCTGAATTTTTTTCAGATTTTTTGAATCGATAGTTAAGAAAATATATGGGGGGAGACGCTCTGACAACGACATTAAAAGCAAATATATCGGGACTGAAAGGTTGAAATCAAAAAGTTATTTGACATTTTTTATTGCATTTTAGGAGACCTATCAAATGGCACCCCACTCAATGGGGTAAATGGGAAAAAATGTGAGTTCACTTTTCAGTCTATGAAAGGGGATCCAAAATATTGTTGACAATGTTCGTTATAATTTTCAGTGAAAGTACCAATTAAAAGCTATATTCTGGAATTTTTTCAGATTTTTTGAACTGATAGTTTAAAAAATAGAGGGGAGGGACGCTTTTATAATGACTTTGGAGAGCAAATACATCGTGATTGAAGGATAAAATAAAAAGGTTCTGATACATTTTAGAATACCTTTCTAACGACAGCCCACTCAATGGGATAGGTGATTTTTTTTTCAAAAACCTTATCATTTCTGTTTTTGGGTCATCAATCTACGACCGTATACCAAATTTCATCTTATTATGTCAAAATTTTCCAAGACGGACGGACGGACGGACATGGAGAAACAATAAGGGTTCCTAGTTTTCTACGGAAACCTAAAAATAAATATTCGTTTGTGTGTGGCTTATTGACACATGCATTACTGAACCGATATCAATGCGGTTTTCACCAATATTTATATAATATTTCTGTGCATATTCGTGGCTAATAACATTTTCTGAAAACATTAGATTTTAACATCAAAAGACTTAAAAAATGTGTTTTGTTTCAATGGTGTTACAACATCTATTACTTTATAAAATACACTTTTGAGTTGTATTCTTAATCCGGTCCTGTCAAGGAAAAACAGACGTAGTGACGTCACGATTCGGCATCAATGTACTAGCGCATGCGCACTCTGCGCTGACACACGCAACCACCATGTCATTCATGTAACACTGGTCACATATGTTCGCGAATCAACATTCATTCTAGACGGGTTTCGAATACACAACTAAAGCGTATTGTTGTAATTATTTTTGTTATAATTATGTTGTAAGTGTATTAAGTGCTGGATATTGCTACAAATTAGGTAAGCAAACTTTTCATTATTATTATTATTATTATTGTTTAATTTTATTTATAGGTAACTTTTTCATTAATCGGATATATACAGGTTGTCCAAGATAAGCGTGCAATGCATGGGGATATCCTAAACGGTAAGAGATACAGATGTGGTTAAATGAGATGAATTATTTGTAAGAAAGGGGTGAGTGTTAGTACATCAAAAAATATTAATAATTTTATGTGGTTCAGGCGGTATACCCAAAAAACTGAAAATTCGAAATTTCTTTAAATGGCTATAACTTTTTTGGCAAAGTAGATAGGTACTTTTTGTTTGCGGTTTCTTAAAGCACTTTTTTGAGTAGAATTGTTTGGTGTATTTAGAATTTTTATATCACTTTTAGTTTCCGAGTTACAAGCCCTACCTTTAGTTTTTCTTATGGGCCGCCAAGTTGGCTATATTATATTTGAACGTGTTTTTTACTCTACTTTACAACGATATATCATATGACATACTTATTATAGAAAATAAGTCGAAGTACTAAATATTGGTGATATTTATAAAGTATTTTATTACAAACATAAGTAAGCCATGAAAAACAAAAATTGTTAAACAAAAATCGCAATAACAACAATGAAAATAACAAATGCATATTTAAAAACAATAAACTATTACAAAAAAAGGTTTTTACTTTTTTTTAATAATAAGTATGACATGTGACATATCATTGTAAAGTAGAGTAAACTTGGTGGCCCATAAGAAAAACTAAAGTTAGGGCTTGTAACTCGGAAACTAAAAGTGATATAAAAATTCTAAATACACCAAACAATTCTACTCAAAAAAGTGCTTTAAGAAACCGCAAACAAAAAGTACCTATCTACTTTGCCAAAAAAGTTATAGTCATTTAAAGAAATTCTGAATTTTCAGTTTTTTGGGTATACCGCCTGAACCACATAAAATTATTAATATTTTTTGATGTAATACTCACCCCTTTCTTACAAATAATTCATCTCATTTAACCACATCTGTATCTCTTACCGTTTAGGATATCCCCATGCATTGCACGCTTATCTTGGACAGCCTGTATAGGTTTTTGGGCTGCGGATTAACCGATTTGTCGCAATTCAAATTTTTTAACGTCCATGTTTATAATCTGTCTTTTCGAAAGACATGTGAAAGTATTGTTCAAAAATAATACTATCCTAATACTTACTTAAGTTAAGTAGGCACAAAAACTCAATGTATATAAATAAGTTTTACGATTCTTTATTTTATAACTTTTGTTTAGTAGTACTTATCATTTTGTAATCATTAACAAGTGTATAACTGGGTGCCCTTTACTGGTTTTACTTTATACATTATTGCAGAAAAAACATAAACAAAATAAAAGTCTATAATTAAATATTTTCGCATTCTTTAATTTATTGATTTGTATATAATATAAACAAAGAAATAATTATTCTTACTATTTTACTTTAATTATTGTTTAAAAAAATTATATTAAATATTTATTTATTATGTTATAATTGAGGGTGGCCCAACTAAAACAAAACGGCGGCGTTTTTGTTCATTTAAAATAAAATTTTGAAAAACGTTCCGACACGTCGATTTTGCTATAAAATTTTTGCAAAAAACTTTGAACTTTGTGTTTTATGAACACAACCCTTAAAATTTTAAATAGCATGATAGGGCAAGTTATACCTCATTTGAAAGATTTTTTTCATTCTAAACAAGATGCTTTTTGTTTTTTTTTCAAATCTGCTTAATTAAGTTATTTACATTTTTAGTTCCATGAATGCATTGATTTTCTGATCAATAAAACAAACATTTACAACTAAAATTCAAAACAAAGTAGGCTTATTTTCTTATCATATAATTAAAAAAAAAATAATAATAATAATATATAAATAAAATAAATATATGTATTTTTTAACATGCTATTTTTTAATAAAACTTAATGCACTGTTATTAAATAACACAAAATACGTTATATTTATTTGCTATAGAACAATCCATACTGCTTTCATTTACTTTACTATTTCGTAGGTACTTCACATATGCAATTATTTTTTGGGCAACGACATATTCGACAAAATTGACTTATTGTTAGTTTACTTAGTTAGCCAAATACTATAAATGGCTATATAGACTCATATTAGGAGGAATATTTACTTTAACTTATTTTCTTATTTTTAATCCTAAAACAAGAATCTATATTATTTTATGTAATTTGAAGCATCCGTATTAAGTTAAATTCTGCAATACTATCTTTACCATCGTATTTCTCTTAAACGGTTGGTCTTAAGATATATCAACAACGTATATTTCTGTGTATTTTGTGGCATATGACCTTATAAAAGTGCCAAATACAGGAAAAAATTAAGATCATAAAAATACAAGGTAAAACCGGTGGGCCCACTAGCCCCATACATTCCTTGTTTAAATAATCGTTGGTTGTTACTGGAAATCAATAACACATATTAATAATAAGCTGGATATCAAATTTCATTACTGTATCACAAAGGGTTTTCCAGATATTAAATAGAAATTAATTTTTGGCAAAATCTTTGGGAGTCTGTAGCTCCCTTACGAAGAATTTTCGGACACATGTTCATACGAACTTTTTGCTTGAAATGTTTTTAATCTTTGGGAGTCTGTAGCTCCCTCGCGAAGAATCATACGAACTTTTTTGCTTGAAATGTTTTTAATCTTTGAGAGTCTGTAGCTCCCTCGCGAAGAATTTCCGGACACATGTTCATATGAACTTTTTTGCTTGAAATGTTTTTAATCTTTGAGAGTCTGTAGCTCCCTCGCGAAGAATTTCCGGACACATGTTCATACGAACTTTTTTGTTCGAAATATTTTTCTCGATCACCTGTTTAAGTTTGTTCCACCTGATATTAATGGTTCAAAATGTATTAATAAAATTAAAATACACTTTTTTTGTTTTTACTTATTTCCAGTTAAGATTTCATTCAATTAATATAGTGGTCTAAAAATAAAGTTAATTTGTAATTCTGTTAGCACCTATATAAAAGTGTATAGCAAACGGTTTTTCTTATTAACCTTCATGAAAAATGTAAAAGGTTACCACCGTCCGCTAATTAGACAAAATGTATCTAAAGGTGGCTGAAGTAAAATAAAAAGTGTTTTAAATTCTTTGGTGTAATGCAATTAAAAAATGTTGAATTACGTTTTTAAATGTTTACATATTTTTAAGAAGGGTCCAAAATTCATGAGTAGGGAAGATAGAGGTTGTTTAAATTATTCTATAATAAAAATGTATTTTGTATTGTAGTATATCAAAAGAACTTTAATTATATTTTTTAAATTTTAATTAATTATTAATTAATTAATTTATTATTATCGCCACTGCTTCCGTATGTTACCTAATGTAACTAAATATATCCTATACCCTGGTCAGAGAACATATATATGAATTAAAAAAAACACGTAAATCGGATAAGTTGTTCTCGAGTGATAAGCGCACTAACGGGCAGACAGACAGACAGGGAGACGTTGCGTTTTATAAATAGATAGGTATTATCAAGAAAAGTTGGGTTGTCAGAATTTACTTATAGAAAAAAAAATTCTTATGTTGCTATACATAAGAGAAATTATTTTTAGATTTGCCTATATTTGGAGTCAATCCTTTATTATTTTTCATTACTTGAGAATTTTGTAGAAAAATAATATAAATTCTATAATTTGAATGATATCAACTATTTATGTAGTTAAGGTACAGGCATCAATCACGGGCACTTTCAGAGCAAGGTATACTGTTTTTTGGGATTAATAGACTTCATTTTTGTATTTTTATGAACTCATGTTACTAATAAAACAAGTAGGTAACTCTTTATTACATCAATTGAACTCTACCGCAGTTTGTTTTTTAATTAAATTACAGTTTTTTATTTATTTTTTTCCAGTAATTGATAAAGTAAAACTAGCAATGGGTATCCAGTAGGGTGGCCATTAATTTTCGATTTTTTTTAAGATCACCCACCAAATTTCTTTTAGGTAAGAAAAAAGTAATGTATACAAAATTTTAAAGTGATTGGATATTATTAACACGTGCCATCGAGCGATCGAATATTAACACGCAAAAAGCATTTGATTTTTTCAAATTTTCTTTAATGTATCTTTGTGAAAATTGAATGGATTTTGATGTTCTAAAACACATCTTAAAGCTAACACTTTCTAATTTTTGAACCTTTGATTCGATTTTTTATCGCTTCTCACTACTACAGTAGGTTTAAAAATTATTTTGAGCAATAAACTTTATTTAAACATGTATCCGAAAGTTTTTCGTAAGAGAATTACAGCCCCCTAAAAATATAAATTGATAGCTTTTGAGAAAAAAATTATTGAATATTCAGAAATTTCATATCATAAAAAATGGAAATTTTCTGAAAAAATGGTTCAAATAAAAGTTGCTAATTAATCATTGTTACTTACGAATCTGCAACAAAAAATATGGATTAAGATTTGAAAAAGAAAAGTTGAACCTGAAAACCTATCATGGTCAACCCATTTCGTCAATATTAAGCCCCATCAAAACCATTAATTTTTTGTTAGGAAAATGTTCTCTTAAAATTCAATATTTTGGAAATAATCTGTGGGAAAGTCCTTAAAAAAACACCCAGTATATATAATATGCAATTAAATCGCTTGGTCCTTACTTCTGACTAATCCTGTATATAATAACAAATGCATATACATATGTATGTAAGTAGTTTGCATACCTAATAAAGCATTATCTCTAAAATTCACTTCCGTAGTTTAACTGATAATAAAAACAATAATATGTGCAAGTAACCCGATTATTTAGTAACATACAATGGTGTATTTGCAGAATATTGTTTTATTTTATTTTTATAAATATTGTTATAAAAAAAATTACTAATTAACTATATATTTTTAACATTGCGTTTTTTTGAGTTTGTATTTTTTAAATGCACGTTTTTTTTAAATAATAAACACTTTTTATTTAATATTTTTCATTTATAACAAATATACTGCACGAAAAATTATTTATTCAACATTAAACAAATATATTGAACTTAAAACAAATTATATCACTTTAAATAGTTAGTTTCCATTAAAATTAAATACTTTGCACTAAAAAAATAATACTTGACCTAAATTTTGAACTGTCAGATTTAAAAATTAGATATTTTTGATCTATTTATTGTGATTTTTGTGTGTTTTTTTTTACTTTTACCTAACCTACTTACTAATCTCCTCCCTTTGATCTAAAACTAAATAGATGTGATAATTTTAATATGATTTTTGTGATTTTATATATTTTAAAACGATTAAATATTCACCTTATGCATTTAAAAAAATATGTTCACGTGTATAAAGTGGATACTATAAAATTTTAAGTTAAAAGTATTAAAACTTATGTTTGATGTACAAAGTGAATACTATCTAATACATAGTGCAATTAAATATATAACCCTAAACAATTTACTAGAGAAGTAATGAATATTTTTTAAAACATTGTGTTTTTTTTTTAATTATTAAATATTAATGCGTCGATGTTATTTATTTTGGATTTAGTTCACGAACGCTTAAATTAAATAATCATAAAGAATTGTATAAAAGAGTTGTATAATTTGTGTGAATAAGTATTTTTTAATCTTCACTCAACTCATTTATTTTTATAATTACTTAAAAGTGTCAACTTGTCAGTTAATATTTAACTTTTGAAACAGCTGTTTTCTACGTAGAAAAAATGTCAGGTACATAAAAATAATTATTTTTATTATTTTTAATTATTTTTATTTATTATTGATTATAATCAAATCATTTATCTAACATAATTTTAAATGTATTTTTTTTTACAAAACCATTTAGTTAAGGTACATAGGGATTTTATTGGAACTTCAGAAACATGTAAATGTTAATATAACGAGTATACTCTCAAATCTCTAAACAACGACCATCCTATTAACGTACGCTCCGAGAAATGACTGGCCAACCACTCCATGTAACGACCTTCCCCTATCCCTACCACAATACTACCGTGACTGCTATATTTCTGCGCGAAATTTAAATTCACCAATTTACGTTAAAATCCGTACGGTGCTGGGTGCCCCTCTAGCGTACGTTGTTAGGAGATTTTGAATTACCGATGCCTACGTTGTTCGGAGTGTATTTTGGAAAAAAATATACAAGTTATTATAAAACTCCATAGAAGCTTTTTTATACTATACATTTTTAACAGTTAAATCTTTAGTTTAAGAATAATCAAATGATCAAATAAAATTAATAAAGTTTTGTAAAACAATCCAAAGTAACTTTTTTTTTGTAATTTTTTTAGTAATTTGTATAAGAACTTTTCCAAGTGTTTAGGGTCAAACTTGAGGACAAACTTTATGTATATCTATATGTTCATAGTTATTATCATAAATATAATAGAAGGAGATTATAATCATACTATGATAGATCTGAGTATGTAGACACAGGTGTACATAAATTCTACATTTTACCATTTTTCAGATTTAATTAGTTTTATTTCAATATAATCTATTTTGGGTACTATACTGATTTTATATACCAAAGAATAGTGACATCCTTCTAACAGGTGGACCCCTGTGGGTCTCTAAAAGTTTAAAAAGGGTCTATAGTCTACTCTATAGTATTCCAGGGGTCTATTATCGATGATGAATTTTATAATTAATTTTACTTTTTTCCAATTAAAATGATATTTTTTCTATTTGTACTTTTTCAGCATATTGTAGTATATTTATGTTTTCTAAAATCTAAAAATGTAAGGGGGTCTATAAAGAAATTCATTCTTTTAAAAGGGGTCTATGTAGGAAAAAGATTGGGAACTCCTGTTCTAAAGAATACTAATATTCTTTAGATTTCAACTCATAAAATGTTTTTGTGTTAAATGTCAAATTCGGTGAAAATTTATCCGTAGGTCTATTATTATGGTTAAAGGTTTTGTATACAGAAATGTCATATGTAAATACTACCTATAGCATTATAATGTTATATGCCAGGGGCGGCCAACTAAATTTGTGACGAAATACTTCGTTTTATAGGTAACTAATAAAACTAACGCGTAGTATTTTTATCTAATCAATTTTCGGGATACAAACTAGCCTATGTCCTTCTTAAGGATACAAGTTATCTCCCTGCAAAATTTCATCAAGATCGGTTCAGTGGTTTAGCCGCAAAAAGGCCACAAACACCATCATGATGGGTGTCAAATTAAAGAGCTTCAAACGGCGATTTCAAAAATACATAACACATGTAGAAAAAATTATGTTTTACAGCAAAATACATACACTTTACATCTATTTATCCTATTTTCCGATATTTTTTATAAATTTAATATTTGCTTTATTTATTTTTTATTGACTTTACCACCATGCATGTATTACGTTTTTATAAAAATAACATTTTCAATTATAAAATACAAATAGAGGGTATACAATTTAAAAAAGGTATATATCAATATATCTCTGATATGTTTTTTGACATTGTCGTTATTAATCTTGCACTGAGAAAAATATTTCATAACAATCACTCAATTTTTAAAGAAATATTACTATTTGACGTAGTAATCTTGAAACTGTCCAAAATGTTTTAATTCTTACAACACCACGTGTTTGTTACTAAAATTACAATAAGAATGATAATTCTTGTGTGCAGGATCGAAATTTATATTATTGGTATAGTATAATTTGTTATACCAATAAAAAATTAACTATTACTACAATTAATTTTATACAATCATAGTATTTATTGTATTGTCTTTTAATTGAAATGAAATAATTTGTATACCACTTTATTAACAAATAATTCAACTTAAGAATAATTCGTTGAATAAATTATGTAAATGATATTTATGAATAGGTATAGTAAAAATTGCGTAGGTATTATAAAAATTACAATGGAGATTGTAGAAGTTACTCCATTGACAGCAGGTTCATTAAAACTGATAGTATTTTTTGATACAAAATTGAAATTTGTAATCGGCAACTGTAATTTTTATAAAAAAATAGACTCCGTATGAAATAATACTAATATTTCACCCATTTAACCAATCTTCTAGCCACAATAATAACAACGTTGCCGCGAACACCCTGTATAATTTTTTTAATACTTTTATTAGAATGTTTTTCTCGACTACTCAACCGATTTTAACGAAATATTCACTGTTCAAAACCGAATTAATTTAGTTTTTTATTTTAATATATTCTTTCAGATTCCAGACAAAACTCCGCCCACAAACAGGATGATCTGAAATACTGTTACATTGTTAACAGCCTGTATAATTTTTTTTAAACTTTTATTAGAATTTTTTCCCGACTACTGAACCGATTTTAATGAAATATTCACTGTTCAAAAACCTAATTAATTTAGTTTTTTATTATAATATATTTTTCAGATCCCAGACAAGACCCCGCCCACCACAACATACAGGCTGATCTGAAATACTGTTACCACTGTTAACAGCCTGTATAATTTTTTTTAAACTTTTATTAGAATTTTTTCCCGACTACTGAACCGATTTTAATGAAATATTCACTGTTCAAAAACCTAATTAATTTAGTTTTTTTAATTTTAATATATTCTTTCAGATCCCAGACAAGACCCCGTCCACCACAACATACAGGGTGATCTGAAATGCTGTTACCACTAAACTGTTTCGGTTCATCAGGAAGCACGACTGGACTTGTCAGACCGGAAATGGGACCGAACAGCGGAAGTAGCGGAAGCGGTGGCAGCGCATGGCGGTTACCGTTGCTTTTGATATTCTACGTGATATTCCTAGTGCTGGGCGCTGCGATATTCAGCGCTATTGAGGGGCCCCAGGAAGAGAAGAGGGTCAAGTCTCTGCGTGAAATGAGGTCGGAATTCTTGGACAAATTCAGATGTATTTCAGGTAGGATTTGTTTTTATGCTATATATTATTATATTATCCGGGGCTAGCAAATTTGCAAGCTAGCTAGCACCATAGACTTAGGCCCCCCATACACCTACAATATAATTGTGCAATATTATTACTGCACAATTTTATTGAAATATACCTTACGCCTTATACACGTTCAAAATATTGAATCTTGAATTATTCGCGTCAATATTTTCGTCGGAGCAACATTTGTGATGATGAAGATTTGGCTGCAGCTATGCCGATGAGTTTGCTGGCGAAACGAAAAAAAAACGAATATGGGTAAAAAAATGGTTGCAAAGAAGGCCAGTGTACACTCATGAACATCTTTTAAAATAAATTTATAAATATTCGTGTGTGAGTACAGGACCGCTCCGAACAGTAGACTAAAAAATATTACGCAATAAACACTACAGACGACACAATTAAATAATATGGCGCAATAAAAATTAAACTCGCTCAAACTTTTCTAAAAGCATTGTGCAATCTTCAATTTGATTCCTAAACGGTCAATCATATTGGACAATCCGTCATATTGCACAATAAAATTGATCGTCTATGGGCCGATGGGCCGCCTTATAGAATAGACTGAGCAATAGTCTCATAAAATTGACCACTCTCTAGAAAGAGACAAAGCGATAGACACCGCACTAACAAATTTTTGAAAAACAGCGAACAATAGGAAACTGGTTCTTAACATTGCTAAAATTAAATTTAACTAACATAATCGAATTAATTGAAAATTTATACGGTACGAGACAGTAGTACATGAGCCTTTACTCGCACTTGATTTTCTTTTTCAAATAAAATTTAAAATAATTTTTAAATAATAAGGTACATTAAATTAGCACAACAAATGTAGCACACATTGATAAAAGTAGAGTACTAAATTAGACCCTATTTAGTGCTAATTTAGTACACAAAAAAAAAATTTATAACTCCATTATTTTTTAAAATTTCAAGCGAGTGTGCTAGCTTAAGATTTAAGCTAGCACACTCGGGTAAAATAAGGTTAAATCTTAACAAATCATATGACAAACATTTAGTGCTAATTTATTACCTGCATTAAACAATTCAGAAGCAATTATTTATCAATATATTTGAAAATAAGCATGAGTGGGCGCTGACTTAAGACTTAAATTAGCACACATGCATCGAATTGATCGTTCGAAAACGAAATTAGCATAAACATATTTAGTGCTAATTTAATACAACGAAAAAAATAATTATAGAGCGATTAGTTGTATTTTAGCGCATGTGTGCTAGCTTAGTGTTTAAGTTAGCATAAATTATTGTCCAAAACGCAACCAAAGTGGTGTACTAAATTAGTGCATATTTAGTGCTAATTTAGTACCATCTTAAAAAATTTATAACTCTTATTTTTTTTAAATTACAAGCAAGTGTGCTAGCTTAAGATTTAAGCTAGCACACTCACATAAAATGACTCAAAATTTTCAAAATTCTTGTGTCTCGTATTTAGTGCTAATAAGTTACAACAATCAAATAATTTATTACTCATTCAGTATCTATTTTTTTCAAGATCAACTCACATGTGTGCTGACTTAAGACTTTAATTAGCACACATGCGTCGAATTGATCGTTCGAAAACGAAATTAGCATAAACATATTTAGTGCTAATTTAATACTACGAAAAAAATAACTATGGAGCGATTAGTTGTATTTTAGCGCATGTGTGCTAGCTTAGTGTTTAAGTTAGCATAAATTATTGTCCAAAACGCAACCAAAGTGGTGTACTAAATTAGTGCATATTTAGTGCTAATTTAGTACCATCTTAAAAAAATTATAACTCTTATTTTTTTTAAATTACAAGCAAGTGTGCTAGCTTAAGATTTAAGCTAGCACACTCACATAAAATGACTCAAAATTTTCAAAATTCTTGTGTCTCGTATTTAGTGCTAATAAGTTACAACAATCAAATAATTTATTACCCATTCAGTATTTATTTTTTTCAAGATCAACTCACATGTGTGCTGACTTAAGACTTTAATTAGCACACATGCGTCGAATTGATCGTTCGAAAACGAAATTAGCATAAACATATTTAGTGCTAATTTAATACTACGAAAAAAATAATTATAGAGCGATTAGTTGTATTTTAGCGCATGTATGCTAACTTAGTGTTTATGTTAGCATAAATTATTGTCCAAAACGCAACCAAAGTAGTGTACTAAATTAGTGCATATTTAGTGCTAATTTATAACTCATTTTTTTTAATTACAAGCAAGTGTGCTAGCTAATTAAGGAAGCTAGTATTTTCACATGAAAGGATTTAAAATTTAAATTTAAAGGTCTCAAATTTTATCAGCATACATGCATCAAATTTATTGCTTAAAATCAGAATTAGTACCTACTCATTAGTAGCATGAAAACAATAACCTCCAATAGATTATCATTTATTCCTGTTACATAATCGGCAACACAACGAAAGTACTGTACATTATCCTTTAACATAATTATATACGAATCGTTAACATGTCAAACATTCTACAAAAATATGATCATAACTAATTGTTCAATAATATTTTATGTAAGTATAGCAAATTAAGTAACTTACCTTTTTACTTTTTTATACATACACATGAAATGTAATATATAATAAAGTATTGTGATCACGAAAAAATTCGTCCTCGAGATTTTAACGGAATAACACGTTTTTTTGAGGGTCGGTATAAATACAATATAAATAATGTAGTTATCAATGAAAATTGAAATCTAGGAAAAATTAAAGGTAAATACAATAATGACTAATCTTAATTGGTTTCGTTGAATATTCAATATCAGTATTAAATATAATGTATCAATTTCTTTCACGAAAATCATTTTATAAATAAAAAAATTAAAAATCAAATGTTAAATAATAAAAGTAATCATACGAATTCTTCTATACCCTATCATGTGCCTACCCAACATGCACTTGCCCGTTTTTTTTATAGGAGTGGTCTACGCATGTATGCCGCGCGCCTAACGGAAGGTTAATTTTATAAACTGTATGTATTAATCTGCATCAATAAATAACGTAAACAATATTTAAAATATATTTTTTTATATTATATTGAAATTTTACAAATATACAAATTTTGGTACCGATTATATCTTCCATTCCTCCTTTATAACTTCTGCATTGCTGTTTCACTACACTATTTAATCAAATAAATTAAGAGGTGTGGAACCAGCTTCGAATTTGACTTTCGGGGAATTTTATTTTTTCGGATGTCATCATATTCAAACCACTGGTTTCCTCTTCTAACCCAACCGGTGTAATGTCCTATGTTCTGCAGTGCTTCATCATTCTTCAATCTAGCGTTTTTGGGATCGTCGTTTTCGTCGCGACTTCTTCTGACGCCAAGAGGTCTTGAGTAATGAAAGGCAACAACGCCAATTAAATCCATTTTTTTTTCGTTTTTAATGGGGTGATCAAAGGTTGTTGGTAGTTTCGAAAGACGTATTTTTTTGTTGTCGTCCATCGAATTAGAAACATCTATTATAAATACAGGCCCTGAAATGCAAATGATATTTTATATATATTATGCAAGAAGTGCGGAGTCAATATAACTAAGAAGTACCTGCTTCACCCAAAGTTGTCTTTCTATATCCTGAGCAATTTTCTTTTGTACATTGGATTGGGTCAATAATCATGCATTCTGTTGCCATCATTCGCGATGAATTTTCGTTCAACAGAATGTTGATATCCATTTGTTTTGTTGTTAAATATTTTTTCAATGGCTCACAACCACGTTCGCACTCGGAATACTCAACGAGGGTTGGACAGTTGGTAAAAAGTTTTCCAGCTATCCACCCAACAACTATGGCACAATCAAGACTGTACAATTGTACCTTGGGTGAAACAACTCTCAGTTCAACAATATCCATTAAAATGGTGGCTCTTTTTTTATAGGTATTAACATTAATAATCCCTTTTTCCAACACATCCAACACGAGTTGAAATAGTGGAACTTCACATTTCGCTGATAGCTGAAAAGATTGAGCTCAGTTTTATGAACGCATTTTAGTAAGATATACACATCCATGCATCAAAAAAAGCTCCGGTCAAATGATAAGTTGATAATTTATCGATCAAAGATGTTTTGAACTGTTTTGAAATTGGTACTTACGTGAAAAAATTATTGAAATTTAAAAATAATTGAATGCCACGTAAATTATATGAAAAATTGTATAATTACATATTATATTCTTTATAATTTGATATAGACTAAGCTATCTTTTTTCGAAGTTTTGATTGGATGAAAAACTGGAATTCAAAATATGCAGTGCATAAAAGTACCTTGGTTTTCAATGATTCATTATCAAATGCAGCTGCTAGCAGTATTTGGAAAAGTGAATCGAAAGAACAGGTGTTGGTCACACAGATGGATTTTATACCCACAGTAACCGGCTTGAGGTCGGGACTACTACCATTTTTGAGGATAGGCAAGTCCTGAGTATTTTTCCAGGCTAAGGCAGCACTGACTTGTTCCGTCTTACTACCCAAGTACATCCCACTAGGAGTTTTGGAAGTGCCAAGGCCTCTCCAATTTTCTTCTGGCAAAGTACTCAATACGATTCGAGCTGAGCCACTTGCCTGGCATGTTGGACATACTCGCGTCTGTCCATAACCTTCTTCGCCGTGAGGGTAGGAACATGGTTCAATGGCATGCACTGGTGTTTTGCATGCAATACACAAGTGTGCCCCATTTGGTTTATCGCCACGTGTACACGCAGGACAAGTTTCATAGTAGGTCACATCAGGAAAAGATTCGTTTTCCTCGGAGATGCAAATTGACTCATTGATGTTCTGCAATTTTTTATTTATGTTAGCCGATGCAACCAGAGTATTTTGACGATTCATTGAAGTCACCATCAAAATACATTGTGACGGATTATATTAATACTTATTCGAAACATTTTATTCAGGTTTTTAGATTCTAAAATTAATGTCCGCCTGATTTCTGGAGGAATATCGCTCATCCCCCCCCCCCTCTCACCTTCTGTTCACGAGATAATTTTTTGAAAATACTTATTAAAAAATATATATAAGAAACTTTCAAGATTTTGGCAAATTCTAAATAAAGAAAAGTTAAACTATCAATAAAAATTTTAAATAAAAAACCTGCTTTATCGATCGTCAACTTCAATCAAACCGGTAAGCAGTATAAAATTAAGTTTTTCGAAGTGCTTAAAAGCTACTGTATATGAGAATACCATAAGAGGTGATCCTGTGGACAATATGGGAGGCAGAACAAATGTTAGGGGACAATATGAAGAGGATGACTGTATCTTCAATGAGACAGCAATTTGTTGTACTTACAGCTTCTGGTACATATGGCGGATTATCATCATTGACCTCGAATTCTTTGTCCATGGCAGCTTCGTCTAACTTGTTTCTTCCATTGATGTATTCGAGATGAAAGTCAATGAACTCATCAACACGTTTTCTCGTTTTCCGCATGAGAGTTGTTTTCGTCTTATTGAATTCTCCCTCGCTAGATGCAGAAGTTGCAGGAACTCGACCATACCCAAATCGGCCCCTATATACGTTGCCCCAGACAGGGAAAAGCTTCAAATCTTGCAGCATTTTTTTTATTAAACGCAAACAATAGAGACCGTTGACGCTACGCCCAGTTTCTTCGGAGACGAGTTTTTTGGCCTCCTCTTTCAGTAATATACCATACTCGTACCAAGTTCCGGACTGTTCCTCATAAACATCATCTTCATTTGGAACTACCGAATCATCATTGCTAGTTTCGTTTTCAATGCTGTCATCAGGAGTACTGTCATTTAACTGTTCACTTCCTTCACCCCCAGTAAACGATAGTGGATTGCCTACAAATATATATTTATCGTCATCAAGAAGATAATTAGATGTCTAAAAGGCTCTCACAGCAAAACTATTGTTTCTATGAAAATAAGTTTATTGGTAATTTTGTAGAAAATTTGATTTTCTTTAAAAATAGTTCATAGAGCTATAGGTGTTAATGCAATGAGTTAAAACTTATAAGCTTTTTAATATTTTTTTTACAAAAATCAACATTTTAACGTCAAATATCAATAAATATCAATTAATAGCAATATATAACCCTACTACTGAGCTGTCGGAAAAGGTATGATCAAGCCAATAACTGGCATTATTGGAACATAATTTCACTCCCTACAAAATAACGTCCTTATAAAAATTTCATCAGTTATAAGTCAAAAATTGCTGATTACGTTACGTAATATGGTAAGGGTCCCTAAATCAGAGTCTACAGATTACTTCTAGATCCTAAATAATTGTTTTAAGTATATATTTAACCTTTGATCAATCCATCTAGCATTTCTTTATGTTTTTCACATGAGCTGCTTTCATTGTTTGAAAGGAATCCTGCCGTTGGGCACGCTGCTACAATAAACAAGCTCCGTAGTATTTGTTTAGTTTTTTCTTCATCCTGACACACAATGAGTTGCCCAATAACAGCGAGCCAAAAAACCTTTTTCAGACGGTCTTCTCTTTTCGTTCCAAACAATTTGTTGTAAGTATTTATAAAATGCGCCACATCCAATCTTATATAACATTGGGGCATTCCACCTTCTGTCAAAGCATCGGCATATTCACCTAGATAGCAAAATATGTATACAAAATAAACATTATGGCACAACAAATTTTTCAAAATATTTAAAAATAACACAATATAGACTTTACCAATGTCTTTGTAAGACGTAAACGTTCTCGTAACTCCATTCAACAACGCTCTGGAAGCGTCGACAACAACTTCGTTTGGGCAGGGTGCGCCACTTCTAACCCACATTTCCAGAAAATATTGAATATCGTTAGTACGATGGCAAGTTGACAGCATTTGTCCAACTGAAAATTGCTTGACGCAATGAACTACAATTTGGTACAAAAAAATATGTTTCGAGTTCAAGTCATGACAGAGTCCGCCAGTTGCATCGATCATGACCTTTTTCATTCCAGCTTGAAAACACTTCCGAAACATATGTATCTGAGAATTTGTCCAATAATGGACACAAAAAGGATCGTACCAAATGCTCTGAATGGAGTTAAGATGCTTTTCTCGTTTCATGATTGCGATTGCCTTAATAGGGTCCGTATCCAAGTACATTATTTTCTTTTGCTCACTTTTCAGTACGTGCAAAACATTTGCCGAAGGCAAAATCGCAGGTTCAGGATCTTTTTGATTCATCGTTTCGTTTGCTTTCTTTGCTCTGTAAAGTTCAACATGAACATGCTCCAATTCTTGGCAAATTCTTCTCCTTTCAACTTGTCGCACGTAATTTTTTTTACAATTTGATTTGCACAATCTAAGATTATTTTTCATAGTCAATTGCCAGTCGATTGTGATATCATCAATACCATTGCTACTGACAATACCATTCAATTTACGTCCACATCGAGTGTATCCTATAATAGTTAAAAACAATACCGATAATGATTAGTACATGAACAGTATTTCACTTGAAAATTTGTAACTAATTATGCTTCCAATGCTAATTATTGATATTTTGCCAAGGAGTTGAACGATTTTTCAACGAAATTTTTACAGGGTTATGCTTAAAATTTGTATTTTTGAATTAAAAATTTCAAAGTTCCTATAATTTGGAGAATTTTCGACTGTTAAAATTTGTTTAGGTTGCCATTTGGCAGGTTACTAGTCGAGCGGCGGAAATTGACGTGTGTAAATACACCATAAGACAGCTTCAGCTTCGTTTTTATTTTTATAGTAATGCTAGATTTACATGGGTCATTTTTGCCGTGCGGCTTAGTCGTGTAAATACACCTTAATACTCCACGAATCGTTTATTTTGGCTCTAGATTAGGTTAAGTAAGGTTAGGAGCTTATCTTTATCCCGGGTCACATTAAATCATTGAATTTTTACCTATTATTGAACCAGACACAGCATTCTCCGTCAAATGATGATTTTTGAAGTGGAAAGCACAGTTCATTGATTTATCGCTGGCTCGCATCACGTCGAAAATTTTTTGTTGCATCACATTTTGCCATGTGTACGGTTTGAAGGCCGTCCATCGTCTTTTTATCGTCACTCGACTTTTTCCATTTTTCTGATTAAGATATGTAATTTTGGAAATTTCCCTGAATTCTTCTCTCGTCAATAATGTCCTGAAAGTGAGGTTTTCAGAATCTCCTTCCGAATTATTCATATCGCTATCATGAGATGTATTTGATTCTGTTGCATCATCAGAATCCGAGGATGCGATTTCCATGGGTTCCTCGTTATCTGGTGTGTCATTACGTAACTCTCCGAGAATGTTAAATGCATTCGCAGACACCTTTACGTACAGGGTTTCAGGGCGCACATTGACACCTAATTCCTCAACGAGGGTCGTCCATATTTCATTGTTACGAGAAACGACTGAGCCGTATTCGGTTATTAAAAAATTTTTATACTTCAGACAGGCCGCGGTAAACAACTCTCGTTCGATTATCGCGGGCCGACCAACTTTTTTAGAAACGTTCATGCGAACCATTTTGAGGGAAATATTAGTTTAAAACTGAATTATACAAAATTTTTTTAGGTTATATGACAGCTATTGTCGATAAAACAGACTGAACTGAATATAGCATAATGTGGTTATTTATCGTTTTAGCGCCTAAAATTATAGAAAGATGAATCAGTTTTTGTTTGTCTCATTGTTGCAGTGAATGTTCCAGATGTGGAAAATTATAATACGTTTGATTTAAAAGTTGTTATTTAAAATAAGACAATCAAATTAAATTATTTATTTTTAATAGTTAGTCAATATTCTCTATTAAATAATGTTAAATTTGATGTAGCTTATGTTTTAATTTTCGAAAAAACACCAATAAAATATTTCAGATAAATAATTTTAACAGTTAGATTTTTTCATTTTTGTGCAAATACTTTACGACCACATGTATTACATTTGTTGACGTTTATTTGAATTTAGAATATTATAAACCATAGATAAAATCGAATGCAAAATAAATGTAAAAAATACAATTTTAATGCTAGCTTCCTTAATTAGCTAGCACACTTGCTTGTAATTAAAAAAAATGAGTTATAAATTAGCACTAAATATGCACTAATTTAGTACACTACTTTGGTTGCGTTTTGGACAATAATTTATGCTAACATAAACACTAAGTTAGCATACATGCGCTAAAATACAACTAATCGCTCTATAATTATTTTTTTCGTAGTATTAAATTAGCACTAAATATGTTTATGCTAATTTCGTTTTCGAACGATCAATTCGACGCATGTGTGCTAATTAAAGTCTTAAGTCAGCACACATGTGAGTTGATCTTGAAAAAAATAAATACTGAATGGGTAATAAATTATTTGATTGTTGTAACTTATTAGCACTAAATACGAGACACAAGAATTTTGAAAATTTTGAGTCATTTTATGTGAGTGTGCTAGCTTAAATCTTAAGCTAGCACACTTGCTTGTAATTTAAAAAAAATAAGAGTTATAATTTTTTTAAGATGGTACTAAATTAGCACTAAATATGCACTAATTTAGTACACCACTTTGGTTGCGTTTTGGACAATAATTTATGCTAACTTAAACACTAAGCTAGCACACATGCGCTAAAATACAACTAATCGCTCCATAGTTATTTTTTTCGTAGTATTAAATTAGCACTAAATATGTTTATGCTAATTTCGTTTTCGAACGATCAATTCGACGCATGTGTGCTAATTAAAGTCTTAAGTCAGCACACATGTGAGTTGATCTTGAAAAAAATAGATACTGAATGAGTAATAAATTATTTGATTGTTGTAACTTATTAGCACTAAATACGAGACACAAGAATTTTGAAAATTTTGAGTCATTTTATGTGAGTGTGCTAGCTTAAATCTTAAGCTAGCACACTTGCTTGTAATTTAAAAAAAATAAGAGTTATAAATTTTTTAAGATGGTACTAAATTAGCACTAAATATGCACTAATTTAGTACACCACTTTGGTTGCGTTTTGGACAATAATTTATGCTAACTTAAACACTAAGCTAGCACACATGCGCTAAAATACAACTAATCGCTCTATAATTATTTTTTTCGTTGTATTAAATTAGCACTAAATATGTTTATGCTAATTTCGTTTTCGAACGATCAATTCGATGCATGTGTGCTAATTTAAGTCTTAAGTCAGCGCCCACTCATGCTTATTTTCAAATATATTGATAAATAATTGCTTCTGAATTGTTTAATGCAGGTAATAAATTAGCACTAAATGTTTGTCATATGATTTGTTAAGATTTAACCTTATTTTACCCGAGTGTGCTAGCTTAAATCTTAAGCTAGCACACTCGCTTGAAATTTTAAAAAATAATGGAGTTATAAATTTTTTTTTTGTGTACTAAATTAGCACTAAATAGGCTCTAATTTAGTACTCTACTTTTATCAATGTGTGCTACATTTGTTGTGCTAATTTAATGTACCTTAAATAATAATATACAGTACATTTAGAGTCATCTGTTTTCTTATACATATTTTACTAGCTTCGCTCGCGTGGATTTCGAAACCCCCACCCCGTGGTATTTTTGCCGCTAAATCAAAAGGAAATTATTTACAACCCTCCATACATGACAGGGGGTAATTTTTTTTCTTTATTCGTTGTACAAGATTGTAAATATCTCGGTTGTCTACCCCCACTATTAGGGGTGGAATGTCAAAATCTCTATGTTTTATTGAATATTATTTTGTCTGAATTTTCCTTAATATCACAAACAGTAATGTAGATAAATTTGTCAAAATTAAAAAGAAACGTTCAACACCAATCCACCCTCTCTTTCTTAGGGGTTGATTTTCCGAAAATGCAATTTGTCTTGTAGAGGATTTGTGCGAATAATATTCGTGTGAATACAATCAAAAATTTTCCTATACAAAATGTTACACTTCCTAACAACCCTTTAGGGATTGAATTTTTGGTAAATGCTGAAATACGTGTTTCGTTATTTGTTTCAATACATTACCTTTACAATCTTTTACACCCCCTAGAGGTTGAATTTCGAAAAATCCTTTCTTAGAGGATGCTTAGTACATCATAAAAGGAAGACACTCGTGTTTCACCTTAAGGTCCATGAGTTTAGGCTCGGTGATGATGAATCAGTCAGTCAGTCAGGACAAGTTATTATATGTACTTATATAGATTACATTCGTTATAAATCATCTGTATATTAACGGACTTTCTATTTAATCAGATACCCATTATATCGAAGTTCTACTGTACTTATATCTCCATAATATTTTAGAAACGCTGTCACAGAGCATTTAAAAATTTTAAAAATAAATTTTTGATATTATAAAATATTATGAAATCATTTTGATTTGTTATTATCATATAATTTATATCAATATAAAAAAATTTGCCTAAATGTTGTCCCAATTTAGATGAAATCATTACAAAGTCTGTTACTATGTGGACTTGAAAATATCGAGAGAAAAAAATATGGTAAATAACTTAAATTCCTAGTACATGTTTCAAACAACCGTGAAGATATCTATTAGAATTTATGTCAACATTTGATAGACATGTTATTATTTAGAATTAGATAACAACTAACTAATAATCCCTCACGTGATTCTGAGGTGATTAAACTATAGTCGAAATTAAGATAAATATATCAAGATCAATATTAGACCCTATTTAACATTATAGGTGCTTTTAAAAACTATGTCCGATATCATAAAGCAGCTAGCAAGATTTGCTAGCTAACAAGCACTCTCAATTGAGGTATCAAGCTTATACAGGGTGTTGAAAAAAGATGGATACACCTGTGTAACTCGCCAGGGAGGAATTATCAGGAAAAATGATCCAGACAAAAATGTTAGCATTTTTTCCCATCTATCACATGGCGATGCCAGTTGTGGGGGAGGGTCTTCCCCCCGGGGGGAACACTCCCCCTTCTTATTTTTAAAATGGGAACCCCCTATTTTTATAACAGATTTAAAAAAATATTTTAGCGGTTTCCGCGGTATTTTGGGCCAGGGAATCAAAATCTGTTATAAAAATAGGGGGTTCTCATTTAAAAAATACGAAGGGGGAGCATTCCCCCCCCCCGGGGGGGGGGCAGATCCTCCCCCACAACTGGCTAACATTTTTGTCTAGATAATTTTTCCTGATAATTCCTCCCTGGCGAGTTACGCAGGTGTATTCATCCTTTTTCAACAACCTGTATATATATGACAGTTCTCTTGAAGTTTCATGAAGACTTTGACAAGTTTTACGCACGTGTTGCATGTATGTGAACATCAACGGTATTAAAACAGTGGTGATATTATGAATATTATTTAGTACGGTCAGAGTCGCTTACTTTGTTACAATATGTTGAAGTATCACTGCTCTAAATTCTATCACAAAATTAATATCTTATTTGAGAATCCTTGATACCGGACATTATATGAGGTATTCATTTTGTGATATTATCAATGGATTTGCTATGGAATTTAGAGCAGTGATACTTCTATGTATTGCAACACAGTTGGCGACTCTGACCGTACAAAATTATAATCATAATATCACCACTGTTTTAATACCGTTGGTGTTTTCATACACATGAAACTTCAAGAAAACTGTCATATAAGTTTGAAAGTACTTGCTAGCTAGCAAAGTTTGCTAGCACAGGGTGGCCAGTATTTTTGTGGAACAAATTTCCCTGACTTTTCCGGTTTTCCAGGAGAATTTTTACGTTTTTCCCTGTTTTTTATTTAAAATTTTGAAAAAAGGTCACGCGTTTTTTTTTTAAGTTTAATAGATAAATATTTGCGAGAATTTGTGTGGTTTTTGCATTTTTATAAAAAATTCCCTGACTTTTCCCGGTTTTCCAGAAACTGGCCACCCTGTAGCACCTTTATGATACTGGACTTAAAACGTTTTCTTTCATGAGAAAAGTAAATGCCGTTATAAACAGTTTGAAAAAAAAATTAATGCATTTTAAATTCAGGTCCATGAATATAAAGTCTGTATAATGAGTTCAAATTTAAGAGATAACCCATTTTTTAAATTTTTTAGTTGTTTTTTTATACCCGCGAAAAATGGTCGTAGAACATATCAGTTTTAATAAAATTCTAGTTTAAAAAACTATTAAAAAACACGCTTGAACAGTCCAAAAGTGAGTTGTAAAATTTGCTTACAATGTTATGAAGTTACAGATCAAGTTAATAAAAGCGAGTTAAAAAAGATTTTAAAGTATAAACGTTCGAGTTTTTACAACATTACTTAAATTTTTCTTAATATTTTTTTCAAGATGAAGCGTTCATAATTTAGAACTCCAGAGTATTTATTAGATTTATGAGTCTATACGCGACGGTATTTTACACACAAAATATTTTTGTTTTAATTTTTACCTGATTTCTTAATTTTTCATATGATAAAATTAGAAAATTAAAATCCGCATTCATGAAATAATTAAAAACACCCCACTACGAAGTGTAAGAACTTTGGGGGATAAATTAATTTAACCAAAATAAAAGTTTAATGACCCTTTCCCTTTAACAACGGGGCCCCAGATTAGAACTATGCGAGGGCCATATTTTCAACATACTCGTTTATCGACGATATCTAAATATACATATGTATGTATATATGTATGTTTGTATGTATGTATGTATGTATGTAAAATATTATATAATATGTATGTAGACACTTCCAAGGGCAACTGCCTACGTTAGGGATTTTATGTAATTAGGAAGGTACTGCTAAAAAACTGGTTTTGAAAATGAAGTTCAATAACTTTTAAATTTCGTATTCTTCTGTTATATTTAAACGGTTCAGAGGCCATTGTAGTCAACTCCAAAAATAAATAGTCGAGGAAAATAGATGAGGAAAAATATATATGGATTTTTTCCTGCAAACATTGTAAGTACATAGACTATAAAATATTACAGCTATATGTTAATTAATGTTCAGTTTTTCCTAGCAACTAGTATTTTAATAAATATAGTCATAGTTCCAGAGCTGATAACATATTTTTCTGCCCCATCTGAGCACTAGGCAGACTTACGGAAAACATTAATTCATGTGTTGTACAATATGGGAAAAAAAGTCCCAACCTCGACACCCGGGGATAAAGGGGTTAAATTTCTTAGTGAACATGTAAAGAAAAAGTGTATGTTTGCCCCATCTGAGCACAAATAAAATGACTTCAGGGAGTTAGTTTATGAAAAGTTAGATAGTGAAAGTGCAATGGGCAGACGCGTAGGGTGGGGATAAGGGGTAGGCAGACGCACTCAAACATGCAATATTTTTTTTGAAAATTGCCCCATTTGAGCATTGCTGATTTTTTTAGGGATGACAGTTTTTGATCTATAGATGACCGTAAAACAAAGGCAGACGCGTAGGGTGGGGATAAGGGGTAGGCAGACGCACTCAAACATGCAATTTTTTTTATGAAAATTGTCCCATCTGTGCATTGCTGATTTTTTTATGGATGATAGATTTTGATATGTAGATGACCGAAAAAACACAGGCAGACGCGTAGTCTGGGGATAAGGGGTCGGCAGACACATTGAAAGTGCAAAATTAGATCTGGACTATTTTTTAACTGAATTGTTTCGTAATTCTTTTTTTTTTTGCTGAAAGTTGTCCACAATGACTCTCTGAATAACACATTAATTCTAAAAAAAAATTTTTTGACCCCCAACCAACGCGGTAAAGACAACATTCTTTAATATAAAAATGTAAAAAAAAATATTAAACGTGTAAAAAAGTAGGCGCTGAATTAAAAAAAAATGTTTTTTTGATTATGTAGTTCTCATTCTTTGTAATAATCAAAAAACAAAAAATAAAAAAATGAAACAGAATTCTTCGGGATTTGAACTCAGGACCCTGGCATTTTGAGTTTTGTAAATTTATAAATTACAGCAAAACGGTACTTTAAATCAAAAAATTACAAGGGACATATTATTTTCTTCTTACTTAGAGGATTCTAAAACATATTTGCTATCATCGGTGCAATATTTAGTACCGGAAATATACATTTTTTAAATTTGTCACAATCCTTTGCCACTGTAAATTGCGTCTGCCGACCCCTTATCCCCAGACTACGCGTCTGCCTGTGTTTTTTCGGTCATCTACATATCAAAATCTATCATCCATAAAAAAATCAGCAATGCACAGATGGGACAATTTTCATAAAAAAAATTGCATGTTTGAGTGCGTCTGCCTACCCCTTATCCCCACCCTACGCGTCTGCCTTTGTTTTACGGTCATCTACAGATCAAAAACTGTCATCCCTAAAAAAATCAGCAATGCTCAAATGGGGCAATTTTCAAAAAAAATATTGCATGTTTGAGTGCGTCTGCCTACCCCTTATCCCCGCCCTACGCGTCTGCCCATTGCACTTTCACTATCTAACTTTTCATAAACTAACTCCCTGAAGTCATTTTATTTGTGCTCAGATGGGGCAAACATACACTTTTTCTTTACATGTTCACTAAGAAATTTAACCCCTTTATCCCCGGGTGTCGAGGTTGGGACTTTTTTTCCCATATTGTACAACACATGAATTAATGTTTTCCGTAAGTCTGCCTAGTGCTCAGATGGGGCAGAAAAATATGTTATCAGCTCTTGAACTATCAGGACCGTACTTGAAAAGTTTGAGGCTCGAGGCGCAAAATCAGTTTGAGAAAATGTTATTTGTCGAAAAAATTACCGCCCATATTAAATTAATTACCTCCCTCCCCCTTAAAAATTAAGTAATAGAATGTAATTTATTTTCTTAAAATCAAAAATAATATTTTTTTAAATTTGATAAGAAAAGGTAATAAATAGGATACAGGCTTCACGTGTCCCCCAGAAAGTACCTCATATTGTTTTCATATTGTCTACATATATATGTATGCTTTAGTCTTTACGCGTTATATACTCGAAATATATTGATCATTATGTAATTTCATTTTTTTAACAATTCTTTACGCATTTTTTTGTAAAAGTGATTTGAAACTATGTATTATTTATCACAGGTCAAATGTTAATGAATTTGACTAAATTAAAACAAACAGTGGCGCGTCAATATATTTTATCAGTTCAATAAATAACATTTTTATGTTTAATTGATTAATTTTACAGAACTTTCAAGGAAAATATAAATTTATGTCCTAGTTTTCAAAATGTATCAAAAAAGCAACTCTAGATATGATCAAGCAGACAAGACAGATAGACAAACGGACAGACAGTCGATCGAAATAACTATGTTCCAGTCAGTTAAATAGAATAAACAAAAAAAAAATTAAAACCCACACGTGGGTGTTGCCACACAACTCAAAAAATACGCTTGCCAATCGATTCGTGAATCAATCCCGAGTCAAATGAGGTACATGAAGCCATATTTGAAACATTTTGAGAGGGGGGGGGGTCATGACCGGAAAAATGGGTTAAACTAGAACCACAGACTTACCATTTAGCGAAAACCCGGGGTCTCTAGGTGGTCAGGGGGCCGAGATCTCGCAGTGGAAGGCAGACGGACGGACGGAAAATCGAGCATATAAGCGCTACATCTTCATAGGTTGCGCTAAAAATGAGTTTTACAAAGTCATACAGAGGCCATTCATATGCCTGTTCTGCTGACCTCGTTTCTAACTGTGTAAATACTTATAGAAATGTAGAAAGATATCACAATCTGAATTTCTTTTTTAACTATACAAGTGACGCCTATGGAAAGCCGTTATATTTAATGACATATTTATATGTAAACATAAGTTATCGAAAATGCTTTAAATACCCCTCCTTGAATACTTTTACAATGCAGTATACATCTTTTATTAACATAGTTACAAAGCTTATCGTAGATAATTATTTTGTTTAAATATACCTACCATATGTGCTTACAATTAGTTGTCTTTCTTATAGAATCCAAATAATATACATGTATTAAAAAATAGTGTTTATTATATATATAAAAAAATATATTATAAATATTTGTGAATAAATAATCAAACAAAAATGTAAACTGTTTAAAAAAAATTAATTTAAAAAATTTCAGTTATTAAAATTAAAAATAAAAATAATAAAAACAATTTTTCTTGACCCAATGATAAAAATTAAAATTAAATATTTTGTGCAAAAGTACAATATGAAAAATAGAACTGTGAATTTATATTTAATAATAATATTAACTGTGATACAACTGAAAATAATTGGAAATACATACGATTTTATTTATAAAGACAGTTGACGAATACTTTATTGATATTTGGAAAATATACGACATTTTAATATTGAGGGTAGGTATTTACTTATTTATTATATTATTTCTTATACATCATTCATTTCATGCTTAGGACTGCACAAGGGGCCGTAAATAGATGCCCTGGGGCAGACTGTGTGTGCCCCCCCCCCCTATATGAAAATAAAAAATAAACACCTTTTTTTCGTTGTTACGTCAGTATTTTCAAGTACTATTAATTTTAATTACCTTTTTTTCGTTAAAACCTAACTATTTTTTGTGGGGACCCCCTTTGCTCGGTGGTAGTTACGGCGCTGGACTGCACGTCAATACGAGACTTTTTTCGAGAACGAGATCGAGTCGAGACAAAAGTGTTTAGAACTTGAACGAGAAGAGACAGTGACGATATTAATTTTATTTATAAGTCTAAGGTTTAGAAAATTTAACATTTATTAGAGGAGCTGTCAGAAAAGTAGACGATCCAGCTGACAATAAACAAATGGAAGAAGAAGAAGAACATTTATTAGTAAAAATGTTAATTTTAAAATAAATAATTAAAGTAAAAAATGTAATTGAAAAAAATATTTTTTTATAAAAAAAATCATATCGATTGATATTGCTTCAATTTTTACAAGACAGTCAGTTGTAAAATTCGAGACCAAGACTCTCGTCTCGTCTCAAGTACAGTCCTATTAAAAATCATAAATACCAATACATATTTTTTAATATACCTAATTTTTCTAAGGAAATTTTTTTTATCACAATGGCAACTAAACGATTTAAAAATTATTTATCGTCATTTTTACGGGGTATTTTTTTACATTGTTAGGTATTTTTTCATAATATTATAATTTGACGTCATTTTGAATAATTCAAAGAAAATTAATTTTATTTATAGAAAGTAGATTAAATTTGTAATTCTAATGAACATTTTCTTTATTAATTATTCTTTATGAATAACGATAGAACGGATATTGAAGATGTCAAACCATGTTAAACATTTATCTCATAAAATTATAATTGTATTGGCAGTAAGGAAATAATTATAAAAATATATAAAACAATATGTCAACGAAAAAAATATTCTATGCAGATTATAGACACAAAACTCTTACAGTAACATTTAGAGGGGGGGGGGGGGTGAAAAATAAATAAATTAGTAAAATTATAAATTTAATTAGCTTTCTCAAATTTGAAACGAGCATTTTTATTTTCAAATTCGTTTATAGCGCCCAAAAACATAGTCTGGTTAATAATATAAGATATTTTTTGTGGATTTATGTAGTTAATTGAATGTTTGTATACTAAAATATGCAACAATTTATTTTAATCAAACCTGAAAATTTCAAATATTTAATAACAAAACTGTAAAATTGTTACTGAAATAGAATAGAACTTTTCTTTAAATAACATTTCAAAGGAAAACATTGAATTCCTGTTAAACTTTTGAACAATATTAAAATATCTTTCAAATTGTTTACAACTTTCAAGAAATTTTTGTATCTTTGTTTTGTTTATCATAATTCCAAAACTAATTTAAAATATCATATTTTAGTACTGTATATCTTGAAAAGGGGTATCCAATAATTTAAAAGAGTAATATAAAAAAAATTCAAAATATATTTTTATTTTATTTTACACTAATAGCTTAAAAACTAAAATACGTCTAGCACACTGTAAAAAAAAATTTGGTTTCGAAAAATTTTGTTTTTAATTTATATTCAGAACACATTTACCTACATTTAATGGAATATTTTACTTTGTTAATTATTAAAAGTAAAAAAACTTTAATTTAATTTGAAAATTGAAATAGACAGAACGGTATATAATAGTAACATGTATTAATTTGCTGTAATGGCAGAGCTAGTTTTTCATTATTTTTTTTGAATAATTTACACATGAGTATATTTGTGTTATAATTTTTATAATATTTAAAAGGGTTGAAGTTTCGAATAATTAGTTTTTAAAACGTCTCCTATATAGCCAATTGTGTAGAATTTTAATAAATAGAGCACTTTCGGCAAGTTCTCTCATTTATCATGTGTTAAAAACTCTATTTTTTTAATATCCAATTACTCAAAAACCATAAATCCAATATTTTAAATAAAAAATAGTAAAATATATGAGCTATCCATAAAAAAACATATCAAAATTTTATACTTTTATCTATACGTTGCTCTAATGATCGAATAACTTTAAGTGAAAACTTATCTAATTTTATAGATCTTTTGTATTTGTTTTTTGATTGGGGGGGGGGGGATATTTCTGAAGTTATTATTCTTAAATTTAAGTGACAGGTTAACAAAAAAAATATTTTATCCATTTTTGAGTCTATGAGTTGTTATCAGAATTACCTATTAGTTTATTAAAAAAATAAAAATATACACGAAGAGAATATTCTTTTAAAAATTAACAGAAAAGTCGGTAGAATTTAAAATAAAGTAAATGAAAAATTACAATGGCATACTGACAAATTTTAACATAGTACCTATTAAAATTTATTTACTCTGAAAAAATAATATACGCTATTCTTTAATTTAATTTCTCGCATATGAAAATTTCACGTACATTCTCTATAATGTTTCTATAGGTATATTACTTTTCATATCTGGCCTATCGCCGTCATAGAAACTGTTATACAGTATATTGAATTGTAGTAAACGTTTTTTTAAATTTTACCATGTCGGGTGTTAAAAATTTCTAGGATCAATTTCGTCCTTAACATGTTTTTCATGTTAAAAATTAACATAAAATTTTTTCAGTGTAGAATTGCAGTAGAAAGAGGAAAATACTCACGCAACTGAGATAATGTAATCGATTATTTATTAATTTCTTTATCAGTAATTCATGTAGGTAAATGATTATTAACTTTGTTGTTGTAAATGGGAATGATAAAAACAATTTTTACGTAATCATTATTGTTAAGTACCTAAAACATAGGCGTTGCTTAAAAATAAGCGGTGGGGCAGAAAAAACGCTGTGTAAATTAAAAAAGGTCGAGAATTACGATTTTTCTAAATAATAAACGATATTTTTCAATTTGTTATCAAATATTATAAAAAAAAAATTATAATTTTTTTTTAACTAATTTGAAAATTACCTTAAAAATACTAAAAAGTATATAATAATTTAATTTAACAGTTTTTGAAGTTGGTTTTATTTTCTTGATTAAAAAGTTTACTGACATGACATTGATTTCAACAAAGTGTTTTTAGGGTTTTTCTGAAGTCGGTTTAGTTTTTTTCTTAAAAAGATTTTTATTTTTCCTTTTTGAGTGGCGTATCTTTGAAATGTATGGTCGGATTTTGATGAAATCTATATGGGGCCATCTCGGGAGTATACTCTTCCAAACAAACAAAAATCGTCCAAATCGTCAGTACAAAATTTAAAAAAACTTCAGCAGTACTTGTAATAAATTTCTGTAACTATCAAATCAACTGACAAAATACAACACCTAACTTACAAGGGAACCTTTTCAAGTCGAAAATTCGTATCGAGTTTCAACTTTGTATATAGTTAGAGGAGGTCAAGATAAGTAAGAAAAATATTATCTTAGCTGCGGTAAAACGGTTTAAGGGGGTGAAACACACCTATGAAAATGTGCAAAATAATCATATTTTTTCAAATAACTGAAACTAATGAAAATTTAAAAAATCTATAATACAAAATTTCCATGATTTTTTATGCTCTTTTGAATGGCGATAGTCAATATTCGAAAAAATTAAACCTATGAAATTTGGGTGGGAGGTGGGGGTTAACGGTTTATTTTTTCGAATTTTAACTATCGCCATTCAAAAGAGCATAAAAAATTATAAAAATTTAGAAATAGATTTTTTTAAATTTTCATTAGTTTCAGAGTTATTTGAAAAAATATAAGATTATTTTGCAAATTTTCATAGGGGTGTTTCACCCCCTTAAACCGTTTTACCGCAGCTATGACAATTTTTTTCTTACTTACCTTGGCCTCCTCTAACTATACAGGGTGAGTCATATCAGGTGGAACAAACTTAAACCGTTGATTGAGAAAAATATTTCAAGCAAAAAAGTTCATATAAACATGTGTCCGGAAACTCTTCGTGAGGGAGCTACAGACTCCCAAATATTTCGACTAAAATTGGTTTTTATTTAATATCTGGAGAACCCATTGTGATACGGCAATGAAAATTAATACCTGGATTAGTAATAATACGTGTTATCGATTTCCAGTATCAAACAATGGTTATTTAGTCCAGGGATATATGGGGCCTGTGGACCCTCTGATTTTTATCTAGTATTTTTTTGTTCTTCACTTTTTTCTTATGTTTGGTACTTTTATAAGGTCATATGATAGAAAATACACATACATATACATTGTTAAGTTGTCATAAGATCAACCGTTTACGAGAAATACGACGGAGAAGATAGTTTTGCAGAATTTAACTTAATACGGATGCTAAAAATTACACAAAATAAATTTATATTCTTGTTCTAGTACTAAAAATAAGAAAACTAGTTGGTGTAAATATTCCTCCTACTATGACTCCTCATAGAATTATAGCCAGTTGTATTACTTTAATTCGTGCTTTATTAATTGACTAAAAAACGAAACTAAAAATTGTTATCTGTTGTTAAGGATGCATTTTTTAGGTATATTTACATACGCATTTATTCTTGTTTTTAATTATAGAAAAAGAATATACATTTATTTTGTGTAATTTTTAACATCCGTATTAAGTTAAATTCTGCAAAACTATCTTCTCCGTCGTATTTCTCGTAAACGGTTGATCTTATGACAACTTAACAAAGTATATTTATGTGTGTTTTGTGTCATATGACCTTATATACCAAACATAGGAAAAAAGTGAAGAACAAAAAAAGACTAGATAAAAATCAGAGGGTCCACAGGCCCCATACATCCCTGGACTAAATAACCATTGTTTGATACTGGAAATCGATAACACGTATTATTACTAATCCAGGTATTAATTTTCATTGCTGTATCGCAATGGGTTCTCCAGATATTAAATAAAAACCAATTTTAGTCGAAATATTTGGGAGTCTGTAGTTCCCTCACGAAGAGTTTCCGGACACATGTTTATATGAACTTTTTTGCTTGAAATATTTTTCTCAATCAACGGTTTAAGTTTGTTCCACCTGATATGACTCATCCTGTATACAAAGTTTAAACTCGTTACTTTTCGACTTGAAAAGGTTCCCTTGTTAGGCTAACCTAACCCTACTACTGAGCTGTCAAAAAAGAGATTGCACAGCTGACAAGAATAAAAAGTAATAATAATATATTCGTAGGGCCTGGTTAGTCCGACACTGTATTCAAAGAAACCTTTTTTAGAATCAGTGTTAAAACCGGTAAATTTCCTCCTACCCCCTCCCCATTCAGTACCAATTTTCTTATTCTTTTATCTCACTTTCCTTTCATAAATAAATGTTTCCCATTGAAATAAAATGTAAATGTAATGCTTTGTAAATGTTCAAAAATATAAAAAAGGACAATACGTTCCTTTATTTAGAATTAAAGAGTCCCATTCGATGTAAAAAAAAATAAGATTTCTTTGAAATAAATTTTATTATTAAAAAATTGCAAGTACTTTGAACCAGGTATCAATTCTGATGTGAGGTTTATTTAGGAATTTAGAACAGGGTGGCCAGTATTTCTCTGGAACAAATTTTTATTCTACAGGAGAATTTTTAACGTTTGTCCCTGTTTTTTATTTAAATTTTAGATAAAAAACCTAAAAAAAGGTCGCATGTTTTCTTTTAAATTTTAATAGATAACTGTTTAAATATTTGTGTGGTTTTCGCATTTTTATAAAAAATTCCCTGACTTCCAACCAAATTCCCTGACATTTCCCTGTATAGCAAAATTCCCTGACTTTTCCTGGTTTTCCAGAAACTGGCCACCCTGTAGAATAGGGGTACTTGTGACTCTCAATGGAAAACTGAAAAAAATCATGTACTCTTTACCTTAAAAATATATTAATAATTGTTTTATACAGGGTGTCCCATTTTAATCTATCACCCCCCCTAATTTTTTTTGTCTATCAATTAAATCAAAAAATGTTTCAAATAAAAGTTGTTTGGTTTTGAGGGGGACCCAAAATGGCGTTATTAATTTTTTATTTTTTGCATGTCTTCATGGTCAAATAGGACCAACATTTTTTTTTCAAATGGAAACCTATATTTTTTTTAATATTGAACAAAATAATTTTAGATTTTAGATTTTCACTAATTTTTTACTCGAAGACCATTAGAGGAAAAGTGTGAAAAACAAAAAATGTTTATTTTATTTTGATATAACTATGAAAATTATATCCGATTTTTTTTAACTTTTGCTCTTCAAAATATTAAAGCAAACAAAAAAATTAAATTTAAAAAAATGTGAAATCATTTTGCTATTTATCAGATTAAAATAAACATTTTTTATTTTTTTACACATTCCCTCTAAAGTTGATGGGTTTCGAGTAAAAAATTAAAAAATTAGTGAAAATCTAAAATTATTTTGTTCAATATTAAAAAAAATTGAAGTCATACAAAAAATTATTTAAAACAAAAGCTGCTTGTTTTTTCTCAAACAATAAGATACCATAATAAAAAATATAGGTTTCCCTTTGAAAAAAAAATGTTGGTCCTATTTGACCATGAAGACGTCCAAAAAATAAAAAATTAATAACGCCATTTTGGGTCCCCCTCAAAACCAAACAACTTTTATTTGAAACATTTTTTGATTTAATTGATAGATAAAAAAATTAGGGGGGTGATAGATTAAAATGGGACACCCTGTATACAGAGTGTTAAAAAAAACGAACAGAAAATAGTCAGTTTGATGGAAGAGGGGGCAATATAACGTTATTTTTTATATGCGAGTGTTTTTTTTTTTTTTAATAAAAACCTATATTTTTGGTTTAAAGATCTGATACTACGTGAAAAATAAGAAACCTTTTGTTAAAGTTTTGCTTTTTAAATAAAATAAGTTAAAAAAACTTTTTTACACACTTGTGAATCAAAACAACATTTTTCTCGTCATACCTTTTTCTCGAAGTTAATTTATTTTAAATGACAAAACTCGGTGTTCCATACATTCATTTGTGAAAAAAAAAACTTTATAAAATCGACTTGGATTAAAAAATGTTTTGGACAAAAGTTTTTTATATTTTTTTTCACATAGAAACTCATTAAGGAGGTACTTCAAATTGTAACTGACCGTACTTATATAATTTAATGGACGACGTATTCTGTACCTATATCCCAAATTGTAATTTATATTATTATGATCATTATTAATTTTATTATATGTATTATTTTTAAATAAATACAAATATAGACTTAATAAACGCTTTTTTATTTTTTTATAAAGACTAAAGTGTGATAATGTGGGGCAACTTTATGATTGCAATATGATATAATCTGTAATACATTTTTCATAAATTTTCATTTTCACCTTAGCCCGCCCCCCAGTCTCCCCTTACTTTGATAAATACTGCTATGTCTATGATAACAATTGTTTTAATACTGCAACTACAGGGTGACAAGACTGGCAAAAAGCCAGGGCCCCCTGACAAGCAACCAGTAACCCTTTAATTTAGTCAACACCTAATTTCCCGAGTTTTTTGTCAGGGCCTCTAAATTACTATATTTAAGGTTATACATATGTATAGTACACTGTAAAAAAAGATTTGGTTTCGAAAAATTTTGTTTTTAATTTATATTCAGAACACATGTACCTACATTCAATGGAATATTATACTTTGTTAATTATTAAAAGTGAAAAAAGTATAATTTAATTTGAAAAATGAAATAGACAGAACGGTATATAATAGTAATACATACCATATACATACCTACTAATTTGCTGTAATGGCAAATCTAGTTTTTCATTATTTTGAATAAATTACACGTGAATATTTTTCTTTTTATAATTTTTATAGTATTTAAAAGGGTTGAAGTTTCGAATAATTAGTTTTTAAAACGTCTCTATATAGCCAATTGTGTAGAATTTCAATAAATAGAGCACTTTCGGCAAGTTATCTCATTTTTCGTATGTTAAAAACTTTATATAATTTTTAATATCCAATTACTCAAAAACTATACGTAGAATATTTTAAATAAAAATTAGTAAAATATATGAGTTATCCATAAATAACATATTAAAATTTTAGACTTTTATCTATACATTGCTCAAATGAGCGAATATGGTACCCTTATTTAAAGTATTTGCTAACTAATTTTCATTGAATACTGACAATGAGCATTCTTATTTTCAATAACATAATAGGAAGAACAGATGAATAATTATATTTTCTCTCTGTCTTTCGAGTCGTTCTGTGATGTAGTAGTTATCCTTCCAGTATTTTTTTTACTCTGTCATTTGCAGAAATACATACCTAAGGATACACATAGCAATGTCAGGTAGCCTCCCCTCCCTCCGCCTCCCTTTAGAGTAGTCACTACCTCTTAGCACTAGGTAGGTATAGGTTAAAGTACTTTTTTTGCAATATAGATAGTAGGTATATGAAGGTATACATATGTACATTTACATTGTATATTAATATTTCGCAATAGCTTTTACATTGCGGTAGTCGTTGACTGTAGAAGAAAATTATTTTCGATGTTTTTGTTTTGAAAAGTAGGCGGAGTGTTTTTTTGTGAGGGGGGTTTGTGGTGATTTAAATTTTTGTGGTTGTGATTTTTTTTATATTTATTTGTTTTTAAACGGTATGTGTAATATTTTATAATTTTTTTTTTTTTTTTTTGAATTTTGAGCGGTCGTTTTAAATTTTATTTTAATCGTTTTTCAATTTTGGTTGAAATTTTTTGTAATTTGGGAAAATGATAGTTCAATGTATGCTGATCAAAAGTTGTGATGGGTGAAATTAAAATATTTGGGTGCCTTTTAATCAACGAATATTTTATGTTTATTTTTATTTTTTTATCTCGTAAATGAACAACATTTAGAAAAATTGAAAAAAGTAAAAAGTGCTTAAAATTATCCAAATAATACAAATAAATTTTATTTTGCAAGATTTTTTTTTAGTTTTTTGTTCGGAGTTTTTTATGAAAAATAAACATAATTTATTTTCAACTTTTTTATGAGATAAAAATAAAATTGTACATAAAATGTTTGTTGAGCGGAAGTAGGTTGCGCTAGTTTTAAATTTTGATCAGCACACTTTGATATATCATTTCTCCAAATTACAAAAAAATTCAGTCAAAATACAAAATCTATTGCATTGTTGGTGCGGGGTCCTTTAATATTAAAGTTATTTTTTAATACCTATCTAAATATTGTTTTTAATTTCAGTGCTTTTATCAATGTTTATTTTGTTAGATAAAATATTAGATATAGTATAATTATGGGGTGTTCAGAAGACATATCGAATAACTCAAAATTTATTTGGCTATAATGTCTATAATCAAAAAATTAAAAAATGTTTTTCCAAAATTATTATCGATTTAAAAAATATATTATATTTATAATAAAAAAATAAATTCTTGTACACAAATAAAATTTTATGATTTTTTTTTTACGATACAATATATTTTAAACTGCAGACAAACATGTTTAATTAATTCCAACTAGTAAATAAATAATAAACTTAACTGCATTTTTCTTAAGGAAGTTGACACTAAAAAAATAACAGAGCTATTTTGATAAAACTTTGAAAATAACAACACATTTATAATTAAAAAATTCCTTGTAAAATTTTAAGCTAATTAGGAAAATAGTTTAAGAGATATTAAATAAACAAATTAACATGCATTCTTATGAGAACTGCATAATTTCGAGATATTACAGGACTTTTCAAAGTGATGCGACACAAAGAATTTGATAAAAATTTAATCATACATTATTTATTCATTTACAAAGATATATGTAAATTTTCAGAATGATTAAGAACCGCGTTTTTTAATTAAAAAATTTAAAAATATGTGTGAAAAAAGAGAAAGAGACGCAGGCTCTTTCCCCGCATCACCAACCCCGCACACTATAGTGTCAGCCTCCTTAATGCAAATTTCAATTTGTCAACTGTTTTGGAAAATAAACAGCAAACAAGGCCATATTTATAACAGTAATTCAAAATCAAAAACAAAATTATATTACATTGAAATGTATTTCTTGCTAAAATTAACTTGACCTAATTACAAATACGTCAATGGAAAATTGAAAGAAAACTCATATAGAGTAAAGTGGGGTTGATATAAATCAGATATAAAACAGTTAATACTGCGTATATTTTACATCTTGTTTATTTTTACTACATAACTTTATATAATTATTTTTGCTGGGGTGTATTGACCCCCTATTAAACTACCGTTAACAGTTATACATTTATTTATAAACTCGATTTTTTTAATTAACCCATTACTTCCCGACTTTCTATTTCTTCGAATTTTTGGATCAAGTTCTCAATTCATGTTGAAAATATGACCAAAAAGATAAATCAGAGGCGGATTAAATGTCGAGAGCACCCTAGGCAAGCACCTCATCGGCGCCCCACTAGCAGCCATATGACATTCAACTTGACCACTCCCTTCCACTGTTACGTAACTTTTCATATTAAATATAACAATGAAATTTTCGAAATTCAAATATTTTCTTATTGTTGCGTCCATATTTTGTTTGTTAAAAATTATCTCATCATCTTTTTGTGCACATAAGAATCTTTTTATATTGTGTAAGTAGGTGCATAATGCATACTATTACTGACACAATTATTTTTTTGCTATTTTTCAAAAATTTCGCGCGCGCGCCCCTTTGTAACCTCGCGCCCTAGGCACGTGCCTAGTTTGCCTTATGGATAATCCGCCTCTGAGATAAATTCAATACAAGTAAAGATAATTATCAATCACAGACTAGATTATTAACATGAGAACCTAATGTCATATTTATAGGACAGCACTTTTTTTAACGACGATAGTTTGTACCTGGATTTATTTTTGAAATTACTGATATTTTTATGCTTTATTTACACCCTCATAAGTAATATTATATATAGATTTGTCAGTTTAAAAACACTTTACTAACAATAAGTGAAAAAAAATGTAACTATAAATGCCGGCTACCTGGAATAATTACACGGTTACTTTAAAAGTGTTACAACTTATCAATGAATGAACTCTAGAGTTTATTTTTAAAATTACCTATTAAGTAAAAAAAACTTAAGTAACCTATTAGTAATGCAAATCAAATTAACAACGTTATTATGTCAGAAAAAAATCAGAAAATATTATGTCCTATAAATAGGACAACTAAAGGGTTAACCACATCATGGTATTTTTTTAATGAATATATTTTCATTTTAATGATCTGTGAAAAATATGAAACTTTTTTTTTAATTTTGTTTTAAATAAAATAAATAACTCGAACAAAAAAAAACTTTTATTAGGTTGTTACACTTGTGAATCAAAACAACTTTCTTCTTCTTCTTGTACCTTTTCTCGAAGTTAATTTATTTTAAATGCCAAAACTCATGTTCGATACATTCATTTGATAAAAAACTTTATAAAATCGATTCAGATTAAAAAACGTTTTCAACAAAAGTTTCGTATTTCTTCATATAAAGTCACATCCTTAAAACAAAAATATATATTTTCATTAAAAATAAAACACTCACAAAAAAATCTGATATTACCCCCTCCAAACTGAGTAACATGTCTGAAAAGTTTTTCTTTTCGAAATAAAAATTCGATATATAGGGTGAGTCATATCAGGTGGAACAAACTTAAAAAGATTATTGAAAAAAATATTTCAAATAAAAAAGTTTATATGGACATATATCCGGAAACTCTTCGTGAGGGAGCTACAGCCCCTCAAAGATGTTGTCTTAAATTAGTTTTTATTTAATATCTAGAGTCTAGAGAACCTATTGTGATACAGTTATAAAATTTTATTATCGGTTTAGTATTAATACGCCTTATCGATTTCCAGTAGCAAAGAATGATTATTAAGACCAGGGATGTATGGGGTCAGTGGGCCTTTTGATTGTATCTAGTACATTTTTGTTTTTAATGTTTGTCATTTTTGACACATTATAAACATAAATATACTTTGTTAATTTGTCATAAGATCAACCGAGAAATACGATGGTAAAGATAGTATGTCAAAATTTGACTTAATACGGATGCTTCAAATTCCACTAAATAAATTTTTATTCTCGTTCAAAAATAAGAAAAAAAAGTTTATGTAAATATACCACCAAAAATGCATCCTTATCAACAGATAGCAATGTTTAGTTTCGTTTTTTAGTCAAATTTGTCAAGTTTATATTATAGTAATAAAACTGACTATAGGTCTATAATTAAAATGAATATTTGCTTCATATGAAGTTTTTTGCTTGAAATATTTTTTTTCGAAGTGGTAAGCTCGGCCGAGTGCTCGTCCCATGTTAACACAAAGTAGAGTACTCGGCCGAGTGAAATGAACGAGCGAATGAATACAAACTGGCAGCATAACGAGTACCTCGGCCGAGTATACTCGTGGCATGTAAACAAGGCATTAGTAAAGATTTGTTTATTCAATACATCCTAAAAACTATAAAAAATAGAATTTGAAAGTATAATAAAATTTCAAAATTTTTACAAGCATCCAAACATTTTAGAAAATAGACAAGAGACGTTTGAAATTCCACATCTCAACTGTTCAAGTTCGTTCCACCTGATATGAATCACCCTGTATAAACAAATAAGATTTTAATGATGATAGATATCTTGTTACATTTTATTGAATTTATTTCTCTGAAAGAAATATTTTTGCGAGCTGAAGAAATAATAATGTTAGAAGTTACAGCATATGATGCGCAGTATCAATTTAATATAAGAAATATAATATTGTTTATTTGTATAGGTACATATTATATAAAACCTGATCGAAATACAAATAATGATATTGTTACGTTCTATTTCAACAATAATTATCATTAAGTTAATAGTCTTAACAGATATGACGTCATTGAATAATATTGTCTATTATTTTTTATATACCGGGCGATTCATTTAACCTGGAATTTTATATATCTCAAGAACTAAGCAAAATAATGAAAAATGGTTCAGACAAAAGTTATAAGGTATCGAGAGGGTCAAATTTTGGTGACCTTGAATTTCACCTTGATATTTATTTTCATGGTCAAATGAAGGTCAACATACAAAAGCTACATATTTTTTTGTATAATACGAATATGCAATAAAAAATACAGGTTCTCATTTAAAAAATCAAAGTTGACCTTCATTTGACCATGAAAATAAATATCAAGATGAATTTCAAGGTCATCAATATTTGACCCTCTCGATACCTTATAACTTTTGTCTGAACCATTTTTCATTATTTTGCTTAGTTCTTGAGATATACAAAATTCCAGGTTAAATGAATCACCCGGTATAGTCGAAGTAGTTTGCCATTTTTTAAACCTTTAAATACTTCATTAACTATCTATTTTATTAACCAATATAAAAAAAAAATAAAAAAATAAAAATTAATTGTAAATTTTATTTCGATTACCCCTAATGCTCTTGAATATGACGTGAAAGGGTTACACATGTCAGCAAGATATAGAATACACAATATTAGATATTAGCGATCAGGGCCGGCCTTTGCAATGTTGGCGCCCCGGGCGAAATTTTGTTAGCCGCCCTCGCAATTTTTGTACACCCTTTTTTTAGTTGTTGAAGACCTTTTTTTGTGAATATATTTTCACAAATATACCTGCTACCTTGGCGCCTCAGGCGGTCTGCCCCCACCCGCCCCCGCCCCCCCTAAAGCCGTCACTGTTAGCGATGATGTTTACATTTACCCTATTTTACCCTAATAAAAAAAAACTTTTCCTGTTTAGCAACATAGAACTCTGGAAATATAAATCATGCAAAATTCAAATTAGTCATAAAATGTACCTAATATAGCCTAGAATTATGTATTAAAATTTCAAAACATTTCGATGAATATCTTAATAGTTACAGCCATTTAAGTAATTTAAATTTATTAATAAATTTTTAAAAGAAAACATAGAAAATGAATTTATTAAAATATACAATTTTCTTTCCCCATCATCGGCCAAGTTATAACACTTAGCTGCTCCACTTCTCCAAAAAAAACATACCTGCCATAGTGGGGTCACCTCGTATCCCAGACACTAAAATGCTAACTACTCGTAAGCTATTGAATATTTTAATTCAATAAAATTCATCTATCATCTTCAAACGATACGGATGCACTCCAATCGGTTATTTAATAGTATATTGTGTAGCAAGGGTTGAAACAAGGCGATTTCTGACGAGGGCGAGAGTTGACTGCCCAAGCGAAGCGAGGGCTGTCATCGCCCTGGTCTGAAATCATCTTTGTTTCATCCCGTGCCACACACGCTATTTTTCATATCACATGCATTGAAACAACGAGTTTTGATTTCTGTAGCCAGTCGAAGTAAGACTATTTCAGACAAATAGCGCAGTAATATCTTATACTATTTTAATAATAGAATAATTCGGAAATAAGATCCGCTTTTGTTTATTACAAATGCGATTCTGACAGACTTGAAATAAATAATAAATAAATGAATGTGCCGGGCAGAAACAACGTTGTTTCTTTGTTTCTGCTCGGTACAATCGCATTGGTCTGAAATTGTCTTGTTTCGACTGTCAAAACAGGGTTCAAAACTAGTTGTTTCTATGCATGTGATATGAAAAAATATATATAGGTTATATTTATTATATTTAAAAAAATGAAAACCTTATAAAATTTAAACAGCTTACATTCAAGTTGAAAAAATGTGGGGTGCCTCGTACCCCACAGTGGCAGCGAACGGTTAAACTCATAATTATCTCCAACTAAAATTCTTACTTAGGGGGTGAGGGGTTTATTAATATCAAAAAATAATTAAACTCATAAATTCATGGACACAAAATTCAAATTCAACAAAATAAAAAAACCGAAAATATTTCAGAAAAATTTCGACGACTATAAAAAATGGTCAGCAGCACGAAAACCCATTCGACCTACGGCACAATCCACCCAACAAGTGCACCCAACAACCACCTGTATCCAAAATTGGACTCCCCATTTACGTTTGACGAGAAGACATACTTGTATCCACCTTCACAGTTCTATGGTAGCAGTAGTGGATCTTCTTCACCGTACCCTAGTACAGAACTGATTAAAACGAGGAGCGTATGCGGGGTTAAACTCAGATCATGGTTTCTGTTATTGTATGTGGTATTTTACGCCGTGTATTTGGTATCGGGGGGACTGATTTTCGCCGCACTAGAGGGGCCTATGGAGCACGCTGTTAAGGAAAGAATGATCATAATCAAGGAACAGTTTTTGATTAATAATCCATGTGTTGCAGGTACTTTTTAATTATTATTTTTTTATATTTTTTTAACAAATAAATTCAAATCTCCAAATTTCATCAAGATCGGTTCAGCTGTACAGCCGTGAAAAGGTAACAAACAGATTTGAATCAAAACTAATATTATAAATGCGACAGTAACTGTATGTCTGTCTGTTTGTTTCTTGTTCACGGCTAAATTGCTGAACCGATCTTGATGAAATTTGGTAGAGAGATAGGTACTCGTAGCTTGCATCCTAAGGAAGGATATAAGCTACCTAATCTATCATATAAGGTATCATACTTGAATAACGGATAACGGATAAGGTATCATATCAGATTTTTTGAATTGATAGTTTAGAAAATAGAGGAAGGGACGCTCTGACAACGACATTAAAAAGCAAATATATCGTGACTGAAGAGTTGAAATCAAAAAGTTATTTGACATTTTTTATTTCATTTTAGGAGACCTATCAAATGACACCTTACTCAATGGGGTAAATGGGAAAAAAACTGTGAGTTCACTTTTCAGTCTATGAAAGGGGGGTCCAAAATATGTTTGACAATGTTTGTTATAATTTTCAGTGAAAGTACTGACTAAAAGCTACATTCTGAAATTTTTTCAGATTTTTTGAATTGATAGTTTAGAAAATAGAAGGGGGACGCTTTTATAATGACTTTGGAGAGCAAATACATCGTGATTGAAGGGTTAAAATCAAATGGTTTTAATACATTTTTTGTTGCATTTTGGGAGACCTTTCTAACGATACGATAGGTGAATTTTTGAACACTTCATTTTATGGAAGGGGGGTCTAAAAAAAATTATTTTTTTTCAAAAATCTTACCATTTCTGTTTTTGAGTCATAAATCTACGACTGCATACCAAATTTCATCTTATTATGTCAAAATTTTTACAAGACGGAAAGACGGACGGACATGAAGAAACTATAAGGGTTCCTACTTTTCTACGGTACCCTAAAAAGCATTGCTTACGACACAAGACGAGTCAGATGTCTCGTCTCGTTTTGTCTCAGTCTCTTTTATAAAACATATTTTTTCCATTTATTTTTATTTAATAAACAAAGACATTTTTAAATATAACGATTTTATTATACATTTTGCTCTAATATCAAATAAGTAATAAATTTTTAATTATTATTATATTTTTTAAAACCGAGAGTCTAGACACTAGACGAGGCATATAAATAATGTTAATATTTTATTAATAATTAGTAAAAGGCACTATCGTCTCGGTTCCGATACGTTTCGAAACAAAAAAAAATCTTATCTCGTTTATAATTTTATAGAACACAGGGGGGGGGGGGGTGACAATAACATCCTATAACACGAAGTTCTGCAATATTTTTTAGTCTGCCTTTCGTCCAAAAAAAGTGTAAATTACATTATTAGATATTTTTTAATATCATCTTCATAAGTTTGGCTACGGATGTCTCAACCAAAAATAAATAATAAGAAAACTTTTTTATTAAAAACAAACAATAAGCGACCACACAAAGTTTAGTTGGTGTAGTGTATAGTACCTACTACCTACCTACTAATAAATGATATACAAATATACATATAGTATGGTCCGTATATCTTATAACAATAAGTTTTAAGTTTGTTTAAAAACAAAGTTATATAATATAACAAACAGAATCAACCCAATTAGTTTGTTTTGAAACCACAGCTTCCTGTGATAATTAAACTCTGTAATATGATTATTAAAGTTAAATAAATACTTGTATAGGTAAAGGTCACAGTTTAACATATGTGTATGTATTTCAGTCAAAATTCAAATATGTTTTTAGGGTTCTAGAACCTTATTAATTTTACTTTGTTGCTATTCGTCACACCAAAATATCTCGTATGTTATATTAAGCTAATTAGTAGGGGAGAGGGGGGCATAGTGGGGTAGCGGGGCATAGCGGAAATCTCTCATACAGGTCGAATCAATTGTCGTGCAAAAATTCAAATGTCTCGTTTTGATTGGTCGTCAGTCGGTGCGTGACCTTCATAAGTGAGACACGCCATTTCGACAGCCGTTTATGCTATATAAACAAAAGTGTTAAAAACAGTGTTTTCGGTAAAAAAATACGTGAAATTAAACAGCAATTGTTTTTCGAGTCTTATTGTATATTGTGGTGGTTATTATTTCGTTTTGTAGCACTGCTTTCTGGATTACATAATTAAACATACAACATTGTTTGTGAAAAAGGTAAGTTGGCACCAGTTTGTGTTTTGTTGTAAAAGTAACAGTGGGGCATAGTGGGGTATCGTTTAAAAGGTTCCCCGCTATGCCCCTTATGCAACTAAAGTAAATTATTTAAAGTCAAACAAATATCTTATTATTGATATTATTGATGCCAAATGTTGTTCTAAAAGATTATATTGTTGATAATAAAGACTATTATGTTTGGAAGCTATTTTTCTTTTCGAATTTTTACTAATAATAAGGTACCCCACTTTACCCCCATATACGGGGCATAGCGGGGCAAATGGCATTTTATATTTATGTATCCCCATATCGTAGAGTTCTTATCGTAATCGAGAAATATATATCCATAGTCATTCGCAATGAGTTAAACCATGATATTGAGTTAAAATTTGTTGTTTAATCATATTATTTTATCTTGTATGTATGTATGCTTGAACCTTAAGTACCCCACTATGCCCCCCTCTCCCCTACTTGAAATTTTAACTTTTTAAATGCAGTCATAACCCCAGATATGTATGTAGGTAGATGTACATTTCTAACACATTTCGACTTAAAAATACTTCTAAGAAAGTATATCTAATAATTAAATTTAACAGTTTTTGAATTCGTTTTTTTTTCTTTATTACAACATTTTTTTTATTACCTTGGCACTGACTTAGAAAACTATTAAAAGTTAAATAAGGTATACTTTTCAGTGTTTTTAATTTTTTTTAAGTCGATTTTATTTTTACTTTTTAAGTTTTTTATTTTTCCATTTTGAGTATCTTCGAAGTCCATGGTCATATTCTGATAAAATTTCAATGAGACTACCTCGGGAGTATACTCTTTCAAATAAACAAAAAAACATCCAAATCGGTACATGTTTGTCGAAGTTATGCCCGAAAATACATAAAATGTCATGTCGGATAAAATGCTTAATATCGAATACGTTTTTAGCTTTTCCGATTTTCCACATAAAAATAGGCACACCTTTTTGACATCAAACAGAATTATCTATTATGTTTACGTGATAAATATGTACGAGAATCTACGTAGATTCCATTTTATAATATACACTGTTGTTCAAATTTTAATATTGAAAAATCATTTGCGAAGTATATAAAAAATTAACATTATTAAAAAAATTTCACGTATTTGATACTTATAGATAAAATATCTAATTAAGTTCATATTTTCATATTTTATCTTATAAATATACAAACCACTCCAGTTTCATTGACGTCAATAAATGTTTAATAAAAATAAACAATGAACACCTAAAAATAAAATACAATTGATCTATTAATACATCCAGTGGCAGGGTCAATGTAAACGAATCAACTAGGGAAAGTTAATTATCAAAACAAGTATACCTATATAACTAAAAGTACAAGTTCATTGTCAAAATGTTATAAATACAAGTACATTTATACTGTTTATTTCAAGTTGATTATAAGCTATAGGAAAATTTATAAATTAACATAAATTTAATGATATGTGATTGGTGCATTTTGAAATGCCGGCACAAAATTTGATAAAATAGTCACTAGTAGGTACCTATTTTGTACTAGTAAATGGGCTGATTTTTTTTGATTTAGTTAATAGTATGTTTATTGAATAGAAAATGACGTGAAAAGTTGAAAATTTTCAAACCGCAGGTCTGTATCTCAAACTGTTCTCTAGTTATAGCTTCCCAAAGTTTTATTTTTTTTCAAAATTTTGAAGAAAAATAGTCGTAACTTTTGAACGGGTGGTCGGATTTGATTTTTGTCAACGAAATTGAAATCAGCGTGTCAAAATCTACTTAATTCCATGTATAATACTTTGGCAAAAAATCGAATTTTTTTCTAAGGGGTATACCTTAAAAAATGTCAATTTTTCACATTTTTTTGTCGAAATTCAAAGTATTATCAATGGCATTATATAATTTTAACACGCTTATTTCAAAACCGTAAAGAAAAATCAATTCCGACCACCCATTCAAGTTACGGCCATTTTTCTCTAAAAATTTGAAAAAACGAAAATTTTGAGAGGCTATATCTTGATAATGGTTTGAGATGCAGACCTGCGGTTTGAAAATTTCAACTTTTCACGTCATTTTCTATACAATAAACATACTTTTAACCAAATCGAAATCACAAAATTTTTAAGTAATGTTCCCCTTTAAAAATGGTGTTGTATATATGTAAAATATGTAGTAGGTATGTAGTGATGTTCCCTCTTAAAAATGATCACAAAGCATTCTCTATTCCTTCAGACCTAGCGAGGAAGCAAAAGGTTGTCTACATAATTTATATACATAAGAAACGATCAAGTAGGTAAACAAAATTTCAATAAACTTCGTAAATTCAATTTCATATTCTACGATTGATTTTGCCGTTATATTCTATATAAAATATGGTAATATAATTTTGAATTACGCCACTGTTTTTTATTTTTTTAACATCCAGTCCTACGTAAATTATGTTCTATTCATATCTTTTCAAGAAAAAACTGCGTGCGTAAATTTGATATAATCATAAGAACTTTAATTAGCTTTCTATCGACTTTCATCACAATGGAAATGTTTTTTATAATGTTTTATCTAATTATATCAAATTAAATGACATTTAGTTTAAAATTCTTTTCAAAACAACCATTCATAGGAATTTTATCATCGTTTTACGCACATATTCATAGACAGTGGCGTACCCAGAAAAAAATCGGAGGTGGTGATTTTTTGTATGTGATTACCTATAACATTTTTATCTTTTATGTATCATAATTATTAAAATAAACAATACATATTGAAAATTTGGGGATGGACCACTGTACATAGAGAATGGACCGCGCATATGACTCAAAAACAAAGTCGAGTCAAAAGAAAGAGATGGAATATAGTTTAGGATATACGTGTCTTTATTTAAACAGGAATGTATATTTCATTCTTTTTAGAAAAAGAGATAGATATATCCTAAATGCCGCCGTATCTCTCACTGTTTTGAAGAAATGTTACACCATTATGTTAATAAAGAATGCGCGGTCCATGCTCTATGTCTATAGTTTTACAGTGCGCGATCAAATGTCGAATGAAAAATCTCGACTACTCCTGGGCATGCGAGATTTAAAATCTCGAACGAAAAACTCGATTCGACATATTCTCTAATGAAGTCTAATGAGTCTAATGAGCTCGAGAATATGGATCTTGTGTTTTGACTAAAGAGACAAATCGTTTTTTGGAAAAATAGTAACAAACCCTGTAACATTTACTTTACGATTTTATTTTCACCTAAATACACTAGTTTTAGGATTTTGTTATAAAATAACGATTTAGAAAATAACTTTTCTAAAGTTGTCGTTCACGGCAACAAATAATACTATATATTTCTCCATTAAAATGAACATTACTTTTGATTGTATATGATTTTATTTTCGCCTAAGTACACTAGTTTTAAGATTTTGTTATATTTGTGTTAGTATATGTGTAGTATAGTCCATTTTGTCTAACCTGTACTCTTATTTGTATAGTAAAAATATTATATTTTCAAACTAGTATACTTATCTTGATGAAAAAAAGCACATTGTGAACAGTAAAAGTTCATTTTAATGGAGAAAGATTGCCATTTTTTTGCCGAGAACAAAAACTTTAGAGAAAAAAAATGTCTGGTTGGTAATATGTTCATAAATATGTCCAAAATCATAGATATAAATTATATTAATATAATAGTGTATGTAACATTTCTTCAAAACAGTGAAATAAATGTGACAGCGCTCGTTTAGGACATATCTATCTCCTTTTCTAAGAAGAATGTCATATACACTTCTATTTAAATAAGGACAAAAATATCCTAAACTATATTCCGTCTCTTTCTTTTGACACGGCCCTGTTTTCTAGCCAAATGCGCTATCCATACTCTATGTCTATGGTCCAATATCATTTTTTTGCATTTTTAGACTAGGATATCTCAATAACGTGAGCTAATAGAAAAATTCGGGATCGTTTATTCAGGTCTCGGTCACAAAACAAAAGTTTTTAGCGCTTAGTGGACTCTCACATCGGAGCAATATACCAATATAGCAACTAGCAACTTATAACTAGCGATATTATTGCTATCTGTCAATATACATTGAATCGGACATATTGTCTCACACCAAAGCAATAAGATATCACTATATTGCTGGTTACTAATTGGTAGTTACTTTATTGCTGTGTTGCTATTTTGCTATATTGCTCCGGTGTGAGAGCCCACTAATATGCTCGATTTTCCGTCCGTCTGTCTTCCATCGCGAGATCTCGGCCCCCTGACGACCTAGAGACCTCAGGTTTTCGCTAAATGGTAGGTCCGTGCTTCTAGTTTAACCCATTTTAGGAATTTTTCCAGTTATGACCCCCCCTCAAATTTTTTTATATATGGCTTTATATACCTAGTTGGACATTGATTCACGAATCGATTGGCAAGGGTATTTTTTGAGTTGTATCTAGTAGATTGCGCGACAACACCCATGTGTGGGTTTTGATAAATTTTTATTACCTGTTGTAATCTTTTAAAACAAAGACTGTCCACTTATAAATCAAGTTAATATTGTCTCGTCAAAATATTCAGTCTGTCTCGTCGCAAGCATACAAAAAATTTAGGCGTTCGTGAATTGTTAAATTTCTAAGAAAATTGTGACCAGCATAAACAGTAATTAATTGAGAGATTAATTACTGAACGGCAACGGGATGAGAAGAGATAAAAGACAGTTGATTAAAGAATTAACATAGAGAGCATACCCAGGAGTGTAGAAAACTGTCAAAGGCCAGCAAAGGACAAACGGCAAAATATTGACTATTATTATTTAATTTATTTTTGCATAACAAATAGTTTTTTTTGCATTAAAAGAATAGTTCATTTGCATCTAATTCATTTTTTTATATAAATAAATGTAAGATATTTTAAGGAGGTTCACATCATTGAAAAATAACAGAGATTTCGACGAAACCTTGAAAATAACAAGATATTTATATTTAAAAAATCCTTGAAAATGTCGAGGTAATAGGGGATAGGGTATTTGACTAAATTTTAAAATATATTGTAGATTGTGCGTAGGTATGTATATAGTAGATACTTCCTTAGTATCTTTTTCCAAAATAATTCCGGAAAAACACTGAAAATAATCATTTTTATTAAAATTAAAAAATTCCCTCCAAAACGCGCATTTAAAGTCACGTGGTATGCGTAACGTAACAGTTTACTTAAACAAATTGAAATCAACCAATAGGAATCGAGTATTCTGATGTTTTAGTAAGTAACTACGACATACCAGTGGCAGTTTTGCTAGACGCGTTTGTGATCACCTGACAAATAGGTTAAACATTACATTTTTGATTTATTATTAAAATACTGACTTATTTCACGTAAAAAACACTTGATTGTTAATTATAGTAATATCATATACTACACTATTTACAACATTTTAGTCTTTATTATTAATAGTGTCAAATACCCTATTAGGAGAATAGTTTAAGAGATATTAAATAAACAAATTAACAGAATTCTTATGAGAACTGCATAATTTCGAGATATGATAGGACTTTTCAAAGTGATGTGACAGAGAGAATTTGATGAAAATTTCAACATACACTCGACAAATTAATTAAGGGGACACCTAAAAAATAGCATGTTTTCAAATGCTTGTAACTTGGTCAAAAATTAACTTTTTTCTAAACTTTTTTATTATTAAATTGGGCAAATTTACTATACTTTATGATGGTCTAATTCGTTCCTCAACATCTTTTAATTTTTTAACTTTTTTATGTAATTATATAAATTAAAAAAAAAACTGCATATTTTGACACTTGATGTAGAGTGCATTTATGTAGAAGATGAAATTTTGAAATAACCTTTTTGTAGAGAATTTTAATACCTTCAAATTTATTATGGTGCGAAAAAAATGTGACAAAAATTCGCAAAAGTATTACAGTTTTAGTGAAAATCAGGAAAAAATAATTCAAATGAATATAGCCGGAGTAATTTTGGTGGTACAGAAAATAAATAAAAATAAAAATGAAGCTCAAAGTATCACCTTTCAGATTATGCAATCTAATGAAAGATTTTTTTATGAATTACAAAAAATATTCAAACTTTAAACATAATAGAAAATATGAGTAATTAGACAGTAAAATTAAAACAAAGAATACATACCCTAAACATTACATTTTCGGTGGCCCGAGCTAGAGGTCTCATTAACAATACATGTTCTTTATAATTCATTTTTATTTTTTTAAATAGGACCATATTACGCGAAGATATTCAACTTTGATGTCTCAACATCAGAAAACCCAAAAAATTACAAATTGCAAAAATTTTAAATTTTTTTTGTAAAATAAAGCAGCTTATGAAAAATTTTAAGAAGTCAAAAAATTCATTATTTTACTGAAATAATAACCCAAAATGATCCATATGGTTTTAAAATTGTACCTAAATATGTGTGCTTACTGCATACATGCATTTGTGCATGTAAAAATAAATATTTAGTAAAAATAAGTATTTTTTGACTTCGTAAACATTCCATGACCTGCTTTATTTTACAAAAAAAATTTAAAATTTTTGCAATTTGTAATTTTTTTGGGTTTTCTGATGTTGAGACATCAAAGTTGAATATCTTCGCGTAATATGGTCCTATTTAAAAAAATAAAAATGAATTATAAAGAACATGTATTGTTAATGAGACCTCTAGCTCGGGCCACCTAAAATGTAATGTTTAGGGTATGTATTCTTTGTTTTAATTTTACTGTCTAATTACTCATATTTTCTATTATGTTTAAAGTTTGAATATTTTTTGTAATTCATAAAAAAATCTTTCATTAGATTGCATAATCTGAAAGGTGATACTTTGAGCTTCAATTTTATTTTTATTTATTTTCTGTACCACCAAAATTACTCCGGCTATATTCATTTGAATTATTTTTTCCTGATTTTCACTAAAACTGTAATACTTTTGCGAATTTTTGTCACATTTTTTTCGCACCATAATAAATTTGAAGGTATTAAAATTCTCTACAAAAAGGTTATTTCAAAATTTCATTTTCTACATAAATGCACTCTACATCAAGTGTCAAAATATGCAGTTTTTTTTTTAATTTATATAATTACATAAAAAAGTTAAAAAATTAAAAGATGTTGAGGAACGAATTAGACCATCATAAAGTAGAGTAAATTTGCTCAATTTAATAATAAAAAAGTTTAGAAAAAAGTTAATTTTTGACCAAGTTACAAGCATTTGAAAACATGCTATTTTTTAGGTGTCCCCTTAATTAATTTGTCGAGTGTACATTCTTTATTCATTGTACATTTTCAGAATGATTAGGAACCGCATTTTTTAATTAAAAAATGATAAGTATGTGAAAAAAAGAGACGCATATATGTGATTTCGCATGCTCCAGAGAGAAACACACTTTGTTTCACTCTATGTTTATCAACAGGAGCTTACCCGCAACATTCCTCACAAAGAGAAACCCGCACCCTATAGAGTCAACCTTTTTAAATTTAATTAAAAAATTAATAATATTTATAAATTACGTTTAAATTGATTGTTTACTACATACAAACATACAAAATGACGCTATTATTCACCAAAATGTATTAACAATAGCTTCTTGTCAGTTTTTAATTCTAACTAAAAGACTAAAGTATGAAATACGTTTTAAATAAAATTGAAATTTTCTTTTATACTTTTGCACGTAGTACCTCTACATATTACATTTATCAAAGCAAAATCTGAGCTGTATACATAATACATACATATACAGCACTTGTATATATATATATATTTGTACATAGGCGCCAATTCTATGGGTGCTGATTTAAATTTTTGTAAAAAAATAACATTAATGTCCAGTATTATAAAGGGTCTAGCAAATTTCCAAGCTAGCTAGTACTAACAAATGAGGTTATTAATTTTGTGATAGTATCTATGGATTTGCTACGGAATTTAGAGCAGTGATACTTCAACGTAAGTCGTAACACAGTTGGCGACTCTGACCGTATAAAATAATATTCGTAAAATCACCACTGTTTTAATACTGTTAGTGTTTACATACAACGCGTGCGTGAAATCTGTCAAAGTCATATCTCAATGCTTTGATACCGGACATAAGAGTGCATTATTAAATAAAAAATACTTAATAACTAAATTTTATCCACGTAAGTATATCACATCCACTACGATAGCCTTGTAGTACTCGGCAACTAAGGGTCTTAGGCTTCCTAACGTTGAAAGTCCCATCAAAATCAATTCAGTAGCTTTAAGTTAAAAATTGGAAAAATAGTGGCTCTCATTAAAAAAAAAATAATTTTCATATGAGCTCCAGACACACTAAAATTAATTTTGATAACAACACCTGAAGTCTAGTTACAACTTTTGTACAATTTTTAGCGCAACCTACGAAGTGATAGCGCTTATATGTTCGATTTTCCGTCCGTCCGTTCGTCTGTCTTCCACCGCGAGATCTCGGCCCTCTAACCTCTTAAAGACCTCGGGTTTTCACTAAATGGTAGGTCTGTGGCTCTAGTTTAGGCGTTTTAGGAATTTGTCCGGTCATGACTCTCCATCCAGCCACGGACAGGCATATCCGTTTACCGCCCGTCTGTCTGTCTTCCACCGCGAGATCTCGGCTCTCTTATCACCTAGAGATCTCGGGTTTTCGCTAAATGGTAGTTATGTGTCTCTTGTTTAGCCCATTTTAGGAATTTGTCCGTTCATGACCGGCCACGGACAGGCGTAATGTCCATTTTTCATACAAAATTTTTCATATATGGCTTCATGTACATACTTCGTTGAACTGGGGATTGATTCTCAATCATTGAAAATGATTAAGCAGTATAGTAAAAATTGCGTATTAAAACTGATAATATTTTTGATACAAAATTAAAATTTTTAATCGGCAACTGTAATTTTTATTAAAAACTCGACTCCATTTTTCTCCATGTACATACGTTCTCGTAACGAAAGGTTTAAATGAATTTTATGTGTTCGGAAACAAGTTCAAAGTCGGCACCTATGAAAGTATAAACTGAATATATAGAGCACTTAAAAAATCAATATATAATACCATTCCAAAACACCCGTACAATTTATTTTTACGTAATGTTATTTATACGTATACAAACATCAATTCCGACTCTATATAGCCGTTCAAAACAAACAACTGTCAACCACCCACTTTATCAATTTAATTTCTGTCACCAATTATTAATAATTAATATCACTCTACACATTAATTTTACATAAATGATAAAGTAGAACCTCGCGAATATAAATTAAGGATAGGTATATAGATATACATTACAAATAAAACAACTAATAGTCTAAACGTCAAGAATTTAATAAGCAAGGAAATGTAGCGAGCTTTCGATTCACAGAATCATCGTCAGGCTATTTAAAGGGGAGAATGCGTTATGTTTTATTTATTATATTTTAACGTCACTACTAGTATATTATTGATATACATTACATATATGTATAAGTAAGCATACTTTAATTTGAATCAATTATAAAAACTGTATACTGATTTAACAGTTAAGTTAACCCCCTATCTCGCATAGAGCCGAGATATTAACGATTTTTTCCGACTTGATTTACTATTATTCATTGCTTATTCCTTATGTTTCCTAATGTAACAAAATAAATACTTAAACCTAGCTAAATAACATATACAGTAGAAACCGGTTATAACGACATTGAAGAGATCGGTCATATTGGTCGTAAAAAGAGGATAGTCGTAATAACCGGTAAAAATGCAATTATATGAGAATCAGTTGGACTTTTATTTTGAATCGTTAAAACCGATGCGTCGTATTAAACGGTATCGTTATAACCTGTTTCTACTGTATATGAATTTAAAAAAAAACACGTAAATCGGATAAGTGGTTCTCGAGTGATAAGTGCACGAACGGAGAGACAGACATACATTCAGACGTTGCGTTTTATATATTTTATAGATTAATGATTAGTTTAGAATGTTTTTTATTTAAAATGTTATTAATAATTTGTTTATTAAAACCATTGAATTCCGCAATCTCTTGGATGTATTTAAATTCTTTATTAAATCTTTCTTGAGTTAAAGGGATATTAATTAATCTATGGACCATCGTATTAAATGCCGCAATTTTATGTTGGTAGTTGTGATTAGAGTCAAAAGTTATGTATCGTTTAGTGGTAGTATCTTTCCGGTAGATATCAAATTCTAAAATATTATTATTTCTTATTATTAATGTGTCAAGAAAAGGTAGTTTCCCATCTTTTTCTATTTCACATGTAAATTTAATACTTTTAAATTGCGCGTTCATGTCGTTAATGAAATCATTTAAATTATTATTTTTATTATCAAAAATCGCGAAAATATCATCGACGTACCTGTACCAGATTTTAGGAAAATATTTAAATTTCTTTTTAAAGCTGTGTTCGAGATTACCCATGAACAGATTAGCCAGAAACGGTGATAAACAATTGCCCATAGCCGTGCCTTCTGTTTGTTTATAAAATTTATTATTAAATTGAAAATAGTTTTGGTCCATGCAAAGTTCAGTTAAATTAATGAGTTCTTCGATCTCTGTATTATTAAAATTGTTTTTAAGTAGGAGTTCTTTTAAATATTTAAGAGTTTCTTTAATGGGTACGCTAGGGAACAAAGCTGTGACGTCGAAGGAAACTAATATGTCGGAGTCATATAATTTAAGATCTTTAATTTGGTTTACGAAATCTATGCTGTTTTTAATCTCAAAGGATTCCGGTTTAATTTCTAGATTACTGAATTTACTGTTGAGCCATTTCGTGAATATAAATTAAGGATAGGTAGATATACATTATACATACATATATGTATAAGTAAGTATACTTTAATTTGAATCAATTATAAAAAACTATATACTGATTTAACAGTTAAGTTAACCCCCTATCTCGCATAAGAGCCGAGATATTAACGATTTTTTCCGACTTGATTTACTATTATTCACTGCTTATTCCTTATGTTTCCTAATGTAACAAAATAAATACTAAAACCTAGTAAAATAACATATACAGTAGAAACCGGTTATAACGACATTGAAGGGATATTGGTAGTAAAAAGCGGATAGTCGTAATAACCGGTAAAAATGCAGTTATATGGGATTCAGTTGGACTTTTATTTTGAATAATTAAAACCGATACGTCGTATTAAACGATGTCGTTATAACCTGTTTCTACTGTATATGAATTTAAAAAAAACACGTAAATCGGATAAGTGGTTCTCGTGTGATAAGCGCACGAACGGAGAGACAGACATACATTCAGACGTTGCGTTTTATATATTTTATAGATTAATGATTAATTAAAAAAATATACTGTAAAAATTACAGTTTTCCTGTCTATCCTAGTAGTAAGCGAAAACCTATAATATTTTACTATCTGAAACTGTAATAATATAATTTTCGGCTGTAATGTTTGCAGTTTATCCATCAATTTATATTGAGTACAGTGCCGTGCAAAAGTCTTTAGACATTCATTTTTGCGTATTGTATTGTAAATATAAAACTGCAAAAATGGTTGATAAAAAATGTTAAATATTGATAAGAGTACTTAATTACAACTTTTGTAATAATCCTAGCATATCTAAAATACAGTATTTACAATTTTCCATGTTAACCCTTAGTGTGCACACCTTCACAGCGAATCATTTCGTGCACATGGGGTCAAGTTGACCCCAGATCATTTTTGACCTCGAATATCTCGGTAACTATGCATTTTTCGGAAAAAAAGATTAAGTCAATTTTTGCAGTGAATCGATCGAACTTTAAGGCCGTGAAGTTAGATTTCCAAAAAAACCATTTATAGTAATTCAAAAACGTGCTCAAAGTTGACCCTTATCTGTGAATGATGTTCAGGTAAGAAAAAAGATGTGGGGTCAGCCTGACCCCGTATGCACACTAAGGGTTAAGGAAAATTTTTGAATTATATGCCTGAAAGGTCAGGTTTACTCATGTTGAAAGTATTAACGCACAGAGTCTTTCAAGCTAACGAGAAATTGTTTTTTTACTATTTTGACTGCGAGTAAATGTATTCTTTTCGCTATTTTGGGGATTTTTATTGACTGAAATATGTATATTTACATTCAAAATCATAGGTATCCAAAGACTTTTGCACGACAGTGTATCTCATGAAATTTCTAAATTACAGGACTATACGACAATTTTCGCTGATTTTGTTTCTTTTTAAAAAACACGCGTTAATTTTTACAAATTATTTTTTTCCGTGTAGTTATTACAATTAAACAACAGTGATTGGTGAAAAAAAAAATGTATAGATCTTTTTTATAAGCGGTGTTAAAATTCCTAATCTTTCGTAATAAGACTGAACATATATTTCAACATTTAATTTTACTTGCTTTATATTGTAAACATTCATAAATATATTTTTCTCTTTTTATTTTAATACTTTTTTATATAACATTTTCTAGTAAAAATAAATCAACAACCTTTGGTGACATTTCGTATGAAACAAGGCACCCTTATCGCTAGTGCAATCGCGCACGACTAACACTAAATGCGACCGATTATGCGTTAATTACGTAGAGCTGCAAGGTCGACAGTCTGTATCAGCAATCTGTTGCACGCGATTCATATTACACTTAATTCTTAAGTACATGTAAATGTTTTTTTTCATTAATATTATGAACATGTAACATGTATACTCTAGAGCAGTGGTTCTTAACCTTTTAAGGACGGAGATTTTTAAGTTGAAGTCGACCTTTTTTATTTAGGGGAACTTGGGGAATGGTGGGACACGTTTTTTGTATGGCCCATAACTTGTTTAAAAAATGTTTTTTTCTAATTTTGAAGATGTATGTCATAGTACGTCTTGTAATCTAACTCTTAACTGCCACAGTTTGTTGAAATTTTGAACGACTGCAAAGCTTTACTATGTTTTTCGAAAACGTTAAATTTCGACATTCTAAAAAAAAGTTGGGGAATAGTGGGACAGGAGCCAAAAATGAGAAATATGAATGTGAAATGTTTATTAGAAAGTCCAGAATGACAAAAATTGTAATTATGATAAAGAAGGAATAAAACAAACCAAGGGGTGTGACTTTTGAGGTCTAAACAACCAACTCTCCAGCATGGTAAAACTATTAATACTTAAATACTGATTATATCCACCGTAGGCATTAAGGTTGTTTCTTTTGCATGAAAAATGACTAATATGCATAAAAATGCGATATTGATTTGAGAAACATCAAAAAATATGTGTCTTACTATTCCTCAAAATAAGTGTCCCGCAATACCCCAAACGCTATCTTTACAATTCGACATAAACTATAATTGGCATGAATACAGTGTATTCATGCCAAATTCCTTTTGCAAGTCGAAATGTCGAGGGCAAATGGTAATTATGCCCATATAAAACTTTTTTTTTCCTGTCAAAATGTTGTAAAAACAACGCAAATATGAAGAGTGAATAAAACTATTGAACAATCAATTAAACACTTCTTGATGCAGAAACTCTCACGATACATGTAGATATGACTATTACTGATGAAAACTGAGTATATAAAGAGACGAAACTATACCAGCTGTTTTAGTGTTTTAAACATATACAAAGATGGCGAAATTGACGTGTCCCGCTATTCCCAAATGTCCCACCATTCCCCAAGTTCCCCTACTAAATTTATACATAAAATCAATTAATTTATCACGTGGCGTACCCGACTAAGTTTCTGGTCGATACATAGACCAGTCCCGTTCGTAATGGAAATCCCACTGTAAAAAATTCAGTTTGAATGATTTGAGGAGGTTTCCCTACGTAATTTTATGCGCTGAATACGAAAAAAAAATGAAAAAAATCCTTGGATGCAAACTTGACCTTGAAAATCGCAAAATAGTACTCTAGCTTTCGCTCTTAGCGTAACCCAGGATCAACAACGTGGATGTGGTGAAAATATGATCTATTTGGAGTGCTTGATTTTCGTGAGTCCCCGTGCTACTCACGTCGAAATACCTGACATTATGGTAATAGTAAATCCTCTACAAGAAAGAAACAACCAAGTGTTAACCTGCTTGTAGAAACTTACGATAATTTCAATTTTCGGCCTTACATTCACCTTGAAGATGATTTTTGCGAGGCGTAATACTGTTTTTTCGTGTCCAGTGCATCATAAAAATTATGTATGCTAACTGTCTAGCCAAAATAGCAAAAAAAATACCTTAAAATGCGATTTTCAGGGTAAAGGGTGCCTCCTGAATTCTTTTTACTATTTTTTTGTATTCAGCGCATCAAATTACGTAGGGAAACTTAAAATATTTTGTGTCATATGGGTGGTCGATATTTCGACCACTCCCGTCCTTAAAAGGTTAAACTTATGTAGTCTAGGGCCTAGGGCCTAGGGAACAATTATTTTTCAGTGACCCCCCGGATATAAATGCAAAGGAGGTGTTAGATACTAATTAAGTACTGGAAAATAGAAATGTAAAAGTACTTTAATTTATGTCAAACATGGTTTACGGACGTCCGGTAAAAGTTCGAAGGACCCCCGGGGGTCCACGGACCCTAGTTTAAGAACCGCTGCTTTAGAGAACTCTTATATATATGTTTGTATACGTATTATAATGTATATGCATATTTGAAAGATATAATTTTAATGAATGCGATATGAACAAGGGTTTTTATACTTTAATTATTTTCATACCGGTTTATCTATTAAGCTCTTATTGCATTGACCTTAGATTTTAGTGGCAATAGATTCTTTTTCTTCACGTTATATTTAGTCATAACATTTTTCGTAATTTTTGTTTTTACTTTTTTTTAATATAACAAGAACAATTGTGCGTTGCAAATAAAGTCAAAACGTTGCACTTTTTAATTGGTGTATACCACTTTCTATGGTCATATATAAAAAAGTGAAGTTTTCAGATTTTCGAAAATGGTAAGGAACCCTCAAGATTTAGAGAAAAATTAATAATGTCAATAAATAATCTTCTCAAAAAAAATTTAAAATAAATAAAATAATTTTTTTCTATATGGATTTTAAAGTGACTCCCTATTTGTTTAAAGTTACAGCACTTAAGTTAGAAATAACAGCAACTATGATATATAAATTATAACCAGTTTTCTAATATGGGGGTACAATTTAAGGAAGTGGTGTTGCAGAGGGGCACACAAGTAAATAATGGTTAAAAACCGCTGCTTTAAGAGATAAAATAAAAATATACACTGCCGTGCAAAAGTCTTTGGACACGACTGGTTTTGAATGTAAATATACAGATTTCAGTCAATAAAAATCCCCAAAATAGCGAAAAGAATATGTTTACTCGCAGTCAAAATAGTAAAAAAAACAATTTTTCGTTAGTTTGAAAGACACTGTGCGTCAATACTTTCAACTTGAGTAAACCTGACCTTTCAGGCATATAATTCAAAAATTTTCCTTAACATGGAAATTTGTAAATACTGTATTTTTGATATGCTAGGATTATTACAAAAGTTGTAATTAAGTATTCTTATCAACATTTAAGATTTTTATTAACCATTTTTGCAGTTTGTTTTTGAGTGTCCAAAAACTTTTTGCACGGCAGTGTATGTATCTACATAAAATATTTAGATACTTTCTGGAGCAGAAATTATGCGTCTTCGTAAGTTGTATCCATGACAACTTTTGATTAGCATACTTTGAAGTAACATTTCCCCAAGTTACAAAAAATTTCAACCAAAAGTTAAACCCCGTTCTTTATGAATTTACGGTAGTACATTTATTTTAATTAATTTACATTTTTCTGTTGTTTCAGATGAAGATTTAGAGGCACTAATAGAAGAAGTTGTGAAGGCGAGTAACAGGGGTGTATCAGCTGCTAAAAATGTCAGTGGTGAACCAAACTGGAGTTTTGGACAGTCCTTGTTTTTCTCTAGCACTGTCGTAACTACAATCGGTAGGTGTATTTAATTATTTAAAGGTTTTAAATTGTTAAATACTTGGACAAAATGTTTGAGTACTATACCAGTAGTATAACATTGTTAAGGTTATTCGATCATTAGAGCAATGTATAAGTCTAAAATTTTAATATGTTATTTATGGATAACTTATATATTTGACTAATTTTTATTTAAAATATTGGACGTATAGTTTTTGAGTAATTGGATATTAAAATATAATTTTTAATACACGATAAATGAGAGAATTTGCCGGAAGTGCTATTTATTGAAATTCTACGCAATAAATTATAAAACAAATATATTCACGTGTAATTTATTCAAAATAATGAAAAACTAGCTCTGCCATTACAGCAAATTAGTACATGTTACTATTATATACCGTTCTCCCTATTTCAATTTTCAAATTAAATTAAACTTTTTTTACTTTTAATAATTAACAAAAAAAATATTCCATTAAATGTAGGTACATGTGTTCTGAATATAAATTAAAAACAAAATTTTTCGAAACCAAATCTTTTTTTACAGTGTGCTAGACGTATAACCTTAAGAACAGTTATGATATTGATCTATGCAGTGGCGCACCATGAAAAAAAACAGGGGGGGGGTAAAAATTATAATTATATATCAATTTATTTTTTTATTTTTCACTATTGTTAAATTAAAGAATTGATTCGCGGCGCCCCTGTAAAGACCCCATGGTACACACATTGGAAACCACTGGTCTAGTTCAAAAGAAATGAACACATTTTTCAATTATTAATATCTTTATATCGATAGAAGCTACATTATATTAATATTTAATTATAAATTTCAGGTTACGGTCATGTGACTCCCCTTAGTAAAGAGGGTAAGATATTCTGTATGATCTACGCCCTACTTGGTATCCCCCTGACCCTTGTATTGCTGACGGCCCTGGTTGAGAGACTTCTTGTACCGGCTACATGGCTCTTACAAGCGCTTAATTCGCGTTTGGGACACTTGTACCAACCTTTTAACATTCGGTTGTTGCATCTTTTTATTATAGGTAAGTTTTTGTGTATTTAAAAAAACTTGATAAAATCGGCGGGCTCATTGGCTTCATACACCCCTGGTCTAAATTATTATTGTTTGATACTGGAAATCGATAACACTTTAATTAAGAATAAGCCAGTTATCGAATTTCATGACTGTATCACAATGGGTTCTCTACTTATGAAATAAACACTCATTTTGAGTAAAATCTTGATAAGGCTGTAGCTCCTTCACGAAGAATTTTCGGACACATGTTCACATAAAGTTTTTTTGCTTAAAATATCATCCAAAGTTTTTTACAGTAGTTGTAAATCAGCCTTTATACACGGTGAGACATATCAGGTGGGACAAACTTGAACAGTTGAAAGCAAAAAAGTTCATATGAAGATGTGTCCCGAAATTCTTCGTGAGGGAGCTACAGATCTCTAAAGATTTTGTCTAAAATTAGTGTTTAATTAATATCTGAAGACCCCATTGTGATTAAAAATACATCGGTGGACCGACTAACCCCATACATCTCTGGTCTAAGTAATTATTGGTTGATACTGGAAATCGATAACACGTATTAATACTTAACCGGATATCAAATGTCATAACTTTATCACAGTGGGGTCTCCAGATATTAAATAAAAACACATTTTGAGCAAAATCTTTGGAGGACTGTAGTTCCCTAGTGAAAAATTTCCGGACACATGGTCATTAGAAGTTTTTTACTTAAAATATTTTTCTTTATCTACTGTTTAAGTTTGGTACGAAAGTAATGAATCACTCTGTATTATAGCCTAGATAACTTCTTAAGTCCCAAGAAATACTTCAATGTGAAAGTTTCATTCAAATCGGTTCCGTGTATTTTGAGATCATCGAACATAAAGAATCATATGAGGCAGTTATTATTAATTAATTATTAAATTTATGTTTTCAGTGTTTATATTGGGAACAGTGTTCATGTGCGCACCCGCAGGAGTATTTTCCGCAATAGAACCAGAGTGGGATTACCTGGACTCGCTGTACTACTGTTTCATATCACTGACCACAATAGGATTGGGAGATTACATACCTGGAGATTCACCGGACCAACCTTATCGACCCGTCTACAAAGTAGCCACAACTGGTGAGTCTTTAATAATAGGGATCCGAAATCAACATCCAGTGCCAAATATACCAATAAGCAAAAGAAGTAACTGCTTAGGGCATCCGATCCCTTAGGGCACCATAAAAGTGATTTTTGGGGGCATCAACGTAATATTGCAGTTAATAGGGAAAAATGGTAATGAACAAAAAAGGCCTAAAAATTTAAAATGAGGGCCTTCAGATGGTTAGTGCTTAGGGTATCACATTGGGTAAATCCGGCACTGTCGACATCATAGGATATCCAAAACCATAGACTTATAGTTTGGACTGAGCATTCCCTATCCAACTGTGTAGTAAATACTGGCGAAGAGACAAAGCGATAAAGTAGCCAATACCTGTCTCTTTCTAGAATTCTAGTTAGTCACGTCACAGGTTTGCAGTCATTACAGACCTAGAGAAAATATACAGGTATTGGATACTTTATCGCTTTGTCTCTTTAAAGAGAGTGGTCAATTTTGTGAGGCTATTGCTCAATCCAATCTATAAGACTATGTCCAAAACTAACTAGATTTCTGACATCCGAAACCGTATTCAAAAAATAATTAGATTCTGACCTTCGAAATCAAAAATATTTTTTTCGGATAGTTAACTATTTTTTGCCTGAGGGGGGGGGGGGTATAGAACTCTAGTCCTAGGGCTCGGTAGGGCGAGCAAAAAAATATAAGTATTGGTATTTCCGAACGCACCATCGCGCATCGTATTGATTGTTTAATATGTCAAAATGATTTTGTGAATTAAAAAACCAGGCGAGTATACAAGGGGGTATCCTAGAGGTCATGACCCCCTTCCCAAGAATTAAAAAGAAACACTAGATATTATGAGAAAATCTTAAAGTTATTTTTAGATTAATACTGTTTTAGTTATCACTTTCTAAATTTTAACTACAAAATCATTTAATACAAATTTTATATTATGATAATTAGCTGCTTAACACGTTGAAATGAAGATTGGCATACTATTTTTAATATAATTAATTTTGAACATCACTAAAATAATTATTTTATAAGAGTTATAAAAAATTTATCTGACTTCATTTCTAGTTGCCATATCGTCGCTTATCTAACAACACAGCTCAAGTCATTTTTACCAACTTTACAGGAGAGCGAAAAAACCGTGTATGTTTTATATAGGCTACCGGCTTGCGCGCTGTCATTATTTTTCGAATTCTGGTCTCTTATTGTTCGAAACGTCTAGAATGTGATTGGTAGATCGACGCGCAATGAGTAGCTCTATTTAATGACATTAAAATGTAAAAACCGCTACTTGAGCGGTGTTGTTAGATAAGCGACGATATTGTACATCTCCCTCTACTACATTTTATTGCAAAATTCGAAATTTTAAGTTATTAAAATTTAAATTAAAGAATTTGCAGTTAAGAAAATGTTTGTTATCTAATATCTCGCAAACAACAGCTTTAAATAAATTTTTATTTACAGATTATTAATCAGCGAATTTCTCTGATAAAGCCTGTATACTATATTTTTTTGCAAAAACTAAACGATAAACTATTTTGAGATTTATTATACATATATATGTTTATTTCAAATATAAATGCTCCTATTAGAAAGTTTTTTGTTAAAAATTAAATTTACCATTTTTTTCTGTATGACCCCCTCCGAGAAGTTAGGCTGCATACGCGCCTGATCCGCACCCGGTTAATCGAGAGTACACTATAATATATTATTAAAACTTAGAAATATTGACGGCCGAATATGGGCCGATTTCAGCGAATAAAAGACGGGAGAAAAAATAAAAATAAAATTTGAATAAAAAGCACGACGATTTCTACGACTAATAAAAAAATAATGTATTTCCGTTTGTTTTCAGTGTACCTACTGATCGGCCTGACATTCATGATGCTTACACTGACGATATTCTACGACATTCCGCAACTCAACCTGGGGATCCTTTTCGCGGCAAGACCTAACGACTTCGCGTCATTCGGCGGCGGTAATGGCGAACCTTCGGAGAAGCTACGTCTCGCCACGGGCAGTCACCTACACAGCGAATACGGGGCTTCTGTGGGGACCGACGGCCACAGGTCTATAGTTAGAGTGCGCTCGAGGAGAGACGATAGCCCCAGCCCTGAGGATACGACGCCCGTGCATGCTAGGGATATGCTGGTACCTTGAATTGGATCAGCGGAAATCTGAACCGGAACAAAAAAACGGAACGAACCGGAGCAATTTTTAGTTAATATGGAATCGAACCGGCTTAATTATGTGGACCGGAACCGACTTTTTTTGTTCCTTTTTCAGCATTTGAGTGAATAATAATTTTTGAGTTGCTGGTCTAATGCAATACTGAATTTCTTTAAACTTTAGATAATTCTTGCGTGGCTATCTAAGGACCCGGTTTTATCAAGGTTTGACCCAGCTAGTAAAAGTACCTAATAAAAAATATATAAAAAGGAAAGGAGTCAATGTTAGATTGGGGGTTAAAATTATTAGAACCATTTTATATAATAGACTTAAATATTAATTTTTTCGATTAAAAAAAGTGAACGATTTTTCTTCATTGAAAATCTTATTTGATCATGAGCGTTTACGAAAAGGGGAAACTAGGCAATTGCCTCCATTGAGATACGACCTAACCTAACATAATGTAAGTTAACGCAACAGTTAAGTTTTTAAAAAATAACAAGGTTTTCTCCTCCCAAAAATAAATTTAGCTAGTTGGGTCAAAATTTGCCGGTCTGGCACTGAAATAGACCTAGGGCCTGCACAGTTCATAAGACAGAGCTGATTATAAGCCAGTCTTTCGAACGAAAAAAATCTGTTTCACAACCTTCTTATACGTATTTATAAATTAATATATTTTCAATATTTAGGAAATATTTATTTTCTTTAATTTACATAAAATAGAAATATAGTAAAAACCGGTTATAACGACATCGAGGGGATCAATCATATAAGGTCGTAAAAAAGAAATCAGATATATCGCAGATCTAGATCTAAACAGGCATTAACTCAAAAAATCACTTTTTTTAGAAAAGGCGAAAAACTGATTACTGTGAACTGCAGTTTTCTGTATAAATTAATGCTTTTTATATTCAGCATAGAAGAAATTTTGGTCGGTAGGTATTTGAGATAAGGAATTCGATGGTGTGCATAACTCAAAAATTGAGATTTTTGAGTTAGCTCCCTTTAGATCTACACGGAGAAAATGAAACACCAATGAGTACTGTTTAGAACATTAATCAAGTCAATGTAGTGTTTTTTTATAGTAAAACATCAAGCATTACTGTTGTGACAGCAATTAGTACTGTTTCTGACAGTATTCATTGCTGTCACAACAGTAATGCTTGATGTTTTACGATTAAAAAACATTACATTGACTTGATTAATGTTCTAAACAGTACTCATTGGTGTTTCATTTTCTCCGTGTAGGTGTGCGATATGGAATTTAGTCAGACTTTTATTTTGAGTCGTTAAAAACAATATGTTGTATTAAAATGTCGTTATAACCGGTTTCGACTATATTTTTAATTATTTTGGGGATACCTAGGATCGGAATTTTGGAGGGGAAACGCTGTTAACCTTTATTGTAGAAGAATTCTGTTTTTTTTATAAGATATGTAAGATATTTCAGAATTGTATTAGAACAGCAATGGAAATGAATGAAGATTTTGTTAAACTTTTTCAACTGTTACTTGATAATTTTATGTATAATTCCAAAAGTTGGTAGAATATACAGATCAAAACAGTACTTATTTAAATATTCCAAACAATTAATTATGATACAAAATTTGAGTTTCAGTTGAAATGGTAAAATGAAAAAAAAAGGTGTATGTCGACTTTTAAATAAAGTATTATCAGTTTCCGATTTACAGTTCAAGAGAGAGAAGGGGTAGAGAAGGAGAGATAAGAGTATATATTTATAAAACTGACTGGTAAAGTATAGAGTGTAAAATACGCGTTACTCGAATTGTTGTAAATCGAAGGCTGATTGAATTATACAATTTTAAAAAATAATTATTATTATTAATGATTTTAATAACACAATCGTTATGTTTTTAAAATATAAATATATATTACTATATATATTTTGTTAATATTATTTTTGTATGAAAATCATATTTTATAAATATGCACAATATTTTGTAAACGATTATTTAGTATAAATTTTAAAGATGGACTCAAACTAGAAATAAATCAGACTATTATTTAACTGGTTCAAATTAAAAACATAGGTATTTGATAAAAATTCGTATCCAAATAGAATTATTTATATTTTAAGTACTTGAGTTTAAGTGACTCCCGATGGGGGCATATAACCCTACGAATCCTTTGGTTGATGCCCCAATAATTGAGAAAATAATCAAAAGGAATAAAACACCATTCTGTTTTATTCCGGAATCTGAACGTAAAAGATATAGCAAATTGTCAATCTGAATGACGTTTACCGGATTCAAACGGAATCAATAATGAAAATTGACAACTAAAAAATATGTTGGCAGCACTGCAAAACTTCTTCAGACTGCTTGGACATAATAAACAATAATTAAACGTAATGAATTTATAGGCGGTGAATACGGAATTTTACAGAAACCGGAATGAAACGTCAAAATTTGATTTATTTTGATTATTTTTCAATTACTGGGGGGAGGGGGTATAAAGCGTTATTTAAGTCCTATGAAATATGAATTTTCTATGTGTTTTTCCTTTAAAAAAATGTATTGTATTGTAATCGAATAAATAAAGAAAAATACAAGTAAATAATGGACTCTCCCTTAACAAATTGAACCGGAACCGGAACTGGACTGATTTTTTTAATAACTTGATTTGAGTCCTATTAAATGAAATATTATTGTCCGGTATTATAAAGGAGCTAACAAACTTACAAGCACTTTCAAATAGGGTATTAATTCTATGATAGTATCTATGGATTAGTTTATGGAATTTAGAGCAGTGATACTTCAACGTATTGTAACACAATTGGCGAATCTGATCATACAAAATAATTTTCATAGTATCACCACTGTTTTAATACCGTTAATGTTTACATACAACGCGTACGCGAAACTTGTCAAATTCTTCAGAAAACTTCAAGAGAACTGTCATATAAGTTTGATATCTCATTTCAAAGTGCAAATTTTGTTAGTTCGTTTTTATAATACCGGACATATGACTATTATTTAAAAGGTATAATAAGTTAAAATATGACATTTGCATATTATATATAATTTATATTTTATAATAAAATATTTAAAATGTGATAAAAATAAATAAATTTTTAAATGTGTTATAAATACATAATAAGTATTTGACTATTATTTATCCTTAAATAGATAAATATAAATATTTTTTAACTATTTAAGTATATTTCTATTAAATAATAATAACACCTATTTCTCAAAATATTTCCAATTCTAGTCTGGGGGGTCATTCGACTATTATATCAAAAATATAAAAATAATCAAGATTTGACTAGTCCAATTTTACATTTTTTCTACAAATTGAGAATAATGAATAATGCGGTGCACCCATAATTTTTTAAAAATATTTTTAATTTTATTTATCAATTATTTTTTTAATTAACATGGGGTTGGGGGCGTTTTGAAAGTCTTATTAACGTGATGTAATAGTTGAATGGTAATATGATAAAAAATATACAAAAAAATGTACCCTATATGTAAATAATCAACTTCAAAAAAGCACAGGTTAAAAATTACAGCAGTTGCTAACATTTTAATCAATAATGTACATGTTAACGAACACCATTGTATTTTTTATTTAAGACTAGTGGTCCTCAAAAAGTTTGTTTTAGGTACTAAATTTTAATTTATAAAATTTTGAGGGTCACTGCTCATTAGAATAGAATTATAAGAAAAGTATATGATTATGATATGTATGTGTAAAGAAAAAAAAAACATATTAATATAGTTAATGTATTTTTTTAATACTTATCGCTTATAAAAACATATTTTAAATATACTATACTTTTAAATCAAATTTTAAATAGATTTATAATCCTAAATGTAAAAACAAATAAAACTATCTGTGCTAATAGATCTTATGAACTATTAGATTTTATAAACTACTATATAGGTACTAAACTTTAGTATTTAGAACAGATATCTAATAACTTAAGTGTACTTTGGAAAAGTGTTAAACCAGGGGTCGGCAACCTTTTTGTCTATACGGGCCCAATAAAAGATTGGCTTGTATTTAAATGCATTTTTTTAAATAATAAACACTTTTTATTTAATTGTTTTCACTTATAAAAATATACTGCACGAAAAATTAATTATTCAACAAAATATATTGAACTTAAAACAAATTTTAATAGTTTCCACTAAAAATAAATACTTTGCACTAAAAAAATAATACTTTGCACTTGACCTAATATTGGACCTGTCAGATTTAGAAATTACATATTTATTTTTGATGTGATTTTTTATATTTTTACCTAACCTACCTACTAACCTCCTTCCTTTCGCCCCAATAGATTTGATATTTTTAAAGCGATTTTTTATATTTTAAAACGATGAAATATTCGCCTTATGTATAAAAAAAATATTAAAATATGTTTACGTGTATAAAGTGTATACTATAAAATTTTAAGTGCAAAGTATTGAAATTTATGTTCGATGTACAAAATGAATAATATCTAATATGTAGTGCAATTAAATATAACCCTAAATAATTTGAAAATCACAAAGGGAGCATATTTTACAAATAATCGATATGTATAGATTAATGACCTTAGGTAATTTATAATATCTGTCCAGTGGGGTGCATTAAAAATCCACCAGGGGCACCGGGTTGCCGACCCCTGTATTAAATCATTTAGTAAAAAAAAGTTAATTATCACGTAACATAGAACCTTTTTAACACTTCGCTATGACATGACACAATTACAGTAAAACTTCGATTTAACGGGCAAAATTATACCGAAGAACAATTGCATCGGGTAGTAAATTCGAAGGGGGTGATATTTTTTACATATCGTTGCCCAAGAGTGCAGGAGTTATTTTGAATCCTGCTAAATTGAAGTTTTACTGTACAATGAATATAAATAAAATATATCAACTATTCTAAAATATTATCGAACTCTTTTTCTAACATAAGTTTAAAATATAAAAAAGCACAGACAATATATATTGTACACCAAAAATTTGATGTAAAAATATTGTATCATATCAAGTAATATCAAAATATAAATGTAAATACAAAGGTAGGCATGGTGGTATCAAAAATAATCCAATTCGGAATTTTTACATTTTTTAATTTTGATTTTTCGTTTTGAAATTTTTTGAAATTTTTAAATCCGAATGTTTCCTACTATCCGAAATTATTCGAAGTGCATTTGACGTCATAGATTTTGTTTTGAAATCTGTAGGGGTACAGAAAATGTTCACATGTTTCGTAGATACAGACTTGTGACGTCACAAGTACATTTACGCATTAGTTTGTATATTTAACCAAAATTATTATGCATTATGTATTTATTTATTTATAAATTGAAATATGGATGGGGGGGGGTCTGCGATTGTTTTTTATATTACTATGCCTTTAAAAATATATTTATATGTCAAACTATATATTATAATGCCACATTGTCAATTTATTATATATGACCACAATAACGCTTATTTATAATATTATGTAACTATGTATAAATATATCTAATAAATTATTTGTCTATACTTCCAAATTTGATATAAAAAAAATTAAATAAACAAAATATATTTAGGGTAGAAAATATAGATGATAAAAATATAAATCATATCTATAAAAAAATGTGTTATGTATTTATTTTCATTAATATTGGGCATTTATTCCATAATTAGTCAAATCAGAAAATATATTTATGTAATCAAAATTTGAACTGCATATATAAATTAGTTTTATCAAAATTGAAATTAATATTTTTTTTAATTATTTGAAAATGACAATCAAAGGAATTTGAATTTCATCGAAATGTTGAAAGTATACATTCGGGGTTTTTTATTTTTCTATTCAAATTAAGAGATTATATAAAAAGAAAATGACTGAATTATATGAATGAAAATTTATAAACTGAATCGTAATTGTATAACAAATATAATGTGACCGGATTCATAGCGAGAAAATATTATATTTAATTATTTAAACAACAAATTTATTGTATTAATTAAATACTACTTACTACATGAAATAATAATAAAAATAACCTACCTTTGTATGTAATGAATCCATTTTCTTTTTCTTCGAAATAACTTTTTGTTAATTATGAAAAACACGATATAGAACTTAAACAAACTTTATCACACTTTTTCACTTCACTATTTACTATTCCACGACCGTGATTTACAGTAATTTGCGCACATTAGTAAAGTCTGGTCACTTTATTAAGAAATTACAATACAACGGTTCGGTTTATAAATAATTATGCACAATACCTTATTGATATTTATGTATACTTGTAAAATTGTAGTGCTGGCACTAAATAAATAGAATATATATTATATGTACAAAACAAATATCTTTTTTTTTTATTTTAAACTTACTTTTCAACAATGATCACAACGGTCACAACACAACTGTCAATTGTTTCTACAGGTATGTATTTAGAATTATTTATGTAGGTAATGCAGATGTCTGCACAAGAAAGGTTGCCAACACAATCATTTAACTATTTTGATTTAGAAGAGTCGTGACGGTCGTGACAATTCATTTATTTCTTCGATTTAACGAAATTTTGCACAAATCTGGTATAATATCAATTAAAATTTTGTGTATTTTCAATAATAATTGAAAAACTTACTTTTTTCGAGCGGTATCACCCACCGAAATGTCAATGCTTAGAGCATATACTACTAGTCAGCCTTGCCGCTCGGCCGTGCGAGAGAGATAGCTTAAGAGTACTACATCCTTTCTCTCTCGCTCCGCGTGCTGATTTGTACCGGTAATAGCAGGAAGCACTTGCCTCTCTGCCGACCAATAAGCACGCGGAGTGAGAGAGAAAGGAGGTAGTACTCTTACGCTATCTCTCTCGCACGCTTGTTCGCACGGCCGAACGGCAAGGCTGGCTCCAGTAGTATATGCTCTAAGTGTCAACGTAATGATATGATTTAGAATTTTGTTGCAATGTTGGTAAACCTGTATAAACTGTAAAATAATGAGATAGTAAGGAAATAAAAAATAAAAACTAGTACATTTTGACGCTTTATTTAAGAAAACATTGGCATGGCACTCCACACGACATTGTCATACACTCACGAGACCAAAAAATAATAATAAAAATGTTTGGGTGAACGAACATTTTTCTCTAAGCTACGTACACATTCAATTTGCCTCTTAAACATTAAATATTATTATTATAGAGTCCTTATGTTATATATCAACTATATACACTGTTTCTCATAAACTTTTTTTAAATTTTTACTCCATTGCACCAAAAAAATAATCTAATACCTCTCGTCCATTGAAAAAAAAAAACTAGGAGAAAGCAGTTGGCCATAAAAAATAAGCTGAAATTTCATACATAAAACAAAAGACTATTCATTCCGCCAACTTTGATATATTTGCTAATAAATTCAATATTAAAAATGTGCGTAAAAAAATTAGCATTTTAACCGTACAAACTTTTTTTTCCATTAATTAAATCTAAGCGAATTAAAAATAATTGTTTTCAAATACTAAATAGGCCAATGATAATTAATATATAGTATACACAATATGTGCATAAATGTATATGAAACAAATTTCTATATTTCAAAATACTGACAAAATTTTTATTTTATGGTATTTTTGTAACATCCACACAAAAATCTATATTTAAATGTATATTATTACATTTACCATATCCACGGTGGTTTCCTTTAAATCTCAAAAGGTGACAATTCCAACATGAACTCAAAAATTGAAATTAACAATCATTATTGAGGTTAATTCACATTTTAATTATTTTCATGTTGATACTATATCGAAAATCACATCAAATAATTGTAATAATATATAATTTAAAGCAAGTAAATTAACCTAACCTACCATCAAAAATCAATACAAAATTCAAATTATCGTAAATATCACGGAGTCAAGTGATTCTCATCTCCGCAAACTATATTTCTTTTTTCCAATTACATGTTTTGCTAAAAGTACAGCGTTAATAACAATATCTGGCGCCGATGCAATATTATTTTATTAAAACAAGGATTAGGAAAACTCACCATCTAGAATTTAACACTCAAGAAATTTATTTCTTTTGCCTGAGGTCAAAATAACGCAATATACGTTTATCAAATAAATTTTCTGAATTTTAAATTACAAACGATGATTTTTTCAATATAATTTGCACCAACGCTCTTCTATTCAGTTAAAATATAGTCCAATATTCTGCTTATAAATTAAACTAACCATTATATCTATATATTACAACTTACGACCGATATTTTGTCACTCGGTCACGAAGAAAATCGTTTTTTTGTTTTTGTTTTTTTAGTTTCCGCACTGATAGTGTGTAAGGATTTTTTTGTACCAAATGGATGGTTTCTAATTTTAGATCTTAGCTTTATTTACAGGTAAAAAAAAAACATTATAGGAAACACTAACGACAAAAATTATTCACTAATATATATAATTTTTTTTTTCTTGCGTGTAATTTGTTCCCAGTAACTAATATTCTCAAATATAATAATACAAATATGAATTTTATTCATACATTTTACACATTTCTCATTCTGAGATCATACAAACATGGAAGTATAATCAGACAGGCGAATAAACAAAACTTACGATATTATCGAGCAACCAAAATATAAAACAGAACACGTTTAAATAATATTTGATATCTTGAAATTTTTAAAACATGTGACTCTTAAAACGCCAAGTATTTTTAAATAGAAAAAATGACTAAGAAATCCTGAACGGACAAAAATCAATTTTTACCTATTTATCAGCTTGCTTTCGACTTACCGGCAAAAATAGTTAGGTATAAAATGAAAGCTAATTAAATTCTTTACAAAAAAGGTTGTGTTTATATTTTTGTCAGATTTATACTTCATGAATTAACAGCCATCGGAATTTATTAAAATTATTATCTTTTCATTCGATTTTAATAAATTCAAACGGTTGTTATTCAGTGAAATACAAACCTAACGAAAAATATGCACAGAATATTTCATGTAGAGAATTTAATTAGCTTTCATTTTATTTATATCAATTTCTGTCGTAAAGTTAAAAGAAAGTCGAGAAAGTTCAGAATTTCTTAGTGACTAAATTTCATAAAATTTCCAACTTGGCGCCTGGCCTATACGAGAATATTTTACATCTTGGTTACAGAATATACTATAATGTAAAATGTCTACATTAAATTAAAATATAAATGTCGTTGTATATTTTACAATAATCACTTTAAAAAAATTATTTTTCTATAAAATGAATAAAAAAAATATACAGGGTGAACTAATTTTTTTAGTCAACCCGTACATAATACAAAATCAATCAAATCAATGCTATTTGAAAATAATTCAAATATATGTAAATTTTTAAAATTATAACTGAATATTATTCAAATAACAAAATTACACAACCGTTTCAAAATTATCATAGTCTATAAATTAATTTAATAAGAAAGTTAAAAACAGAGGTAGGGTAAACGAAGGCATTCTTGTCCTGTTTGGAATATTGCGAAAAAAATATTTCACAAACCATGAAATATTTATTAAATTAAGGCAATTTTAACATTAAGGAGGTTGGCTGCTAGTCTTTAAGGGGCAAGCAGTAAAAGGGGATTGCGTATTTTATTGTAACCATTATCAACTGTTCAGAAACAAAATCTGTATTGAAAAAACTATTTCGGCTTTAGTAACCAACCTTCTTAACAGCTGAAATAAAGGCCATTTTTCATTATTTAAAAAGGTCAACTGTATTTTTTTTAAATTGCACTCTATCACTTTTTAAAAGTTATTATAAAAAATACAGGAATATTTCCATATGAACCACATTTCCAGGCTGTTGTATTTCTTCACCTTCAAAAACACTTCTGGAAATACAATAACAGCCTGGAATCATTTTACATGGACAACGGCGCTATTAGGAGTATCTTCGTCCACCCTAACATAAACGAAATATATAATATATACTAGGGTGTTCCAAAAAAAGTCGATAATTTTTTTTTTTCGATTGCATGTGAAATTCTTGTTATATATGCTATAAAAAAAATTCTGTAAAAATTTGAGCCCTTAATATCAACTTGAAGAACTCCATCACCGAATTTGAAGATTTACCATTGATTTAACATGGAAAAATGATTTTTTAACGTTCATTTCTCCTGCAAACTATGTAGAACATTATTTTTCGGAAAAACCATGACTGATCCTTCTTCAGTATTAAATTCTGTAAAAAAAAGCTCTAAGGGTCCAGTCTCTAACGTCAACCCTCTCGTTTTTATTTGCGTTAAAAAATACAGATTTTTTGAAATTTAAAAACGAGAGGGTTGACGTTAGAGACTGGACCCTAAGAGCTTTTTTTTACAGAATTTAATACTGAAGAAGGATCAGTCATGGTTTTTCCGAAAAATAATGTTCTACATAGTTTGCAGGAGAAATGAACGTTAAAAAATCATTTTTCCATGTTAAATCAATGGTAAATCTTCAAATTCGGTGATGGAGTTCTTCAAGTTGATATTAAGGGCTCAAATTTTTACAGAATTTTTTTTATAGCATATATAACAAGAATTTCACATGCAATCGATAAAAAAAATTATCGACTTTTTTTGGAACACCCTAATATATACGTTAAGATATATAATTTTTTCTATAATATTAAATTCAAAGTAAATAAGTAAAATATACATTAGTATAAAGCCCGTTTTTCAGATCGTAGACTATGATTTTTGATTATGTATACCTATATTAAATTTAAAAAAAATAAATCAACAATTCATATAAATTTGTTAACTTAAAACTGAAATTACAAATACGAAATAAATGTTATCCTAGCGCATAGAATACTAATTATTATTTATTTAACGTGTTTATTAAAACCAAACGTTATTGAGTTGTTTAACTTTTTTCCTAATCAAATTTAGCGGCCGGTAATATTTATTTAATTTAATAACATTGTCGGTATCAACAACTGTCTGTATGAAAAGATCAACGTTTGTTTCTAACAGCCACAAATATAAAATGTCCGATGAAAAATGTTACGAATATTTTTTACGGATGTAAACAAAAATAAGTTTTATAGAACATTTTTGTGACTTCAATTGTTTTTTTCTTTAGGATTTTGGATGTGGTCTTGTACTATATTTTTCCGTACAATAGGCTTACGAAATAATATAAATAAAAAAATAATAATTTAAAATCATTTCTTTTTTTACAAAATTCAATAAAAAAACGACAGTAATAAGATCATTAAAATAAAGTTTTTCGATGTAGATTTTGATTGATTATAAATAATTATAATAAAAGATCAGGCCCGTATTACAAAAAATTGACAGTTACCATTTTCTAATAAAATTGTACAACAATGAAAAGGTTATGAAATTGTAATTGTTGTATTGTTGTAATTAATTAAAAAATGTATATTTAATTTAATAATAAATAATTAAGTCATGCCAATATACAAAAACATTTAAAATATTTAAAAATTATAGTGCTTCAACTAGCGTATATTTTGAGGTTATAACAATCACTTTTAATTAAGTAAAAAATTACATCTGCGTTATTAAATATAATTTTTGATGACAAGTATAATTATATTCAGAATCAAAATCGAGCATATTTTATTAACGCCTCTTTAAAAATTAAAAGCAGACTTCACATTTCGCAAGCCTACCGTACTCGAAGCATCACACATTTTTCACCGACGTTAACAAATACATACAAATCATTCACACATTGTTTTTAAACACAGGTACACATTATGTATTTTTTTTTTTTTTTAATATACACGTTAATACCTACAACAGTGTTATTATTTGTTTCCTCTAGTACTTGTACTTACGACCGAACGCGACGCTCTAGGTTGTACCCCCCTCCTGGCCCTCGTTGAGCCACCACTGCTGCTGCTAGAGTCAGGCGTTGTTGGTTTTTTCGTTGATACTGCGACTGGTTCTTTGCTTACGCTCTTTGTCACTACGTTTCGTAAGCTTACGCGCCCTGTTTAAAATTAATTCAAATTCAGTCGAGTACGCTAAGACCTCTCTTAAAAAAACCATGCAATTTTCAAATACAGTAGAAACTGGTTATAACGACATCGAAGGGACCAGTATTTTAGGTTTTTAAAACCGATAATTAGATTTTTTAAGGTATTTATCGGAAAAACTAAAAATTTCATAAATATGCTGAAATTTTGTGAAATTCACCGTCTGTGAGCGAAGATATCGTCAAAATAAAATCAAAATTTTAAGCACAAAATAATAAATATGTATGTACATACATATACGATAGATATACAGAAGTGACACTTAACGATATTTTACTGAAAACATAGTTTGACATTATGAGGTGCGATTCTGATTGGTTACACTCCACCAATCATGTACCGTATACGAATATTTGAAATCATCATCTATTATCTGTTTATTATGTGGTGTTTACACCGAGAAAACAAAACAGAAACATGGTGTTTTTTATGACCAAAAAGCAATAAACCCTATATATTTTTAAATATGAAGTATTTTAAAGACACAATGTTTCTGTTTTGTTTTTTTCGGTGTAAACATCGCATTAGTATTAAACCTAACCTACAAAACATGATGTATTATGTTTTATGTCAAACAATATTTTTTATTGTACAAAAAATTAAATGCACAAACTATGTCAGATACAATAAAACATCACGGATTATTAAAGGATAAACATAATATTCTTACGTTAAGATTAATGAAATAAAAACACAAAATTGTTTTAATTAATGTTAACTAACACATGTGCAAAGAGTATTGCCTATATCAAAATTACTATATTTAAAAAAAATGAAAACAAAAGTCGGTACGTCATTAAACCAATAAATTCTCCGAAAATATAGTAAATAAAAAGTAATTAAAAGCAGTATTTCGATGTAAGTGATATCGTTATAAACGGTATATTATAAAAGGCAATTATATGGAATTCAGCCGGGACTTTTATTCTGAGTTGTTATAACTGATACGTCATATTAACCGATGTCGTTATAACCGGTTTCTACTGTAATATTAAATTTCAATATTGAATTTTTTTTAAACGTTAAAAAAGAAGAGATTACAAGCTTCAAAATGTTTTTTAAAATAATCACTCTGCAACTAATTTCAACAAAGTTAAATTAAACTTGTACCCTACCTTGCCTTGTAGATTTAACCTCAACGGGAGTCGGTTTCTTATATTTTGAAGTAGTTGGTTTTGGGGCAACTTTCTTAGCAGCCACCGGTTCCACCGGCAAGTTTCTTTTAACTTTCAAAACACTGGTTTTCGTCACTTTCGGAGAACTATTTTTCTTCACTTTACTAGAACTACTTTTCTTCGCTTTGGGTGGAACCGTTATCTTTTTCGATGGTTTATAATCATTGTCTGAATCCGATCCAGTCTTAGAAGACTTCCGTTTCTTTGACGCACTTTTTGATGATGATTTCGAACTGCGTCTCTTCTTTAATTGACTTTCATCTTTATATAACGATAAGTCCACTGTAAATTAATTTATTTATTAAATATTAACGTACAAATTTGTTTAATGATTTTACTTACATCCATCGGGATGTTCTTCTGTAACTTCTGATGTTGAAACTCCTTTTTCTACGTCAAGTGCTCGTTTTAAAATGTTCTCTGTTCTTTCAAGTTCACTTTTCGGTAAACGGTACTTGCCCTTGTCTACCCGTTCCAAACTTAGGTTCGTTAAAATACAATCGAATTCTGTAAAGAATACAAAAGCATATTAGTTTCTGGTGATTATATTATTTTTAATTTTATTCAGTACCTGTGAAGTCGTAAAAATCTGGAGAGTAAATATTCTTCCCGTTATCGGGGCTTGATAGCCAACGAATACGGATCCGTGTTGAGGTTTTGTAAACGTTCTGTACAACTTGACATACGTAGAAACCGCCTTCTGCATTCCGAACTGCGATGAATTCATTTCTAAAACAAGAACACATAACCTATATATTTTCTAGAATAAAAGGACAATATTCAAAGATCTGTACCGTAATTTCGGGTAACTTTAGACAAAATGGGAATGTTTTGTTTTTCTCGATTGGCTACACTGTTAGATTAAACAAAGTCCGTTATGAAGTGTTATTAACAATCAGTTAGTGTAACAAGCATGTGAGTATAGTTGGAACAAAAAAAAAAGGTTAAATAATATTTACACTACATTATTTATTTTAGTGTCAAAACTTCTAACGACTAAGTTGTGGTTTTAATTTTTTAACAACGGTTTTGTAAAGGTTAAATGACTTGTATACTATTATTAATTCATTGTTGAAATTATCCCAACCTCATATATTTTATGTACTTTTTTTATAAAAAAAAGTACTCTTATAGGCTTTGAAAATAATGTAAAAAAAAAATCCTGTCAAGGGCCCCTTTCTGAAAAATTGTCTGGGCCCCCCATTTCTATAGTTACGCCACTGGTGTTAATCTTCTAATCTATTGCCAATATCAACCCAGAACATTAAAAAAATCGTTTTCAGCATCCAAAGCTACACATATGAAGTTTATCTTTGGTTTGTTCAGAAAACATGTCTGTAAAAAGTCACATGAATTTACGGTGACTTTGAACAGACAAAAAAGGGGAGAAAATAAAAAACTTTCTTCTTTTCATTTGGAAATTTATTATTTGGGTCAAGACTAAACTTTTGACCATTTTCCAGCCTTCTACTAACAGTCCTTTATTGTCAAATTTGTGTTCAAAGTTCAAAATTGTTCAAAGTCACCCGAAATTACGGTAATTATGAAATTGTAGCAAAACAAATTTCTAGCATTAGAGGAAGTGGGGGAACATTTCCTACATGAATGAGTGAGTGAAAACTTTTTTCTTTTAAAACAGGGTGGCCAGTATTTATCTGGAACAAATTTCCCTGACTTATCCCGATTTTCCAGGTGAATTTTTACGTTTTTCCCAGTTTTTTAATAAAAATTTTTTTATAGGATATTTTACACGTTATATTGAAGAATAGGGAACTTTAAAACTGACATTAATACATTTGCAAATTTTGTCGCAATTTTTTCTCAAAATACTTATTTCGAGGTATCAAAATTCTCTACAAAATGGTTATTCTAAAATTCAATTTTCTACATAAAGAGGAACAAATTGTTGCAAAATAAAGTAGAGTAATTATAGAGTCCATTATTTCAGAAAAATAAAGTTTTCAAATTGATTAATTTTTGACCAATTTACAAACTTTTGTTACGTGTCCCCCTAACGTGCTGAATGTACGTGTATAAGTAAAACAAATCAAATTTCACGAAATTGTATTTAATAATGTTATCTTTAATAACAAACCACAAAATAAATTAATATTACTACTGTTAAAAACCACTAATATATTCAACAATTGAACCTTTGCATAAAGTGTGATACATTTCTGATTAGTTAAAGTACTAAAAATAAATCACGTGATAAAAACAGAATTTTTTGAAAATTTTTTTGCGTGTCTTCTTTTAAATTTTAATAGATAATTGTTTAAATATTTGCGGGAAATTTCCCTGTCTAGCAAAATTCCCCGACTTTTCCCGGTTTTCCAGAAACTGGCCACCCTGTATAAATAAAGATAGGAATAATTACTTACTTGTAAAATACAATAAGTTTGTCATCCAAATTCGGCAACTGCTTAGTCTGATTTGCACTCAGCATCGTTATTCTTGTCAGTTCAGGCAGCGGGCACTGAAAAGGTTGTGTTTTAACACGCACCCTCTTGCTAGACTTCTGATCCTCGCTACTTTCACCTGACTTTGACCCTGCCGCTTTAACCTTCTCAGTTTTTGCGACTTTTGGAGACGGACTCTCGTTCTTATCAACTTTCTGCGCTTTCACATCAAGTTTCCTCTTCAGAGCTGCCCGTGGTGTAGTTGCTAATCGTAATGGTGACTTCACCTTCTGTGGGGTGATGCTCGAGGTTGAAGACACCGCAGAAGATGTCGTGTTTGTGCTCGGAGATGTCGTTTGAGACGTGGATACGTTAGGCGATGATGTCGAAGAGACTGATGTGGTTTCAGAGGATTTTGAGGGGGTTGTAGGTTGCGGTGCGGGTGTTACTGGGCTGGATTGAGTAGCGGCGGGAGGTGGAGCTGGAGTAGGGGCAGCGTTTGATGTCTCGGGTTTAGTAGGCGAGGGTGTTTTAGCTACTGGAGGTTCTGTAGATGGTTGGGCGGTTTCAGACTGGCTAGATGATGCTGTGGCTTCGTTTACTTCCGCTGTAAAAGTATAATTTAACTTGATTTAACTTCAAAGTATTCACAGTAGAACTTAAAATTAAAGAATCACTAAAATTTTCTAAATTATTTTTATGTGGCTGTATCTCTGTGAAAAATGGTCGTAGAAGAGTTTAAAAAAAAGGTTTTCAAGCTAGAAGATTATTTGAATTTTTTGTAATCAAGGATAACCTAAACGCTGAAATAATTTGTAAAAATTGACATCAGTTTTGAATCTTCACAAGCTGTAATAACATGGTGGCCAGTAATTTTAACGTTTTTCCCTGTTTTTTAATTAAAAAAAAAAAATGTATATTTTACACGTTATCTTGAAGAATACAGAACTTTAAAAACGAACTTTAATATTTTATTTCCAATATACTGATTTCAAAGTATCAAAATTCTCTACAATGGTTATTTTAAAATTAAATTTTCTACATAAATTCTCTCCATGCCATGTGTTAAAATACGCATATTTATTTTATTTTTTAAATTATATAAAAACGTTAAAAAGTAAAAATTATGTTGAGGAATGAAACCATCATTTCAGAAAAAAAGATTTGAAATTGGTTAATTTTTAACCAAGCATTGAAAAGAAGTTAATTTTAGGTGTCCCTTAAAATCAAATTTCAAGAAATTGTGTTTAATAAAAATATTTTCTCCAATAACAAATCGCATAATAAATTAATACCATCACTGTTAAAAATCATTAATATACATCAACAATTGAACCTTTGCTTAAAGTGTGGTACATACAGGATGACCAGTATTTCTCTGGGACAAATATTTTTTTACCGTTTTTCCCTATTTTTTTTAATTAAAAGTTAGATAAAAAAGATAAAAAAATTTTGATAAAAAACTTAAAAACCCTATAAAAATATGGTAACTGTTTGAATATTTGCGAGAATTTGTGTGGTTTTTGCATTTTAAAAAAAAATTCCTTGACTTCCAACCAAATTCCCTGACATTTCCCTGTATAGCAAAATTCCCTGAATTTTCCCAGTTTTCCAGAAACTGACCACCCTGTACATATTTAATTGGTAAAAGTACTAAAAATAGATCACGTGATAAAACATAATTTTTTGTTAACAATAGAACTTTTTAAAAAATTTTGAATGTTTTCTTTTAAATTTTAATAGATAGCTGTTGAAATATTTACGGGAATTTGTGTAATTTTTGCATTTTTACAAAAATTTCCCTGACTTTTCCCTGACATTTCCCTATATAGCAAAATTCCCTGACTTTTCGCCGTTTTCCAGAAACTGGCCGCCCTGAATAAAGCAAACAAAGCGTAAACCATTTGTACTTTAAATTCCCTGACTTTCCAAGACCACCAGATTTCTAACTTATCCTTAACTTTCCACATTTGTTAGTAAGTTTTGCTTAAGACTTTTTTTAAGACTTTTCTGACTTTCCAGAATTCGGACACCTTGTTTAGTAGAGCAAATGTTTATTGTTGCTTTGGGCTACAAGAAAATACAAAATACTCACAATTTTCATTCGCAGAAACCTGCTTAACATCAGCCGTAGTTGCCTCCTCGCCCGTCTTAGCCGCTGCTTCTATCGTCCCGTTAGCCTGCGGGCCCTTCTGCTGTCCGGCTCCCGGTGTCTGAGCCACAGAGGTCACCGCACTCTGATCTGTCTTACTGAAGTTTTGCTGGCTACTGCTACTCTGCTGCTGGACCACAGAGTTCTGTGTCGGCACTGCAGCTTGCTGCGACATATGCGGCTGTGTCGAGCTAGTTGTCTGTTGCTGCTGCTGGGGTGCCGGAGGCGTGGCTGTATTGTTCTGCTGTGTCTGTTGTTGCGGTTGCGATTGCTGTTGGATGGCAGTTTGGGGTGGCACGTGTGGCACAGGGAGTGCTGTACTTAGCTGTTGGGTGGATGTAGGTATCGGCATTTGTTGCTGTTGTGGTTGTTGCTGGACTGGTGTCTGGTTTGCTTTAACGTTGGCAATTGTATTTTGAAGCTGTAAATTACAATTCATTTAATTTTTGTTTGTTTCAACTCGACACAAAAACTACTGAAGCAATTTTGACTATTCTTTCATTGTAGTACAGTAAAAATAGATTTTTTGAACAAAACAACAAAAATTGGTACATACATAGTTTTATACCTAATGAATATCATAAGAGATATAATATTTTTGAAGTTATACTTCTTTAGGCACGTTGAGAGTAAAAATTTAGTAATGTAACGGAAATTAAAAGCTATGTAACGAAGTGTTACGTGGTGGAACTATATAGATATAGCATGTAGAAATTGTGTCTTTTACTTAAATAACACAAATATAAAGAGTATTGCCTATATAAAAAATAACTTTTTTAACTCGATTTAATACTGGTGCTGCAATCTTGAACCAACTAAAAGCTACATTTACATTAATATTTGATTGGTCAAACAGTATCTGCCCTCTGATCTGATTGGTTGATTATTACATCATAATATTTAAATTTCATGATTTCTAAATTAATATGGACTTTGAAATAATATATAATTAAATTTTAATTTGATTAAATAGTATAGTGAAATAATGTTTCGAATTATTAAATAAAATATTAGTGTTCTTTATAAATTTATATGCACATTTATAAATACGAAGTATTTTAATGACACAATGTTTGTTTTTTTTTTTTTTTTTTTCGGTGTAAACACCGCATAATACAGAGCTACAAAAAACATCTAAAATATTTTTCAATAAAATAACCCATCTTGATGTTATTTATGAAAAACACATTTCCACCCCTTTCACCCCCTACCAAACTACCCCTGCACCCCTCGACTAAGCTCAACAGTTTCTTAAAGTTTAAGTATAAAACTACGTATGTATCAATTTTCGTTGATGAAGGAATTTTTACTATACTACTGATGAAAATAAATACAAAAATCAATTAATAAATAAAATACAAACTTACCATGTGTAAGATTTGTGTGGTGTCGGACTGATTCTGATTCTGCTGGGGGTTGGCCGTTGCCGGCAAGGGTTGCGACTGAGGGATGACTGGTTGCTGGTTAGCATTAGACCCCATGTGAGACATCTGTTGCGACATGTTTGCAGTACGATCTTGAACCATGTTCACCGGCGTCATATTCACAGCTGACATTCCTGCAAACAAGCAATCGAGTTAAATATATTACCTGCATCAGATCGCGGATATTCGACACTTACCCATGTTAGTAGTGTGATTCATTTGTTTATTCGTGTTGTAGTGCATTCCCTGCAATCCGGCCAATGCTTGCATTCCTTGCAGGCTCTGTTGGTGAGCTGCCATTGCCTGCTGGTGCTGATGGGCCATAGAAATATTTGCCCCCATTGCTACAAACAAATACATCTTATATCGTAAACTTCACAGTTATAAAAATCCTCGTCTGTTTAAAACTTTGATTTAAAATAGACAGGAACCTTGATAGTCCAGTTCAAAGATATTGATGAAAGTTTAATTTTTTTTTATAAATACTGAAATTTCAATCACAATAAAAGTGAAAAAACACTTATGTTATGTCGCCCATAGATTATAATAAACTTTGTCTTCGTAGAGCATTACAGTATTTTGTCAGTTAATGTATAACTACTGATAAATATCTACTGTTCAGAACAAAAACAAAAAACAATCGTTAATACTGGATTGCACAAATGCTGATTAAAATAATTCCCCATTAAATATCAGTTTTTCCCTTAAAAACACCTGATTAATTTAACTGATCACGTACGGTCAATTTAAATCTTACTAATTACTGTCAAAACTCTCCGTAAGAAAAAACAAATATGTTTCTCATGTAATTGTGTATATAGCATACTCTCTTTACCAATACATTTGATATTTACGATTTACCAAGTTTCACTTTGCTTGAAATGAAACATTCGTTTTTTTTAATGCAAACCTACATAAACGCTTTATTTATTTTATTATATAAAACCTTGATTTTCTCAACTGTGATTACGTAGATTTAATTATTTTAAATCATAACATGATAACTGATATTTCAGCCATTTTCTGATAAATGCTTATATCGATTTAATTTTGCATTTATTTAATTTTTGTAGTATTTGAATCAAACAACTTTCAAATTGATGTCCTGAGAAGTAACATTTTTTGCAGTTATTATGTTATGACTTAAAACCATCGATATATTTGTCTACACGCTGAACACTGAAACTTCCTTTTGTTTTGTAGATGCAGTAGTTTACCTCTTTCCCAATCAGTTTTGATATGAAATTTTATGTAAAATTCAAGTCAAATTTCATTATAAACCATATCAGATAATGTTAGACATTTGAGATAAGCCTGTCACCACTATTTTTCTAGTAGTGTTAAGTTCCGTGAAATAATTTAAGAAATTCTGCCCATTAAAAAGGACAAAATTGTAAAATGTGTTCATTATAATGAAATTCAACCATATTTCAACACTGGTAGCAATTTCATGCAGATACTTGTTAAATAGAAATATTAGAACACGCTGATATATTTTTATAATATTTTCAGATAAAATAAGCCAAAAATATAATTTTTAAATAAAATAAAAGTATGAACTATTCCCGTTCAAAAATAATAATAAAATATATAAGTAGTTCTCGGCAGATATAAAAGATAAATAGTAAAATAAAGAAAAAATCTAATGTTCCGGTTGTTATTTATAGTTATAATTTCCTAAATGATTTTATGATAAATTTATATCATTTATAACATCTTAGATCATTTAAAACTAGGTATATAATAATATCCTATATGGAAAATACTACAATATAGATTATCAAAAAGTCTTAACGAAAACAAATTATTTTTTCATTTGCCTTTAATTAAATAAAAATTCAATTCAATTTTTTTTTTGATAAATGATCATTACAAAAGATGTTAAAAATATAGATTAATCATAAAACAATTTAGTATACAAACAATAAACAACAAATTTTTTATTAAATCGCATAAAATAATTTTCCCCCCAGATTCAAAATTCTAATTTTTTATATTTAACAATTACCTGAATGGGGGTGTTGCTGATGCGCAGACATAATATTTTGCATACCGTGTCCTTGAGAATTGTACGCTGCCTGCTGTCCGTGTGTCATGTGAGGCCCCCCACTCGGGTGGGGCATATTCTTATTACCGCCTGCGTTCTGTACGTTCGACATATTCGTGTTGCTTCCTGCAGAATTCTGCCCTCCCGATGATGGCAATACAGGCTTCAAAGCTGAGCTCATTTTATACTTAAATGTATAGTTTTTTTTTTTTAATTATGCGACAATGATTCTGGAAATTTAAATTATTTGTTAATGTTGTATTAAACATCTAGTAACCTATAAATACATATTATTTTGAAAATCATGGTACAAAAAGATAAAATACTTGAACAAAAGCATCTAAAAGTTTATTAAAGTTCAGATAAACATGAATTAATTTTCATATTTTACATTGTTGAATACATTCAATATATAAGAACGAAAAGTATTGAGTGTCTTTATTTCACGTTCTATTTATACTATGTAGTCATGTAAAAAGAAAAAAGTACAAATAATAGTGAAAATAAACTTAAATACCTGGCAGAATGATAAAAAACGATTTAGTTAACAAACAAGCATTCAATGACCTTGTAATATGTTTATACACAGAAGTATCAATATTATAAAGTTGGTATTAACACAGTAAAGGAGTCAAAAGGTAATGAAAAGTAGCCCAAAAATGGCTAATTATTACCACCCATAGCTTCACAGTTCCGGCCGGCATATTATTAAACTAATTTTCATAACATTTACAAGCCAAAACAACCAAAGCACATTTCAAATCAACATTTTAACACGAATAGTTTCCCGTATGGCGGTCTATATTGTTTATTAACATCCCCTCGAAGATCATTCTAGGGGGGGGCGAAAGCGCGAATCTAACTATCACACGGAAAAACATGAAATATTCACACACTTACCTCAACATTTAATAAACAGAATACTTGCACACATTTTAGACACTTTATATCATAATTAACACAAATAGTTTTTGAAATTTACAATATTTTATAAAGAATATATACCACACGCATCATACGCAGAAACGGTCTAGATGGCGTCGTTTCAGTGACCAATCGTTTTTCTTATGCGCGCGCATTATTATTAAATTTTATTTAAAATTAGTTTTAAAATATAATTTTAACCCAAAATCACTGTTAGAGGTCTAATTTATATTTATATAAAGCTGTTTTTCGATAATAAAAGCCCTAAATTTGTGTAAATTCATAAATAATCAATTATAAATATTATAAATACATCATTTACTTGTTCACAAATAAATGAAGATAATCATATAGTCTCTTTCACTGTTAAAAAGAGACATGCAGTACATTCACGTCTACAATAAAAGTTAATTGGAAATAGACATGTCAAAAATGACAAAAATGTCAATGAGTTTTGACATTTAGTGAAATTTCGTTGAATGTACCATACAAAAATAAACGATAAATAATAATATGTCATTTTATTATTTAGTTAAATTTATGTTTTTTATTTATTTAAAAATTCTTCTGTTATATCGAATATTATAAGATGAGTTCTTTACAAGAAAATATTAATTGCCAGAATTTCATGTAAGAAATATTAAAATAATTACATTGCATGTTTGTAGTCAATCATATTTTTTGTTATTTTAGCAGAATGGGTATCAATTCAGTTGTATATTTTTTACTATCACCAATTCATTATTATTTTCATGTTTATTTTATTTAATTTAATTTTAATTATTTAGCGAAGAAGAAAAACCTACATTAGAATCGCTTGATATTGTTATTGATCAGTACGAGGATACCGACGATCAAGAAATTTTATTAATTAATGAAAATACAGATACAAATAATGAAAGGTAGCTATTTTGTTTAAGAAAAAACTAACCGTAAAATTAATAAAAACTAATTAATACTATTTAAATATCTAATAACATTATTTACTACTTTTATAAAATACATTTTAAATATATTATTCCATTAAAATTGTATACTCTTGATTATATTGGATTATTTAACGTAATAAATGGAATAAAAATATAAGTAGATATGTTAAAATAATAAATATAATCTGAAACATATGTTCTATTGCAGCGGTTCTTAAACTGGGGTCCGCGGACCCCCGGGGGGCCGCCAAACTTTTACGGGGGGCCGTGAAACATTTTTGGCAAAATTTAATTTACATAAAGTACTTTTATATTTCTATTTATCAGTGAATAATTAGTTTATAACGACCTTTTTTGTTTTTCTATCAGGGATGGGGGTCCCCGAAAAATAATTGTTCAAGAAAGGGGTCCCTAGCCCACATAAGTTTAAGAACCGCTGTTCTATTGAATATAAATAACAGATTACTCTAATACTTACTGACTCATACATTTATGTACCATATCTATAATAATATTTATTATTATTAAATCAATAAATAAAATTTTTATCAAGAGTACAATCTAAAATATATTGTTTCTTTACAAAATCAGTATTGATCCTTGGCTTCTGGATCTAACCCACATAACTTCGATTATCAAGATGTCCCTTACGTACAGTTTACGATTCGTACCGTCAAACCCCCGGCAACCACTGCAAACTTAAATAAAACAATGTGGCGTATACCCAAAAGCCAAGAACTATTTTAAAATGTATTATTAATAATAGTACTACATAATCATTTCAAAATAACAAAATTTATACCAAAAAATGATCATATCACTATCATTTTTTTATTTTCGTATACATTTTTTTTGTATAGTATGTATATAGTTTTTTTATTTGCTTTTAAAGTGTGAATATGTAAAGCATGCATGTGTATCTTATCAATTTTGTTAGATATACAATTATACACTGATAATTTGTTGTGTAAATTTCAAATATGTGTAGACCGCCAATTGATAAATATTGAAATATATAGACCAGGGATGCCCAAACTTGAACAATTTCTGATAAATTCAGTTGGAAAAATTTGTAGAATTTTAATTGGGTTTTTATTTAAATATTTAAAAATGAATTTATTGAAATTTATGCGTTTGTAGTTGTTCATAAAATTATGAAATTATTGGTATAATTGGAATTTATGGAAATTGATTACTCATCCCTGTTCTAGATCACATTATACACTTTTTTTCACTAAAAATATAACTGAATGTTTTGTTTATATTTTTTTTTATGTTACGAATGTTATTAATTTATGTTTATTAAATATAATACGTTAATCATGCATTTACCAAATATTATTTATTTAAACTATATTGATTTGGTTGAATTTAAATATGGTATTTAGTAACTGCATGTTTTTAAAGGTAATGTTTTTTTTGACTAATATAATTTTCCGTGAATTAACAAATTAATTTAAATATTAACTACTTATAAATTAAATTATCTAAATATTTTATAGAATGCCTGGTTATTATTTACATTGATTTACTTGTATGTTTAATTGTTATTGTTTGCATTATGTGTTTTATTTGTAAACAACAGGCGCAAATCAGTGGAGAATATTGTGTGCGCTTCGCAAGACGTTATCGGTACAAGTATTAGCCAAGCTATTGCGTTCACGAGCGCCATGATACTGCCAGGCGGCTCTCCTACTTCTGGGAGTGAGTCTGCCGATCAACAATCTGTTAACAGGTGGATAATTATTAAATTAATGAAACTGCGAAACTAATAAAATATTAAACTTTGATTTTATTTACGATTAAAAAATGAAAAACCTGGAAAAGTGATAGATTTTTTCTTGGATTATATTTTATTAGTTTTTGTAGGTTTTTTATTATAATTTTACTTTAACCCATTAATGCCCGCCGTACACATTTGTCATTTTATAATTAGTGCTGCTGTCTATGGATATTAATTTACAATATTTCCTTAAAAACCAGTTGGTAGAAGTGCAACAAACAAAAACTGTTAACGTTATTAGTTTCATAAGTGTTTAAACGTGTTTTAATTGTTCTGAATAATTTTTATATGAAAAAAAGTACGTGGTATGCTAATATATTTTATCCAACTAGAGCATGTGATTTCAAATTTTGTTCAAATCATATGAATTAACTTAAATATACGTATAACATGACTTTTAAATGAAAATCTAAATAAAAATGATATCAGAAAAGCAGTCTCACACAAAATAGACTTCATATATCTGCCCAATTTACTCGCTTGAGTACACACTGTTATTTTTTTTCTAAATATTATATTAAATATATACTTAATTTAATTAAAAATTTTGTTTGCATGTTTTTGTTTTCTTTTGAGCGTTAATGGGTTAAAGCCCCTTTGAAATGTTTGTAATGAAAACTAAGAAGATGTGACATTGAACACCAAATAATACGACTATTTCAACTTTTATTTATTGATAATATAAATAAAAAATTGATTTGGCCTGTTGTCAGGGGTAAAGTTAAGTAGTGAAGTAATATTAGCAAACATTTTCAGTATGATAGTTACGTAGCGTAAAACATATCAATAATAATTCCTTCAAATTATTTATTCAAGAAAATATTTGATAATATTACGCTTTCAATTGTTATTGGAAATATTTTATTATTACATAATAAATATTTTTATAGGTTAAACACTCAATCACCAAGTCCTCAAGGTAGTCCAAAATCATCACCTAAACTTCACCGTCGTGGTGTTTCTTCTTCACAATCACCGACACCCTTGCCAGATCAACTAAACGAATATTGTGTACGTAAAAAAAAATTTTTTTTTTCCGACAAAATTTCTACTAACTCTTTTCCAAAAAAATTCTAAAAACCAAAAAATAAATTTCTCTAATGCTTTATTATTAACCCTTTACCCCCAATTTTTTTTTATTAAACTATTATTTTATGTTAGATCTAAAAAAATTTGTACTACTTCAAATTTTGTTTATAAATAAACAAAAAACATGTAATTGTTGAAAAAAATATCTTGTTCCTAATCAGTAGAGATAAATTTAATCAAATCAAAAATGTTAAGTATAAAATTAATATTTAAATGTATAAATTTATACAATTTCATCGTAAACTATTAAATGTATTTTTATTAAGAATATGCGCAAGAGAAAAATTTATCGATTGGTACGAAAAAAACTACAAGTAATAATCTTTATTTATTATATAAAATTTTTTTGTAGGATTCAATAAGAAGTGATTCTTCAAACTTATTAGATGTAAATAATTCTAATTCACCGGACGGTTACAATAGTAAAGAAGGTTCTGTGGAAAGAAAAGACGGCAGCGATAGTAAACTAGATAGGTGCGATAAACCTGAAAAAAAGAAAAAGAAATCTTCTTGGTATAATGTGCTGTATCCAACTTACAAATCTAGGAATGAGGATTTTAAAAGAATATTTAAAGATGTTCCAGATGATGAACGGTTAATCGTTGGTAAGTTTTTTTAACTATTTAAATTTGCCCGTTATTCACATATTTTCTACAGAAAGGACCCCGCACATTCCTTATGGGAACTGGCTTTCCGTGAAAATCGTTAAATTTTTGGTATGTTGTAGTTTATGAGATGCTGATCAAAAGCTCTCACAGGCATAATCTTGAAAAATGAGCCGTTTCGCCGATAAAAATTTTTCATGATAAAAAAATGAAATTTTTTTATCTTGTTTTATTTGAGTTTTTATTGTTTTAATGCTTTTTTGGCTATTCTAGTTTTTCACTAATGCTATTTCAGAGGTAAGTTGTTATTAATGATATTACAATGATGAAAAATGTAATTATTAATTTTTTTACTAAAATGTGTAAACAACAAAATTGATATACCCCCTGAAAAAATAAGATTTATATTTTGTTTCATTTAAGTTTGCAGTGGTTGCTGATCAAATCACATAACAACCACTGCAAACTTAAATGTAATAATATAGATTTTGATGACAAAAAAATAAATGCTGTTCAAATCATCAATTATTTTATCTAAATAGTAAAAATCAATTCCACTAAGGTATTTATGTTAACTAGTAATGATATATTATAAATGTGAGTTATTTATAACTTTAAAAATGTTAAAAGATCTAAAACTTAAATAAAACTTTAATTTCAATTTTTCATCTTCAAATTTTTTTATCGCCGAAACGGCTCATTTTTCGAGGTTGTGCCTGTGAGAGCTTTTGATCAGCATCACATAAACTACAACATACCAAAAATTTAGCGAATTTCACGGAAAGCCAGTTGCCATAAGGAATGTGCGGTGTCCTTTCTTTCTTTTTATAAAAAAACTAGCTGCCCCGGCAAACGTTGTTTTGCCAAAAGATAGCTTGCATGCTCTTTCTTTCTCATTGTTATGGTGTTAAATTTGTTAGGGTTATTTTGTGTATTTTGACTATTTTGAATATTTCGACCGATGTTTAAACGCCGTCGTGTATGCATTTTTGTATAATTTCACTATATTTTAAGAATATAAATAAACTGTATTACAATACAGTTTAAAATTAAATTAACTGTATTGTAATACAGTTTATTTATATAACCTACGAGTTATGTTAAAAACATGTGTTTCATGTACCGAATAGATAAAATAAAATAAAATAATAAAATTACGTAGTATACCTGCTTAAATTGAAAACAATTGAATTTAAGAAATACAACAAAACATACCGATTTCAATTCGGTTATCACCAGTTGATACATAATTTTTCAGTACGTAGCTATTAATATTTGATAAAAACTTTTAAACGTCAAAATCACGTCAAAATACTAAAATATATTTTATTTTAAATTCGTGTTTTGTTTTTATGATGTCACTGTTATTTATATAAAAACATAGTAGCCATTGAACGGTTTTTCTTATTTTCGTAAATATCTCGACCCCACAGTCACCTACCGGGTTCAAAACATCTATAAACCTTCCCGAGCACCAAATAAATATATGGTGTGAGTATGGATTCGATACGTCCAGTGGTTTAGGCCTGATGATTACTGGTACATACGCACCAAGAGTTTTATATATTAAGATATAATCACAAAGTATTTAACCCTTGAATATGTAAACCACCCGATTTTGTTAACAAACCTATTATTTTTATTTGCTTGTATCTCAGAATCTAACGGATTGATTTGAACGTTTTTTCTTTTATTCGATACGTCAGATAGTAAAGAAACTGAATCTGTAAATGAAAAAGTCATGAACCATGTGATACTTTAATTACCGAGCAAAATATAAATATGCATAGTTGTTTTTTTTACTGCTTCGCTTATTTGTGCTAATTTGTATGATTTTGTGTTAATTATTAATTATCAGTACGTGTATTTTGTTCCTTAGCAAGGAAAAAGTTTATTTAAAGTTTTGTTATTCTATATAATTTCTCTAAGTTAGTATCGTTGATTTAGAAAATTGAAACGATGAAAATTTACATGTTTTAGAACGATTTAATTAATGTTTAATATTAAACTAATATAAAACTTTTCAAGGGTTAAAAAAATTGATAAAAAAAGTGTATTTTTAATTTGTTGTAATTATTATTTAATTGTCTCATTAAATAACAATTGCCGTTAGATATTTATTTTTGTTTTATGTATTAAGAAATTGACCTTTCATTTATAAAACATATCTATCTCTATTTCTCACATTTAAAATACAAGTAGCTTCATCTCTTTTTAATTTTGTCACTAAATATATCTTTATCCAATAATACCATAACTATTTTTATATACATGTATTCTTTTTTTATTTTAATTTTATTTTCATCTCATACTTCCTGAATATTTATTTTAATAGATATGATTGTAAGTTATTTTATTAATAAAGGCTATAGGGGGATAAGAATGGGTAAAGTGCCCCCGCGCCAATTATGGCTGTTATATTTTTTTATAGTAACTACTAACACAGGTAACAATTTGACCAAATTTTAACCCTAAAAAATTTACCCCCAAGGGGTGAGAATTAATTTTGAAAATTTCGTAAAAAATTAATAACTTTTGAAAGAGTCAACCGATTTGAATAAAATTTTAATATGTCATATATGTCACTAAGGTGCTTTATAGAAAAAATCGGTAAACCTGAAAACTTAACATAACCTCAAAAAAAAGTGTTTTATATTTTTCAAAAATTTTTTTTGCTCACTTTCAATTTTGGCACAATCACCAAAATATTTGTGTGACTTTCTAGCATAGTTTTTTATAATATATGTTTTTTTCAGATTTTGTTTCCAGCTGCGTGACACCTAAAAAAAATTTTATATTTTTCTAAAATTTTTTTCACTCACTTTCAATTTTGGTACAGTCACCAAAATTTTTTTGTGATTTTCTGGCATAGTTTTTTATAATATAGATTTTTTTCAGATTTTTTTTCCAAGTGCGGGACACAAAAATTTTTCAAAAAATTTTTCAAAATTTTTTTTCGCTCACTTTTAATTTTGGTACAATCACCAAATTTTTTCAGTAATTGTCTGGCATAGGTATTTATAATATATGTTTTTTTCACTTTTTTATTCCAGCTGCGTGATACCTAAAAAAAATAAAAAGTATTTTTTGAAATTTTTTTTGAGGTTATGTTTGCCGTACAATCACAAAAAATATTTTGTATCTTTCTATCATAATTTTTTAATAATATTTTATATATTTTTTTGATTTTTTTCCAGTTGTGTGACACAAAAAAATTTTTTTTTTTAAATATTTTTTTCGCTCACTTCAATTTTGGTAGTCATCAAAAAAATTTTGTGGCTTTCAGGCATAGCTTTCTATAATATATTTTTTTTCGGATTTTTTTTCCAGCTGCGTGACACAAAAAGTTTTTATTTTTTATTGCAGTTTATGTTTGTATATTTGTATATTGTTTTCGGACTTTCTAACATATTTTTTTATAATAAATATTTTTTTCGGATTTTTTCCTGCTACGTGACACCAAAAAATATTTTATTTTTTCAAAATGTTTTTTCGCTCACTTTCAATGTTGGTACAGGCACCAAATTTTTATAGTGACTTTCTGGCGTATTTTTCTAGATTTTTTTTTCAGCTGCGTGTTACTTTAAAAAGTAAAATTGTAAATAGCTCGTAAGCTGCTTGGAATAGTAGCTTGTGAACAGTACGAAAACTTTTTAATTTAACAAGAGCTATAAAATTGCATAAATGTGATCCCCTCTAAAAAAAATATTTTAGAGACATAATGGACACTTGTATAATATATGTCATAAAGCAGATCTTAAGCAACTTAGAGTTACATTTAGGTAACCACAATTATAAATATATTAATATAAGACAGGATAATAATATATACATACATTGATTTTTTGTAGGACAACTAGATATAGCAATAGCCCTTTATGAAAAGGTAGTAAATATTACATTTCACTGCCAGACAGATTACCTGAAGAATATTGACGATATAAAATCTTTCAAAAATAGATTAAAAGATTTTTTATACAAGAAATGTATAATAGGTACATGTAATAATTACGAGAGGGAATATAACTTTTTTATTTTCATTCTTTATTTAATTCTCATTTTTTTTCAATTTGTTATGTGTATTTAATATCATAACCGTTTCTTTATATTGTATGTATTGATTAACTACAATTTTGTTTAGTTTACTTTGTACATACTCATACATACGTATATTTTTGCTTTTAGTTTTTTACGAATAAAACATCTACATATATGAGTACCTAATAAATAATACAAACATAACCAGCAATAAAAAAAATAAAAAATAAAAACTTTTTTTTGTCACGCAGCTGGAAAAAAAATCCGAAAAAAAATATATTATAGAAAGCTATGCCTGAAAGCCACAAAATTTTTTTGATGACTACCAAAATTAAAGTGAGCGAAAAAAATATTTAAAAAAAAAAATTTTTTTTGTGTCCCACAACTGGAAAAAAATCTAAAAAATATATAAAATATTTTAAAAAAATTATGATAGAAAGATACAAAATATTTTTTGTGATTGTACGGCAAACATAACCTCAAAAAAAATTTCAAAAAATACTTTTTATTTTTTTTAGGTATCACGCAGCTGGAATAAAAAAGTGAAAAAAACATATATTATAAATACCTATGCCAGACAATTACTGAAAAAATTTGGTGATTGTACCAAAATTAAAAGTGAGCGAAAAAAAATTTTGAAAAATTTTTTGAAAAATTTTTGTGTCCCGCACTTGGAAAAAAAATCTGAAAAAAATCTATATTATAAAAAACTATGCCAGAAAATCACAAAAAAATTTTGGTGACTGTACCAAAATTGAAAGTGAGTGAAAAAATTTTTAGAAAAATATAAAATTTTTTTTAGGTATCACGCAGCTGGAAACAAAATCTGAAAAAAACATATATTATAAAAAACTATGCTAGAAAGTCACACAAATATTTTGGTGATTGTGCCAAAATTGAAAGTGAGCAAAAAAAATTTTTGAAAAATATAAAACACTTTTTTTTGAGGTTATGTTAAGTTTTCAGGTTTACCGATTTTTTCTATAAAGCACCTTAGTGACATATATGACATATTAAAATTTTATTCAAATCGGTTGACTCTTTCAAAAGTTATTAATTTTTTACGAAATTTTCAAAATTAATTCTCACCCCTTGGGGGTAAATTTTTTAGGGTTAAAATTTGGTCAAATTGTTACCTGTGTTAGTAGTTACTATAAAAAAATATAACAGCCATAATTGGCGCGGGGGCACTTTACCCATTCTTATCCCCCTATAGCCTTTAACTTTGCATTATCGTTTGATTTTATATCAATATTTTCAAGGTGAAGATAGATAAAGGTTTTTTTTTATTGACTCAATTGAAAATAATATGCACATAGATTTAAATAAAATATTCATTGCATCTCAAATTGATTTATTCTTTGTCTTTGACCGTGTATTAATAATAAATAAAGATGTATTCATTTAAAGAAAGATACATTTACTTTTATCTACTTATCATTTAAAAGATAATTTCAACAAATCTGTGATTAATATTTGATGACCGTTTTAAAACCAGGTAAATATAAATTTATATTTATTTCAATACAGATTATTCGTGCGCCCTACAAAAAGAAATATTGGTACACGGGAGGCTTTATATATCCCAAAATTATCTATGTTTCTATGCGAATATATTCGGATGGGAAACGACGGTTTGTCTGAAATGGAGAGAAGTTACCGGGATAACGAAAGAAAAGACCGCGTTGGTTATACCGAACGCTATATTAGTGTTAACGAGATCGGAGAAGATGTTTTTTACAAGCTTCGGTGCGAGAGATAAGACTTACTTGATGTTGTTTAGAGTATGGCAAAATGTGTTGCTAGATAAACAGATGTCGCAGCAGGAGATGTGGAAATGGGTAAAACAGTTTCAGACGATTTAATTCAAGTGTTCAAAATTAAACGTAGGCTGAAAATTTTTCGACCTCGTGTACTTTTTATCAACTTCTCAGACACTAGTTCAATCAGAGTAGCGCAACTAGTAGCCCATAGTGAAATTATGTTAACGAGAAATACCTCTGGTTGACAACTTTTCAGCCTTCCTTTATAATTTTAATATAATTAAGGGGTTATATACAGTCAGAAGGTCCAAAAAAAGGGTTTTTTCAAGAATTTTTTGAAGAGAAGACTTTAAAATTCATTAATGTAAAAAATTGTACACATATTATGGTAACTTTTAATTGTATTTTAACATTTTTTATTTGTAAAAATAATAATTTCGAAAGCTGCTACAGCTGATCTCCAGGAGGTCCTCTCAAAAAAGGCGCCATGTGGTGACCACGATATCTCTGGACTGGATCATCTAAAATAAAAAAACCAAACGGATTTCGTTAAAGTAATGTATAATCTTGTACTTAATCGAAGGAATAAGCAAAATACTTTTTTTTGTCAAAATGGCGGCTTTTCAAAAAAAATCGATTTTTGACAAAAATTTTGACCTTAAATTGTTTATAAAAAAAAATATTTATCAGTGAGAAAAACCTGGTGATTAATTACTTAAAAATATACTTAAAAAACTTGTGTTAAAATTTGAGACTGATCGGTTCAGCCGTTTCCGAGAAATCTTGGTCACCGACTTTAAAAACACAGATTTGAGAAAAACGCGTTTAACTTCGGCTTTCAAACGCTCTGAGACATCTGTACAAATATGTGTGTAACTTCAAAAATAATCGCTGGATTGACTTGAAATTTTCTGTGTGTACTTAAATATATGTACATTACGAAAATGAAATTTAAAAAAATCGATTTTTTGTAAATTCTGACTGTATATAACCCCTTAAAAAAAATAAGCATTAAAAGAATAGTTCCTAACTTTTTATTCATCCTGTATATTTCCAGGTCCACTCATGTTATGGAGATGAGTTAGGTTTAACGAGTGATGACGAAGATTACATAGCTCCTAACACCGAGGTATATAAAATACTCACTAACCAGAAACTGTCAGTCGAATCAAACTTAGACGTATGTATATATATACTTTTAAGACTTGTTGCTTTATTGAATCATTGATAAAAGCTGTATTTTCAGGAGCCACCTAGTCCGTTAGATTTAAATCCTTCTATATTAAGCAGCACGTTCATACCTATAATGGACCAGTCACCGTTGAGGCAGCTCTCACACCAGGAGAGCTTCGACAGGCGAGGGAACTCTCCGGAACCATTCGATACGCTCGGTGTGTCGTCGCAGACAGATACCTTGCCAACGGATCTGTCTGATACAACCGAGTCTGATATCGAGAGGTCGGAAAGGTAGTTACAGAATTGCATAAAAAAAATAGTGACAGTTGTCTCATACATCCATCTTTTCTTTGATTAGAGTGAGACAACAGCTGTCAACAGATGTTGACTGTGTTCCGATATGCACTGCGACCACTGTGACTTCTGACGTCACTCGTGTATACTGGATCGTCGTTTTGTTTTAGATATTATACTGGATATACCGCCATTTTGAAGTTAACGTCAGAATGAAGACGTGATATATTTACAACGATAAAGTGGCCAGATTCATAGAATTTCTATGCGGGATATCAGTTTTAATACTCTTTCACCCATATAAAGTAAAATAATAAATAAATAACTCAAATATTATTTTCAACAATGAAAATAATAGCAATTCATACAAATTTTATTGTTGCATCAATTTACATAACTATATTAGTGTATTTCAATTAAAGTAAAATAACGTATTCTTATTTATACGTTTATTACTTATTCTTGATTGTAAATGTTATTAATTCATCTTTAAATAACTTGATAGTAACAAATACATTTAAAGTTAACCTTAAATTCATCTGCTTCTGTCAGTTGATTTCAAATTTAAAATCACGTGATCAGAGCACTGTGACCACTGCATGTATTTTTTTACAGTACTCGCAGTACAAAAATGGCGGCCATCAATAACGTCATGTGACCACTGACCAGTGCTCACAGTGTATATCGGAACATACTTGTTATTTGACCATTCAGATTCTTTTAATGAATAATTACTCAGAATCCTCTGTTAACTTTCTTAATCAGAGTTTGTGTAAACGAACATAAAAGTAATGAGAAGTTTGGCATAGTTTAATATTAATTTGTTTAAACAGAGCGCCCTCTGTCGCGTCTCAGTTGTCTCCGATTGAATGCTCGTCAATCCACGAAGGCAGGCAGATAGTGCGGACGTCGATCGCGATGCACATAGACACGCTGTTCACGTTGCTGTTCACAAGCAGCAAGTTCTTGTTGGATCATCACGTGTCTCGTGGAACAACGGATTATAACCCATCTCCGTGGACGCAGAACTCGAAGACGGGCGAGAAGCTGCGAACGATAACACTGACTGTTTGCACCAATGCGACGGTAGGGCCAAAGACAGCATTTGTTACAGAGACGCAGGTCAGTTTTAAATATCTTAGAAATCTGAAATAAACAATACTTTATTATTATTATTATTATTATATTTTTATTTTAGACAATGCTACCTTGCAGTAGACCTGGCCAGATGTATTCTATTGATGTTGAGTCAGTAAACTCAAATATTCCTTATGCAGACAGCTTCTATGTAACATTACATTTTTGTCTGTCGTACATGGGGGATAACGAGACATTGTATGAAGTATTCGCGCAAGTTAAATATCGCAAATCTGTGTGGGGTTTAGTCAAAGGTAATGAGAACATATTATAATTATATTATTTTAATAGTATAAGTGTGATATTTCTATTTAAAAATAATTAAACAGTTACTGTCATTGTTGTAATATTAAACATAACCTCAAATAATATATATATATGTTAAGAGAAGTTGTACTGTTTTAACTAATCTGCAATAATATAATATTTATTCAGGTATGATTGAAAAGAACTGCTGGTCAGGGCTTCAAGAATTTTACCAGTCATTAGTTAAAGCTCTAGAAAATGAATGCGAGGAGATGACACGGGGCATACTGAAGCGTAAAATAAAACGGTTGAGGAGAAGGGGCGTGCCTACGGTGTCGCAAACTGAGATGTTTAATAACTACAAGTAAAAATATTGTGTTTTGTTTCTTATATAATATTTAAAACCATTATTTAATTTGCAGAGTACGACCAACTATAATAACAACGAACCCATCTGACGTCGGTCTAGCCGGCTCAAACCGAACTGATTACACAACTATATTAATGTTCGGAGTGTTAATAATGCTCGTGTTTTTAAACGTTATGCTTTACATGAAGTTATGGACGCTAGAGGATGAGTCACCTATATCATATAAGTTATTAGATTTGCAAGCTTTAAAGTACGTATTTAATTAATTAATAATAAAATATTAGCTTAAGGGGGATAGCCACTGCGACGGGTCAAAAAATTGACAATGTTTGGGAATTTTTTTCACAGATATAACTAATTATTTTTTAATCAGGTCAAGGACGTTTTATTAAATATATATTCAATTTATTTAATATCAATTTTTATTGAAAAATATTAAATATTTATGAAGTTATGAGCCTCGATGTGACGACCAAAAAAAATATTTTTCTCTATGGTTGACTCGAAATTTCGAGGAGGGTTATATGAAAAAAATAAATAAAAAATTTATCAATATCTATATAAATGTAGCTATCATTGCACGTAGCTGTTTCTTTTTATTTTATTTTTTCACAAAATTGCGATCGTTTTTAAGACCTATTTTTACTTTCTTATACCAATGTATATGAAATATACATATAGTATAAGTAAGTATAGTAAACGCGATTTTTTTCGAAATCCGGATTTTGATGGAATTATTAATTTTGACCTTCCCTGAATCCATTCTGACTATTTTCGCCATGATGTCTGTGTGTCTGTCGGTCTGTCTGTAGACGCTGTAACTCAAATACGACAAATCGTATGAAGGTGGAATTTTATACTTAAGATTGATTTTTGCCTGGGAAGAAAACCTCCTATTTTTGAAAACGATCATTCAACCGGAAACGGATGTTTACCTACATCGATTTTTGAATTTTTCGAATTACACTGAAACAGTGCGAATTAGAGAAAAATGGCCAAGTTGAAAATTGTAGGTAATATTATTATCTATAATTTATGTTCTATTCATTTTTTCGAAAAAAACAAATTTAATTTTTTTTTTTTTTTACTAAGTATTCGATTTTAAGTACATTTCAAATGGTTCATAACAGAGAAGAAATATCTGCCATGAGTGTCATTGGACTTTCTTATACGTATTACAGAGACTGTACGTGTTTGCCATAGGTACCATGGGCCTTTCTTATACGTAATACTGAGAATAAACACTGTATACTCTATTTCATTTAGTTTGCAGTGGTCGCCGTGCGACTTGACGGTATTAGTCGTGATCCGTACGATCAAAGCACCCAGCAACCAGTATAGATTATTATAAAATAATGATTTTAAAAAAATATTTCTGGCTAAATCATAAGTGTTGGAAAAAAATGTATGGGGAATAAATTATAGATAGTAACATACTCGACATTTTTTATCTATAACATTTTTGTCTTATTTCAAAAAATTAAAAAAATTACATGAGTAAACATCTGTTTCCATCTTATTGTTAGTAATTATGTTAAACAAAATTCGTTCGATACATAATGTATAAAATAATATTTCTATAGTTTATGTCTCATTCATTTTACTCTATCTTTTATTAGTTTGTCAGAAATATCCTTCACTAAAATAAAAATCACGTACACTGTTCACTGTCATTATTACGTATAAGAAAGTCCTGTGGCACACGGCAGATTATTTTATTAGAGCGGTTTTAAAAATAGTAATTATTAAAATTTCAAAAATTGGCTACGTGCGACGATAGCTATTACAATTACGAAAATTATAAAAAAAATTGATTCATTAGTCTTTGAGGAACTGTGTCAACCAGGTCGAAAAATGTCATTTCAAAATAAATGTGTTTAATGTTTTTGTTATGTCATAACCGGCCACGCTACCTCGTCTCACTAAATCGACTGTAACTCTGTACATTTTCAGGATTTAAACTCAATTTTTTGTATACATATTTATGAATATGTATACTTTAAAAAAATGTAAGAAAAAAATTTTTTTTTTCCGTGACAGTGGCTTTCCCCCTTAAATTGAATAATGTTTAATTTTGTTATTTTTCAGAGAACCGCCAAAATCTCACGAGGAATGGTTAAAACTTTTGCAACAGCAAGAACAACTTCATGCTTTAGAAATGCAAAAATGGCAACGGGTATTAAGGGCAGCTGTTCATTTATTGAGGAAGGTCAGTTCTCTTCATCTACTTGTCAGAATTTAAAATCATTATACAGGCGAGCCTACAGATTTGATAGTTTTCGATTACGATAAAATACTACTATCATTATTTAAATTTTCAGGCAGAAGATTCACTGAGCGAACTGCAGCTAGCAATTAGAACGCAAACATATAACGTCGCGACACCTAGTTCAGATGAGAAAAACATCGAGCTTTGATAAAATTAAAAAGGCGCTGGCCGTTTTTAGGAAATTTATTAATTCGTCGTACAAAAGAACCCCTCATGTGTAATATATATATATTTTTGTTGATATAGAGAAAACTCTATTCCTAGTCTATCGGAAAAAAATACACTTACCTCCACCCCACCCTCCCCCCAGTGTATTAGCAAAAATTAACAAACCAAAGAGTTATTGTATATCTTTAGTGTTTAACATAAATACAGTAGAACCTCGGCTATCTGCACTCACACGAACCAAAAAGTCAGTTTAAATATAAGATATAATCCATTTGCGGGGGAATAAATACAATATTTAGTGGATTGCAAAATATTTAGGTAATTGAGGTTATGCCGTATTTATATAATTAATAGATGACAGTATTATAAAAAGTTTTAAAAGTTGCGATAATGTTTTTATTAATTATTTGTATAAGAGTCAATTAAAGATTTTATTTATTTATTTTTACTCTATCGATTTTTATTTGAATTATTTCATGCTCGGTATTATAAAAAACCAAATAATTTAATAAATGAACCAATCTAATTTATAATACCGAGCATGTAAAAAAAATTATTTTTCATCTTTATGCCCGATATTATAAAGAATTCAGTCGAGACTAAAAAAAAAACGCTACCTGTAGGGCATGTAAGGCATTCAATTGAAATGACAGTTGTATAATATTTAAGAATTAAGTGATCTAGAAGCAGTGGTGATTGGTGTACACCATAGAAAATATAACAGCTAGATATTATTATAAATAAAAACAACTAGATTGTTAAAACGTCAAAAAAATGAGTGTGTGTACTTATGTACACCCGTTAGAAGTTATACTTCTTTGGCGTGATTGAAAAACGACTACGAATAATCTCAATTTTAACTTGATTAAATGAATAAAATAATATAATGCATATAAATTTATAAAGAACACTAATTTATTTAATAATTCGTAACATTATTTCACTATACTATTTAATCAAATTAAAATTGAATTGTATATTATTTCAAAGTCCATAATATTTATAAATCATGAAATTTGAATATTATGATGTAATAATCAACCAATCAGATCAGAAGGCTAAATTTCATTTAGTGCTAGATGGCAGCACCAGTATTAAATCGAGTTTAAAAAAAAAAAAAATTATATAGACAATACTCTTTACAGTTGTGTTATTTAAGTAAAAGAAACAATTTCTACAGTTTTGTTGATGCCCATGCCTACCTAGTTCCACCGCGTAACGCTTCGTTTCATTTCCGTCACATTGCTAAATTTTTACCCTCAACGTGCCTAAAGAAGTATAACTTCAAAAATTTTATGATAAAAAAATAGAGCTAGCTTTCGATTCACAGAATCATCTTCAGGCTATAAAAAGGGATTATGTGAGAATGATGTCGTTATCTCAACAATATTTATTTTTTATAGCCTGAAGATGATTTTGTGAACCGAAAGCTCGCTCTATTTTTTTATCTTTAAATTTTTTGACGTTTTAACAATTTAGTTGTTTTTATTTATTATATTTAACACCAGTACTAGTATATTATATATTTATTACCACTGCTTTAAAATCACATTTATAACGATTTGACACCCTGTAGAAAGAGTTTACTTTGGTTTTGGTCTTGATCATAGACATAGAGCATGGATAGCACATCTGATTTGAAATTTTTGCCATGTCAAAAGAAAGAGATGGAATATAATTACGGATATATTTGTCCTTATTTAAACAAGAGTGATTATTACATTCAAGAAGACTATATAAGGAGAGCCAACTCCCTAGCTCGCTCTGTACTAAGTGATGTCAAGTTATGTGGAATAAGTTCCCCATCACGCTACGATTGCTGCCGTTGTGCATAGCGCTCAATATCGTTTACTGCATTCTTGTCATGCAAGACTGACATTTTTTAGCACTATGTGCAATGCGATAGTGACCCACGAGTGGGGAGATTACCACGGATTCTTTGACCGGGGGGGCTTTCCTACATTTTCTTGATTACATTCTTCTTAGAAAAAGAGATAGATATATCCGTAACACCGCTGCATCTCTCTCCCACTTTTTGAACAAATGTTACACCATTATGTTAATACAGAATGCACGGTCCATGTTCTATGTCTATGGTCTTGATCAAATTTTTTATAATACCAAGCGTTATAGGATTTTATACTGGCTCAAATTAAAAATTTTAGAAGTTTGGACATTTTTTTTATTATTAATAACATTTGAGTCCACTATTATTATTATTATTATTATGTTTTTGGAAACATGCGTAGAAAACGGCACACTGTAAGTTTGTAACTATACAAATTTACTGCGGTTCTTTGTATGGTAAAATATTTTGATTTGTAATTGTTTGGGCTATTTTCAACAAATATTTATTCATTATTTGAAAATTTTCAAAACTGTGCCAATGAGGAAAATCCAGTTCTGATTCTTTTTAAAGAAACATTTAAAATATGTTACAACATTGATTATTTATAACTGTAGTTATAATAATAGCATATATTGTTAAATAATTTATATCGATTCTTCCATGTTAGTGCAAATTTTGAAACCATAAACCCCAAGATTATGTCAGGCGCTAAGTAAGAAAATTTACAAAATTCAGAAATAATTCTGAGTGGATTTTTTTATAGTGTCACTAAGAAATTCTTTAAGTTTCTCCCCTCAATAAAATCAGCTTCCCCCCCTATCCAAGTAAGGAAAGGGACAAAAATCAGTTTTTGCTTATCTTTTGGTATTTTTTCGACTTCCTGGAAAAAATAGCTTAAATTAAAGCTAATTAAATGCTCTACAAAAAAGGTAAATTATATATTTTTTGTTCGATTTGTATTTCACCAAATAATGACTGTCTAAACTTATTCTCTGGTGATAGGGGTAGTGACAAAAATCAGTTTTTGTTGAGTTATCAACTTTCTTCCAATTTTACGACAAAAATAGTAATGTGCAAAATGAAAGCTATCTAAATTCTCTACAAAAAAGATTCTATATATATTTTTAATTAGATAATATATATTTTTAATTAGATTTGTACTTCACCGAATAATGGATGTTTGAATTTATTAATATTGTCTTCATTAAAATACTTTATCAGTTTTAATAAATTTAGGCGGTCATTATTAATTTTGTATTTAAATATAACTGTCGCTAAATGAAAAGCAAGCTGAGAAATCAGCAAAAATGATTTTTATCTATGAAAAAAAAATCACGTAGAATTTTTTCTACTCCAAAATACTTGGCGCCTGGCCTGTATATATATTTATTGAAAATTCAATAAAATAATTAGCCTAACAAGTTTTTATTTACAATAATATACATTGTATAGGCGCTACAATAAAATGAAATATGCTAAACATGAAATACAGGTTTATTTCAAATGTTTTACGCAAAATGATTAACTGAATATTTCGTCGATTTACTAATTTTTACACCAGAGTACTTGATTAATTAATTAAATAAGACTGTAACTTGCCTTGAACTATTTTTCAATGCCGTAAATTAATAAATTTTATAAAAATCTTTCGACTGTTTTTTTATTTTATTTTTTTGATGAACAAAAAAAAATCAAGGTACGTTTTAGTTAATCAACCAATTTCAAAACATTCCGAGGAAGTATACGTGATATATTTATATTAATTAAATTAAAAAAAAGGTTTTTTCTTCGTTCTCGTTACTAAATAAGTTAGTTAATTATCTAAAAAAAAATCCTCGCTCAAGGAATACTCATTTTTCAGAGGGGCTCAAGGGGAGAGTTAATTTCAGGACATTATTTTGTAGAGAATTGAATTCTTTACAGAAATGTCAGCAGTGTCAAATCCCTAAAATCAATGCGTTAATAGTTACAGGGATTTTTTGTTAAAATTTACCTTTAAAAGGCTTTCGCAGCTAAAGACTATATTGCTAAAATAAAGTAAAATAACAATTTTGTAGGAAATTTAATTCTCTACAAATGTTTAGAATATATTTTTGAAAATGTGTTTTTTTTTTATATCATAAACTAACTTATTTCATAATGAGAGAGAATGTTTTTTTTACACCCAGAGCAAGTGATAAAAGAATTGTTATAAAAAAATTAAAAATAACTTTCCGCAGTAATCTTTACCTGATTTTTGTCTTTTTGTTTATTGTTACACCAAGAAGCACAGTAACGTTTACGTTTTTGACGGACAAAATTATGATTTATTCGTGATAAAAATATTTTTAGTGAACTTATTATACCAGTTCTATATATATTTATAATAAAGCTATATTGTATATATTTAAAGAGATCATTACACTATAAAAATACATACAGGCTGATCAAAAAGTCTAATGAAATATTTTTCTTGTTTGATTTTAATTATCTTTTTGAACATCCTGTATTTATTGCCATTTAATGTTCCTAGAATAGATTCCTAGTATTTTAAGAAATATTTAATATACATACATGTTATTGGTTTAGGTATTTATTTATTATTTTAAATTAACGTAAATCATATATTGTTGAAAATAGCTCATAATCGTATAACTTTAATTCTTGTAACAAATAACTGAGTCTCGTTATAATTAAATAGATAATATACCCAGAACACATTTCAAATTAAAACATAATGCAATAACTGATTCTAATTGTTACTATTATTATTAAGTTTTGTTACAAGTTTTAGGTTTTTACTGATGTAATTATTAAATTAATTAAAAATTATATTTGTGACGTTTTATAAATTTAAAAATAAACAAATTAAATACACTATTTCCCAAGAGCACAAATTCAAAATGAAGAAGGAGCGAAGTATTTTATACAAAGTACTTACGGATTGAAAATATAATTATATGATAGAAAATAAACGTTCAAAATTATTTTAAGATCGGAGAGGAGAAATTTTAGTTATATAAGTAGCATTGTGTATAAAATAGCACACAAATTTGTTGAAATAAAAATGTTTAAATTTAATTGTCTATTTTTCATCATCCTTCCCACAAAAAAATATCAGTTATATTATCTTATCTATGGATTTTAATAGCAGTTTTAAATCCATAGACAATATGGCATAACTGTCAATATGACCCCTACATCCTATTGCAGGTACCTGGGTCAAGATTTTCAATGAGTCCCCTCCTACTAAGAAACCTAAGACATTATTTTACGTCGACCAAGAACCCTGTCAGGCCCTTCTTTGTGGGGGTCATGACTGTCAAAAACAAATTGATACTTACCAGGAAAAAATAAATTCTATCTGCGTAGACAAATCTGATCTAATTTTCTCAAAATTTCAATGTATTGATTACAATAGATACATTGCGCATTGATTTAAATATATGATAAGACCATAGGTGGGCACAGTTAATCGAAAAGTTAATAAAAAAGTTAACTTCGTTAATTGTTAAAGCGTTAAAATTCCAAAAATGTAACGGAAGTTAAAGTTAACCGAAAATTTAACAGAACTTAAAGTTAACCGTTAAAAGTTAACCATCCAAAATGTTTGAAGACTTTTTTTTTGCTTTATCGGCAACTTTCTTATGTAGTTGTCATCAAACAACCAATGTAACGGACTAAAGTTAACGGAAGTTAACAAAAGCGTTAACATTTTTTTGAGTTAACTTAAAAGTTAATCCGTTAAGCATTTTGTTAACTTCGTTAATTAACAATTAACGGATTAACGAGTTAATGCCCACCTATGGATAAGACTGTAACTAACTCTCGCTAACACGATTTTATTTTATCTTGCTTATTATTAATTATCGCACACAATTTTATTAGTTGTAAATAAAACAATAAATTCAACAAATACATTTTCTTTATTAATATTAAATATAACAACTTCAATTAATTCATTTAAAATAATACAATAGTAAAATCAAAACAATAACATTTACAACAATTGAAATTGACATATAAATAATAACAAAAAAATAAGTCGTTTTTTTTGTATATTTTTTTTTTCAACAAAACATTAATTTCACTGAAACACTAACATGTATTTCTTCGTCTTAGATATGCAACTTCTTGTTTTTAAAATTAACAATGATGTCACAAAATATATATATATTTTTTTTTGATTTTCGTAATTTACATTTTTACAAATTTTTTTCACACAACATGGACCGAAAACGTTAATTTTGAAGACATTTTCTCCGTGTTATAAACAATACATAACTAAATCTTTGAGGAGTGTCAATTAGTTTTTGTCTATGGATTTTTTAAACTAATCCAAATCATTTTTGAGTATAACATTCTTTATCGTTTCGTTGATAATACAGGGAATTTTTGTCTTCGACATCAACCGTACTTTGAGTGCAATTTTATTTTCACAATAATTTAACTATCTTATGACAAATATTTCTTTCATCATTCTTATATTCATTCTTAATAATTTTTTTTTAATCATATATCTTAATTTATATCACATTCCATTAAAATTAATAGTTTGAGTTTAGAGAATCAGTATTTTAAATTATTATGTATTGAATAAATCTATTTCTTGATTTTTAAGTTACAAATTTTATTCGGTAAAATATATACTGGCTGAAATATCTGTTATTAAATAAAATTTGAAAGATGCAACAATTTTTAAAATAATATAAAACAAATATTTAAAATACTAACCCTCTAATCTCTTTAAGTTGAGATTTATATTTTTTAAAACATATATTTTTATGGTAAAGTTATGATATATTTTACTTTAAATCACAATTAAATATAGAATATTATTCTTTGGAAAAATTACATCCATAAAAAAATTAAGGGGTTGCTTTTTTTTATTTCGGAAAAGAACAATATATTTATAAAATATCTATTCATGTAGATCACAAAATAAGTTAAAATTGAAAATTTAACTCAACTTTTTCCGAATTATTTAAATTTTAATATAATTTTTCAACCAAAGCTTGAAAAAAAAGTGGATCCATAATTTTTTTGATGAATGTATATCTACGGTAAAAAACTGAAACCAAATACACGATATTCAGTTATTAAAGCGTTAAAATCAGTAATTTAAACCATCGTACGGTCTATTCAACTTAGCTAAAACACAAACAAAGAAAACTCTTACAATAAGCGATATCACGTATCACACAATAAATAAAACTCAAAAAAATATCAAACGTGACTAATTTTAGTAGATATAACAAGAAAAATTTAAAAACTGCTGACAAAAAATTGAAAAAATGTAGTTTTTTTGCCCTACGTGTGTATTGTTAAAATTTGGTTTCAGTTTTTCACTGTCGATATTAATAATAATTCAATTATTAAATTAAATAATAAAAGAAGTTATTAAATTTTAAGTAATTGTTTTAAAGAAAGATCAGTTTTTAAAGTAGTAGTGATAAAAATCACCACACTTATAGTAAAAGCATTTAAAGATAGAGTTAGTTAATAGTGTTACCGCATTTTGGTGTTCTAGACTTTTATTATAAGTATGGCACATTGTTATTGTATTTATTTAAATAATTTCGATAACTTATTGCAAAATGTTAAATAATATTAACAGGATAAAATTTTCTAAATATATTATCTACTTTACTTTTTAATATAAATAATAGACAATATAATTTAAATTTCGTAAACATTACATACATTTTTTTAATGAAAATAAAATAATGATCTAAATTGTAATATGAAATTTTTTTTTATATAAAATCGTAATGCGTTTAATTATATTTTTATGGTAAAATAAAAATATATACAAGCCGTCCCAGCTTCAAAAGATCAAACCAATAAGCTATAAAGGACAAAAAATACCTTTGTTTCTGATTTTTAAGTTAAACCATTTTTGATAGTAGTCTTTCAAAGTTGGGACACCCTGTATAAATAAATACATATGTTCTAGGATATTCAAAAGTGCTATAATTCTAGAAAACACTATTACACATTGTATATTATTACAATTACCATATTATAATAGTTACTTTTTAAACACACCGATAAGAAAGTGATATTTAAGCACAGGTTTACAATTGACAACTTCTTATTTTCAGTATCAAACTGTATTTTTTATTTCACTTTCACGTCGGTGCTGGTAAAAGAACCAATCGTTTCGGATATGGCATTTAAAAATAATTTAAATCAATGTATGCAGTGTTCAATATAAATTTTCTAAATAACAGAATCTCCCCTACTTGTAAACATTCAGAAAAATCGTTGTAAAAAAATAACCAAAAATTTAATATAAAATTAAAATATGTACGATGAAAAATCATTTTGAGAACTAGTCAAAGAATACAAAGGGCTGTCCATTGCATTTCAGTTAAGTGCATTTTTTTAGATAAAAAAATAAATATGGAGGTTCACAAAATTGTGACAAAGAGGGTGATTTACACGATTGTGATAAGAAGGGGGAGGTGATTGAAAATAACAAAAAATAGCGTATGGACAGTCCCTAATTACTTACTAATGGATTTAGGACTGAAATTAATAATAGCCTGTTTGTAAGTAGAAGATTGTCCGTATTTAATATCTAAGTAATAAGTAACTTGACTATTTAACACCTACATTAATTATTTAATGTTATTATTTGTTGTTTTATACATATTAGAAAAAATAACTACAAACTAAAATAATACTGTGTAAATAAAGTAAAATAATGACAAGAGTATTATAGGATTCTTTATCATAGGTCGATTTGAAAAATATAAATTTCAAATTTCATCTATAATTATTTATGACTTTTATTTAAAGTAACTTAGAGATGTACAGCTTGTCTAATAGGAGCGTCACCGCTCACCGGCATAACTTTTAAGTCATTATGATCCGTTATTTGAGGCTATAAGCTCGCTGATGAATATGAATACTTTCAAATACCATTTTTCTAGAGTTTGCTTAGTTCTAGCTAGCAAAGGTAAGACAATAATTGAGCTTTTCTGTCATAGGGAACAATACTTAATAAGTTTTTAAGTAATTTCTAAACATAGTTTTCCTAATCACGCTCTTATTAGACAGACTGTATAATGTTATGTGATGTGTGTAATTTTAGTCAGTGCTGTAAGTTTCAACTGACAATACATTGAAAAATTAATATAATATTGACAATATAATTTAAAACTTACATTCAAAAACCAAGAAGTAATCACATAAAAACATGTATAAAACAACAAAATAAAAAACCTATCAACATGAGCAACGAAACAAAATAACGTGGAGTTTTTATTAACGCATTCGCTACTTTACGTAATATTTAACCCAATAAAAAGTTATCATGTTCTGTGGGTCAAATTTGATCAACACAAAAACGTTTTTCCTATGTTAAAATCTGACCCGTAAATATCAATTACTGGCTGTATATAAACCACATAAAGATAAAGTATTCTTGTAGTTCAAATTTGACCCACAGTACACATCTTTGGGTAAAATTCAACCAATTATTAGCAAACATGTTAAAAAGGAACAGAAAACTAACCTAAACCTGTTCCGGACACCTCGTCTGTGGTATTTTCTGTTTCTCATTCTTCGCTTTCTCGGCTGCCGCTATCGTATGCACAACGATACCCGGCTGCCCATTTCCAGGTGGGTGGAGCTCGTGCGACCCGCCTGGAGCAAGCGTTGCCAGAGCTGCTAGCAAGTCGTGGTTGACCAAAGGTTCATTCTCTGGCCGAGGTTGCCAGTCCAGTGGCGGCGACGCAGGAGGAGATATAAGGAACATTTTGACGGGTGCAGGGAGTTCGAGGTTCTTGACAGTCACTGGTGTGACAGGTTGAGCAAAGTAGCAAGTGATTACTGAGTTTAGGACCGGGTATTGGTGAAGCTGGACGCGAGCGGCTGCGGCCGATGTTGGGGATTTGTAGTTTACTCGAAGACGGCGGAAACTGCGCAACCAGTTGAATGTGCAAGGCTCTCCATATCTAATCAAAGTACATTATATAGATTTCTACACTTATTAAAAATTATCAAGTCATAATTTATATTATACTAACGGCATCCTTTATGTTATATTTTTAAACTATTACTTTAACAGTGTATAATAATAATACATCATACCGTTTAAATAAGGATTCCATTTCAAGTTTCTGTTTCTCGTTAGCAAACACACTATCATGTATATTTGTAACAATCAGTGACATCGGTATATCATCTAATTCACTCGGTGTATGGTCATTCGATGTTGAATTCACATCTGCTTCAGGCACCAAGTTTGGATGTACATTTGGTAACCCATCTAACTCGTTTATTATAATATTATCAACATTATCAGTATCATCAATAGAAGATCGGCGCTCAAGATTCGACATATTTGTATATTTAGTTACGAATATCGGTAATAATACATGAAACCAATGTTTATAGAGTGTATAAGTAGCTTAGATTTAACTTTGAAACATATCTTGTAAATTAATAAAAACTTCTCGAATCTTAATGTCAAATTTGTTAGGCAAATGTCAAAATACTAAACATGGGGGAGAGAAAAATTGAGATATGAAATAAAAATGTGAAGTTGGTATGTCTGATATTTTGTTAAATTTGAAGGCGTCTTTATAACCTCAAAGTTGTTATTGTATGTTTTGTTACCTTTTACGATTTTCTTTGAAAAATCAAGCATTTTCCATAAACATAGAGCCTAAAATAATTAAGAAGTACAATTAATCGAATGAAATGGCATCTGCAGGTGTAGAATCTATGATTATTGAAGAAAAACCTGTAGAAAAACCGGTGGATCGCGAGAAGGTTAATATAAATAATTATTATTCTTTATATCACTGAAAATAGAATTTATAAGCAAGTAAAATGTTTATTTCTTTAAAAGTTTATGCTGCTTATATATTTTCGGAAAGAAATAATGAAGTTATATTATTATACTAAATTTATTTTGTTGACAGACATGTCCTCTTCTGTTACGTGTTTTCTGGGCAAATAACCGCCATAACAATCTATCAGAATATGCAAGAGGGAATGTACCTCCAAACGAACTACAGATATATACATGGCAAGATGCTACACTTCACGAACTTTCATGTCTTGTTAAAGAAGTTAACCCAGACACAAGGCGTAAAGGAACGTATCTCGATTTTTCTCTTGTTTCACCAGATTTGCGAAGCCCGACTTACAGGATGCGAGAAATAGGTAATACATATTAAAACTAAACATTGTACTAATGAATTAATTACCAATTAAATATTTTATTGTGTTTCAGGATCAACGAGAACTGGAGAAAAAGGGGCCGATGATATGAAGTCTTTATCACAGTGTAGATTTAATATTGGTGATTATTTAGATATATCGATCACACCACCATACAGACCCTGGAAGCCTCAAGGAATGAGAAGGCCAAACCAATCTTATCAGAGAGGGCGGCCAAATTATTAATTTAAATTAATAATTTGATGTAATATATATTTTAAAATTAAGAATAACTATTGAATGAATGTAACATTTTTAAATAAATTAATCGATTCGTAACTTTTAATTTGTTTTTATTTATTTGTGATTTATTGACAGTTATATTTTGAACTTTGTATTTGTAATTAACCCTGGATGGGTAGACGTTCGTAATAATTACGACTACATCTACACAACGCCCTCTACAGGGAAATCAAGACGGGGTGGGGAGTCGAGCGGGAAGATATGCCTTGTTTAATAGTTTGTCTTCAACCTCTGCCAAGGACAGGTGTCAGTGTTTGCTATTTTTCTAGAGAGAGCCATAGATCGACAAGTCACATCGTATCTTTCACGAAGGTCTACTCTTTTACGTAAATTTTAGTCGAAATATGTACGTAAAAGGATATGCTGTGAATGTGAAAAAGATCTCATTCGTCTCAATGCTTGATCCAATGATACTTTCTTTCGTTTGTCGATTCGCTGTAAACTTATATTACTAAGCTTATATTTTAATCTTTCGTATTTCGGTATTTTTGTAAATACATAAATCAAAAGATTTTAAAAGCAAAACTTTTTTTTTGCCATAAATTTATTAGAAAACCAAAAATTATATAGTAGTAGTCAATTTTACGAACGTCTACTCTTTTCGGCTTAAATTTGACGTCTACCCATCCAGGGTTAAAGGGTATTAAAGCTTGTATTACACTTGTCAATTTTTTCATCAATTTTAATCAGATTTTTTATGTACATTATTTTCTTAGTTGGCGAACGTTAATATCTGTAGAAATTACCAAAAACTTGTTAGAAAAATAGAATATTCTATTCTAATAAATTGAACGTAAAAGTAACAAGTGCTAATGCCATTTTAGGTCGTCAATTTTACATAAAATTGGTAAGAAAAATTGACAAGTGTAATACAGGCTTTACACTTTTTACACTTGAATTTTGACACTCATTGTTGCCAATAGTAAAAGTACCTAGTTTTTACATTAACTCACATTGTGAAATTTTTTTGTGAAGTGACGCATAATATTTCATTCAAAATATGAAAAAATAAATTCATTTTAACTAAAATAACCAAGAAATCAGTAAGTATTTAAATTCTCGAAATATACCATAAAAAAAACTAAATGTCAAACTCAAATATAACCTAAAAAGTTTTCAAATTATGTTTTAAAATATAAAGTAATTTAATTAGACGTAGAATTTGATAAGAACAATTATTTATCGTAGTTTTTTTTTTTGATTAGACATAAAAATGACAGCAGAAGAAACAAATACACAGAATATTCCAGAAGAATTAAACAATGGTATATTATTACCTACAACTTCTAGTTATTCTGTAACCCCTACCGTCCAGTCAGAGAAATGTTGCTGGGTTTGCTTTGCCACAGACGAAGATGATGAAAATGCTCAGTGGGTAAAACCATGCAAATGTATAGGATCGACAAAATGGGTAACTTATTCTTTATTATATCTAAATAAACCAATGCATTTATATTTATATCTGCCAACAGGTTCACCAGAACTGCTTACAAAGATGGGTAGACGAGAAACAAAAAGGGGGAGGTGTAGAGAAAGTCCAGTGCTCACAGTGCAAGACAGAGTACCTGATAGTGTATCCGCACATGGGGCTCATAGTTGTTATCATGGACACTGTTGATAGCATCGTCTACAAACTATGTCCATTCATGGCGGCAGGGATTGTCGTAGGAGCCGTATATTGGACGGCGGTTACGTACGGGGCTATAACTATAATGCAGGTAACTGGAATTATTAGTTAAATTTTAGATAAACTGTAGGGAATTATAGTTTTATTTTTATTTCAGGTGATTGGACATCAAGACGGTATGGCTATAATGGAACAAGCAGATCCTATGATATTGTTGGTCGGTCTGCCAGCAATACCGGTGGCTTTAATTGTCGGGAAAATGATTAAATGGGAAGATACAGTTCTAATGTTCATTAGGTCACATTTAGTTAACGTTCCTTTAATAAAATATGTTCTACCGTTTCAGTAAGTATTTTTTTTGTTACTACATTCATTAAAGTTCATTAATTCGATCTTTCAAAAGAATTATAGATAGATTGAAAATTGGTACGTAGTTTTTTTGGATGCAGTTAATATATGAAATATTGAGGGCCGATAAATTTAGTATGTACTATTAGCAAAGAAAATTAATAAGAAAATTGAAGGAAGGAGCAATTTTTTATTAATTCGTTATAGGCATTATAGATTAAATCTTTACGGTAAACAACTTCCAAAAAGAACGTTTTAAAATATATCTTTGATTCTATGGATCAGATTACAAAAATAATAAATCCATTTTCTTAAAAACTGAATAGGTAGGTAGTTAAAAACATAACCTTAAAAAATAGAAAAACATTTGTTTTATATACGGTCCACAGCAAGATTAGTAAATACACAGGTTGCCTTATGAGCTTTTGACCAATCAGCTTGGGCACCCCAAATGACGTCATCCGAGGCTACACGTGTTATGATTCCCTCTCTCCTCATTTTGGCACCCCAGATGATGTATTTCCCTCTCTCGAGCCAAGCCATGAGGTTACCTTATACTTTACATACCTTGGATCCACAGTACATAGTTTTTAATAAAATTTTGGAAGAAATATTCCTCGGTCAAATATATCTCGGTCAAAAGTCAAAGAATATCTGTATTACTCCACTAGCAGTCAAAATAATACTTACATATTAATTAAATCAATCAAATAAAGTCGTGTACCAATTTTCAGAATTACAGAATAGGCATGATGACTAATTTTAAAAAACTATTCTATGATGATCTTACGTATCTCCTATTTCCAAAAAAATACTTATTTCTGCAGAAAATAAAGGTTTAATTGTAAAAATGGACTCTTTTAAAACTAATTTTGAATTTGACGTCAAAACACTCGCAGGTGACATTTCAGAGTTGTGACGTCACACTCCTTGTCAACAATAATCAAACATTCAGAGTTAGTCAATAATTTAATTATTTTGTGTGTCAAAAATGAATTCCAAAATATATAAGTTCTTAAATAAGGTATGTACCTAATAATCTTGTAAGAGGAATTGATATTTGTCTGAAATAAAAGTCAATCACTTATGACATTTACTGATGAGTGACATCATTCGCTCTGATTGGTGTTTCATTTAACATGGTGGATTGCTGTATTTTGCATTTTTATTTTAGCAAAAATTGTATTAATTTTGCTTTTAATATAAAAATAAATACATTTTTTAGAATCTTCCTATTTCATTATTTAAAATCGTAATTTCAATGATACTTTGTTACTGGCATCATGTCTATTAGTCTATTACTACGAGAGTAAATAATATAAAATATTTCTCCCCATTTCAGCATAGAGAGAGACCCCTACTACGGAACACCAGCGAATGACTTACCCCCAGTGAGTGATCCGGTTTCTGCAACTAGAATACTTTGTGGAGCATTGCTACTACCTTCGGTAGCAGTTCTGTTTGGAAACTTTTTCTTTTACTCGGTCAAATCTAATTTCCACAAAACGGTATTAGGGGGATTGACATTTATAGCTATTAAGGGGTGCTTAAGGATATACCACAAACAGCAACAGTATATTAGGCAATGTAGACGAAAGATACTTGATTATACGGAATCAAATATTTCATTTTATTTAGGTAATCCGCACGTTATTCCAATCGGTAGACCAACTGAATTAAATCTTTAAAAAATATATAAACGAGGGGGGACAGTTTTATTTTATATTATTACGGATATTAAAATCTTTTAGGGAGATAGGGGGAGCATGTGCCCTTTTGTCCTCTCATGTTTTTATGGAATGTAAAATCACATTTATCTGAACGATATTGTTAAAAATGGAGTCATTTAAAGAAGTTATTAAATTTAATGTAAATTATTATAAAGATTGTATAAATAATTATTTAAAATAAATTTTGTGTATTTATTTATAAATATTTTTTTATGTTGTAAATAAACATTTATTTTTAATTTTCTTTTACTTTGTCTATTATTTGAGGTTATGAAATATAGAATAAATTTAGGTTACACATATTACTTTATTGCATAGGCTGTTTGTATTTTAGCCATGAAGAATAGAGACAGGAGATGATACTCTGTATATCTGTAATACAATTTTATGTGTAAAAATATGACCGCCGAAGCGGGTGGTCTCTCGTGCTTGGACCACTGTGCAGTAGTTGACTGCGCATCCGTATTGTTGTGTGTGTACCGCAAGGTACAGAGTGGTGAATGCGCACAAACTTCTGCGCAGCGGTCCATAAAATGCGGACATACCCCCTCCACTCGAGTTTCATCTTCTGTCTCTATTCTTCATGATATTAGCACTATTTCAGTAATACTATCATAGGTTATGTTGACTTAAGTTTATTTGAAAGTTTTAAGTGTTATTAAATATTTATATAAATAATAAAAAATATTGAAATAAATTATTTATTTAATTTTGTTTGTTATTATTTATTTTACCTTGAATTTTATACATTTTAATCACTAGGAGGTCTGTGATATACAAAAGACGGAGTTTAGGTTTCACTAAAGGGTTCCTAGTTTTCAATTATTATTATGTATATTATATCGTACTATGGTCAAAAGAAATATTTTCAGATAGGGAGCCACTTTAAAATCCGTGTATCACTTTATCACAGCTCTTTTACGTTTGTTTATTTTAAAGTTCTTATTAAATAGATTATTTTTTGTCATTATTTATTTTTCTCTAAATCTTAAGGGTACAATTTTCGAAAATCTGAAATTTCACTTTTATTACGAACTTAATTATTATATAACTTTTTTTTCATGCCCGATATCATTTTTTTTACCTCATATAAAAAAGAAATACAATTTTTTAAGCGTTCCATTGATATCAAGATAACTATTTTAATGAACAATTTCTTTGGAAATCGCGAGTTAAACTAAAACAAAATTTGACGAAAATCGTACGACGAGAAGTTAGTTAAAAAATGGTTCTAAGATTTGTGTCACCGGACAACTGACATTCATACATACATACATGTGAAGTTAAGTAAAAGCTTGTAAAAAATATACTAATTTTGGATTATTCTGTATTAAGTATACCTTTTATCAGGGTCGCGCCGCCCATATGAGCAAAGTGTGCGGCGCACACAGGCGCCAGGGCATCAGGGGCGCCGCGAGGCGCCTTTTGGGTTTAAAAAATACCAGCGCCAATCATTAAAATTAAAAATTAATCGAATGAAATTATATCGTATCGAACTTTTTTTTAAATTGTGGTGAAAAGTTGCATTAGCAAGCGCAGAAAGGTCGTTTTCTTAATTAAAACTGAAACAAAATTACCTGTGCTCAACTATGAGCCAGAAAAGGTTAACAAATTTAGCAACAATATCCATAGATATGTATATTGAGCACGTAGATATACACGAAACTATTATTTTTTACTATTTTTGCTTTCTTTTGCTAAATTTAACATACATATCAGGCGCTCAGCGCTGAAACAGTTTAACCCACTCATATTGAAACGGAGCTTTACATATCGTTCTAACCGAAAATTTCCAATTTTTAAGAAACTAAAATGGTCTAAGCCTAAGCATTTCAAGCTACCATTAAACCATTTTCTCCATAAACATTTTTTCCATACAACTATTTTTGTTACATTCTGGATAGTTTATTAATTAGAGGGGGGGGGGGGTGACTCTGATAATGATATTGAAAAGCAAATATATCGTGACTGAAGGGTGAAAATCAAAAAGTGCTTTCACATTTTTTGTTGCAAAAAGTTCAAAATTGAGATTTTTGCTGCATTTTAGGAGCCCTATTTTTTTGTTCACTTACCCTACTCAATGGGGTAAGTAAACAAAAAATGTGAGTACACTTTTCGGTCTATGGAAAGGGAGTCTTAAATAATTTTGATAGTGTTCTTTATAATTTTCATTGAAAGTAGGTACTGATTAAAAGGTACATTCTGGAATTTTTTGAAGAGCAAATCCATACATCGTGAATGATTGGTTAAAACCAATTTTTTTCAAAAATCTCATCATTTTTGTTTTTGGGTCATTAATCTCTGTCCGTATACCAAATTTCATCTTGTGTATAATTTTTTTAAAGATAAAATTTATCTTTAATAAAAATATAAATAGAGCAAAGCTATAAGAGATCCTATAGTTTTTTTCGAAACTCTAACAAAAAGGCGCAGTGCCTTAGACGCTTCATAGGTTTCGCACACAGGCGCTGCCGATGGTCGGCGCGGCCCTGCCTTTTATTATATGAAATTTTTTGTTGGGGTCAAATTTCTCATATGGGACAGTTAAAAAATTCAAAAAACTTATCAATGTCACTGAACTTTCTTATATATTAAAAAAATGTGCGTGTATCTACTTATATAAAACAAATTATTCTGGCTTGCTGATGACAAATTTAAAAAAATAACAGAACATAAACTATAGATAAAAATCTCTACAATTTTTGTTATAAACATTTAATTCTATTATGAACTTTAAAAAAAATTAAAAATATATTTTTTTAGTTGATAAGAGATACAAAAAAATGAATGGAACATAAAATATAGAAAACAACGTACTCTACAATTTTTCATTTCATTTTATTATGAACTTTTTTCAAACAAAATTGAATAGAATGATCCAAAATTAGCCTATTTTTTAATTGCGATTTCCAAAGAAGTTGTTCATTAAAACAGTATTATCTTGATATCAATGGAACACTGAAAAGTGTCTTTCTTTTTTACATGAAGTAAAAAAAATGATATTGAGCACGATAAAAAAGTTATATAATACTTAAGTTCGTAAGAAAAGTGAAATTTTCGAAAATTGTGATTCAGAGAAAAATGAATGATGACAAAAATAATCTTCTTATGGTAGTTGGTCCGTAAACATGTTTTCGTCAGATTTTGTTTAAATTGCACAGGAATATTCCCTATGAAAAATAGCCCATTTTTATTAAAATTGACTATCTCAAAGTCATGAAAAACGATCTCAAAGTTTATATTTTTAACACAGCTTATATGGACTAACCGTATACTAACGTAACGTTTTATTAGATAAAATTTAAACGTAGCGTCAGATTTTCATAAAAAACTGACATGTTGTATATTTATATGAAAGAAAACAGTATACAAACGATTGGAATTATTGACCATCCCGTTATTAAGATTTAACCAGATTTAACTACCAAACCATCACATAAATTACAGTATTGTTGACAATGTGACAACAACGTATCATTTGATTATAGTAAAAAATACACGAAATAATGAAATAATTTTTTACAAAATATGATAAGTAGATTGAAGGGAATTATAATCGATTTCATTAATTATTAATATATTCTGTGGTAGTTTAGATGATAAAATATAATCATTTGACAAGTAGTTAATAGTAGATAATGTACAGCGTTGCCATGATCATTTCTCTAAATTAAAAATATGTACTCATGGCCTAATGTGATCACATTATGATGGACCAACTACTTTAATAAAAACATAAAAATAAACAAAATAAAATTGAAATCGGATATTTAGGAGCCCAGATAAAGCCAATTTTAAAACACCGTTGGGGGCTATCTTTGATAGCCAATATAACAGTGTTCTACAAGGATTTTAAAGTGGCTCCCTATTTGAAAATCTTTCTATTGGCCTTATGTATGACCACAGAAAGTGGCATACCCGTAGCAAAAAGTGCAGTGTTTTTTATGTACCAAACGTACTATTATACGGATTGTTTCTTTATAGTTTAAAGATAAGAGATTTGTACAAAAATATTGACCAGCATTTCCTACAATCATTAGTTACCAAACTACCGCAAGAGTAAGAAACTTATTTTATATGTGAACAATTTAAAAAAATTTAACTTGTATCGGTAATATTTAACCATTAGGTTAAGTAATTTTACTTATTTTATCTGATTTATTCATTTTAATAAAAAATGACTATTGATAATATAAAGAACCCTAAGTTTTTTGAGTTAAACGAGTTATGTTCTGTAAGAGTAAGTAAACAAATTATTATTTTCGTTCTTCTTTATTGCATTTTAAATATATACATACTCAGGGCCGTCTTTAACCTATTGGAGGCCCTGGGCACATTAGGACAATGGGGCCCCTATGACCTTGGCAGAGCTAAAGAAGTTTTTACTTCAAAAATTAAGAATATGAAAAACTAGTTCACTGATGATTTTTTTTAAACAGTGTAGGTAATTAGTACACCATAAAATTCAGGGTGGTCAGTATTTCTCAGGTGAATTTTTACTTTTTCCATGTTTTATTAAAAAAAATAATTTAAAACATATTTTACACGATTAAAAACGAACTTTTTAATACCATTGCGAATTTTGTTGCATTTTTTTTCTTCAAAATACTGATTTTAAGGTACCTATCAGAATTCTCTACAAAATGATTATTTTAAAATTAAATTTTCTACATAAATGCACTCTGTGAGGTGTTAAGATATGCATTTTTTTATTACATAAAGACGTTAAAAAGGGAAAAGATGTTGAGGAACGAATGCATCATCATAAAGTATAGAGTAAATTTCCATCATTCCAGAAAAAAAAGGTTTCAAATTGGTTAATTTTTGACCAATTTGCAAACATTTGATAACAGGCTATTTTTTAGGTATCCCCTTAATTAATGTGCAGAGGGTACGTGCAGTATGTATATGTAAAATAAATCAAACACGAAATTATGTTTAATAAAAATAATATCTTCAATAACAAATCACATAATAAATTAATATCATCACTGTTAAAAACCATTAATATATTCAACAATTGAACAAATTACATGAAGTGTGGTACCTATACACTTCTGATTGATTAAAGTACTAAAAATAGATCAATTGTTAAAACATAATTATTTGTTAACAATAGAACTTTTTTGAAAATTCTGCATGTTTTTTTTTAAATTTTAATAGATAATTGTTTAATAATATTTGCGGAAAATTTCTTGACGAGGTGTGGTTTTTGCAATTTTACATAAAATTCCGTCTAGCAAAATTCCCGGTTTTCCAGAAACTGGCCACCCAATGTATTTTTATATATTTAAATTTATCCTAAACATGCTGAAATCGGAAAGCCTGATTTTCGGGCGAGAGGAGAGGGGCTTCGCGCATGCAAAATCTAATAAACAAGTAGGTATTGTAGTCATTAATGTCATTATCGTTTGATTTTTTTCGAAATAAATATCGTATGTTTTTCGGTAATAAATATCGGTTATTTTTTGGTGATATGGGGCCCCTATCAATCGCGGGGCCCTGGGCACGTGCCCAGAGTGCCCAGTGGGAAAGAGGGGCATGTACATACTAGCTGATTCCCGCGGCTTCGCTCGCGTGGATTTCGAAAATAATTACAACCCCCCATACGTGAATACAACCAACAATATGTTTTCCCATAAAAACTTGTCCATCCCCTTGCAACCCTTTAGCAGTGGAAAAATGCTTAAATACGTGATTCATTATTTAAATTGTAGAGTATCTACACTATGTTTCAAGTAAATCCGGCAAAAAAAAATATTTTTTACATCTTTTACACCCCCGTTTAGGGGTTGAATTTCGGGAAATCTCTTCTTAGTGGGTGCTAGTAGGGCCATATTTTAACGGAATTTGTTAAAAATTTCCTTACGTTCACAAAATCGAGGGATATGGTGCCTCCGATATGTTGTTTAACCCGGGCCTCATTAAAGCTCTTCCAGAGCCTGCATACAGATTGTGGTTGTATGCTGTACCCGTAACAGGTGTTTTTGTTTACTAAACGCACATACCTCGTGCGGGCGCGTGTGTACTAGCTACGAAATTCAAAGCATTTTTATTCGAGATAACACTTGTTTTCTTTGAAATTTTTATGTCATAAATAGCTTATTACGTGTTTATTAAAATTGTAAATATTTATTTGCATGCGCCTATCACCCAAAAAACAGATAATAAAGCTAACCTCAGATTATATGTTGCATAGATATAACGATGTATTTTTATTAAAATATATAATAATAATATGTTTTTCAAATTTAGAATGGAGGAAAGATAGTTTTCGCCACCGATGATTGGTTCGCTGTGGCCGAGAACATGTTGACTGAAGACGAGCCCATCTCCATTCCGGATAAGTATACGGACTACGGTAAATGGATGGATGGCTGGGTGACACGACGTAAACGTATCGCAGGTCACGACTGGTGTATTGTCAAACTAGGTGTGCCTGGATTCATTCACGGCGTTGATGTCGATACCGCTTTCTTTACGGGGAACTATACCCCTAGGTTCTCTTTACAAGGAAGTATTATTAACGAAAAAGGTAAATAAAATATGCTAGATTACCCAGTAATCGAAAAAGTAATCAAAACTAGCTGTCGGATCCAATTTTACCCGGGGATATAAAATTAAACTATATAACGTATAATGCTGTGGGGTGCGATCCTTTAGGTCCACACAATCAACTTCCCAACATGGTATGACTAACAATACTTGAATACTGATTATACTTATTGTTTCCATAATTAATATTACTATGTTATAGTTTGTAAATTTTTTTTTTAATATGTATATGAAAAATTTTAATGGAATTTATCAGAAATAAAACTCATCCTTTGTATTATGAATATTAGTTTTCTAATATCCTAATAATGTCAATAATATAATGCACATTTAAAAAAAAACTAATCTGACAGTTTGAATTTTGAATTGTGTTGTTTCCAAGGCAACATGAATTATTAGATGTATTTATTAGTATGAAATTCAAATTTTGATGGTGGTTTTCATTCCTTTAATGTCTGTTTGGACCCATATAAAAAATAAATACTGAAATACACGTGTCATTATTTGTATTGTATAGTATTGTATAGTATTTATTCAGTTCCTACTAAATTCGACCAAGAAAAAAAATAACTAGCTGTCGGATCCAATTTTACCCGGGGATATAAAATTAAACTATATAACGTATAATGCTGTGGGGTGCGATCCTTTAGGTCCACACAATCAACTTCCCAACATGGTATGACTTACAATACTTAAATACTGATTACTTATTGTTTCCATATTTAATATTACTATGTTATTGTTTGTAAATATATATATTTTTAAATATGTATATGAAAAATTTTAATGGAATTTATCAGAAATAAAACTCACCCTTTGTATTATGAATATTAGTTTTCTAATATCCTAATAATGTCAATAATATAATGCACATTTTTAGAAAAACTAATCTGACAGTTTGAATTTTGAATTGTGTTGTTTCCAAGGCAACATGAATTATTAGATGTATTTATTAGTATGAAATTAAAATTTTGATGGTGGTTTTCATCCCTTTAATGGCTGTTTGGACCCATATAAAAAATAAATACTGAAATACACGTTTCATTATTTGTATTGTATAGTATTTATTCTAAGTTCCGACTAAATTCGACCAAGAAAAAAAATAAAAATGAAAAAAAACACCCTTTTTACCCCCGTAGGGGTTGAATTTCGAAAAATCCTTTCTTTCAGATCATATTCACGTCAAGACGCTTCGATTAGCACCCCAACGAAGTCAATAGCATTTTTTGTTCGCGAGATTTCGTCCCGGAAAAAAATGACACGTACGTACGTACGTACGTACATACACACACACACACACACACACACACACACACAGACATTTTTCTAAAAATAGTGTCAATATACTCTAATGCCCTTGAAACATGAAAATATGTTAAAATTTTTGATTTCGATTTTCGGACCAATTACAATAACTCCCTATTGGGAAGTTAAAAATGAAAAAAACATCCTTTTTACCCCCGTAGGGGTTGAATTTCGAAAAATCCTTTCTTTCAGATCATATTCACGTCAAGACGCTTCGATTAGCACCCCAACGAAGTCAATAGCATTTTTTGTTCGCGAAATTTCGTCCCGGAAAAAAATGACACGTACGTACGTACGTACATACACACACACACACACATACACACAGACATTTTTCTGAAAATAGTGTCAATATACTCTAATGCCCTTGAAACATGAAAATATGTTAAAATTTTTGATTTCGATTTTCGGACCAATTACAATAACTCCCTATTGGGAAGTTAATAAATCAAATTTTGACGTTTCATTCCGGTTTCTGTAAAATTCCGTATTCACCACGAATAATTTCATTACGTTTAATTATTGTTTATTATGTCCAAGCAGTCTGAAGAAGTTTTGCAGTGCTGCCAACCTATATTTTAGTTGTCAAATTTAATTAGGTATTGATTCCGTTTGAATCCGGTAAACGTCATTAAGATTGACAATTTGCTATATTTTTAACGTTCAGATTCCGGAATAAAACAGAATGGTATTTCATTCCGTTTGGTTATTTTCTCAATTACTGGGTAGATATTAAGTTGGTCTTTATTTTGGGTACTTTCAAATTTTAAAATCGGTTTATATTGGTTTAAATTTTAATTGATGTAAGAGACATAACTCGATTTTATAATATAATCAAAACACTTTTTAATAATAACTTTATTTTTTTTAAATGTTAAGAAATTGTTAATTAAGGTTCATATTTATGCTTCCAAAAAATAATCAATATCGAAATTTTTAACATAGGTACCAATCATTAGAAAAAGAAAAAGATGACTATTTAAAAAGAATATTTTAAAAAATACTATTTTAAAAAGAAAATATGACTAAACCTGCATCAGCATTAAGGTGATCATCCGTCCTCTTTTGAAGAGGACAGTCCTCTATTTTGACCAACTGTCCTCTTTAGAAAACTTGTCCTCTTTTTGTCCTATATTTTTAGTTTTCGAAACTTGTGTCCTCTTTTTTTGTTATTTGGTAAAATAAAGATGTTATCCATAAAATTACAAAAAAAAGAATATTTTATTTTTATCAAAAATAATAATGTTGTTTTTAGCACGTTATGTGACTTCTTGTTTAAAAGTAGATTGTTCATTATCTTTTTTTTTTGCATTCATTTGTTTCAACCAGAATGTCGCATATGGTGTCCAAATTTAGAGCTATCACTTTTTGCATGAAAAATCTAATAAATAAAAACATGCAACAGGCGAATACCGTTATTTTATTTGTGAATTTATATTTATGGTGAATTATGATTTTAATATAAAGAACGTACAAGTAGTGAAATATAAAATTTTAACCAACAATATGTTAATTAACAATTATTTAAGCGAAATAATAAGTTCTTAACTGTCACATTTTTTTGTAAAAATTTCAGAAGAAAAACTTTTACCAACTCGTATATCAAGTATTGGAACCGCTTGCACAGCCGAAGACTTAAAAAAAATCAACGAACTAAATTCAGAGTCGTGGACTGAACTAATTCCAATGACAAATCTAAATCCCGGATACCCAGACACTCGACACAATTACCACGTGGTAAAAACCCTACAAAATTGGACACACATTCGCTTTAACATGTTCCCCGACGGTGGCATTGCAAGATTGCGTGTATTTGGCGAAGCCCACCCCGACTGGTCAGCAATCGAAGAAAAGAACTTCGACCTAATCGCGATGAAAAACGGCGGAGTTTGCAAAGGATATTCCAACGCCCACTTCGGCCATCCTAGGAACTTGATTAAAGATGGGAAAGGAGTCAGTATGGGAGATGGCTGGGAAACTGCCAGAAGGTTGGATAGACCACCCATCTGCCATGTCTGCGAGAAGGGAATAGTTCAGGTACCTGGAAGCGAGTGGGCTGTATTTGAGATGGGGCATGTTGGGATTATAACGAAGATTAAAATTGATACCACGTTTTTTAAAGGAAACTATCCCGAATCGATTAAGATTGAAGGGGCGTTGAAACACTCGCTTACTGAGTGGGATAATAAAGGGATTCTTCCATCAGAGTGGAAGGTTCTATTGCCTCCAAAAAAAGTAAGCAAATATGATTTATTGAAATTATAATATAGTTTAAAGTAACGGTACCCAAAAAATTTAAAATTCTAAATTTTCTTAAATGATATACAGGGTGGGGCAATAGTGCTTGTTTGTTCAATAGCTCATAGACCGTAACAGAGAAAAAAATATTTTTAATGCAGATGTAAACTGTTGGTAAATGCGCATACAGAGAAATTATTTTCAGGCTGTTACAAAAAAGTGTGACACGCTTTAGTTCATTTTTTTAAATGGAATGCCCCGAATATATTTGCATATTTAATACTTCTCTTGTTATGTTTATTCATATCTAAAATATTAGCCCCATCTAATGTCCGGTTAAGAAGTAATACTATATTTTTCAAAAAAATGATATTTATATTACTCCAAATAATAATTCACCACTACCGCGGATGTAGCTTTGAAGACGAAATTTAGTGAGGACCTTATTGTAGGAGGTTGTAAGGTGCTTTTATTTAAATATCAAGAGCCATCATTTTCAAATTTTGATAACTTCAAAGTTATTTTTCTCAATTTTTTCAAATGGAACACTCTATATATTTTTTAACGATGATATGTTACAGCCTATGAGCTATCGAACAACCGAGCACTATTGCCCCACCCTGTATCATTATAGCTTTTTTGTTAAAGTAGATAGGTCCTAAGTTGGCTATAGCATATTTGAACGTGTTTTTGACTCTACTTTGAAATGATATATGTCATTGGGTTGTGTATAGAAGCCTTTAATCACTTTTAAATATACTTTTAATTAGAGTCAACTGGGGTAAAAGTGAAACAAAATACAAATCTTTCATTTTTTTTGGCAGTTAACGATACAAATTCATATTTTAATTTTTTCTACTAGATGTGCCTATGAATAACCCTTTCAAATACCTACGTCATTTGAACTGTACCATACAACACAGATTTAAAAAATGAAAAATGTGTGTTTCATTTTTAACCTCTAGTTTGGGAAAAAGTGAAACAGGTAAGGGTAAAAATGAAACAGGCTTCTAACTTTCATATAATGCGTTATATTTATATTTGCTGGGTAAAAATGAAATAAGTGGGAAAAACTGCATAGGAAACATGTGTCGCACCTTGCTAAGTTATAAATGTTTAACCAGCAGGTAATGAAATATATTTAAAGGTTATGGAAATTACAATAAAACTTAGAATATGCTTGCGAATAATGTATTTTTTTTAAAAAGAATATTCGTTCTTGCTAATATATCACATACAATGTGTACTCTTAATATCATCCTAAATACATCTGCAAAGTTTGAAAAATATCAGATAACTATTTAAACCGAAAATGATTTTTTTTTAAATAATGGGGTAAAAGTGAAACATTTTTTGTGCTCTTTTAACTGCTATTAAACTCTTGCATTGCATAAAAAACATCGATTTTCAAAACATACAAATTGTTCCATAGACCTCTGATGTACTATTGACTATTGACCCCTTTCAAACTTCCATAGGACCGGAATTCCGATACAGCCTTATTTAGGACCTTTTCAACGTAATTTCGTGGCATTTTGAAGACTGCCACCAAAATGATGCGTCCACTCTGAAATCTGCACTCAAACTGACATTAACTGTAACATGTGTGACTTGTCCAGACTTGCAAAAACTGGTTCAGATTATCCCCGGCTGTGTTTCATATTTTCCCATATTTCTGTTTCACTTTTTCCCGAATTTTTAAATCTTAATTAGATGGTAAATACTTATCGAAAAATTAAAAGAAACCTACAAAGGCAACTTTGATTTATTTTCTTTGTGGCATATCAATGTGAAATTTGTAACTTTAATTTATACCTGAGTTATGCAGAAAGTTATGTGCAAAGAATTAAAATTTAATTCACACGTTTTGCCATCGTCTAACAGAAAAGTCTGTAGAGGGGACATATCACTTACTAGGCGATTTATATTTTCAGATCGCTTTCACAAATCTTTAAAGATCATGTCAGTTTTTATAATTCTTCTGTAAAGAAATTAGTTTTTTAGTTAGAAGCTTGTTTCACTTTTACCCCTTTTTTTTCGTGTTTCATATTTACCCCAGTTGACCCTACTTTAATATTTATTATTTTATATATTACAACCATAGGTGGGCATTAACTCGTTAATCCGTTAATCGTTAATTAACGAAGTTAACAAAATGGTTAACGGATTAACTTTTAAGTTAACTCAAAAAAATGTTAACGCTTCTGTTAACTTCCGTTAAATTTAGTCCGTTATATTGGTTGTTTGATGAAAAGTACATAACAAAGTTGTCGAAATAGCTAAAAAAAAGGTCTACAAACATTTTGGATGGTTAACTTTTTAACGGATTAACTTTAACTTTCGTTAAATTTCGGAATTTTAACGGTTAACGAAGTTAACTTTTTTATTAACGGATTAACGATTAACGAAGTTAACTTTTCGATTAACTGTGCCCACCTTTTTTAGCTCCATCCAAACCATGTCCATATTTATACGAAAGAAGATATAGATATGTGTGGTCCATATTCTTACGTGAGGATTACAATTGCTCCAGATGGCGGTATCAGCAGAATCAGATTATATGGAGATAGCCTACAACACTAATAATATAATCAAATAATTGATGTTTCAGGTCTAGGATCATTAGCACTTATAACAATGAAATCAAAAGTAACTTATATTTGAAAATAAAATATATTTTTGTATAAATTAGGGTTTCGTAGAAAACTAGGGACCTTTATAGTTTTGCTCTGTCCGTCTGTATTATATCAAGAGTCCATGGTAGTTTTTTACCCGTCATCGAACATCCTCAAAATAATTAGCGGATTTGCAAGTAAACATACTAGAGAACAACAATCCGTCGGTCGCCCTAATCAAATCCTGTGCATAATTAAGATAATTAATGCTTATAAGCGCAATTTTCGAAACGAATTCCCGTCATAGAACATCCTTAAAATAAGTAGCTAATATGAAAGTAAACATACTAGAGAACAACAATACATCGGTCGCCCCCATCAAATCCTGTGCATAGTTAAGATCATAGAACATCCGAATGAAATTTATATGGAAATATAGATAAATATATATGTGGTTTTTAGAATATACTAGTCGCCCCAACCCTATCCTGTGCAAACCACTCCAAAAACCGACTTAAAGGTTTTAACAAAAATATCTTAATTATGCAGAGGATTTGATAAGGGCGACTGATGTATTGTTGTTCTCTAGTATGTTTACTTTCATATTAGCTACTTATTTTGAGGATGTTCTATGACGGGTGATAAACTACCGTCATATTTTTTACCCCCTAAAATCGGTTTTTGGGGTAGTTTGCACAGGATATGGTGAGGGCGACCGGTATATTCTAAAACTATACATATTTATCTATATTTTCATATAAATTTCATTCGGATGTTCTATGACGGGAATTCGTTTCGAAAATAGCGCTAATTAGCGTTAATTATCTTAATTATGCTCAGGATTTGACTAGGGCGACCAACGGATTGTTGTTCTCTAGTATGTTTACTTGCAAATCCGCTAATTATTTTGAGGATGTTCGATGTCGAGTAAAAAACTACCATGGGCTCTTGGTCCATATGTCACAGCCTTCCCATTCTCTTATTTATATATACCTATTAAGGTATCATTTGATATATGGGCGTAGATTGATGACCCAAAATAAATAAAAACAAACTTTGGATCCCTCTTTTATAGACTAAAAAGTGTATTCAGAATTTTTTGTTTATTGAGTGGGTCATAGACATAGTGACATGGACTATAATACAGTTTCATGTGTCAAAATATGACCCCCGAAGTGAGTAGTCTCTCGAGCTCGGACCTCTGCGCAGTAGTTGATTGCGCAACTGTATAGTTGTGTGCGTACCGCAAGGTACAGTGTAGTGAATGCGCCAGGTTCCGTTTTTCGACATACCCCCTCCATTCGAGTTTACACTCCTGTCTCTATTCTTCAATGATATTATCATATTGTATAGGCTGTTTATATTTTAGCACTATTTCAGTAATACTATCATAGGTTATTAGTCCACTGCAATTAGATATTTCCACTAAATCGGGCCTCTATGAACCGATTTTAATGAAACCTTTTGCATTAAGATTGTTTCGATGGATAGGTCAAAGTTTATATTTTCAAACTTTACGCTAGGCCCTAATAATTTTTTTAGGGCCATTCCAATAAAGAGCCACCAATGAGGTATGCAGTGACCTCTCAGATTTTTTTTAAATTTTCATATGTGATGTAGGCAATCAACAGGTAAATATATTCAGCAAAATTGTTGCGATCGGACATGTCATTTGCCCGTTGTGAGTGGCGAAAACTGCCGCGCGACGCTTATTAGACCATTTTAAGTCTGCTTTACTGTTGCCTTGTATCAGGTCAGTCCATAAGTTCGTGCGTATTATTATTTAAAAATTTACCAAAAAATACGCACGAACTTATGGACTGACCTGATAGTTACACAATGAATTCTAAAAAGTACATGATTGTATTACACAAGGGCTAAACTAATGATATGAGTAATTAGATCCTAGCATTAAGTATTTAGAGTGCCCCTTAGACCCCGTAAACTGATAAAATTTTACTAAACTTTAGATCTGTAAATTTTCCAGGAAAAAAATATTTGTTGGGGTTGTAATTAATATACGATAATGTCCCAATATACTACAACATAATTCAGCAGGAATCATCTCCCGCAGTATCCTTAGCTCTGAGTATAGTACAGTCAATGTGGCGTAAATAAAATGGTAACTATGTATGTAACTATGTATAAAAAATGCACAGTTACCATTTTATTTACGCCAAATTAACTGTACTATACTCAGAGCTAAGGGTATTGCGGGAGATGATTCTTACTGAATTATGTTGTAGTATATTGGGACTTTATCGTATATTAATTGAAACCCCAACAAATATTTTTTTCCTGGAAAATTTACTGGTCTAAGGTTTAGTAAATTTTATCAGTTTACGCCTTACGGGGTCTAAGGGGCACTCTGAATACTTAAAGCCAGGATCTAATTACTCATATCATTAGTTTAGCCATTGTGTAATACAATCATGTACTTTTTAGAATTAATTGTGTGACTACAAGGCAACAGTAAAGCAGACTTAAAATGGTCTAATAAGCGTCGCGCGACGACTTTCGTCACTCACAACGGGTAAACGACATGTCCGATCGCAAAAATTTTGCTGAATATATTTACCTGTTGATTGCCTACATCACATATGAAAATTTAAACAAAATCTGAGAGGTCACTGCATACCTCATTGGTGGCTCTTTATTGGAATGGCCCTAAAAAAATTTTTAGGGCCTAGCGTAAAGTTTGAAAATATAAACTTTGACCTATCCATCGAAACAATCCAAATGCAAAAGGTTTCATTAAAATCGGTTCATAGAGGCCCGATTTTATCATTTCGATGTTTTTCAGTCTAATTGCAGTGGACTATATGTTGACTTAAGTTTATTTGAAAATTTTAAGTGTTATTAAATATTTATAAAAATAATAAAAAATATTAAAATAAATTATTTATTTAATTTTGTTTGTTATTATTTATTTTACCTTGAATTTTATGCATTTTAATTACTAAACGCTGCACTTTTTGATTGGGGTTTGCTACTTTCTGTGGTCATACATAAAGATTTTTAGATAGGGAGCAATTTTAAAATCCGTGTAGAACACTGTTATATAGGCTATCATAGATAATCCTACCGGTGTTATAGAATTAGCATTATCACAGCTCCTAGTCATCCAATTTCAATTTTCTTTTATTTATTTTAAAGTTCTTATTAAATAGATTATTCTTTATTATTGTTTCTTTTTCTCTAAATCTTAAGGGTCGCCCACAATTTTCGAAAATCTGAAAATTTCATTTTTATTACGAACTTAATTATTATATAACTTGTTTATCGTGATCAATATCAATTTTTTACCTCGTATAAAAAAGGAAGACAATTTTTTGAGCATTCCATTGATATCAAGATAATACCATTTTAATGAACAACTAATTTTGGATTATTCTGTACCTATTAAGTATAGGGGAAAGTCCCGTAACGCCGGACAGCACCTAACGCCGGACACTCTTATTATCTCGACAAGTTAGAATGTGAACGATTCAAAAATGTGTGAAAAAGGCGCGGGGGGGGGGGCATAGCGGTACAAAGCCACACGACGCAGTTTGTTAGTAACGCTGTAGGAAACATCGGGAGCGATCGGTTTTTGTTTTTGGTGGAAAAACACTGCGTCACATAAGATCCAGGTGATTGTTACAGTTACATTTTGGTGTTTAAGTCTTTATGGTATTTGTTAATTAAGATACGGTTCCATTATTATTCATAGTCTATATTTTTATTTGTTGATTTTCAAAACGGATTACGTATAGATTACGTAATTGTGGTATTATCCTGTCCCCTGGTACCGGACAAAAAGTTGTCCCTTAAGGAAGAAGTAAAGAAAAGGGGAAACAAACCAGAGGAGTAAAAGCCAAAGGAAAAAATGGACATAAAGCTAAGAAAAAGCAGCCACTGACTCAGATATCTGAAGTTGAAAACACTACTACTTGCGTAATGTGCTTAGAGGACTACGACGAAGACTGGATACAGTGCTCCAGCTGCCATGGGTGGGCTCATGAAGCATGTACAGCCATTCCTGAGTCTTCAGACGACTACATATGTGATCGATGCCAGATATTTTAAAAACGTCCTTTGCTAGCTATGCTAGGAGTTCGAACTGAAGTCCGCCCGGTACTAGGTGCCACTTCAAGCAATTGCATTTTTTTTCCACCAAAGTTTAATTTTTGTTTTTAAATAAAATTATGCAGACGTTGCATTTTTGTTAATTTGTGTTCATTGTACAGTTAGTCAACTTAACTAATTAATAAATAAAATTACATTTTTCCAAACAGTTTTTATTTTATTTCCTGAAAACCTTAGGTGTCCGCCACTAGGAGACTTCCCCCTACCTTTTAATATATTAATTTTTTTGTTGGGGTCAAATTTCTCATATGGAACAGTTAAAAAATTTAAAAAACTGTCATGAATGTCACGAACTTTCTTATATAATAAAAAATTGTGCGTGTATTATATAAAACAAATTATTCTGGCTTTATTTATGACAAATATAAAAAAAAAAGTAGAACATAAACTATAGATAATATAACGATCTCTACAATTTTTGTTATAAACATTTAATTCTATTATGAACTTAAAAAAAATTGAAAAAATAAAAAAAATATTTATTTAATTAGTAAAAGATAAAAAAAATGAATTGAACATAAAATATAGAAAACAACGTACTCTACAATTTTTCATTTCATTTTATTATGAACTTTTTTCAAACAAAATTGAATAGAATGATCCAAAATTAGCCTATTTTTTAATTGCGATTTCCAAAGACGTTGTTCATTAAAAAAGTATTACCTTGATATCAATGGAACACTGAAAAGTGTCTTTCTTTTTTATATGAAGTAAAAAAAATGATATTGAGTACGATAAAAAAGTTATATAACAATTAAGTTCGTAAGAAAAGTGAAATTTTCAGATTTTCGAACATTGTGACTCAGAGAAAAATAAATAATGACAAAAAATAATCTTAATAAAAACATTAAAATAAACAAAAGAAAATTGAATTGGATAGCTACAACGAGCCGAGATAAAGCTATATCTTTGATAGCCGATATAAGTGCTCTACAAGGATTTTAAAGTGACTTCCATAGGTGGGCACAGTTAATCGAAAAGTTAACTTCGTTAATCGTTAATCCGTTAATAAAAAAGTTAACTTCGTTAACCGTTAAAGCGTTAAAATTCTAAAAATGTAACGGAAGTTAAAGTTAATCCGTTAAAAAGTTAACCATCCAAAATGTTTGTAGACCTTTTTTTTATACATACATGAAATGTAATGTATAAATAAAGTATAGTGATCACGAAAAAAATCGAACTCGAGATTTTAACGGAATTACACGTTTTGAGGGTCTCTGAATCATATACAACCATTAACTCAATGACGTCTATGTGTGTGTGTGTGTCTGTGAACGCTCTACAGCCAAAACTGTTAGACTTACGAACATGAAATTTTAAAGGTTCTTGTATACTCTAGATGTGCACCTCATATTTTTGAAAACCATCACTAAACCGGAAACGGAAGTATAATTATTTTTGAATTATTTTTGAAACGGTGCACATTAGAAAAAAATATTTTAGATCAAAGTTGTAGACGGTACTTTTATCTATAATTTATTATTAAAATTATAATGTATCCATTGCATTCACTGAAAATCATTTTGTAAGAAAATTTTTAAAAAATCAAATGTTAAAAAATAAAATTAACCATATTATCAATACTTCGGTATCATGATGTATAAAAAAATCTCGTGCCTGCCAAGGCAGTTTATTTTTTTTTAAGCTATTTCGACAACTTTGTTATGTACTTTTCATCAAACAACCAATGTAACGGACTAAAGTTAACGGAAGTTGAATTTAACGGAAGTTAACAAAAGCGTTAACATTTTTCTGAGTTAACTTAAAAGTTAATCCGTTAACCATTTTGTTAACTTCGTTAATTAACGATTAACGGATTAACGAGTTAATGCCCACCTATGGTGACTTCCTATCTGAAAATCTTTCTTTTGGCCATATGTATGACCACAGAAAGTGATGTACTCGAATCAAAAAGTGCAGTGTTTTTTATGTACCAGACGTACTATTATGTGGATTTTACATAATCTACAATCACGGGGATGTCATCTTTAGAGTTTAAAGATAAGAGATTTGTACAAAAATATTTACCAGCATTTCCTACAATCATTAGTTACCAAACTACCGCAAGAGAATGAAACTTATTTTATATGTGAACAATTAAAAAAAAATTAACTTGTATCGGTAATATTTAACCGTAAGGTTATGTAATTTTATTTATTTTATCTGGTTTATTCATTTAAATAAAAAAATGATTGATAATATAAAGAACCCTAAGTTTTTTGAGTTAAACGAGCTATGTTCTGTAAGAGTAAGTAAACAAATTATTATTTCCGTTCTTCTTTATTGTATTTCAAACACAGTAGGACCCATTATAACGACATCGGTTAATACGACATATCGGTTTTAACGACCCAAAATAAAATTCCAACTGAATCCCATATAATTGAATGTTTACCGGTTATTAGTTATTACGACTATCCGCTTTTTACGACCAATATGACCGGTCCCTTCGATATCGTTATAATCGGGTTCTACTGTATACTGTATATACATGAATGTATATTCATTTATAATCATCTTTAATTTTATAACTGCATAGATCGAATCACGATTAAAAAATCAAAACTAATAGATTCACCCACCATACAGTGCAGCTATAGGATTCATATAAATCATTAGAGGGGCTAGGAGTGCCATATTTTAACGGAATTTGTTATGCTGTGTTTACACCGTGTATTTTTTACAAAAGTGCAATAAACCTTATACATTTTTAAAAAAGAAGTGTTTTAAAGCACCGTGTTGCTGTTCAGTTTTTTTCGGTGTAAACATCGCATTAGAAATTTCCTTACGTTCACAAAATGGAAGGATATGGTGCCTCCGATATGTTGTTTGATTCGGGCCTCATTAATGGTCTCCCAAGGCCTGCATTCATGTTTTATGAATATATTTGTTCACTAAACGTACATACCTCGTGCGGGCGTCTGTGTACTAACTACGAAATTCAAAGCATTTTTATTCGAGATAACACTTGTTTTCTTTGAAATTTTTATGTCATAAAAAGATTATTACGTGTTTATTAAAAGTGTAAATATCTATTTGCATGCGCCTATCACCCCAAAAAACAGATAATAGAGCTAACCTCAGATTATACCGGGTGTCCCAGATAACTTTTCCAGCATGGGGATCTCAGTATCTATAAGAGATACAGGTTTGGTTAAATCAGATGAATTATTTGTAAGAAAGGGGTGAGTATTACTACACAAAAAAATATTCATAATTCTATGTGGTTTAGGCGGTATACCCAAAAAACTGAAAATTCGGAATTTCTTTAAATGGGTATAACTTTTTTGTTAAAGTAGATAGGTACTTTTTGTAGACGGTTTCTCAAAGCACTTTTTTGTGTAGAATCGATTGGTGTATTTAGATTTTTTATATCACTTTTATTTTCCGAGTTATGAGCCCTAACTTTAGTTTTTATTATGAGCCACTAAGTTGGTTATGGCATATTTGAACGTGTTTTTTACTCTACTTTACAACGATATGTCACATGCCATACTTATTATAGAAAACAAGTCGATGTACTAAATGCCAGTGATATTTATTAAGTATTTTATTACAAACATTTAAGTGAGCCATGAAAAACAAAAATTGTAAACAAAAATCACAATAACAACAATCAAAATAACAAATGACTATTTGAAAACAATTAACTTTAAAAAAAAATACATTATAATTACTTTTTTTTACAATAAGTATGGCATGTGACATATCGTTGTAAAGTAGAGTAAAAAACACGTTCAAATATGCCATAGCCAACTTAGTGGTCCGTAAGAAAAACTAAAGTTAGGGCTCATAACTCGGAAACTAAAAGTGATATAAAAAATCTAAATACATCAATCGATTCTACACAAAAAAGTGCTTTGTGAAACCGTCTACAAAAAATACCTATCTACTTTGACAAAAAAGTTATAGCTATTTAAAGAAATTCCGAATTTTCAGTTTTTTGGGTATACCGCCTAAACCACATAGAATTATGAATATTTTTTTGTATAGTAATACTCACCCCTTTCTTACAAATAATTCATCTGATTTAACCAAACCTGTATCTCGTATAGACACTGTTATCCCCATGCTGGAAAAGTTATCTGGGATACCCAGTATGTTGCATATAGATATAACGATTTATTTTTATTAAAATATAATAATAATGTTTTTCAAATTTAGAATGGAGGAAAGATAGTTTTCGCCACCGACGATTGGTTCGCTGTGGCCGAGAATATGTTGATTGAAGACGAGCCCATCATCATCCCGGGCAAGTACACGGACTGTGGCAAGTGGATGGATGGCTGGGAGACACGACGTAAGCGTATCGCAGGTCACGACTGGTGTATTGTCAAACTAGGCGTGCCTGGGTTCATTCACGGCGTTGATGTCGATACCGCTTTCTTTACGGGAAACTTTACCCCCAGGTTCTCTATTCAGGGGGGTATTATTAACGAAAAAGGTAAAAATTTCAATCATTAGAAAAAGAAAATATGACTAAACGTGCATCAATATTAAGGTGACCATCCGTCCTCTTTTGAAGAGAACAGTACCTACTCTATTAAAAAACTAGTTCTTTTTATTTAGTTTTTAGTTCTGGAAACTTTTGTCCCCTTTTTTGTTATTTGGTAAAATAAAGATGCTATCTATAAAATTTCAAAAAAATAAATATTTTATTTTTCTCAAAAATAATAATATTGTTTTTAGCACGTTATGTGACTTCTTGTTTAAAATTAGATTGTTGATTATCTTTTTTTTTGGTTGCATTCATTTGTTTCAACCAGAATGTCACAACTAGTTGTGAATTTATGTCACAACCATTTGTGAATTTATGGTGAATTATATTTTAATATAAGGAATATACAAGTGAAATATAATATTTTAACCAACGATATGTTAATTAACAATTAGTTAAGTGAAATAATAAGTTCTTAACTGTTACATTTTTTTGTAAAAATTTCAGAAGAAAAACTTTTACCAACTCGTATATCAAGTATTGGAACCGCTTGCACAGCCGAAAACTTAAAAAAAATCAACGAACTAAATTCAGAGTCATGGACCGAACTAATTCCAATGACAAATCTAAATCCCGGATACCCAGACACACGACACAATTACCACGTGGTAAAAACCCTACAAAATTGGACACACATTCGCTTTAACATGTTCCCCGACGGTGGCTTTGCAAGATTGCGAGTATTTGGCGAAGCCCACCCTGATTGGTCAGCAATCGAAGAAAAGAACTTCGACTTAATCGCGATGAAAAACGGCGGAGTTTGCAAAGGATATTCCAACGCCCACTTCGGCCATCCTAGGAACTTAATTAAAGATGGTAAAGGAGTCAGTATGGGAGATGGCTGGGAAACTGCCAGAAGGTTGGATAGACCACCCATCTTCCAGGTTTGCGAGAAGGGAATAGTTCAGGTACCTGGAAGCGAGTGGGCTGTATTTGAGCTGGGGCATGTTGGGATTGTGACGAAGATTAAAGTTGATACTACGTTTTTTAAAGGGAACTATCCTGAATCGATTAAGATCGAAGGGGCGCTGAAACACTCGCTTACTGAGTGGGATAATAAAGGGATTCTTCCATCAGAGTGGAAGGTCTTATTGCCTTCACAAAAAGTAAGTTAATATATTTGTTTATTTGTTACTTATATATCAGGGTGTCCAAAATAAGCGTGAGATGCATGGAGATATCATTAACGGTAAGAGATATGTCAAAATAGATAGGTATTTTTTGTTTGCGGTTTATTAAAGCATTTTTTATGTAGAATTGATTGATGTAATTAAAATTTTTGTGTCACTTTCAGTTTCCGAGTTACAAGCCCCAACTTGTCACTCGTCGTATTTATTTTCGAAAATAAGTCGAAGTACTAAATGCCAGTGTAATTTATAAAGTATTTTATTGCAAACAATTAAGTAGGTCATGAAAAACAAAAATTGTTAGACAAAAATCACAATAGCAACATCAAAATAACAAATGAATATATCGTTGTAAAGTAGAATAAAAAAATACGTTAAAATATGTTTAGCCAGTGCTCATAAGAAAAACTAAAGTTAGGACTTGTAATTCGGAAACTAAAAGTGATATAAAAATTCTAAATACATTAATTCTAAACAAAAAAGTGTTTAAGAAACTGCAAACAAAAAGTATCTATCTACTTTGACAAAAAGTTATAGCCATTTAAAGAAATTCCGAATTTTCATTTTTTTGGGTATACCGCCGAAACCACATAAATTTATTAGTATTTTTTGATGAAGTAATACTCACCTTATTCTTACAAATAATTAATCTCATTTAACCACATGTATATCTCTTACCGTTTAGGATATACCCATGCATTATTTTGGACATTCTGTATACTATAGTATAAAACAGAGATCGCCAATCTTAATAAATATTGGATCTACATTTGAATAGATTTAAATTATCTAATGAGCTACACAGGGCTGCATTAAGATACCCAAAGGTGGCGGCCCACTTAAGTAGAGAGTTAAAAAATATGTATGGTACTAATTGATCGAAAAATAAAAAAAAATCATAAATATAATACATAAGTGACTTAAGTAAGTTGATATTTTGAAAAATTCTGAAGATTGGGTTGTGTAAAGAGGCCTTTGATCACTAACTTTTTAATTATATTTTTATTCACTTTAATATTTATTATTTTATCAATTATAATGCGTCATGCGTCGATTACATTAAGCGAGTTTACAAGCTACAAGCCAGCGAGTTTAGAAGCGGACGAGTCAACTAGTACGATAGTGATGATGACACACGAAACTTTCCACTCGCTCAGTAGCCAATTTGCTAGCGAGTTTAAACCACGTGTTGTGAATGGGAATACTCGCAGCTAGTTCACTAGCAACTATGATGACACATGACTAGTTTACTAGCTAACAAACCCACACGCCAGCGAGTAGCGAGTAAAGTAGCCCAACTTTCAATTTTTGTCGCAGATTGTTTACATTGGGCGAGTTTACTAGCAACTTCTAAACTTGCTGGCTTGTAGCTTGTAAACTCAGTCCGCGGTAATCGATACCAGATAGTTAAACAAATATTTTACGAAAATGAATACTAAAATATAAAATTAACAAGCTATTTAACATCAATTTTCATAAACCAAAAGAAAATTTAAAAATTTTTAATTAATTTTCAAAATATTACAAAAAAATTAAATTTTTTTTCGAAAAAGACAACAAATAATGTGAAATCGCAATAACTTACTTGACAATAAGTGACGCTCGTGGCAAACTATTAAAAGTCTTTGACAATTACATGTCAAACGTGACGTTTGACCGAATTAAAAAAAAATTACCCTCACCAACAATAGGGTAACCACATTTATTATAAATTTAATGAGTCTATTGATGTATTTGATAAATAATTGTTATAAGTATTAGTTCATAATATCAATAAGCAATTAAACACACAAATAGTACTCTTATTGTATCCTTTTATTCAACATGTTACGACTGTCACAATTTTCTGTCACAACCGTCACAATGTTTATTGGGTAATAACCAGTTAAATAGATAACGTATTTACCTGATGCTCTTGTGTTACTAAAAAATAATTTATTCGTAACATATTAAAGTATGATTATTATAAAGTAACTTCAATATTTTCGCTAAACTTTCGGGTTTTTGGTTAGAGGTTGCAAAACTTGCAATAGTTGGCGTCACAACCGTCACAGAGCTTTGAACGCTGACAATTTTTTGTAAAATAACTGTAGACTTTTTATTCTTTCAATATACATGTATTGCATAAAGATCTACAGAAAAAAGGTAAAACCATGTTATTAACTAGTATTATTTAGAAATTATGAACTCCAATCCGAGTTGAAACGTCACGACCGTCACCGCGGACTGACCCTTAATGTAATTGACGTTTTACTAACATTTTTTTAGCTCCATCCAAACCATATCCATGTTTATACGAAAGAAGATATAGATATGTGTGGTCCATATTCTTACGTGAGGATTACAATTACTCCAGATGGCGGTATCAGCAGAATCAGATTATATGGACATAGCCTACAACAATAATAATCAATACAGTAGTAAACTGGTTATAACGACATCGAAGGGACCGGTTATATTAGGTCGTAAAAGCGGATAGTCGTAATAACCGGTAAGAATGCAATTATAAGGAATTCAGTTGGATTTTTATTTTGAGTCGTTAAAACCGATTTAGACGATGTCGTTATAACCGGTTTCTACTGTATTTGATGTTTCAGTTCTAGGATCATTAGCGCTCCTAACAATGGAATCAAAAGTAACTTATATTTGAAAATAAAAAATATTTTTGTATAAATTTTTAGGGTTTCGTAGAAAACTAGGAACCTTTATAGCTTTGCTCTGTACGTCTGTCTGTCGGTTTGTATGTCAAAGCCCTCCCATTCTCTTATTTATATACCTATAAAGGTACAATTTGATATACAGACGTAGATTGATGACCCAAAATAAATAAAAACAAAATTTTGATCCCTGTTTCATAGTAATAATTTTGTTTATTGAGTGGGTTGTCTTAACACAGAAAAAAATAATTTGTTTATGTATTAAAAAATGTGATCAATGTAAAAAATTCGTGATCGATTTGGCTCCGATAGAGGTTGTTTGTTAATATGATAATTTTTTACCAATATGGAAATATCCACGTTTATCTTATTGATAAATGTATGTAGGTATATTATTGCTAACAATATTGATAAATGACATCACTGAATTTACCATAGAATTTTTTTTATTATTATATCGAGGAAATATTGTTATATTAACAAGACTTTATTAAGCATTTTTTCATCTTTTCAATAAGATCAAGTTTTTTTTTCTGTGCAACAAAAATGTTTTTAATTCTTTTTAGTCACGAAATATTTGCTTTCAAAGTCGTTATAAGAGTTCCCTTCTATAATTTCCAAACTATCGATGCAAAATTTCCAGAATGTAGTTTTTAATTAGTTCTTTCGTTAAAAAAAAACATAACGAATACCTGTTGCTAAAATAGTTTACGAAAAATTTAAAAATAACTGTTTTTTTTTTAAATCGTCACACGAACACGTCCACTTTTATAGATATTATAGATTACCTCTCATCAACTAAAATAGCTCTTGATACGTATTAACAAGTAGAGAATTTTAGTGAGAATGGCTGCAGAACTCTAACATCTGCGTTCTGCGTGCCCAACCCGCATTTTATTTAATATTTAAATTGTCGTTCCTGTTAGGATTGCTTGGTCTTGATTAAAGTCATTAACATATGTATTTAAGTCACTGTAAATAATTTAAGTAATGTACATACTTAGTTATTATTTTTATATTTACGACTATTATTACTTTATTTTATAGTTTGTATTAAAATATTGTAATTTTGTATATATTGTATATATTTTTTATGATGCTCCCCTGTATGAAAATGATATTTCTTCATTCTACTTTTATTAAAACATGATTATCATTAAGAAGTGAGTCAAAATCACTTATCTTATTATAGGAAACTTACTGATTGTGAGACAGTTTTAATGAAAAAAAGGTACATACATTTTATTTATTATATACGTAACAATTATCCAGGGGAGGATTGGAGAAATTTTGATACCTTTTAATACAACAGATTTTCTTAAAATTGTTTTTGTTACTAACTATTTACTAACTACTGTATTGGGGTTTCCGGAACTTTCATATTTAAAATTTTTCAGATCCTATTTTTTTGTTAGGAACCATTCATACATTTTATGTATTTTTACCCCCTCCCCTGTTGACTTGTCAAAGAATATCACATTTGTTTGACCCCGTTCTATTTCGAAACAATAATAATTATACTCAAAATCAACAAAAAAATATTCTTTCATAACAGAAAAGAACTTTAGAAAGTTATACAACTCCCTTCAAAGGGGAGCAGGGCAATTATCACCGCTGTTCTTTACTTCGAAATCTATACCAATTTCTTGGAAAAAAATCAACTACGACATTTTTTAGCCTAATTTTTGGCGGTTGGACTATACTGATTAAAACATTCATTTTGAAACAACAAATGCTTAGTTTTCAATCTGATGTCCTCCCAAAACTAAAATATGTGGCCCTATCATGATCCATACGAAATAGGGGACTGGCAGTTCGAGCCAATATCATATCGAATAAAATAAATACAAATTTTGTGGAGTCTCCGATATCTGGTGATTATAAATTATAATAATCAACAGTGCCGTAACTAACATCATGACAGCCGGGGCAATGCCCCGGGGCCCCCACAGCAGGGTAAAAAAAAATACAATTAAAAAGATGCAAAAATAGTATGGTGACAACGAAAAAAAAAAGATATGTAATTAAAATTAATAATACTTGAAAATACTGAGGTAACAACGAAGAAAAAAGATCTTCAGTTTTTATTTTGCACTAGCGGATTCCCGCGGCTTCGCTCGCGTAAATTTCGAAACTAATTAGAACCCTCCATACGTGATAAGGGATGAAATTTTTTTTATATTGATTTTTATTCATTACCTATAAAAAACGTAAATACCTCGGATCTTAGTTAAAAATTAGTTAAAAATTGCAAAAAGGGAGTGACCCTGTCTACTCCCGTCATTATGGGTTGAATGTCGAAATTTTTATTTTAATAGATGATTATTTTGCCCGAATTTACCTTCATAAATAAAACAAGTATGCAGATAAATATATCTAAATCCATCCTCGTCCCTGTCCCATGCTATTAGGGCTTGAATGTCGAACATTATTATTTGTCCAAATTTACCTTACAAGTAACATGAACAGTTATGAAGATAAATATATCAAAATTTTACCCCCCCCCCCTATTCCCATAGGAGATGAATTTTTGTATATGCTATTTGTCTTGTAGAGTATCTACTTGTGCACTGTTTCATTCAGTGAATACAACAAAATTATCTTTCAAATTTTTCTAACCTCCTAACACCTTATGGATTAAATTTTGGGAAATATTAAAATAATGGTTTGATTATTTGTATTGTAGAGTACCATATGTATTATTATGTATGATAAATTTCAATTAAATGTGAACAAAAAAATATTTTTTTAAATAAACTTTGACACTCCGTTTTAACCCCCTAGGGGTTGAATTTCGAAAAATCCTTTCTTAGTGGGTGCTTACATCATTAAAGGAAAACACCTACGAAATTTCACGTTTCTAAGTCCAGAGGTTTGGGCTGTACGTTGATGAATGAGTGAGTGAGTGAGTGAGTAGTTAAGGACAAACTCTTTTATATATATATACACTCAGCACTCTGCTATACGACCATCCACTGCACGACCGCTTCGTTCCACGATATGCTAACAGTTCTAACCATCGACCTTCCCCCATCCCCACCATAATACCACCTATATATTTCTGCGCATTTAAATTCACCAATTAACGTTAAAGTTAGGGCACGGTGGTGGGTGCCCCTCTAGCTGTCGTCTAATGGAATTTTTGAATTACCAATGCCGTCGTATATCAGAATGCTGAATGTAGATATAGAAGATATAGCGGGGGCATACACTCTGCCCCTGATAATCAATTAATTTTACAAAATACAATCATACCCTGAGTTTATTGTACATTTACTCTAAATTGATAAAATAACTAGTAATTCATATACATAGATTGCATATTGACCCCTAATTATGTTCTTTAGTTCATGTACCTATTTAAAATCCAGTTGATTCCAGATTTGTGACATTTTTAGTTGAACCAGAACACTTATCTTATGTTAAATGTCATATTTATTTTAAAATAAACACTAACTAACTGGTATGAACTAATTTCTTCATACTGTCTGCCACTTGTTGTACAGTTTAATTTAATATTTATTTATATTAGTTATGAAATATAATATACTAATGTTTTGGTAAGTATTAGTTCAGTTATCAAACATACTTAATTAAAATATATGAGCGTAGGTACTGATATATTATGTCTATGTATCTAAATGTTTATTTAGGTTTGCTATTTTTATATTTTTTGGAAAATGAGATATTTTTAATTTTTTATTATTTATTTATTTATTTATTTATTTTATAATTGCTGTGATGTAACATTTTTTATATTATTTTTATTTTGAAGGTTGAATTTTTTTATGTTTAATTTTTCACGTCATGGTCTACTGAGAACTGAGACTCCTGCCTGGATCATCACAAGGAAATATCTTACCCTATTGATAGTTCAAGTCTATATGGTTTTATAATCTTTTCGATATATTTCTTATAAAACATTTTTTTTATATTATAAGAATATGAGTGTAAATATCCGTTTCCGGTTTATAGTTTAGTGACAATTATACAAAAAAATGGAAAACTTCGAAACCTAGTTCCACTGAACGGATTTTTGTGAAACCTTCTGCAATATATTACAAAGTAATTATATTTTCACCCATTGAAAATTTCCACGAAAATTCTTTTTTAAATTTTTAAATTCAATTCAAATATTTCGATAAAAAATCGAATTTTCAAAAAGCGTAAATTTTTATTAGGTAAACATTTTATTATTTAGTCTTAGCAACATATTGCAGAAAGTTACACAAAAATCCGTTTAGTTGGACTAGGTTCCGAAGTAAGAACCTTTTATTATTGCACTCGACGATTTTGGAGTTTAGACCAAGGGTTCCCAATCTTTTTTCTACATCGATCCCTTTTACAAAACCCCCTTAGTTTTTTTGATTCTAGAAAACATAAATAGAAAGCAATAAATGATTGAACAGCAAAAAAAAAAGAAAACTTTTTAAACTTCTATAGACCCCCAGAACGTTCTCAGACGTCATTGAGATAATGGTCGTTAAAATCTTATGTTTTTTTTATTAAAAAAAAGTAAAAAACTAAAAATGTTAAAAGCTTATCAAAATTTTTACAACTATGGCCTTGTAAAAGATGTCTAAAAAATGAGATGATTTTTTCTCAAAATTTTTAGTTAGTTAATATTTATCTACAATGTGATAATAAACGAAATTGAAGATTGCAATTCAGGGGTGATTTTTATTATTAAGCTGAATTTTATAATATTCTGCCCAAATTATATAATAGATTATACAATTATTTTATGAACCTTTTTTAAAGTACCTACAAAAAAAAAAAAAAAAAATAAGAAATATACGACAACTGAAAAGTATATAAAAATTATATTTAACAGTTTTTGAAGTCGGTTTTCTTTATATATTTATTTTATAAAGTTTTTTATTGGCCTGCTATTTAATTATTAAAAATCTTAAAAAGTTTATTTTTATTTTTCCCTTTTGAGTGGCATATCTTTAAAGTCCATTATCAGATTCTGATAAAATTTATATGAGATCATCTCGGAAGTATACTCTTTCAAATAAACAAAAAATCATCAAAATCGGTGCCAATTTGTCGAAGTTATTCCCGATCATACATAAAAAATATAAACCTCTTTTTGATTTTAAGTCACTTATAAGTATTAGTTCATCTTGAAATAATTTTATAAGTAATTTAATTTTAAGTGGAATAAGTTTTTACCAAGTATTTAGGGGTAGAGGGGAAATATATATTTATAGAGGTTGTAATCAATCATATATGACGAAGTGAGCATTTTAGTTAAAAAATTATTTCCGCGGTCCCATAATTTTTTTATGTTATATGAGGAATTATATATTTGTAACTATGTCTACTTTCAGTATAAGCGTTTTTTTATTGTAAAATGTGGCTATTTAATTCTAAAATATGTATCGTCTTCGTCTCTAATTGCGGTCAAACTTGAATTAGTATAATATTTATGATTGTCATTAAAGACTAGACGATGCAAATAGAAAAATACAAAGATCCTTTCCTGATTCAGATCTATTGTATATATATGTATTTATATGATATGCACAATGATATTTACAATGTAATTAATTTATATGTATATAAACATTCATATCTTTAAATAAATATAATAACTATACATATTTATGTTATATAAATATATTAATTTATATTTAATAAACATTGCCACATGTCGACAATAAATTATCAATTTTACATTAATGTAAAAATGTGTCAATCGGTAACTGCAGAAGAATTAGGGGCAGACCTGGATTTAGATATTTGCCGCCTCTAGGCAGTTGCGAAAATTGCCGCCCTCTCCGTGTGGTACTAGAAGTTTTTCAAAAATTTTTGATTGAATAAAAAAAGTTAAAGTTAATCAATTATTAAAAAGAAAAAGTGTGAAGACTTTTTTTTCAAGCTTTCCGCCAAAATTTGCCGCCCCTTAATTTATGCCGCTCTAGGCACGTTCCTACACTTCCTGTATGGTAAATCCGGGCCTGATTAGGGGTACCTTCGTAACTATTTTAAATATCGGTATGGAGAACCATACATGACTTCCATGTTCTATAATATCTTTTACAATATTTTTAATATAAAACTCACCTTTGTATTTATAAATATCAGTTGTAGTTGTAATACACATTCTTATAAAATAATTATTATCTGACATTTGAAATATACTGCGTTTGTTTCCATGGCAACATGAATTTATTAGTATCTAAAATTAAAATTTTGAGGGTGATTTTCACACCTTCAGTAGCTATTTTGGTACATTTATGAATCAAGTGCCCCTTAGATTGGATTGAACTACAAATGTACCAAGTCTTATCAAAATTGGTGAGATACTAATCACTTTTCAGACGATAATAGGTACAAAATTTCGAATATTTCGGAAACCCCTAATCCGATTAGCACCAAAATCAATAGGTCTGGAGTACTCACTGAGGCAAACATTTTCCCCAAAAATAATTCAAATCGGTGCATATCTACAGTAGTTATCGTACACGGAAGAAAATTCTACACCCAGACACACAGACACACAGACACACGGGCACACAGACACACAGACACACACACGCACAGCCGCCATGCGGAAATTAACTTTTCTTTACGTTTTGAAGTTGGTACAATCAGAATCTGCTTTTTTTTCGGACATGATTTTTTGACGGTATTACAATACTTCCATTTCTTCGAACATGGAAGTAAAATGGAGTTTTATAATTTTATTAACCCTTAGCTGCTCCACTTCTCTAGAATAACATAACTTCCACACTGGAGTCACCTCATATCCCAGACACTAAAATGCTAACTACTCGTAAGCTATTGAATATTTTAATTCAAAAAATTCCTCTATCATCTTCGAACGATACGGAATGCACTACAATCGGTTATTTAAAAAAATCTATAATATTTAATATATTTAAAAAATTGAAAACTGATGTCATTGAAGTTGAAAAAATGTGGGGCGCCTGGTACTCCACAGTGGCAGCTAAGGGTTAAAATATCTATATACAGTCGAACTCGGTTTAAGCGACATTCTAGGGACCACAGGTTTTATGTCATTATAATCAAGTGACGTTGTAACCGAGGTCGGGAAAAAATCAAAAAACAAATAAAAGTGATTTTTGTATCACATAAAAAACATTCTATTTAGATGCTGAGATAAGATACACTCACCGCTTGATATAACGACCTTTAATTTAACAATCGTTTGATACAACCACGGACCCACCGCTCGATATAGCGACCGTTTTCATAGCGCGAAATTTAAATTCACGAATTGATGTTAAAGTGACACGGTGGGCAGTACGACGCGCTGTCGTTAAATCAAGCGGTTGAATTGTAAATTCCGTCATTATATCAAGCTGTGAATGTAATAGACAAATATTATTTCTGCAGACTTAAATCATCACTTTATTAATGTCTTTGTTACTGGCTCGGCCGAGTACTCGTTCCATGTAAACACAAAATACAGTATTCGGCCGAGTGAAATGAACGAGCGAATGAATAGAAACTGGTGCTCGACCGAGCAGCATAACGAGTACCTCGGTAAACAAGGTATTAATGTCAAAATAATGAGTATTAAAAATAATTAGAAAATTCATTTCTATACACAGGTAGAAAGGTTTACTTGAGCCAAGTAAACCTTGTTTTGTATATAACGAAAACAATATTTTCTTAAGATAAGAAATAATCTCTTAAACCAACTATAGTATTCTTGGACGAAGAAATAATGTAGTTGGATTAAGACTACTTTTCTCACATTAACAAAATATTGTTTTCGTTGTAGCCCAGGAAATAAAGGTTTTTACTAAAAAATAATTCCGACCAAGCTGGATTTTGGTGGAGACTTTTATTTTGATGTCCTAAACATACCCTAAAAAGTCCCCTTAATTTGGATGGCGGGTTTTTATTTTTTTAGAGGGTGAAGGGGGGTTAATTTTAGTTTTTTTGCAAATATCTCAAAAATTATTAATTTTCGAGAAAAATTTTTATGAAGAAAATTGTAGCTTATAAAATTCTACACAAAAAAGGTATTTATACTTTTTTCGTATAATCATTACTTTTTAAGTAAACTGTTAACCCAGTCAAGGGTGCAGTGAAGAGTGCCAGAATCCGAACTTTTAGGGGCTAGCAATTTTATAGTTGATTATTATAGCTTTTGGGGCGTAGAATTCGAAAAAAATAACCCGAACTAGCGAAAAGTAGTGTAACACCCTTAAAAAAGGGGTTGAATGGTGAAAATCCCGTTTTCAAGATTTTTTTCAATTTTTCTCAAAATCTAAATCGATGATGGTTGCTATTTATTGGGGACACTTAGACGAATCGATCGGGACCACAAATATTGAATTTGACAGAAAAATACTCTTTCTAAAGGGTTTAAGAAAACGTAAAAATGTTTATTTCGAGGAAAAAATTTAAAAATTAATAATTTTTGTTCAAATCAAAATTTGTCTCAAATTGTTCCTGAAGTTCTAAAGAATACTGATCAACCATAATTTAAAAAAATATTAATATTTTAACCAATGAAAATCGCATATGTTTAAGTGTAGGTAACGTATTTTTTTTATCAATTTTCATTGATTAAATTAAAAATATATTTTATTTAAAAAAAATATGGTTGATCAGTATTCTTTAGAACTTCAGGAACAATTTGAGAACAATTTTGATTTGAACAAAAATTATTAATTTTTAAATTTTTTCCTCGAAATAACATTTTAACGTTTTTTTAAACCCTTTAGAAAGAGTATTTTTCTGTCAAATTCAATATTTGTGTCCCGATCGATTCGTCTAAGTGTCCCCAATAAATAGCAACCATAATCGATTTAGATTTTGAGAAAAATTGAAAAAAACCTTGAAAACGAGATTTTCACCCTTCAACCCCTTTCTTAAGGGTGTTGCACTACTTTTCGCTAGTTCGGGTTATTTTTTTCGAATTCTACGCCCCAAAATCTATAATAATCAACCATAAAATTGCTTGCCCCTAAAAGTTCGGATTTTGGCACTCTTCACTGCACCCTTGACTGGGTTAACAGTTTACTTAAAAAGTTTTGATTATACGAAAAAAGTATTAGTACCTTTTTTATGTAGAATTTTATAAGCTACAATTTTCTTCATAACAATTTTTCTCGAAAATTAATAATTTTTGAGATATTTGCAAAAAACAAGAATTAACCCCCCTTTACCCCCTAAAAAATAAAAACCCGTCATCCAAATTAAGGGGATTTTTTAGAGTATGTTTAGGACATCAAAATAAAAGTCTCCACCAAAATCCAGCTTGGTCGGAATTTTTTCTTAGTTTGACCGTTTTTTGAGTCTATTGCCTGGGCTATTATATACAAAACAAGATTTTCTTGGTCCAATACAGTTTTTTTGTGTGTGTATCTATTTCTGCCTATTTCTAAAATACAAAAACTATATCTCCGATGTCCATACCTAATATTTATCTAGCTGTTAAACAGGCGCGGATTTAGACCTACAATTTGGAGGGGTCATTGACTGTGAAATGACAGTTTCGGGGGGGGGGGGGGTCATGATGTGAAATGGACAAAAAATTTATTTTAGTATATTTAATAAACATTTTTCTGTTTAATTTGCTATAATTTTCGAGGTTTCAGGGGAGGGGTCTGGATCCGCGCTTGCTGTTGATATGACATATTTTTGTAGCCAATTTTATTTATGAAATTACGACTATTTGTCCAGCTAAATAATTAAACGGGACCACTGTTTGCTGGGCGCTACCGCTTCAAAATTATTTGTGGTTTAAACGTTTCAATTACTTAAATTTACTTTGATTATATAACAAATTAAAATCGATAAATAAATAACAAAAAATATATTCCCAGAAGAACCCTACTAAGGACGATTGATGTTATTAGTCCAAGATGCTTAAACTTCTTAGAACGGTCCTGTAAATACCTAGAATGCAAATGAGCCTGCCATTAACGAATATTAGACTAAATTATTTTTTTGAGTTCCTTGACCTAATGAGACCTTATCATTCTTTACTTATTAGGTCAAACGTTGTTATACATCGTACTATGTATGTAAACATTAAAGAAATGTATTTATAAAAACGAAAAACTTATCATTAAAACATAAACAAAAATTATATAATAATTATAAAAATATATATCATAATCACAATGACTATAAATATACCTGATAGTCCGGACGTTAAGAACTATGTATATTTCGACTTATGTCTGACAGTGGCGTAGATAGGGGGAGATTTAGGGGATCCATCCCCCCCGCATGAGTCTACAAAAATTATAAGATGATTATGATATGCGAGTATTTTTTTAATAATGAATACATCTAACAATAAGTGAAGAACATAACCAATTTTTGTACTTTGCACCACGTAAAAGATGAAAAATATAACTTTATGAGGTTTAATACTGCCATACCCCCCCTCCATCGCAAAAAGTTATCTACGCTACTGATGTCTGGTATCATAAAGGAGCTGGAAAATTTGCTATTTAGCAAGCACTTTCAAATGTGTAAACGCCAATAATGGTATTAAAACAGTGGTGATATTATGAAAATTATTTAGTACGGTCAGAATCGCCAATTGTGTTACAATACGTTGAAGTATCACTGCTTTAAAATCAATAGCAAATCTATATGTGTAGATATTATAACAAAATCAATACCTCATTTGAGAGTGCTTGCTAGCTAGTTAATTTTCTAGCTCTTTTATGATACCGGATATGATAATAATATGAAAATTGGTATATACAGGGTGGGTGGCCCAAGTAAAACGAAACGGGCGCGGTTTTGGTCATTTAAAATAAGATTTTGAGAAAAAGCTCGAACACGTCGATTTTGCTTTCAAGGGGGACATCTTTTGGTATAAAATTTTTGCAAGAATCTCTTCAACCCATAGCATGATATGGCAAGTAATACCTCATTTGAAAGGTTTTTTCATTCTGAATACGGTGCTTTTTGATTTTTTCAAATCTGTTTAGTTTTAGTCAAGTTATTGACATTTTAAATTCCATAAATGCAATGACTTTCTGATCAAAAAACAAAAAATGTTCAACTAAAATTCAAAACAAAGGTTTATTTTATTATCAAATAATTCAAAAACATCCAATTTGGTCATTTATTGAATTAATTAAAGTTTTGGATGTTGGTAAATTTTTTTTAATAAATTTTTTTAAATTTTTTAATTAACTTAATAAATGTCCAAATTGGATGTTTCTGAATTATTTGATAATAAAATAAACCTACTTTGTTTTGAATTTTAGTTGGAAATATTTGTTTTTTGATCAGAAAATCATTGCATTTATGGAATTTAAAATGTCAATAACATGACGAAAACTAAACAGATTTGAAAAAATCAAAAAGCACCGTATTCAGAATGAAAAAAACCTTTCAAATGAGGTATCTCTTGCCATATCATGTTATTTAAAATTTTAAGGGTTGCGCTCATAGCGCTGAGGGTTGAAAAGATTCTTACAAAAAATTTATACCAAAAGATGTCCCCCTTGAAAGCAAAATCGACGTGTTCGAGCTTTTTCTCAAAATCTTATTTTAAATAACCAAAACCGCGCCCGTTTCGATTTACTTGGGCCACTCTGTATAGTGATACATTAAACTTTCCTCTACAAAATTAGAAATGGCGACATTGTAGTCTCTTATATAAGGGGCAAAAATATTCGCGGGTTTATTTATCTAATAAATGGTTACATTATTCGGATGACAAAAAAAGATATTATAAATTTAACGATTCAAGCCACCATTGCCGTTATATGGGGTGTAAGAAAAAAAATATAGAAATCTATTTGATCTGACTTACGGGAGAACCTGTAGATTCTGGTTGTACAATGTGCATTTTTATGAGTTTATATATCATAGACATTATAATCAATTTTATTTTTTTTGAATGTCTCGAAAACAGCTGATCTGATTTTGATATAGTTTTCATTGTTAGAAAGTCTAAACCATAGAATCTGTTTGGGCCATATCGCACCCCCGCAAAAAAGTATTACAACTCAAAAAATGTTTCCATTTGATTCCAAATTACTATATATGTACATATTTCTACTAAAAATTGCCGTTAATGTACTTAGTGTATCTACCGTCAAAACTAACATATTCTAAAAAAATGTCACATTTTTATGTTTTTTTAAATACTTAATCACTAAGGCCCGGTTTCTCAATATGAGTTTAAACTTCAGATTATTTAATCTTCATCCTAGGTTTAAACTGAACATAATGTCCAGTTTAAACCTCACTCAATTTCTCAATATAAGTTTAAATGGTGGATTTTTGTTATGTCAAACTAAAAATTAGCCTCAAATTATTAAATTAAATTTATTAAAAATGAGTTAATTCAGTAAAAGAGAACAGGGTACATTACTAGAATTAATAAAAGAATATAGTGTTACTATAGAATGTAAAAGAAGTTGGATAATAAGTTAATATTTGGGCTAGAAAAATAAATTATTTCATCTGTCAGTTAAAAGTTAATCTTAAGATTAATTATAATTTTTAACTGGACATTGAGAAACAAATGTATAGTTTAATCTTAAGTTTAACTGGGACATGTGGTTTAAACTCATATTGAGAAACCAGGCCTAAGCGTTTTAATAGTTAGCATTTTTCAAACATCACAGGAATACTAAAATATTTAAATTAAATACTGTGTATCGGTCCTTTTCCTATACTACCTTTACAATTTTGATTTACCTAAATTGTTATAATTTCATTTATTCAAAACTACATTTTTTGAGTTGTGACATTTTATTGCGGGGATGCGATATGATAATTAAATTTGACTAGACCAGTATTATGAACACTTTTTTTCAAATTATCAAATTTTTGATATGAGTATGACATTACAATTTATCATTGAACTTAACATAAATGCATTTTGCACCCATATTGCGTTTTTTTATCATAATATCTTTACATATTTCTTGAGTACATTTTTTATAATTTAAAAGCCACTCGTTCGCAAGTTGTACTAATAAAAAATATATTAATTATAATATGTTACATATATGAATCTTGCATATTTTATAATCACGGGCATGTCATGTGTAGAACCATAGTTTAAAGATAAGAGATTTGTATAAAAGTATGTGCTAGCGTTCCCAACAATCATTAGATATCAAATTACAGACGAGACTAATATATTAGTGTGAAGACATTTGTTTAATAATTATTTTATATGTGGACAATTCATAGATTTTTAACTTACATCGGTAATATCGAACCGTGAGGGTGTAATTTTATATATTTAATCTGGTTTATTCATTCAAATAAAAAATGACTATTGATAATATAAAGAACCCCAAGTTTTTGGAGTTGAACGAGTTATGTTCTATAAGGGTAAGTAAACAAATTATTATTTATAGTTTTGTTAATTGAATTTCAAATATTTCAACCTAACCTAACCAATCCCGATTAAAAATGTACTCCGTATTTGTTATGTGACATTTATATATTAATTTTCTTATTCTAGAATATCTTTAAGACCACCCCCCAAACTTCCTAAAAGTAAGAAAAAAATAACGTTTACAAAATTTTAATGTGGTTGAATATTATTAACACGTGCCACCGGGCGATCGAATATTAACACGTAAAATGCATTTGATTTTTTCAAATTTTTTTTAAACAACTCTATCTTTGTGAAAATTGGATGAATTTTGATGTTCTAATACGCATTTTAAGGCTGACACTTTCTAATTTTTGTACCTTTGATTTGTTTTTTTTTGTCGGTTTTACCACTTCTTGAGACATTTCAGAAAAGTGAAAGAAGCCTAAAATTTAATAATTCAGGATAATTCAAAATTGGCATGCCAAACTTTAACATGAAAGAATTATTTTGAGTAAAAAACATTATTTAAATAATTTTCCGAAAATTTTTCGCAAGGGAGTTATAGCCCCCGAAGATTTTGTCCAAAATTTTTTTAGGGGACTGTAATTCTCTTACAAAAATTACGAAAAACATGTTTAAATAAAGTTTTGTGCTCAAAACAATTTTTCCAACCTATTATATAAGTTTGGTACGCCAATTTTGAATTATTATATTTTAGGCTTCTTTCACTTTTCTGAAATCTCTCAAGGAGTAGTGGGAAGCGAAAAAAAATCGAATAAAACGTACAAAAACAAGAAAGTGTCAGCTTTAAAATAAAGAACATAAAAACCATTCAATTTTCACAAAGATACAGCTGTTTAAAGACAATTTGAAAAAATCAAATGCATTTTACGTGTTAATATTCGATCGCTCGGTGGCACGTGTTAATAATATTCAACCACTTTAAAATTTTGTATACATTATTTTTTTCATACCTTTAAGAAATTTGGGGGGTGACTTTAAAGAAATTCGAAAATAAGAAAATTAGTGGCCACCCTAATACGTACGTAACCCCATTTAAGGCTGAACATGCTATTTGAATTGCCATAAGAATAACTATAGAGAAATTACGGTTTTGTATTTTAAGTTCAGCTCTGACCAGTATTAATAAATCATTTAGGAAAAAATACAGTGATAAACTAGATTAATTTTTCTGTTACGACATACTTAATTTTTCAATTTAATTTTTTTATATATTAATAAAAAAAATCTGAAAATGTGTGTATTTTTCTTGATATGATAAAACTCAATACATAACAAAAATTCTTGAAAAATACGGAGAAAAAAATATACCACGACATAGATATTGTTTTAAGCTTTCTAATTTTATAATAATTCTGCAATTTTCATTTGAAAATATGGAATGTAAGCCTAAAAACATAAGAACTAGTTCTATCCTTTGTAGCTTCATCTCTGTTTAATTTCGAGAATATCCCATTTTTCATTCGATCGTCAATTGTCACTGAATTACTTGTATCTGTCATTTCCCTCAGGGCTAGACTTGTGCAAATAATTGTTGTTTTCTGCGGTGGCGACATCTCGTAGAATTTAGTTTCGGAAAAATCGGCATGAACAGCCTTAATTCATTTTTTTATTTTTTAATTATAAGCCATAAAATAAGTTATTATGTGTTTTCTAGAAGAAAAATGTAAATGTTTACTTGTGCCTATCACTCAAAAAACCATTAAAAAACAGATAGCAGTTCTAACTTTAGATTGTGAAATGTATTGCATGGATACGATGTATTTTTTATTAAAATATAATAATAACAATATGTTTTTTTCAAATTTAGAACGGGGGGAATATAGTGTTCGCCACCGACGATTGGTTCGCGGAGGCCGAGAACATGTTGTCTGAAGACGAGCCCATCTTCATCCCGGGCAAGTACACGGACTGTGGCAAGTGGATGGATGGCTGGGAAACACGACGTAAGCGTATCGCAGGTCACGACTGGTGTATTGTCAAACTAGGTGTGCCTGGATTCATTTACGGTGTTGATGTTGATACAGCTTTCTTTACGGGGAACTATACCCCTAGGTTCAGTATCCAAGGAGGCGTTATTAGCGAACAAGGTAAATACAATATAGTATATTAGGTAAAAGATAGTAAGAAGCAAAATTTAATAATTTAGAAAAATGGGATCAATTTTTATAGCACTTTCAGGCCCCTCTCTTAAATAAAATAAAATAAAATATTTTATCTAGATATTAAGGTGGTCTTTTTTGTCTATTTTTGGACTTTTCTTGCTCTCGGTCTTGAAACGAGATCGAAATTGAGACGAGAGTTACTTAAATTAGGGCAGGATGAGACAAAGTCACGTTGAGACTGTTTAGGTTTTAAAAGAATATAAATAATAAATAATATAGTTTAAGGTCCTGTGATAATAGCTCTTTCATTAAAAATATATATATAATTTAATAAAATAATCTAGATGTAAGGGTAGTTTTTATTTTGGTACTTTTGATTTTTAAAATCGGTTCTAGAAATGGTTTTTGCGATTTTCTTTTTATGATGCTGGGAAATTAAAATATTGCTTAAGATCTATTAGTATTCGTTTTTATTTTATTTTTATAAATCACCATTAAAATTATTGTATTCTTTTTTTTTTAATTTAAATCAATTATCAAAAAATTATCTAGAAAAAGTTAAAATTTATTAATAAATTAACTGTATACCTATAATAAAATCTTATTTTTAAATAAAATAGGAAGTAAAAACAATTTTTCTAGCCACTGAAAATGGTTGATATTTTAATTAATGCAAAGGACAAACATTGATTTTACAATACGATCAAAAATAATTTCGAAAAAAAAAACTTTTTTTTGAATATAAAAAATATCAAACTTAAAGATCTCTCATATATTTTTTTATATATAAAATTACACACGAATTTTAAAATATATCAATCATTATAAAAAGAAAAACTAACTATAAAACAGTACCAAAAACTAATTTTTGTTTCTTACGTCAATTAAAATTTTAACCAATGCAAATGATATTATTTTAATTAATAATTTTTAACTGTATAACAGACACACTAATGTGAACACAATGTTTTATTTAATTCTAGAAGAAAAGCTTCTACCAACTCGTATATCAAGTATCGGAACCGCTTGCACAGCCGAAGACTTAAAAAAAATCAACGAACTAAATTCAGAGTCGTGGACTGAACTAATTCCAATGACAAATCTAAATCCCGGCTACCCAGACACTCGACACAATTACCACGTAGTAAAAAACAAGCAAACATGGACCCACATTCGTGTCAACATGTTCCCCGACGGTGGCATTGCAAGACTGCGAGTATTTGGCGAAGCCCATCCCGATTGGTCAGCAATCGAAGAAAAGAACTTCGACCTAATCGCGATGAAAAATGGCGGAGTTTGCAAAGGATATTCCAACGCCCACTTCGGCCATCCTAGGAACTTGATTAAAGATGGGAAAGGAGTCAGTATGGGAGATGGCTGGGAAACTGCCAGAAGGTTGGATAGACCACCCATCTGCCATGTCTGCGAGAAGGGAATACTTCAGGTGCCTGGAAGCGAGTGGGCTGTATTCAAGCTGGGGGTTGTTGGGGTTGTAACGAAGATTGAAGTTGATACCAATTATTTTAAAGGGAATTATCCTGATTCGATTAAGATCGAAGGGGCGCTGAAACGATCGAATAAGGAATGGGATAATAGAGGAATTCTTCCGTCAGAGTGGAAGGTCTTATTGCCTCCACAAAAAGTAAGTTAATATGATTTTTTTATTTTTTTAAAGTAAAGCTTCCCACAGACCGACGCGAATTATACGCAGCGGCAGCGAATAAAGGCTCCGACAGACTGACGAGATACATTCGCAGCGACTGCGGCGCGAATAAAAACGCGGCGAAATTTTTATATATTTTTTTATTTTTTATTTTAATATATTATATATTTAAATATCTATCGAACCGATTTTGCTGTAGCTTTCGTCATTTTGTAGATTCTTTCTTTCTGGAGTTAACACAAATTTCTTTTTTTACCCGAAAAGAAACGTGAAAAATTTCCGAAAAAACGCGAAATTTATTTCACCATCGTCCGTTTCAGCATCTGCCGCTGCGAATAATTCGCGTTAGTCTGTGGGAAGCTTAACTTAGTAAATGTAATAATAATTTATCCCTAAAAAGCTACCCAAAAGTGACGGCCAGTTAATATGATGTTTTGATTTTTTAAAAGTAACTTAATAAATGTAATAATAAACTATCCCTAAAAAGCTATCCAAAAGTGACGGCCAATTTAAAAAAAATTAACTCTACACTTAATACAGTCAATTATGGGACTCAAATATGATATTTATTAATCTTTGAAAATATGATATTGAATTTAATATTTTTAATTGGATTTTTCTGAAATTAAATAGCTAGATAATTATTCTGGGTTGGTGACCAATCAGGGAACTGTGTTTTACTATTTATAAATAATATTAAATAATTGACATTATTTGTATTATAACTTTTTATATTACACACAAGTAGAATTAATTAATTTTCATCTTTCATAATAAATGCACCAAATTAAGTAGTTTTTCAATAAAATTAGTGTGAGACACCTAGTTGTCCAATTAGTGGAGAAATATTTTTGAGTAAAATCTGAAGTGGAAACACTAAAAATCAACTTGATTTATTGATTAAAAATACTGTTCTAATATGTTTCTTGAAAATTTGCATTTTTCAAAAAGTTATAAATAAATAAATTTTTGTGTATATGATTTTTTTTTAATTGAGTAAAAGTTAATGAAATTTTTATGGTAGAATTAAAAATTATTCAATTTAACCAATTTATAGAAATTAAATTTTTCTACAGTATTGTTCAGCAAAATCTACACACCTTTGTGTATTTTAGAACATTAATTTTGATCAATAAATCTTCAAAGTTCTACAATAAAAAAATTAATCTGAACAAGTTGATTTTTAGTGTTCCCACTTCAGAAAATTTGACTCCTTATATTTGATCAATTACGACTACAAGGGAACCTTTTCAAGTCGAAAGTTCGTATCGAGTTTAAATTTTGTATATAGTTAGAGGAGGTCAAGATAAGTAACAAAAAAATTATCTTAGCTGCGGTAAAACGGTTTAAGGGGGTGAAACACTCCTATGAAAATGTGCAAAATAATCATATTTTTTTCAAATAACTCTGAAACTAATGAAAATTTAAAAAAATCTATAATGCAAAATTTTCATGATTTTTTTATGCTCTTTCGAATGGCGATAGTCAAAATTCTAAAAAATTAAACCTATGAAATGTGGGTGGGAGGTGGGGGTTAACGGTTTATTTTTTTCGAATTTTAACTATCACCATTCGAAAGAGCATAAAGAATCATGCAAATTTTCTATTGCAGATTTTTTTAAATTTTCATTAGTTTCAAAGTTATTTGAATTTTTTTTTATTATTTTGCACATTTTCATAGAGGTGTTGCACCCACTTAAACCGTTTTACCGCAGCTAAGATAATTTTTTTTCTTACTTATCTTGACCTCCTCCATCTATATACAAAGTTTAAACTCGAAACGAATTTTCGACTTGAAAAGGTTCCCTTGTTAGTGGAGCCCTGGAGCTATACAACTATATTAATAATAATTTACAAACTTTTTATACTGAAAAATTAGTCACAACTAGCTTTTCACATAATTATACTTTTATTCACTTCAATATTTATTATTTTACTTATTATGATTATATTTTTTTCAGCTTCATCCAAACTACGCCCATATTTACACGGAAGAAGATTTAGGCATATGTGGTCCATTTTCCTACGTTAGGTTCACAATTGCTCCAGATGGTGGTATCAGCAGAATCAGAATATATGGAGAACCAGCAACACCAATAAATCAAATAATTGATGTTTCATAAAGAAACTGTGGGTCTATGATCCTTAGCGCTCCTAACATAGAAATCGAAAGTAACTTATATTTGATATATTTTTTAGTATTTAAAATGTTTGCAATAACCTTAAGCCGATCCTGATTAAAATAATTAACATATTTAAGTAATTATGTACATTACGACTGTACATATTTTAAGTAATGAACATATCTAATTATTATTTTTATGATTACTGTTACAATATTTTATAGTTTGTATTGAAATAATGTGATGTATGTAATATTTTATATACTGTGTATATTAGATAGACATTTTTGTAATAAATACCTTTTTCTATTGACATTGCAGCATTCGTTATTTTTATTATTATTATAAACACAGCAGGGTTTCTTTTCTACGCAGTAAAAGCTACGTTCCATAGCAAATCGTGTATAAAAAATCGCTTAAAAGAGTCATTGCTTACATTGTAAAATATGGGATACGTTCCATAATTTTCTAAAACCAATTAGGTCAAAAAGCGTGTAAAAAAGTTTATGAAAATTTACGAAAATAAGATTTAAAAAAAAGTTTGAAATTCCGAAAGAAATTGATGTAAAACTAAAAATATTTGCAATGAGTGCCACGGGACTTTCTTATATGTACGTAATACTGACAGTGAACAGTGTACGTGATTCTTATTTTATTAAAACATATTTCTGACAAAATAATAAAAGATAGAATAAAATGAATGGGCATTAACTATAGAAATATTATTTTATACATTATACGGATGTTTACTATTGCCATTTTTTTAAATTTTCGATTTATTTTTGAAATAAGGCAAAAATGTTTTAGATAAAAAATGTCGAGTATGTTATTATATGTATATATATAATTTATTCCCCATACATTTTTTTCCAACACTTATGATTTAGCTAAAAAAATTAAAAAAAAATTATTTATAATAATCCACACTGTTTATTCTCAGTATTACGTGTAAGAAAGAGTCAGAAAGACCCATTGCACCTATCGCAAACACGTACACTGTTCAATCTCTGAAATACGTATAAGAAAGTCCCATGACACTCATGGCAGATATTTCTTCTCTGTTATGAACCATTTTAAATGTACTTAAAAACGGATACTTATGAAAACATTTTTTTTCAAAAATTTGTTTTCTCGAAAAAATTAATAGAACATAAATTATAGGTTATAATTATGTGTACAATCTTTGGTCTTATAATTTTTTTAATATGCAAAATTGACATCAGTAAACATCCGTTTCCGGTTCAAACATCGTTTTCAAAAATTCAATTCCGATGGTCTTGGGTTTGAATCTCAGTCAGTGGCGGCGTAAGGGAGGGGCGATGGGGGCGGCCCGCCCCGGGTGCCAAGCACCAAGGGGTGACAAATTATTCTTTAAATACTCTGGAAAGTGTGTATAACATGTCATTAAGATCATAAATAAAAATAAAAATATTGAATTGACAACAAAAAAATAAAAATAAAATGAAGGACAACACTTTTTTTCTAGAAGGGGGTGCAAAAAACCAGAAAACTGAAATTAATATTGAGTTGAGAACGAAAAAAAAGACAGCACTTTTTTCTAGAAGGGGTGCAAAAAACCAGAAAACTGATATTAATATTGAGTTGAGAACGAAAAAAAAGGGGGGGGGGTGCAAAAAAAACCGCCCCGGGTGCCAATCTACCTTACGCCGCCACTGATCTCAGTCCTGGTATTATGTAGTCTTACATTGGTTAGTACCAATTAAAACTGTATAGAGTGGATGCATATGGAATTACTATCAAACCGAATGGTTAATTCACCGGAGAGTGCAAGATCCCTTAAAAGATAGGACCTAAGAAAATTGCCTATGGGTCATTCCGCGGTAATCGATACCAGTTAGTTAAAAAAATATTTTACGAAAATGAATACTAAAATATAAAATTAACAGGCTATTTAACATCAATTTTCATAAACCAAAAGAAAATTAGAAAAATGTTAGTTAATTTTCAAAAAATTTCAAAGGACAACAAATAAGGTGAAATCACAATAACTTACTTAAGAATAAGTGACGATCGTGGCAAACTATTAAAAGTCTTTGACAATTACATATCAAACGTGACGTTTGACCAAATAAAAAAAAATAAATATTAATGACTAAGGCCCGGTTTCTCAATATGAGTTTAAACTTCAGATTAAATAATCGTCATCCTAGGTTTAAACTGAACATAATGTCTAGTTTAAACCTCACTCTGTTTCTCAATATAAGTTTAAATGGAGGCTTTTTTTATGTCAAACTAAAAATTAACCCCTAATTATTATATTAAATGTGATAAAAACGGGTTAATTTCAATAAAAGAGAACAGGGTACATTACTAGAATTAATAAAAGAATATAGTGCTACTATAGAATGTAAAATAAGTTGAATAATAAGTTTATATTTAGGCTAGAAAAATAAATTTTTCATCTGTCAGTTAAAAGTTAATCTTAAGATTAATTATAATTTTTAACTGGACATTGAGAAACAAATTTATAGTTTAATCTTAAGTTTAACTGGGACATGTGGTTTAAACTCATATTGAGAAACCAGGCCTAAGGGTGACCGCATTTATTATAAATTTAATGAGTCTATTGATATATTTGATAAATAATTGTTATAAGTATTAGTTAATAATATAAATAAGTAATTAAACTCAACAATAGTACTCTTATTATTTCCTTTTATTCTACGTGTCACACCCGTCACAATGTTTATTGGGTAATAACCAGTTAAATAGATTACGTATTTACCTGATGCTCTTGTGTTACTAAAAAGTAAAGCCCTACTGTCATAGGGCTTTGAACGCTGGCATTTTTTTTGTAAAATAATCGTAGATCTTTTATTCTTTCAATATACATGTATTACATTAAGATCTACAGAAAAATGGCAAAACCATGTTATTAACTATAGTATTATTTAGAAATTATGAACTCCAATCTGAGTTGAAATGTCACACCCTTCACTCTTCACCGCGGACTGACCCCTATGTAGGTTTGTCTAGTGGCAAAAATGCCTTGCCAATAGTACCTACATAAATACATTAATAATAATAATAACGTGTTTTTGAAAACAAACTTCTAACATTTGTAAGTATATTAAACCTCCGTTAGGCGCGCGTACTACTGTCACGAGTTTAGGCGCGCGGCATACATGTGTAGACCATTTCAATTTGGTCTATAATAGCTGAATTGGATTTTTATTTCAAATGAGTTGAACTATAATGTTGACTGACGTATACTCTTGTATACAACACATAATTTTTATTGAAATTTTTGTATATTTGTTTGTGAAAAAATAAACAAAGTTAAATACCAGTTTTAGACGTTTAATTGTCATAAATTCTATATTCACTCAAAAAAGAAATATTATATATCTAAATAAAAATGTGATAAACAAAATATGTTACTTATGACTAATATGTAGAGATACAAAAAAATTGCAACAACAATGTTGCAAAGAAAAGTATGAAAATGGGGATCAAAATTGGATATTTTTATTTAGGTAAAAATATAGTGCAAATATATTTTATATGATATTATATACATATTTGCCGAATTATTGCGGTTTTTAGAGTAAATATTACAACGTCCGAAATAATTACCTTGTCTATTTTCAGGAAAGTCGAAAAAAAATTCCATGGGGGTGGGGGGGGTGATGACCTAGGTCTTATCACATTAACCAAAAAAATAAAGACACTATGTATTTTTCTTTTAATTTTTGCTATTTTGGGCAGTCATACCCATCTGTAAATTTTCATTGACCAAAACAAAGATCAATTAACTTTACCCCCCCCCCCCAAATTTATAAAATATTTTTTTTACAAGTATGTATATTATAGAATCGAATATTAAATCTATTTTCTCGATCGGGGGGGGGGGGTAAGTTCCCTTAGCCCCCCCCCCCTTTCCCTGTGAATGCCCATACCTATAATGGTGTGGGGTTCTGTAATTATGAAAATCTCGTAGGTACGCTCGGTATTGTTTGTGGAGCTTTAAATACACCCCTGCAAAGTTTTTTTTGAGTCAAACATGTCTATATTTCCGAAAATAGTAAAATATAATACACGCCCATAAAGTAAAACTAATATTTCTTACAAAAATTATAAAAATAAAAAATCGAAACACAACAAAAATAGTTACACCGTTAGGCGCGTGGCATACATGCGTAGACCAGCCGTTTTTGATTCGTTATAACTCAAAACACCGAGCTCAAATATTGCAACTAAGTAACTGATAATATGTAAGAATTCATAATCGACAGCTACTCAAAAGGGCACGTGCTCAAATAAAGCGTGATTTTTATTATTACAGTTTTTATAGTAGTGGTCTACGCATGTATGCCACGCGCCTAACGGAGGGTTAAATATTTCTAAATATCTATTATATTTTAAATTGATGAATATCGTATCACATCACGCCAACCAACATTTCGTGTGAGATTATTGTGAAACAATAAAATCAATAAACCGTTTATATTGCGTGAACGATACTTTACATGCTTGGTTAGGAGCAAAAACGAAATAAAACTCTCATCTTCTTCACCAACAACTTTCACCGGTAAAACGTAATCTAGATATTTTATAAATTTCTTCGCGTCATGTGGTCAGATATCGTGTTTTCTACGTCTTCCTACAACTATATAATTTATGTAGTTCGTATTTTCATATCCGTGTGGAATATAGGTTAAGTTATACGTTATACATATTTTTGTTATGATAGTCGACAAAACAGGTTTTTAGTTTTGTGTTTGCACGCCAGATGTCTACACCAAAAAAAATATTTTTTCTATCTAATCAATTTTTGGGATACAAAATAGCCTATTTCTCTGCCAAATTTAATTAAGATCAGTTCAGCGGTTTAACCGTGAAAAGGTAACAGACAGACAGATACTTTCGCATTTATATTATTAGAGAACGTAAATTAATTAGGTATTTTTTTTAAATCTTGCACCCCCTGTTCATTAGTAGATGTAAGATTTTATGTTGTACAGTAGAGTAAAAAACACGTTCAAATATTCAAATATGCTATAGCCAACATAGTGGCCCATAAGGAAAATGAAAGTTAGGGCTTGTAACTCGGAAACTAAAAGTGATATAAAAATTCTAAATACACCAAATAATTCTACACAAAAAAGTGCTTTAAGAAACCGCAAACAAAACGTACATATCTTATTTGACAAAAAAATTATAACCATTTAAAGAAATTCCGAATTTTCAGTTTTTCGGGTATACCGCCTAAACCACATAAAATTATTAGTATTTTTGATGTAGTAATACTCATCACTTTCTTGCAAATAATTCATATCATTTAACCCAGCGTTTCTCAACCTTTTAGTATTTGCGACCCAATTTTCAATCACAATTCTCATCGCCCCCCTCATACAATAATTTTCACTGAAAAATAGATCTCAGCTAAATATAAAAAAAAATGTGTGTCAATTTCTAATATTAAATCTTCTTTTCTGCAAAACAGGTCCAAGGGAGTCACTAATAATTATTAATCTTGTTTTTAATTTAATATTGATAAGTTATTATTAAAGTGTATTATATCAGTGTAAATGTAAACGTGTATTTTATTTTTTTATTTTTTATTATGTCAGAATGTATTTTATTACTTTTCTTTCAGTAACTTAAATAATTTTTTTAATAATATTTATTCTCGATATGCTTGTGCGCCCCATTCAGTTTTATCACGCCCCCTAGGGGGACGCGCCCCACAGGTTGAGAATCGCTGATTTAACCACATCTGTATCTTTTATACCGTTTAGGATATCTCCGCTTATCTTGGACATCCTGTATATTTTATTTATTTGAAAAATAACAAAAACCTCCATGTTTAGAATGAGAAAACCTTTCAAATGAGGTATCACTTACTACCCTATCATATATGCTATTTAAAATTTTAAGGATTGTGCTCAACATAGGGTTGAAAAGATTCTTGCAAAAATTTTATATCAAAAGATGTACCCCTTGAAAGCAAAATCTACGTATTCGAGCTTTTTTCAAAATCTTATTTTAAATGACCAAAAGCGCGCCCGTTTCGATTTGCTTGGACCACCCGGTATAACAAAATGTTTATATATTTAAATTCCTTTAATTGTCAGTTTTCATTAGAATAAAATGAATTTGAATAAAAATCGAACCGCGTAACTCCAAATTAACATAAAAGAGGCCTTATTACTGTATCAAAAACTAGTTTCAACTATCTAACATATTTTAAAATCGTTAATAAAAAATAGGAAACAAATGAAAATTTCGTTTTGGACCCCGCCTTCCACGTACGGATTTAAAAAAATTACGAACCCTTATTTTCCCTCAAAAATCTTACGAAATCATTCATAGCTGAATAAATATGAAATATTTAAAAATTTAAAACAGTACTATTAGAGGAGATGCTAGGAAGATCCTCCAACGAAATAAAATTTTCCACCGACCAAAAAATATATTCTGTTTAATTAGAAGTATAAATAACCAAAATTCATGATTTTATTCCCTATAAATTACAGTTGGATCGCGATAATTGGGCATTTATTTTGACACTAGTGTTCAATTACTGAATTTGTCCGATTATATAGTACCTACTGTCGCAAACCTTATATGCTTAGACATTAAAATAGCATTTAAACGGGGTCCAATTACCGCGACCTCAATCTATACAATCATTAATTATAATAATATGGAATATTACGTTGAATAATTTGAAAAAAAAAATTCCTCCTTCACCCTGAAGTAAACTAAACTGCCGTAGAAAATCAAATATTAACAAAAAATAACCACGTAATATGTGTCTAAAATGTACGTACACATTTAAATATCTATATTATCAAATAACGTCATAAAATAATGCAAAAATAGTAACGTAATCGACATAGTACATAAAAAGTGAATTTCTATAGACGCGGTGACGTCAGCAGGTGTGCAAAATCAACATCGGTTGCCATGGATACGTAAGCGAAGCCATGATCGAAAGGTAGAAAGGCAAAAGAATACTGGTCTGGTCACTTTCTCAAGGTAAAATATTAGAAGACCCGTCTGAAACTATGTCCGAATGTTACTGCTCTATCGAAAGTATCTGACATTGAAAGAAAAATTTGAGTAATACTCAAGATTTCATTGCGAACGGTCACAAAGTTTCGAAACAATATAGGTTCAAGGTCGTACGCCATCTTGGATTACTTCAAACATGTTGCAACAATCAAAATTTTAAAATTTATTGTTGTGTTTTGTTTTTTTATGACAGTTGAAGTTTACGGTATTTGAAAATCAGTTGTGTTTTTGTGTTTTGTGGTTACTTGTGTTCGAATTTTGTTATACAAATTGTGTTTGTTAGAGTATATTTTAATATGGCGGTTGTTCCAGAACCAAATAATATCTCGATTGGAAGTAGGATGTTCAGTTGGACTGCACCAGGAAGCAGGTAAATTATTTATAATTTATAAAATGTTATATGAAATATCTCATACCTGATAAAAACAAAGACAAGTATATTCATATTTTAGCATTTAGTTGAATCTTATTAAAAGTTGCGTAAAAAGAAAGTTTTAAATGTTAATCTATCAAATATTTGCATTATACTATTTATGTGTTAAGTAAATGAGTTCTACGACAAAGTGCGTAGTAATAGAAACGGTTTAAAACGAGATCCAGAACTAATAAAATCTGTTAGTTACTTTGAAATAAATAAACCTAACCCAATTTTTTATATATTGTGCCAAATATATTCTGAATCTGATATAATATTGAACATTTATTTCCTCAAAAATGTACTTATTTCATTTTACTTTAAAATAAACTTATTAAATTATAAATTCTGAGATTTTGTATATCAGGATGTAGAATTTAACTACTGTACATAAGGAAATCAGTGTTTTTCAGATATACACAAATATTGGCTCTTGTTGATATGATGTTTTCATCCTTATATATTCACCTAATATACCTAATATTAGGTTAAATATGATTTTTTTACTTATAGAGTGTAAAAATTGAAGGAAATTTTATCGTCTTTTCGATTTCGGGGGTATTTTTGTGTTATTAAACGTTTTTTTTTATGACCGAACCGCAGTTAAATAAAAAATAATTATTTTTTTTTGCAATTTTGAAAGTTGCCCTCGGAGTTGTTTATTTATTTTTTTCAAAATTTAAAGATAATCATTTTTTAGATAATTTTCAGTTTTTAAAAATGCTTTTTTTAATAAAAAATGATAATATTTGACCTGTTGGCACTGCTTTGAAAACGAGCATTTTTTTTCAATAAAATTAGGTGGTCCTTTAATTTTATATACGGTTAATAAAAATGGAATATTTTTCATTTTAATGATAAAGTTATAAAAATGCATTAAAAGTGAGTCATTACATTAAATAACAAAATACCTGTTTGTTTATAAAAAATACACCCACTACTAGACACCATTCATAGTAATTTATGCATTGAAGTTTTTTATACAAATTTTAATAAAAAATACTTTTTAAACGAACGTTTTGTAAATAAAAAAATGTGAATATTATTATAATCTAATTTTTATGCCATAATCATTTTTTCGGAATATTTAACCACGTTTTCAAGATATTCGATTTTGTATAATAATCATAGGTGGGCATTAACTCGTTAATCCGTTAATCGTTAATTAACGAAGTTAACAAAGTGCTTAACGGATTAATTTTTAAGTTAACTCAAAAACTGTTAACGCTCTTGTCCGTTAGATTGGTTGTGATATGAAAACCTACATAAGAAAGTTGTCGAAATAACAAAAAAAAGGTCTTCAAACATTTTGGATGGTTAACTTTTAACGGTTAACTTTAGCTTTCTTTAAATTTTCGGTCTACTTTAACTTCCGTTAAATTTTCGGTATTTTAACGCTTCAACGATTAACGAAGTTAACTTTTCGATTAACTGTGTCTACCTATGATAATAATGTATAAAATACTCTTGTGTTGGCCACAATTCAAAAACGTAATAGAAATATTCGATTCAACATAATAAGAATGAATTATCATTTTTTTAACATCCAAAACTAATAATTGACGGCGTATTATTATATTCAAGGAAACAATTTAAAAACTGGTTTGATTATATAAAATACGTATGATTTTAAATTTACATTTATTTTGAACACACGAACAGATTTATACAATAAAATATACAGTGGAACATCTAGCTCTAGGCCTACTAGTATGAAGACACTTTAAACTACAGGTATTCCTCGACTTACAACTGACAATGAGTTCCTGTAGACGTAGGTCGTAAAGCGAGTTTTATATAAAAAAAACGTGAACATATTTTTACTTTGGACATTTGCCTTGATGTGAAGCGAATCGCATTTCCTAAACCTATACATAACAAACAGTTGTGGGGATTCCCTAAAATATTTGCAGTGGTTGTCAGGGTATTTGACGGTATGGATTGTGATTCTTATCGTCAAATACCATGTGTTAAAAAATATTGAATATTGCTTATTTTTGTTTCTAAAACATATTCATTATTTAAAAAAAATGTTTTAATTATAGATTTTAGAGAAATTATTTACTATGTAATTTTAATCTTAAAAAAAATTGGTGCTATCAGTATCGAACTCTATTTTTTAAATGACAATATGTATATCTTTTTTTTATAGTTTCTATGAAAATGTCTTAATTTTTTTGCATACAACCTTAAAAAAAATAATTTCTGTAAAAACTTTTACTAAAACATTTATTTTTAAATATTTTAGAAAATACTAGCAATATTCCATATTTTATTATTCTTCACCTTGTATTAAATTTTTGGGTAATCCCCACAACCCACAACTGTATGTTTCATTTACAATAATATGTGCATATATGAAAGAGACAAGGTTGTAAGTTCGAACCGTCGTAAATCGAACCATCGCAAGTCGAATCATCGTAAGTCGAGGACTATTTGTAATTAAAATACGAATTCTTGGTTAAAAATCAAAATTTAAGATGGACAAACGACGTTTGTTGATTTGATTGAATTTCTTCTTTTTGAAAATAAAGTCAAAACCTATGCAGAATTCATTTTTATTAAAAAAATGGTAAATGAATTATAAAAAAAATATTTGTGACAAATGATGCCAGGTAAATAGGTATTACGTAAGAATATTTTCGTTAATTTTGGACCCCCCTATGTTTTCTTGTCAGCATCTAAACATACTTGATAGGCCTTTAAATAAAGGTATTGAAAATAGTGTTATATTCCTTCCATTTTTAACGCGAATATAGGGGCTGAACCCTTCAGAATGTAGTATTGGCATTACCTAGACTCTACAGAATTTTTGCATATATTTCGAATTTTATACATGTTTTCAACCGTAATAAAATGATATGCTTCCTATTTTTGGGAGAGTAAAGATTTAAAAATTATTTTTTTTCTTAATACCCTCTACTTGTGTTTTTTTTTTCGAATTATTTTTCGCTATAAAAAGCAGCCTATATCTTTTCTCAGGATGCAAGCTATCTTCCTACGAAATTTTATGAAAATCGGTTCAGCAGTGAAGGGTTGTAATTTTTTTAAGAGCTATGGAGGTTCAACTAGAAGTGTTCACAAATATTTAAACCGGTCTAAACATTAGAACATTAAATAAATAATAATGGGTGGCATGTTCCGTAGATCATACGGGGTTGCAAATTTTGTAAGGTTATGGGCTGTATTTTCGTTGATCTTCACAAAAATTCAGGCTGGTCTAAAGCTTGAAACTTGGTTTTCATATACATATATTGTGTATAGGGGTATGTTATTGGTAACTACTATATTCCTACTATAATATGTATTTTTTATCGTATAAAATTTTTAAATAATTTCGTTCAACTGAACGTTCAGAACTTCAGCTATATACAATTTTAAATATTAGTATGGATTCATGGTTCGTTTAATATATGTCTGACTGTACATTCCGTGGTATTTTCAACAAAAGATACTGTTTAACAATAAATAAAAAACTTGTTTCTTGCAAATCATGTTCTAATCTTTATCCGATGAACTGTACAATATGTTCTCACAGATAGAAGATAATGCAAATTAAGTTTTAATATATAGGAAAGTTTCGATTGAATATTTAAAGTGGTTTTCAATTAGTGGAATAAAAAATTCAAGAATGGTAGGAAAAAGTTTCAAATCCCAGGAAAAAATTGTAGATCTGCAGAGATCTACTCAGATCTCGACAGATCTTCATTTTGAGACAACATTATATTTTTCACTGGTTTTTCTTCTTCTTCTTCTACATGGGTTTCTTGTCAATTGGATTTTCTCCTTTGCTGACAGCTCCTTCGTGTTATTTGAATTGTTGTTGTGTTGTTATTGAGTGTTTATTGTGTTTTGTTAGTAATGACTAGAAGCACGGGGACACAAGATGGATGGGGATGTGCTTATGGGCCGATCATAGCAGGTATGCACAAACAGGGTGGCCATGTACATGGGATTAGGGTGGGGTGCTACTAGGGTCTTGTCAACAATGAGGGAGATTCTAAATTCTTATGTTTGCGTCCATTATGAATTGTATTATGTATTTGTAATTTTTTATATTTTTGAGCAGATTTTCTAGTGTGAGTGCGACTTTGTCTTGTATTAATTTTTCTTCCAGTATTTTCCTTTCTTTATTGTATCTAGGGCATTTGAATATTATATGTTCAATGTCTGCAACTGTTTTTTTGTCACAATCGCAGAAGGGATTAGGACGGGCTTTTATTATATATTGGTATTTGGGAGTGTATGAGTGGTTTAATCTGAGTCGGATCATTGCTGTTATAGCTCTTCTGGGCTGTTTCATTTGGTGAAACCAAGTCTTGCGAGTGGTTTTGGGTTGAATGGCTCCATAAAATTGCCCTTTTTTGGTTAGTGTAAATGAATATTCTTCTTGCCATTTTTTCTCGGCTTCTCTGGAAAGGTGTGCTTTAATATCTACTTGTGGGATTGGTAGTTCCAGAGTGTCCTGTGAGGATCTTGCTTGGCATGCTAGCTCATCAGCTATTTCATTGCCCCTTATTTGCGCATGACCCTTGCACCAGATACACTACCGCTCAAAAGTTTGAATACACCTAGTTAAATCAACGAAAATTGATATAAACTTGTGTTAATTATTCATTGTTTAGCAAAAAAACTTACAAAAGTATTTTTTAAAACAATGTGACTAAAAAATAACTGTATTTTGTAGTTAAATATAATAAAAAACACTAAATATAGACCTCATCCAAATATCCTCCTCGAGCCTTGATAATTGCCTGACAAATTCGAGGCATTCTAGAAGTGAGTTTATCTAACATATCTGTTTTTATATCCTTTCAGGCATCTTGCAATGCTTCCCAGAGTGCAGTTTTACTATTGGGAGCTATTTTTCTGACTTTTCTATCGAGTTCCTCCCAAAAAAAATTAATCATGCAATTGTGGCGACCACATAATCAATTTCAATTGTCCACCCTTTTTTTCGACACAAAATAGTTCTTACAAAGTTTAGATGTATGTTTTGGGTCATTATTTTGTTGAAATACAAAATCATGACCCAAAATTTTTCATCCCGTAGGGATTACTTTATTTACAAAAATGTTATGATATACCTTTTTGTCCATAATACCATCTATTTTTACTAATTACCCAACTTTTTTCCCTCCAAAACATATCCACACCAGAACACTATCACCACCATGTTTCACTGTGCAAATTAAGCATTCTGGTTAGAAGCGTTCACCAGCTGGCCGACGAACAAATTTTCGACGCTTTGACTCAAATACTTCAAACTTCGATTCATCCATCCAAAGAACTTTACGCCGCTAGTCTAATGTCAAATTCTTATGCTTTGAGTCCATTTCAGTCTTTAACAATATTTGATTACCTTACCAGAGGTTTTTTTGCAGTCACTCGAACATACAGCCCTGTATTGTTGAGGCGTCTCATGATAGTTGAAATTGAGACAAGTTGTTCTCTGGAGTTATTTATATCTGTGGTAATATCAGTGATGGTTAACTTTAATTATACATTGATAACATTGCTAACTTTCCTTCTTCATGTATTATTGTCACTTTAGGCCTCTCAGAGCGTAACTAAGATTTATTTTTGTCAGTTTCTTCAGCCCTAGCGAGCGAGCGCTGCATAGCGCCCAGATAATTCTGCAATTTTTTTGTAATATTTCGAAGAGAAATCTTTTCCTTTCTCACAATAACTGTCTGAGCATGAGTTTCTACGCTTTATTCAGTTCTTTTTAGCTTCATTGTATATAAATTTTGAAAAAATATGTATTTTTTTAATTTTGTTAATTTTCACTATGTAAAATCAATTTGACTAGTTGGAAAAATGTAAAAAAGCCTTATAATGCTTTATATCACTTTATGTACTAAAATTGTTTGCCATACAATTATATTATGCTGAATTAAACACTAACAATAAACAAAAAATTGGCAACAAACAAAATTCAAAATAGTCAATTATGACAAACGTGCACATAATAAGAACAACAATGATAATTTCTTAACAAAATAGTCAAATCTAGTTTAAAGGGATAGTTTCTTACTATTAACCACCTTAGAAAACTAGAAAAAAAGAAAATATTGCATTTTTAGCTGGTGTATTCAAACTTTTGAGCGGTAGTGTAAATGTAATTTTTTTGTTGGTTTTTTTATAAATGTCAATTAACTGAACTATTTCCATTATATAGTTGTTCTTCAGTGATGTCAGGTTCTTTATGTTGCTTAGCACGCTCTTAGAATCGCTGATTATTATAATGTGTTGATAGTTGGAGGTGACGTAGTCCTCAAGGGCTTTTTTTATAGCTATGGTTTCAGCTGAGAATATGGACATATGTTGATTTATTCTTCTCTGAACTGAGGTTTGGCTACCATATTCATGGTATGCTATTCCCGTGCTGCCATCTATGGATTTCGAGCCGTCAGTAAATATTTTGACAGCATGAGGCCACTTTTCTAGGATAATATGCATAAATAGTAAAGGATTTTCTTCCGCCTCTTTAAAAATGTCTAGTAACACATCTGTTTTTGTGTGTAAGATATTGGGGTTTTTGATCTGTGGAGACTTACAAGTCTACAAAGATCTAAAACAATCTACAAAGATCTACAAAGATCTCTGAAGATCATTGTAACGTTGAAAATTAATGATTTTCCAACGTTGAAAATTCATGAATTTTCAACGTTTTAATCTCTATCACTAATCCAAGTAAATTAGATATTTTAGAAGAAAATAATCATAAAGTTTTGATATTTTGTCCACGTACTCTCAGAAGGGTTCGGATTAAGAGCCCGAAAAGTTCTCACCTAAATCGTGGATGGAACATCCCTTTTCATGTGAAAAACTACCCCCGGAGTGGATTTTATTCCAGTTTTTCCCATTTTTCAACCGAACTACTGCTCGGAGAAAAAAATATTAAATAAATTAAGGATTAAACATAAAATTTTCGTAAAAATGTCTTATGCACTATTCGGCTAATCCTCACGATCTACAATCATGAATGTGTGTTGTGATTCAAAAAACTACATTAAATCAAAGAAAAAAAGTATTATTTTAAATATTTTTTTTTGCCAGTAAATTATTTTATTTTATAAAAGTAAAAACATAGCATCATTAAATAAGGTTTCGACTTGACTTGACAGAAATTTTAGAAAAAAAATTAATAATTATAAAAGTAATGGCTGTTTGTGTTGATCCAGTTCCAACCGAAGCTCCTTGCGGTGACCATCACTTATCCTTGGAGATTCATCCAAATTCAACCGGACAAAAAAAATAAGTTTTATTAATAGAGATAATCTAGTGCCTGATCGAAGCTTTTTTTTTCTTTCTTAAATTAACAAAATGGCAGCCTCAGGAAATTTTTTTCAAAATTTTCGGGAAAAAAACCAACAGTTAATTGTTTATAACAAATCGAAATTTAAAGAAAAATAAAAATCCTTCGCTCAGGCACTAGTTTTTCATGTTTTCAAAAAGCTGTATAAATTTCATTAAAATCTACCGAGCCGTTTTCGAGCTACAGTGGTCACCAGTTCAAAAAACATAGTTTTGAGAAAAACGCATTTAAAGTTTTACACTCAATTTACGTAAAGTAATACGTCGTTGTTGCAGCTTCCATAAATGCAAAAAAAGAAAATCGATTTCTTGAAAATTCTGACTACACCTAACCCCTTAATTTATATTTCGTTTTTCACAAATTTCTTATCAGAAAAATTTAGTGATAATGACGTCACAGTATATATAATGAGCTGTCAAGCAGACCTTGTATTATTAAATCATGCTCTACAACGATCTTTAGAGATTTTTGTAGATTCTTTTAGATAGCTGTAGATCATTGTAGATCTTTGCAAGTCTCCATAGATCAAAAATCAGTGAAAAATATTATGTTGTCTCAAAATGAAGATCTGTCGAGATCTGAGTAGATCTCTGCAGATCTACAATTTTTTTCCGGGTTGCCACTTACTATCTGGGATGTATAGTGAAAAATTTGAGTTCTTTAGGTTTCTTTTTTTCCGTGTACTTTAATTGACACGAATCTTTTTATTAAACTTTTCACACAATCTGGCTTATAACTGTTGTCAAGAAAAAAACAACAAATAAAACATATTTAAAAAGAGAAAACGTCGATAATAACATGAATACATACTATGATATGTACATATGGTGACCATTTTCTAAATTATAAGGTTTTATTGTGTCAGGTACATCCATGGACGTAGCCAGGCATGGGCAGGGGAGGGCGCTTGCCCCTCTCCCTCTAGCTTGTGAACGAAAAGTAACAAGTGAATCAGTCTATGGCTAAACAGTTTTTTTTAATTGCTCAATTTTTGTTGACATTAATGCCCATTTATCAAAGTCATACTAACATATTTCCAAACCCGAGATGCCAAAATTCGGGGCCAAATGAAAAGAATTTTTATCAAACAAAAAATATTAATAAAACGTATTAGGGTTGGTTTACCATAATAATTTGAGAGGTATTTTTTGCTCTTCAACACTCACAAACTTTTAACTACAGTCTGTTTGACCCTCCCTCGGGGTTCTAGTCGAAACACGCCAACTAAATCGGTTTAAAAAAAATTGCTCCCCCCCCCTCTGAAAAAAATCCTAGCTACGCCCATGGATACATCTATAACTTACTGCAACTTTTAACAATTGAATTTAAATACGTTTTTTGCGGTTTAATCCAAGAATGCTTTGAAACATCTTCGATGTTGACGTCATTATTTTCAAAAAAAGCAAAAATTGATTTTTTTATAGTACGAGAGTCAGGTAAGTCTCGTCTCGTTTCAGTCTCTTCTCGTTCAAATTTAAGAGTTGTGATCTCGTTTCAAAAATCTATTATATGTATGTAGTATCATTTAGAGCTCTAATATGTATTCATAACTTTTTTGATATTACTGAAAATTTTTAGATGAAATAGTTATACAAAAAAGTTGAAAAATAAAATACAAAAAAATTAATTCACTACCTGCTTTCGAGAATTGAAAAAAAACTTTTTAAAATCAATTTATTTTTTAATTCAAATATAATGAACTGACAATATAATCAAAATAAAAAAAATGCGGAAAATCTTCAGTAAATAAATGTGTTGTGTTATTGAAGTAATTTATGCATAGAAATAGACTTATAATATTTAAGTTGTTTATATTTTCATACTTATTTATCCATATGACCTTATACTTTTTAAACCGAGCATATTTCGTAATAAAACTCACATTATTATTTTTAAGTTAAATAAATATTTTTTATATGTTGATATAAATAATTTCAGTAAGGACATAGGTAAATGTTTATTTGTATACATGTACGTCTGTCTGTATGAAAGTATTTATATATTGCAACTGAAAAAATCTTCTGTATTTCTGAAAGTCCCGTTAAAAAATATTTTATACAACATTTTAGGTCTCTAATTTTAACAGCTCAACCGAATATGGGATTCAATTGTAATTTACTTGAAGCTATTTTCTCTGTTTTCATATTGTATTCCATCGAAAAGTGTATATCAATTAAAAATAGGCTTACAAAAAATTCAGATTTAGAATTACTAAATATTAAATAAAATATGTACCTATATGCTACCTTAAAACATCAACGAAGTTGAGTTTTAGAAGATAAAAGATAATTAATACAAAAAATATCATATATGGGTCAGTCCGCGGTAATCGATACCAGATAGTTAAAAAAATATTTTATGAAAATGAATACTAAAATATAAAATTAACAGGCTATTTAACATCAATTTTCATAAACCAAAAGAAAATTTAAAAAATTTTAATTAATTTTCAAAATATTACAAAAAATTTAATTTTTTTTTCGAAAAAGACAACAAATAATGTGAAATCGCAATAACTTACTTGACAATAAGTGACGCTCGTGGCAAACTATTAAAAGTCTTTGACAATTACATATCAAACGTGACGTTTGACCGAATTAAAAAAAAATTACCCTCACCAACAATAATGACTAAGGGTAACCGCATTTATTATAAATTTAATGAGTCTATTGATGTATTTGATAAATAATTGTTCTACGTATTAGTTCATAATATCAATAAGCAATTAAATACACAAATAGTACTCTTATTGTATCCTTTTATTCAACGTGTCACGACCGTCACAATTTTCTGTCACAACCGTCACAATGTTTATTGGGTAATAACCAGTTAAATAGATTACGTATTTACCTGATGCTCTTGTGTAACTAAAAAATAATTTATTCGTAACATATTAAAATATGATTATTATAAAGTAACTTCAATATTTTCGCAAAACTTTCGGGTTTTTGGATAGAGGTTGCAAAACTTGCAATAGTTGGCGTCACAACCATCACATAGCTTTGAACGCTGACAATTTTTTGTAAAATAACTGAAGACATTTTATTCTTTCAATATACATGTATTGCATTAAGATCTACAGAAAAAAGGTTAAATCATGTTATTTACTAGTATTATTTAGAAATTATGAACTCCAATCCGAGTTGAAATGTCACGACCGTCACCGCGGACTGACCCATATGTTCTTCATAGGGCTGGCGAATAATTAGTATTAGTCTATCATGACGAATTTTAAATATCTATTCTATAATTTCCATATTTAAAAAAATAAAATAAAAAATATGTTTCTATATTTAGTCAGTCCTTACTAATTTCATGCAATCAAATTCAAAAGATGGTAAATCACGTTACATTTTAAACTTGGCCTTCCCATGTATACCCCCAGTCCCTACATTGCGTTATAAATAAATAGAGAGAGGGGAGGCTGAAGATTTTGTGTGATATTGGTACCATGGTTTGTAGTTTGGAAAATCATTTTTTTGGGTTGTTTCAGTTTGCGTCACGCTTTAAAATATGTTTTAATTATTATCATGAGTTAATTAACCTTTAAAGCAGCGGTTCTTAAACTTATGTGGTCTAGGGACCCCCTTTTTTAACAATTATTTTTCAGAGATAGAAAAACAAAGAAGGACATTAGATACTAATTAATCACTGGTAAATAGAAATGTAAAAATACTTTAATTAATGCCAAACATGTTTCACGGACCCCCGACAAAAGTTAAGCGGTCCCTAGTTTAAGAACCACTGTTTTAAAGAAATATCAGTAATAAGTGCTATTTTTGTATTCAGGCTAATAGATAGATAGGTACTTATTTGAGTTGATTGCCTGTAAGTATTCCCAAGATGAATTATTCAATAATTATAGGTACATCATTGTTTCTTTTTTATAGCAATTTATAGTAAATTATTTATATATGTGCTGGGTCAATATTACTTTGCTATTGATTGAAAATTATCGAATACTGTAATAGTGTAATACATTTACAAATTAAACAGCAGGGTCGTAGGGTAAAAAAAAGAAAATCAGCTCCCCTCCCTAAATTTTGAAAAACGTTTAAGGACAAAAGTTTTTCTTGACATAGTGAGAAATGTTTTTTATCGATAACTTTTTCTCTAAAATCAATGGTTCAGTAGTTATAAGGAAATAAACAATTAAATTGTTTATAACAATTGATCGTACTAGAATTTTTTAATATTAATAATTTTGGCTCAATCTACACCTAGTTCTCAATGTTTATGAATCTTTTCAAATTATTCTGAGCGATTATTTTGGTGTTAAAATAGGGAAGGGGGGAATTTTTCAGCGTTTTTCCTGAAAAAATTAAAAAATACAATTCGTTCATTTGACGACGCCCTTGAATTTTTTTCCATTTCCCAATTTACCCCCTGAAATTAACCCCCATAATCAAAATTCAATTTTTTATATACTTCACGTCTATATTTTATTAGGCTACCACCCTTTTTCTCTCTGCTAAATTATAAGTTTTTACGTCGAATAGTTTCGGAGAAAATCACTTCAGACACACAGACAGACGGACGGATGGACACCGAAGTGTTTCGTTTGGCATAGAGCACTAAAAATATTTAAAAAAACCTTATTAAAAGATTCTCCCCTTCATTTTCTTAACCCATTTGTACCCACCGTACTCATTCGAGTACAGAAAATTCTACATCGATTTTAATGAAATCTGTGTAAAGTAATTTGAAATATTTGATTTCGATCGATTATTGTATCTTAAATAAATTGATAATAAATTTCGCATTTCATGTTTGAAAAATCCGAGAATATAATAATTGATCAAATTATTTCATCTGATATTGACAAAAAAAGATCGCGGGAACAAATGGGTTCTTAAATAAACCATAATATTGAAGGTCTAATTTAGTTCTTGTGCGAAAAAAGAGGGAAATTTGAACATTTTGAAAAAAAAAACAAAAAATTCCAAAAATGTGCTGTGTCACTTCAGCAATATAATAACACTCTATAATTACTATAAAGTTAATGTCATACAATTAAAAATAAAAACCTGTTCAATGTAACTAGCTCGAAAAAAATAAACATATTGTGAATGTGATGTAACGTCTTCGTATTTCAGGAAACGATAAAAACTCGTTTTAATTATGTATGTGTAATTATTTGTCACTTGTTGATTCAATAACCGAAAAAATGTTATTATGTATTAGTTATTTATTATTATTGAGGTAAAGTGGGGGCAAGGATAACATGAAATCAAATTGCTTGAAGGATGGTAAACTTGGAGACATATATTTATTTATAACATTAAAGTCTAATTCCGTTTGATTCTTCCGTGGTGGTGGATTAGTTAACAGGGTTGAACAATTTATTAGATTTATGTATGTCCGGTATTATAAATTTAAGGGACTAGCAAATTTGCAAGCTTGATAGCTCTCTTAAATGAGATATCAAACTTATGTGACAGTTCTCTTGGAGTTTTGTGATGACTTTGACAACTTTCGCGCAAGCGTTGTATGTAAACACCAATGGTATTAAAACAGTGGTACTATTATGAAAATTATTTTATACAGTCAGAGTCGCCAACTGTGTTACAATACGTTGGAGTATCGCTGCTCTAAATTCCATAGCTATTTCATAGATACTATAACAAAATTAATAACTTCATTTATGAGTGCTAGCAAGCTTGCAAATTTGCTAGGCCCTTTATAATACCGGACATTAATCTATACACAAAAAAAAACTCAATCTTATTGAAAATTTGAGATGGAAAAATGCTTAATAAATTTATTTTGTTAATATAACAATATTTTCTCAATATAATAATAAAAAAACATCTTATTAAGGATATTTATTAATTTGAAAAATATAATCTAAAAATCTTTTCATTTGTCAAATTAATAAATAATTTATTACACCAACTAACAAAACTCAAACTGATTAAACATAATGGTTGTATTAAATAAATATTTATTAGTGTGAATATTTTTTACACCACCCAACTAGTGAAAGTGCAATTTTCGATATGGTAAATTCAGTGATATCATTTATAATTTTTTTTGTATTTAAAATATGTTTTCAATACGAAATAAAAATTTTACCGTGATAAGAACATTGTTAGTAATAATATACATTTATCAATAAGATAAACGTGGATATTTCCATATTGGTAAAACATTATCATATTAACAAAACAACCTATATCGGAGCCAAATCGATTTTTTAACACATAGACATTTTTCTGTGTACCTACTCTACTAATATTTAAAATGCGAAAGTGCCTCTGTCTGTTTGTCTGTTACTTTTTTACGGATAAACCGATCTTGATGAAATTTGACAGGGAGACAGCTTACATCCTGATCGCGCGATAGGTTATAGTTTGGGGGCCGATGATTTATGTTTTCTAGATTTTAAAAATATAAAGGGGTCTATAAAGAAAATAATTCTTTTAATAAAGGTCGATGTAGGAAAAAGGTTGGGAACCTCTGTTCTAAACAGTGGCGGATTGAGGAAAATAGTGGTCCGGGGCAGAATATTAGTTATGAACCCTTCCCCCGGTGGCATATTATGAAATATTGTTCTTTTTTTATACCTTTATTAAAAAAAATCTTTCATTAATTATTACATTCATTTTTTGAATTTTTTTACTATCAATTTTCCTTAATACAGGCCTGCTGTATATCACTTATCATATAGCCTAGACTAATTCTAGAGTATTAAGGTTTCGTACAGTGAAAGTTTCATCAAAATCGGTTCAGTAATTTTCGTGTCAAACCGAAAAAAAGAAAACAAATACATATTATATAAATAAATTTAAAATAAAATAGCAGGAAAGTATCAAATTAAATTGAAAATTTTAGATAAATACCGACTTATTTTCTAATATTTAATAATGTATCGTTAATGAATAATTTAGTATAACGCTTATATACAAACTACATATAAAACTCAAGGTCCCTCCTCCATAATCGTACTTGAAATTTCATACTCAGTGTCATAATCATGAAGTATTGCATTGAAATTAATTGTTAAATCACATACCAATAAAATTATGCAATATGCAGTGGCGTTACTAGGGCTTCTTGTGTTTCCAATTTTACTACCCTGTAGCTCCGCCACTGGTCATAAGTAATATGTGCAGATATAAATAATAAATTACCATTTTATAATTTCCGTACTTACTTTAGAATTAAGTTTTAACAATATAATAAGCAAATAAATTATAGTATAATTATAATGGAATGCAGTGCCGTAGACATATTTTCTTATTTGGGGGGAGGGGGGGGGGTATATTAACAACATTATTATAACCCTGGTCGATTTTTTCTGTATTCGGAGGCTGCTTAGATCTAATTTTGTATGTAGCTTAAATACCGGGTGGCCCAAGTAAAACGAAACGGGCGCGCTTTTTCATTTAAAATACGATTATGAAAAAAAGTCGAACACGTCGATTTTGCTTTCAAGGACGACATCTTTTATTATACAATTTTTGCAAGAATCTTTTCAACCCTCAACACTATAACCACAACCCTGAATTTTTTATTTATTTTTTTCAAATCTGTTTAGTTTTAGTCAAGTTATTTACATTTTGAATTCCATAAATGCAGTGATTTTCTGATCAAAAAACAGATATTTACAACTAAAATTCAAAACAAAGTAGGCTTATTTTCTTATCAAATAGTTCAAAAACATCCAATTTGGACATTTATTGAATTAATTGTAAGTTTTGGATGTTGGTAAATTTTTTTAAATTATTTGATAAGAAAATAAGCCTATATTTTGTTTTGAATTTTAGTTGTTTGTTTTGTTGATCAAAAAATCAATATATTCATGGAACAAATGTAAATAACTTGACTTAAAACTAAACAGATTTAAAAAAAAATCCAAAAAACACCGTATTTAGAATGAAAAAAACTTTCAAATCACTTGCCCTATCATGCTATTTAAAATTTTAAGGGTTGTGCTCATAGCGCTGATGGTTGAAAAGATTCTTGCAAAAATTTTATAGCAAAAGATGTCCCCCTTGAAAACAAAATCGACGTGTTCGAGCTTTTTTTCAAAATCTTATTTTAAATGACCTAAAGTGCGCCCGTTTCGTTTTACTTGGGCCCCCCCTGTATGTATGTACACTCAGCGTTCTATAAGACGTCGGCATCTAAAAACTTGGGGGGCTGGAGGTTGAAGTCCTTCCCTGGCAATGACCCGGAATCGTAACAATATTTATATATTAATGTATGGAAATTAACATCACATGTTTTTTTAATATTCGACGGATTTAATATTTTATTAATATCGATTAAGTGATAAATTTTGATATAATATTTTTTATATCTAATATAATTAATAAGTACATTTTTTTCGATGTACAAAGTTTTAATAAATTTATAGTGAAATTAAAGATAACCCCATAAAAATTGGTTGAAAATTAGCTTAAAGAGAAATTCTGTGCAAAATTTTGTCGTTATGCGACAGTAATAAATAAATATTGTTCTATGATGTGATAAAAATATGTACATGTTTTAAAAAGTGATCAGCTTTAAATCGGAAGCATTTCTAACAAAAACTTTCATTTATTTCTTACGCCATTTCAGAATTACATGTTTCTTTAACTCTTGAGAAATGTGCTGAGTCAATTATTTATAAGAAAACTCTTTAAAACATAATATCTATTACGGTTTTGTAATCATGACTTTCAATAACGCGATATATAAATATGATATCTATCAAAATCTTTTTAAGAATTTTGGCTGTCTAAATAGATTACATAATATCAAAGGGTCGTTGAATATCGAACATTAATGGAACATAAAAGAGCTAGCAAACACACTCAAAATGAGGTATCATATTATATAACAGTTCTCTTTGAGTTTCATGAAGACTCTGACAAGTTTCACGCACGTGTTGTATGTAAACACCAACAACGGTATTAAAACAGTGGTGATATTATAATAATTATTTTATACGGTCAGAGTCGCCAACTGTATTACAATACGTTGAAGTATTACTGCTCTAAATGCCATAGAAAATCCATAGATACTATTACAAAATTAATACCTCATTTGAGAGTGCTTGCTAGCTAGCAAATTTTGTTAACTCCTTTATGATATCGGACATTACAGTAATTTTCGTATCGAGTTAGTATTTGTATTATAAAATTGGCACTTTATTTTGAAAATAACACCAGCCGCAATTAATTTATTATATGGTATAGTCATAACTAATTCTAGGGTCTTAGCCTTTCGGACTGTAAAAGTCCCATTATAATCAGTTCGGTAGTTTTTAAATCAATTCTTTAAATTTATTATTAAATATTAATTATAACTTTTCCTGGATACGGGCCTGCCCTAGTTCATTTAGAGTCTTAATTATTATAAACGTGAAAGTCCCAGTAAAATCGGTTCAGTAATGTATTATAAAAAATAAATCATAATTTTCTTAGATATGGGCTTGCTCTAATTCATTTTTCTTACAGTCATGACTAATTATTATCGAATCTTATGCTTTTGAACAGTGAAGGTTTCATTAAAATCGGTCCAACAGTTTTTGTATCTATGTATTTGGAATAAACAAACCGATAAGAAATTTCTCTGTACTCTTTCTGTCCTATATTTTAACCTATCTCTCGATTTAAAGGGTAAAATATTTCTACAAATATATACTGTATAAATTGAAACCAAGTAATATAAGGTTATATTTTTTAATTATCAAAAAAAAATTCAATTTGTTTGAGCTTAATTAATGCGTTTAAATATTATGATGTATTGATTCTTTTTAAATAAATATTTAACGCCTCATTTTGTTTGACTTCCTCTGCAAATGTCGAAATATTCAAGTTATAAGTTACACATATGAGCATACGTTACGAAATAAATATGTATTTAAGTTGGGGGATATTATATGTATGTATGTATATATATGCACACTTATGTATATATGTATGTACTCTTACATATGTATGTATTTATACTTATCTAAAATTTAAATAAAATACACTGCTCATGGTTTATATCAGTGAATACCAAACTGTGTTACGTATTACGTATATGCATAAACAAATATAGAATTACACTCACCACTCTACAATACGACGGCATCGGTAATTCAAACGTTCTACCGAACGACGGCTAGAGGGGCACCCATCTTTAAAGTTAATAGACATTACTATAACTTTGATAAGAAATATTGTTGTGATAAAATTAATAATTGCCGAGATATTTGCCAAAAACTATTTTTGTTAACTTTTGACCTCTTGTCAAATTTTAGGCTCCAGTTATATCATTAAGGACTTCTGATATTTTGTTTATAATGTCAAAAACATGCTTCATACAAAAATTCAATTGGGTGGTAATTTTTATTCAGATTATGAGCAATCGAAGATATATGCACATATTTTGATTCGCGCATATGAGGAAAATGTTATACATCTCAGTATATTCATAACTCAAAGAATAATTAAGATTTAAAAAATATCTATTGGGGAACCTGTAGGATAAAATAAGTACTTCAAAAATTTCTTTGGATTTTTTTTTTCTAAATTATTCTTTGAGTAATGAATATCCTAAGATGTATAACATTTTCCTCATATACGTGAATCAAAATAAGTGCATATATCTTTGATTGCTCATAATTTAAATAATAATTGAATTAAGAAAAATTCCAATGCATTTCATAAAGCACATACCATATCTTATGGATTAATCAATAGAATTTGGGTTTACCTCAACTCGAAGGTTGTCAAAAATTAATGTGATTTTTTCATAATTATTGTGTTTTTTGTTTATCTTTAAACCGTTATATCTTTCTTAATTTTTAAGTTTTTGTAATTTTACTGATACCAACGTAAAGAGAATTTAATTTAGATACGAAAAATATAAATATCCTTTAAAATTGATGTATCAGTGAAAAAGCAGCGCGAATTATAAACGGGAACCGAGACAAAAATTGAGTTATGCATGCTTCGTACATAAATAGGTCAGATTGTAACGGCCGTATCTCGGTAAATTTTTATTGTATTGGAATGAAATAAAAAACAAATTAAAGGTCTAACGCAAAGCTACAAAAAACATCCAAAATATTTTTTAATAAAATAAGCCATCTTGATGTTCTTTATGAAAAAACACATTTTCACCCCCTACCAAACTACCCCTGCACCCCTTAGTCAACTACGCTCAATTGTTTCTTAATGTTTAGGTATAAAACTACGTATGTACCAATTTTCGTTGATAAAGGAATTTTTGTGTTAAAAAAATCTATTTTTACTGTACTATTCTTGCGACAACAAATCCACCTGTAATGTGTTAATATGTAGATACCAACTATTAATCAGTGTGTTTTACACATTGATACATCAGACGGCATTCTTCATTGTTATTACGTAACAAGTGAAAGTTAAGAAACCAGTCTGTGCATGTGTGTGTGTGTGTGTGTGTGTGTGTGACGTAACACATACGCACATTACGTGAGTGTGAGTGTTGGCCAGGACTATCGACATAGAATCTAGACTTATATGTATAAACTTTTATTTCGTATTTAATATTTAACGAAACCATGAATAAGCATATTTGAGCTAACAATTCTTAATTTTAAAAATGGCTGTATTTAGGATACATGTCCTTGCGGTTATGTTTGTTTCATTCTGATCTGGCAGGCATAGTAGCAACTTCCATTCCTGGATTGTGTCGTTAAATATATTAATATACAATAAGAAATCCATATTTGAAGGTTGGCCCAATCTTGGGAAAAGAATATGTGATCGAAGCTCGGTATCTATAGGTTGGCCTAAACAGGAACGTGGTACAGTAGTAGCGTGGGGAGGGTTGGGGACAAAACCCCCCGAAATGTTCAGTGTTCTAAAAAAACATATGTTTTGAGAAAACATCAGTTCAAAATACCTTCCAAAATTTAACACATATGTAAATATCCCCCCTGAAAAGTCTTACCCCCCAAATTTTTTTCTTACTACACCACTGACGTGGGACCAATATCAAAAATCAAACTTGGTAACCCAATATTAGGCCAAGACATGCGGGGATGTTAAGAATGTCCTCAGATACTCTACCCGAGCCTACCCTATAGCAATGTATGTTTTAAAATTCTATTTCTCATTAAAGCAGTAGTTCTTAAGCTATTTCGACTAGCGGCACCCTTTTTGCTTTTCTCATGACACTCTTCCTTAAGTCAAAGCATGATTAACTTGTAATATAATAAACAAGTCAAATAACTGCATTATTAAACAAATTCATTAATTTATTATTAAATAAATGTGTGAGCCCCTTTAAAAACCATTGAGAACCACTGTGTTTTAAAGTAATAACTTTTCATCGAAATAATGAGTTATGGCGTTTGATTGAATTCAACCATAAAATACAATACATAATTTCTATTTACACCACATTCATTTTCTGTAAGACATATTTATTGTTATTTTGAAAACATATGCGTCAGTTAAAGTTAAATAATAATTACTTCATGTCAATCAGTGCGTGACAGTTTATATGAATCTTCAATTATATAAAAGTGTATTTGTACATTTGACATTTACAATGGGTAGTAAAAATATATGGAAGAGACTAATAAGTAATTCAGGAATAAAATTGATTAATCCTTTAACTACAGTTATATTTCAAAAAAGCTAGTCTGTGGAACGCAAAAAAATTGAACTCAGTACATTTTTTTTAATAAAATTTAATAAAAATAGTATAATTGTATATGTATTTTGCTTACTGTGGTTCTAAACAGGCCCCTCTTTCCCACTGGGCACTCTGGGCACGTGCCCAGGGCCCCGCGATTGATAGGGGCCCCATATCACGAAATAATAACCGATATTTATTACCGAAAAACATACGATATTTATTTTGAAAAAAATCAAACGATAATGACATTAATGACTAACTACAATACCTACTTGCTTATTAGTTTTTGCATGCGCGAAGCCCCTCTACTCTCGCCCGAAAATCAGGCTTTTCGTTTTCAGCATGTTTAGGATTTTAAATATATAAAAATACATTGAGTGGCCAGTTTCTGGAAAACCGGGAAAGTCAGGAAATTTTGCTAGACAGGGAATTTTCTGTAAAAATGCAAAACCCACACCACGTCAAGAAATTTTCCGCAAATATTTTTAAACAATTATCTATTTAAATTAAAAAAAAAACATGCAGAATTTTCAAAAAAGTTCTATTGTCAACAAATAATTCTGTTTTGTCACGTGATCTATTTTTAGTACTTTAATCAATCAGAAGTGTATAGGTAATAGGTACCACACTTCATGCAATTTGTTCAATCGTTGAATATATTAATGGTTTTTAACAGTGGTGATATTAATTTATTATGTGATTTGTTATTGAAGATATTATTTTTATTAAAAATAATTTCTTGAAATTTGATTTATTTTACGTATACACGTACCCTCTGCACATTAATTAAGGGGATACTTAAAAAATGGCCTGTTTTCAAGTTTGTAAATTGGTCAAAAATTTACTAATTTGAAATCTTTTTTTTCTGGAATGATGGAAATTTACTCTACTTTATGATGGTGCATTTCGTTCCTCAACATTTTTCCCGTTTTAACGTTTTTATGTAATAAAAAATGCGTATCTTACACGTCACGGAGTACATTTATGTAGAAAATTTAATTTTAAAATAATCATTTTGTAGAGAATTTTGGTACCTTAAAATCAGTATTTTGAAAAAAAATGCAACAAAATTCGCAATGGTATTAAAGTTCTTTTTTAAAGTTCCGTAAACTTTAATATATTGTGTAAAATATGCTTAAAAATTTTTTTTTTAATAAAAAACGGAAAAACGTAAAAATTCACCTGGAATCCCGGGAAAAGTCAGGGAAATTTGTTGTAGAGAAATACTGGCCACCCGTTTAATGGTGTACTAATTACCTACAATGTTTTAAAAAAATCATCAGTAAACTAGTTTTTCATATTCTTAATTTTTGAAGTGAAAACTTCTTCAGCTCTGTCAAGGTCATAGGGGCCCCATTGTCCTAATGTGCCCAGGGCCCCCAATAGGTTAAAGACGGCCCTGGTTCTAAATGACATCCCACGTTCATATCTTATACTAACAAATAACATCGTCAATAGGCGGCACCCGTTCCCAGTTTAAACTATTAGATGGCTTATTGACGATACCCGTACCTCACGAAAGTTTCATTGCGTCGTCTATTGACGACACCCGTAAATAAATAAATAAATAAATAAATAAAAATTTTACCTGCTTTAATGGCAACTTACACACATGTTTTTTTTGTGTGTATACCTATTGTACAGTACTTTTCGAATGATGTAAGTTTCATTCACAATTTTCGATGTTCACCTATTAAGGGGTATGAACAGTGTAAACGTCAGAATTTTATGTGTTTTTTGTTTATTTTATAAAAAGAAATCGGTTTGATGGATTCGTATCAAACTTTGTACACATCTTTAGTACATTAATAAGTACTTATTTTTTTATTGGTATATTTTTGCATAATGGTCCTTTGAAAATAGTGGCGTTGACAGCAATTCGTTCAAATGGATCATCTAAAGACAAAAAACGAAAAAGATTGTTAAAACGTAGGGGATTTTCAACAAATGGCAACCATTTAAAAAAAATCAAAATTTTCGCGAAATTTTCAATAGAAAATTGTTTATATAAAAAAAGATAAAAAACGGTTACGCCCGGCTGAAGAGGCACGTTTCTTCTACAAAATCTGTTTTGAATCAAATCGATCGGACTAAAACTGTCTTACAAGGGAACATTTTCAAATCGAAAATTCGTATCGAGTTTAAACTTTGTATATAGTTAGGGGAGGTCAAGATAAATAAGAAAAAAATATCTTAGCTCAAACGGTAAAACGGTTTAAGGGGGTGAAAATGTGCAAAATAATCATATTTTTTCAAATAACTCTGAAACTAATGAAAATTTAAAAAAATCTATAATACAAAATTTTCATGATTTTGTATGCTCTTTCGAATGGCGATAGTCAAAAGTTCGAAAAATGAAACCTATGAAATGTTGGTGGGAAGTGAGGGTTAACGATTTAATTTTTTCGTATTTTAACTATCGCCATTCGGAAAAAAAAAATCATGAAAATTTTTATTGTAGATTTTTTTAAATTTTCATTAGTTTTAGAGTTTTTTGAGAAAATATGAATATTTTGCACATTTTTATAGGGGTGTTTCACCCCCTTAACCCGTTTTACCGCAGATAAGATATTTTTTTCGTACTTATCTTGACGTCCTCTAACTATATTTTTTCCTCTTTTTTTGACTAATTTCAAGTTGACTTTGTTATTTGTTAGCTTATAATTAGCTTATTATTTTGTAAAATTTAGTTTATTTTATTTTATTTTAGCTTATATATAGCTTATAATTTTATTTAAAAAATAAAATTGTTCGATGTAAGAAGGCAGAAATGTAAAAACGAGTTAAATTTTGATAATATTATGTATTTCTTAAGCCTTGGCATCTTAAAACTTGCGCGCCGCGTTAGTTATTTATCTACTATACAATCATTAAAAAAATTAAAATATAATTTTAAATAAACAAATTTTTTATCAATTTTCAAACAGTTATATTTCCGCGAAAAATGATTGGATTTGCATGATCTACAGCTCATTCGAAAGCTTGTATTATCTAGTTTTTGAATCATGAGCCCAATTATTTTTATTATCCCCTGCTGCTCTGGGCCAAGGGTTAAAACAGTTCGAAATTTTTTTAAAAAACCTTGATCCATTATATTTTAATCATTTTTCGCAGAGATACAAAATAATATTAAAAAATAAGTTTTTGAAGGGAACATAACACTTTTCTAAATGATGTTATGCAATTTTTTTTTTTTTCAATAATTGTTATTGTACTCTACAGACACTCCCAAAGTCCTTAAATCTTTTCAAAACAACTTTGTTTCACGCTTGGTGTGGAATAGTGGAGTATAATAAATTTTTATTTAGCTTATTTTCAAAAACTAGAAAGTATTAGCTTCAAAAAAGCCCTAGTTCATTAAAATTGAATCATTTTTGGCGGATTTACGGTAGTTTGAAAATGTTCTGTTTCTTATTGTTTTTCAACGCTAAAGAAGATGGAAAAAATACCCTTTAATTAAATCATAAACATTTAACAGCTGTGAACAACAACAGAAGAAATAAAACAGGCAAGTGCATGTTGGGCACGCACATGATAGGGTTCCGTAGTCATTCTCACTACGATTTATAAAAAAAGAGTTATTTCAAAATTTTCGAGACTGAAGGGTTAAAATCATAAAGTCATTGGACTTTTATTATTAGATTTTAGGAGACCTATCAAATGACACCCCACTCAATGGGGTAAATGAAAAAAAAAATTACGCTTCTCAGTCTATGAAAGAGGGGTCCAAAATATTTTTGACAATGTTCGTTATAATTTTCAGTGAAATTACTAATTAAAAGCTACATTCTGAATTTTTTTCAGATTTTTTGAATCAATAGTTTAGAAAATATGTAGAGGGGTGGGGACGCTCTGACAACGACATTAAAAAGCAAATATATCGTGACTGAAGGGTTAAAATCAAAAAGTTATTTGACATTTTTTATTGCATTTTAGGAGACCTATCAAATGACACCCCACTCAATGGGGTAAGTGGGAAAAAAAGTGAGTTCACTTTTCAGTCTATGAAAGGGGGGCCCAAAATATTTTTGACAATGTTCGTTATAATTTTCAGTGAAAGTACTAATTAAAATCTACATTCTTGAATTTTTTCAGATTTTTCGAATTGATAGTTTAGAAAATATAGGACGCTTTTATAACGACTTTGGAGGGAAAATACATCGTGATTGGAGGGTTAAAATCAAAAGGTTCTGTTACATTTTTTGTTGCATTTTAGGAGACCTTTTTAACGACACCTCGCTCAATGGGGTACGTGAAATATTTTTTTTGAAAACACTTTTCATTTTATGAAAGGGGGGTCAAAAAATTTTTTGTTTCCAAAAATCTTATCATTTCTGTTTTTGGGTCATTAATCTACGACTGTATACCAAATTTCATCTTATTATCTCAAAATTTTTGAAAACGGACGGACGGACATGGAGAAACTATAAGGGTTCCTAGTTTTCTACGGACCCCTAAAAATTGCGGCAACTTGCTATTCTAAATAATTTTTTGGGACACTATTAACTTAAAAAAACACGTTTGCTTTTAAGGTTTCGTTATTTTTGACAAAATACCGTTTTTTAACATGTTTTAAAAAACGAAAATCATGGGAGTGCGATCATTATTTCAGGATATACAGGAGTTTAAAGTCAAAATTGTCGTTTTTACTTCGACAGTAAATAACGCGGTCAAAAAAATCGTACAGGGACGATAAAAACAAATTTTCAAGATAAAAGAACAAGATTCCGAATGTTATTATTGAATTTCTGGTAAAAAAAAGTTTGCAAAAATTTTACGCTTTCAAAGTTTACAAAAACTTAAGAGATAACTTTTTCGAACTGTTTTAACCCTTGGCTCACAGCAGTAGGGGATGATAAAAATAATTGGGCTTTTGGTTTAAAAACTAGAAAACGCAAGCTTTCGAATGAGCTTTAGATCATGCAAATCCAATGATTTTTCGCGGAAATATAATTGTTTGAAATTGGTAAAAATTTTGCTTATTTAAAATTATCGTTTAATTTTTTTGATGAGTGTATGATATAAAATATGTAAAACGCCATGGCGTTCGACGAAGGTAAAATGCCACTTATATGAATCACATATACCTAATAGATTTGCAAAGTCGTAAAGCAAACGTTAGTTTTAAGATGCCAAGGCTTTATGGTTTCATATATCGTACACCTAGATCTAAAGGGAGCTAACTCAAAAATTGAGATTTTTTAGTTATGCACACCATCGAATTCCTTATCTCAATACCTACCGAAAAAAAAACAGATTTAAAAATTCCTACAATATCTTTCTTCTAGCTGCATATAAAAACCATAAATCTATATAGTGCACAATGTAATTGTAATCAGTTTTTCGCCTGTACTGAAAAAAGTGTTTTTTGAGTTAATACCTGTTTAGATCTAGGTGTGCGATATAATACCAAAAATTTGTTGTCTTTTAGGCTCTTTATATTTTCTGGAATGTTTTTTGTCCTTAATAATAAAAAATAATAGCGCAAAAACGTAAAAAAATATATTTCTAGATTAAACGTTAAAAAATATATCTATAGATAACCTATTCAAGAGCTAGAAAATTCCTCTTTTTGGTCTCTTTTTTCAAGAAAAAATTCCTCTTTTCCTCTTTTTTGGAAAAAAAAGATACTTTCATCCTTGTAATTATCATTTATTATACATTTATCAGTATAACCGGATTCAAATAAAAATTCATTATCTTGGTTTTTCCAAGTTTAAGTCAAAATATGTAACAAACAAAAATGTCATGGTTGGGCAATCACAGGAAGGTAGAATTAAGATTTTTGATTAAAGAAGAAGTATATTATTTAAGTTCATAGTGAATAATTAGGAAACTATTAAATTCGTTGAATTACTGGCTATGAATATTTAATTGTTTGTTCCATATCGTTGCATTGAAGATAAATATCTGTAAGAAAATTAAAATTTAAAATACGTATTAAAATTTAAGACGTATTTTTTCTGAATTCAGTAAAAGTAACAAACAAAAAAAAGTTATGGGGTGTGACCCTTAGGTCCACTCAACCAACTTCCCAACATGGCATAACTATCAATACTTGAATATTGATTGATTATTAGGGTGTAAAAATAGGTAGATATCAACAAAAAAAGGTTATTATATATAATTAAGACCTCTCAAAGTACCTACTCAGGTAGTAACAAAAAAACATTAGTTTTATTTAGCGGGGGCCCCCTTACACACATTCTGCCCCGAAGCCCCAGAACTTCTAGTTACGGCACTGAGTTTCTACTAAAAATAAATACTTTGAAATAAGAAAAAATACTTTGCACTTGACCTTAATTTGGACCTGTCAGATTTAAAAATTATATTTTAAAACGATTAAATATAGTTTTCTAATATCCTAATGTCAATAATATAATATAATCCACATTTTTAAAATATAAAAACTAATCCAATTTAAATTTAATTACATTTGTTTCCAAGGCAACGTGAATAGACAGACACACAGATGTCATTGAGAGAATGGTCGTACATATTTTGGTATCCAAATTTACATAATTCGTTATATGAATATTTGTTTTATTTGTTCACAAAACTAGTTTTGTGGTAAATGAACTTTGAAAATTTGAACTGCAAATATTTCTAGATAAACTGACTTTATACAAACAATAATTATTGGTACCTAATCTTATTTTTACTTATGATTTTAATCTGGAAATTTATTTTTTAATAAACACTAGCTCTTACCTGTGATTTCGTGGAATTTAGGTTAGTGAAAACAACACCCCGTGAAGTTAGGCTAGGTAAATCTAAATAATATAGACAAATTGTCTATACAAAAAAATTATAACCTGCCACACATTTATTTTTTTATCTAATAATTTTTTCGAGATATAAAGATGCTTATGTCCTTCCTCAGAATGCAAGCTATCTGCTTGACAAATTTCATCAAGATCGGTTCAGTGGCTTAGCCATGAAAATATAACAAACAGACAGATGAAAAATTATTACTATCGCATTTTAAATATTAGTATGGATGATGGTTCGTTTATTGTATGTTTGACTGTACATCTGCCATGAAAAGGTAACAAACAGACACACATGCAGAGTTACTTTTGCATTTATAGTATTAGTATGGATTATTTTTCTCTGCGTGTTTCAATGTTTTTCCAAAATGGACTTGTAACAAAAATCTTCAGTTGATAAATTGTTTATAATAAATTATAGATGTTCAATATTTTTGCATTTTTTGCACCTTATTAATACAAAAACAAAAATTTATAAATGAATCTAAGCCAGTTCTACCCTCTCCCTTGTCACACATTTTGGGAAAATTTTTGATAAATGTAGTATCAATTTGATATAACCAGTATTTAGAATTACCAAAAACACTATTCGCAGCTGGCTAGCTGATTGGATAAAAAGACAACATCAAAACCACTGGAATAATGTAGAAGGCCAAAACCACAGCAAAACTATGCTAAATAAACCATCCAGAAAATTAACGGATGAAATACTACAACTAAGTAGACAACAAATTAAGCTAGTGACAGGAATGATAACCGGTCACTGTAACCTACGGAAACACATGCAAACAATGGGAATCTATGATGAAGAACCCATCTGCAGACTGTCTAATGAAGAGGACGAAACAGCCTCCCATATTATATTCGACTGTGAAGCTCTTGCTCAATGGAGACATGCACTCCTAGCAGGAGACAACTATCGAGAAGCTCTAACAAGAGAAAACTTGGTGGAAAGGCTGTTAAACCTGATATATTTTATTCAAAATATTCGCCGTTATTTATGCAACATAATAAAAAATATATATTGGTCTTGACTTTATAAGACATCCTGTATATGTAATAATATGTATAGTCAAAATAATTGGTACAGTTTATTATAAGGGTTCTTAACGATTTAAATTGGTTTCAACAGGACTAAATAATTATTTATAATGATGTTATACAATAAAATTGAATAAAACAACAGGTTATTTCGAAATACGGAAATTATTAGTCGAGTATATATTAATCTCAATTATATTAACGATTACATAAAAGAAAGTAATATTGATACAGTATGACTAAATATAATTACTGTCGTATAGTAGAACTATAAAATAACTGGAAGGATAACAACCATAGGATCGAGAAAGATAGAAAACATACAGGCGATTTCTTTCCTACTATTCAAACTAAAAATGTTTTGGTAAAGAACAACATTCAAATTTAATTTTTAATTATTACTTCTGCAGTGGCGGATTAAGGGGGGAGGGGGGCTTCAAGGGGGGAGGGAGTGATGAATAGAAGTTGTAGAGAATATTATTATCTACAATTTATGTGCTACCTTTTTTTCGGTATAATTAACCCTTTTAAAGTTATTTGGATCTTTAGTATTATCAATATATTATTATGTAGAAATCTCGAAGTGATTTTGAAATATACACGAATATAAAAAGGTCATGTGGAGGCCACATTGGTTTATTAATTTCAAATCTTACGTTTTACTACTGTCAATTTAAAATCAATAAATATGTTTTTTCCATTTTTATTGATTTTTTATTTAAAATACATATCAAATAAAAAAATGATTATTTAAATAATGAAATCAATTTCCATTTTCTTCTTCTTCAGTTGGTGTTTTCTTCTTACAATTTGTAAAACAGCAGTACAGTAGTTTCTTCATATCTTGATTGTCTTGAGTGTTTATTTATTAATTTCATTATTTTATTGTTAGTATATTTTTGCAGTGTTTTCTATAATTTCTATTATTATTTTTTCTATATATTTATTTTTTGTTGACTGTTCTTTTGAATTCTTATATATATGTATGTCTATATATACATTTTATACATATAATGCGGACGCAAATTTAGGATTTTTTTGCCACTGTGTCTATCAGGGCAGGAAAAAAACAAACAGTACGGTAAAGTATGTACCTACTAGAGGTAGCCTTGCCGCTCGGCCGTGCGAACAAGCGTGCGAGAGAGAAAACGCAATAACGTTACATCCTTTCTCTCTCGCTCCGCAGCATCAGCACACGGAGCGAAAGAGAATGGATGTAGCGTTATTGCGTTTTCTCTCTCGCACGCTTGTTCGCACGGCCGAGCGGCAAGGCTACCTCTAGTAGGTACATGCTCTAAGGTTTGAATGGATAGTTAAATACATTTTTTAACATATTTTACTATGAATGAACAAATGACGTAGATAGATATTGCATTTCTGTGAAACATTTTTCACAAGCGGATGTTAAAGTGTTAAAAAATAAGTAAATATGTATTATTTATTTTATATGACTATAAACCCGACTCTAGCAACTTATTAAAATTCTAACTAGTTACACAGTACATGATTTGACAAATGATTGATAGTATAATCTTTTTAAACCGAGGTACACTCGACAAGTTAAAAGAAAGAATGATTTTAATGCGGTTTTCACCAATAGATAAATAATTGTTCAGATCAGGTTCTTGACTACTATTATTTGAATATTGCTGGTCATATGATATACATATGATATGACAATCGGTTATAACGACATCGAAGGGACCGGTCATATTGGTCGTAAAAAGCGGATAGTCGTAATAACCGGTAAATAGGCAATTATATGGGATTCGGTCGGATTTTTATTTTGAGTCGCTAAAATTGATATGTTCTATTTAACGATGCCGTTATAAATAAAAAAAACTTAACAATAAGATTTATGTGTCACTATTTGCCAAAGAATTGAAAAAAATGATTTTATGGTGGCAATCGATTATATGAATTTTTGGGAACACATACAAACAGCTGTACAAAAATAAAGGTTATACAAAAACATTTTTTTGATTATTCATCAAAGACAAATGATGATTCCATTATTAACAATTTGATAAAACAATAACAATTGAAGATATCAGGTCCAAATTTTCAGTGGATGTTCTATACTACCAAATGTTTATTTTTCAAGAGTATCAATTTAAAAAAAAACGTTAAACATGCTTAATTATAGCTTAAAACAGTGTTTTTAATAATTTTTTCAGAGTAACGAATAAACAAATGTTTTTTTCTTATTTATTTTTTCAAAATGGTGGTAGTAGGGAATTTTATAGCGAATAACTTTTATTTGATTTTTTTTATATAATACTTATTAAGACCGGTATTTAGCAAAAATCATAATTTTGAAATTTAACCATGGTTAACCCATGACACGTCAACCAAAATCGGAGAAAACAGAATATAATTTTAAACCATATTTGTAACAAATCCTGTGAATAGTAAAACTGTACCTAAAAATTCACTTTTTAGCCAAGACAGTCTGAACTATACTGTGACCACATAAATATCTATTATTAATTGAATAATTAATTAATTTTGACTCTTACGAGTTCAGAAATGAAGAAAAAATTGTCAAAATTGATCATTAAAAACAACGTCTTTATATCGCAACTGAAAAATAAAATCTATTGTTTAGAAAAAATTAATAAAATTGATGTAGGTATTTCAAACATCGCGTTTGTTCAGCCCCCCCCCCCACCCCCTCCTCGACACATATATACACTTTAGGCAATTTCCCCTCCTTCCCTTTTTTGCGTACGTATTTTATGAGCGACCAATATTAGATTTTATAAATTATATAAATTGTCATAAAATGAATAAAACGCGAGTGAAGTGAGGCCGCGGGCGATTTAGATATATTTTTCCTTTTTATTTATTTTTAGTAAAATGCATATAGAGATATTAGTTTTCGTTGCACCACATTTCATTATATCACATGTTGATATTTATATATTTAGATGTGCAAACTGCTAAAATTAACACATTGATTGCAAACTATAATGCGTTGTGAATGTTCCTCACATATCGTAACAAGGAAAGTTTTCACGTTTTTTCGTACATGTTTGCTTGCAAGAATAGAAAATTTAATAATGGTTTAACCTTGCCACTAATTTGTGGTGAAATTACTCATTTTTGTTTTGATACCATTGTAAATAAATATTCTCTAAAAATTATGAAATATAGTATATTAAGGAGGTTGACACCATAAAAAAATCACAGAGAGATTTCGATGAAACTTAGAAAATAAAAAGACATATATTTTTAAAAATCCTTGCAAAATTTCAAGGTCATTAGGAGAATAGTTTAAGAGATATTAAATAAACAAATTAACATGCATTCTTATGAGAACTGTAATTTCGAGTTTCGAGACATGACAGGACTTTTCAAAGTGATGTGACAGAGAGAATTTGATGAAAATTTGAGCATACATTCTTTATTCATTTACAGAAATATTTGTAAATTTTCAGAATGATTTTAAAGTGGTATCCGGCAAGTTTTTCGAAACAATTTTTCGAATCACAGTTTTTCGAAACACAATTTTTCGAACACAATTTTTCGGAACACAATTTTTCGAAACACAATTCTTCGAATGAACAATTTTTCGAAAAAAATAAGTTTTAGATTTGGGTTTTTTAAATTAAGTTTTACACAAAATTTCATAAAGCTAGAAATGAAAAAGAATAAAAAGTTTAGGTTAGATCAGAATAGATTAGGTTAGTCCCGGTTAAGGTAGGTTAGTTTTAATTAGGTTTGATTAGTTTACATTATATTTGCTTGGAGTAGATTAGGTTAGTGCCCGGTTAGGTTTAGTTATATAAAGGTAATATTCAAATTACAGGGATCCAGCATAATTTTCGATAATCTCAAAGAACCTATGTAATATTAATTTTAAATAAAAGTTAATAAACAATGTTTTTTTAACTAGTTTTTATTTAAAATGCACTGAAAAGTAAAAAATAAATATTCAGTTGTCACTTAATTTTCAGGTTTGTATGACTAAGAACATTAAAAGAGCGTATATGTATAGCTTTTATGAATTTAAAAAAAATTCTACCTTTATATCTTTTATCAATTCATACACAAGATATTTTTCCATGCATTTGCCCTTTATAGCGCCCCGCTTATTATTAAATTTATTACATTTTTCGAAAAATTGTTCATTCGAAGAATTGTGTTTCGAAAAATTGTGTTTTTGAAAAATTTGGTATCCGGCGAGTTTTTCGAAACACAATTTTTCGAATCACAATTTTTCGAACACAATTTTTCGAAACACAATTTTTCGAAAACAATATTTCGAAACACAATTTTTCGAAAAACAATTTTTCGAAATACAATTCTTCGAATGAACAATTTTTCGAATGAACAATTTTTCGAAAAAAATAAGTTTTGGATTTGGGTTTTTTAAATTAAGTTTTACACAAAATTTGATAAAGGTAGAAATGAAAAAGAATAAAGAGTTTTGGTTAGGTCAGAATAGATTAGGTTAGTCCCGGTTAGGGTAGGTTGTTTTAGTTAGTTTTGCTTTGAGTAGATTAGGTAAGTGCCCGGTTAGGTTAGGTTATATAAAGGTAATATTCCATTTACAGGGATCCAGCATAATTTTCAATAATCTCAAAAAACTTAGACAGGTATATTATTTTAAATAAAAATTAATAAAAAATGTTTTTTAAACTGGTTTTTATTAAAAATGCACTGAAAAGTTAAAAATTAATATTCAGTTATCACTTAATTCTTAGGTTTGTATGACTAAGATCATTAAAAGAGCGGGGCTCATAAAGGCATATGTATAGTTTTAATTTTAAATGAATTTAAAAAAATGTCTACTCTTATATATTTTATCAATTCATACACAAGATATTTTTCCATGCATTTGCCTTTATAGCACCACGCGCTTTTATAAATTTTTCGAAAAATTGTTCATTCGAAAAATTGATCCTTCGAAGAATTGTGTTTCGAAAAACTGTGTTTCGAAAAATTGTGTTTCGAAAAATGTTGTTCGAAAAATTGTGTTTCGAACAATTGTGTTTCGAAAAATTGTGATTCGAAAAATTGTGTTTCGAAAAATTTACACCAAACCTTTTAAAGTGTGTGAAAAAAGAGAGACACATCTATGTGATTTCGCATGCTCCAGAGAGGAGACACACCTTGCCTTCATTCTATGTTTATCTACAGACACTTACCTGCACCATTCCCCGCAAAACCCTATAGTGCCGACCTCCTTAAGCATAAAAATCGAATTTTGAAATAAAAAATCTTTCAGCATTCTAATTTAAAGTGTGTTTTTTTAAATCCAGTAAAAAAGGTTTCAAATTTGAAAATCGTATATTTGTTTATTATTAAAAAATATCAATTGCATTTTTTTTAATAAGAGCTTACCCTTATACAATTTTTATATAACCTCAACCTATTCAAAGGTCCTTAAGTTTTCGAATGAAAAAAATACCTTTAAAATCGGTTTATTAGTTTTCGTGTTAAGTTGGAACAAGCAGACAAAAATGTAAAAGGCGTGTGTTCTTATGTATGAGCGTTAGAAGTTATACTATTTTGGCGTGAAAATGCAAAACTATAAACCTATATTACCGACTATCATAACATGAATCTGTATTATCTACACCTAACCTAACTTTATTGTGTTGTTTTCTTTACATGGTTTGCGCGCATCGTTTCATTACTAAAATATCACCTTAAGCGCGTGTAAAGCAGTACAACTTCAAAAAAACTATCACAAAATAAAATAACGTACTTTTACAATCAGATAAAGTTATAATATACACTCAGCGCTCTGCTATACGACGGCATCGGTAATTCAAAAATTCCACTACACGACGGCTAGAGAGGCACCCACCAACGTTGATTGATGAATTTAAATGCGCAGAAATATAGCAGTTACGGCGGTATTATAGTGGGGGTTGGGGAAGGGCGCTCGTTAGAACTGTCGGCACATTGTGTAACGGAGCGGTCGTGTAGTGGATAATCGTATAGCAGAGTGCTGAGTTATTATTTATATAATAAATGTACTTCGTACATAGTTCAGATATAATATTAATATCTTTTCAGAGGAAGGTGGTATGTCGGGTTAGAGAAGGGGGAGGGGGGGGGGGGGTAGTGTAAATGCCCATGGCATCCGTGCCAGTATGTACTTGCATTTCAAGTTATTCAACTTAAAAAAAAATAACAAAAAAACATCTTGTGACGTCAATTATTATAATATTCATTTAGTTCAGAGATGGTAGTTAGCTGTGAAATTCGTGTTTTGTTTGACGTCAGAGACGCTTTTTTGTTGTTTTTCATCAAGTGTGCTAAGCTAGTTTAACATAACTGCACATTGTATCGGATTTTCAAGAGCACTTATTCAAATAAGAATGTGTCAAATTTGATAAATTGTTTTTTTTTGTTATTTATTTTTTAATAACCTCAAAATATTTTTAGCAGTTCGTCTGTAGGACCTGAAATAAGGTTAAGAAATAATTAGGGATATTTGTTGATACAATGAAAATTTTGTGTCTTTTGCCATTCGTTTTCGCCCCCTTTTTTACTGATTAATAAACTAAAAAAACACGTGTTTGACTATCTTCCCTCTGGTCATAACATGAAGCTTAGAGACAGGATACTAAAATAGTGGAGGGGGTATGTCGAAAAACGGAACTTGGAGTGGGCGGTCCGCATTTTTCGGACCTCTGCACAGAAGTAAGAAATTTACTTTGTGCGCAGTCACCACTCTGTACATTTATTAATCTTGCGGTACGCACACAACTATACGGTTTCGCAGTCAACTAGACATACAGAGTTCACTCTCCTTATTTTATTCTTCATGCTTATAATACATGAGATTTGCACTTCTGCAAATACTGGAGATATAATAGACAAGTACCTACAATTTTTCATTAGGCGCATTTCATAAAACTTCCCTCAAGGCGTTGAATATACAGGGTTACACATTAGGAGTGGATATCGACTTTATTTTCGAAACTATAAAAGTCATAACAATATTTCAAATCGTAACTACCCTTCAATTAGCATTTAGAAGAATAATAAAAAAATCATGCAACCCCCATCCACACTCGCATCGCCCACAGGCCTCCCAACTTTGAAATTTCAAATGGAACCCCCCATATTTTATTTCAGAATTTGAAAGATCAATTTTATTAATGAACATTTTACTTCAAGAAATTTTTTCTATGATGGACCATTTAAGAAATATTGGGCAAAATGTGTATTTCTTAGGGTATAGTATTTTTGTCACATTAACGCCCGGTATTATCAACCAATTTAAAGCTCCTTTAGCGCTAAATGCTCCTTTAAAGTAAATTTGGAGTATTACAAACGTGATTTAAATCAATATTTAAGCTCCCAATGAAAAATGTACATAATATACGTTGTAAAGAAATACTGCAGAAAATTTAAAATCTATTTAATTAAATGTATTATGCTTAGATCTGTTGATAATATGACAGTTAGTTAAAGGAGCATTTAGTTAAAGTTGATAATACTGGGCGTAAGAGTGGATATCGACTTTAATTTCGGAACTTTAAGAGTTAGAGTAATATTTCGAATTATTACTACCCCCCACCCATATTCGCATCGTCCACACAAATAAAAATACTGTTATAGTGTCGATGTCTACTCCTAATGTGACAAAAATACTATACCCTAAAAAATAGAAATATTGCCTAATATTTAATAAACGGCCATAGAAAAAATTGCTTGTAGTAAAATTTTCATTAATAAAATCAATATTTCAAAATCTGAAATAAAATATGGGGGGTTCCATTTAAAATCGCAAAGTTGAGAGGCGTGTGGGCGATGCGCGTATGGATGGGGGTTGCATGCTCTTTAATTATTCTTCCAAATGCTAATTGAAGGGTAGTTACGATTTGAAATATTGTTCTAACTCTTATAGTTTCGAAAATAAAGTCGATATCCACCCTAATGTGACCAAAATACTATACAATAAAAAAATATAAATATTTCCCAATATTTCCTTAATGGTCCATCATAGAAAAAATTGCTTGAAGTAAAATGTTCATTCATAAAATTGATCTTTCAAATTCTGAAATAAAATATGGGGGGTTCCATTTGAAATTTCAAAGTTGGGAGGCCTGTGGGCGATGCGAGTGTGGATGGGGGTTGCATGATTTTTTATTATTCTTCCAAATGCTAATTGAAGGGTAGTTACGATTTGAAATATTGTTCTAACTTTTATAGTTTCGAAAATAAAGTCGATATCCACTCCTAATGTGTAACCCTGTATAGCTAGGTTAATAATCTTCCTTTGTTATAATTTTCCTGATACATTTATTAATCGCATTAATATTCTTTTCATCAAAACCAATGCAACATTAAAGACACAATAAGCTACGTGTTTGACCGTGACCTACTGTGATCATTTGTAACACACTAATTACACATAAATATTATAATTCTGCGTAAATGACTTATGTTAATGTTGAATGTACTTACAGGGTCGATCTAAGAAGATATTTAATCTGACACTGTGCATGCTTATTGCTTATCAATCAACATGGTGGTTCGCGGACATATACATATAATTTATATTTTTGTTGATAAAACTATAAATAAATAAATCACTGGATTTAAAAAAAATACTTAGAATTTTTTTTCAATTATTTTTTTTTATAAAGAAAACATTCTGAAAAAAATTGAATTACAAATAATCCTTGTTTAAATTTTCTTCTTTCGCAATTATTTTTTAAAATTGATAGTTTTCGAGTAAAAAATTATTGAAAATCTAGAAATTTCTGTTTGGTGTGCTTATAAAAAATGGACATTTTTAGAAAAGAGTTATATTTATTTAGTCGTAAATTATGAATAGGCAACAAAAAATAAAAGTTTAGATTTGAAAATAATTGTGTATTTTTATTGACATTTTCACAAAAAATTGTCAGATTACGAATCTGTAGCAAAAAATTTAGGTTGAGATTTGAAAAAGAAAAGTTGAACCTGAAACCCCATCAAGGGGACCTTTATAAGGTCACTTCATTGTGTCAATATTTAGCAGCCCTGAAACCATGGAACTTTTGTCTGAAACATTTTTTCTAAAAATTCGTAATTTTGAAAATAATCAGCTGGAAACTCTTTAAAAAAACACGCGGTATATTCATACATGTCTATTTTAGTTTTTCTTCGAATTCTCCTTTGGTGGGATAGAAAATACAAACTTCAAAATTTTTGTATTTTTGTAGTTATCATGTTATGTCCTAAGACGATTGTATTAAAATCATATGCAGGTCAGCTTGAAAATAATGAAACAGTATCTTTATGAAAAAATGTTAGGATACACTGGTATTGTCAGTTTTTCGGTGGGATGGAAAATACATTTGTGCAGTTATCAAGTTATGACCTAAGATGCCCGACATAAAATTGTATGCAAATCTGCTTGAAAATACTAAAAAAGTGTCACTATAGGAAAAAAAGTTAGGAGACACTGGTATTATCAATTTTTCTTTCATTGTTTTTTGGTGGGATTGAAAATAAAAACTGCTAAATTTTCTTCTGATAAATCACATTTTTTGCAGTTATCAAGTTATGACTTAAGACGATAGAATTAAAATTGTATACAGGTTTTCTTGAAAGTACTGAAAATGTGTCTCTAGGAAAAAATGTTAGAAAACACTGGTATTTACGGTTGAACTTCACCATCTGATTCTTTTATAAATTTATGCATACAAATATTTTGCTGACATGCAATTGTTCTATATTTTTCAAAAAAACATAATAATTTAAATATAAACATTGATATACATATAGCTAAAGATTTTTTGCTATTGTATTAATGCATTTTATGTTGTTATTATCATTCTTAAAGACGACAATTTTAAATACAATTGTTTTAAGTGATGCAATAATCATATATGTAAATAAATAGTGTTTAACTAGAGCAAATTGAATTAACATACAATCTTATATTGTCATGATTAATATACAATATTTATAAATTCATTGAATCGGGTCAACTATTAAAAGGATAATTTTTTTATTTCAGAAATTATGATTTTGTATTTTTGATGTTAAAATATTTTTTTTATTGAAGATCTTTTTATACAAATACATTACTGAATTAATAATTAGATTAATAAAAGTCTAAAGTAGGCACGGAGAAAACTTACATCTGATCTGACGAGTACCTACCTATTTATTTACTCAAAATAGTTCGGACGTTAAAAGCGATATTTTGAGTAATCTATGCACTTTTTGATAAAATAGAATTGACTGAACAATAGCTTCACAAATTGACCACTCTCTTTAAAGAGACTAAGCGAATATGTAACCAATACCTCAATACCTGTATCTTTTCTGAAGGTCTGTAATGACTGCAAACCTGTGACGTGACCAATTAGAATTCTAGAAAGAGACAGGTATTGGCTACATATTCGCTTTGTCTCTGTTACACTTTTTCGTCAGTATTTACTTCACAGTTGGATAGGGAATGCTCAGTCCATTCTATTAGTCTATGGTTTAAACCTTCTTTTGCAAAGCTAGAAACGGCGACATTTCAAAACCTTTTGGGGGCAAAAATATCGGATTTATTTTTTCTTATTTATCTCGCAAATACTTATTCGGACAAAAAATAGAAGACATCAAAAATAATGTTTGCTATATTATAAATAAAAGTTGTTATAATAAATTTTACGATTAGAGTTACTATTGTTGTATAAATGGGGGTTAAAATTATGAGAAAATTTGCACGTGCGGTAAAACTTGCATTCTTCCTCACAAATATCTCGTAAACGACTTTTCTCCTATGAAAAATTTATAATAAACCTAAAAGTGATATTTATTTAATTTTTAATTTAATTTTAATTCATTTTCCATAAGTTGGCAACATTGTTTTAGGGTAATAAACTCAATACAATAAAATATTGGCTTCACATCACTGACAAATAAAAGAAAATCATTAATACCTAGTAGAGCAAATAATTATATTAAAAACATAGATTAAAGGCCAAATACGAAAAAACAAGTGTACAAAAATACACGGTATAACTGTTTGATAGAAAATAAAAATGTCCTTACTCATAGATCAACAGATATTTATTCAACCAAGTATAAGATGATTCTTTTTATAGACAGGGCTGTATTTAGTGTGATATTCTGACCCGAATTTAGACAGAATATTAAAAAATGAAATAATAAGAATTGAAAAAAAATATATGATTTAAAATAGTTAAAATTTAAAACAAAAAATAATGTTTCCTAAAATTTACAGAAAAAATTAAATACAGTCGAAACCAGTTATAACGACATCGGTTAATACAGTATATCGGTTGTTTACCGGTTTTTATCGATTTTTTACGACTATCGGCTTTTACAACCTAATATGACTGGCCCCCTCAATAATTTCGACTGTAGTTAATAAATATGAAAAATGTACAGGTATGTATAGTTATGGAGGAAGGGATTCAAAATTCTTTTTTGTCAATATTTGTAAAAAAAATATTTGAAAATAAATTAATTAATTTACTTATTTTTAATTTTTTATACCTAAGTATATGAAATGTATAATAAAGAAATTAGAAAAAAAATTGAAACGCGAGATTTCAATGAACTAACATATTTTGAGGGCTCTGATTCGTATATAACCATTATCTATGTATGTATGTGTTAGTGTGTCTGTCTGTCGGTTTGTGAATGAACGACTGCCAAAATAATGAAATTAAAAAAAAAATATTACATTTTTAATTTAAAGTTCTTGTAAAAATAGTTGTGCATCTTTTATTTTTAAAGAACATTTTTGAAGTCGAAAATTGTTTTATCAATATATGTACATATTTAGTTTTGTGTATTATATTATTTTTAAACAGTGCATCATTAAAAAATGTTTTATATTTTTTTTCAATATTCTGTATAATAATTCATAAAAAAAGTTTTATGGTGGTCACAAGTCTTTTAGAGTTACGTATAAAGCAGGAGTTCCCAAACTTTTTCCTTATAGACCCCTATTTAAAGAATGATTTTCTTCTACTATACAATCTTGTCGAAAAAGTACAAGTAGAAAGCATAAAAAAGGATATTGCAATTCAAAATTTTAGAACAGAAAAATTTATCATCGCCCCCCAACAGATCTCTGGATTATTTATATCCTTTTTAAACATTCCATAGATCCCTAAGGGGTCCACCTGGACTCCGTTGAGAATCCCTGATATAATGGATAAGTTTTATAATTAGATGGTATTTAACTAATTATCTTTTGTTTAAAAATGTGTTTACAATTGGAAATTTGTAACCGATGTAATCTTACATTAAACCTGCTTATATGTTAAACATATTTCAACATAAACGTGAATACTATATTGTTATCAGATTATTCATTACTTCTTTACTGAAAGTATTAACTTTCAGTTTAACTTTGAATGATTTATACTCTACAAGATCGATTTTAAAGATTGCATTATTATATTTATGTATGTATTAAAAAATAATGACATTGTCAAAAATCAATGATGATGGCATGTTAACAGGAGGTAAGATTTTGTCTGAAAAATAGTGGGTCATAACATAATAACTGGATAGTGTGATTTTTTTAGGAAATCATCTCAAAAGTTTGTTTTCTTTGAATATCATTAATATTAGAAAGTGGCTATTTGCACATACCGTATGTGCATGCAATTGACTATTTTCACATACTGTTTATGAATCTAATAAGGTAAGGTTGTTAAGTTAGGATAGGTTAGTTTACGTTTTGTTAGTGGTATGTGCAAATAACCAATTGCATACACATACGGTATGTGCAAATAGGCCCATCATTAATATTATACAAAAGAAAACACAGAATTTAACTGGAATGTCTTTATTAGAAAATGAATAAAATTTTAGTTATCATGTTAAGGGAAGTCAATTAATTACATAAGGATGATTTTCGAAATTTTCTACACCCTCCTTTCCGTTTGAAGGACTCGTAGATATTAGATGAGCCCTTACCCTATATCCTAACGTCAGAGTTTCTTAAAACAGAATTTCTATCATTTGAAAATTTTAATTGTATTTTTTTATTAAAAATTTTAGATTTTGATAACTGAAAAAGTAATTTTAACAGCTAAAACTGGGTTATTTAGAAAAAAATAACTTTTGTTAACAACGCTTTGACCCCCCCCCCTCCACCCTTCTGACAATTTATGTAATTATGTAATTTATGTAATTAATGGACGCTCCTTTATGACCTAAAAGTTCCTAAAACCTTCGAACAGAGTAATCTATTCGCTCGATCTTACTTGCGATCCGTTAAAAATTAAATAAAATACACAGTTTGCAGTATTTACAAATTCCTTCTTATTCTTTTCCTTCTACTGTTGGTGTTCTTTTCTTCGTAATACAGCCAATTAGTTCCTTCATATATTGATTGAATATTTAAAAGTTTTTCATGAAAGATTTGAAAAAATTTATAAAAAAAATATCTCAAATTAAATGATAGGTATAATAGATATCAATTTTTTTTAAGAAAATTTTTTTTTTCTAAAATTTACAAATATTTAAGACTGCTGGTCTGATGAATATGGCCATTTACAAGACCATTGCTATTGTATATGTATATTCATGTACCTACAACACAACAATTATTAGGTCGCGAGCTGAACCGTACCCGGATTAAAAAACCACTAGGCATTTGTTTTATATTCAAGCTAGCGTTCAGAACATCATCAAACACGCCTTTGTCAAATGACCGTAACAGCTACCTTTATCTGCATAAACACAAGTTATTATTGTATACAGAGTGCGTAATAAAACATGACCACCATTGTTTTTAATTACATACTATAGAAATAAGGAATTTATTTTTTCATTACAAAAAATTATTTAAAACAAAAGCTGCTTGTCTATTTCCAAACAATAAGAAACCGAAAAAATATATAGGTTTCCATTTGAAAAAAAATTGCCCTATTTGACCTTGAAGACGTCCAAAAAGGGAAAAAAGTAATAACGTTATTTTTTGTCCCCCTCAAGACCGAACAACTTTTACTTGAAACATTTTTTGATTTAATTAGGGGGGTGATAGATTAAAATTAAAATTAAAACCTTCGGCTTCGGCCAAAACTTCGGCCGAAACCGAAACCGCAGCCGAAGCCAAATGTTTGATCGGACACTAATACTAACTCTCTGTACCCAGTACCGTAATTAGAACTTGGGGGGACCCGGGCAGAATGTGCCCCCCCCCCCTCACCCGCTGAAAACTGAAACTTTTTTTTCGTTCTTACCTCAGTACTTTTAGCGCTGTTAATTACAATGGCCTTTTTTTCGTTGCCACCTATTTTTACATCTTATTAATTTTAATCTTTTTACACTGCTGTGCCCCCCCCCCCCATACTCGGGGGCCCCGGTGATAGTTACGGCGCTGTCTGTACCTTTTATTAGTAACTTCTTGGCGTTTCATTAATAATAAAATTGAGTTATTTTAACTAATTAAAATTCAGAAAATGTGTAAACTATGAATACTAACACACACACACACACATACACACATGAATATATTCACATGTGATTAAACTTGAGTCAGTTTAAATGCACATTTAGCTAAGACGTTGATGGCTCAGCGTTTAACAGATAACTTAAGTTGCATTTTTTATGCCATTAACCTACATTTAATATATAAAAATAAACAACTTTTAATTACTTTTCAACAAGGTTTTCATCTTTTTTTTCATTTTTATTTTACTTTATAAGTTGACTTTTTGTTGTATTTTCTAAAAAAAAGTTATATTTTATGTTATATTATTAAATTGAAATGAAATAGCTATAATCTGAGAAAACAATGTACAGTGAAACTTACTTAAATCGAAACTTAAGAACAGTTTATTTTTTAACTTTTATTTATTTACTTAAAGTTTATTTATTTAAAGTTAGGGTAGGCCCCATACAGCCACGACTGTTTTTTAACTTTATATTTATTATTAAACACATTATCGATTAAATACGTAGGTAAGCGTACCGGAAATTGGCGGGGGGGGGATAGTGCGCACCATGACAAAAAACTAATAGGGGGTCAATTAATATTTAATGTAACATTACATTTTTTAAATAAAAAAATACCGATTAAAAAATGTAAATTGGATTAGGCGGAGGGGGGGGGGGTGAAATTGTGAATTAATGACGAATAATATTCACCCATAATACTAAATATATTATTATTGGATGCAATTTCAGATATATTAATAAATTATTTGAAAAATAGAGATTTAATATTTTCTATTTTACAATTTTTTGTTTAATATTTTTGTATACTAAATTTTCCCCTTGAATAAAGTCCCATGTACGCCCCTGAACAAAGCAACAAGTACAGGAAAGAAAAGGAGAGAAAAAAAACACTTAACTGACGTCATCAGGGTCAACAAATGCGATGTATAGAAGGGAAAAAAATGTACAAAGTACAATTTACCACAAGTAACATCTTCATAGAGTATTTTTAAAATGTATGTACTTAACTTCTCTTCTTTCAATAACATTGATTATTATTATTAATTAATTAAAAAGCTAATAACGTGTAAAACATACGTTTACTTTTAGTTTTAAGAATGTTTACAATATTTATATGATACCTACGGGAAATTTCCCGCGGCTTCGGTCGCGTTTATTTCGAAACAGCTGTTTCAATTTTATAGTTAAATTTATATTATATAATTTTTTATTGATTTTACTATGTTGGTTTAGTTATTAAATCAATTTTATTGTACCTTAATACATTCGTGATATAATAATTTAACATATATTACTGATATTTTTACATCAATATCACAAATAGCTTCGAATTGTTTTAATATTAAATATGTTTAAATTAATTATAGTCTCTTACGCTTTTTAATAGTGAGAGTTCTATCAAAATCGGTTTAATAGTTTTTTGGGTACAAGTCGGATCACACAGACCCAAATGTAATGTAAAATGACGGATATATCTACTAAAAAAAAGTTTTGTTTTGTTTAAAAAATTCCCCTAAAAAACTGTGATTAAAAAGGAACAAATACATATCAACTTAATGACAATTTAATCATGAAGAATATAAATAAATAAAACTTAAGAGAAAACCTTGTAGAAAATGGTATTTAAATAATATTTACATAAATATTTAAAATAAATATATTCATTTTCTATACCAACTAGAAGAAAATACAGTCATAAAAAATACAGAGAGATAAAATTACAGGAATAATATTGTTCAATAGAAAATAACTGTTAAAACATTACCAAATGATATTGTAAATATTAAAAAGAAATCTATTCTTTTTCTATACAAACTAGAAGAAAGTAGAATCATAACAAATGAGGCAAGTTATACAAGCTATACTTACACTGTGTTCCGTACTATCAGCCCCTCACTAAAATTATTGAAAATTTGAAAAACGTGTAAGAACAAAAGTTGTTCCTTACATCGGAATTTTCAATGTTCATGATTTTTTTAAGATTTTTCTGAGCGATCCTTTTAGTAAGCACTAAAATAAGGGTGGGAAACATCAATTTTTAATTAAGCGTTTTTCCAGTAAAATGTTTTAAAAAACGCATAAAAAAATACCCAATTTACCCACAGAATCAAAATTATACTTTTTATACTTCACGTCTATAATTAGGCCACCACACTATCTTTTTACATCGAATAGAGAAAATCGCCTGTCAGTGGCGTAGTTGGGGGGGATTATAGGGATCACCCCCCCATGAATCTACAAAAATTATAAGATGATTATGATATACGAATATAACCAATTTTTTTACTTTGCACCACATAAAAGATTTTTATAATGAAAAATACGAGATTTAATACTGTCAAATCCCCCCATTGCAAAAAGCTATCTACCCCACTGTCACCTTTGACAGACAGACGGACGGACACAGAAGTGATTCCATTAATATGTAATTCATTTGGCACGGAAAACACAAACAGATAAAGTTACGAGAATATCACGTGATATGTGTAGGTATTTTCAGGTAAACATAATGGTTTCGCAACGATTGATACCAAGATCATTAATGTAGTCTTGGCCAACCGTTGTTATTATTTGTTAACCTCGGACTATGAACCACAATCAATGCTATTATAAATATAGCAAATAACTTGATATTTATTGTATCTATTGACATATTAAAATATATGAAGTTATATTTAATGACATAATAATAGTATATGATTCTTGTTTCTATTTTTTATAATAATACAAAAAAAATCCTTGTTAAAAATATACTGTTCTTTATTTAAAGCATTTTTTTAACTATATTATGCCATTTCAAAAATAATTTTTTTTCAGATGCTCTTCAAAAATTTAAGATGTTCTCCAAGAATTTTAAGTTTAACATTTATTTTTTAAATATATTTCACTGTTTTGACTGTATATCGATAGACAGATCGACATTTATATTATGCCTTTTTTTATATAATTTAAACATAAGTTTTGTGATGCTCTTCAAAAATTGAAGATGCACTCCTAGAATTTTAAGTTTAAAATTTCATTTTTGTAAATAGATTTCACTGTTTTGGCTGTATATCGATAGAAAGGTCGACATTTGTATTATGCCATTTCAAAAATAATTTAAACAAGGGTTTGTGATGCTCTTCAAAAATTGAAGATGCACTCCTAGAATTTTAAGTTTAAAATTTCATTTTTGTAAATAAATTTCACTGTTTTGGCTGTACTCGTATATCGATAGAAAGGTCGACATTTGTACTATGCCATTTCAAAAATAATTTAAACAAGGGTTTGTGATGCTCTTCAAAAATTGAAGATGCACTCCTAGAATTTTAAGTTTAAAATTTCATTTTTGTAAATAAATTTCACTGTTTTGGTTGTAGACCGATAGACAGATAGACATACGTCATTGAGATAATGGTCATACTTGATTAAAACATTCTTAAAACGTGTAATTTTTTTGTGATATTTATAGGTATTTTACAAGTTTCGGATCTGATAGTTTTGATAGTTGAATTTTAACAAATAAAAAAAACGTTAATAGGTAATATGTATATAATTTTAAAGATATTGAAAATTGAAATACCCGCGTTTTATTTAAATTTACATAAGCCCATTTTAATCTCTGTTCCCAATATTGAGACATAAGGTTCAGAAATAGACCCCAGTAGTAATTGCTGAAAGTTTTATTTCAGTATATGTTATGTATATATGTTAATTAGTGAAAATCGAAAATTGTCGTACTTTTTTTTAATATTTATTATAAAAGAAAGGGAATGAAACTTACATATATCATTCGAAAGGCACTATGCCATATATGTACACAAAAATCATGTGTGTAAGTTGCCGCTAAGGCAGGTAAAATAAAGGTCAAATTTCGATCAGAGGCGCTACTAGTCATTATAAATTGTCAAACCATACTTTTTTAATCACTTTAATAATACATAGATACAGTACAAAAAATTGATTATTGAAAAATAATAAAAAATTATAAAAAAACCTTTTTTAAAAAACAATTTGCCTTTAAAAAACCAACTAAAAAGCTGAAAATAAAATTCGACTCGTTCGTTCTAAATATTGCATTTTAAAAAAAGTTGATTTTGTTCATACTAGAAGAGTTTAAAAAAGTATCTTCTAGTATGAACAAAATCAACTTTTTTTAAAATGCAATATTTAGAACGAACGAGTCGAATTTTATTTTCAGCTTTTTAGTTGGTTTTTTAAAGGCAAATTGTTTTTTAAAAAAGGTTTTTTTATAATTTTTTATTTTTGACTTTTTAGTTAAACATATATGTACAAAGAACAAAATTCAAAAAAGTTCATGTTAACATACCTTCTGAATCTTTACCAACAAATAACCATTTTTAAATTCGTTTTTATATCAAGTTTTTCTATAAATTAATTATCACTGAAACACATCACGTATATATATGTATTATGGTGACCGGAAAGAAGCCCACAGGAAAAAAGCCCATAGGAAAAATACCCACAGGAAAAAAGCCCACAGGAAAAATACCCACAGAAAAAAGCCCACACAGAAAAATGCTCACGCGGAAAAATGCTCACACGGAAAAATGCTCACACGGAAAAATGCTCACACGGAAAAAAGCCCACACGGAAAAATGCTCACACGGAAAAATGCTCACACGGAAAAAAGCTCACACGGAAAAAAGCCCACACGGAAAAATGCTCACACGGAAAAATGCTCACATTAATAAATAAATAGGATACAGATGTACTAATTCAAGACGGCACATTATTGTTATTTATTTGTATTGTATGTCATTTTTTATGATTTCATATATGCCAAACTTCTGTACTGTCACAACTTTATTTATTCTTATTTTAGATATGTATATATATGTTACTGTAAAAGCCCGAACTGAGGTAAAACCTAGGTTTTACCAAGAGACACGGTAAATGTTGAAAAATAGAGTAGGTATCAAAAATATGTTAAAAAAAATATATAGAAAATCACAAATATTTAATTTTGCTAACAAAATATTCGGGCGAATGGGGATTAATCTAGTATAAAATACGGGGATTCAATCTCCGCCTTGATTAGGGCAATCTATTGTGGCGAAAAGGGATTAATCTAGTATAAAATACCGGGATTCAATCTCCGCCTTGGTTAGGGCAATCTATTGTGGCGAAAGGAGATTAATCTAGTATAAGAAACGGGGATTCAATCTCCACCTTGGTTAGGGCAATCTATTGGGGCGAAAGGGGATTAATCTAGTATAAAATACGAAAATTCAATCTCCGCCTTTGTTAATTATAAACAAACCGGAGATTGAATCCTTTCTGGGAAATTATTAAATAAATATATTTTTAGATTGAATATTTGATTGATAATGTAACAAGCTGAACAGGTATTTATATTGTAAATATATAAGGTCAATACAGTAGCTAACATACATGAAATATGTTAAACATCTGTATCCTATTTATTTCTTAATGTGAGCATTTTTCCGTGTGAGCATTTTTCCGTGTGGGCTTTTTTCCGTGTGAGCTTTTTTCCGTGTGAGCATTTTTCCGTGTGAGCATTTTTCTGTGTGAGCATTTTTCCATGTGGGCTTTTTTCCGTGTGAGCTTTTTTCCGTGTGAGCATTTTTCCGTGTGAGCATTTTTCCGTGTGGGCTTTTTTTTGTGGGTATTATTCCTGTGGGCTTTTTTCCTGTGGGTATTTTTCCTATGAGCTTTTTTCCTGTGGGCTTCTTTCCTAGAACCATGTATTATGTATATATTTACATTAATATTTATTGATTTTAATAGATTTCCTTCTATTTCTATCGATGTCCAATGTCAATAATAAAAAATATTTTCAATTGACAATAGTGACAAATGGTATTTTTTAAAACATGTAGTTATGGAAATGGGATTGCCACAAACATATAAATAAATAAATATCGCGGTGAGTTAAATAAGGCAAATTTAATAAATCTCATATTATTATGCAGTTAATAATAAGGAATTTAAATATACATATTTAAAAATGACGCACATATGTAGTAATTAGTATATCTTATTTGGAGTGAAAAAACTAACTTATGCATGTGTAAATACCTGTGTATAGAGGTATAATTTAAATTAACTTAATAGCGAATTACATATTATTTTGTCTTATATTATTTTTTTAACATTAACATATTTTTTATCAAATTAATTACTTCTTTGACGTAGTTTTCATACAAGTATTCAATTTTTTTATACATCAATAGATTTAACTAACTTTTGTACTAGAGCAGGAGTTCCCAACATTTTTTATACATCGACCCCTTTTAAAGGAATTACTATCTTTATCGACCCCTTACATATTTATTATCTATAATAAATATACTAGTTGAGTTTTTTATCTTGAGACTGCTTAATATCTGGAAAACTATGTATTTTTATGGAAAATGTTTGGTACAAAAGTTTCAGGATTTGGAAGGGCAAAACCAATGGAGGTAACCATTTTGATTTTGAGTGGAGGTTTTAAGGTCATATTGGGGTCAACTAAATCTTTTCAAATGGAAACCTATTTATTTTTTTGCAGATTCGTACTTTGCAAAAAAAGAGGAACAACTTTTGTATAAAAAGTTTCTGAAAAATTAAAATCTTGTATAATTATTTCAAAATTTTTGAAGGCAAAAAAAAATTTTTTTAATGTAAAAAAGGAAAAATAAATGACCTTTAAATTTGAGTTTTTTTTTTAAACATTTTATACAAAAGTTGTTCCTTTTTTCTGCAAAGTACGAATCTGCAAAAAAAAAAATAGGTTTTCATTTGAAAAAATTTTGTTGACCCAAAACTGACCTTACAACTTACACTCAAGATCAAAATTGTTACCTCCATTGGTTTTGCACCTCCAAATCCTGAAACTTTTGTACCAAACATTTTCCGTAAAAATCCATAGTTTTCCAGAAATTAAGCAGTCTTAAGATAAAAAACTCGCCCGGTACAGCATACAACATACTACTAATTGTACTATAGTATAAACACTTTTTAAACTTCCATCGACCCCCAAGGGGTCCACTTGGACCCCATTAGGAATCACTGTACTAAAGTATAACTGATTTATTAGGTTCAATTTCGATATGGAACTTTTTTTTCATTAATTAACCATTTTTAAATACTCAATAAATGTAATCATTTATTTAAATTTATTTGTTTAAATTTTTTAATCAATTTTAATTGATATTGTAATTTATATTATGTATTATAAATACATACTACATATTTTTTGAATGTCAAATGTTTATACATGTAACATGTAATTTAAAATATTAATAAATCAATATTGCAAAGACATATTTATTAATTATTAATTGTTATTTATAAAAATTTTAAAGTAATCACCGTGATAAAATTTTATTGAATTTATTTTCATATTTCTTTAGAAAAAATCTTTTTTTTCTTTTTCTTCTTCTTCATGCATTATTGTCTGCTGGCTAACCCTTTTCAGACAGCTCTTTCGTGGTTGATTTATACTTGATTAATGGTTTGTGAGTGTGTCTGTGTGTTAAGTTTACATGTTTCTAGTGATTAAGTGTTTATTGAAGTGACAAGTAGTCAACTAAATCGTTAAGACTTGGCATTTACACCTTGGTAAGTGTTTATCCAGATCGGACATTTTCGGATTTTGTCGTGTTTTCCGAGACAGCAATTCTCTGCCGTACCGACTATGTCGAATGTAAGTATCTGGTCGGTCTGACTTTTACTTGAACCATAATACCAGATCAGTGCAAGAAGTAAACTTATATACATATCACGCCTACTACGTATCGTTACTAAACCGAAAAATAAAAAATAAACAAATTCTATTCTACTTGCTCACTTAATAGTACGTCTGGTACATGAAAAAACGTTGCACTTTTTGATTGGGGTATGCCACATTCTGTGGTCATACATATGGTCAAAAGAAAGATTTTGAGATAGGGAACCACTTTAAAATCCGTGTAGAACACTGTTATATGAGCTATCAAAGATAGCCCCCAACGGTGTTATAAAATTAGCTTTATCTCAGCTTCTAGTCATCCGATTTCAATTTTCTTTTGTTTATTTTATAGTTCTTATTAAGAAGATTATTTTTGTCATTAACCATTTTTCTCTAAATCACATGGGTTCTCCACAATTTTTGAAAATCTGAAAATTTCACTTTTCTTACGAACTTAATTGTTATATAACGGTTTTGTCGTGCCCAATATAATTTTTTACTTCATATAAAAAAGAAAGATATTTTTTTCAGCATTTCATTAATATCAAGATAATACTGTTTAAATAAACAAATTCTTTGATGGCATACCCCAATCAAAAAGTGCACCGTTTTGGCTTTATTTGCCACGTACCAGACGTACTATAACACTAAACCGTTGAATTACTTACTATACTTGCCTTATTGTTTACATACGTATAAAATTAATTGTCACTTGATTAAGTCACTAAATCACTGGATACGTGTAAACGGGCCATTAGGGAGAATATGTTTCTATTACCATTATTCTAGTTGGGAAAAACTATGGGGAAATTTCAATGCTAGATATGACTTTTAGATAATTAAATTACATTGAAAAAATCCCATGCAGTGATAATAATAAATGTGAAATACATAATGTATTAAATGACATTTTACTATTTATAACATACATATGTATATTGTAATTAAATGTTATTTATTGCAAAATATATTTATACAAGATTTTTTATAAGAACAATAAACAATAAAAGCAGAAATATTTTTTTTATATTTCATCACAAGCTAATAGGACCTGGGATATTTGTTTAAATATTCACTGCTCAGTTGTTTTGAGTGATATAGTGTCCGACCGAAACTGGTTTTTACGACCGAAACCGAAACCGAAAACGAATTTCGGCAACAGTCTCAGTTTCGGCCGAAACCGAAACCGAAACTTCCTTACAAGGATCATGTTTTGAGGGAAAAATAAAGAAAACGTTATTATAATTAGTCAGTCTTTATTTTTTTATCTTTAAATCACATAGCTATGCAGTCTTCGACATTTTTACTTATTGGTATGATAATAATCAACATAACAACCGCTCATTTAAGAAAAAAAAATTAATTGCGCCTTAAAAATACTCAAAATAGGTAAGGTGTTTATTTGAGTAGTTAGATTCTTCTTTTGAATATTATTAATATATTTTTTTAAATATTAAACATAAAATTACCTGTTTTTGATGGAACTTAACGCGCCGAACTTGACCGATCGCAGCGCGAGAACTCCCGAATGCAGTTTCGGTTTCGGTCGTAGTTTCGGCAGGTTTGCCGCCGAAACCGAAACTAAACCGAAACTCGTTTTTTTGCCGAAACTCGACCGAAACCGAAACCGAAACCGAACATTCGGTCGGACACTAGAGTGATAGTGTAGTGATATGTACCCTATAGCACTTCTGAGATTTTAAGGAACACATTGGTGCAAGTTTCACCAAAATCAGTACTGTAGTTTTTGAGATTATTTCCTTCAAATACTAGCTGTACCCGCGGCTTCTCTCGTATTATTATTATTAAATTAGGATTTTTGAAAAATATAGTTGAAAAAATATAGATTTTTTATAGTAAATTTGTCTTTTGAGACCTATTGGTCTCTTTTAGAAAAAAAAATATAGATCTTTTTATTCTACACAGTTCTTTACAACATTATTTTGTTCAATATTTAACGGTGTGGGCAGCGTATTGCAAACTAAACTTTTTCCCGGCTTCACTGTTTACTCCTTATGTTACCTAATATAACAAAATATATACTTAAACCTGGGTGATGAACATATATATGAATAAAATCGGATAAGTGGTTCTTGAGTGATAAGCGCACTAACGGATAGACAGACAGACGGACATTGTGAATTACGCGTTACGTAATAGTTTTTAGGTATAAATGGTCACTTGGTGGTTACGTAACTAGGGGGAGGGGGGTACAGAAAAACGTTACGGCGCGTTACATGGGGGGGGGGTTCAAAAATCTCCAAAAATTGCGTTACGTAATACTTGAACGCTCCCTTAACAATTATCATTGATTGAAAACAACTCATTACTAATCGTCGTTAATTTTGCTTTATGCAACCCAAGGTAAGTCTTCTACTTGAATTTTGCCCAGTTTTAGAAACAACAGTTATACCTCGCATTATTATTTTAACCAAAAAATTTGAAATAAACTGTAAATAACGATCGTTTGTGCAACCGGGCATTTGTCTTCGTATATAATGCAATGTAAAGTAATTATATTTTTATATTATATAAGTATAAATGGGTACCTGTAAAATTTTAAGTACATACATAATTTCATTTTTTATTGGTAAAAAAATAATGAAATAAAATTAAAAATAATACATAAGAATATACAAGAGAAATCTTAACCTTCGAATGTCGAATTACGATTAACTATGTATTAATATTATTAATAATACAATCAATGCTTCTTCTGAACTCGACAAATATGTCAAACTTATGAAAAAAAACTAATATACCTATATGTTTTTTTATAAAAGGTTATAGGTTCAAGTCTTGATTGAAAATACGTTAATTATTTATATTGTATTGTGAATTAACTGCTATGAAACAACAAAATTAAAAAGCATTATTTTATATGGAATTTTTATTTACAACTCTTTATGACACTGTAAAATTGTTAATGTAAATTTAACTAACAAAAATTTGTCAAGACATACACCAGTGTATGCCATAAGGCCATAAGGGTTCCGAAGTATATACTACGTGGACTGTTTAGAGCCATTTGCAGGTGCATATTTGAGTTAAAAATAAATATAAAAATAGGATCATATTCTACTAATTCAGATCTACATTTTGACACCCCACAAGCCTAGATATGAAAATAAAAAAAAATCCATGACGCCCCTTTTTTCAAAATTTGAAATGATATTGTTGATTTTAGTATTTGTCGTTACTAGTTTAATAAAAACCCCATTACCTAATTTTTTTCAGATTTTTCGAGCCAGTAGTTACCGAGTTAGAGGGGGGGGGGCAGACAAAATTTTTGCTTGGAGCCCCCTGTAGGCGCCATTTTTAATTAAATAGAATTTTGGGTAAAAATTGGTCACAATTCTATTAGAATAAAAAAATATTCCATAGTCAGGGGGTTGGGGAGGAGGGTACCTGGCACCCCTTCAATTCAACAGTGTTCAACTGTTATATAATCACTTATTCCATTTTTTTTAAATAAGACCTTAATGATAAATAGGCAGGGCCGTCCTAATATTTTAGGCACCCGTGGGTTATTAACAATAATGTACCCCTCTTCATGAGAAAATACACGGAGGAGCGGTATGGGGTGGCAGGTAAAATTTTACAAAAAATCCAAAACTAGATAAAGTCAATATATTACCAATAAACAAATAAAAATACAAAACTCATTCGATAATATTTTATGTCCTTAAATAAAGTTATTACTTGCAGTGTATAACTCTTATAATAACTAAAATATTTATTTTCTTAGCTTTTTCTTTGGCAAACTTACATATATGAAACAGAGTATAGAATTTAAATTATTAAATAAATCACCTTATTTATACTGATAGAATATTTAAATTATTCAATTAGCCCTATCCCAAAGAAGAACGAATATATATTTTTTATTTTTTAAGTGTTGAAAAAGATCTTCCACCGCTGCAATTTGTAGATCGGCAATACCTAGTGATATGTACAATCTATAAAAATAGTAAATAATATTGTCTCTGGTGTAGCCGAAAATTATCGCCCCAAAATGCTGGAGCCTCTGGGTTATTTATAGCCCAATTAGCCCAGTGGTTAGGGTGGCCCTGTAAATAGATATAATTAATAATAGACCGGAAAACAGGTTAAGCACCTTTTATATATCAGTATTTGTTCATAGTTAAAAAAATAAACAAATAACTAATTAGTACATTGAAATAAATATTTAATTAAACTAAATGTTAATGTATAAACTTCAATCGAAGAAGGGTCGGATTTCCTTTTTAAATTCTTTATACAATGCATGAAAATACATTTCCGAAAATACAACTAATTATTTTTTATTACTTTATAATAATTCAATATCATAATAATTTTACATGTACAAAAACAATAAAAACTTAACCTTATTTTTCTAGATTTAATGATTAATATTACAATATATTTTTGTTTTAACCTTAATTTTTCAATACCACATTTTACATGTATGTATACATACTTCATGAATATATTAATACGAACTATATGTATTTATGTTAATATTTAAGAGAATAAGGACAATTTAGTGACAGATATATTGCCTTGACCACGTGCCCTAATGTAAACAAATTAAGGACTATTCGAAATATCTCGATTTGAATGATTGGGCTTCCCTCTATTTTTGTATATAGTGACTATATATAGCTATTTTTTAGAGTATATATGATCCCCACAAAAAGGAGGCTGACAGGACTCTAGTCTAGGGGCCCGTCTTGTTACCTGAAAAAATAATAGTTCGATTACTAAAAATGAAAAAAATATATATGTAGGTATATTTATTTTATTCAAATAAAGATGAAAGCAGAAAAAATACTTTCAGACGTAGTAATATTTATGTATGTTATGTCAAAACTAAAATCAACATGGCTATGTATGCGTTGTGTAATATCATCGCAGTGTGCCATGTTTTGGTAATGAAATAGTTATGAAATGAAAAATATATGTCGAGTACGTGTTAACAATTAAAATAACACAAGAAAAACATAACTCGGCTACGTATTAACACATATAATACCTATCTGCATACATATACCTTAAGCCTGTATGAGACGTGCCAATTATTTCACCAATTTATTTAATTGCACTATTTATTAGATAGTATTCAATTTGTACATCGAACATAAATTTTAATACTTTGCACTTAAAATTTTATAGTGTGCACTTTCATTCATCGAACATATTTTATCTTTTATAACAATTTTGTATAAACAAGAAACAATAGGGTATTTGAAATTTTTTTAAAATATATTTCAAACTGTGCATATGTATATAATAAATACTTTCTTAGTATTTTTTTCCTAAATAATGGCGAGAAAACGCTGAAAATAATTTTTTTCTATTCAAAAGGAAAAATTCCCGCCAAAACGCGCATTCAAAACCAATAGAGAAATCAACCAATAGAGATTGAGTATTCTTACGTTTTTAGTATGTAACTACATCATACTAATGGCAGTTCTGTTAGACACATTTACGATCACGTGACAAATAGGTTAAATATTACATTTTAAAATTATGTTTATTATTAAAATATATAAATTTATCCTTATAATTTTTATAAAGAACAATATGTAAATTTTGTATTTATCATAGCCATAGTCAACTATAATTAGATTTTTTTGAAATACATATTATTTTAAAAACTGATTACTTAAAATTTGTCGTTCCTTCTCTGGATATTCTTTAAAAGTAATATACAGTAATATACAGAGAAGAGAAAAAGTACACATGAAAAAACAAAACAGAATCATTGTGCCTTTAAAAGACTTCGTATTTAAAAATGTATAGGGTTTATTGCTTTTTTGTCATAAAAACACCGTGTTTCTGTTTTGTTTTCTCGGTGTAAACACCGTATAATAGTTATATGAACGATGTTTAAAAACTCATTAGATTTTTCTGAACCGTTAGAAAGAAATTAACGCTAGAAAGAATGCACAAAACCTGTTTGAATTATTACAGATTGCGTTCAATTCTTTACGAAATAGGACCCATGATGCACTTTGACAAAGAAGTAACTTGATTCAGAGGTCATTACTCTTTCTTTATTCCAGTGTAGGTACCTATATGTATGTCTTAAGCAACATACATATATTAATAAAAAAATATTTCTTTTTCTTCCTTAATTTAAAGACGTCAAAGGGAATACAAATTCAAAATTTATAATTAAGTGTTGAGGGTAAGTACGAAGAAATGGTTTTTATATCAAATATGCTCACTTTTATTAAAATGTGATAATTTTAGGGGGGTGGGATCTAGGCATGATGACTAATTAAAAAAAAACTATCTTACGGGTCTCCTATTTCCAAAAAATACTTATTTCTGCAGAAAATAAATGTTTAATCGCAAAAATTTACTCTTTTAAAACTAATTTTGAATTTGATGCCAAAAAGCTCGTAGGTTACATTTCAGAGTTGTGACGTCACACTCCTTGTCAACAATAATCAAACATTCAGAGTTAGACATAATTTAATTATTTTGTGTGTTAAAAATGAATTCTTAAGTAGGTATATAAGTTCTTAAATAATGTATGTACCTAATAATCTTGTAAGAGGAATTGATATTTGTCTAAAATAAAAGTCAATCACTTTTAACGTTTACTGATGCGTGACGTCATTCGCTCTGATTGGTGTTTCATTTAACATGGCGAATTGCTGTATTTCGCATTTTTATTTTAGCAAAAATTATATCATTCTCGCTTTTAATATAAAAATAAATACATTTTTTAGAATCTTTTTAACCTTATTTTTTAATAATATTTTTAGTAATTTTTTTTAATTACTGGCATCATGCCTATTGAATTTGATTAAAATTATAATTGTTTTTATTATTTTTTCAAGCACAAATCATACGTATGCTTTCACAATTGACTGATTTTAAAAAATAATTATAATTTTTATTATCAAAAATCTACGTCATATCTCAAGAAATACGTCATGATTAAACAATCCATATGCTGCTGTGATCAGAGGACAAAGTATGACATAGAGGGGGGGGGGGTAAAGATGGACGTAATATCACAGCAGGTATGTTCAGTCTTTGAACACTTATTCTAATAGATTTAACACATTGACGTCGAGTGAACATTTGAATAAAATAAATAATTATCAAAAATTGAATATAAGAAAAAATATAGTTATAATCTCTCTCTGGAGCATGCGAAATCACATATATGCGTCCATCTTTTTTCATTATTTTTTTTTTCATTAAATTCTCTCTGTCACCTCACTGAAAAATACATGTCTCGAAATTATGACAGTTCTCATAAGAATGCATGTTAATTTGTTTTTTTTTAATATCTTTTAAACTATTCTCCTAATAACATTGAAGTTTTGTAAGGATTTTTTAAATATAAATGTCTTGTTATTTTCAAAGTTATTTTTCTATGGTTTCAACCTCCCTAACTTTTAGAGGGCCGGGATTTCAGGGGGCATTTGCCCTCAGAAAACTGGTATAAAAGGTATCATTGATTGATCATAGGTAAAGTGTCGATCACGGGGTAACCCAATATATTGGCTCTTCGGCCCGGAAGGGAACAGCCCGTGTTAAAATTTCAAATTCGAAAAAATATTATTTTAAATAGTAGATACATAACCTTTTTTCATTATTTAAACTAAAGCCTAACGATTCTAGACTGGAATCGTTAGGCTCCTGATGAGAACTTCTTGTGAAGTCGAAACACGTGTCGAGTGACATAACTTTTGTGGTTAAGGTGCAATTTTAGTTTAAGTGACTAAGAAACCACAGTTTCTCCGTTTTTCAAGTTTTTTCATTATATAAATATACGTTTTCAATGTATTTTTCGACACTGAATTCAAATCTGATGTCAAAAATACAGTAAACCAAAGAAACCCTATAACAAGGTAAATACTACCCCTTTACCTCGCGTAAACGATTTTCATTTATTTGGAAGAGCAAATATACGTTTTCGATGTATTTTAATCTAAAAACAAAAGTTCAAGATTTTCTGGTGCACCAAAATATTGGTTTTTCGGTCCTCTAGAGGTTAATAAAGGACCCCGCAGAATCCTTATGGAAAAGGGGTTTCGGTCAAACTCTTTGAAACTTTGGATTGTGATAGTCCTTGATGAGTAGATCAAAAGTGTCAATGGGCACTCAGTCCTAAAAACTCAAACTTTTAAGATATAGACCTCTGAAGTTGGGGATCATGATTGTCTTTAATTTACAATATTTTTTTTGTAGAACCTTAAATTTCGCTCAACTTTTTGTATGTGTTCCCAAAGACATCTATAATCGATTACCACAATAAAAAAGTTAACTTTTCAATTCATTGAGAAATGACAACACTTAAATCTTATTGTTACGATTTTTTTAATTATAAACAAATCCAATTGTTTTATAATAAAAATTGGTTTATAATAAAAAAAAAAACGTAATACTATGATTTAAGTACTGCTATTGGCTGAAGAAAAAAGTTTACTTTTTTATGGTGACAATCGAATATATAAGTCTTTGGGAACACATACAAATAGTTGTGCGAAAATTAAGGTTCTACAATTTTTTTTATTATAAATTAAAGGCGAGCATGATCCCCAACTATATCTTAAAAGTTCGAGTTTTTAGAACTTAGTGCCCATTGACACTTACAATCTACTCATCAAGGACTACCAGAATCCAAAGTTTTAAAGAGTTTGACCGAAACCCCTTTCCCATAAGGTTTCTGCGGGGTTTTTTGATAAGCCACTGATTTTTTGGAGTACATGTTTGCGGAGCACATTGGTAACATTATATTGTGTATTACCTCAAAAAAATATGATTCCAATAACACCGTAAAAATTTAATATTATGTATATCTGGTATTGTAATACTTGTAAAAGACGTCACTTTCTGCATCCGTGTAGAACGTGTTAACACCATCGAGAGAGTGGGGTCCGTCCTCCCGCAAAGACACCGAAAGTGGTCAATTACATTCAGTCAAAACGCGAACGTTGTTACGTTCGGGTACCAACACATGTGCACGGACTTATTCTGTACTGTAAGTGGGTACGTTGAAAAGTGTTGTTCTGTTATTGTATTTGTTATAATCGTACATCTCATTGACGCGTTTGTGTTTAAAAATAATAGAAATCTTCTGTTCACTGGATGGTATAACTTGGAACATACCGGAATAGCAACTGTTGGCAACGATTAGACCGATTTAAAACTACAAGTGGAATATTATTGCTCGTTATATGATGCATGTATTTTTTATTTTAAATATTATTTAGCATAGTTTTTAGTTTTTAAAATAATGTGTGGTTTGGAAATATAGGGGTACCACCTTTTGAAAAAAATAATAAAAAAATACCAATGACGGTATAAATATTACTTAGCTTAGTTTTTAATTTTTGAAAGAATTTGTGTATTGGAAATATAGGGGTTTATCGCCTTTTGTAAAAAAATTAACAAAGACAGTAGCATAACAATTAATTAGAATAGTTTTTAATTTTTGAAAGAGTTTGTGTATTGAAAATATAGGGGTAATATCGCCTTTTGTAAAAAAAATTAACAAAGACAGTAGTATGAAAATTACTAAGCATACAAATCTTGAGGCTTCCGCGGTGATCTTGATATGGATCTTGGTTTCTGGGTGCAAACCACGTCGATTTGGTCGTGTTATCGTCCAACGTTTCGTCACACATTACAGTGGACATCTTCAGGACTCTTCTAAAAGTGCGCGTTTACACCCAGAAAACAAGATCCATACTAAGCATGGTTTTTAATTTTTAAAAGAATTAGGGGTAATATCGCCTTTTGTAAAAAATTAACAAAGACAGTAGCATAAAAATTACTTAGCCCAGTTTTTAATTTTTAAAAGAATGTGTGTTAGAAATATAAGGGTACCACCTTTTGAAAAATAAAACATTTACAATATCAATATTACTTCGCATGTTTAAAAAAAATGTGTGTAGGTATATGAAATATAGGGGTAGGTACCACCTTTTGTAAAAAAATTAACAATGACAGTAGCATAAATATTACTTACGATTAGCATAGTTTTTAATTTTTGTACCTTTTGAAAAAGAAAATACAAAAATAATGACAATATAAATATTACTTCGCATATTTTTAACCGACTTCAAAAAAAAGGAGGAGGTTCTCAATTCAACCCGTATATTTATTTTACTTCTTAAAAGAACGTGTGTATTGGAATTATAGGGGTAGATACCACCTTTTTAAAAAAATTAACAATAGCTATATAAATAGTATTTAATTTTTAAAATAACGTATGTGGATATTGGAAATACAGGGATACCACCTTTTAAAAAAATAAAGGGAATATGCGGGTAAAATTTGGAAAAATGTGTTTTTTAACAAAGACTTGAACATGAATTTATTTATGGTTCGAGTTTCGGGTTTTTCAAATTGATGAAAATTGCGCATCTTTTTTACCATTGTTCAGGTAAATGAAGACATTTTGATACTATATTGAACAGGACAATTATTATTTAAATTGTGGACGTAGAAGGTTAAATTCAATATTAAAATATTTTGTATTTAGTTAGGTGTAATTAGTGAACATACAAGCAATCATAAAATGGGTTTAAAATGGTTAGGTAAGATAAATATTACCCCTTCAAAATTAAATTTTTTTTTATTAAATGTTTCTTATTGTTTTTTCTTCGCATTTTTTTATAATTTAGTTCAGGTCTGTCACCGGCGCGAGCCTTAAATTATTTATTACAAAGTGACTTACAATTAGACAGACAACTACCATATCTTCTTATACAGTGAAACGTTGTTAAGTGGGAAACTTCTAGAATTTATACTGAGGTCCCATCACTTTTACATGTGTACCTCTATAACTAGGTAAATGGAACACCTCTTTAAGTGGGATAAAATAACTGGTCCCTTGATATTCCAGCTATCCAGGTTTCACTGTAATAAAATAAATATTCTACTGATGTATATTAAAAACTTATACAACAGAAAATACTTGATTGTAATATGTGACGTAACGTTGGGAATGAATGACAAGTGTATCACTTACACCCAGAAGGAACCAATTCACTTCAAGTTCAACGCGAAAGTCTTACGTTAGAGCTTAATATGTCATCGATTTTATTTATTATTCAATACACAAGAAATGGTGTTAAATATTTTTATGTAGTTGTTATATAATGTGCAAGTTCTCCATTTGTTGTGTTAGTGTGTGTGTGTGTGTTTGTGTGTACGGCTAGCTTTCTTTTTTAATGTTGAAATTAGAATGTAATATAATTATTAATTCATTAATATACATATTGTATACACATCGGTATATAACACATATTTCTTAAAAAGTTTAATATTTTAAATGTAATAATATAGTAATTGGTTTTACTAATTTATTTATTGGGTAATGTACTTGGGACTTTAGTTAACGTTGCGTCAGAATTTTTTAAACCAAATATATATCTTGTTAAGAAATATTCAACTATAGAAAATTTAATGACCTTTTAAAAAAATAAAAATAAATATATGTACACTTTGTACACCTTAAACACAAGAAAACAATGCTATTCGACACTTATGGTTCTAGGTTCCTAATGAGGACTTCTTGTAAAGTCGAAACACGTGCCGAGATATATTAAGTTTTAGTGACTAAGGCGGCTATTACACTATCAAATAAATATGTTAAAGATCTTTGACAAAGATTTGATCATATATTAAATTATAAGTAATTTCGTAGCCGAAACCGTCCACGAAAACTTTTTTTGATCAAATATAATTAAGAAACTGTCAGTATCTATGATAAAAGAAATATTATGAAGGTAAATATTACGTAAATATTATAAAAGTTGATATATTACACTGTCATATTTCTTTGATCACAGAAATTTTATCACATTTCTTTGATAGTTTAATAGCCGCTTAAGAAACCGCAGTTTCTACGTTTTCCCTAGTTTCATTAAAATCCGTTCAGTAGTTCATTAAGATTTATGGGATAGGCACAGAACAAAAAGGTATTTGTTTTTTTTTGTTCCATCACAGAAAGATTTTGTAAACAGAGATCAAAAGTTGTTCTTTATATTCTTGAGTTATAGCGAAAAAGCAATACATATAATCAAGACTTATCTTATTGTTAGTCAGCAGTTCTAAAAGATACTTTCTGCAGTGTCTAACGTGGACCCTTTGGGGGTCTATCAAATGGAAGTTTAAAAAGAGTCTTTAGTTATTTATTTGCTTCTTAGGTACTTGTATTTTTTCAACAAAATTTAAGTATATTTATGTTTTATATTACCAAAAATGTAAGGGGGTCTATAAAGAAAATCATTCTTTTAAAAGGGCTCGACGTAGGAGAACGTTTGGAAACCCCTGGTTTAATTTAAAAAAAATATATTTTGTCTTGGATTATTACCGATTACCGGTTCAATAATATTTAATTTTTTCAATGCGAAGTATTTATTCAAAAATAAATTAATTTTCACGATCTGTATAACTTTTTTTGCTCAATCTAAAATTACATTAAAATAATCCATGATTGATATAAATGCAAAATCTTATCTATAAAAACTTTTATTTATTTTTTAAACTAAAGGATTGTCTCTAAAGCATGTATGATCTCTTTATGCGGTGTTTACACCGAGAAAACAAAACAGAAACACGGTGTTTTTATGACAAAAAAAGTAATAAACTTTTAAATACGAAGTATTTTAAAGACACGATGTTTCTGTTTTGTTTTTTCGGTGTAAACACCGCATTTAGATAACTTGTTTATATAAAACAAAAACTTGAAATTGATAAAATTATAAATTATAATAACACAGGAAATAAGCCAATGATAATAATAATTTAATAATAATAACTAATTCAGCAACCACAGGTTAGGTACATTACTTATTTAATTAAATTTATAAATAATGCGCAGAAAAGCAATCAAAGTAATAAAAAAATTTATATTATTATTATAAAAGCATCGACATTCGAAATAATAGAAAATACAATTATACTGCATTTATTGTATTTATATTTTCAAGGTATTCATTATTTAATTTCCGATAATAATAATAAAAAATATATATATGTTTGATCACGGAAACATTATTAAGTAATTGATTAAGTCAATAAAAATACACGTATATTATTTCAAAAACAAAGAACTTTTTTATATAATGTTTTTAAATCTATTATTGAATCAGTCAGGATGGTATTGAATAATTAATTTCATCAAATATTTATTTTTTGTATTCGAGGTCAAAACATATTTAAAAGCTTCTCTATTTTTTATATATATTAAATACATTAATTCTACTTAATTTTATTATTAAAAAAATCAGATAAATGTGAAATTCAAAGTTTTGAATGAGGCTACCATAAAATAAATAATTTTTTTTATATAAAAATCTATAATCATTGTATACGTGTAGGAGGCCTTAATAAACTTTATTAACAAAATAATTACAATGATATGACTAATACAATTATATTTCTTTATTCTACATTAAATACTTTAGAGCGTCGTGATGCGCCTTTTCCTCCATCTCTTCTTTTCCTTCTTCTAGTATTACCAACTGTGATCCTACATATGTACATATGTATATCATAGACCAGGGTAGGCGAACCAATGGCACGCGACACAATATTTTGGGCACGTCGCCGATCATAAAACATGTGTGAAAAAATGTGTTAAGTATTTTATGACGATCGAATGCGAGTGATCCTACGCTACGACAGTTTAATAACAGGGTTGGGTATTTTAATTTATATATTTTTATGGCTGACTTTTGAAAGATCTTATTTAATGCAAAAAAAAGGGAAATGGAAAAAATATTATATTGACTCCGACTCCGCTAGTTAAACAATGTTTTTTACACACTTATTATTATTGTTTTTTTTTAGATTATATATTTTGAAATACAGTAAAAAATTAGAGGTCTGAATCGGATAATACAAAAATAGAGGAGTCGGAGTCGTAGATTTTTGTACCAATGCGTTACCAGGCACATTTAACTGTTTGAAGAAGCTGGCTCATGCTATTTTAACAATGTTTTAATCTACCTATGCCTGCGAGTCATTATTTTCAGAGATGAATAACATTAAAAACTCGGTTAGAAACCGTTTGACAGATGAATCCAGTTCAGCATGCATTTTGCTAAAAGTAACATCTTACAACCCTAACATAAATTATTTGTCATCTAACCTGCAGCAACAGAAGTCACACTAATTTTACAGTAATTTAATTTATGCGTGTAATAAAAACATTCCAAAATGTACCTTTTTTGTTTACTTTATTTAATAAAGAGTTTTGATAGTATTTATTATTATTATTTTCCAAATAATCAGAAAGTCAAAATTATTTGATGGCACGTTGATGCATAAAGGTTCGCCTACCCTGTCATAGACATATAGTACTGGACAGCGCGATCTGTATCGTACGAGTCTAATATAGTGGTAATCAAAAGTAAAACAGATAGAGATATTGGCTGCACCGATTCTGTCTCCTTCTAAAATATTACGGCACTGAGTACGGTAGAGATAGAACATGCTGAAGCCACTGCTCCATCTCTCTCACTCTTGACGACCATTTGAAAATGCGGATCACGCTGTCCAGTACTATATGTCTATGATGTATATAATAATAATAATAATAATAATAATAATGCACTTTATTCTGGAGGCAATATACAATTTGCATAGAATGCGTCAAAATACAGAAAATGGAAAACATACAGAAAAAAAAAATCAATCATCTGAAGAATTGATTATATTAATAATATAATTGTTCTATTCTTAATAAAATCTAATTAACTTTAATTAAAATACACTGTTTTCATTAACTTTTTTATCAAAGAAAATGTCCTAGAGATGATTTTTTTTATTAATTATCGACTATTAACTATTAAATCAACGTTAGTATTTAAAATAATAAGTATAAATTATACATATACTATAAACAGGGATTATTATTTTATGAATTTTGATCTATCATAAATAAATAACAAAAGGCCATTTTATAAATAATTAATAATAATTTAATTAATATTTTATAAAAACAATATTGCAATCCGCACTGAGGGCTGGGTTACCATTTATCGTCATTTTAGATTCGGTAATTTGTTAATTTATGTTATAGATTAAATATAATTTTTTTAAACGCTCCCTGCATAAAGAATAATAACTAAACAAATATTTTTTATTCAAAAAAGCAATAGGTTGATAAAAGCAGTGTGTGTTTTTTTTTTAAATTTAAATAAGATGTGATGGATCGTTATTAATAAAAATTTCTTTTAACTAATAAATTAATAAATATTTCGTGTTGTTTCATTCTTATTTTTACTTAAAATTCATTTCCGGAACGAATTAATTTGGAATATTTCATGTACATTGTACATCTATTTTATTATAATAACACTATCATGGCCGGTCGGTTCAATCATTAGAGTATTAGACGAACAAACAGTGGTTTTCAAACGTGATGCTGTGGATACAGGTGAATAGAAATTTCAAAGACTTTCTCAAAAATCTATTATGTCAAAAATCTAAATTAAAATTATACATTATTTTTTATTGTTGTTGGAAATTTCAAATAGCTCTGCCAAACTCTATTATGTCATTTCATTTTCTCTAAAAAAATTATGATATTATATTTTTATTACTATTGGAAATTCCAAATAGCCCCCCCCCCCATTTTCTCATTCAATCAAATATTTTTAACTTTCTCCTTATACATCAAAAAGCTTTTCTTGTGTCATTGGAAATTCCATATTGTTACCCCCTTCCACTCACAATTAAATCAAGGTCTTTATTTTCTCTTAATATGTCAGATACTAATTAATTTTTTATTTATAAATAACATTACTCAATTTATTTATATTTTAAATATTTTTGTGATTATAAAAACCATTATTCTATGGTATTAAAATTTAAAAGGCACTTAATTTAACTTCTGGCCCAATGTATTTTTTTCTGTACGTATAACATGTATTAAAAAATAATTAACTTTTAATATTTCACACTAGCACTTACTATATTTTGTTAAAATACCCATACAAATATATCTCTGAAATTCGAACTTAAAGTCTTCGTAACTCGAAAATTATGATCTTTCGGACTTTGCGCCAAATGGGGACTTTTATTAAGCAGATAACTGAAAACTTTTCCATAAGGAAAATGCGGGGTCCTGTACAAAATCGGTAATTAAAAACACATACATACATACATAAATAATATAATCAAAAAAATTAATAAATTCTAATATTTAAAATTAATACAATTTTATGGTTGCTATGCTGGTAGTTAACATGTTGCGCTAAAAATACTAGTTCCGGTCCTGACTACAGTAATAATGAATTTAATTTCAATGTAAATTCATATACACGTCATTCTCCATAGTCCATATCAACCGGATTTTGTTTCAAGTCAATAACATTTTTAATTTGAATGTTTTTGTACTAAAAATTAAACACAGCTGTTGAAATTCTTAATACTTTGTTCCGCGAAAAATTAATTATTTATTTATACTTTCTTATGTAATATTTGATATGACCGGATCTAAGAAAGAAGAGGAATATTGAAAAACTACTAGATTAAGCTGAAAAAATTAGTATAATACACTATCGTCGAAAAGTTTGACGGCTGGTATCCCGGGAAAAAATTGTAGATCTCCATTTTGAGACAACATCATATTTTTCACTGGTTTTTGATCTGTGAAGACTTGCAAATCTACAATGGTCTACAAAGATCTAAAACGATCTACAAAGATCTACAACGACCTATAAAGATCTCTGAAGATCATTGTAATGTTGAAAATTAATGATTTTTCAACGTAAAAAATTCATGAATTTTCAACGTTTTAATCTAAATCACGAATCACGATCTACAACGACCTTTAGAGAACCTTGAAGATCCTTTTTAGATCTTTGTAGGCCATTGTAGATCTTTGCAAGTCTCCACAGATCAAAAACTAGTAGAAAATATAATCTTGTCTCAAAATGCAGATCTGTCGAGATTTAAGTATAGATCTTTGCAGATCTACAATTTTTTCCCGGGATATTTTTTTTGTGTTTTAAAACTTAATTATCAGTGCGTTCGACGAGACTGTTTTGAAAATTCCGTACCTAAAAAAACGAAACTCTTAAAGGATCATTTTGTTGTCCGTCCGTTAAGATGTATTAAGTTGAAATTAATATCAAAATATAAATTTGAAGAATCTAGGTCAACGAGAAGTAACCCTATAGGTTTTGATGATCATTCAGTGAGTCTGTCTGTCTGTCTGTATCAAAATAGGCTTTCAAAGGTTGTATCTTTTTATTGCATTGAGTTAGAAACAAGATTTTTAGGGTTCCGAAGAAACTCTATTAATCTCACTTTGTCGTCCGTCCGTCCGTATGTAGATCTCAGTAAATAGAATATGACACTATTTTTTATTTTTTTTCTAAATTAAAAATGGCGCCTGCAGGGGGCTTCAAGAAAACACAAATTTGTCCACCCCCTCTCTAGCTCGGTAACTACTGACTCAAAAAATCTGAAAAAAAATTGTTAATGCGATTTTTATAAAACTAGTAACGACAAATACTAAAATCAACAATATCATTTAAAATTTTGAAAAAATAGGAAGGGGCGTCATGGAATTTTTTTTATTTTCATATCTAGGCTTGTGGGGTGTCAAAATGTAGATCTGAATTAATAGAATATGATCCTATTTGTATATTTATTTTTAACTCAAATATCTAAACAGTCCACGTAGTATATTCTTCGGAACCCTTATGGCATACACTGGTGTATGTCTTGACAATTTTTTTAATATTCAGTATTTGATATTCATTTCAACTTGATACCTTTCTTGGTCTTGATGGACAGACAGACGGACAACAAAGTAATCCTATAACGATCTGTTTTTTAGTTTAGTGTATGGAACCATAAAATTGATATAAAAAAGCCCTTATTACATCATAATGTTTAAAAATTTGAAACTTAAAACGAATAACATTTTTAATAATGAAAATGTTTATTAATTCATGTATGGAAATATTTCACAAAATACGTTAGGCAATGTATATTCATTTTTGTAAAAAAAAAATAACAACCAGTTTAATATTAATCTTATTTATAAAAAAACTGTGTTGAATTAAAAAATACTTGTTTTCAGAAATTATTTGCATTGCCTTCTAAACGGATATAACAAACAATAAATTATTGATATCTGTGTTGCAATACATCTCCAGTCTACCTACTGCAATTAGTGACGAAATGTTGAAAACAAAAATGAAAACTGTGACTAAAAAATGGGGAAAAATACCTGGGTAAATCCCATGATTAAATTTTTATTTTATAATGATATATTTAAATATATGTAGTTTTATTATGATAAAAAATAAACGAGGTGTGCTTTGATATTTGTTTTGTTTTACAAAAATAAAAAGTAGAATCAGAAGAGAAAATATTTAAGATATTGATCAGAGAGAAACAAGATTCGCTAAAAATATTGCGTGACTTGTAGTTATTCGGAAAAATAAAACAAAAATCAAAAGTAAAAAACAAAAAAAAAAAAATTAAGAAGCTGCATTGAAAATCCTGGAATGATTCACCTCCGAATTTGCTTGTAATGTTGAAAAAAAAACATTCGTAATGTTTTTACGAACGCAATTTATCTACGTACACTAAAAAAATTAATGTTAATTTTTAACATAATAAACATGTTAACTGGAGGACGAAATTTTATTCTGTGAAAAATTAATCGGTAACGTAATAATATTTCATACCAACAGTAACAAAAATTACTATACCGTATGCTAAAATAATTATAAAACTTAAATAATTATTTTAACAAGTTATAAATAGTCAGATGAAAAAATTTAATTAACATTTTTATTTATTAACGATGCGTAGGAATGGGAAAAAAATAAAAAATTGCATAGATTGATCAAAAAATTGTTTTCCTAGAAATTTTGAACACCCGACATGGTAAAATTTAAATGAACGTCTACTACAATTATATAGACTGTATAGCAATTTCTATGATGGCGATAGGCCAGATATGAAAAGTAATATAGAAACATAGTAAAATTATAGAGAATGTACGTGAAATTTATATACCTATGCAAGAAATTAAATTAATGAATAGCGTATATTACTTTTTCAGAGTAAATAAATTTTAATAGGTACTATGTTAAAATTTACCAGTATGTCATTATAATTTTTCATTTACTTTATTTCAAACTCTACTGACTTTTCTGTTAATTTTTTTCAGAAGTTGATTCTGTCCTCAGGTTCACAGCATTTTCTGTTATTTTTTTAAAGAATATTCTCTCCGTGTATATTAATAAATAATAGAAACAATATACATAGATAAGCACATAGGTGGGCACAGTTAATCGAAAAGTTAACTTCGTTAATCGTTTATCCGTTAATAAATAAGTTAACTTCGTAAATCGTTAAAGCATTAAAGTTAACCGAAAATGTAACGGAAGTTAAAGTTAACAGAAAATTTGAAAATTTAACGAAAGTTAAAGTTAATCGTTAAAAAGTTAACTATCCAAAATGTTTGAAAACCTTTTTTTTGCTATTTCGACAACTTTCTTATGTACTTTTCATCAAACAACCAATGTAAGGGACTAAAGTTAACGGAAGTCAAATTTAACGGAAGTTAACAAAAGCAACAACATTTTTTGAGTTAACTTAAAAGTTAATCCGTTAACTATTTTGTTAACTTCGTTAATTAACGATTAACGGATTAACGAGTTGATGCCCACCTATGGATAAGCACCAGTACCTAACCTACAAATAATATGTATTGTTATATTATACATAAATAGCTAAGGCGACATCCCGACATCAACTCGGATAAATCAGTTAGTTATAAAATAAAGTATAATTATTAACAATACAATTAGAGGCATACAGAGAATAACTAATTGACCTAAAAATCAACCTAGCATACAATAATATTTATTTATTTCATATACCTATATTGCAATATAGTATTAATTGTTTAAAAATTCTACCCATTCACTGAAATATTTCATAAATACATAAACAATATAAATAAATAAATAAATATGAAATAATTAGAACGAGTCACTTATGTATCGATTTAAATAATAACGAAAATAATTGTTAAGACTTTTTTGATGACATCAGTAAAATTATGTGACATTGAAATAAATAACTTTAATTGTTTATAAACTGTATTTATCAACAACTATGTAAGATATGACGAGTTAGTTTTTTCTACGACAACAAAAAATTATACAAGCTACAAAATCTTGTTTATTTTTAATCCAAAATAAGATGAATTATTTAGTTTTAGATTTATGCATAGATATGCAAAACCTACATCAAGATTATCCGCGGTTTCAACCGCGTGTATCACTGTTCAGTGTATATAGATGTATACCTAATAGTTTACTATACGTAAATAATGTTACTGCTCAGCCCTTTTATGGAATAGTGTGATGATTTGATATATAACCTAAAATAATTATGTAATCTTAAACTTTCGAATAATAAAAGTTTCATCAAAATCTGTTCAGTAGTTTTGAGTTTATTCGCAAGAAACAAAGAACATTTTTGTGCTCTCGAGATTTGTTTGCATTTTACCCACCAAGGTCTATTACAAATTCAATTTTAGAATAATTAGAAAAGCAATTAACAGTCAGTACGTGACTAAAAGAATACGTAAATTAATAAAAGATAAACATATTGGTAACTTCTAAACCACAAGAGGTGGGGGGGGGGGTAATTGCAAAAAGATATAATTTCAAGTCAAGACTTTTAAAAGCATTTGGTCAAAATTTTACTAAATTTATTATATTTATATACTACAGTAGCACCTCTATAAGTCGAATAATATGTTCGTTCCTTTCCCTTTTAAGGCCATAAAATCTGTATTATTCGAAGTATGAATCCATTATACTGTATCTCGAATTAGAAGGTATTATTAATATATTTTTACCCTCTATTACTCGAAGTGATCAAAATTTTAAAGACTTTTGCAAATCGAAGTTATTTAACTGAAGCCTCTATAAGTTGAAACGTCTTTACCTCGAATTTTTTAAGCGTTTTTTTGACCTTCTACATTTTAAAGAATTTTCAATTTTGAATTTAGTTGTGCAATTAAAAAATTATATAGGGTGGCCAGTATTTCTCTGGAACAAATTTCCCTGACTTTTCCCGGTTTTCCAGGAGAATTTTTACCGTTTTTCCCTGTTTTTTATAATTAAAATTTAGATAAAAAAGCTAAAAAAAAGGTCTCATACATGAAATTTTAACATTTTTGCAGAATTTGCATTTTTCCCTGACTTTCATCCAAATTCCCTGACTTTTCCCGATACAGCAAAATTCCCTGACTTTTCCCGGTTTTCCAGAAACGGGCCACCCTGTTATATCAAGGTCTTTATATATATTTTTCGAGGTGTTATACTGTATATTACATTAAAAATGAGTGAACTATTCGTCACGGAATAAAAAAATAAAATTATATACTTAAAAATATTATTAATTAGGTACAATTCTAGTTCAATATTAATCCAAGAAAAATTACGTATATTCGAGTTATAGATGTTCTACTGTATATAACCTTATAAATTAGTAAATGATTTGATACGCAATATCTATTTGATAATATTATTAATTACTATTTTGGTTCAATATTAATCCATGAAAAGTTACGTATATTCGAGTTATAGATGTTCTACTGTATATAACCATATAAATTAGTAAACGATTCGATACGCAATATTTATTTGATAATATTATTAATTACTATTTTGATTCAATATTAATCCATGAAAAGTTACGTATATTCGAGTTATAGATGTTCTACTGTATATAACCTTATAAATTAGTAAACGATTTGATACGCAATATCCATTTGAAAATATCATTAATTACTTTTTTTGTTCAATATAAATCCATAAGAAATATTCGAGTTATAGATGTCTGACTATAAATTACCTTGAAAACTTGTGAAGAGGGTTAAATAAATATTTTAAAACGCTGGCAAGTTGTCAAGGTGATGGAAAGACACGAATTAAATAAAACTATGTTTATTAATTTTTAATGAAATTACAGTCAAGCATCGGAAATGCGATTTTTTCTCAATTCAATACAGTACAAAATACGTGATCTGTTAAAAAAATCGAAGATAATACATAACTTTAAATATTAAGCTAAAATAAAATTGTAGTTTTCGAAACCTTGTTAAAAAAAAATTATACACCTATTTCATAAATCATCTTTTGCAAAAAATTTTGAACGCTAACCTCGGTAAAAAAATGTTTTATACAATTAATAACAACGATATGACACCTAAATAAAAAAACTACAATACATATCTACTATGTTCGTTTAAAAATATCTTTTGATGCATTAATCTCTACCACACCTGTACCATCTGTTAATATGCTTTAAAACATATTTTAAAAATTGACTTGGACCATGAAATCCTTGTTTTTTTATGCAACGAAAACAATATTTTCTTTATACAAGAATATACTCTAAATCAAAAAAACTATTATTTCTCTTTAAAGCAATATTGTCATTATAGGTGGGCATTAACTCGTTAATCCGTTAATCGTTAATTAACGAAGTTAACAAAATGGTTAACGGATTAACTTTTAAGTTAACTCAAAAAAATGTTAACGTTTTTGTTAACTTCCGTTAACTTTAGTCCGTTACATTGGTTGTTTGATGAAAAGTACATAACAAATTTGTCGAAATAGCTAAAAAAAAGTCTTCAAACATTTTGGATGGTTAACTTTTTAACGGATTAACTTTAACTTTCGTTAAATTTTAAAATTTTCGGTTAACTTTAACTTCCGTTACATTTTCGGAATTTTAACGCTTTAACGGTTAACGAAGTTAACTTTTTTATTAACGGATTAACGATTAACGAAGTTAACTTTTCGATTAACTGTGCCAACCTATGATTGTCAGACGAAATAATAAATAATATACGTGAATCCAGATTATATTCTTATTTTAAGAAAATATAGTTTTCATTATAAAATTTAAAATAAGCCAAGATTCTAAAAAATGTATTTATTTTTATATAAAAAGCGAGATTAATATAATATTTGTTAAAATAAAAATGCAATTCGCCATGTTAAATGGAACACCAATCAGAGCGAATTACGTCACGCATCAGTACCTAAACGTTAAAAGTGATTGACTTTTATTTTAGACAAATATCAATTCTTCTTACAAGATTATTAGGTACATCCCTTATTTAAGAACTTATATACTTTGGAATTCATTTTAACACACAAAATAATTAAATTATTGTCTAACTCTGAATGTTTGATTATTGTTGACAAGGAGTATGACGCCACAACGCGTTTTGGCTTCAAATTCAAAATTAGTTTCAAAAAATTAATTTTTTCGATTAAACCTTTATTTTCTGCAGAAATAAGTATTTTTTTGGAAATAGGAGACACGTAAGATCATCATAAAATATATTTTTTTTAAATTAGTCATCATGCCTACTTAAAAAAACAAACTATATTTGCGGATTCGATTTAATAAAGATGTACTTGTTTTATTAGTAACATGAGTTCATGAGAATTATAAAAAATAACCCATCAATTCCAAAAAACAATATACTTTTCTCTTAAAGCGTTTACGACTGGTGACAGTGCCTTAACTTATAATAAACAATATATTTTCACTGCTTCAAGCTGAAACTGATTTCCAATTATATTCTTATATGATTTTTTAAATATCTATTTTTTTACAATGGATCGATAAATTTAACTAAATTAAGATATAGTATTTAAAAAAATGACCTAAGCATTTAGAGGCTATGTATTAAACTTCAAAAACAGACAGCAGGTGTATTATAATTTTATAATATGTACACAGTTTCACAATTTCAAAATGTTTTCAATAAAAGTTCAATAATTACGTAAGGTTTTTACTTCCGCATCTTGTCAAGTACTATCAACACAAGAAAGTTTTTTTAATCGTTTAACAAAGTAATAAAATTAATTTAACACTGAATGGAAAATTTTTGCAATAGTTTGCTAAATCGTAAAAGACATATAAATAACATTTAAAGCTATTAATTGAATGTTTTTTTATAAGTACCTACTGATTTCTTGGCATTCTTCCATGAAAATATATACAGGGTGAGTCGTATCAGGTGGAATAAATTTGAACAGTTGATTGAAAAAAATATTTCAAGCAAAAAAGTTCTTATGAACATGTGTCCGCAAGCTCTTCGTGATGGAGCTGGGTCATTCTTAGTCAACTCTATCAGGGAAAAACGCTACTTTTACGGATTTTCATAATTTTCACATATGTTGTTAAACTTGCTCAAAAAATATAACTTTCATTCATCATTTCGCAAAATTTTCAGTTTTTTGAAAATGACGCGTATTTTAAGTTTTGCAGATATGACGCAAATGTATTTAAACAATAATTTTTTATCTCCGGATGTACTTATCGTAGCGAATTGATTTTTTTTTAGTTTTGTTCACAAAAGAACGATCTTTTTGGACATTTTGTCCGTTTTTAAGTAAAAAAAAATTTTTGATTATTTTTTGTACAATTAAATTTTTTTTTTAATTTGAAGCTGAGGTCAGCTTTTTAAAAATCTGAAAAAAATCATAAATATTGCTTATAGTATTCTCTATCATCCCTGCAAATTTTATGCTGGACATATTTATAACGGCTTCAAAAAAATTTTTTTAAGGTTGTTGTATATAGGTTACGCGCACTATACATTGATTTGTCGTAATGAATTCGGGTGAAAATGTTTAAATCAATGTTGTTTGTGTGTAATCTATGGAATTAATAAATTGATTTCGAAATAAAGTGATCATACAGGGTGTTTAAAACTGTTTGTTTTATGTACTCATTAAGTTATATATGTTTAGTATAAATGTATATTTCTACTTATTTTTTGATAAGAAAATTAATTATTCTTATTTAATTTTTCACTAATATAGTCGTTAAAATCTCATATATTACCTCTAGTATTATATATATATAAATTATATTATGTGGTTACGTGAAAAGCTGCTTCAATTGTAGTTAACCAAAAAATAGAATCCTTAATTTTATTAAAATTTATTTCACCATGAAATATTGAGGAATGATACAAAAAAACTATCATTTAATCATCCACCAATACCTTTTGATATTATAAATTTAGTATTAATAATTTCTATATTCTTATTAAGAATATAGAATATTTTTTATAATTGATTTTAATGTGACTAATATATAATATTGAGTGCAATATAAAACCTTACAGTTGTTTTTCTTTGATTTTAGAAACTTCGTCCAAAATCTAATTAATAATTAGGGTATTCATATTATTTAATTAAAATAATTATAAAAGTCGTTTTTATAGTAACCATCTTGCAGTATTATATGTAATAAACAATACTAGAGGTAATATTTGAGATTTTGAAGACTTTATTTTTGAGAAATTATGCAAGAATTATTAATTTTCTTATCAAAAAATAAGTAGAAATATATATTTATACTAAACATATATAACTTAATGAGTACATAAAACAAACAGTTTTAAACACCCTGTATGATCACTTTATTTCGAAATCAATTTATTAATTCCATAGATTACACACAAACAACATTGATTTAAACATTTTCACCCGAATTCATTACGACAAATCAATGTATAGTGCGCGTAACCTATATACAACAACCTTAAAAAATTTTTTTTGAAGCCGTTATAAATATGTCCAGCATAAAATTTGCAGGGATGATAGAGAATACTATAAGCAATATTTATGATTTTTTTCAGATTTTTAAAAAGCTGACCTCAGCTTCAAATTTCAAAAAAAAAATTTAATTGTACAAAAAATAATCAAAAATTTTTTTTTACTTAAAAACGGACAAAATGTCCAAAAAGATCGTTCTTTTGTGAACAAAACTAAAAAAAAAAAAATTCGCTACGATAAGTACATCCGGAGATAAAAATTATTGTTTAAATGCATATGCGTCATATCTGCAAAACTTAAAATACGTGTCATTTTCAAAAAACTGAAAATTTTGCGAAATGATGAATGAAAGTTATATTTTTTGAGCAAGTTTAACAACATATGTGAAAATTATGAAAATCCGTAAAAGTAGCGTTTTTCCCTGATAGAGTTGACTAAGAATGACCCAGCTACAGACTCTCAAAGATTTTATCTAAGATTTGTTTTTATTTACTATTTTGAGAACCCATTGAGATACAATAATTTAATTTGATACCTACCCGGTTTAGTATAACTATAGGTTATCAATATCCAGTATTAACAAATGTTTTTTAGGCCAGGGTCTTTGGGGCCAGTGGGTCCTTAGATTTTTATCTAGTTATATTCTTTAATATTTCCAGTCATTTGAATTCTTAAAATATTAAATATAAAAACTAATTTTAGTCTAAATCTTTGGAGACCTGTAGCTACTTAACGAAGAATTTCTGGACACATGTTTATATGAACTTTTTTTTTCTTAAAATATTTTTCTCAATCAACTGTTCAAGTTTGTTCCACCTGATATGACTCACCCTGCATACAATCAATTTTTCTATAAACGATTCTCGTTCTTTTGTTTTTAAAGGTATTTTAACGTACAATACATAAAATGGGGTAGTTCCCATTGTGCATATCTATGCAGGATTAGACAAACAGTAAGGCAGGTTTGACTAGGAAAATAATAATAAAAAAATACTTACAAGTTAGCTAATTTAAAAAAAAAATGTAAACTTATGAAACAAATTGAACAGTTAAAACGATGTGGGAAGGGGGCATAACTACCCCCCCCCCCTCTATTTACACAATATTTATAAAAAAATATCGCATTAAATCTAATATATGTAGATGAGAAAATAAATAAAATTTTGTGGCAGCTTTTTTGCCCTGACCCTATGCCCTAAAGTAGCCAAGCGAGGCATCATTTGAAAGTATTTGGATTCTAGTTGAACCTTTTTTTAAATTCTCCCCCCACCCCTATTTTGTTTTTTTATCTATTCATGTTTTACGTAGTTAGTATATTCTACATTTATAGAATTAAAAATGTTACAAACGACCCTATTTTCTGTAATTAATTTGCTGATAATACCAAGGCTGGTATACATAAATATAATAATTTCCATCATATTAAAATGTTATTACATTTTAATGAAATTATTCGTAGCTTCTGGAGGTAAAACGCTATCATTTTAGAGTTAAAATTCAACATTTTATCACATACCTATAGAATTAGCATTGTAATGCTGTGTTTACAGCAAGAAAACAAAACAGAAACACGGTGTTTTTATGACAAAAAAGCAATAAACCCTATACATTTTTAAATACGATGTATGTATTTTAAAGACAAAATTTTCTGTTTTGTTTTTTCGGTGTAAACACAGCATAGTAAATAAAGAAACATTGGTTGAAAATTCGTTTAAAAAAACAATATTTTTGAATATTTAAATAATTCTTAGCTTCTGGGTGTAAACCGTGTTATTATGGACGAACACACCTGAATGACTTCAAGATCATAGAGAAAACCTTCGTATATTTATGATATTTATTTAAGATTTAAGTTGACATCAGCATTTTATTAATCTCAGAAAAAATCCTTTTTTATAGATATTTATACAGTAGCACCTAGCAATAACGACTGATCGCTTAACGGCGTTTCGTTATAACGGCGCTCTTAAATCTCCGCCTTTTTCGGTTGTAAATCATATACTACATACTGTATGTATACTAAATATATATGTATTTAAGGGTAAACATTGTGCAAATTTCCCCTCTATATTTTTTTATAGTTAGTGTTATTGCACACTTAATATTTATAAGTACATATTTTTGCTTGTAGGCACTTGCGAGGCACAAAAAAAATTAATTTACTTACCGACGTTTTTCACTTAACGGCGATGATCCGGGCCTAATTACGCAATTATTACGAGGTGCTACTGTACAAACGTGTATATATTCCTTAATATGAATACTTAAAAGCATACAAATAGTTAGTAACAGAGGAAAAAATTAATGACGTAATTTAAAATAAATATTCAATTAAAGATTTAACTAATGAATATTCTTTTAACTTATTTTAAAATTAAATTAAATATTCAAATTTATTTATAGCAAATTTGATTCATCCCTGATTAGGGATGTCAATGTTAAAAGAATTTAATGAAAAATATTGAAAATTGTTACATAGAGTTTTTCTAATTTTATTTTATGTACTACAAAAATCTGGTCGATTTTATTTAAAATATATTATAGTACTTATTTTATAGAAAATTACATGTAAAATTGAAAATTTTCAAAGTGCAGGTCTGTATCTCAAACCGTTCTCGAGATATGGGCTCTTTAAGTTTTAAGATTTTTTTTTTCAATTTTTTTAGAAAAATGGCTGTAACTTTTGAACTGGTGGTCGAATTTGATTTTTGTTGTCAGTTTTTAGATCAGCATGATATTTCAACAAAAATCATTTTATTTAGAATTATAGTACATTGGACCAGGTGCTACCCGGGTTAACATCCATAAAATCATAGTTACCTAAATTAATCATGGAAAAAACTTTTTTTAGTCTTTTGATGTATTATCTTAGGTGTTATTAGCTACGAACATGCACAGAATAATTATCTAACTATTGGTGAAAACCGCATTGAAATCGGTTCAGTAATTTACGAGTCAATAACCTTCATACCATAGGCTTATAGAATGGATTGAGCAATAACCTCACAAAATTGACCACTCTCTTGAAAGAGACAAAGCGAGTGTGTAGCCAATACCTGTCTCTTTTTTGTTGGTCTGTCCTGTATACGCTCCTTACAACAGCTCATGCGCTTCTGCAAACCTGTGACGTAACCAATTCTGAAAAGAGACAACTACAGACTACTTTATCGCTTTGTCTCTCTCACACTCTTTCGCCTATATTTACTTCACAGATGATTTGTCTATAAGTCTATGCTTCATACAAACGAACATTCATTTTGAAATTGAAAATTTTCTTAAAATTTTTAGAAATTAGGATTACAATATTTTAGAACATGTCACCTTTGTAATAGATTACAAAAACATAAAATTAAAGTAAAAGACAAAAAGTGACTGATATTTGCGGTTTGAATTAGGACGTTGGGTTATTGAAGGTTATAGCTGTATATAAATAACAAAGAATATATTTATCATAGTTTACCGAAAATATTATTCACTATCTGTGGTTTTGACGGTGAATTATATGTCTAATATTTATCCTGTATACAATAATAATTGCTTAACAATTTATTTATTGTTGTTTTCCTTATATGTAATCGTAATAAGAATTTATACGGAAAATATAAAATTTATATCATGGGTAATTCTTGGTGATTTCTAGAGATTTTCAGAATGATTAAACGTCTGTATAATATTATAAGTTTTGGGTACTTCTATACCCATAATTCATAATATTATAAAACTGAATATATAGTTTATTAAATATGCATCAAAACTATGTAGTTTATTTATTAAAAATACATATATTTTAAAGATTATATTTAAAACGGAAATGTGCTTTTAGGTTAAATATCTATGTCATCTTAGAACGAATTGTACAAAAAAAAATTGCATGTGTTTTCACGTGATTATAGTTTTTTGTAGTGTTATAATTATGTGGTTGATATATACGGTTATAAAACGTAGATAATTATTTTGTACTACAATGCTTATAGCAGAAGCAGTAAAATAATATATGTTATATAAAAAAAATGATTTTATGATCTATTTTTGATCCAATTTCAAACACATATGAAATTGTACAATACTAGGTTAGTAAAGTATGTATTTCTATCAAAATAATAGTGAGTAAGAGAGAAAGGTGGTATCCAAAATTGTTATTTTTTCAAAATATCTCAAGAATAAAGCATTTTACGTGAAAATTTTATAGAATATTTTTGTGGAACATTAAATTTTTTACAAAAATGTCTCTACAATTTTTGTAGAAAGTTAATCCCTGAAGAAGACATATGTATCTCCCTTCAAATCATTAACAATTGTTTTTCTTTAAATGTCATTTTGACGAATGTATAGCAGAGAAATTAAAGATTTAGATTTAAATTATAAAAAAATAAATGCCAGTTCATTTGAATACTTTATCAATATTAATAAAATTCTTCGATCATTAACTACCTTTGGTGAATTTAGCACGATAAATCACTGTGCAATCATTTGATTTATTTATAATATAACGAAAGGAAAAACGTTAAATTTAATTGACAGCAGGGGCGTCCGCAGAAAATTTTCCAAGGGGGACAAAGTTTATAGACAAGTAATCACATCAATAAACTTATAGTTAATTTTTAATCACAATTAGAATAAAATGTGGGGGGGTGCCTCGTTCCCCCCTCTTCTGTGGACGCCCATGATTGATATACAAGCTAGAACTTTAATGTTTATAGAGGATTTATAAATTATTATAAATTTGATCTAAGATATTAGATCTGATACACATTTCCAATATAACCCCCACTAGCTACGGCACTGTCATTAGTACAAATATAATATGGGGGGACGATGCCTCGTTTTCCCCTCTTCTGTGAACGCCCATGATTGATATTCAAAGCTAGAACATTAATGTTTATAGGGGATTTATAAATTATAATAAATTTTATCTAACAAGGGAACCTTTTCAAGTCGAAAATTCGTATCGAGTTTAAACTTTGTATATAGTATATAGTTAGAGGAGGTCAAAATAAGTAAGAAAAAAATTATCTTAGCTGCGGTAAAACGGTTTAAGGGGGTGAAACACCTCTATGAAAATGTGCAAAATAATCATATTTTTTCAAATAACTCTGAAACTAATGAAAATTTAAGAAAATCTACAATACATATCTTTCATGATTTTTTATGCTCTTTTGAATGGCGATAGTCAAAATTCGAAAAAATTAAACCCCCACATTCCATAGGTTTAATTTTTTCTAATTTTGACTATCACCATTCGAAAGAGCATAAAAAATCATTAAAATTTTGTACTGTAGATTTTTTAAAATTTTCATTAGTTTCAGAGTTATTTGAAAAAATATGATTATTTTGCACATTTTCATAGAGGTGTTTCATCCCCTTAAACCGTTTTACCGCAGCTGTGGTAATTTTTTTCTTACTCACCTTGACCTCCTCTAACTATTAATATACAAAGTTTAAACGGTACAAATTTTCGACTTGAAAAGGTTCCTTTGTAAGATATTACATAAAATATGATACACATTTCCAATATAACCCCCACTAGCTACGGCACTGTCATTAGTACAAATATGTATAATATGGGGGGACGATGTCTCGTTTCCCCCTTTTCTGTGGATGCCCACGGTTGACATTCAAAGCTGAAACATTAATGTTTATAGAGGATTTATAAATTATAATAAATTTTATTTTAAGATATTAGATCTGATACACATTTCCAATATAACCCCCACTAGCTACGGCACTGTCGTTAGTACTAATCATGTAACATATCCCCGATTATATCAGACAGAATGGATTACTATAAACTTCAGTGCAATCGGTCTTATGGAAGTGGCAGCAGTGAAAGTAGTGTCTTGTGCAATTTGTAAATAATATAATAATAATTTTGTCATTTCTACAGTGTTCTAAACCTTAGAAGAAAAAATATCACATATGGAATGGATGTAGTTTAAATTATAAATCATTTTTTTGGAATATCTACAGTGTGGTCAACATTACAACGAAAATAAACGTTTTTTTTTAAAGTGCGACTATATTTTAACTATTTATTAAATAGATAGTGTTTTTTTTTTTAAACAAAAACTGTGTTACAAGTGTTGGTGATCATAGATACCTTTGGATTTTGTTTGTAACAGTTATAGAAAAATGTTAATAACGTGAGTATTATTTTATTTTGTATATTTCTAATAAATACTAGTTAATTATAAGGCTGCGTCCACACGTATTGCTCATACAAGCAGTATTTACTGCAAATAGTAATAGAAATTTGTGAGAAATCACTAAATCATAGTAAATATTCACTAATTGAAATAGTTAAAAGTATATCACTATGCAGTGGCGTACGCAGGAGGATGTTAGGGGGGGTCAGACCCCCCCCCGCCATGACATTTTTTTAAAATCAATATTAATATAAATATTAATATATATTTGGAACATTTATTTTGTAGACTTTTTTTTAAGTCATTATATTCTTATGAGCTTTTTTTAATCATTATATTCTTATGACCTTTTTTACTCATTATCACTCTTTTTTTCTCTTTGAACCCCCCCCCCCCCCATGACACCATCCTGCGTACGCCACTGCCGCTATGAATTAACTTGAATTAGTGAACAGTCATTTTTTAAGTAATGGCAGAATTCTTTTGTTTATTTTTGGTGTAAAAAAACTGGAGGGATCTAAAAAAACTAATTTATTTCAGTGGCGTAGATAGCTTTTTGCGATGGGGAGGGGGTGTGACTTAGTATTAAATCTCATAGTTACATTTTTCATTATGAAAGTCATCTTTTATGCGGTGCAAAGTTAAAAAAAGCCTCACAAAATTGACCACTCTCTTTAAAGAGTTTTAAGTGCTACTGAACTACAATTCTTAAAATCAGCGAGTTCCTGCGCGAAGTACGGCTCTAAAATTTCGATGATTTTTTTTGTATACAATATTTATTAAAAGATATTGTATACTCCATGCTTTCATTTAGTTAACATGTAACCTATAATATAATTCATATAGACAAGGATATTTTCTTTTTAACATTGAAAGTTACATCATAATCGGTTCAGTAGTTTTCTTGACAAGTGGAGACAAACAAACAAGCAAATAAAAATACATTTAGACCAAAAAGACAAAACAATACGTATTTTAAAATGTGTTTTGTGGAGATTAAAAAAAACTATAGATTTATTTATAAGTACCTATTATTTATTATAGCATCGATGATTGCATTATTTTGAACCTTGAATATATGAAAAACGCATAATATATTTTTATAGCAGAAATTAGTTTTTTATCTGTTGTAAAACGCAAGTTATGTTATGTTAATTGTAATTTAATTATATAGTTTTATTCATGTACAAGCTGTTTCAGAGATAAAATAATAAAAATTACATGTTTTAATATATACATACATAACTTGCATATTACTTTAATATATAAAAAAATATTAGCTAATCATTTTTCCATATGATTCCACATATCATAGGGCATAGGGTAATATCCATGATAATTTCCTCGTAAAAAACATTCTACAGTGATGCCTCACACAACGAACGCCTCGCATAACGAACGCTGCGCACAACAAACTTTTTATTCGTTCATTACGCGACTCACACAACGAACTGCATCGTATTTCATTTTGCCGCCCGAACGCTCCTACATATCACGAAGTCGCCCGAACTTCCAAGGTTGCACGCAGTCGATGCTCAAACTTGCACGAACATGCATCAACGTGTGTCAGTCGCTCTTTACTGCGCTTAACTCATACACGTGTTTGATTTAATAAATGTAATTTTGTGTGTGAGAATTTGACCCTGCAAGCCTCGGTAGACTCCTAAATCTGAGTCTGACTAAAAATAAAAAAAAACGCCTGTACATTGTACAATCTTTTTTATGTTACAGTACCCTTGATGACATATTTTCTCTCCCACGCCAGTTATTGAGACTACCTTTGAGTGAAAACCAAGGTTATCAAACTACACAGGTTGTCTCATTTGTCTCATAAGGTAGTTTCATGCTATTGGTTGACAGCTAGTAACGTAGTAAGCCGTCAAAAATTCATGGAAACTACAAGTGTGCAATTTAATTATATCCGAAATTTTGACATTAGACGGCTAGTGACGTCACACGCACTCCTCTCCCGCTCATTCCTCTCGTCAATATGCTTAGCTATATGAGACAACCTCTTGAGTGAAAACCGGAACAAAATCTGTTCAGTAGTTACTGAGAAATTCGTACATAGACAGATAGACGCGGTGAAGGACTTTTTTTAAAAGTATTTAAAATATGTTATATATAAAAGTTAAGTATCAATTTAAAATATGGAAGTAAACAATATTTAAAAAATAAAATTATTTGTTTTACACGAAATATGAATTATGTATTATTATATGTATGGTAGTTTTACTAGTTTTTGTTTTTAACTTATCTTATTAATTGACCAAAAGAAGTTGTTTTTCTTATCAAGAGCAAAAAAGTATATTAATACGTCAATTTAATCAATCAATATCATTATTATATGTTGTTAAGATAGCAGTGTCTTTGTTTTTAACCGATTTAAAAAAAGTAGGTTTTCAATTCGACAATGTATGATCGGGCATAACTCCGACAAATATGCATTGATTGGGGGGAGGGGGTAAAATATCGATTTCCACAGGCCTTACATTTTCTCTGAAAGGCCCTGGCCCTAACCACGTGCTCTAATGCTCTGTTTAGACCAAATAAAGAAAACACTTCGTTTTCAAAATTGTATAGGGTTTTTATTTTGTCAAAAAAAAACACTATGTTACCGTTTTATCTCTTTGGTCTAAACCAGGGGTTCCCAACCGGTAGTCCGCGGACCACTAGTGGTCCGTGAGGGGTAAAAAATGGTCTCTATAAAAGATTTCAAAATTTGAATGAATTTTGAATTATCAGCGACCTTCTTTAGCTTTTTCATTTGAAATCTATAAAAAAATTTTTTTAACTTTTATTCTCTTTTCCGAATTTACCATTTTTGTCTTTTATTAATCAGTTCATATATAGCTGATGAATTCAACAAAAAAATATTTACAATAAGTAGGTTACTACAATAGTAAATTCACTCGAACAATGTTCATATTTATTTAAAATATAATCAAGTATAAATAAAAAATAATAAAGAAGAAAATTATCTCTTAAAATATGTATAAAAATATTCACGTATACCTGCGAAGATCATTTGTTATTTTATTATTCTGTATATGATTCATTACCGCACTATTCTCGTTTCTACGTATTAACATCTGTGTATGGAACAACATAAATATTAAATACCACTAACATAATATATACAAGTGCTTCAAAAGTCCCTAGACATGCATATCTACATCATAATATGTTAATAATTTTACGTATACATAATAAGATTATTTTTAAATGATTGCAGTAGGTAATACACTGTTTAAAATTTGCCTAAAGGAAAACTAGTTACGGTATATATGGAAATCAGTGCTTTTTTCAGATACATGCAAATATTTGTTCACTTGTTAAAATTTTTGTATAGATATTAAAAAAAATATTTTTCCAGGAAATATATAATATTTTTGAAACGGTTCGTAAAATAAATAAATGTTTTATATAAAAGCTGTAGAGAATATCATTATCTATAATTTATATTCTATCCATTTTTTCTGTATAATGTATCAATATATTCGTTTTTATATAAAGTATAAAAAAGTCTTGTGGAGGCCACAGTAGTTAAATATATGAACATTATGATATCATTGTCTATAATTTATGTTCTATCATTTTTTCTGTATAATGTACCATTTTCATTATATTCGTTATTATATAAAGTATAAAAAAAGTCTTGTGGAGGCCACATCACTTAAATATATGAACATGCTTTACATGTTTAACCAGATTTTATGTCTTACGTATATGAATAAACGTCCAGATCATTATAAGTCTTCGCGGTTTTTATTATTTTTATTTAAATGTGACCCGCATTTTTAATTAGTCATTAAGTTTGAACATATGGCTACTCTCACTTGTTTCTATATGTATAATATTTACACCTAACACATACAGACTTATGTCACATATACATACATATGCATATATGTACGAGTACGTATATAAGTTTCATTAATTAATTACAAATAATGTTTAAAAAACCTCTCAAATAAATTCTGTATAATTTCTATAGACAATACATAATATATTATAAGTGAATTAATTGTAAAATTAATTTGTTCTCGGTGTTAAAGTAAAGTAAATATCCTCAACTATACTTAAGTACATTTTAATTTTAATAATTACTACTTAAATGTTCAGGTTATAGTATTTTAAACACCACCCAATTTGCAAAAGATTTGATGTCATATTGGGTGTTGTGTAGAAGCCTTTAGTTTATTTTTATTTTATATAACTACTAGCTGACCCGGCCACGCGTTGCTGTGGTTAACCTATACTTAAGCAACATGTGGTGGTTATGCTATTAAATTGTAGGTTATATGAAACGTTTGGAAGTTTGACAAAGCGCCATCTATTGAATACTTACTCAATCCAGTCAACATATGTCACCATCTGTTAGAATCGTTTGGAGCTAACAGATAAAGACAAATAATTTGCAATAAAATAATATTGCGATCATAAATTGAGATGTAAGCTATCCTATCTTTCAAGTTGGATCAAACTGCACAGGGTGTACAAATTTGATTAAAATCGGTTAAGTAGTTTAGGAGTCCATCGCGGACAAACATGTGACACGTAATTTATATATATTAAGATAATTTTAATTTTTTATATAAAAAAAATTACTCTAAAACAAAAGGTAAGATATAAGCATAGGTGGGCATTAACTCGTTAATTAACGAAGTTAACAAAATGCTTAACGGAATTACTTTTAAGTTAACTCAAAAAAATGTTAACGCTTTTGTTAACTTCCGTTAACTTTAATCCGTTACATTGGTTGTTTGATGACAAGTACATAAGAAAGTTATAGAAATAAAAATAAGGTCTTCAAACATTTTGGATGGTTAACTTTTAACGGTTAACTTTAACTTTCGTTAAATTTTCGGAATTTTAACGCTTTAACGATTAACGAAGTTAACTTTCTTATTAACGATTAACGAAGTTAACTTTTCGATTAACTGGGCTCAACTATGGCTATAAGCTATAACGCTATCTGCGAGGTGCTAAATCGTTATTATTTTAGAGCAGTGGTAATAAATGTTTAGTACAGGTGTTCCCAACTTTTTATGCACGTAGACCTCTTTTAAATGAATGACAAAGTTGATAGACCCCTCTTGTGATTATTTGGGGATTAAAAATTGTAAATAACCTTTTTTTGTTCTTTGAACTGTTTTTGCATAAAAAATATCGAATTTTAAAACATACTAATTTCCAATATACCCCCTACTGTGTAATATAGACCCCTTTCAAACTTCTATAGACTCCCAGGGGGTCCACACGTTGGGAAACCCAAGTTTAGTACATAAATACCGTCGAAATCGGTTATAACGACATCGAGGGCACCAGTCATATTAGGTCATAAAAGCCGATAGTCGTATTAACCGATAAAATAGGAGATTCAGATGAATTTTTATTTTAAGTCGTTAAAATCGATATATTGTATTAACCGATGTCGTTATAACCGGTTGCAACTATATTTACCTACTTATTTTTATGCAAATTAAAAAAAAAAAATTATCGACTGGTAAATGTATACTTAATCATTTTGCCTTCTGAGCGACTCATTTGATTTCTATTTACGCATTACAACACACATATTCTTAGTCTGTGGAACAATAAACATGTGTGTAAACAAAACACTCCAAGGTTAAAATAACTATTGCTGATTCATAACTAGTGTTGGGCAAATAGTTTCCATTATGTTAAAAGGAAACGAAAAACTTAATTAATGAGTGACGCAAGATAAACTGAAAACTGGGGAAATCACATATAAATAAATATTCAGTAAAAATTACTAAATGCATCTATTATGAATACATTATTAAAATTTTCCCTTTGGCTTTGTTTGTGTTTATTTTTAAAAAGGGGAATTCCTTCATGATTTGTTCGATAATCGTAGATGTCACATCCCTACCATTGATTTTTATTATTCATTGTTCAGTATTTTTAACCGACTTCAAAAAAAGGAGAAGGTTATCAATTCAACCCGTATATTTATTTATTTATTTATTTATTTATTTATTTATGTTTATAATTTTATTTAGCGATGTTCACGCATTATTTCATATTGCGTGGACCGATTTTGATAATTTTTAGTTCGTTTGAAAGAATATACTCTCCAGGTGGTCCTTTTGTAAATTTTATCAAGATGTGATGATATAGCCGGAAGATACACAACGAAATGCTTAAAAAATTCCACAATTTTACATTTTTAGTTAGATAACTAGAAAAATAAAAATTATTTGTAAATATTATATAGGTAATATATAATAAAAGCAAAGGCCGGTAAAATTATTTATAATAAATACAAATATCATTTAAACTATGATAGATGTGTTGTATATATTTAGCAAATGACATTTTCTTAATTTTTGAATAATACACTTTCTCTAATAATTATTATTATTGTTTATTGTATATTAGCTATAAAAATATACTTTCAGGTGATAACAAATTCTGAATGGTCATAACAAGGGCTAAAATATGCTTCTTTTGGTGTTACAAATGTGTATGGGCGATTCTTGTGAACGTATTTTTTACCGGTATTATGTTTTTTAGCATAAATTAAAATGTATCAAGAAGAGACAACTAAAAAGTAAAAAAAAAATTATTTCATACTTTTTTGTGCTTTTATTTTTGAAGTCGGTTCAACTTTTTTTTTTAATTATTTTATTACTATAAAGTATCAATTGTAAATTTTCCTTACTTTGCTGTAAATTAACTATTACATAGCTAGTCTAATCTAATTACAGTAGAAACCGGTTATAACGACATTTAAGGAACCTGTCATATTGGTCGTAAAAAGCGAATAGTCGTAATAACCGGTAAAATGCAATTATATGGGATTCAGTTGGACTTTTATTTTGAGTCGTTAAAACCGATACGTCGTATCGCTATAACCGGTTTCTACTGTATAGAGTTTTAAGCTTTTGAACAATGAAAGTTCCATCAAAATCGGTTCAGTAGTTCCGTGTCAAGTCGAAATAATAAGACATAAAGACAAAAAAATGTATTAAGCTATATTAATGATTTAAATTAAGGGCACCCTATAACAATTGACGCCCCAAGCAAAACTATTTATGACCTTGCATTCATGCACATATCAACTTATAATTTTACATTAAAAAAAATAAAAAAGTTTGTATTTATTCAAGTAAAAGCATGGAGAGTTCAATGCACAATCAGAGTTGAAACCTTAACCAAATATTTTTTATATTATTTATTTTTAGTTAATTATAATTTTAAATATTATGATATCTTTCCAGACCAGTCTTTTTACATTTATTTCTAGTAATTTTTCTTATTTACAATTCTACGAATGTGAAGTATTTTTAGCAAAAAAATTATCTTCGATTGTTCTGACGACTAAAAAAATGCACTTAGGTATTTATGAAATATCAGATAAAATTCGGAATTTTGAAAATGTGAATAGCTCAAATAACGCTAAATTCTGTATCTATTGAATAAAACAAAAATTTCATGTTAAATACTTTTCGTATAATAACGGTTCTCAAAATTTTGTTACATATCATCGACTCGAGTTAGAATTAATACTTACGAAGGCCGAACATGGCCCTCGAGCCGGTTTTTTCTACATACCTACATTAATTATAATTTTATTTACTATTAATGAGAATCATATATTTTTTTGTTTAATTAATATTATTGATTTATGTAAAGTAACGTGCGTGTAAACATATTTTCCATTAGGTATATAAATCAATAAAATATTACTTATCATAACAGAGACAGCTCTTATTACTATACTTAAGCATTAATTAAATAAATGCATCTCAAATGACAATGTCATATTTTTTTAGAATCTATTTAAATCTACTATGTAAAATACAGGGCCGTAACTAGTGGTCAGGGGTTTCAGAGCAGCAAGTGATCGAGGGTTCCTTTATCTCCATACTTTCGTTTGTTTGGAGGCCTCCTATGTTCTACTGCCCGGGTGGTAGTTACGGCCCTGCTAAAATGAATAATCCGGAATTACAATTTTTTTTTTTATAAATTTCGTTAGTTATATAACAAATCACATAAATTAGGATATTAATTTATTTGATATTTGTTTTAGAATTTAAAACTGCAATTTTTTAACACAAGATATTTTTCATACATATTAATATCATTGTTTTTTTTTAAACAATTAATGCCTCGTTGAAAGTATTTGTTAGTTAATGAATTTTATTCAATATCTTTATAAAACTTGACAAGTAGGTACATAACTAAAATAAGTAATATTTTCAAATTTTTTTGTAAATATATTACATATTTAGTGAGTTTTGTGACTTTTCTGTAATATTTTTTTGGTCTTGATGTCAGTTTTTAACCCTCATCAATCTCTTCTATCTAATTTTGGTATCGATTTCGCTAACCTTTATCTACGATATGCGCTGTCTGTATACATATATAAATATAGTTTATTCCAAGTTGATTAAGGATGTATGGCAGGTATCTCATTTCACCGAGAAATAGTTTAAATTTGGAGTTATTCCTTAATAAAACATAAGTACCCACACAAAATTTCAGAAGGTTCTACTACATAGTTTGGAAGTTATTTTTTGTAAAAATTAACATGGGCTCTTATGGCAGAATGATGTATTGACGGTTAAATTTTAATAAAACACATGGTTCTAGCACCGAGAAAAATTTGAAATTTTCACAATACGTCACTTACATATTTAGCAACAAGTTTCATACAAAATTTCATACTCTTTCAGACCTAAATTCCGAGAAAAAAAATAATTATTGCTGAAAAATATAGAAAAAAAATAAAAAATGGCGTACGCTATAAAAATTATATTTTGACCTGGCAACATCGCACATCCAGGGCGCGCTGTATAAATATTTGACAATTATGTACATACATTCAAAATCCAAATATTTTATTGTTAATAAATGTATTTATAATTGATTCAGTTGTATTTTATTTTTAGATGTTTAAATTAAAATTTGTTCGTGAGTTTTTGGTATTCTTATGTCCGATATTATAAAGGACCTAGCAAATTTGCTAGCTAGCAAGCACTCTCAAATGAGATATCAAACTTATATGACAGTTCTCAGTAATTTGGTTTTTGCCGTTTTTTACGCAAGGTTAGTAAATACACTTTAGTAAATATACTTTACATACCTTTTTTTTACTTCCTTTGTATGAAACTATCTATCTAAAACTTTAAGAGAACTGTCATATCGCTTGTCGATGATTATATACCGTTTCTTATACAATTTTTCCGTTCCAACGAAACATTTTTCTTACTTTTCTCTTCACAAACTTGCTGAACACTATATTGACAATATTTGAGTATATGTACTGAACAGAGAATTACTGAATTAGAGAATTTATGTGTTGACGAATATGATCACAAATGTCACAAATATGATTGTTGATTGTTGTATGTAAATCAAGTTAGTAATACGAATGCGGTGTTGTCAAATGTAATGATTTGTTTTATTACATATTTTTTCATATATGTAAGCATATTACTACTATTTTTATAATTTGCATAGCATTTATATGTTCTTCGTATGTTCTAAATTGTGTTATTTAATAATATTTTAATTTCTGAAGTCATTTATAATATGAAAATACTTGGGGTTTTTTTATTTTTCACAGATGAATTAAATGACATTCAGAATAAATTTTTTTTATATTATCAACAAAAATATTCATTTTTTGTCTAAAATAACAGTTAATAATGGGAAATAAGGTTTTAAACATAAATACTAATAATTTTTATATAGTTTATAAACGAATTTGACTTTTTTATAAAGCATTTAAAGTGAATAATTCATAATTTGATTTTGATCGTTCATTTCATCTAGATTTCCATTGTTTTTGGCTTAGACTGTACGTACCATACATCCTTAAGCCATAGGAAATTTAACATGGGGAGAATAGAAATGTTGTAGTAGCCTCAAATTTAAATGTATACCATTGGTGAATTTCAAAATGCCGCCACAAAATTTAATAAAATAGTCATTAGTATTTTGTTTTAATTTTATACCTATGTCAAAAAGATCAATTTTTTGCAATAATTAAAACATTATTGTAATCCATTGTTATTTTTATGAACGTAAAAACAAAATACTAATGACAGTTTTATCAAATTTTGTGGCGGAATTTCAAAATGCACCAATGGCATAAGTATCATTAAATTTGACTAAAGGCTACTACAATGCTTCTAATTCGCCTTATGTTAATTTGATAAAATCAATAGCTTATAAGGCGGCTATTACACTATCAAATAAATATGTCAAAGATCTTTGACAAAGATTTGATCAAATATAGATATCATTATCTATGATCAGAGAAATATCATATTTCTTTGATTAAAGAAATTTTATTACATTTAACATAGGCGGATATTACTCTATCAAAGATATGAGATAAAATTTCTTAGATCAAAGAAATATGATATTTATTTGATTGTGTAATAGCCGCCTTAATCAACTTGGAATTCACTGTATAGAAACTATTTTATATTTTTTGTCTTTTCCAATTTTTGACAATTTTTGCTGTTTGAACTTTCAATACCTAAGACCCTAGTGTCTATATTTACGTATAAGATTTTATAAAGAGCTGCTGTTTTAATTAATTTATTTTTTATTAAAAAAAGAGAAGATAATAAATGAGATCAGTAATTATAATTTTTATTTAAATTAATACGTCTACATTTTACATACTTGAATCATAAATTAATAAATAATTAATATTTACTAATACGTAGATTCACTTTTAAATAAATATCAACACGGAGACTTTAATGAGCAATCAGAAATGTAACCTCAATAATTCTGTTTTGAAATAACTTTAAGGTATTTTAATTTATTTTTAATGTACTCTTACTTTCGTTTTTATTGCAAACAAAATAATTATAATGTACAGCTTGTTTTGTATTTTTTTAAATTATTTAATTAAATATTTTTAGTTTTATCATTTATTTAAGATTAAATGTAATTATTATCAAAACAAAAAAATGGTAAAATTTCTATACCGGAATAAAGGAAATAGAGAGGGATGTAGCACCCCAAAATTATACTTAACATGTCTTATTCTTCTATATTCTAAAGGCTTTCGTGGTTTTTGTACATATAAACTATGTTTCTGGATTATTATTCACGTTGTCGTATTTTCTTACTTGATGTTTCGATTCGCATATCGGAATCTTCTTCAGGAGTGTTTTTGAAACTCAAAAGGGATAAAGAATAAATAAGTATCCAAGCAATGTATTTTTTCTGAAAGAGTTTAAACAAAAATTGATAAATAGTAGGTATACAGGGTCGTCCAATAGTGTGTCCGGCATTGTTTTACGCCCAAACCATTGATGATAGAGTTTTAGGATAAAATAGATATTTGTGTATCTAGGGCGTAAAGTGGCTGTTTTTCGCACGAGTGGGAATGTTTGTTAATCGAGGCGCTAGCCGAGATTAACAATCACACGAGTGCGAAAAACGCACTTTACACCCGAGGTGCACACAATATTTTTTTTAAAACCTTATTATAATATTAATAATAATGTAATATTTTTAATTAAATAATAATAACTTGTCATATTAATTATTAATATTTAAATTTAAATCAAGTACTTAAATTTTGAAAAAACAAATGAATATTGTTATTTTTTGACATTTATATTCAGATTATTTGTGGATTATTTTCACTCACGTATTTTATTCTGTGATTTTATTATTGTAATTTTATAATAATATGGATAATATGGAAAGTGATAATGAAAATTGCATGCCGCCAGAAATATCGGAAGCTGCAAAATCGGTAATTTCAAATCTACTACCGACAACATCCAAATTAATATATGAAAATGTATGTGTTACTGTTACTATAGAAACACTTTTACGCTCGCCGTGCGTAAAAGTAACTTTGTCGCACAGCGAGCGCAAAAGTACTACTTTACGCACTGAAATGACAAAGAAAAAGCCTACTTTTTAACACGGTTGTAGAAAAAAAATTTATTATGTATATCGACTCTAAATAATTTCAGGAAAATATTTTTAGCCCCCTAAAACCGCTCCTTGGGGGGTAGTTAGAGGGGTACATGCCCGTTTCTCAGCAAAATCAAATGGAATAGTATATAAAAAAGTACATATTTGTAAAGATCATAAAAAAATAAGAAACTTTTATAAAACAATTTTTTTTTATACTTTCAGTTGTTTAAAAAATATGGCGACTTGTTCGCAAATTTTAGGGTTTTACTAAAAGTGCTCTAATTTCGCTAAATATTAATGGAATTTTAAAATTTTTTCAAATTTAGAAAGTAGAAATAATGATCTTTGTAAAGATGCATTATTATTTGAGATTTTAATAGTTTAAAGTGTCATACTCGACATACCAAAAATATAAAAGTTCAATTAGGGATAATTCAAAATTTTTAAATACAATGGTATATCAATTAGTACTTTTTCTTAAAATAGATATGTAAATAAAGAACTTTTGTTAAAAGAATTTTAAATTTAAATTTTCAGTTTACAGATAATCATATTTTAATGTACAAAATTTAGGCACTACTCAGATCAATTTATCCTTTTGTACCAGGATAATAGAGAGCAAGGACTAATATATGTTTTAATTTTTATCCATATTAAAGCGAAAGGAACCGCGAGCACATTTTTTAAACTATAACGCTTGCAGCGCTATCATTGAAGTAATTGAAATAAAACTAAATCAAATGGGGGGGGGGGGGAGGTATGCTTTCAATAAAAAAATCTAGTAAACTTGTCAGTAATGCACTAAATATAACGATATTACGGATGATTGGTTTTGGAAAGTAGATTAAATCGATGGAATCTTTTCGATATAATTCAATATTTATAAACGTTATTAGAAATGACTGAATCAATTAAACTTGATTTCAATTTAAACTGTGTCATTCAGAATGGCCCAAATGCATTTTGATATAAATGTTATCTAATAAAAATTATTAGAAATTCGTAAGGCGCTAAAAATACCTGAACTTTATGTATTAAGTAAGTCAAACACCTTAAGTCGTGTCGAGTATTTCTCTACATATTATTAATAAATGAACATCGAAAATTGTCGCACTTTTTTTTGTATTGAAACTTATATCATTCGATAAGTATTGTACCATAGATGTGCACACACAAAAATCATTTATGTATGTTGCCGTTAAGGCAGGTAAAAAATTGGTTGATTTTCGATACTAGTTTTAGTTATTTTAATTACGGTATATAAGGAAATCAATGTTATTGCAGATGTATGCAAATATATGTTGATATTACAACAAACTTTTTAGATTTGGTTCTAATTAATTTACCATTAATTTTGAATTTCGGTTTTGGGTTTGTTTATAAAGTCAAAAAGAAAGTTTTTAGGCTAAACACTTATTGTTTTGTTGTATCACAGGGGAGGGGGGGGGAGGTCATGGTTCGAGAAATGGTAAAAAAAAGTTTTCAGAACTTCAGTATTTTTAATAAACATTTTTTTTTAAGTTTTGAAGAGGAGTCATGCCAAATGACCCCCCCCCCCTCCTACTGGATTACGCTTGTATGTGAACCCTATAAACACTATTACAAATAAGTTTGTTGATTAATTTGTATTTAAAACAATGAAAAGCCGTGACAACTTAATTTGGAAACAAAGAACAGAAAGTTTTTTATTTTACGTTTTGAAATTCTATAAAAATAAAAACATAATAATATTTTTCTTCAAATGCACGAGTACCTACACGAAAAAAAAAGAAACCTGAAGAATTACAGTTTTTCTCTGTACATCCCGGATAATAAGCGACAACTTATCATTATAAAATATTTTTTACAGCCTGAAACTGTAATAATGTTTGCAGATACTAATATAAATTGATGGAAAAACTGCAAACATTATAGCCTAAAATTATATTATTACAATTTCAGAGAATAAAATATATTTTATAATAAATGGTTAACGCTTGCTATCCGGGAAGTACAGAAAAATAGGATTATTTTCTTTCCGTGTATAAATGTTGACTTAATTAGGACTTAGGCCAAGATATCTTTGTTTAAGGCGGCTGTTACACTATCATAAAAATATGTCAAATATCTTTAACAAAGATTTGATCAAATATTGAGATTGTAATTATCTATGATCAGAGAAATATTATGAATATAATAAAAGATTACTTATTACACTGTCATATTTCTTTGATCGAAGAAATTTTATTACATTTAACGTAGGCGGATATTACACTATCAAAGAAATGTGATGGTATTTCTTTGATCAAAGAAATATGTTATTTATTTGATGGTGTAATAGCCATAGGTGGGCACAGTTAATCGAAAAGTTAACTTCGTTAATCGTTAATTCGTTAATAAAAATGTTAACTTCGTTAATCGTTAAAGCGTTAAAATTCCGAAAATTTAACGGAAGTTAAAGTTAACTGAAAAACTTAAAATTTAACGAAAGTGAACCGTTAACCATCGAAAATGTTTGAAGACCTTTTTTTTGCTATTTCGACAACTTTCTTATGTACTTGTCATCAAACAACCAATGAAACGGACTAAAGTTAACGGAAGATTAATCTGAGTATTTGGCCGGTCGTTATTTTAATCGGTCGTTGATTCGAAGGTCGTTAATCCTTTCTATAGGATATTATACTATTAATCCAACTATATAAAAAATAATATACTTGAGTTCAGAATATATTTCTTATATTAAGAAAATATTGTTTTCGTTATATAGTTAATTTTTTACTTGAACATCTACAAGATTTTTTTATGTAATGCACACCTAGCTAACAACGTCGTAGGTATGTGTAGTTAGTCAGTATGTTATACAATAGACAAGTATCTGCATTTAAAATGAATATTTAAATGGTCTAATGCAACATAAGACTTAAGTGGTCACGAGGAAAGTGGGTCACTTTTGTTTTCTATCATTATTATTATGTATATTATTACAAGTGGCGTGTTCTATATGGGGTAAAGAGTATGTCTTTAGATCTGAAGTGAGAAGTGGAATTTAAAAACGACTCTTGTACATTTTCCAAAATGTTTGGAATCTCATAAAAATGTTGCTGTATTCTAAAGAGATATTTTATTAGATTTTGAAACTCCATTTTTTATAGTTTTAGGTCGTAATTAACGAAAAAATCTTGACTAATAGTCACAAAGAGCCTTATACACTCATACCTCGCTTTACGGCCTAGATACGTTCTACAAAACATGGCCGCAAAGCGAAAAGCCGTATAAGGAATCAATTATTCTATGCGCAAGATTGGCAACATGTAGATTGTAGATACATCGACATCGAAAAAAAGTTTTTTTGCCGTTATAGCGAAACATTTTAGGCTGTAAATCGAAAACGTGCTTTAATTGAAGAGGGCCGTTATAGTGAAATGCCGTATAAAGAGCGGCCGTATAGCGAGGTATGGGTGTAGTTGAAAAAAAAAAAAAAAAAACGAAAAAAACGAAAAAAATGGAGAAGAGACGTTTTGAAATTCTACTTTTCAACTAATTTGGAATATAATAATTTGTAATAACTTTCTATACGCACAAGTGGGGTATCAAAATACCGTCTTATTGAACTTATTTCAAGAATATATGTATATACAGGGTGTTTTATAACTAAAAGACAAAATTCATTTCAAATTGGTTCGTTTTTGCTTTCATTTTGATATATGTACAGAATGATCAAAATTTGTTTAATTTTTTTAATAAATCGGAAACTACATTAGATATTTTCATAAAATTTGGTGGGTGTAAATAAGATGTTTAGATACATATTTTGTAAAAAAATTAATTTTCAGTTTCCACCAGTGGCGTCCCAATTGATGTCCCCTTGATTATTTAGAATGAAAAACTATACGTCACTGTTTTTTTTTTTTTCGGAAACATACATTATTTTATTAATGGTGCTGTATTTTGTTATATCTCCTGATTTTTTCGTATCTTGAACTGTTTTTCAGTAAAAAAATAAAGAGAAACATTAAAGTACTCTTTACACTTTTTATTGAAATAATTCTTTAACAACTAGATAATTAATATCCATTTCTGTTTAAATTAGTTTTTAATTAACTGTTAAAAATGAATAGCAATCATCCTGTACACATATTATACCTTTAAAAAAATTGTCCGCAAAAAGTGGTTGAAACTGAAATTTTTGAAGAAATGATTTCCACATCTGTAACTTCAAAACTATAATTGATGAGAAAAATTGGAAACATACATAGAAGAAATATGAATCTCCCCACAGGAAATAATAGTTTCATGTACAACATTTTGCTAACTCTTCTGATTTATAATTAAAAATACTAAGGCCTGGTTTCTCAATATGAGTTTAAACTTCAGATTATTTAATCTTCATCCTAGGTTTAAACTGAACATAATGTCCAGTTTAAACCTCACTCAATTTCTCAATATAAGTTTAAATGGTGGATTTTTGTTATGTCAAACTAAAAATTAGCCTCAAATTATTAAATTAAATTTATTAAAAATGAGTTAATTCAGTAAAAGAGAACAGGGTACATTACTAGAATTAATAAAAGAATATAGTGTTACTATAGAATGTAAAAGAAGTTGGATAATAAGTTAATATTTGGGCTAGAAAAATAAATTATTTCATCTGTCAGTTAAAAGTTAATCTTAAGATTAATTATAATTTTTAACTGGACATTGAGAAACAAATGTATAGTTTAATCTTAAGTTTAACTGGGACATGTGGTTTAAACTCATATTGAGAAACCAGGCCTAATAATTTACGTGTAATAATTTTTAACTTTATTATTAACAATCATAATTGTTAACAAAAATATTTTCTCGAATTTATTAAATTGCTTGTTACCTTTATTCATTAGTCAAAATGTTTAATCATTTGCCTATCTTTAAGTATCATACTTATACAATGTTTGTGTTGAAAATATAAAATCGTATGTTGTCCTCCCCCTTTACAATTACCGACACACCGCCACTGATTCCAAGATTTGAGAGTGCCCTACATTATATCTCAAATAAATCTATGTCATTGCTTTTTGACATTCATAGCAACCACATAATATCTTCGAGGAAAAAAAACAATACAAAATGGATCATTTTATTTTTATAGAAACGTCAAAATTCATATTCAACAAATTAGTGGTTAATATGGTTAGAAGTTTCATTTTAATGGTGAAATAAGAGATACAAAAATTGCGAGCACAATTTTATTTATTTGTGATATTTTAGTATGCACAAGGTTAGATTTTTTATTGACTTTTTTATATTATGTTTTTATTTTAATGTTTCATCATATTAAAAATAAGTATATTTTTCTTGATTTATTTACAATTATTATACTTCTTATGTTTCCCAACCTGTGGTCTGTGAATACACCAGGCCCGTGGTAACATCTTAAGGGTATATGTTCATGGTAAAAAAATTATTTAATTTTTTGCTATAAAAAATTATAGGTTATAATTTAAAAAAATACTGTTCACCCTTATGGAGACAGTAAGTGGCCCATAGACGATCAATTTTATTGTGCAATATTACGGATTGCCCAATATTATTGACCGTCTAGGAATCATTGAAGATTGCGCAATGATTTTACAAAAATTTGAGTTAAAATTTTATTGCTCCATATTTTTTCATTGTGTTTATTGTAAAATATTTTGTCTACTGTGAGAGTTGAGACTAGGTCCTAAAAGATGTTCGTGAGTGTACACTGCTCTACTTTTCAACTATTCTTTGACCCATATTCGTTTGTTTTTACGTTTTGCTAGCAAAATCAACAGAATAGCTGCAGCCAAATCTTGATCATCACACATGTTGCTCCCACGAAAATATTGACGCGAATAGTACCGGATTCAATATAATTGAACGTGTAGGCGTAAAGAATGTTTCAATAAAATTGTGCAATAAATTTTTCCTTTAAAATGTTGGGAACTACTGCATAGTATTTGGAAAAGATATTTCAAATTGTAGTTACCTATATATTATATTATTAAAGTAGTAAGTAAGTACAATTTATTATTTCGATCAGGGACTCCCAACGGGGTCCAGGTGGACCCCTTGGGATCTATGGAAATTTAAAAAGGGTCTATAGTATTCCAGGGGTCTGGGGGTTAATGATTATTTTTATTTATATAAAGGTATGTATTATTACAGTTACCTTTTTGGCTTTCTACTTGTACTTTTTTTAACAAGATTATAGTTTATTTATGTTTTCTAGAACCTAAAAATGTAAGGGGGTCTATAAAGAAAATAATTCTTTCAAAAGGGGTTCATGTAGGAAAAAATTTGGGATCCCCTGGTTTAAATTGTAAAAATCATAATGAAAAGTACTTAATTAATAATCGAAAAATGTTACTTACAATTAGTAATATTTAAAACGTAATTTTCCATTGAAAATAAGATAATGTAAGTATTCTTAGTTTATAAGTAGGTAGTTATTGTTAAGTATAGTTGTAATTAATTAATATCTATGAGTAGGTAAAAGATTTTCCATTTATAATTAATTAATATATATCTTGTGTGACAAATACTTATTATTTAAATGACACTATTGTTTAGCAAAGTCATTATTTAAAATAATGCATCTACATTGATTTGTAGAAATCGTATGATATTTATGTATATGATATTAACACGTATATTACCCATGAGTGTATCAGAAAAAGTAAAGTAAGGGTGAGAAGTTGGATACAATATTTTTGTGTTAGATTTTAGATCATATTAAAAATATTTTGATATATGATATTTCGATTAACTGTCTTTAATTAATTTGTTAATTAGTTAAATAATACTTCTTTTATATGAGGTTGATAAAAAATGGGACTGGATGATCAATAAGAAATCAATGGCTGTTTAATATAGATCATAATTAAATAATAATTTGTCGAAAAATAATAATAACTTTTTATAGGCACAAGTGGGGTATCAAAATATCGTCTTATTGAACTTATTTCAAGAATATAAGTATACTAGCTGGGCCCGCGCGGCTTCGCTCGCGTCGACTACGGAATTATTGTTTAGGATTTAATAAAATATATAGTTGGATTAAGTATACACACGATTAGTTATTCTAATAAAAACCAAAATTACCTACCTAATAAAAGCGAATCGGAACAAAAAGTAAAAATAATTTTTGTTCTATTTAAATTTAAAAGTTAATTATTGAAAACAAAATAAACAACTGCTGGCCGAGCGCAGTATCTTCCATCTCTCCCCGTGACACTTTATCATAGTTCGCGCGAATTGTCACGAATAATATGTTATTATATGTATATTTCACGTTATTTCCTAAACCAAAAGACCAAATTGGATTCTGTAAAAGGCAAATTATATCTACATTATGTACTTATGATGATGAAATCATTTATTTCGATAAGGATTAAAGTTTTGCAGGTCATAAGTCCATGTAAACAGAACCCAAATATTTTAGGTTTTCTTTGTAATATAAAAGCACTCATTGTGGCTTAAATATAAAAGTTAGACATATGGTGTCGCGGACTTTATTGTAGAACTATTGATTCTTCACAATTCTTTAATACATTATTTTGTTCTATATTCAACGGTTTAGGTAGCGTATTGCAAAACAGCGCGCCTACGGCAAAATTTTTTCCGACTTGATTTATTATTATTGTCACTGATTAGTTGTACGTAACAAAATATAGCCTATAACCTGGCCAGAGAATGTACCTATGAATTAAAAAAGAAACCACATAAATCGGATAAGTGGTTCTCGAGTAATAAGCGCACTAACGGACAGACAGAGAGACGTTGAGCTTTATATTTATATATTAAGGATCATTGAAAAACATTTTAAAAAACTTAATTACATACTGACAAAAGTTAGTTGCGTAGACAAAGAACTCGAATATCAAGGCGTTTTTACGTAGACGCCGTATGAAAGAAACCGCAAATCACTTAATAGTTCCACATAGAATTAAAAATACTTTTGCTATGAGACCTTCCTTCGTACCAAATTTAAAGGTTTTTGGTCAACGGGAAATACCCTATATAGGTTTTGATGATTAATGAATCAGTATCAAAATATTTACGTAGACACTGTATATGAAAAAAAAAACGCAAATCATGTAATAGTTCTACATAGAATTAAAAGTACTTTTGCTATGAGGCCTTCCTTTGTACTAAATTTAATGGTTTTTGGTAATACCCTATAGGTTTTAATGATTAATTAATCAGTATCAAAATACGTTTTGAAAGGGCCATATCTTTTTATTGCATTGAGTTAGAAACTTGATTTTTTTACAGGACTATGGGGATGTATACCTTAGCATTTAATATTAATATCAACTTGATACCTTTAACCATTCTTGGTGAAAAGGGTGTTGATAGACAGACAGAAAAACTGATAACAAAGTGTTCCTATAAAGGTTCCGTTTTTTTTTTTAGGTACGGTACCATAAATTTAAGTAGAATAATCTCTCAAATAACTTATACATTTATACATATGATAAATTATATTAGACAATTCGTACAAAAATAATATACATTTTTTACATAACAAAAAATATGAATAAAACATGAATTCCGAAAAAAGCGAAATTGGTTTCTTTCTTTAACGAATTAATTCAAAAAGCAAAAGTGTTTCGATGCTGTAACTTGTATGTATGCATGTATATATGTGGGTGTGAGAGAGATAGCGATAGAGAAAGAAACAGAGAGGGGAGGTAGAGAATACTTTCATTTATTTTCTTAATTACGCGTTAAGAATTCTGCACGATTTGTCGAAGTTGAATAATTTTGTTCAGTCATTAGAAAATTAAGTCTTTTAAAATTAAACGGGTATTCTTTCTTTTTTTTTACTTTGTAAAACAACTGACACAATAGAATATTATTCGTTTATTAAATTAAATAAATACTGAGATAGGTACCCGGCGTTGCATGAACAATCTACATGGCCCCCATATTCTATTGCTAGTAAGTTAGGCAGTATATTTGTGTTATGTATACTTTTATGTTTAAACCGAAAAAACAAAACAGCAACATTGTGTCTTTTTGATAAAAGTGCAACAAGTGATACCTCGCTCAACGAACGCCTCGCATAACGAACGCTGCACACAACGAACTTTCTGTTCGTTCATTACGCGACTCACACAACGAACCTCGCTTCACGCAACGAACTGCATCGTATTTCATTTTGCCGCCCGAACGCTCCTACGTATCACGAAGTCGTCCGAACTTCCAAGGTCGAACTTACATCAATGAGCGTCAGTCGTTATTTTCTGCGCTTAACGCACACACGTGTTTGTTTTAATAAATTTAATTTTGTGTGTGAGGATTTGACCCTGCAAGCCTTCGTAGATTCTCCTAAATCTGAGGCTGGCAAAAAAATAAAAAAACGTGTGTAATCTTTTTTTATGTTACAGTACCATATTTTATGCTACAGAACGAATTAAAAATTTTAACATGTATTGTTATGGGAAAACGCGTTTCACATAACGAACTTGCTCCTGGAACGAATTATGTTCATTATTCGAGGCATCACTGTATTTAAAAAAAACCTGTTGTTTGACTAAACACGGTATTATAGATAGTTTGTTGGGTTAAAATAAATTCTATACAAACAGAATGCAATTTAGGCAATTGTCTATGTCCTTCAGCTAAAAGGGAAGTGCTTGAATTAAATAATAAAAAATATTTTCAGGTATTCGCAGCGTGCGCGATGACAGCGCCAACTAATGGGTGGACTTTAGTAGCAACTTGGGTGGACTTTGACGTACTAACAAACAAATAATTTCAATAAAATATCGTAATATATACATTTTAGACGATTATTTATGACTATTAGCTATGTGCACGAAGTCTATTAGCGCCGCTAGCGGGTAATAGAGAAGGATTGAATGGATTTAACTCTATTTTTATCAGTGTTTAATATGTTTAATACCGTGAAATTTTTTATTAAACAAATATCATTTAATTAAGCTGTTTGCATATAATATAAATAGTATAGCATAAAAGATACGTGAAAATTATTTATTTTGGGTATCTTTTTCTCTTTAATTATGACGTATAATAAAGAAATAATTAATTCGTTTACATTGACAGCATAACCTCAAATTTTGGCGCCGATAATTTTACAATATTGCTCACCACGAACACTCGCATCGATATTATTTCTAACTCCACACCCTTGCACATAGTCTATAGTGGGATGAACCATGTTGACCTTTCTATTTTCAGTTAAAAACGAGCCTATTAAAAATGACAGTTAGTCCACCCAAAGTGTTATATTTTGCCACGTTGTGCGCTGTGATCGATTTCGTTTCCCCCACTACCTACTTTGCACCCAGCGAATAGTGGTGACACTTTTTTTTAAATTTTCTTATTTCCCCCAAAAAACAAGGCCACTGTATACAAAATAACAGCAATGTTGAATTAGTTTCTCTTACGTAAATGGTAAGAAAAAATGATATTATAGATCATTATTGTTATGATTTTTGTTAAACCGATGGCCTCTGATTAGAAAACTGAATATATTATAGTTTAATTATGAGAAAAACCATTGCGTAGGTTATGAGCACACAGTTATGTGTGAGTGAATCATTTTGAGGTCAATTCTAATGAAATTTACTTAAAATATTAGTACGGTTAAAAATATACAACTGACATTTGTTATATGACGAATGCGAAAAGCCTTTATACCTACATTTCATTATTTTCTAAATTTGCATATTATAATAGCAATATATTCAATCTGCTACAGAAATTGGTGGGGTATTCGGGGGCTAAAATGATTATTAATTGAAATTTTTGAATAAATACATTTGATATAATTCATGCACAGAAAAAAAAAACTCTTTGAAAAAAATTTGAGATGGAAAAATGCTTAATAAATTTATCTTGTTAATATAACAATATTTCATCAATGTAATAATAAAAAAAAATCTTGTTGATATTTTATTAATTCGATTTATATTTATCGAAAAAATCTTTTCATTTGTCAAATTAATAAATAATTTATTACACCAACTAACGAAACTCTCAAATAGATTAAATATAATGGTTGTATTAACAAATATTTATTAGTGTGAATATTTTTTACACCACCCAACTAGTGAAAGTGCAATTTTCGATATGGTAAATTCAGTGATGTCATTTATAAAGTATTTTTTACTTTCTTATACCAATGTATATGAAATATACATATAGTATAAGGAAGTATAGTAAACGCGATTTTTTTCGAAATCCGGTTTTTGATGGAATTATCAATTTTGACCTTCCCTGAATCCATTCTGACTATTTTCGCCATGATGTCTGTGTGTCTGTCGGTCTGTCGGTCTGTCTGTCTGTCTGTCTGTCTGTCTGTCTGTCTGTCTGTAGACGCTGTAACTCAAATACGACAAATCGTAGAAAGGTGGAATTTTATACTTAAGATTGATTTTTGCCTGGGAAGAAAACCTCCTATTTTTGAAAACGATCATTCAACCGGAAACGGATGTTTACCTACATCGATTTTTGAATTTTTCGAATTACACTGAAACAGTGCGAATTAGAGAAAAATGACCAAGTTGAAAATTGTAGGTAATATTATTATCTATAATTTATGTTCTATTCATTTTTTCGAAAAAACAAATTTAATTTTTTTTTTTTTACCAAGTATTCGTTTTTAAGTACATTTCAAAAGGTTCATAACAGAGAAGAAATATCTGCCATGAGTGTCATGGGACTTTCTTATACGTATTACAGAGACTGTACGTGTTTGAACAAAATTCGTTCGATACATAATTTATAAAATAATATTTCTATAGTTTATGTCTCATTCATTTTACTCTATCTTTTATTAGTTTGTCAGAAATATCCTTCACTAAAATAAAAATCACGTACACTGTTCACTGTCATTATTACGTATAAGAAAGTCCTGTGGCACACGGCAGATTATTTGTATTTAAAATATATGTTTTCAATACGAAACAAAATTTTCATCGTGATGCCTATTATCACTGAAATACTTTTAAAGGCAATTTAAAACATTTATTATTAATTAATTTTGTAATTCAGAAAAACTGATATATATTTTAAAATCTGAATGATACGCCAATGACTCGTGGAGTCATGTGTTATTAGTCTTACATATATCTTTCCTTGTCTAAGGTTCTAACATTCGAGACTGAAAGAGCTCGATAACAGCAATTTAAGGTTTCAGTATAGTTGCAACTATCGAACTTATGCTGTGCCTATTTGCATAAAGTAGTACATGGTCGTAATTGTAATATTATATATGTATGTACATCAGAGAGATCTCCTTTTTACCAAGGTCCTGGCTAAACCATATTAACAAATTTGATTTTTTTAACTTAATAATCAAGTTACCTGGACGACCTTCGTTGGTATGTACGTCAGAGCGTATGTGTAAAAAGTAAAATAATTCAGTACAAAAAATAAAAATAAATAATAGCGAAGGAAAATATGCCCTGTCATTATAAATAATTAACAGTGTATTTAAAACTGTTTTGACTATACATGATAACTGGAAATCAGGGAAACTAATTTGTAAAGGGTATTAAATTCAAATTAGAAGTAATGATTAAAAAAAAACGATCGTAAAAATTGCTTTGTTTATTTGAATAAAAATTTCGCAATGAAAAAATGTATTGTTTTTTTCTTTATACATAGTTAATGTACAAAGTTTTTTTTAGATAGGTATGTATACAGTGGTGTAACAAGAAGAGAGAAAAGACCTCCCCCCCCCCTTTTTTCAAAGAGGTATTAGATTATTATTTCTTCACTAACTGGGCAACTTAATGTCTCATACTAATTTTATTGATTTTCATTTCGCTGTAATTATTATGAAAGATGAAAATTAATAATGAATTCTACTTGTGCGTAATATAAAAATACTGTCACTATTTCAAATAGTAAAATACAGTCCCCCTGGTCGGTCACCAACCCAGAATAACTGCGTCAAAGTACTTAATTTCATAAACACGTAATTAGAAATATTAAATTCACTATCATATTTTCAGAGATGAATAATTATCATATGCAAATACCATACTTTTCTTTTGTGTAATTGATGTTTATTAATGAAAACATTTTGAACAGTTTTTTTTAATATGCATTATATCGTATGATGGACTGTATTTGTCTCATTTTTATCTTCAATCTAATGCACTAAATTGCATAAATCAAGCAAAAATATCATTAGGACACTACCCGTGAAAGTGACCCTGTTAGTAGGGAAATACCCAGATATATTTTATGTCAATAGACTCTCCATACCCCCCCCCCCTCCCTAAAAAAATACAGGCTACGTCACTATTTCCACATATGAATTTTAGAGTTAGATCGTTACATTAAAGTAACCCCTGAATTAACGGTTTCAGGACTATGGGTTATTGTATTTTATATTTCTAGGTCGTTAATCTAATTATAAATAATATACTACATGAAAACTTAAAGAGCATGACCTTAAAGGAAACTATGAAATACTAAATTTACATATAATACTATATTATACTTTATTGTTCTGAGAATTTTAACACAGTTATATAATTTTATGTAAATTTTTACTGCAATGTGTGATATACTATAAAATTTTACTGTCCGTTGATACAAGGTCTTTTATAAGAATTTTATAGAATTTTATGTTTAACAAAATTAATAATTTTATTTATTAATAATAAGAAAATCTTTACCGTTTGACCCAGAGCTGTGTACAAATACAAAAAAAAAACAGTCGAAACGATTATAACGACATCTTGAGGAGACCAGTCATATTAGGTCGTAAAAGCCGATAGTCGTAACAATCGGTAAAAAGCAATTATATGGGATTCGGTTGAGACTTTTATTTTTAGTCGTTAAAACCGATATGTTGTATTAAACGATATCATAATTACCTATTTCGACTGAAGTACAATTACTTACAAAAATTATGTACTTAAGTCATGAAGAATAGAGATAGGAGATGAAACTCTGTATGTATATCTGTAATACAATTTTATGTGTCGAAATATGACCGCCGAAGTGGGTTGTCTCTCGTGCATGGACCGCTGCGCAGTAGCCGACTGCGCATCCGTATAGTTGTGTGTGTACCGCAAGGTACAGAGAGGTGAATGCGTACAAACTTCTGCGCAGCGGTCCATAAAATGCGGACCGCCTACTCTAGGTGCCGTTTTTTCGACATACCCTCTCCACTCGACATTCATCTCCTGTCTTTAAGCTTCATGACTTAAGTATAAGTACATTGTCAACAAAAATAATTAAGTACCTACTTTTTACAACTCGACATTCATCTCCTGTCTTTAAGCTTCATTTAAAAAAAGTTCAATACAAATTTAATTAAGTACATTTATAAGTATAAGTATCTTTTAAGTACAAGTACAACTCCTGTCTTACCTCATTGCCTCTTATTTCTCCACCCTTTAGACGCGAAAATCGACTATAGTACACGATTCGAAAAACTACACTGTTGCATGCGGAAATCGACTTATTTTAGAAAAAAAAAATGTGAATGTCATATTCAATATTTTTATGTAAAATAAAAATTATATAATTTTTTTTCTAAAATATTAGTCCTCAATATACTACCCACGAATATCAACTTCCTTATATGCAATTTCATTTAAATTGTTACAATGAAAATAAAATGTAAATGAAAAAAAATAGACCATTTTTATTTAATTATTTTATGAAAATGTGTCTAGTTTAAGGAATAATTGTTAATAAATAAAACAATAAACAATAACACCATACCTCTTCTTCTTTCAGAGAAAGTAACGGTTCGGCAGTAATGCAGATAGAAGACGTAGGGCACGTCGAGAACGGCGGCGTAACTGTCCGGAGTCCTCCGGATGTCTTAGGCACACCGATACCCACAATAGCTGCCACTGTTGATAGCAGGCCGTCGCTCCAGACACAACACAGTGCCGTGTGGACTAAACAGCAACATGCCGTATGTGTCAGACATGCGTTTAAACATTACGGATCGAATAAAAACCCGAACCATGTCCTCAGCAACTTGAATATGACGGTAGCGAAGGGAACAATGTAAGTATCTATCATCAATATAATTTTTATTCACGGAGAGAATATTCTTTTAAAAATTTAGAGAAAATGCTGTGAACCTGAAGACAGAATCAACTTCTGAAAAAAATTAACAGAAAAGTTGGTAGAATTTAAAATAAAGTAAATGAAAAATTACATACTGGTAAATTTTAACATAGTACCTATTAAAATTTATTTTCTCTGAAGTAATATACGCTATTCTTTAATTTAATTTCTTGCACATATGAAAATTTCACGTACATTCTCTATAATTTTAATATGTTTCTATATTACTTTTCATATCTGGCCTATCGCCATCATATAAACTGTTATACAGTATATTGAATTGTAGGAGACGTTCTTTTAAATTTTACCATGGGTGTTAAAAATTTCTAGGATCAAAATTTTTTTCATCAATCTTTGCAATTTTTTATTTTTTTCCCATTCCTACGCATCGTAAATAAATAAACATGTTATGAATTTTTTTCATCTGACTATTAATAACTTGTAAAAATAATTAATTATTTAAGTTTTATAATTATTTTAACATACGGTATAGTAATTTTTGATACTGTTGATATGAAATATTACTACGTTACCGATTAATTTTTCACAGAATGAAATTTCGTCCTTCTAAGGAACAATTTCCGGACACATGTTTATTGGAAGTTTTTTGCTTAAAATAATTTTCTCAATCTACTGTTCAAGTTTGGCACGACAGTGCTGAATCACCCTGTATGTATACTAACGAGGTTCTACTGTAGTACTATCTTTTCCCTTTAAATTTTAATTTTAATTTTAATTTAAGGCGGCTATTACACTATCAAATAAATATGTCAAAGATCTTTGACAAAGATTTGATCATATATTTAATTATAAGTAATTTCGTAGCCGAAACCAACCACGAACACTTTTCAGTCGCCATTTTGATTTATCCGTCAAAAAACTTTGATCAAATATAAGAAACTGTCATTAACTATGATAAAATAAATATTATGAAAATAAATATTATAAAAGTTGACGTATTACACTGTCATATTTCTTTGATCAAAGAAATTTTATCACATTTCTTTGATAGTGTAATAGCCGCCTAACACATAATATATTGTTACAATTAATATTTTTTCATGCACAGATACGGCTTACTTGGCGCGTCAGGTTGCGGTAAGACGACCCTCCTTTCGTGCATAGTCGGCAGACGGCGGTTAAACACCGGTGAGATCTGGGTACTTGGTGGTAAACCAGGTACCAAAGGGTCCGGTGTTCCAGGGAAGCGCGTCGGCTATATGCCCCAGGAGATCGCGCTATACGGTGAGTTCACGATCAGGGAGACGATGATGTACTTCGGATGGATATTCGGCATGGAAACGACCGAAATCAGCGAGAGGTTGCATTTCCTGTTGAATTTCTTGGATTTGCCGAGCGAGAATAGGATAGTGAAAAATTTGAGGTGAGTTATTTTTCGTATTTTTTTTTTAAACTAAATAAATTGGTCACGTGTATTTATAATTACGTGCATTTTAGACCTCCACCCCCTCCTTTGTAAGCAAAAATAAGAAAATTGTTGAATCCCCCTTTTCCCCAAAAAATAAGCCGTAATTTGTGTATTTAGGAAATTTTATTAGACATCAAAATTAAAAGAAATAAGGTTAATTACAGATTAAATTTATATCCCCGGGTAACAACGGATTCGCGCGTGATTATTATTACAAAGCGATAAAAATACATATCGTCGCTTATCTAAAAACACCGCTCATGTCATTTTGACCAACTTGACAGGAGAGCGAAAAAACCATGTATGTTTTATATAGGCTACCGGCTTGCGCGCTGTCACTATTTTTTGAATTCTGGTCTCTTATTGTCTGAAACGTCTAGAATGTGATTGGTAGATCGACGCGCAATGAGTATCTCTATACAATGACATTAAAATGTAAAAACCGCTAATTTTCGACTTGAGCGGTGTTGTTAGATATGCGACGATATGTAAATGTTTTTAAAATTATTAAGGGGTATGAACAGTGTAAACGTCAAAATTTTAAGCTTTTTGTTTATTTTATAAAAAGAAATGGGTTTGATGGATTCATATCAAACTTTATACACATCTTTTGTTCATTAATAAGTACTTAATTTTTTAATGGTATATTTTTGCACAATGGTCCTTTGAAAACGGCACCTCTAAAATCTGACCTCAGTGGCAGTGGCGATGACAGCAATTCGATCAAATGGATCATCTGCTGAGGACAAAAAATGAAAAAGATTCTTAAAATATGTTATTAGCTATAGCTGGATGTAGGGGATTTTCAAATTATCGTTTAGAAAAAAATGGCGACCATTTAAAAAAGTCAAAATTATCGCGATTTTTTTTATAGAAAATTGTTTATAAAAAAATATAAGAAAAAACGGCTACGTCCGGCTGAAGAGGCACGTTTCCTTTACAAAATCCATTTTGAATCAAATCGATCGGACGAAAACTGTCTTAGTCATGCTGCCAACCAGGTCAAAAAAGTGATTTTGAGTAAACGGCGTTTAAAGTTTTGGAAGAGATAAATCGAATATAAAGCACGGCAAAGCATTTGACGTTCTTTTTGAATACTTAACGTTCGAATTTTCACTTGAAATATGAGATACCTACATATTCTTTGGGGTGTAAACTAATAATTTATAAACAAATAAAAGAATATTTTTTTAAATTTTACACTGTTCAAAGTGTTCATACCCCTTAGTTGGATATTTTCTTCTGATAACTAATACGTATTTATTAACATCGTTCTAGTGGTGGCCAGCAGAGACGTGTGTCTTTCGCTGTAGCGCTGATGCACGACCCAGAGTTGTTGATTCTGGACGAGCCGACTGTCGGGGTGGACCCACTCCTCCGTCAGAGCATCTGGAACCATCTGATACAGATCACCAAGGATGGCAACAAAACGGTTATAATTACGACACATTATATCGAGGAGGCGCGGCAAGCCCACAGCGTAAGTACTTTCTGGAGAATTTGAAATTTTTATATTAGGTATTGGAATTAAATCGTAACGTTTTTTGAGAGACAAATAACAATTTATTTAAAATTAAAAAAAAAAATTAATGAAAATACTGCCCATCGCTTGCCACAACTTTTTCCCATCTTTCGGGTAGGAGACGGATATCCTGTCAATATAACGCTTCGTTCTTGGAGGCAATACATGAATTGATCCAATTTTTACAATCTTCATAATAAGTTAAATTCTCCCCAGACAAACCATGAGCCATCGATCGGAATAGGTGGTAGTCCAAAGGAGCAATATCTGGAGAATACAGCGGGTGGGTTAGGACTTCCCATTTCAGTGTTTGTAGATATAGTAGCTTACTTTTCGGGCTGTTGTCCACGTTGTCGTATTCTTATACTTGACGTTTCGACTCTCATGTCAAAGTCTTCTTTAGAAGTAATTCTGAAACTGGTGTCTTCATCCTACGTCGGTCTTTATATACCTGTGTTGTATGTGGTCATGCATGACGTTCCGGATGACTGGTAACCATGCCTTCGACAACGATCACAAAAGCCTACAGAAGAGAAAAAAGTTTGTAGATATGTTTTCACTGGTTTTGCGACGCACTGTCGAGCATTATCGTGCCGTAAAATAACTTTATCGTGCCTTTTGCTCTATTCCGGCCGTTTTCCCTTCAATGCACGACTAAAGCGCATCAGTTGTAATCGGTAATGATCCCCAGTGATGGTTTCGTTCGGTTTTAACAGTTACCAAATACGAAGGAGGACCTTAGACCTTGTTAGACTTATGAATATTACGTTTTGCCACTGATGATGATGATGGTTGTCCGGGCGTAATCCATGATTTTCTACGCTTAGGATTGTCATAATGCCATCACCAGTAACAATCCGATGTAAAAAACTTTTTATTTTGTGTCGTCCCCGCAAAAACATTTTATTTGGCACAAATTTCGTCATATTTAAATAGTTGGAACTTTAACTTTTTTTTTTTTTATTAAAATAATAATACATTGCAACTAGTCGTTACACTACTATCTAGCAATTTACATCTAGTCTTAAGTCTAAGGTAATTTAACTTTATGATGGATATGCCCCCATCGGAGCACTCCATATATGTTTATAACACTATAGTGTTTTATGTCATTTTGATAACTACAACTTCACTAACTTAAACTAATTCATAAGGTTTTTGCCTTTTTAACCTTCGGACAGATTCACTATTATCTAGTAATTGTAGCACTTCAGCACTTACATGTTTGTGTAGTCTCGCTTCATGTTTTTTTGCAAACCTTTTGATTTCTTCACTGACTGTAGGCAGGGCCGCCGAGAGCCGAACCGGGCCCCGATGTTAAATGAATCTTGGGGGCCCCGGACAGACTGAAAAACCTTAATACTGTTCAATGTGATGACCTTTTTTTTTTTTTTTTTTTCTTCAATTTCAATCAGCTCCGGGCCCCTTCAAGCTCCGGGCCCCGAATTTTTGCATCGCCTGCATCGCCCTCTTGTCGGGCCTGACTGTAGGCACTTTTAGGTCTTTGTGAATGTCTTCATTTTTAATGTACCATGGAGCATTAACTATGCTACGAAGTACTTTATTTTGAAAAGTCTGTATAATTTTTAAATTTGTTTTCTTTGTGCATCCCCATAATTGCACTCCATATATCCAAACTGGTTTCAAAATTTGTTTATATAACAAAAGTTTATTATGTAGCGACAGTTCAGACTCGAACTTTTTATTTAAATAGTTGGAACTTTAACTTGTGACATAAAATGACTCCCTATGAGATTGTATTACAAAAACCTGCTATGACGTCATGGAAAAAAATATGACGCGACCATCAATACTACTTATTAGATTATTAAATAAATCTAAGCCGCTGTAACCAAAAGAAAAAAAGTCATTTGAATACTGACGTTTTATGACGCGTGATAACATATTATGACGTCATATGACATATAGATGTTTCAGAAACATGGTGATATATTTCAATCAATTGCTTGTGAATGTTACGAAGTATTTTCAAACCTCTCAACCACTACAACTTAAAAAATGAGGCAGCTTTAACCCAAATGAATGCATCTAAATGCAAGATAATTCTAACTTCAGTCAACTGTATCTCAAAATCCTTAAGCTTTCGGAGTTTCTGCCCATTGAGACATTTGATCAGAGGAGCAAAATACGCATCATATCAAAAATTCAATCAATTTAGCGGAAGTCAGTTTCCCATAAGAACAGTGGCGTACGCAGGGGGTGTTAGGGGGGGTTAGAACCCCCCCCCCCCATGACATCTGAGATCTTTATTTTTAAACCAATATTTGCAACATTTATTTTGGAGACCTTTTTTTTTTTTTAGTCATTAAAAATTTCAATTTCAAAGATAATTTTTTTTTCTCTCTGAACCCCCCCCCCCCCCCATGACACAATCCTGCGTACGCCACTGCATAAGAATATTACGGGGTCCTTTGTTTCTGAAGGTAAAAACAGAATAATGTAATACCCACGCCATTTCTCGAATTAATTCCAACACCTAATAGAAGTGAAATTTTCCAAACAGAGTAAAAATGTATTTTTAAAATCTATTCCAGATCGGACTGATGCGAAGCGGTCATTTGCTAGCTGAAAATTCTCCCCAAGTCATGCTTCAGATCTATAACTGTCTGTCGCTGGAGGAGGTGTTCCTGAAGTTATCCAGGAAGCAGGGTCAGACAAACAACGTATCTGAGCTTAACATCAGCACCAATAATATGACGATAGGATCGTTGAACTGGGGTAAGAAGGACGATCCGGTGTACGTGTCGCAAGAGAGCGGTGTCGTCGGCTTGAACTTCCATCAGAGCAAGGAGGTGCTGATATCCGACACAAATGTAAGTGGATTTCAGTAATAGTGTGGCGTGCAGTTGAATGTTGTTACAATGAAGTTTGTATAATAGATCGATTTTTGATTTTTATTAGATCAAGAAAGGTGCCTTCCTCTTGCATAAATTGGTATTTTCAGGGTGGCCAGTTTCTGGAAAACCGGGAAAAGTCAGAGTAATTTTTCCAGAGATATTCTGGCCACCCAGCTTTTGCAACTGATTTAAAAAAAAAAAACAGATATACTGCTATAGGGTCAGTCCGCGGTAATCGTTACCAGAAAGTTAAAAAAATATTTTATGAAAATAAATACTAAAAGACGAGTCTATTTAACATCAATTTTCATAAACCAAAAGAAAATTAAAAAATTTTTAGTTAATTTTCAAAATATTTCAAAATGGACAACAAAGAAGGTGAAATCACATTAACTTACTTAAGAATAAGTGATGATCGTGGCAAACTAAACTTAAAGTTTTTGACAATGACATATCGGACGTGTTAAATTAAAAAAAAGTTACCCTCACCAACATTAACGACTAAGGGTGAACGCATTTATTATAAATTTAACGAGTCTATTGATGTATTTGATAAATAATTGTTATAAGTATTATTTAATAATATCAATAAGCAATTAAACACACAAATAGTACTCTTATTGTATCATTTTATTCAACTTGTCACACCCGTCACAATGTTCGTTGAGTAATAACCAGTTAAATAGATTATGTATTTACTTGATGCTCTTGTGTTACTAAAAAATAATTTATTCGTAACATATTAAAGTATGATTATATTAAAGTAATTTCAATATTTTCGCTAAACTTTTAGGATTTTGGATAGAGGTTGCAAGACTTGCAATAGTTGGCGTCACACCATTTGAACGCTGGAATTTTTTTGTAAAATAACAGTAGACCTTTTATTCTTTCAATATACATGTATTGCATTAAGATCTACAGAAATATGGTAAAAACATGATTAACTAGTATTATTTAGAAATTATGAACTCTAATTCGAGTTGAAATGTCACACCCGTCACCGCGGACTAACACTATAGTGCTATTCATTCTTCCGTGCTCCAGGATTTTAGAAACTAATTTTCGAACCCCTACTCTTCTAGACTTAAACACCCCCTTAATATATGTGGATAACGTTTATTTTCTTGGCAGATGAACGGCAAGGTAGCAGGTGTCTCTAAGCCCGAACTTCCCCTGGACTGCGACGACTGCGCGCCTTGCGAAAGCTGTTGCCACTTAACCACCCGGGGCAAACTGCGCGCGCTCCTAGTCAAAAACTTCCTGCGTATGTGGCGAAACGTCGGTGTGATGTTGTTCATATTCGCGCTGCCCGTGATGCAGGTTATCCTGTTTTGTATGGCGATAGGACGCGATCCGACCGGACTGAAGTTAGCCATTGTCAATCACGAGATGAACTACACGAACTTCACGTACCAGCATTGCCCTATCAATCCCGGTTGCAGTTTTACTGATCTGAGTTGTAGGTACCTGACGCATCTGAAGAACGAGACGATTGTGAAGGAGTATTTTCCGGATCCGGAGTCGGCGTTGCATGCGGTCCGATCCGGGGATGCGTGGGGTGCGTTGTACTTCACGGAGAATTTCACGGATGCGTTAGTCGCGAGAATGGTGCTCGGAAGAGATGCGGATGAGGAGACGCTGGACCAGTCGGAGATCAGGGTGTGGCTAGATATGTCAAGTGAGTTTTTTTTATCTTTTTAAGGACGGGAGTGGTCGAAATATCGACCATCCATAGGACACAAAATAATTGATGTTTTTCTACGTAATTTGATGCACTGAATACGAAAAAATAGTAAAAAGGATTCAGGAGGAATCCTTTACCTTAAGGGGTTACATACAGTCAGATGGCCAAAAAAGAGTTTTTTCAAGAATTTTTTAAGAGAAGACTTATAATTTATTAATGTAAAAATTTGTACACATACATATTATGGTATAACTTTTAGTTATATTTTAACATTTTTTATTTGTAAAAATAATAATTTCGAAGGCTGCTACAGCTGTTCTCCAGGAGGTCCTCTCAAAAAAGGCGCCTTACGGCGACCACGATATCTCTGGATTGCATCTTTTAAAATAAAAAACCCAAACGGATTTCTTTAAAGTAATGTATAATCTTGTACTTAATGAAGGGAATAAGCAAAATAAATTTTTTTGGCAAATGGCTGCTTCTCAAAAAAAATATCGATTTTCGACATAAATTTTGACCTTAAATTGTTTATAAAAAAATAATATTTAACGGTGAGAAAAAACCTTCGATTAATTACTAAAAAATATTCTTAAGAAACTTGTGTTAAAATTTGATATTGATCGGTTCAACCGTTTCCAAGGAATAGTGGTCACCGACTTTAAAAACAGATTTGAGAAAAACGCGCTGCCGCTCCGACTTATATTCAAACGCTTTGAGACGTCTTTACAAATATGCGTGTAACTTCGAAAATAATCGCCGGATTGACTTGAAATTTTCTGTATTTGTAATTAAATATATGTACATTACGAAAATGAAATAAAAAAATTCGAACTGTATGTAACCTCTTAAAAATCGCATTTCAAGGTCAATTTTTTTTGCTATTTCGGCCCGACAGTTAGCATACATATTTGATGCACGGAACACGAAAAAAACAGTATTACCTACGTCTCGCAAAAATCATCTTCAAGGTGAATGTAAGGCCGGAAATTGAAATTATCGTCAGTTCCTACCAGCAGGTTAGCACTTTGTTGTTTCTTTCTTGTGGAGGATTTACTATAATGTCAGGTATTTCGACGTGAGTAGCAAAGGGATTCACGAAAATCAAGCACTGGAGTACTTCTTTTATAGAATTTGAAGGAGCTACTACTTTTCAGGCCTTGAAAAAGTCACTATTTGAGAAATAGACGAGCAAAAAAAGTAAAAGGGCTTGAAAGTAATGTACAAATATTCAGCAGTCGCTTAGTGAGATACTTTAGGCAGTAAGTAAGTTTACTGCTGAATACTTTTCTATAATAATTGGTATCCTTCAAATATTCTTGAGGGTTACATTTGTGACCCATATGGATATTTTTCCATACTCAAGGCATCATAAAACATGGGCTTACCAATTTTGAGGCCAAAATAGCAACAACAATAAATTGGACCTTGAAATACGATTTTCAAGGTCAAGTTTGCATCCAAGAATTTTGATTGTATTCAGCGCATCAAATTACCTAGGAAAACCCCTTCAAATCGTTCAAACTGAATTTTTTTGAAGTCATTTTTGTTTTTTAAACATAATTTTATTTACAGATCAACAGATTGGATTGATGCTAAGTAGAGATCTACAATATGGGTACCGTGAATTCGCCAAAGATCTTCTTTCGACTTGTGACCAGAACCCCAAGCTCGCTGATGTACCGATACAGTTTAAGGAACCAATTTACGGTTCTAATGATCCTTCATTCACAGATTTCGTAGCTCCTGGTGTTATTTTGACGTAAGTGTTGTTTTCTTTAGAAGATTTTTGTGATTTACTCCTTTTTTTAGGACAGTAATTTAATGAGATTTTTTTTCTTTCAGAATTGTGTTCTTCTTGGCTGTTGCTCTGACTTCGTCTGCTTTGATTATTGAAAGGATGGAAGGACTTTTGGATAGATCGTGGGTTGCAGGTAAAATGTCTTTTTAAAATCAATTTTTGTGGGGACTAGAAATTTTTTGTTGACAATTTTAAATAAGTGAAATATTATTTTGCATCTTGGCCATTTCTAAAACAGAAAAATGTTTGGTTTCTTATCTCAAAAATTCATCTTGATTTTTTTCGTTTCATGAATAACTCGTGAACTACTGAACCGATATTAATGAAACTTGGTGTGTTGGTTGAGTCTGGCTAATAAATGACTTTGTATAGAAATCATCAAATTCGTGGGGAGGAGGTGGGGTGTTATCCTAAAATTGTTTTTTTTTAATTCAAAATATTTTACGTGAAAATTTTATAGAATCTTTTTTTGTAGAAAATTTATTAAAACATCTGTGGGTCAATCCATATCAAGTGGTACAGTACTAGATGGTTGGCCATTCATAAAAAAAATTAACTTCTTATGTTGAGACTGACCCCCCCCCTTTTTCGAAATTTTTTGAAAATAAGATAAAACGGTCCTTTTCAAAGCTAAATAATAAATATCTCTAGTGGGGGGCCAGATAAAAATCTGAAATTTCAGGCCATAATAGTACTACCTAATGGCATTATGCACCAAAAATTTTAAGTTTGAGATTTAACTACAAGCAGTGATATTGCAACCACAAAATTTAATACAGGGTGTCTACTTTAAAATATAATTATTATTAATTATTAATTTTATTTTTTATTGTTTATAGCCTCATTATTTCATCTGATATTGATAAAAAAAGATCGCGGGAACAATCGTGATTTTTTTCAATTTTGAGATAAAAACAATGTTTTTTCTTCCAGGTGTAACCCCGGGTGAAATCCTGTTCTCCCACGTCATAACACAGTTCGTCGTCATGTGCGGCCAGACGGCTCTCGTCCTCATCTTCATGATAATCGTGTTCGGCGTCGAGTGCAAAGGTGAAATCGGCTGGGTCATCGTACTGACCATCCTCCAAGGTCTTTGCGGCATGTGCTTCGGCTTCGTCATCTCTGCGATATGCGAACTAGAAAGAAACGCCATTCAGCTCGCACTGGGTAGCTTCTACCCGACGCTATTGTTGAGCGGCGTGATCTGGCCTGTCGAAGGCATGCCTCTAGTTCTGCGGTACATATCTCTGTGCCTTCCCCTAACCCTCGCGACGTCTTCTTTGAGATCGATGCTTACAAGAGGTTGGTCTATAATGGAACCATCGGTATACCACGGGTTCTTCTCGACGATCGCTTGGATCGTTTTGTTCTTAACAATAAGTATGCTAGTTCTTAAATTCAAACGAGGGTAAATATCAAAAATGTTCTTTTTTTTATTGTTCATGATATGTGTATAAAATAGACTGCTGTATTTTTATTATTATTATTAATTATTGTGTTTTTTTTCTCGTGGTTTGTTTTTAATTTTATGAGTATCGCGTAATAGTTCAAAGTTCTATGTGACGTTTTTTATTTTATTTTATTTTAAATGTCACATAGAACCTTTTGATACTACAGCGTGTGTTTGTCTGCCTGTGTGTGTGTGTGTATGTATGTGTATGTTTTTTTAATGTGTGAGTATTTGTGGTGAAGTGTATTTTATTATAAAACGATTTTTTTTCTAATACTTGTATATTTTTTCAAACATATTACAGATGGGTAAGTATTTAATTAAACTGAATTTTGCTCAAATGAATGAGCCTGGCACCACTTTAGCTAGATGATGGCTCGTGTTAAAAATTATTTACATGGTTTGGATTATCAAAATCGGCGCGGCGACGCTTGAGCGCTGTATTATTTGTCAAGTTTTTAGTTTTTTCATACTACTTTTGTTTCCCCGTCTATAATATGTTATAAACTCTTTATAGTTAGGTAAATACGTACATTTACAATTAAAGTGAATGTTTAGAAAATATTGTAGATATTTCAAAAAAAATTTCATACGGCAACTTTGATAATTAATATTTTTTCTATAACTGTACATTTTTTATAAAATATAACTTTTAAATTACCATTGAATTCAAGAAATAGTAAATAATATGTATTTATTTCAAATAAACCAAAGTAGAAGATACTTTTTTTTTCTTGTAGTAAAAAAAATTAATAATACATTCGATGCCATTTTGATTTTTTTTAAACCCGTTGATTAAAAATATTTATTGCTTATAATGATTTTTATTTCCAAAATTTTATTAAATGCATTAACTTGCCCCTTTTTTTCGAAGAAAAATCTATGCCAAGTTTTCATTCCAAAATGAAAAATGTGCTATAATTTAGAATAAGGTAAATTAATTTTGCAAATATTATTTTACATTTTGTCATATAATATTTGTGATTTAAAAAAATTGTATTATAACCTTAAAATAATTTGGTTAAAATAAAAAAATAAATAAAAATTCAACTTACTTTTGTACATTTTTGTTATCACCATCACATATTTAAAAAAATAAAATATTCATAGAAGAAATGACATTTAGATATATTTAACTGCATTAAATTATTTGTGTAATAATATTACAGACAATATTTAATTTAATGGTTTTATATAATACATAATTATTTAATAAAGTGCTCAATTTAATATTAACAATAAACGAAATAATATCGTCCGTACTTTTGTAAATTGTTATTTAAACAATAAAAAAAATTATAAATAAGTTTGTCTCTTGTCATGAACCTAATCTTTATTATAGATTTACTCCAAGATTCACCTAAATGGCTCCCCTAAAAAATCCTGCTAACACCACTGGTCTAACTATAGCTAATAGCTGTTACTAAGGTGACCAACCGTCCTCCTTTAGGGAGGACAGTCCTTCTTTTGTAGGTTCTGTCCTCCCTCGAAAAGTGTCCTCCTTTTTGATATTTTAAAACTAGTCCAAAAATAAAGTTACCTTTTTCTGAGGAGTTTTCTGAATGCTAGGGTACCCTTATTTTGAAATTTTGTCCTCCTTTTTATTTTTATAATATTGGTCACCTTACTGTTACCCGTAACTCATATATAGTGTGTTGATAAAGTAAGGAACAAAATTCATAAATGCGTTATTAAATGTTTTCAAGCAAAACGCTCGGACAGGTCAATTTTAGTTTTTAATTAGCCACCTTACGGCATAAAATTTTTACTTGTGACGTCATAATTTTTGCTCAATGATGTTATCATTAGTTTTTTTTAAATGAGAACCCTAATCTTTTTTTGTTGTTTTTTATAGATGGTCCAACTACTTAAATGATAGTGTAAAAAATTGGTACCTTAGATAAAAAAAAAATTGAGAAAATAACACATTTACCGTAAAAAATAAAAATGAAACTTTAATGGAAGAAAATCTTTATTAAACCCCAAAAACAAACAAAATTTAGCGCAAATGTTCAAATTGCTCTCCGTCAACCATTTGGCACTGACCGATATGAGTCTAAACACATTGTACACTTCGCTCAAGGACTTCAGGAGTAATTTTTTTAAGAATAAATGTTATTCAGAGAGTCATTGTGGACAACTTCCAGCAAAAAAAAAAGAATTACGAAACAATCCAGTTAAAAAATAGTTCAGATCTAATTTTGCACTTTCAATGTGTCTGTCCACCCCTTATCCCCATCCTACGCGTCTGCCTTTGTTTTACGGTCATCTATAGATCAAAAACTGTCATCCCTAAAAAAATCAACAATGCTCAAATGGGGCAATTTTCAAAAAAAATATTGCATGTTTGAGTGCGTTTGTCTACCCCTTATCCTCACCCTACGCGTCTGCCCATTGCACTTCCACTATCTAACTTTTCATAAACTAACTCCCTGAAGTCATTTTATTTGTGCTCACATGGGACAAACATACACTTTTTCTTTACATGTTCATTAAGGAATTTAACCCCTTTATCCCCGGGTGTCGAGGTTGGGACTTTTTTTCCCATAATGTACAGCATATGAATTAATGTTTTCTGTAAGTCTGCCTAGTGCTCAGATGGGGCAGAAAAATATGTTATCAGCTCTTGAACTATAATGTGCTCTACTTCAGCGCAAATTCCTTGCCGTAGCTCGTCTAAATTATTTGGCCTATTAAAATAAACCTTTGATTTTAAATAATCCCACAGAAAAAGAACTAAGGGAGTCAAGTCTGGGGAACTCGGTAGCCACTCAATTGCTCCTCGACGTCCTATCCATCTTCCAGGAAATATGGCGTCAAGATATTGACGGAAGTTTATTACAAAAAAAAACATCCAATTTGAACATTTATTTGATAAGAAAATAAGCCTACTTTGTTTTGAATTTTAGTTGTAAATGTTTGTTTTGTTGATCAAAAAATCAATGCATTCGTGGAACTAAAAATGTAAATAACTTAACTGAACAGATTTGAAACAAAACAAAAAACACCTTGTGTAAAACGAAAAAACCTTTTAAATGAGGTATCACTTGCCCTATCATGCCATTTAAAATTTTAAGGGTGGTAAAGTAGATTTCTGTTAGTCGATAAAACAGGTCACTCGTACAAATGTAATTTATACCCATTTTTTTATCTAATACATTTTTCAGAGTACAATTTTTAGGATATAAAGTAGCTTATGTCCTTCCTCAGGATGCAAGCTATCTCCCTTCCAAATTTCATCAAGATCGGTTCAGCGGTTTAGTCAAAAAAAGGTAACAAACAGACACTTTCGTATTTATATTAGTATCGATAACACTCACTGAAATCTGGCCTAAAGGAAATTAAAATAAAATCTTAAGCGTATACAATAAAAAAAAGTATTTTATTTTTTAATCATTCAAATATTTACATACATTTCGATATTTAACAAATTATATACAAGAATTGCTTTTATTTGTTCGGAAGCGAAAACATTCTTAAATACGAAATAAATAAATAATAATTATTTAATCTATCTACAATTATTTAATTAATCATTTCAGTTTCCGAACAAGTATAATATAAATATTTTGACTTATAATAAATAAACAAAATAATTCTGTGTTCGTAGACATAAGTCATAATCTTTTGGTATTGATAAAATAAAATAAAAACTTATTTTGTTATTTAAAATTTCAATTAATAAAATGTTATTTCTTCTTCCTTTTCAATGAATTTAACTCTCCCTGTTGTTCAGAAGCACCAGAAAATATTTCTTTGACTTTACGTTTGCGTTCAACATCACTGAAAAAATAAACAAATTAAATTCAGTCGCCCCGAAAAAAAACAAAAACAAAAGAACATACCTTTGAACTTGATTTCGTATTTTCAACTTCGATAAGAATGCTGTATCTCTTCTGATTTCTCTGAGAGCTCCTTTCTTTTCCCGTTTGTATTTATGTAAGAGTTTATCTCGTTCTCCTTTTTCTCTAGACGTTGATTTATATTTTTTAAATTCGTACCTGTTAAAATAATTATTTGATTTATTTATTCGATAATATATAAATCACAATTTTACTTACACTTTTTCTATACTTGGTTCGTAAAGCCTCAAAGCTTTAGGTCTCTTTTTCGCAATTACGATATATTCTAACTTTTTGTTCGCTATTCCGTCTGCTATCAGCGTTTTAACCTCTTCTATCACCTTCTGTACATTTTTAGGATATAATTCAGCGTCTATTAAATCTATTACATTTAAAATTGGCCGAAATATTTCACAACTAGATGCCAATTTGTTTAGTTGCGTATAAAATTCAGTACATAACTTCAAATCGTTGTATAACACACGGATTTTAAAATCATCGTCTATAGATGTAGATATGAGATCTTCTGCTTTTAGTATTAAGTCGTCTGTGATTTCTTTTACAGGATTTTTTAATTCAAGTAAAGAACTGTACGGTCCGGAAGAATAGAAAGGGGGTAATGCTTTTACAGTACAGACGGTGAATTTTTGTATTGACATGCATAACAGGCCATGTAAAAATATTATAACGCTTGGTAGAAAACGCTGGGATAAAGATGTATACTGAAAAAAAAATTAATAATTATTTAATAATCTATCGGGGTGGCCAGTATTTCTCTGCAACAAATTTCCCTGCTGCCTTTTCCTGGTTTTCCAGGAGAATTTTATTTTATATCCAACATACTGAAGTATCAAAATTCTCTACAAAATGGTTATTTTAAAATTAAATTTTCTACATAAATTTTCTCCATGCCGTGTGTTAAAATACGCATTTTTATTTTATTTTTTAAATTACATATATAAAAACGTCAAAAAGTGAAAATAAGTTGAGAAATGAAATTTCCATTATTTCAGAAAAAAATATTTCAAATTGGTTAATTTTTGACCAAGTATAGAAAACAGGCTATTTTTAGGTGTCTCTTTAAAATCAAATTTCACGAAATTGTGTTTAATAAAAATATTATTTCCAGTAATAATTCATTAATAAATTAAAATCATCACTGTTAAAAATCATTAACCCATTAATCCCCAATGTTGCGTAAACGAAATATTTAAAAAAAAAATATTTTTTTTAAATATCTCATTGATGAAATGACTTTTTTTGCTGCTAACATCATTACACAAACTGTTTTAAACTATTCCACACTAATTGTAAGTAATAACTTCTGTTTTTCCAACGTTTCGTAAACGCAGCATTTTGTTGAAAAAATAAAAAAAAAACAAGATTTTTTTATTTCAAAAACAGTTATTTGAGTATATATTAAGAAATAAAATGCAGTTAAAAAATCAAATTAATTTTTTTTCTACCCTTGGGGATTAATGGGTTAATATACATCAACAATTGAACCTTTTCTGGTACATTTCTAATTGGTTAAAGTACTAAAAATAGATTGTGATAAAACATAATTTTTTATTAACAATAGAACTTTTTTGAAAATTTTGCATGTTTTCTTTTAAATTTTAATAGATAGCTGTTTAAATATTTGCGGGAATTTGTGTGGTTTTGCATTTTTACAAAAAATTCCCTGACTTCCAACCAAATTCCCTGACTTCTAATCAAATTCCCTGACATTTCCCTGTATAGCAAAATTCCCTGACTTTTCCCAGTTTTCCAGAAACTGGCCACCCTGTTATAGTTTCTTCATGTTCGTCCGTCCGTCTTGTAAAAATTTTAACATAATAAGATGAAATTTGGTATATGGTCGTAGATTGATGACCCAAAAACAGAAATGCTAAGATTTAAAAAAAAAAAAAAAAAACTTTTTTAGGCCTCCCTTCCATAAAATAAAAAATGTTTTTAAAAAAAAAATCCCTGACTTTTCTCAGTTTTCCAGAAACTGGCCACCCTGTCTATACTTTAGCTTGAATCACTCCACTCACCTCTAAAACTAAACTGACGAGAAACAATCCTGAAGCAATATCGACTCGACTCTTAACTTTACATCTCGTAAGTATCTGGTTCATGAAAATTAACGCAGGCGTAACAACTTGATGTCGAAAATCCGATGTTGGGAACAAAATCGAAACAAGTTTAAAAAATATCAAAGTATCTAACCCTGGATATTTTTTTGGATCCTTCTGATAATCACTATGCTTCTCTTTGATAACTTCTATAATACAATTATGTGCTAATTCCGTATTCATCTGCAAGAGATCATAAATATGTGGAACGATGTGATCGAAAATAAGAAAGCTTCTCGTGACGTCCTTTTCATTAAATATATCGTTTAAGTATTGTAGCAGATATGTAAATAAGTTGTTTAACTTTTCTCTGTTTTCGCTACCCAAACTGATGTGGTTACATTTGATCATTCTTTCAATTATAACGTTCTGGTTGTAGGCGTCGTAAGTATTCAATAAGTTAAAGAGATCTTCGTAAGTCTCTGGTATAGCGAAAGTAAACGGTAGTTCTTTTCGTGCTTTTTCCATTATTTCTTTACGATGTAAAATATCTTTTTTTATTTTATCGGGTATGTTTTCATCGATATTTTGTTCCTCGGGTTGATTCTTTTTAACCTCACTTAAATTATCTTTTACAGCGTTTTGGGGTTTTTCTTTAATACTTTTTTCTTCGGTATTAATTACATTACTATTTAAACTTTCTATTGCATTATTTTGTTCTTTCTTATCACCTGATTTTTCTTCTCTTTTAGTTTTGTCAATCTCATTACTTTCTTTTGCTTTACTTTGTATTTTTTCTTTTTTGCTATCCGACTTTTTTTCACTTTCAGTTTCTTTAATCTCACTTTTTTTAATACTTAAACTATCTTTAGTAACATTTTGCAGTTTTTCTTTAGCACTTTTTGATTTTTCTGCTATTGGACTTTTTTCATCAATAATCAAATTTTCATTTATTTCCTCGTCGCTTTCTGAGCTATCATTTTTTAAATCAGAAAGATTATCTTCTTCTTCTTCTTCATCTTCAGAACCACTTTCATCCTCATTTTCACTACCATTTTCATCGTTTTCTGAATTTTCCTCGACATTCTTGTTTTTATCGTCAACCTCTTTTTCAAAATCATAATTCGGATTCCCCTCTTGATCATAGCTTAACGTCACTGTATTAATATCTTCGAATAGGAACCCATCATCTAAATCATCAGCACTACGATGTTTTGGTTTTTCATCTTCTACAAAACCTTTCATTCGAGCTAATCGATTTTTTTCCAACACTTCAAGTCTTTCTTTTTCTTCTTTAGCTATCTCATCTTCTGTTTTTAACCTATCGGTTGGTTGTCCTCTAGCTTCAAAACGTAGTTCTTGCATGACTTTATCGTAATCATCGTTTTTCACTTTAACCATTTCTGGGTCAGGTTTTTTTGATGTGTTAACTAATGGTAGTAAGTCTTTCCATTCTGAATCAAGTTTGTTTGTAAGTTCGACTGTCTGTTCCTTGGTTTTTTGTTTTTCTGCTTTACGTTTTTTGGATTCAGCAATCAGTTGTTCTATGATGTCTTTGTGCGATTTTGCACCTTCTCGTTTTGTGTTTGTAAGAAGACCTCCACCGAAATGAAGGTTTTCAACAAACTCATCTGTGAAAAAAAAATATATTAAAGTTTTGGTTATTTATTGTTTTAGCGTCCCAAATTATTTTATAGTATTTTTTACATGTGCATTCTATTTTATCTGTGGTTACTAATATTCTAAATTCAAAAAATGTTTAAATATATGTGATCATAAAGTATTTGCACAAAAATTAAAAAATCTCAGTGTTATAATTATTTATTTAAAATATTTTATTTGTGTTTTTTCGAAAATAATTATACCAGGTGAATTTTTTAATTTGAGACTGCTTAATTTCTGGAAAAACTACGGATTTTTCCGGAAAATGTTTGGTACATAAGTTTCAGGATTTGGAGAGGCAAAACCAATGGAGGTAACAATTTTGATCTTGAGTGGAAGTTTTAAGGTCATTTTGGGGTCAACAAATTTTTTTCAAATGGAAACCTATTTATTTTTTTGCAGATTTGTACTTTGCAGAAATAAGGGAACAACTTTTGTCTAAAAAGTTTTTAAAAAACTTCAATTTTAACCCTCGGAGTACACACCTATTTTTTCAACCTACTAGTACACTCTGGGTCAATTTGACCCTGCTTATTTTTGATCGCCTATAATTCCGCAACTACGAAACCTTTTGACTTACCAAAATTCAAAGGTATACTTTGATTCATGGTAAATGAATTTATAAGTGTTACAAATACCTTTGAAGTATTGAACATACTTAAAAAAATCGCAAAAAATGTAAAATACCTGAGCGCTATTCACGATCAAAGTCGGTGTATGGGTCAAATTGACCCATAAGAGGCTCCGAGGGTTAAGGTCATTTATTTTTTATTTTTTACATTAAAAAAAATTTTTTTGCGTTGAAAAACACTAAAATTATACAAAATTATTTTTTTAATCTATATTTTCTTTAAATATCTCGTATAATTATTTTAAAAATTTTGAACGCAAAAAAAAATTTTTTAAAAACTTTTTAGACAAAAGTTGTTCCTCTTTTTTTGCAAAGTACGAATCTGTAAAAAAATAAATAGGTTTCCATTTGAAAATAATTAGTTGACGCCAAAATGACCTTAAAACCTCCACTCAAGATCAAAATTGTTACCTCCATCCGTTTTGCACCTCCAAATCCTGAAACTTTTGTACCAAACATTTTCCGTAAAAATACATAGTTTTCCAGATTATTGAATGTCTCATGTTAAAAAATACAACCTGTATAATTAAATAAAAAATCAAACATACCGTCTAATCTTCCGCTATTTGGTTTTCCGTCATCACTGAATTCATCGTCAGATCTAGGGTCATCAAATTTTTCTATTTCATTCAACGTTTGACCCTTGTGAGTCAAAACTTCGTCATCATCTAGATTGAAAATTGATTTTTTTGTATGTGATTTCAATCTTTCTGCTGTAAATCGTGCGGTAATTCTATCTTCAGCTGTCATATGTACGTTTCTTTCACCAATACGTCGATCTAATAACTTATTTGATTTGTTTCTTAGTGCAAATTCTGGTAGAAGTGTATTATTTCTCTGAAAATTGATCATAAATGTTGAATATACTTTATACACGTTAATATATTTTCAGTAGTTACCTTTTTAATGGCTTTCATTCTAGAAATACCAGGAAGACCTTTGTCATTTTTCATTTTTTGACCAAGCACATTGAATTTTTGTTTATTTATATGCATTTCAAACGGATTTTCTTTTGGTTGGAATGCATTTTTCGACGATTTAATCACGTTTCTCTTATTTTTTACTTTAACCATTTCGAAAAAATTTTGGTTAACTTTTAAAACATGGAATATTTTTTAAGTCTATTAATGTCAATTGTGTGAAATGTGTTCGCAATTATGTATTTTTTAAAATGATTTAAATTTGTATGATATTGATTGATAAGTTTTATTAAATCTTAAAATACACGTGTACCGCATGTATCTGTCTGTTTATAAATGGTGGTAAATGACCCACGTGACATTAAAGTTGGTACACTCAGCACTCTGCTATACGACCATCTACTACACGACCGCTCCGTTCTACGTTGTGCTTTGTGCTGACAGTTCTTATCATCGTCCTTCCCCCATCCCCACCATAACTGCTATATTTCTGCGCATTTAAATTCACCATTTAAAGTCGACACGGTGGTGGGTGCCCCTCTAGCTGTCGAGTAATGGAATTTTTGAATTACCGATGCCGTCGTATAGCAGAGTGCTGAGTGTAGCTAATAATACGATACCGTGAAAAAATACACAATAGAAACAGTTCCCTATCCTATAATTTCCCTACTCTCCTACTCTGTAATTCAGTCGAGTTTAAACTTGTTCAGTTGATTGTTGATTTTTTTAAAATAATTTTCGTTCATTATGTATTTTACTGTAAAATAAGAAATGCCAAGTTTAGTTAATTACTGATTTCTTTAAAAACTTAAGAAATAAACGTGTTAAACAATCTTAAACTTAACTTTACCGTTTCAGTAACGTTTAAACTAATAATAACTTTATAATTAATTTCTTGTGTTTGTTGTGACTTGTGTGTATGGAGTATGGACTACAGAAAAAAAAATGGTATGGACATGGAGTTCCGGAATTATCAAGTGTTGTGTATTTAGGTAAGTGTCACAATGCATCATTTTATCATAAAATAAATAAAAACAAATTACTGTAAAAATGTTTATTTACAATTTACAAATATATTATTCATACTGTTTTTTGTAACCAAGCACTCAACTCAATCGACTGTGACTCATGCGCATATTGTGCACAATAATTAGCTCGAATTAATGCATTCTTTCTCCATGTAGCATTTTTCCCTTGCGATGCTAACAGTGCCCATCCGTCAGGTCGATACGGGTATGTATGTACAACAGCTTGTGCATCTCTGAGTTCTTGTAATCCAGATATACAGTGTGCCTGTATTTAAAAAGAAATTAATTTTATTAATAGTATGCACACAAGAAATATAATTATTTAAATATTAACCTGGTACAAAACTTCTGGATCCTGCGCTATAACAATAGATGATTTTGCACACTTGAATGCAACGTCTCGTTTCTTAGGTATTCTCAATGCAGTCCGTGCTAATTCTAACCATAATCGTGATAACCATGGCCTACGATGTATAGCACTCAATCCTATTTTAATGGCATCATCATGCTTTCCCTAAAATAAAAATTGCATTATCAAACCGCCTTAAATTTTTGTATACAGGATGTCCCAGGACTGTGTTAAAATTCAATATTTCATTTATTATAACAACTGGAAGAAAACTTTAAATACAAAAGTTGTCAGGTTAGAGAACCAGCATAATTTGAAAATAGTTACTTTCATACAGGATGTCCCATAACTGCGTTACAAATCAAAGTTATATTTTTTAAATACAAAGTATATTTTTTTATTTGATAATCTAAAAGCATTCATTTTTCTGAGTATTTTGATATAGCATGTATGGGATTATACAGAGCGGTTTAGAAATAATGACCAATTTTGTAAGAAAATAGGAATATTTTCAACACCTTGTAGTTTTCTAATTAAAACAATACAACTTTATTATAATCAATATAACAGTTCGCTTAAAAATAACTTAACAAACTAATAGAACTTACAAACTTTAACAACATAAAAATTTAATTATTTTATGGAATATAATAAAATTGTATTGTTTTTAAAAAACATCTTAAGATTTTAAAATAAAATAAATAACTCTTTAACGGCTGGATTAAGGTATAGAACATGGTTTGTAAAATGTATTGAGAATTGAACAGGCAATTCGAAAATGTAAAAATATATAGGGTGTTCCGTTTGAAAATTTTGAAAAAAATTAAGTTCAGAGTTTTGATACATCCTGTACAAATAATACAGTTTTGTAAATGTTTGACGTAATATCGCAATAAAAGAGAATATGCCAAAACTACTTTCAGCAGAGAACATTTTTTTTTGTTGTAATTAGAAAATTACAAGGTGTTGAAAATATTCCTATTTTCTTACAAAATTGGTCATAACTTCTAAACCACTCAATATAATCCCATATATGCTATATCAAAATATCCAGAAAAACTAATGCTTTTAGAATTTCAAATCAAAAAACTAACTTTGTATTTAAAAAAATATAACTTTGATTTGTAACACAGTTATGGGACACCCTGTATGAATATAACTATTTTCAAATTATGCTGCTTCTTTAACCTGACAACTTTTGCATTTAAAGTTTTCTTCCAATTGTTATAATAAATGAAATATTGAACTTTAACACAGTCCTGGGACACTCTGTATATCATATTTACTCACATCAATCAGTTTTGCCAACATAAGCAACCTCAAAACATCACTCTGACATTCTACTTCACTCTCGCTGATCTCCATCAACTCTTTCACAACCAAATCTACCAACACCTGTTCTTTATGCAGCAATCCAAACGCAGCCGCAGCTTGTAAAGCCCAAACTGAACCGTTACACACTGACACGGCTTGCATTATGTATCCCTTAGACTCTGAATCTCCGCACAGGGCAGTTAAAGCTACCAGAACTTGCGCTTTTGATTCATCGTCAGGTGCAAGCCAGTCTAGTGCAGCTACGTATGCGGCTTTGGCTGTTTCTAAATCGCCTGATCTGAATTTCGACAGGGCTAGACCGCAACCTGCGTTGAATGATGCTGTTGTCACACGTTCGTACATTTGGGAAGCAGTTTCATGGTCCCCGATAGATGCGAGAGTGCGTGCTATGTTGCAGTAGGCTGCGTCTTGAAATTTGCTCTGAAATTAATTAAAGGTTATATTATAAATGTAGTAAACAGTCAATCAATAATAAACCTGAGATAAAAACAAAGTTTTAAATCTTTAGTGCTTTTTGAGGGGGGTAAATGGGTTACAAAAAACATTATTTTATTCAATCCTGGTAAGTTGGGTATCAAAGTAGACAATTTTTTTTATTAAAAATTTAGTTTAACTTTTCAATAAATTGTAAACATATTTTGTCCCCTTGCCATATCTCCGAAAGTATGAGAGAAAAATCAGCAATTGTGTATTTTTTCAAAAATGATTCAAAATTGGAATTAGTCGAGTCAATGAAGGTTTTTACTTCGGAACCCTCAGAAACAGCACCGATTTTAATGAATTTTTTTTTAAAATGTTCGTTATACCATACTATTTGAAATCAGAAACATTCCAGCCGTCGGACTCAAAAAAATATTTTTTTTGCTCAAAAAAAATGTATATAAATAAAAAATTTTTCGATGATAACTGAGCAAAAGTGTGTTTTTTTGTTATAACTTAGTTGAATAAATATTATTTGAGGAAATTAGCAAAAAAAAATTTTTAATTTTTATTGGCAAACGTTACTTTTCAATTATTTAAATAATTTGCTTAATAAATTATCGTTGACATTTTGACGCAAAAATTCATAAATTAATATACATATTTAGAATTTATTGAATATTGATGAAATTTAGCAAAATTGTTTGAACTACCCTTATTTAATACTAGTAAATTTTAGAGCACGTTACTTGCATTAATAATCATTTTACAGCAAGTTTTGCTACGAAATTTCGTATCCGCTCCAGCCGCGAATAAAATAATAAACGTTTGCCGTTTTGCAAATAAACAAACAATTTTGTCCAAAAAAATCGTAATTATTTGAGATGTATTTATCTAACGTTCCTGAAAGTTTTAACCCTTTTGGTTAACTATTTTCAACTCTAGAGCAGTTTATTCTTTAGATTTTTCACGCGTCAGCGGTAAGTTCGTCACTAAGATCGTTTACTCTGTAAAAAATATTTATTGATTTTTTATAAAATTTTGCATAATTGTTCGAATTACTTTAATTTAGCAGTACGCAAATTAAGAACACGTCACTAACATTATTAATCATTTTACAACTACTTTTTCCTACGAAATTTAGTATTCGCTCGTGTCGCGTGTAGACAATAAACGTTTGCCTTTTTGCAAATAAACAAACGATTTTTTCCAAAAAAATTGTACTCATTTAAGATGTATTTACCTAATGTTTTTGAAAGATTTAGCCTTTTTGGTTAATTATTTTCAATTCTATAGCAGTATATTCCTCAGATTTTTCGCGCGTCAGCGGCACGTTCGTCGACAAGATCCTTTTACTCTGTTACAAATATTTACTGATTTTTGATGAAATCTTACATAATTGTTTGAAATACTTTAATTTAGCAGTAAAAAAATTACGAGCACGTCACTAGCAATATTTTTCATTTTACAAATAGTTAGGCTACGAAATTTACTATCCGCTCGTGCCGCATATAAGACAATAAACGTTTCCCGTTTTGCTAATAAACAAACAATTTTGACAAAAAATATTATGCTTATTTAAAATACATTTACCTAATGTTTCTTAAATTTTTAGCCCTCTAGGTTCATTTTTTTAAATGGTACAATGTTATTTATTACAAATTCAAAATTTTTGAGGAAAAATTGGGAAATTTCTGGAAATTTCCTAAAAATTTTTGTATAATTCAACTTTATTTGTGAAAAGAAACACCGCGAATACACATTTCTATCAAAATTTTCAATAAATTTAGACAAAAATTAAAAAAAAAATTGGAAAATTTCGGGAAAATTCCCGGAAAATCCTTATTTTGACAAAGTATTCTTATTCAGCGACCCTCTGAACCCCTATAGGTAAAAAAATTTCATCGAAAATCGGACTTAATATATGAAACCAGTAAATTATACAAATTTTCAAAATTTGGGGGGGAGGGGTTAAATCCGACGACTAGAATGTTTCTGATTTCAAATAGTATGGTATAACGAACATTTTAAAAAAAATTCTATCAAAATCGGTGCTGTTTCTGAGGGTTCCGAAGTTTTAGCCATTTTCGAGCTTCATTGACTCGACTAAATGTAGTAAAGTAGTTACAATAATATTGTTACCTAATTTTACTAAAAGTTTTCAATTCAATTGTAAAGGTTGTAAAATGAGACCTAGTTTGTAAATAGTTGTTTCTCGGATCAAATAACAAAGTCCACTTACATTACAACTCCCTTCTTCATTCAGAATCTCTAACGCCCTCACATAAGACTTGAGCGCACACTGTTTAAACCCAGCCCGTTCCTGCAACGCTCCTAAATCCATCATTTCACTTGCAGTACACCATACTGCGACATTCAAACACCTCTCGAGTACATCCAGTGCCAAAGTCAAATCGCAGGCCCCTTCCAAAGCCCACCTTGCAGCACTCTTAGCTGCTGTAGGGTGCTCCATTAGAGCTGCATGCCGTGCTAAATCTGCGGCCTCTTCATTGATCTGCAGTCGTTCAGCAACTAAAGATTGACCAGCCCATGCTCCTGTGGCCCCGATTGGATCTGAACGCTGGGCACGACTGAAGGCTTTGTTAGAGAGGCGGTCGTCGCCAAGGATGTAGTAGAGGGCTCCAAGACCTGTCCATGGTTCAGTTGCATTCTCGTTTATCTGGAGGGAACGGATGAACGAATGCTGGGCAAGTGCGTAGCGTTCTAGTTTTGTCGCTATTACTCCTAAAAGGTTCCAAGTTTTCCATTGAAGTGGTGTTTTTTCTAAACTCTTTTTAGCGGCTGATAATGCTCTTTCCAAGAGAGGTTTAGCTTCTTTCTTATTGCTGATAGAATGTTCTAAGTATAGTACAGCTATATCATGCCAAATGTTAGCATCATTTTGTTCTGTAGCTAAAGCAAGCATACATTGGTAACATTTTCTTGCTATCATAAATATATCTTCTTTGTCTATTTTGTTTTGTGTTTTCCTATAAAAAAATTACATTATTAAAATATTGTTAAATTTCTTAAGAAAATAGTATTAATTGCTGTGATTTTTTATGTTATGTAATAAACAAGTTTTTTTTTAAATTAATCAGGGTGGCCAGTTTCTGGAAAATCGGGAAAAGTCAGGGAATTTTGCTAGACAGGGAAATGTCAGGGAAAAGTCAGGAAATTTTTTGTAAAAATACAAAATCTTTACCACGCCATGAAATTTCCCGCAAATATTTAAACAATTTCCTATTCAATTTAAAAGAAAACATGCAAAATAAATAAATAAATAATTCTGTTTTATCACGTGATCTATTTTTAGTATTTTAACTAATCAGAAATGTATCACACTTTATGCAAAGGTTCAATTGTTGAATATATTAATGGTTTTTAACAGTGGTGATATTAATTTATTTTGTGATTTGTTATTGATGATAATATTATTAAACACAATTTCGTGAAATTTGATTTGTTTTACTTATACACATACACTCAGCACATTAATTAAGGGGACACCTAACAAATAGCCTCTTTTCAAATGTTTGTAATTGGTCAAAAATTGACCAATCTGAAAACTTTTTTTTCTGAAATAATGGAAATTTACTCTACTTTATTATGCTGCAATTCGTTCCTCTTTATGTAGAAAATTGAATTTTAAAATAACCATTTTATAGAGAATTTTGATATAAGTATTTTGGGAAAAAATTGCGACAAAATTCGCAAATGCATTAAAGTTAGTTTTTAAATTTCTGTATTCTTCAATATAACGTGTAAAATATCCTTTAAAAAATTTGTTTTAATAAAAAACTGGGAAAAACGTAAAAATTCACCTGGAAAACCGGGAAAAGTTAGGGAAATTTGTTCCATAGAAATACTGGCCACCCTGTTAATGGTTTTGATTATGTCAATAAAAAAATGGTTAATAAGAAAATTAATGATTTGATTTTTAAGTTGTACAACTGAAAACCTAAATTAAAATTGAACCAAATACCGACCCTAAAATATTCTGCATCAACCCAGTACCAACATCAAGAAAACACCTCGACTCTGGTAACTTCAACACAAGTAACAGCGCATCGGTCAATAACTTCCAAGTACCCAACCAATCTGGTTTCAGTTCCAAAGACTTTATCGCAGCATCTACTGCACATTGTACATTATCTTGTATTCCGCCAGGCCCGTAAGAAGTACGAGCTAGCTGCAGCCTTGCTTCAGACAAACCACGTAACGCCATTGCAGAAGAATAACTATCCTCGGATATAGCTTCAGCGAATGTATCTGCGGCTTCTTGGTACCGTTGTAACTTAAGGAGGACACTTGCTGATCCTAAAGTACTGTATGCACACTGGAAAAAATAAAATGAAGCTATAGACATGGACAGCGCATTCGTATTAACATAATGGTGTAACATTTGTTCTAAAAGTGAGAGAGAAAGATGCAGTGTAGTTTGGAAAATATCTATATCTTTTTCTAAGAATCTGATTGGTAGTTTACCACAGTTCAGGGTAGTGTTCATGTTGTATATTTATTTATTTACGTACAGTCAGTATTTATAATGATAAAGATATAGGTAATGAAAATCATCACGTAATTATTTCATATGAACACAAATACAATATTCCAAGTATTTATGAAGACATTAATTATGATTACATAATTGAAATAATTAGTTATATGTCAGGATTTGTAGCAAAGAAAATACTAAAAACAAACTGATGTTTTAATTGCAACAAATTGCTTATTTTGATCGCAACAATCATCTTTTTTACTAAATATAAAAAATTGAGATAATTTACAAAAACCGTCAACTGATCCCATAGAAATTTGTAAAATTAGTGAACGGATTTTCCGAGAAAGTAATATTTTTGGTAGTGCACTTACAATTACAGACAAGATTTAATTAATAAGATTTTAAATATTATTTTTTGATATTAGGTTACACTATGAAGCAACAAAAAAAGATGAACAAGAAATAAGAATTAGGTCAAAAAATACCAGACTGATATTATCTAAAAATCAGTAATCATTTTTGAATATTTTTAATGTTCGGGGCCAAAAATGAAACAGTTGCACTCCTGTATAAGTAAGGACAAGTATATTTCCAAACTATTTTATCTCTCTTTCATTTGACACGGCTCTGTTTTCGAGTCAGATGCGCTATCCATGCCTCTACGTCTATGAATGAAGCCATGGAGAATGTTTATACTGAAACTCACTGTATTTTCTTACCTTTTCTAAAGCTGAGGCCCGAGCATATCCAGCTAAGGCTGTCTGGTAGGCCCCTCTTGCTGCATAGGCGTCAGCTAAAGCCTTCCACACCTGGGGATCATCAACTTTAAAACGAGCTGCACCTCTTAACCAATGTATAGCTTGATCAGGTAAACCTCGGTCAAGTTTGACTAACCCTAATTGTAGCCAAGCCCAGCGTGATTTGATAGTTGGTACCGTCTCTTGTCCTACAATTTCTTCTAAGACTCCTGTGAAACATAAATACTAATTATCATGTTTAACAGAACTAATCTATTGTGTAAATTAACCTGTAGCTTCGCCCATGCGACCTAACAAACGCAGAGCTGCAATAAGACCTGCTGCAGGTGGTTCAGCATGTGGAGCTAGTATCATAGCACGTTGGAAACACCTCCGGGCTTTATCAGTTGCACCTATACTCATATAATGTTTCCCTAATGAGTTGAAAGCGATCCAGCATAAGGGATCTGCTCGGGCAGCTTCTAGCAAATCTTCAAGACCTCTGCAATATAAAAAAGCTGCCATGAGTGCCACGGGACTTTCTTATACGTAATACTGCCAGTGAACAGTGTACGTGATTTTTATTTTATTGAACGATATTGCTGCCAAACTAATAAAGGATAGAATAAAATGAATGGGTTATAAACTATATTATTTTATACATTATGTATCGAACGATTTTGTTTAACGTAATTACTAAGACGGAAACGGATGTTTACTCTTGTAATTTTTTTAATTTTTTGAAATAAGACAAATAAAAAATGTTTTAGATAAAAAATGTCGAGTATGTTATTATCTATAATTTATTCCCCATACATTTTTTTCCAACACTTATGATTTAGCCAGAAATAATTTTTTAAAATAATTATTTAGAATAATCCACACTGTTTATTCTCAGTATTACGTATAAGAAAGTCCCATAACACTCATGGCAGATATTTTTTTCTTCTCTGTTATGAACCATTTTAAATGTATTTAAAAACGGATACTTATTAAAGAAATTTTTTTTTTTTTCGAAAAAATGAATAGAACATAAATTATATGTAGGTACAATTTTTAGTCTTATCATTTTTCTCTGATATGCACCGTTTCAAAAATAATTTGAAAAATCCAAAATTGGCATCAATAAACATCCGTTTCCGGTTCAAAGATCGTTTTCAAAAATAGGAGGTTTTCTTCACAGACAATAATTAATCTTAAGTATAAAATTTCAACCTTCTACGATTTGTCGTACTTGAGTTACAGCGTCGACAGACAGACACACACACACATCATGGAGAGAATAGTCAGAATGGATTCAGGGAAGGTCAAAATGGATAATTCCATCAAAATCCGGATTTCGAAAAAAATCAGCTTTACGATACTTATATTTATGTACCTATATTTCATATACATTTGTATAAGTAAAAATAGTTTTACCAAAAGTTAAAAATAATGTTTCACAAAATAATAAACTAACCTTCCAAGTTCCAACCACACTTCTGCACTGCGTTCCTTTTCCATTATACCCAAAAGAATCTCAATAGCGGTATCTTTATTTCCTAACCTTTTTGCAATCTTTGCCTTTATAAATAAAGCCTCATGCTCTTCTAAACAGTCCACTACACTTTCAACTTCTTTGATCTGATCCAAAGCCACTAACGCTCTCGCATAACCTTCAGTATTACACATATCGTTCTTCTTGCAAATTTCTACAGCGCGTTGTAATAATTCTATGTTATCTTCGCAGCGTGATAGAGAGTCAATTAGTACAGGTTGCAAGTTGTAGGTAGGACATGCACGATCTGCAGCATTGACTGCTTCTTGCCAACACCAAAGTCTTGATTCAATGTAGGCCTTTACGGCCCAAGTTAATGGCCTGTCATCGCCGGTTGCTATTAATATAAAGTGTTATGAGAGTATATTTTAAAAGAGACAAAAAGTAGCAACTGCCCCAACTAATAACGTAGAACTATATCTTATCACTTTTCATACTACTGTAATTTTAATGGTTATAAAAATACTTTATTTTTTAAATGACTATGATATTTTGTAGCATTTTATTTATTGCTCTACGATTATTACTTCTGGAGATATAAACTTTGAAAGTGTGATCTTAAATCTGGAATTATTTTTATACCTTCAACTGCTTTTCTTGCTTCAACAGGCCTGCCACCTTGCAAATGCTGAATACCTTCTGCCAGTTTTAATAATGGTGACAAAGGTGCAGCATTTTTTAACGCATCGATATAATTTTGTGCCGGTGCATAACTTTTATCTGAAAATGTTGTTTCAATATCGAGACGCACTAACCATTCTAACGGATACGGATCATCTGAGTACCGTGCATGCATGTCTTTTGCTGCTTCTTTGAGACAGTCTAACTTGTTACGTTTAAGTAGAAGTCTTATGTACTGCCGGAATAGTTCACGATCTATGAGATCTTTATCTTTTAACGCAGTTTTTAATGTTTCTTCTAACTGAAAAATAGTTGTGTATTTAGAGTAATGAGTAATTGTTTCTCAATCATTATACTTACAAGATCGGTAGAATCATCGTCTAAACTTGACTGTTTTGAAAGTAAAGGTAGTAATGCAGTTAAAGCACATCTTTGCTTATTTTCATCACCGCACTTTGAAGCCCTATGAAGAATATCTGTCGAAACTTTGAAATGTTCTGGTTGTAGTCCTAAAGAACCAACTTTTTCACATACTTCATTAAATTTTTGTTTATCACTGAAAAGATAATGATATTTAATATACAAAAACACTGAGTTAAGATTAACCTATAGAGGACGGGAGTGGTCGAAATATCGACCACCCATAAGACACAAAATATTTTATGTTTCCCTACGTAATTTGATGCGCTGAATACGAAAAAATAGTCAAAAGGATTCAGGAGGCACCCTTTACCTTAAAAATCGCATTTCAAGGTCAATTTTTTTGCTATTTCGGGCCGACAGCATACATAATTTTTTTGATGCACTGAACACGAAAAAAAACAGTATTACGTCTCGCAAAAATCATCTTCAAAGTGAATGTAACGCTGAAAATGAAATTATCGTTAGTTCCTACCAGCAGGTTAGCACTTCGTTGTTTCTTTCTTGAGGAGGATTTACTATTACCATAATGCCAGGTATTTCGACGTGAGTGACAAGGGAACTCACGAAAATCAAGCACCCCAACGTGAGATGCAAGGAGACTCATGAAAATCAAGCACTCATATTTTCGCTACATCTACGTTGCTGATCTTGGGTTGCGCTAAGAGTGAAAGCTGGAGTACTTCTTTGCGATTTTCAAGGTCAACTTTGCCTCCAAGATTTTTTCATAATTTTTTTCGTATTCAGCGCATCAAATTGCGTAGGGAAACCCCCTCAATTCATTCAAACTGAATTTTTTACAGTGGGCTGTTCGTTAAGGACGGGACTGGTCAATATATCGACCAGCAACTTAGTCGGGTACGCTACGTGAGAAATTAATTGATTTTATGTACAAATTTTCATTAAATTTTTGTTTATCACTGATCAGATAATGATTTTTAATATACAGGGTGATTCAGCACTGCCGTGCCAAACTTGAACAATAGATTGAGAAAAATATTTCAAGCAAAAAACTTCCAATAAATACATATGTGTCCAGAAATTTTTCCTTAGGGAAGTACAGGCCTCCAAAGATTTTACTAAAAATGAGTTTTAATTTAATATCTAGAGAATTCTAATATTAACCAATTATATTTTAGACCAGGGCTGTATGGGGCCAGTGAGCCCATCGATTTTTATCTAGTATTTGTTTGTCCCTTAATTTTTTTTCTGAGTTGGTACTTTTATAAGATTATATGACACAAAATATATAAAAACCTACCTTGCTTGTTTATCATTAGATAAACCGTTTTCGAGAAATATCGATGGAAAAGAAAGCATGTAGAATTAACCCTAATACGGATGCATAAAATTACAAAAAATAAATTTATATTCTTGTTCCATGATAAAAAATAAGACAAAAAGTTAATATAAATATATCTCCGATAATGCATCCTTATCAACAAATAGCCATTTTTAGTTTGTTTTTTAGTCATGTTAATAAAGTACATGTAACAGTTATAGAACTGGATATAGATCTTACAGGATTCATATTAGGAGGTTTATTTATATAAGCTTTATTCTTACCTTTAATCATAGAAAAATAATATAAATTTATTTTTTGTAATTTCAAGCATCCGTATTAAGGTTAATTCTGCATGCTTTCTTTTCCATCGATATTTTTCGCTAGCGGTTTATCCTATGACAAATAAGCAAAGTATGTTTTTGTGTATTTTGTGTCATATAATCTTATAAAAGTACCAACTCAGGAAAAAAAATTAAGGAACAAACAAATACTAGATAAAAATCGATGGGCCCACTGGCTCCATACAGCCCTGGTCTAAAATATAATTGGTTAATATTAGAAATCGATAACACATATTATTACTAAACCAAATACGAAATTTCATAATTCTAGCACAAAGGGTTCTCTAGATATTAAATTAAAACTCATTTTTAGTAAAATCTTTGGAGGCCTGTAGTTCTCTAAGGAAAAATTTCCGGACACATGTTTATTGAAAGTTTTTTGCTTAAAATATTTTTCTCAATCTACTGTTCAAGTTTGGCACGACAGTGCTGAATCACCCTGTATAAAAACAGTGAGTTAAGATTAATTACTTACCAAGTTGGATGTAGAATTAATAAGTGGTCATATGCATTGAGTAGTTCATCAAGCGCTTCTTTTTTATTACCGTGATGTTTTTCTATGTGTGATACTAAACCCTGCCACGCAAGAGGGTTTTCTGAATTCAGCGATGTAGCTTTACGGAAAGCTGGAAGAGCTTGTTCCGCTGGACCAGCTTCTTGCAAAGAAGCCCCCAATAAAACTAAAGCCATGTAGTTTTCTTTGTCCGATCTTAAAATTTGCTACAAATGAATTTTAAATGTTGATTATTTAGTTCATAATCAAATTTTAATTTTACTAACCTTGCATAATCGTAGAGATGTTTTGAAATCTTTATTTTTAACAGCTTCACGAGCTTGTTTTAATAATGCCTTATCTGACATGATGATTTATTGCAAATGTTTTTATTGATAATTGAAAATTAATTTTAATTTAAGATAGGTTATGTAAATTTATTTACCAACTTTATTTGAGATAATAATAATTAAAAAGATAAAATGATTTATTTAAAAATACTCAATTATATTAAACTGTTCATAGTAATTTACAATTTGATTTTAATTAAATACATTTATAATTAATAATTAAATACATAGACATAAAGAAATGGACAGCGCATCTGACTCGTAAAAAGAGCCGTGTCAAATGAGAGAGACAGAAGATGTTTGGAAATCATATATGTTATTTTCCAAACGACATGCATCTCTCTCTCACTTACAGAACATATGTTACACCCATATTACACCATTATGTTAAATACGAATGCGCTGTCCATTTCTCTATGTCTATGATTAAATACAATTCTGTATCAACATAACCTAAAAAGTCTTGTCAAATTATGTAGATAAAATACGCGGCAAATTCAAATATTATTGATTGGTAAATAAAATACGTCGACCACGCTAAAAATATTTTTACTGTAATGATGAAAGGTATAGGGAATGTAAAAAGATGTGTTTTTTATTTCCTTTAATCTAATTTATTTTTTATATATTTTGTGAATGAATAATAACAACCCTCAAAAAGGGCAACACTCATCTCATATATGAAAAAATAAAGCCTGTTAACCCTGTACTTTCTTTTGGTTATTTGAAGCTTCCAGGGGTTATAATATGTATAAAAAATAAAGCCAATTTATTTTTTTGGTCATCTAATTTATTTAAAAAAATAGAGCCCAATGATGTGCAAAAAATATAATTATCTAATCTTGGTGAAGGGGGGTGATACCCTCGTTAGTTTTACCCCCCCCCCCCTAGCGATGCTTCTATAGACAATTCAATAAACAGATTTTTAATTATTTATTTATTTTTATAAAAAAATACAATAGAAATAACTATTTTTATAGTGTAATTTGTTCTAAAATAATTGAGAATATTCTTCTGATTTTTTTTCTTAATAACGTACGTTGCAAGCTGCATCATTTACTTTTCTCCAACCTAGAAATAATATTAACATTTATTAGTACCTAAACTGTTCATTAATTTATTAATAACTATAGACTTATATAGAGCTGTGGAGTTGCTTAAACTCTAATGTTTGAGTTCTATAGTATTAATTTTATAACTCGAACCTAGTGAGACAGATTTCTATTTATTAACATTAGTATTGAAATTCATTAAAATTAAAAGAGTTAAATTCTGTAAAGGGAGTATTTTACAGTAAAATATTCCCTTTACAGAATTTAATTCTGAAAATTGAATTTTTGTGGAACATTAAATTTTCTATAAATTTTTTTTACTATATATAGAAAATTTAATGCTCCACAAAAAAGACTCTATTCAATTTTCACGTTTCTTGAATCGTTCTTGAGATATTTTCAAAAAGAACAAATGTGATATCTCCCCACTAGATTGTACTGATATATGGAACAATCTTCTAACTAAACCAAACTAATAAACTATTAGTTTCATTAAAATCTGTTCAGTGATTTAGGAGAGTTAGCCTTGTTTCACACATACGCGGTTCCATTCGGTTCGGTTCGTTTTCGGTTTTAGCCGAAAACGAATCAAACCCTTTCACACATACACGGTTCTATATGGTTCATATTAGGTTTTATTTTTTTCCGTAAACTCAGTAGTTATCATGGAGAGAAAGCAAGTTGTTGCCATGTTGTTTCTCTATAAAAAATTAAAAAATGAAGAAGGAATACTAGAATTCATTGCGAGCACCCTCTCATCACTTTACAGCAGGAATTTGGAGCATTCTACACTATTTTCCCGAAGCTAAAGAGCATGAAGACGATCCACATCAACATCTAGAAAACCGCTCATTTTATTAGAAAATCCGCGACAAAACTTAAAAAAAAATAACACTCGCTATCAGGTTAAAACCGAAACTAAACCGAGTATGTGTGAACGCGTTCATTGCTTTGTGTTCCCTGGGCACGAATTGAAACCTGATGAAATCTGTCCGTGTGGAGGGAGTATTCAGTTCTGTACGGTTTCTATTAGGTACCGAATACAAACTGAATCATAGTTTCACACTTGTCGGCAGCGACCGAAAACGAACCGAACCGAATGAAACCGTATATGTGTGAAATAGGCCTTATGCGTGTGACAAGGATTCAGGGGGCAGACAGACAGATAGACATGGAACTAAAAATCGAATAGAAATTTTGAAATTGAAGTCAAAACATTTTCAGAAATGATTACATGGCTTCCTACTTTCTCCTGCTATCCTTTGGATATGGCGAGAAAGCAATATCTACATACCTTGATAGGGTTGACGGCATTGTCTAATTCCCAGTTGACAACTATTCCCGAATGTTTCTTGTAGTCCATAAAAGTTTTGTCCGCAAACTGGTTGATAAATTTCGGGACATATATCACTACATTGTCTAGTATTCTGGGCAAAAGAAGGTGTTGCATAGACAGCGCAACATATCAGAACTATAAATTAAGTAATATGATATATTATAATATATAAAATAAGTTTGTCCTTAACCACTCACTCACTCATTCACTCACTCATCAACGTACAGCCCAAACCCCTGGAGCTAGAAATGTAAAATTTCGTAGATCTCTTCCTTTTATGATGTAAGCACCCACTAAGAAGGGATTTCCCGAAATTCAACCTATAAGGGGGTGAACGGGGATGTAAAAGTTTGTATGGAAAAAATATTTTTTAGGTCGGATTTACTTGAAACTTAGTAATAGATACTCTACAATATAAATAATGAATCACGTATTCAAACATTTTTCAACTGCTAAAGGGTTGTAAGGGGATGGAAAAGTTTTTATGGGAAAAATATTTTCGGTTGTATTCACTCAAATGAAACTTGGTAAAAGTATAGGTAATGAATAAAAATCAATGTAAAAATTGTAGGGGGTGACCCCTATCACGTATGGAGGGTTTTAATTAGTTTTCATTTTCATTCTATAAGTCTATGTTGTAAGCGTGTCATTTATAATATTTTCAAACATTTAAAATAATATTTTAAATCTAAATTATTACTTTTCTAGTTGACAAAAATAAATATTTATTTTAAAAATTGCTGACAAAATATAAAATTTAATTTTCGGCGACACCTGCACTAGCATTTTAGTAATATTGAGCATATTTTATTATAAATGTTCAATTAAATAAAAAAGCGAAGACCATAATGCATTTTTTTATATACATATAGTGAATAAAATTACTTACCGAAAAAATACAAGACTTTCATTTTCTTGAATATTAATTCTGTGTAAAATTTAACAATTAATGAAATGCAGTTTGTTCAGGCATGGACATTTTGGACATTGTAAGTACATCTATTTATACCCCCTTGTCTCATTTATCTTAAAAATAGACGTGATGTTTTCATTTTTATATATCAAAATCAAAACACATTTTTTTTTGGTTATAAACATGTTTTATAGATAAAGTATCAAAAGAATTGGCATTTAAAATATTCTAATTAAGATATATCGTGTTTACAAACAAGTTGTCCTACTTATAATAATTCCTATTCAACAAAAAAAATGTCAAGTGCGATTAGAGCCTCGTGCGCTAATGTCTCGTACCGTATTTTTTTTTTATTTATTCGATTATGTTAATTTAATAAAGTTTTGGTAAAGTTAAGAACCACTAGTTATATTTGATAGTTCGTTTATTATAGAAAACAGATGGTTTTAAATGTACCAAATATTGGTATATTTATATTTTATAAAAAAAACTAAGATATGAGCAGAGGATAAAAATTATATGATTTTTTTAATTTGTATTTTATCTATATTTATAAAAGAGTTTGTCCTTAATCACTCACTCACTCACTCATATATCAACGTACAGCCCAAACCCCTGGACCTAGAAACGTGAAATTTCGTAGGTGCCTTCCTTTTATGATGTTAGCGCCCACTAAGAATGGATTTTTCGAAATTCAACCCCTACGGGGTTAAAACAGGGTGTCAAAGTTTATATAAAATTTTTTTTTTGTTCGCATTTAATTGAAACTTATCGAACATCCCGTATAGGAAACTACAAAGGGGCCAAGGCTGGCCCAGGCTTGCGCCAATTATTGCCAACACTGGGCCAAGATACAAATGATAACTTCGTTCAAGACTCGACCAAGGCTTGTCGTACCAAGACTGACCCAGTGTTGGACAAATTTTGGGTAAAGAATAGTTCGGTATTTAAAGGTTGTCCCAAACTTGGGTAAAGGATAGGTGACCGAAGCTCGGTGTATGAAAGTTGGCCTAGACTGGGGCCAATATTAAAAAGCCTCACTTGACAACCCAATATTGGACCAAGCTTGGGCCCATCGTCAAGGCTGGCATTTCCTATATGGGATACTCTACAATATAAATAATGAGACAATTATTTCAGCATTTCCCAAAATTAAACCCTTAAGATGTTAGGAGGGTGGAAAAATTTGTAAAATATTTGTTTTTGTATTCACCGAATGAAACATGACGCAAGTAGGTACTCTACAAGACAAATATCAGTTACGAAAATTCAACCCCTATGGGAATTGGGAGGGGGGGGGATGGTAAAAATTTTATATATTTTTATCTTAATTATTGTTTATGTTATTAAAGTAAATTCGGACAAATTAATATTCAATTAAAATTAAAAGTTCGATATTCAAACCTTTATGGGACGGGGACGAGAATGGATTTATATATGTTTATCTGCATACCTGCTTTACTTACAAAGGTAAAGGGCAAAATAGTCATCTATTAAAATACAAATTTCGTCATTCAATCCCTAATGGCGGGAATAGACAGGGTCTCTGTTTTTGATATGTTTATCTGCATCGCTGCTTACGTTATAGTGGTGGAGTCGGGCAAAATAATCTGCAATAAAAAAAATCGATATTTTACCCTTAATGACGAGGGTAGACAGGGGGTTAGTTTTTACAATTTTTAACTAAGATCCGAGATATTTACGTTTTTTATAGGTAATGAATAAAAATCAATATAAAAAAATGTAATATGTCATCCCCTATCACGTTCTAATTAATTTCGAAGTTTGCGCGAGCGAAGCCGTGGGATTCCGCTAGTTTATAATAAAACGTTTATACATATTTTCATTTCATACTCGTTTTGCCCAAGCTCCAAACACTTGAAAGGCAGTGACAGACGGATTGACAGATACAAATATAATACGTTTATTATTATTTTAATAAATTACATTGGAATTATATAAAATACATACACATCATAAAATAAAAGTTAAAGATACATTACCGGTTATAACGACATCGGTTAATACAACATATCGGTTTTAACGACTCATATCATAAAGGGGCTAGCAAATTTGCTAGCTTGCAAGCACTCTTAAATGACAAGTTTCGTGCACGCATTGTATGTAAACACCAACGGTATTAAAACAGTGGTGATATTATGAAAATTATTTTGTAATGTCAGAGTCGCCAACTGTGTTACAATACGTTGGTGTAACTCAAGGTTAGTAAATTAACAGGTTGTACCATAACTTTTGACCAATCAGCGGCCGTGCGAAACGCGTCATCCTGAGGACCCTTTACACTCAGCGTTCTATAATACGACCATCCACAAGACGTCCGATCCATAAGACAATGTTCTAACAGTTCTATAATACGTCTTTTCCCAACTCCCACCATAATATCACTGTGACTGCTATATTTCAGCGCGAAATTTAAATTAACAAATTGACATTCAAGTCTTCTGTAGTTGTAGATTTTACACATAAAACTTGTGTTTTGGTGTGACTCAATGTGGAAAAAAATTAAATTCAATACAAATTTTCGTTGAAATTGAAATATAATAAATAGTATAAAAAAATGTGTAAGGTACATACATTTTATTTAAAATTTGATAATTTGAAAACGATTAAAAAAGGAAATAACAAAAATAAATTATTGGCATATGATTGTATAGAAATCTATACATTTTTCATCCAGTATTAAAGCAACGAATAACAATCAAGAAACCAGGATCTCGTTCACCAACAGCGCCATTTTTATTATTATGTATCTGTCAACTTTTAGGCGTGGTGGTGGGGGCTCCTCTAGCCGGCGTCTTGTGGAATTATTGAATTACCGATGGCTACGTATTATAGAACGCTGAGTGTATATAGTAAATAAAGGTTGACAACTATTTTTAACGTTAGAGGGGTCCTCATGATGACGCGGTCTCCCCTCTCATGCCTCACCCCACCAGAGTTATGGTACAACCTGTGTATTTACTAACCTTGGGTGCAACTGCTCTAAATTCCATAGCAAATCCATAGATATTATCACAAAATTAATACCTCATTTGAGAGTGCTTGCAAGCTAGCAAATTTTGCTAACCCCTTTATGATATCGGACATGAATCCCATATAATTGCATTTTTACCGGTTTTTACGACTATCGGCTTTTACGACCTGACATAACTGGTCCCCTCGATGTCGTTATAACCGATTTCGACTGTATATTTATTTAAGAATGTCGATTATTGTTGTTTTATGTAGATGTTTAAAGTTTTCAGCATTTTTCATCTTTTATTCTTCTCAAATCTAAAATTGATATAATATTTATTAGTTAGTGTAAATTAGTATACTTAATAATAAACTTTTAAGACTTACATACCAAAATTAATCACGATTAGTTAATCAGTTGTTTTAAAAGCATTATTACGTCAATTATAAAAAAAACAATACATTTTATAAGGTAATAATTATCATATTAAGTGAATTGTTCATTCACAAATTCAGATTAAGTTTAGAATTAATATTAATCATGGATTGAAAACCACTGATTAACTAATCGTGGTTAATTTAGTTTTATGCAACCCAAGGTTAATTTTATTATTATATCGTCACCTCGAAGCAAGTGTGGTACAACTCAAAAATTCTGAGTTTTGGGAAATCACGTTTTTAAAACTTGTATATAATTGAATGCTACTTTATTTTGATGATTTATATCCGGTATTATAAAGGACCTAACAAATTTGCAAGCTAGCAAGCACTCTCAAATGGGGTATCAAACTTATATGCCAGTTCTCTTGAAATTTTTTACAGATAGTTTCACACATAGGAAGTAAAAAAAAGGTATGTAAAGTATATTAAGCCTTGTTTCACACATACGCGGTTCCATTGGTTTCGGTTCGTTTTCGGTTTCAGCCGAAAACGAATCAAACCCTTTCACACATACACGGTTCTCATACGGTTCATATTAGGTTTTCTTTTTTTCCGTAAACTCAGTAGTTATCATGGAGAGAAAGCAAGTTGTTGCCATGTTGTTTCTCTATAAAAAATTAAAAAACGAAGGAGGAATACTAGAATTCATTGCGAGCACCCTCTCATCACTTTACAGCAGGAATTTGGAGCATTCTACACTATTTTCCCGAAGCTAAAGAACATGAAGACGATCCACATCAACATCTAGAAAACCGCTCATTTTATTAGAAAATCCGCGACAAAACTTAAAAAAAAAATAACACTTGCTATCAGGTTAAAACCGAAACTAAACCGAGTATGTGTGAACGCGTTCATTGCTTTGTGTTCCCTGGACACGAATTGAAACCTGATGAAATCTGTCCGTGTGGAGGGAGTATTCAGTTCTGTACGGTTTCTATTAGGTACCGAATACAAACTGAATCATCGTTTCACACTTGTCGGCAGCGACCGAAAACGAACCGAACCGAATGAAACCGTATATGTGTGAAATAGGCCTTACTATAACCTTGCGTGGTAAAAACCAACTTACAGCGCATGCAACTATCTGTTAAAAACTCAAAGAGAACTGTCATATAAGTTTGATATCTCATTTGAGAGTGCTTGCTAGCTTGCAAAGCTAGGTTCTTTATAATACCGGACATTAAAAAAGCGCTAGTGAATCCAATTTTTACACGCTTAACCCTTAATTACTCGCGCTGGTGTATTTTGTACACCATTAACACATTTTCTGCGATTACTAAATGCATAAATTTTTGTGGGACTGTACATCCCCATCTAACCTTTGTTTAGTCATTCTAGAGTGTGATAGGAATATTTTTTTACTTACTAAATGTAGGTTGTATTAACTCACAAATAGCAGCATCCTAAGCAAAGAACCGCGTTTTTGAAGACATTAGTGATGCTGCTGATGGAAGACATCTTGTCAAAAGAGCAAAATAAAAAAAAAATAATAAAATAATAAATAATAAATAATAAAATAAATCCCATTTATTGCAAGATGAATATTGAACAGTTTTGTGTAGGTACTTTTTTAGATTTATTTTCGTTAGTTTTTCTTTCTAATCCTTAATTTTTAGTTGGGTTAATTTTAAGAAAATTTTTCTTAGTTCCTCAAAAATAAATAGTACATAATATGAATTGGACAAAAAAATTAATATAATACCTTCAAAATTCTCAAAAACTAGCTTTTTATATGTGGTGTATACACCGCGCGAGTAACTGTGTTACGGTATTTCACGCGAGTAATTAAGGGTTAATAGTACTAACGATTGAGCGACGTCCTTAAAGTCCTTAAAGGCTTTGACTTGTGACAGTTTTTCATTAAAAAATATGCTCCCTGATGGCCACATATGGAATTAACAGTTGTGAAACTCTTGCATAAGAATCTATTCGCTAGGTGCGTAAGGCATAGTGGGGGATACAAAAGTGATGTCAGCGCCCGCTGCGGACAATACAGAACTACGGGTGGCTTTTTATTATTTATGACCATAAAAATAACACGTGTATCAGTTTTAATTAAATAAATAAAATAAAATGGGTCATCAAAGTTGTTGTGTAGTCGATTGCAAAAATACTAGTAGAAATAATAATTGTAAATTTTATAAGTTTCCGGTTGCCAAGTGGAAATTAAATCAGCGAAAAAAATGGATAACTGCTGTTAAAAGGCAAAAGTAAGTAATACTATAACCTACAACCGTATTAATATCATATACATGTGTATATCGTGTAAGAAAACGGAGTAATAATTTAATTAATTATAATAATTTTACAATTTAATAAACACAATTACACTTGACATCTGTCACAAATCGTGTCTCATTAATCTGAAATATTAAAACAATTAAAATAAAGTTTATAACAATACAAACAATGATATAATATTATGTGTGATAGATTGAAAACCCGTTCTCAACACCAATTCCATTTTTTATCTGCAAAATTAAATAAACATCTTGACAGATGTCTTAACCTTACTTACTTATTGAGACTTGTTTTAGTTGTTGTATTTATTTTACTTACTGTTTTTAGCTGACCCACGGAAAAATTTTTAATTTAATATTCACTCTGTGTAATATATCACATTTCACATTGAAAAAAAATTTTTTTCAAGTTGATTTTATTTTTTCAATAACTATTTAACATCCAATACATGTTTATTTTCTCAAAAGAGCCACCGTAAGTTGTACCGTTAGATGGCGCTGGGGTCACGCACCCAGCGAATACCATCTTACTATTCTTCTAATGAGTTTTGTACAAATGCGATATTTTTTTAGCAGTGCCACTCTTGCTCCGAAGTGATGATATGCAGGTACTATTCAATAAAATTTAATTTAATATTTACCTTCATCGGGCTTTTGACATTGTGTATTTTGTAGCCAACAAATATTAGGGAATGTTGTTTGATGTCCACATATATTTTCAGCACAAACAGGCTGGTAATCTAGGGAACATTCTAGCAGTGGACATGGTCTTAGGAAAATCGGAGTTGCATAAATAGTACAACATGCCATAACTATAAAATTTAAAAAAAAATGTACAAATGTGCCCAAAGATTTTTTTTTTCAAAATTTTATTTATTATTATTTATTCGTATCCCTCACTATAATATAAACCCTAATATATTTATTAACTTCCCAATAGTAAGTTATTGTAATTGGTCCGAAAATCGAAATCAAAAATTTTAACATATTTTCATGTTTCAAGGGCATTAGAGTATATTGACACTATTTTCAGAAAAATGTCTGTGTGTGTGTGTGTGTGTGTGTGTATGTACGTACGTACGTACGTACGTACGTGTCATTTTTTTCCGGGACGAAATCTCGCGAACAAAAAATGCTATTGACTTCGTTGGGGTGCTAATCGAAGCGTCTTGACATGAATATGATCTGAAAGAAAGGATTTTTCGTAATTCAACCCCTACGGGGGTAAAAAGGGTGTTTTTTTTCATTTTTATTTTTTTTCTTGATCGAATTTAGTCGGAACTTAGAATAAATACTATACAATACAAATAATGAAACGTGTATTTCAGTATTTATTTTTTATATGGGTCCAAACAGCCATTAAAGGGATGAAAACCACCATCAAAATTTGAATTTCATACTAATAAATACATCTAATAATTCATGTTGCCTTGGAAACAACACAATTCAAAATTCAAACTGTCAGATTAGTTTTTCTAAAAATGTGCATTATATTATTGACATTATTAGGATATTAGAAAACTAATATTCATAATACAAAGAGTGAGTTTTATTTCTGATAAATTCCATTAAAATTTTTCATATACATATAAAAAAAATATTTATAAACTTATATAACATAGTAATATTAATTATGGAAACAATAAATAATCAGTATTCAAGTATTGTTAGTCATACCATGTTGGGAAGTTGATTGTGTGGACCTAAAGGATCGCACCCCACGGCATTATACGTTATATAGTTTAATTTTATATCCCCGGGTAAAATTGGATCCGACAGCTAGTTTATTTGTATGTCTGTCCCCCACTATGTCTCTATAGACTCGGAAACGGCTGGTTTGATTTTTGTTTGGTTTTCACTGTCGTATAGATACATTCTGACGGCAGTGTATAGGCAAATTTTTATTTCTTCATCATGAGTACTTTCCGAGTTGTGATTTTTTTCCTCACATACCACATGAAATTTTTACGAAAAAAGACAGTGAACCGATGCTCACGGTGAATAAGAGATAACGGTCATTAAACTAGAGCAAGTGAGATGACTATAGTAATTTTGTGTTTTTTCACTATAAATTTATGGATTCATAAACGTTTCACTAGATTTTTTTCATTTTTTCAGTGTATTTAGATTAGTTCATGATACAGTGCTTAGGATATATTTCATCTTTAATTTATTTATAGTTTCAAAGCTGTGATTTTTTTTGTGAAAAAAAACGAAAAATATGTATTATAAATTACTCAAATTTATTTGTCTGACATACTGGACTGAATTTAGGAGTTTGAACCATAGTGTTTTGTTTTAGAATTTTTAGCATTTCGGCGTGCTCTGGTTGATTAAAATGACGTCAGACCTGTCATTTTTGACAACTGAGCTGTCACATTTTTTGACGTTTATAAAAATATCACATTTTTTATTGAAATTGTTCACAGTTTCAAATTTGTTCAAAAAATTTATCTAAAAATTTAAAATTAATAATAATAAAGCCAGGGACGGCGTTTTAAAAGTATTTAAATTTGCTTTTTCTAATAAAATTGAATTAAATATAATTTTTTTAAATATATGAAATTATTGGGAACTGTCGCATTTCGTAACGTTTGTAAAAATATTAGATTTTTTTTTAAATTGTTGAAAAATTATAAATTTCAGAAAAACATGAAAATTATAATATAGATCAGTAGCGTTTCAGAAAAAATTATTTTATGATTTATTATTTTTTTTAAGTTTTGAGATTGATATAAATTTATCTTAGAAAAATTAATAATAATTAAGTCAAGGGGCGTCGCATAAAAAATTAAAATTGCTATTTTGTAAAAGTGACGTAAAAAAATTAATTTTGATTGAAATTGATTAAAAATTAATCAAGGCTGAGACCCGATTAAGTTTGTGATACGGTAATTTGTACATGTAAGATTACTGAAAATTGTTATGTAAATGACTATCTCCGCCAAAATCAAAAATTAACAATAAAAAAATAGTGGTAGGTGTGTGGTATATTCACATACGAGGGTCGCTGACCCGAGTAAATTGTGGATAATTATATGGCATGAAAGGGGGTTGGGGCGCGAAGCGCCCAGGGGCACAGCCCCTAGTTAATTATATATACCCACACGGAAAAGATTAGGACTACTTGATTTTATCGAAAAATGTTCATTTTCAAAGTAGGACTAATTGCTGCTAATAGATCAAATATGATTTTTTTTTTTTACTTATAGGTGTGAAAATTGAAGGAAATTTTATCTTATTTTCGGATTTAGGAGTATTTTTGTGTTGTTAAACTTTTTTTATGACCAAACTGTGGTTGAATAAAAAATATAAAAAAATGGACTTGAAAAAATTGCTCATTTTCAAAGTAGTGCCAACAGATCAAATATGATCCTTTTTTTAATTAAAGGGTGTGAAAATTGAAGGAAATTTTCTTTTTCTTTTCGAATACAGGAATATTATTGTGTTATTAAACGTTTTTTTTACCAAATCGTGATTGAATAAAAAATAAATAAAAATTGATTTTTTTAAACTTGCCCATGGAGATGTCTAATTTTTTCTCCTTCAAATTTCAAGATGCCCATTTTTTAGGAAATATTCTCAGTTTAAAAAACCTTTTTTTAATTTTTTAAGTGATATTTGAGTTTGAATGAAAAATGTATATAAAATAAAATAAAAACTTACCAAAAAGAAATAAAATTTTCATTTTAAAAATATTTATAATATATTTAAAAACCATATATTGTTGTAAAATAACAATTAAGGAAATTCATTTTAATCAAGCATTTATACAATCCCATGCCTTTATTATCTTTTAAGATAAACATGATATTTTCATTTTTATAATGTACTTACCATAATTTTGTTTTTTTGTTTATAAAAAAACCATGCAATTATTGGCTATCAATACATTGTTAATTTAAAAGGAAGTATTTTGTTTATAAAGTAATTGGGTGTTTAAATCGTTCTTATTATTATTTTACTCATAATTTATTGATCAGCTATTTAATATTTATATAAGTGATGTAATAGATGTATTTTTAAATCTTTTTGATTATTTGAAATTTAACATCAAATTGTTGTAATTTGTTTTTATGTTTAATTTATTTACATGAATTGAGTCACGTAGCTTAGATTTTAATAAACAGTGGCGTAACAATATTTTTTGAGGGGGTATATTTTTTTTAAATTCACACTAATTTTTTTTACCAATTGTTTTGAATTGACCATTTTTCAGGTTACCAGTTTTAAAAAAATCTTGGTGTAATTAAATGATATTTTTTGCTCTTCCTTTCTCAAAATTATAATTTCAATGACCCCTATACTACTCTTAATATAACGAGGGTGGAGGGGGGGGGGTGTAGGCCTATTTATCCACCTTGTGTACGTCACTGTTAAGAAACGGTTATTTTTGTAGTGAATACGAAATATGATTAAATATAATAATTAAATATTTATATTTATTTGTATCTTTATTTGTCTAGAAGTTATTCAAAAATAACAAAATTAAATTTCAAAGGCTCTAAAAAATTTTCCACAAGGTCTATAGATGGGGACTTTTGTGTACATACATACTACATATAATGTATAGGTACTACATGGGTGCCAAATTTCAACGCACTCCTAATTTGATGTATTTCAATCCCTTCTTTGCCTATATACTATTAAATGAAATATTCAATTCTAATTTTGCTATTTTTCCGAAGAAAAATTTATTTTTCCACTCTAGGGACAGCTGTGCCGATCTCGTTGGAAGCGACAAATTTTAGGATATTTTAATGTCCATATAATTTAAGAATTATATGGAACAAAATATTTTATCTGATTTTTTTTCTATAGTACCTACTGTGACATTATATGAACGAACAGAATTCGTTCGAAAATCTGGGACAACTCAAATAAAACATTTCAAATAAAATATTTATTTAGATATACATATATCATACAATACAAATTGAAATTAAAATAAAGATTACCCATTATTCAGGGCCGTAACTACCACCGGGGCAGTGTATGGGAGGGCCCCCACAGCAGCGTAAAAAAAGTTATTACAATGCAAAAAAGTGTCAACAATTTTTTTTTGGCATATAGCGGGGGCCCCTCTCATACACTTGCTGCACTGGAGCACCCGAGCTTCTAGTTACGGCCCTACCATAATTAATATTTTTTTATGTAGATGCTCAAAGTTTTCAGCATTCTCCATCCTTTATTTTTTTCCAATCTAAAATGAATCAAATATTAATTAGTTAGTACAAACTATACTAGACTTTTATATACAATAATCTTATCATTTACGCGGTTTCATTTTTTTTATATGTTCACTAATCTACTAGACACCGGTTGTCACCATGCTCATGCATAACAGAATTCTGGTACTCTCTGAATTTACTCAGGTATTTCCCAAAGTCAGATATAATTATGCATATGTGTAAATAACTCGGGTATTCCCTGAACTTTGACTCTTCATGACGTGTATTTATTCCGTATCTTATTTGTTTTAATTTATTGTAAACATATCGCTCATTTGCTCAAAAACGTCATAATTCAAAAATTTCAATTTTTGAGTTGTTTATACAGGAAAAAACCGTTCGTACATGAACTTTATACAGCATGAAATTATCTGACTGACAATGAGTTTCTTAACTAACTACGAAAGAGCATAAATACAGAATGAGTTTTTTTATCTTGAGATTGTTTAATATCAGGGAAACTATGGATTTTTACGGTAAATGTTTGGTACAAAATTTCAAGATTTGGAGGGGCAAAACCAATGGAGGTAAAAATTTTGACCTTGAGTGAAGGTTTTAAGGATTTTGGGGTCAATATTTTTTAAATGGAAACTTATATTGGTAAAAGAAATAGACTTCTGTTTGGATTTTTTTTTAAAACTTCAATTTGAATTTAATTTTTTTTTTTACATTAAAATATTTATTTTTTGCGTTGAAAAATTCTGATGTGAAATTATTTTTTTTTTAATCTGCATTTTTTTCTTAAACATCTTGGATAATTATTTAAAAAAAAATTATGTAAAAAAAGGAAGAAATGCCATTTTTTTTCAAAACTTTTTAGACAAAAGTTGTTTCTTTTTTTTCTGCAAACTACGAATACCTTGGTTTTTGATTCATTTTGAATAAACATTAACAATAAAATGCTATATTTTTATAATAATTAATCAAAAACTGTTTTTGTTGTCAGAAATCTGTTAAATTCTATTTTTTAAAATATCACCATTTTTTTGAAAATATACGCACTGTTTTCATGGAACCAATAAACCGCGTAAACGGAAGGATTACTATGTATATTAGTTAAATAAAATTCAGTTAAATAAAATATTTACCATCACTGGGTTTTCGACACTGTCTATCTCTTAGCCAACAAGCATTAGAGAATGTTACTTGTACTCCAGATATGTTTTCAGCACAAACAGGTCGGTAATCTTGGGTACATAGTATCTGAGGACATGGTCTAGTATTCTGGGCATAGACAGCACAACATACTATAACTAAAATTAAAATAGTTTACAGAATATGTATCTACTCTACCATAGACATAGAAACATGGATTACGCATTCTGTATTAAAAAAGTGAAGATACAGATATAACCCAAACAATATTTTTTTGCACTCATGTTTAAATAAAGACAAGTAGAGACCCAGACTATGCTCTATCTCATTTTTTGCGAAGACTCGATTATCAAATCAGATCAGTGCCGGATTTATCAATAAGCAAAAGAAGCAACTGCTTAGGGCACCCGCTTTTTGGGGGCACCATACAAGTGATTTGTGGGGGCATGAGGTAATTTTGTTAATTGTGAGAAATGTGAATTAAAATTTGGGTGATGACTAAAAAAAAGGTCATCAGAATTTTGGCGACGACTAAAAAAAAAAAAGTCAAATTTACAAAAAGGGGGCCTTTTACATGATTAGTGCTTAGGGCATCACATAGGGTAAATCCGGCACTGAATCAGATGCACAGTCCATACTTCCATACGTCTATTGTCTATGTTAAATCCCCCGATTTTCACGGCACTTGTTTTACACGATTTCGCTTATACATAACTAGCGGAATCCCGCGGCTTCGCTCGCGTAAACTTCGAAACTAATTAGAACCCTCTATAAGTAATAGGGGATGACATATTACATTTTTAGGGTTCCGTAGAAAACTAGGAACCCTTATAGTTTCTCCATGTCCGTCCGTCCGTCTTCAAAAATTTTGAGATAATAAGATGAAATTTGGTATACGGCCGTAGATTGATGACCCAAAAACAGAAATGATAATATTTTTGAAAATAAAATTTTTTTAGACCCCCCTTTCATAAAATGAAAAGTGTTTTCAAAAAAAAAAAATCATCTACACCATTGAGTAGGGTGTCGTTAGAAAGGTCTCCTAAAATGCAACAAAAAATGTAACAGAAATTTTTAATTTTAACCCTTCGATCACGATGTATTTTCTCTCCAAAGTCATTAAAAAAGCGTCCCCCCCCTCTATTTTCTAAACTATCAATTTAAAAAATCTGAAAAAATTTCAGAACGTAGATTTTAATTAGTACTTTCACTGAAAATTATAACGAATATTGTCAAAAATATTTTGGACCCCCCTTTCATAGACTGAAAATTGAACTTTCATTTTTTCCCCACTTACCCCATTGAGTGGGGTGTCATTTAATAGGTCTCGTAAAATGCAATAAAAAACATCAAATAACTTTTTGATTTTAACCCTTCAGTCGCGATATATTTGCTTTTTAATGTCGCTGTCAGAGCGTCCCCCCCCCTCTATTTTCTAAACTATTGATTCAAAAAATCTGAAAAAAATTCAGAATGTAGCTTTTAATTAGTACTTTCACTGAAAATTATAACGAACATTGTCAAAAATATTTTGGACCCCCTTTTCATAGATTGAAAAGTGAACTCACATTTTTTTCATTTACCCCATTGAGTGGGGTGTCATTTGATAGGTCTCCTAAAATGCAATAATAAAAGTCAAATGACTTTTTGATTTTAACCCTTCAGTCACGAAAATGTTGAAAAATACTTTTTATAAATCGTAGTGAGAATGACTACGGAACCCTATCATGTGCGTGCCCAACACGCACTTGCCCGTTTTTTATTACTCTCATATCTTTGTTTTATGAACTAAGAACAATTTTGAGTTTTCCAAGATGTCTGACTTTTGATTTACTTAAATAAATTACTGAATCATGCACATTTTTTTTTCGTTTTACACGATTTTACTTAGCAAAATCCAAGATTTCAGTTTACACGGTTTTGTGCAGAAGTATCTACCGTGTAAATCGGAGGATAGGTGTAAATATATGGACATTTCTCTACTAACAGGGTCACTTTCACGGGTATATTGTCCCAATGATATTTTTGCTTGATGCAATTTAGTGCTTTAGTTTGAAGATAAAAATTAGACAAATACAGTATTTGCAATACGCTACTTAAACCATTAAATATTGAATAATATATTGTAGTAAAGAATTGTGTAAAATAAGAAAAATTATAAACAATAATTCCGTAGTACATGCGAGCGAATTTTATAATATAAAAAAAGTAATAAAAACTTACCAAAAACAAACAAAATCTTCATTTTAAAAATATTCAGTATAAAAAATTACAACGGGTATCAAATAAATTCTGTACAATTAATATAAAAAACCATGTATGGTTGCAAAATAACAATTAAATAATTGCACTTAACTCATGTATTTATATATTCCCCCGTGTTTTGTTTTCTTTTAAGATAAACCTGATTATTTTTATTTTTATGTACTTACCACAATTATTTTTCTTTGTTTATAAACAAATGATTCACTCTTTGGTTATCAATACATTGTTAATTAAAAATGACGTATTTTGTAGAATACATATTAAAAAAAACATATACAGGATGATTCAGGACTGACGTGCAAAACTTTACAATACCTAGAAATTCTTCGTGAGAGAACTACAGCCCCTTAAAAAAATTCAACTCAAAACTTAGTTTGATCGCCGTTTGATTAATTTTTGATTAAAATTCTAATAAAAAGTGTATAGAAAATTGTGAAAGATGATTGGGTTGATCAGACATATCGTTCATAAGATACAGTATGTTTAATAAATCTTTATATAGGTAGTCTTCGTATGTCGAGGACAGTGGGTTAACAAATTAATCCCCAAGGGTAGAAAATAAAGTTAATTTGATGTTTTAACTGCATTTTATTACTAAATATATACTCAAATAACTATTTTTGAAGTAAAAAAAATCATGTTTTTTAAATTTTTTTAACAAAATGTTGCGTTTACGAAACGTTCGAAAAACAGAAGTTATATAGCTATGTGGAATAGTTTAAAACAGTTTGTGTAACGATATTAGCAGCAAAAAAAGTCATTTCATCAATGGGATATTTACAAAAAAAAAAACAATTTTTTTTTAATGTTTCGTTTACGCAACATTTGGGATTAATGGGTTAGAATCACATAGTTTTGCGCGAAATTTCGCTTCAAGCCAATTTTCAATCAAGTTTAACGTAGTGAGTAGCATTTGAAAGGTAAGTAGTTGTAGTTTCTGAAAATTAACCCAATAATAGTCAATTTACCCTCTTAATTACCTTTTCATCCCATTATATCTAAAAAATCGATTTAACGATAAAATAAATATAAAGAATAATTTATTACTCTTATTATATAGTATGTGTAAACATGTGGGAACAATGAACATATCTACAGGATAAGTCATAAATTCGTATATCTCCTCTGCTAATATTTAGAGAAAAATGCAAATTTTGAATGATATTATAAGTAATAATAATACACATCTAAAATTATATAAAAATATATAGTGTGGCCTCGAAAAAGTCGTATCATTACAGGGTGAGTTGATATAGTGCGTATCTCTTCGATATCTCCTATTTTTCGTTTAATCGATTTTTTAGATTTAAAGGGATGAAAGGGTAATTCAAAGGGTGAATTAGCTATTCTTGGGGTAATTTTCAGAAACTACAACTACATACCTTTCAAATGCGAGTAATAACATTAAAATTGGTTGAAAATTGACTTAAAGCGAAATTTCGCGCAAAAATATGTGATTTTAACCCACTGTGCGACAGTTCGCACTTACAACCTTGTGTTTGTCTCTTTCATATACATATATGCGCATATTAATTTAATGAAATGAACAGTTGTGGGGATTTCCCTCAAATTTAATATATACATATGTATGTATAATAGTATTTTATGTATAGTAAACCCCCGCAACTGTTTGTTATGTATAGGAAATGCGATTCGTTCCATATCAAGGCAAATGTCAAAAGCAAAAATATGTACACATATTGTACGTGTTTTTTTTTTTATGAAACTTGACTTACGACCGATGTCTAGGAACCTATCTCGGTCGTATGTCAATGAATACTTACTTGTATAACGAAACTTTGGGTCTTCCGCAATGAGTGTTATGCAGTCTTCTTTGCTATGGAGTTTTTCAGGAAATATACATCTTGGATGTGACTACTGACAAAATTTGAAACTTCATATTATACTTATACATTTATTGTAATATTTACACCCATAAAGAATTATGCTTTGTCTGAGCTAGTAGTATTTATTTTTTCTTATTTTTCTTATTTTTTCGTATACCAGAAAATAAATTATATTCTGAAAACAACAATTTCTCATCTCGGGAATTACAGACCAAATAACAGAACAAAATGTACTCTATCTATTTATTTATAATAATAATAAAAACATTATTTATTTAGAAATATATCAATACAATAGAAATATCAAAACATTAAGTATAAAAATTATTGAAAAACTTATATTCTTATGTGTATAGAATTTTTTTCAGCACGCTACATCTTTTATTTTTATCCAACCTAAAACGTTCAATAATGATTATATTATTAACTAATACTTAGTGGTAAATTATAAAGCAATGTTGCTTCCAGCAAAAAATCGGAAGTGGGGGAATTTTTGTTGTATTGTAATTAAATGTAATTTTTATTTTTTATGTATCACAATATTCACAACTAATTATTAAATTAAATATTGTATATTACAAATTGGGGGGGGAGGGGTCTAACCCCTATCCCCCCTTGGATTCACAACTGTAGTTAAGTATTATTTTTATAGTTCGAATTTATTTATATTTGAATTTGATTCATACATTGTAGATACGAAAAATCACAGATAGTCTTGAATGTTCTCTGTTCTCCATTATTATTTTGTCCGCAAAACGGTGGGGCACCTTCGGAACATAGAGACAGAGGACAGTTAGGAAATGCAGATGTTGCATAGACAGCGCAACATACCATAACTAAAATTAAATTGTACATACTTAATATGAAAAAATTAAAATATAAAATTGAGTTAAAAAAAACTAAAAAGACTTAACAAGTATATAATAATTTAATTTAACAGTTCTTAACTCGGTGCTAAGCCAATAATTTTTTTAAAAGAAACCTATTTAAGAAAACTCATTGGGAAGTGGAATTTCAAAACATCTCTTGTCCATTTTTGTCGGTTTAACTTTTTTTTGGCAACTATAAGGCTCCTTGTGACTATCAATAAATATTGTTTCGTTCAATACATCCTAAAAACTATAAAAAATGGAGTTTGAAAATTTTATAAAATTTCAAAACGTCTCCTTTTATATTACTGCAACATTTTGGAAAATTGATAAGAAACGTTTTGAAATTCCACTTCTCAATTTTTAGATGTATACACAGTGAAACCTGGATAACTGGAATCTCAAAAGACGAGTTATTTTATCCCATTTAAAGAAGTGTCCCATTTATACCCAGTTTCCCAGATATGACAACTTCAGTATGAATTCTAGTTATAGAAGTTTTCCACTTACCCAAGACCCACTTAATCAACTTTGACTGTATATACACGGAGAGAATATTCAGGATGTATACTTTGTTACTTTATCACATAACCTTTAGTTAATTTTAACATAACGGTATGCTAAATTTCAACAGAATGGTATAGTAAAAATCATAAAATTTATAGCAGTGCATTTACTATCTTTTAACATACGGTATAGTAATTTTTGATACTGTTGTTGGTATGAAATATTACTACGTTACCGATTAATTTTTCACAGAATGAAATGTCGTCCTCCCGTTAACATGTTTTTTATGTTAAAAATTAACAGTCAATTTTTTCAGTGTACCTTTCAGCCTTTTTTATCTCATTTAAAGAAGTGTCCCATTTATACCCAGTTTCCCAGATATGACGGAACTTCAGTATGAATTCTAGTTATAGAAGTTTTCTACTTACCCAAGACCCACTTAATCAACTTTGACTGTTATACACGGAGAGAATATTCAGGATGTATACTTTGTTACTTTATCACATAACCTTTAGTTAATTTTAACATAACGGTGCGGTATGCTAAATTTCAACAGAATGGTATAGTAAAAATCATAAAATATAGCAGTGCATTTACTATCTTTTAATATACGGTATACAGGTTGTTCGCGGGAACCGAGTGATCATTGCTAACTTTGTTATTGTTGGAGTTAGAAGATCGGTTAAATGGGCAAACTATCAGTATTTTTCCCGGGATGAATAATGGCGGTGTCAAAAAAAACAATTGAATGTCGAATTTCAGAGATATTTTGAAATATAACATTTTTTTAAATGGAAACCCCTGTATATTATTATTGAATTTTATAGCTAAGAATGTTCTCTTTACAAAAGTGTTATACACGTATGATGGTAAAATTGATAGAAAACAAGTTATAACAAGTATAAAATTAATAGAAAATATCGAAAAATAGTGTGCTATGCAGATTTAATAAAATGCAAACAAATGATTAAATTATTTAAAACAATAGTTTCAGGTTTTTATGTCATTCATTCGCAAATTTTCCATGTTTTTGAATTTAATTGAAAAATAAAATAAATATTTATTATAATTTATTGTTTTTCTTATGAATAATGCTCAAAAATGTTAAAAATCTGTGAAATAAGGCACAAATACCTGAAATTTTTGTTTCAAATTTTTTTATCTTTTGTTTGTATTTTATTAAAACTACATGGCACACTATTTTTCAATATTTTCTATTAATTTTATACTTGTTATAACTTGTTTTCTATCAATTTTACCATCATATATGTATTACACTTTTATAAAGAGAACATTCTCAGCTATAAAATCCAATAATAATATACAGGGGTTTCCATTTAAAAAAATGTTATATTTCAATATATCTCTGAAATTCGACATTTAATTGTTTTTTTGACACCGCCATTATTCATCCCGGAAAAAATACTGATACTTTGCCCATTTAACCGATCTTCTAACTCCAATAATAACAAAGTTAGCAATGATCACTCGGTTCCCGCGAACACCCTGTATAGTAATTTTTGATACTGTTGTTGGTATGAAATATTACTACGTTACCGATTAATTTTTCACAGATTGAAATGTCGTCCTCCCGTTAACATGTTTTTTATGTTAAAAATTAACAGTCAATTTTTTCAGTGTACCTTTCAGCCTTTTTAGTTTTTTTTAAGTCAGTTTTATTTTCTTGTTTTATTTTTTTTATACAAATTAAAATAAAAACTTACCAAGAACAAATAAAATCTTCATTTTTTAAATATTTTGTTTGAAAAATTACAATGTATATTTAATTCAAATAAATTCTGTATATGTAATACCAAAAACTATGTACGAGTATAAGTATCGTTGCAAATTAACAATTAAAGTAATGCACTTTTCTTCAAGTATTTATATATTCCCGTATCACTTAATTAACTTATAAACAAATCAAGCAGGTCTTGATTATTATTAATTTTTTTGATTATTAATAATGTATAGATCATTTTTTCATTTTATGTTCATTAATAATGTATATATGTATAACGTATAATCATTATTGTATAAGTTTTTTACAATCGGCATACATCAGAAAATAAGTTACATCCTCGAAAATAACATAAAGGTACATCATTATATTTTACCTTGCGAACTATAGAATAAACAATATTAATAATAAATTATAGTAAAATCATTATTTATTGGGTAGTTTTTAAGCGTGTGCATTATTTTATATACTTTCAGCATTAACCCATTAATCCCCAATGTTGCGTAAACGAAACATTAAAAAAAAGTTTTTTAAAGTGAAACTTTTATTACATCGTCTCAAACTTTTTCGTCTATGTGTTGCATGTCGCATTACGCTCGGCCGCGGAGTAGGGATAAATACGTCATTACTTCATAAAGTACAATTGTAGGTATCTCTAACTTTAATACATATAACGTTTCCCCAAATAGAATAATATAAAAAAGCCGCCCGGCCGGTCACCCATCCAACATATGTCTTATCATGATGCTGCTTAACTTTGGTGCAATGATAGACAGGTGTATATGAAATATAGGCTGTCTACTGCATTCCTAGAATGTTTAATTTACAGTATAAAATACGTCTCATGTTTGGAGGCATATAACTAAAGTGACCAGACGTCCCGGATTGTGTGGGACAGTCCCGGATTTGAGTAGTCTGTCCCGCATAACAAATTGTCCCGGAAATCGTCCCGGATTAGACATTAACAACATTATATTATCATTATTGTGTGTTGTTGGAGGAAAAAAAATCTTGGTGAGGAGCTAAAAAAAAACAAAAGGTCTTCAGAATTTGGACTAAAAAAAGGGTCTTCAGAATTTTAATGACTAAAAAAAAAAGGTCAAAATTTTTATTATAATTTTTTTTCATATTTTTTGTTTATAAAAAAAATATTAAAAAAACCTGTATGGGGGGGGGGGGGGTGTCCCGCAACAAGGTTTTAGAATTCTGGTCACTTTACATATAACATAAGTTATACATCGTTATAAAGTCTAGTTTTATATACCTATTAAAATTTTAATTATTTTGTTTCAATAATTTTTAATTTTTAAAGTGAAACTTTTATTACATCGTCTCAAACTTTTTGGTCTGTGTGTTGCATGTCGCGTGGACTGCGCATGCGTGGAACAAGCAGCCATTCATTGTATGACAGTTTATGTACTGTGTGCTATTATACATATTTAGTAAGTTTGTATTGTAATTTGTCAGTGTTTAATGTAAATGTTGTTATTTATTTGCTTTTGGTAAACAACGACACAGCTAGTGAGTCCAAAAAAACTGATCAACGAGAAAGAATAGTGCAAAAATGAATGACGATGAATTAATTTTACGCCGTAAAAAACAGAACGCCGACAGAGCACGTGCTTATAGAAAAAGGAAAAAAGATCTTGGTTTTTATATAGAATTTATTAGTATTATTAGAACTTTTTGCTGGTGCATGTTGTTGTTTATGGATTTATTTCAATTTTGAGTGCTTGAATTTATTATTCTGAAAATTTTTAGTTAAATGTCTATAATGTGAAAAAAAAGTTTCACTTTTACCGTGGTTTCATAAAACCACACAATCCTTTTTTTAAATAGCTCATTGATGAAATGATTTTTTTTGCTGCTAACATCTATTCCACACTAAATAATAACTTTTGTTTTTCCGTTTCGTAAAGGCAACATTTTGTTGAAAAAAATAAAAATAAACATTTTTTTAAAAACAGTTATTTGAGTATATGTATATTTAGCAGGAGTCAAAAACCTACGACTCCGACTCCTTTATTTTTTTAATGTTCGACTCCGACTCTTTTTTTTTTAATTCCGTTTCCAGGCAAAAGTTTTTTGAGTGAATTCCGGTGATTCTGGTTCCGGCCAGAATTGAAAATTTAAAATCATTGTACTTCAAAATTCAAAACGAAAAAAAATATTTAGTGCGTAAAGAAGTAAAAACCATTATTTAATTAAAGGAATCGGAGTCGGTACTTTTTTACCGACTCCGACTCTGACTCCACCCAAAATTACTAAAACTCCGACTCCGACTCCGACAGCCCTGATATTTAGTAATAAAATGCAGTTAAAACATTAAATTAATTTTATTTTCTACCCTTGGGGATTAATAGGAGAGTAGGGTCTCTTTTATTCGCGGTAGAAACGTTCCATAGAAAACCGCATAAAAAATTAAGGATACGTTCCATAATTTTCTAAAATCGCGTTTAAAATTAAATCAGTCAATTAAATTATGCCGAAAAAAAAGTTTTTGAAAATTCACGAAAATAAGAATGCCTAAAAAAACCAAGAAAACAAGTTATAAAATCTGAAAGAAATTGATATAAAATTTCAAATAAAATAAGTTTGTTTTTCAATTTTATTTATTTTATTTTATAGAAAAGTAATTATATATTTTTTATCTCGCCACTGTATAGTTTTTGTACAATAAAATTGAACGTTTTGAGCATTATACTAGCATAAATTGTTATTTGAGCAATAACTTTTTTCGAAAATTATGTTTTGTGCAATAACGTTTTAACTTTTAACCCTCTCACTCATTCATTTTTTTGCAAAAGATAAAAATTTCAAATTGTCTTTTTTTAATTTAGTAAGTGCTTAAATATTACATAATAAATTGCTTATTCAATATTTTTTTTGTTTTATGTAAAAATATATATCAATGTAATTTACCTACCTTAAATATATCAATTATTGTAAGAATATTGATTTTGTTTCTTATGTAGGTAGATACTAGGTGTTCAAAGTTTCTAACAATCCATTTCTTTTATTTGTATCCAACCTAAAGTTTATATTTTATGGTAAATAAAATTATAATGTATTATAGTGGTGTTTCTAGGGCTATACCGGAATTCACGATTTTATTCCGGTTCCGGTTCAGACCGGAACTAGTAAATTCTGGTCGTATTTGTCGGAATTTCTAAATTTTGTTATTTCTTTCCACTAAAGAAATTCATAAATAATATACATACGTTATTTTTGTATAAAAAAAACATAAATATAATACTTAATTATGAATAAATAATTGAACTGTTCAATAATAATTTAAAGATTTTCGAAATTTTGGTAACTTGTTTTGCATTTTTTAATAATACTCCAGCCCTAGATCTGTTTTCTTCAAAATCATTTCCCGCTTACAACTAAAATGTTATTTCGGCGAGCTCTATTTCACCCTTATAAAAATATATCTTAAAATAATAATTTTCAAAATAGTGGTCCGAGTAGAATCAGTTACTGCGCGAGTATTTCTGCTATTGGGATTAGCTATAAAAGCAGAAAGACTCTCATAGAGCTATTTTACGCACATTAGTTATTTATATAATGTATAGGTACATAATAATTACCTTCATTTGGATAGAGACATTGTGTATATAATAATTCACAAATATTGTCAAATACTCTCCGTGCCCCACATTTGCTTTGTGCGAGAATTGGTGGGTAATATCCGTCACCGTCACATTGTGATGTAAAACAATCATGATTCAGGAATGCTGCATAAACAGTGTAACATAGCATGACTAAAATTAAGTAATACACATAATAAATGTTCGATACTATGGCCAAAGACGATTTTAAATTTAGAGTAAAGACTATTCAGTGAAGAGCCATACTATTAATCCCCATTTAACAACCCCCGCCCCAAAAAAGTAATATTATAAAATATTTCGATTTATTATATGTAGGTATGATTTTAGTTTCTCAAAGGAAGTGGGTAGATAAAGCCTGTTTTTTTGCCTTTCACTCATGTGTTTAACGAAGCGTCGTACATTCAAATATTTTCGGTGTTATTGTATTATTGAGAATATATGCTCTTTACAAACACACAAGATTTATGGTTTGGTGTAAATTTTTCGAAACACAATTTTTCGAATCACAATTTTTCGAAACACAATTCTTCGAAACACAATTTTTCGAACAACATTTTTCGAAACACAATTTTTCGAAACACAGTTTTTCGAAGCACAATTCTTCGAATGAACAATTTTTCGAATGAACAATTTTTCGAAAAATTTATAAAAGCGCGGGACGCTATAGAGGCAAATGCATGGAAAAATATCTTGTGTATGAATTGATAAAATATACAAGGGTAGAATTTTTTTTTAATTCATTTAAAGCTATACATATGCCTTTATGAGTGCCCCACTCTTTTAATGGTCTTAGTCATAAAAACCTAAGAATTAAGTGACATCTGAATATTTATTTTTGACTTTTCAGTGCATTTTTAATAAAAACCACTTTAAAAAAACATTTTTAAAATTTATATTTATTTAAAATAATATACCTAAGTTTTTTGTTATTATTGAAAACTATGCTGGATCCCTGTAAATTAAATACATTATTACCTTTATATAACCTAACATAATTTATATAACCTAACATAAACGGGCACTAACCTAATCTACTCTAAGCAAACCTAACTAAAAGTAACTTACCCTAACCGGGACTAAACTAATCTATTCTGACCTAACCTAAACTCTTTATTCTTTTTCATTTCTACCATTATCAAATTTTGTGTAAAACTTTAAAAATCCAAAACTTATTTTTTCGAAAAATTGTTCATTCGAAATATTGTTCATTCGAAGAATTGTATTTCGAAAAATTGTGTTTCGAAAAATTGTGTTTCGAAGAATTGTTTTCGAAAAATTGTGTTTCGAAAAATTGTGTTCGAAAAATTGTGTTTCGAAAAATTGTGTTTCGAAAAACTTTCCGGATACCAAGATTTATGTTATTATTAGGTAAAACTAGCAAAATTTGCAAGCACAAAAAAACTCGATTTTATTGAAAATTTTAAATGGAAAAATGCTTAATAAATTTATCTTGTTGATATAACAATATTTCCTCAATATAATAATAAAAAAATATATTATTGAAGATATTTTATTCATTTGAAAAATGTAATCTTCATGTTTATCTAAAAATCTTTTCATTTGTCAAAATAATAAGTAATTGATTACACCATAGGTGTCCAACCTTTTGGCATTGTGGGCCGCAGAGCGCAAAAAAATAACGAAAAATTTTATAAATTTTTTTTTTTAGTTGTAGTGTAGACCATAGGTGTCCAACCTTTTGAGCTTTGTGGGCCGCAGAGTGCAAAAAAATAGCGAAAAAATTTGTTAAGGGCCGCAAAAAAAATTTGGCGACCTTTTTTTGTTTTTATTTTTTTTCGTTGTTTACTAAAGTTTACTTAATTTATTTATTTAACCATTTATAACTCTGTATCTATAATTTATATTTTATAGATTTATTAGACATATTATATTTCTATACTTTGAAAAAATCTGATTTTCATATTTCACTTTTTTTTTAATCTAATGCGGGCCGCACGAAAAGTGATCGGGGGCCGCGGGTTGGACAAGCCTGGATTACACCAACTAACTAAACTCTCAAATACATTAAACATAATGGTTGTATTAATAAATATTTATCATTGTGAATATTTCTTACACCACCCAACTAGTGAAAGTGCAGTTTTCGATATGGTAAAATTTTCACCGTGATAAGAACATTTTTAGTAATAATATACATTTATCAATAAGATAAACGTGAATATTTCCATATTGGTAAATAATTATCATATTAACAAACAACCTCTATTGGAGCCAAATCGATCACGGATTTTTTACATTGATCACATTTTTTAACACATAGACAAATTATTTTTGTACAAACTGTAAGACTACGTTTTATAAATATGATAAAAACTTACCAAGAATAAAAAATAAATTCATCTTAAAAATATTTGATATAGATTAATACAAATACATTCTAAAATACTAAAAGCTATCTATGTTTGCGAAATATATACTTAATTAAATAAATACACTATCCTAAAGTATTTATATATCTATATTCCTGTATCTCTTCAAATAATCCGGATCTTATTGCATTAATAATAATTTATATCCATCACAATTCTTTTAATTTGTTTATTATCGCAGTTTTGTTATTTGTAATCAATACATTATAAATTTATTTGTCGATAAAATATTTAAAAGGTCTTATGAAACGTTCTTGATTTATAAAAATTAATAATATATTTATCAGCTATATTTATTGTTTATAGTTTATATATTATTATAATATTTGTGATCACATAAAATCATTTATGTATCAATGAAATTTATAATCAGCATATATGTACACAAAAGTATAAGAAAATAAGTTAGGGGAAAGTAGCCATAATCGTACCTCTGCTATTTTGAAGAAAACTCGTTAAACATGGTGAAAATACCAATTTCAGTTTTTTTGTGCAGTTAAGGTTATGATTAAAATTTATTTATAAAATGTCAGTTTCCAATATAACTTTAAATTTTTCTTAAAAAAAATATTTTTTTTAGTTTCACCGCAATTTTGAAAGGCATACAATTTAATTTGGATAAAATATTAATAAAAAGGTTGTAGAAGATTAAATTATCTGTCTAAAATGTGAAAAAAGATGTTGATCGGACATTCTGTTCACTAGATACAGCTGTTCACAAAATCCGTATATAACGAAAATTTGGGGCCTTCGATGGGGATGTTCCGGGGCATACTTTGCTAGGTAGTTTTCAGGAAATACACATGTCGGTATACTCTAACTATTGACAAAATTTGGAACCTCGCACATTCGGCATAATATTTACATTAGTCAAAAATTCTACATTTCTTGTGTTAGTAGTATTTGCTTAAGTCGTCACCTTTGCATCCAGTTTCCGTGAAAATTATAGATCGTATGAAAAACTATGAATGACCTTTTTTGTAGAGAATTTTCTAGTCTTCCCATTGTTATATGACTTTTACTATCGTAAAATCTATAAATACAGAGATATTTACATAAAACTAATTATTAGCACCTTTTGAGGGCTATAAAAAAGTATGCTCACAAGGGATCGATGGGGACTTTTGGCATTTTATGTATAAAGACAAAAAGAAAGTGTATACAAAAATTCAGCTCTATGCGAATTTTTTCCTAGATACAGCTATTTTTCGTCTAAATGCTCTGGACTATATCGTACGATGCACTATTGCCTAAATCGTACTTTAAAAAATGGACAAGAGCGTGTTGGGCACGCATATGATAGGGCTCCGTAGTCATTCGCACTACGATTTATAAAAAAAGTTATTTAAAAATATTCGTGATTGAAGGGTTAAAATAAAAAAGTTATTTGAATTTTATTATTGCATTTTAAGGAGATCTATCAAATGACACCCCATTCAATAGCGTAAATGAAAAAAAAAATCACTTTTCAGTCTATGAAAGAGGGGTACAAAATATTTTTTCGTTATAATTTTCAGTGAAAGTACTATATAAAGCTATATTATAATTTTTTTCAGATTTTTTGAATTGATAATTTAGAAAATAGGGGGCGCTTTCATAATGATTTTGAAGAGCAAATAAATCGTGATTGAAGGGTTAAAATCAAAAGGTCCTTATTTTTTTGTTGCATTTTAGGAAACCTAACGACACCCCACTCAATGGGGAAGGTGATTTTTAGGGTTCCGTAGAAAACTAGGAACCCTTATAGTTTCTCCATATCCGTCCGTCCGTCTTCAAAAATTTTGAGATAATAAGATGAAATTTGGTATACGGTCGTAGATTAATGACCCAAAAACAGAAATGATAAGATTTTTGTAAAAAAAATAATTTTAGGCCCTCTTTCCATAAAATGAAAAGTGTTTTCAAAAAAAAAATTTTACCTACCCCATTGAGTGGGGTGTCATTAGAAAGGTCTCCTAAAATGCAACAAAAAATGTATTAGATCTTTTTGATTTTAACCCTTTAATCACGATGTATTTGCTCTCCAAAGTCGTTAAAAAAGCGCCCCCCCCTCTATTTTCTAAACTATCAATTTTAAAAACCTGAAAAAAATCCAGAATGTAGCTTTTAATTAGTACTTTCACTGAAAATTATAACGAACATTGTCAAAAATATTTTGGACCCCCCTATCATAGATTAAAAAGTGAAGTCACATTTTTTTCATTTACACCATTGAGTGGGGTGTCATTTGATAGGTCTCTTAAAATGCAATAATAAAAGTCAAATGACTTTTTGATTTTAACCCTTCGGTCACGAAAATTTTGAAAAAATTCTTTTTTTATAAATCGTAGTGAGAATGACTACGGAACCCTATCATGTGCGTGCCCAACAAGCACTTGCCCGTTTTATTTTTTAAAACACTTCATTTTATGGAAGAGGGGTCTAAATAATTTTTTTTTTAATCTTATCATTTCTGTCTTTGAGGCATCAATCTACGACCGTATACTAAATTTCATCTTATTATGTCAAAATTTTTACAAGATGGACGGGCGGACGGACATGGAGAAACTATATAAGGGTTCCTAGTTTTCTATGGAACCCTAAAAAGATCATTTAAACACTCCTGTGATTTTTTTTCCTATTAAAAGACCTAAAACAGGTCATTCAAACTTACAGAAAAAAAAACCTGGTTGAAAAAAAATTACTTAGGGAGCTCGCTAATAATTCCAAATAAAAACTTGATATGTTACATGAATACAATGCGATTTCCCAAAAGTTCTGTTTTTGCAACTAGTTAACATGATATCTCAAAAAAATAATTGATCGATTAACATGAAACTTTTACCAATTTTTTTAGAAAACATTTCGCTATGGTCTGACATAAGCCTTTTTAGAAAATTTTCATTTTTCTGATTTTACACTAAAAAAAAGTTTTTCCACCCAAAATTGTTTTAACTTCGACTCCACGGCCCTGAACAATTAATTATAATAAAATAAGAAATTCACAAAAATGATTAAATTTATTTCACAATAAGATAGGTACAGGTTTATTTATTAATAACTGATTTTATTTGATTAAGGTTAAAAATTTTATTGAAAATATTGATTATTTTCATCCTTGTATTCTTATTGATTTTTCACATACTACATCGTCCACTAGTCGCCAACCTAAAAAAAATTAAATTCATTAAGGCTGGTTTACACGCAACGATAAATCGTAACAATTTATCGTAACAATCGAATCGTTACGATTTATCGTAGCGAGTAAACAGGACATTGTAGCGATTTATTGGAATAAAATGCCAATAAATCGCTACAACGTCCTGTTTACACGCTACGATAAATCGTAACGATTCGATTGTTACGATAAATTGTTACGATTTATCGTTGCGTGTAAACCAGCCTTTATTAGTATTCAATAATAAATTTTAATCTTAAAAAAAATGAATTACTAATTTGCAATAGTTAATTATTAATTTTATACTGACCCATTTAAAACATAGACTTATAGAATGGGCTAAGCATTCCCTATCCAACTGTGAAGTAAATACTAGCGAAAAAGTGTGACAGAGACAAAGCTAATATGGAGCCAATACCTGTCTCTTTCTAGAATTATAATTGGTCACGTCACAGGTTTGCAGTCATTACAGACCTACAGAAAAGAGACAGGTATTGACTACATATTCGCTTTGTCTCTCTAAAGAGAGTGATCGATTTTGTAAGGCTATTGCTCAGTCCATTTTATAAGTATATGGTTTAAAAAAAAGTTGGTTGACACCATAGAAAAATAACATTTTTATTTAAATAATCATTGTAAAAGGAGAACAGTTTAAGAGATATTAAATAAATAAATTAACATGTATTCTTATGGGGTCTACGACAAAAGGCTGAATCCCGAAAGGCAGACATGGACAAAAGGCAGACAGACAAAAGGCAGACATGGACAAAAGGGAGACTCCCAAAAGGCAGACAAGGACAAAAGGCAGACACCCAAAAGACAGACTCCCAAAAGGCAGACATGGACAAAAGGCCGACAAGGACAAAAGGCAGAATCCCGAAAGGCAGACATGGATAAAAGGCAGACAGACAAAAGGCAGACATGGACAAAAGGGAGACTCCCAAAAGGCAGACAAGGACAAAAGGCAGACACCCAAAAGACAGACTCCCAAAAGGCAGACATGGACAAAAGGCCGACAAGGACAAAAGGCAGAATCCCGAAAGGCAGACATGGATAAAAGGCAGACAGACAAAAGGCAGACATGGACAAAAGGGAGACTCCCAAAAGGCAGACAAGGACAAAAGGCAGACACCCAAAAGACAGACTCCCAAAAGGCAGACATGGACAAAAGGCAGATACCCAAAAGGCAGACATGGACAAAAGGCAGACAAGGACAAAAGGCAGACACCCAAAAGGCAGACATGGACAAAAGGCAGATACCCAAAAGGCAGACATGGACAAAAGGCAGACAAGGACAAAAGGCAGACACCCAAAAGACAGACTCCCAAAAGGCAGACATGGACAAAAGGGAGACTCCCAAAAGGCAGACAAGGACAAAAGGCAGACACCCAAAAGACAGACTCCCAAAAGGCAGACATGGACAAAAGGCAGATACCCAAAAGGCAGACATGGACAAAAGGCAGACAAAAAATTTATAAAATTAATAATATCTTTATGGAGGGATGGGCTTCTAAAATACCCCCTACCTTCTCAAAAAAATATATCATTAAAGTAAATCAAATATTACAATATTATTTTTAGGGAGGGGCATATTACATAAACCCTCCTCCCTCAAATATAATATTAATTTATATAAAAAAAATCTGTCTTTCGTCCTTGTCTGCCTTTTGTCCATGTCTGCCTTTTGGGAGTCTGCCTTTTGTCCTTGTCGGCCTTTTGTCCATGTCTGCCTTTTGTCCGGGTCCCATTCTTATGAGAACTGTATAATTTCGAGACATGACAGGATTTTTCAAAGTGATGTGACAGAGAGAATTTGATGAATATTTAAGCATACATTCTTTATTTATTGACAAAGATATCTATAAATTTTCATTATGATTAGGTACCGCGTTTTTTAATTAAAAAATGATAAATGTGTGAAAAAAAGAGAGAGACGCATATATGTGATTTTGCATGCTCCAGAGAGAGACACACCTTGCCTTCACTCTGTGCTTATACACATACAGTTACCCGCATCGTTTTCCACAAAAACAGCCCCGCACCCTATAGTGTCAACCTCCTTAAAGTTTTGATATAAGGATTAGTTTGATTTTTTTTGTTTTGGCACATAAAAAATTAAGGAAGATAATTTAAATCATTGAAATACTTAACCACCAAACAACTAATTTATAAAATACCTTCACTCTTTTCAACACATTGCACTGATTTAAATTCATCAATATTTCCGAAATTTCTAGGTATTCCATTATTGTTTACTCCACAAACAGGAGCGTAGTAATTTTGTACTAGCAGAGGACATTGTCTGGTACCACTGTCAATTTGAGAACGTACATAGACAGCACAGCATACCAATACCGTAATAACAGTAATAAGGAAAGGGTTATATTATATTTAACTAGGGGCTGTACCCCTGGGCGCTTCGCGCCCCAACCCCCTTTGTCGCCATATTTGTATACACAAATAAGAAAATAGTTAATGTAAACTTTTTGAATTTTTATTTTTATATATTCCTGACTTAATTATTATAATTTTTTTTAGATAAATTTATATCAATCTCAAAACTAAAAAAAAAAAAAAATCATTCAATAATTTTTTTTCAGACGCTACTGATCTATATTATAATTTTCATGTTTTTCTGAAATTTATAATTTTTGAACAATTTTTAAAAAATCTAATATTTTTACAAACGTTACGAAATGTGACAGTTCCAAAAAATTTCATATATATATTTAAAACGACACCAGCCCCTGATTTAACCCCCCTTCAACAAAACGATTAAAAATTATATTTAATTCATTTTATAAAAAAATCAAATTTAAATACTTTTAAAACACCGTCCCTGGCTTAATTAGTATTAATTATAAATTTTTAGATAAACTGCATCAATTCTACAACTTTTTTTAACAAATTTGAACAAAATGAACAATTTCAATAAAAATTTTATATTTTTATAAACGTCAAAAACTATGACATATCAAAATGTCAAAAAGCACGTGGTTTTAAGAAAAATGACAGGTCTTACGTCATTTTTAATCAACCAGAGCACGTGTAAATGCTAGAAATTTCCAAACAAAACACTATGGTTCTAATCGTTCTAATTCCTTAATGCGGCCCAAATTACAGTCGGACAGATAAATGTTGGTGAATTTTTTATGTAGTGTCTTGCAAAAAAAATCATATCACAGAAACTATTGTAATGTTGTAAAAAAAAATATATCCTATAAACTGTATCATGAATGAATCTAAATACAGTGAAAAAATGAAAAAAATCTAGTGAAACGTTTATGAATCCATAAATTTATAGTGACCGGACAGACATACAAATATATAAAAAAATAAATATATATATTTATACAGCGTTTATATTATAGTGTGATTTGTATATTAGATAGTAGATATGCACTTTATACATCGAATATAAATTTCAATACTTTGCATTTTAAATTTTATAGTATCCACTTTATAAACGTGAACATAAATTTTAATACTTTTTTTAACGCATAAGGCGAATATGTAATCGTTTTAATATATAGAAAATCACAATAATCACTTAACAAATATTACATTTATTGGAACGATAGGAGGTTGGCAAGGTTAGTAAATGTACAGGTTTGCTGACTTGTGAGTTGTGACGTCACCACGAAGTTCTTTTCTACCTACTTGATTTTTTTATTTATCTATGATTTTAACTGCCATAATATTAAACACAGCGTTGGCGACCATTTGAAATCTAGAGTGTTAAAAAGAACTTCGTGGTGGCGTCATTTCGTCCGCGCTGATTGGTCAAGGCAAGTCAGCATACCTAGTCATTTACTTACCTTGGGAGGTTGGTTAGTTTTTACGTTAAGTGGGTATCCTGCTTTATGAGTCTCAAAAAATCATTTCTTTTTATTGCTTAAATCTCTTCCTAATATATCTAAGAATATGTATGTAAGGTTTTATAGACAAATTTGAAATATTTTCAAAGATTAGCACTAAACGCAGTGGAGTGTCGAGCAAGTATACGAGCACTCGAGCATTTTGAGCGCTCGCTTTCTACCCTCGGTCGAATAAATCTGAACAATGGTCAACTTTGCACGTTTATAATTAATAAACAAAATGGTAAACTGACCTGAAATTTTACAAATGCGAACTAGCTTACTTAACACAATATTAAAATTTTAACAAATTCTGTAGTGATCGATTTTAGTGAACAACAACCTTAAGGTGGCAAATTATTTTAGCTCAAACTTGTTAAAATAGTCCTAATGGACTCCCCTCGTCCCAGAAGAAGTAATAGTTAAAGTAGGCGGTACTAAAAGTCAAAATACATATATTCTTTTCATTCGGTTCAATTCGCATCTCTATTTGAAAATACCATGTTTCTCACATCTTATCGCGAGCCCCCTCGTGCTAAGGTCGCATCAGGTCCCCCCCCCACCTTTGTGGGGCCATAACGAAGACCATATTTAATATTATATCATGATCCAATAATACAAGGTCTGCTGTACAGTTAATTTGTTTTATACTGTGACGTCATCACCAAGATTTTTTTCTAATAAGGATTTTATGACAAACGGAATAAAAAACAAAACAATTTCTTGTCGATGTAATACGTCATCGACAAGAAATTTATATAAAATGGCGGCTGTCAAAATATCCAGAACAGACCTTGTTTTAGCCATAGACATACCGGGTGTCCCAGATAACTTTTCCAGCATGGGGATCTCAGTATCTATAAGAGATACAGGTTTGGTTAAATGAGATGAATTATATGTATGAAAGGGGTGAGTATTATTACACAAAAAAATATTCATAATTCTATGTGGTTTAGGCGGTATACCCAAAAAACTGAAAATTCGGAATTTCTTTAAATGGCTATAACTTTTTTGTTAAAGTAGATAGGTACTTTTTGTTTGCGGGTTCTTTAAGTACTTTTTTGTGTAGAATTGATTGGTGTATTTAGAATTTTTATATCACTTTTAGTTTCCGAGATACAAGCCCTAACTTCAGTTTTTCTTATGGGCCGCTAAGTTGGCTATGGCATATTTGAACGTGTTTTTTACTCTACTTTACAACGATGTGTCACTTGCCATATTTATTATTGAAAAAAAGTCGAAATACTAAATATCAGTGATATTTATGAAGTATTTTATTACAAACTTTTAAGTGAGCCATGAAAAACAAAAATTGTAAACAAAAATCACAATAACAACAATCAAAATAACAAATGAATATTTGAAACAATGAACTATTTGAAAAAATATATTATAATTTTATTTTCGACAATAAATATGGCAAGTGACATATCGTTGTAAAGTAGAGTAAAAAACACGTTCAAATATGTCATAGCCAACTTAGCGGCCCATAAGAAAAACTAAAGTTAGGGCTTGTATCTCGGAAACTAAAAGTGATATTAAAAATCTAAATACATCAATCAATTCTACATAAAAAAGTGCTTTAAGAAACCGCAAACAAAAAGTACCTATCTACTTTAACAAAAAAGTTTTGGCTATTTAAAGAAATTCCGAATTTTCAGTTTTTTGGGTATACCGCCTAAACCACATAGAATTATGAATATTTTTTTGTGTAATAATACTCACCCCTTCCATACAAATAATTGATCTCATTTAACCAAACCTGTATCTCTTATAGATACTGAGATCCCCATGCTGGAAAAGTTATCTGGGACACCCGGTATAGTACTGGACAGCGCGATCTGTATCGTACGAGTCTAATAAAGTGGTAATCAAAAGTAAAGATAGAGATATTGGCTGCACCGATTCTGTCTCCTATGTTCGTGACACGCACTGTGTACGGTAGAGATAGAACATGCTGAAGCCACCGCTCCATCTCTCTCTTACTCTTGACGACCATTTAAATGTGGATCACGCTGTCCAGTACTATATGTCTATGGTTTTAATGGATCATGACAGTGACGTAACTACTGCCGATGTGGCCGGTCAAATTGTTTGGGGGTCCGAGCATTAGTGGTGAACGAAAAATTTTTTTTTAATTGCTGTGTTGATTTTTTTAAAACGAAACGATCAAAAAAAGTTTTTAATGAAAAAGCTGATTTTTCAGTTATTCATATTTATTTATCAGGTTTTTATATTTTTACGTTTTCATTTTATTTTATAATTCTAAAATTAAATATCAAAACCTCGAAAACTTGAAAATTAGGCTGTGTTATTGACTGTTTTTCATTTTAGTATTGTTAAAACAAAATATTACCTCAAATACATCACTTCAAAATTCTAAGCAATAAAAATTATTGGTGAAGGGGGGGGGGGAATGAAATAATGTAAAAAAATTTCCTAGCAAGTGCCCCCGTCTGAAAAATTGTCTGGGCCCCCCATTTCTATAGTTACGCCGCTAGTCATGATATATGATTGTATTTGCTTTGTGGGGTGGAGCTTTATAAAAGCTCCGGCACTTAGGCCACTGGGGCCCATTGTGCTCCCCTTGGTTCTAAGACTATTTCACTCGTTGAACAGGTCCGTTGCTTCAGCGAAGGATAGGATCCTGTTCATCGGCATGTCTTGAATGTCTTTTGGCTCGAGAAAGGGGGAGCCAAGGTATTTGTTCCTTAGTGCTGCAAGCGCTATGCAGTCGCAAAGGACGTGTTCTGAGGTTTCTTCCTCTGTGCGGCATTTCCTGCACTGTGGGTTAGGCATTATGCCTACATTGTGGAGATGTTTGTTCATGTTCCCGTGGCCTGTTAGGAGGCCCGTTACGATTTTAAGCTGTCTTCTGCTTAGGTCCAGAAGATATTTTGTTGCCTTAGGCGAGTAGTCCTTAATGAAGGATCTAGCTTGTCTGGGGCTTTGTCTAGAGGTCCAAGATTGCTGGAACCGCTCAATTGCCTGGTTCCAGATCTCGTGCCTCACGTTTTTTGGGGATATTCCGAAGGCTGGTTCTGGACCTATAAAAGGTTCATACGCTCCAGCTACCGCAAGAGCGTCAGCCTCTTCATTTCCCTTGATTCCACTATGGCCTGGAACCCATAGGATCTTCACATAGTTCTCAACTGAGAGTTTAGTGAGTTTTTGTCGACATTCCTCGACCAATCGTGACCCTATCTTGTGAGAGAGTAGGGCCATTATAGCCGCTTGGCTGTCGGAACAAATGTAGATATGTCTACTTTTGTATCCTCGTTTGAGGTTTTCTTCAGCGCAGGCCTTTATCGCAAAGATTTCAGCCTGGAAAACTGTGGGATATTTACCAAGGGCAAATTTGAGTTTGACCCTGGGGTTTTCTCCGTACACTCCTGCTCCTGTGCCTTCCCTGTTCCGCGACCCATCTGTATACCAGACGAGGCCATGCGGTTTTAGAAAGGAACGGTTGTTGGAGCGCCATTCTTCCCTTTGTGGGATATACACCTCAAAGGGTTTGCTAAAGGAAAAATAGGAGACCATACCATCTCTTCCCATTTGAGAAATGGGAAAGGTCGACCTCAGTCTTGAGGCAACTTTGGTATGTCCCGTATCTTCCTGAGTAGGTTTCCATTGACCCGTACATATTAGCCTGTAAGCCTGGGCTTCAGCCTCTACTACCAAGTGAAGAGGCACAAGTCCAAGCAGCAGCTCCATAGCCGACGTCGGGGTGGTTCGCATTGCGCCTGTGATGCAGAGACACGCTAGTCTCTGTACTCGGGCGAGTGTGGCCCTTGTGGTGGCCAATTCTGTTCTTGGCCACCATACAAGTGCTGCGTATGTTATCAGTGGGCGTACTACAGCCGTGTAGAACCAGTGTACGATTCTAGGTTTTAGCCCCCAGGTTTTGCCTAAAGTGCGACTGCACGTCCAAAAGGTTGCACAGGCTCTTTGTTCTTGTCTTTTCACATGACTGTTCCAGGTGAGTTTGGCATCTAGGACAACCCCTAGATACTTGACTTCTCCGGACAGTTCCAGTGTTTTGTTGAAGATGGATAGTTTTCTCAAACCCTCCGTCTTCCGTTTTCGTGTGAACAAGACCTGCTCGGTCTTGGATGGATTGACCGATAGCTGGGCCCCGTCACACCAATCTTGCACGATATTCAGAGCATGTTGAGTTGCCCCGCATATTGTACCGAGAAATTTTCCGGCTATGATGATTGCTAAATCGTCAGCATAGCCTTGTGTGTAAAAACCCGCGTCATTGAGCCTCCTAAGAAGTCCATCAACCACGAGGCACCACAGGAGTGGTGAGAGTACACCCCCCTGTGGGCACCCACAGCTGGCAGATACTTCCACAGAGTCCCCTTTTAGCGTGGCTTTAATGTTTCTGTTTTTAAGCATGTACTCGATCCACTTAACAATAGTGGGCTCTACTCCATGCTCTAAAGCAGCATTATGGATAGATTCGAAGGTTGTGCGATCAAAGGCGCCTTCGATATCTAGAAACGTACCAAGAGCATACTCTCCATAATCCAGAACCTTCTCGACCTTATGGACGATATGATATATGATAATATTAAATAATATTAAAGTGAATAAAATTACTTACCAAAAACGTACAAGAATTTTTTTTTTTTAAATTGAAATGTATACAAAATTAATTCTGTATAAAATTAAACAAACAATTAAAGATATGTAGCTTGGTCAAACATGTACCTGTGTATTTATACCTGTTTGTCTCGTTACGGACAACGTGATATTTATTTGATATTTATGTACCATAATCAAAATACATTGTTTTGGTTGATAAAAAAATACATATTTTATAGTTATTATATATTGATTAAGTTAATTGGTATTTCAAACGTTGAAATTCAGATCTATTATGTTTGTATACAAATTGACATATCGCTTCCCCGCAAAAAAGTGTCACAACTCAAAAAATGTTATATTTGAGATAAAATAAAACATCACGGATTATTAAAGGATAAACATAATATTCTTACGTTAAGATTAATGACATAAAAACACAAAATTGTTTTAATTAACGTTAAATAATACATGTGCAAAGAGTATTGCCTATATAAAAATACTATATTTAAAAAAAAATTGAAACAAAAGTCGGTCCGTTGTACAAACCGATAAAATTCTCTGAAAATATTGTAAACAGATAGTCGTTAAAACCGGTATTTCGTTATAAGCGATGTCGTTATAAACGGTATATTATAACAGGCAATCATATGGGATTCAGCCGGGACTTTTATTCTGCGTCGTTATAACCGGTACGTCGTTATAACCGATGTCGTTATAACCGGTTTCTACTGTATATTTATCTATATTTCCATATAAATTTCATTGGGATGTTCTATGACGGGAATTTGTTTCGAAAATTGCGCTAATTAGCGTTAATTATCTTAATTATGCACAGGATTTGATGGGGGCGACCGATGTAGTGTTGTTCTCTAGTATGTTTACTTTCATATTAGCTAGTTATTTTAAGGATGTTCTATGACGGGTAAAAACTTTCATCGGCTCTTGGTCCATATAGGAATGATTAAACGAGCAGCTTAACGTAGCCAAGCGCGTGAACGCGCTCGTGTACCTCACGCGGCAGCGCGCCGCGCGTCTATCTGACGGCACTTAAACTTTCGTAACTTTTTTTTATTAAATGTACTAAATTTTTTTTCGGGATAACGTTGTATAGATTTTACAGAACAATACTGTAGAAATATTTTGCTTCTATCTATACGAAAAGTTGGTAAAATTTCTATTTGTTTATTAACCCGCGAGCACGCGCTATGAGCATTTCCCTCACGGTGAATTTCAAATTCCCGCCTTTTATTGATTTATTTATCTATGGTCGTCGCTTGCCCAATAGCTGAGTTTTATACTTCCCCCGTCCCGCGCATAACGGTTTTTTTTATCTTGGTGTGCATCAATCGCTCAGTGGAGGTGGTTTGTTTAGCCGGGTCACGACGCGCGGCATTTTGCTCATCGCGCGAGTTACAACGTAAGGATTATTTTTTAGTTGGTTTTTATGCACATAAAAAAAATTATTTTGTGTGATATATGTAAGGCTAGTGCATTTGATCAAAATGCTCTATACGCGAGTGCTCGTGTAAGTTTTAAAGGCGCGAGTACTCGTGGGTTAAAAAATGAATTTTTTATAAATAATTTTTAAAATTGTTATAAAAATTTCATCTAAATTGTGAATTATTATTAGTCCTACCATAAAAATTTAATAATTTTTACTCAATATTTACTGAGAAGTTTCAATTCAAAAAAACATACCTATAGTCTATTTCATTTAAGTTTGCAGTGGTAGCCAGGTGATTTGACCGTACGGATCACGACTCGTACGGTCAAATCACCCAGCAACCACTGCAAACTTAAATGAAATAGAGTATACCTATATAAAAATTCATTTGTTTATAACTTTTTAAATAATACAATTTTTCAAAAAATATTTTCGAACATTAATTTTGATCAATAAATCTTCAAAGTTCTACAATAAAAGGTTTAATCTGAACATGTTGATTTTTAGTGTTCCCACTTCAGAAAATTTGACTCAATATAATTTAAATATTAATGATATTATTAACCAGTTTGAAAAAGAAAAAGCCAGGAAAATAAATATTTAAGTTATAAAAAGTATTAAATTTATTGAATAAAAAGATATACAGATTTATTTATTAATAATTGTTCAAAATATGTTTAAAAATTATTGAATCTATTTACTATTTTCATGATTGTATTTTTATTGATTCATACATTGTCCATTGTTCACTATTCGCCAACCTAAAAAAGTTACATTTATTAGTATTAACTAATAATTTTTAATCTTGAAAAAAAGGAATTACTAATTTGTAATAATTAATAATGAATTTTATACTGACCTATTCTAAAAATTAGTTTGCCTTTACAATACAAAAATAATTTACTTTCATTTAAAAGTAGTATTTGACTTTTCATTGTTACTTATTTAGTTTAAAATCAACACAAAAAATATAAGTTTAAATTTAAATCATTGAAATATTTTTCATCAAAATATTAAATTTAAAAAATACCTTCACTACTTTCTTCACATTGCACTTTTTACAAGCTTTTACTTAACTCAAATGCTATGTATGTCACTATGTCCCGTGGTACAAATCTTAGAACCGTTTTTTAACCAACTTCCCGTCGTACGATTTTCATCAAATTTTCAAATATGGTGTATTCTCCGTGACAATGCACTTTTTTATCATTTTTATAGCTATGTTATTTCATTATAAGGTCTTTTTTGATGTATCTAATATAATAAAATAACTTGCCTTCGTGATCAAGTATTATTTCATAATTCAAATTATTGCGTAACCATGGTTTGCTTCGACAATAACATTAAATTATGTTTTGTCAAAATATTTTGCAATATAATACTCATAATACAAATAATTCATAATAATAGAAATGATAATTATTATTGAAGATTATAAATTATAAATTGAAGAAAATTATTGAAAAATTATCGAATTTTATATAAATATCAGGTATGTATTATAAATTTTATTTGTAGTGATTATATTGACATATAGAAAAGATTTAGCCGTTTTAGCTTTATTTCTTCATTTAAATGTATGTATACATAAATATGTATTATAGTATCTCATTTTATTGTTATTATATCATCCTATATGCATACATGTAATGTATATGTATTATATTGTTATGGCATTATTGAAAAATATTATATATAAATTAATTTATGTTAGTGTAATTTTGTAGATCTAAATAGGTAGGTATTGTTTTTCTAAGAGACGCGAGTCTAACTTTACAATGGAGGAGGGGGTCATGGTCTGTGAAATAGACAAAAAAATTTACTTTAGTATATTTAATAAGCATTTTTCTATTTAATTTGCTTTACTTTTTAGGTTTGTGTGGGGTGTCATTTCACCATGCCCCCTCCCCTGGATCTGCGCTTCATTTCTAAAGAAGCGAATATACAATCAAATTTTTAGTGTTCATTTTAAAATAAAAACTAACGATTTTTTGACGTATTGTAATAACAATACTTCCATTTCTTCGAACATGGAAGTAAAAAGGGTTTTTAGTCTTATGCAGACCCTGAGAGAGCTTCAACGTAAGGACATTCCAAACAACTTTCGTACTAGTAAAATTCTTGTTTCTTCCTGATATTATTTAGTATTAAAAACCGTGAGGTTTTTTTAAGTACTTTTTCTAAAAGGTGTGTTTTTTTGTAGTATATTTATGTTTTTTAAATAATCTCTATTAAAAATAGTATTAGTATCAAAAAATGTAAAAATGTAAAGTATAAATAATTTTCGGGACGCCGAGGCCCCTGATACCAAGACCCGGGCCATATGGCCCTCCTAGCCCCCCCCCCCCTATCTGGGCCTGGTCTTATGATGCAATGAATATAATATAATATAGTAAAAAAATAAATAACTTTAGACTAAAAATGGATAAAATAAAATTAGAAAAAAAAATTTTTTAAAAACAAGCTTTTACATATGCACTAAAAAGTAAAAAATAAGTTTTTTTTTCACAAAGTCTTCCAGAATTCGTATGACTAAAAAAGCTTGTGGCGTTCATTTAATATTTAATGTAATATTTAGAAATATAAAAAATGTCGAAAATATCAATATTGGAAAAATCTATAGTAGATCAAATATTAATGTAATGTTGATACTAAATAAACCTGAAACTCAATGTATGTTAATGTTTTGAAATATGAATTTATAAAATAGATAAGGTAGTATTTCTTTTCGGTATTTCTTAGCCCTTTTTCATATGATAAATCTTGAAGCCAAAATATTCCTGTAGTTTATATCAAATTATCCAGGAATTTAATGTACAATTAAATAATATTAATTGAAAACATTCATTTAGGTTGAATATAATTTCAAAATATTCACAGGATATAATATTTTATATTATATTTGATATAAATTATGTACATATATGGAATTTTATGGAATATTTCGAAATATTCATTGAATGTAGCTAATGTAGTTTTTCCATTGAGAAACTCTTAGCCCTTAATTCTATTTTGAATCTAGAATTCCAAATATTTCATGTAATATTTTGAAATAATAATTTAAGGTAGATAAAATACTGTTAAGACTTTTTTCCTATGTTGAATCTAGATTACTAAATATTTCTTTCATGTGCGATAAATTAACCAGGAATTTAAAATACTAAATTAAACTAGCAAAAGGTTCTTTGTCCTATTTGAATCTAGATTTCCAAATATTAATGTATACATATATGTATAATGTATATACATTATACAATATTATACATATATGCATTTTAACATAATATTAATGCAATTTAATGGAAGATTTGAAAATATTAATTTATAGTAGAAAATGTAGTTTTTCCTATATTGATATTTTCGACATTTTTTATATTTCTAAATATTACATTAAATATTAAATGAACGCCACAAGCTTTTTTAGTCATACGAATTCTGGAAGACTTTGTGAAAAAAAAACTTATTTTTTACTTTTTAGTGCATATGTAAAAGCTTGTTTTTAAAAAATTTTTTTTTCTAATTTTATTTTAATTCATAAAGATTTCCAAATATTCTCTGCATCCCACTGTTGTTTTCTCCACAAACAGGTTCGTAGAACAGAGGTATTATCTGAGGGCATTGCATAGGATCGTAGTCAATTTGAGAGTGTACATGGACAGCGCAATATACCACAACTGTAATAAAAAAATAATATAATATTTATCACATAATAAATGAGCTGTCTCATGGGAAGGTATTGAAAGAAATCAGCTGTCATTCGGTTTAGGACATTTCACTGTGGCCGATTCTCCGCGGCCAACTCGACTTACAAGGGAACCTTTTCAAGTCGAAAATTCGTATCGAGTTTAAACTTTGTATATTAAAATCAGATTTGTTTAAAAATTGAATTATTTGCTAAATGTTAAGGTTATTCGATCATTAGAGCAATGTATACATAAAAGTCTAAATATTTAATATGTTATTTATGGATAACGTATATTTTACTAATTTTTATTTAAAATATTGGCCGTATGGTTTTTGAGTAATTGGATATTAAATATAGAGTTTTAACACACGATAAATGAGAGAACTTGCCGAAGAAATTCTACACAATTGGATATATATATAGTAGTGATGTAACGAATGTATGATTTTAAACATTCGCGAATGCGAATGCGAATACGAATATTAGCTGTCAATATTCGCGAATGCGAATGCGAATGCGAATATTGTTTTTTTAAAAAAAAAAGGTTTTCTGAATAAAATAGATTAAAAAACGATATGTTTATGGTTATTTATCATTTTAGTGCTCCAAATTATTTTATGAAAAATCATTTTGTTTTAATATCTAAATGTGTTCTTATCTATGGATAAAATACAAACAGAAGTTGCTATAAAGCTGGTCGAAAAGTCGTTTCACTAATATAAAAATTAAAATAATTTTATATTTCGTGGTTTAAGCTATTATTTACTTACAAAAACAATTTATGTTTAATATTTATGATAAACGTGATGTACAGTTTTAAATAAACAAAGCTAAACAATCCTTTTTTTATTTTTTAATTGTTATAATAATTTTTTAAAATACTTTTTAATCGGATCTATTACAATATTTCTTGCAATTTCTTGTCAGTATCCATAGATTATAGCTAGATATTAAAATAAAACAGATTTTCAATGAAATAATTTGGAGCACTAAAACGATATTTAACTATTTTTATATATTAATACATCATAATATATTCGCAAAAATATTCGCAACTTGACCTGCGAATGCGAATACGAATGTTTAAAAATGTGCGAATATTCGCGAATGCGAATGCGAATATTCGTTACATCACTAATATATAGAAACGTTTTAAATTACTATGAAAATTATAAAACAAATATATTCACGTGTAAACTAGCTCTGCCATTACAGCAAATTAGTACATGTTATTATTTATATACCTACCGTTCTGTCTATTTCAATTTTCAAATTAAATTAAACTTTTTTTTACTTTTAATAACTAACAAAGTAAAATATTCCATTAAATGTAGGTACATGTGTTCTGAATATAAATTAAAAACAATTTATCAATTTTTTTGTTCAATTTTCATAATCGGGAAAATTCTATTCACTCTTTAATAAAAATATTATTTATCTTATTAATTTTTCAAGCCCTCTAGTAGCAACTACATTACTATTTACACAGTGTAACGAAATTCTGTTCTTTGTCTGGATAAAGTTAATATAGGTACATCTGTAATGCAAACATGAAAGATAGAAATAACGTTGCAGGGTCGGAGTTAAGTTTAAATATTGTGTGAAATTGGGTGACAATAGTAATAATAACACTATAGTCTATTTCATTAAAGTTTGCAGTGATTTCCGGAAAATTTGATGGTACAATACACGATTCGTACCGTTAAATAACCTAACAACCAGTACAAACTTTTTTTTCTATTTTTCTCACGTATTTTTAAACGTTGAAAATTATTAAATCCTCTAACTCTAAAGTACTTACAAGGGAACCTTTTCAAGTCGAAAATTCGTATCGAGTTTAAACTTTGTATATAGTTAGAGGAGATCAAGATAAGTAACAAAAAAATTATCTAAGCTGCGGTAAAACTGTTTAAGGGGGTGAAACACCCCTATGAAAATATGCAAAATAATCATATTTTTTTAAATAACTCTGAAACTTATGAAAATTAAAAAAAATCTACAACACAAAATTTTCATGATTTTTTATACTCTTTCGAATGGCGATAGTTAAAATTCGAAAAAATTAAACCGTTAACTACCACCTCCCACCCACGTTTCATAGGTTTAATTTTTTCGATTTTGTATTATTGATTTTTTAAAATTTTCATTAGTTTCAGAGTTATTTGAAAAAATATGATTATTTTGCACATTTTCATAGGGGTGTTTCACCCCCTTAAACTGTTTTAACGCAGCTAAGATAAATGTTTTTCTTACTTATCTTGACCTCCTCTAACTATATACAAAGTTTAAACTTGATACGAAATTTCGACTTGAAAAGGTTCCCTTGTCAGCCGACTCGCCATATGGTTAAGTCGCCGCGAGTTCCTTTTTTGTTAGATCTTTTGCCGCCCTTTAATGTCATAAGTTACTTAGGAATATTTTATAAGATCTTTTATGGAGAGGGCTCCTTCCAACTGCCCTCTTTAATGCCATTTGTTAAAACTAGTACACACTAGTAGACATGTTGCGCGATTCTGGTCTCTGAGACGTGTCTAAGGTTGTCTCGTAGACATGTCTATAGACCAATCCCCGTCTACGGGCCTGTTGCGAGACCAAAAATCGCATGTCTAAAGTCTCCCGATCGGAATGGGAGACCACATGCAACGTTAGACATGTTGCGCAACATTTTGGCAGTGTGGACGTCACTCGCTGTCTATAGACGAGACACGGCCCAGTCTATCTACAGCTATCGAGTGGTAGATAGTAGTAGTCCTTTATGGTGGACTATGAAGATGAAACTAAAGACCGTGTCTCTAGACGGTCTATAGACAAATCGCGCAACATGTCTACTAGTGTATACTAGGCTTTACTTTTAATATTTTATTAGATATTTTGTAAGGGGTTCCACCTCCCGTCTCTTTAGCTCCAGGTGTTACATAGCCTATGTAACATAGGGATATATTATTAGAACTAATATGTGGGACTCCGTTCCCTACGCCCCCTTTAACACCAGGAGTTACAAATAAATATATTATTAGATATTTTATGAGGAGGGGATACACCCTCCTGTCCCCTTTAATGCCATTAGTAACTTAGGAATAATTGTATGTATATTATTATTGTTATAAAATTATGATTAGTAGTAATATTTAAAATATATTAGTTCTTATGTGGGGAGCTCTGCCCCCCTGCACCCCCTTTAATATCAGTAGTAACTTAGGGATATTTTATTAGAACTAATGCTGGGGCCTCTGCCCCTTCTTTTCCCTTCACGACCAGTAGTAATATTTAATATATTGTCGCAGCGAGATGGCTTGCGGCGAGTTGGGTCATGGGTCGCGGCGAATTGTCCTATTCCGACTGTCATTTTCAAATGGATGCATTTATTAAAGGAGGGTCTGCAATGCGATTATTTATTTAGACGTAGGTACACGTTAAAATAAATAATCTGGGTTTCGTATTACTGTCTGTTCAACAAAACAAAATACGGTAAAGTTATCATCTCCCATCCCCATTTTGTTTGGGTCAAACATGTCTATATTTCTGAAATTAGTAAAATGTAATACATACAATATAATAATTAGAATAATCAAATATATTCGTTCGGTTCAATTCGCATCCGTGATTATAACTATTTGAAAAGGTAAAGACCATGGCTCCCAAATCGCGGGCCCCCCGTTATAAGAAACCGAATACTTTTTTATGATAACGATTAAAAAAAAGCCCCCTCCCCTCCCCTCCCCTTGTGGGGCCATGACGAAGACCATAATTAATATAATATTAAAGTCATTAAAATTACTTACCAAAAACGCACAAGAATTTCATTTTTTTAATATTTCGTATTAAAAATTGTAATGGATTATGTTTTAACAATTAAAGAAATGTAGGTTGGTCAAACATGTGTCTGTGATTTATACCTCTGTGTCTCGTTAATAATCTTAATCTAGACGTGATATTTTCATTTTTATATACAACAATCAAATACATATTTTGGGTTGCTAAACATGTTTTATAGATAATGTATTGATTAAGAAAATTTGTATTTAAAACGTTCTAATTCAGATCTATCGCATATTTTATACAAACTAGCGGTATTCCGCGACTTCGCTCGCGTAAACTTAGAAACTAATTAGAACCCTCCGTACGTGATAGAGGATGACATATTACATTTTCTTATATTGATTTTTATTCTTTAGCTACAAAAAACCGGAAAAATATCTTGGATCTTAGTTAAAAACTGTAAAATGCCCTCGCCATTAGGGGTTGAATATCCAATTTTTTTATTGCAGATTATTTTGCCCGACTTCACCATTATTACGTAAGCAGCTATGCAGATAAACATATCAAAAACACAGACCCTATCTACCCCAGCCATTAGGGGTTGAATGACGAAATTTTTATTTTAATATACACTCATCGCTTGATTTACCGACGTCGAGAGGGCCCCCCACCACCGTACCGACCTCAACGTTAATTGGTGAATTTAAATTTCGCGCAGAAATATAACAAAGAATATAACACTCGGTGGTATTATGGTGGGGATAGGAGAAGGTCGGTCAATCGCGCGTTTGGCCCGTCGGTAAATCAAGCGGTCTGTAAATCAAAGGTCGGTAAATCGAGAGATGAGTGTATGACTTTTTTACCCGAATTTACCTTTATAAGTAAAGCAGGTATGAAGATAAACATATCTAAATCCATCCTCGTCCCCATCCAATGCCATTAGGGCTTGAATATCGAACTTTCATTTTTAATTGAATATTAATTTGTCCGAATTTACTTTTATATCATGAAAAATTATGAAGATAAATATATCAATATTTTACCCCTCCCTCCACCATTCCCATAGGGGTTGAATTTTCGTTACTGATATTTGTCTTGTAGAGTACCTACTTGTGCCATGTTTCATTCGGTGAATAAAAAAAATATTTTACAAAATTTTCCACCTCCCTAACACATTCATTTTTCTGAGTATTTTGATATATCATGTATGGGATTATACAGAGAGGTTTAGAAATAATGACCAATTTTGTAAGAAAATAGGAACATTTTCAACACCTTGTAATTATCAAATTACAAAAAAAAAATGTTTTCTGTTTGAAGTATATTTGGCATATTCTCCATTATTGCGATATTATGTCAAACATTTACAAAATTGTGTTATTTATACAGGATGTATCAAAACACTGAACCTAGTTTTTTTCAAAATTTTCAAATGGAACACCCTATATATTTTACCATTTTCGAATTCCCTGTACAATTCTCAACACATTTTACAAACCATGTTCTATACATAAATCCAGCCGTTAAAGAGTTATTTATTTTATTTTAAAATCTTAAGATGTTTTATAAAAACAATACAACTTTATTATAATCAATAAAACAGTTCGCTTAAAAATTACTTAACAAACTAATAGAACTTACAAACTTTAACAACATAAAAATTTAATTATTTTATCAAATATAATAATGTATTGTTTTTAAAAAATCTTAAGATTTTAATATGAAATTAATAACTTATTAACGGCTGGATTTAAGTATAGAACATGGTTTGTAAAATGTATTGAGAATTTAACAGGCAATTTGAAAATGTAAAAATATATAGGGTGTTCCATTTGAAAATTTTGAAAAAAACTAGGTTCAGTGTTTTGAATAATAGAGAATATGCCAAATCTACTTCAATCAGAAAACATTTTTTTTTTGTTGTAATTAGATAATTACAAGGTGTTGAAAATGTTCATATTTTCTTACAAAATTGGTCATTATTTCTAAACCCCTCTGTATAATCCCATACATGATATATCAAAATACTCAGAAAAATGAATGCTTTTAGATTATCAAATAAAAATATAAAGTTTGTATTTAAAAAAACATAACTTTGATCTGTAACGCAGTTATGGGTCATCCTGTATAAATGTAACTATTTTTAAACTATGCCGCTCGTGTAGCCTGACAACTTTTGCATTTAAAGATTTCTTCTAATTCTTATAATATATGAAATATTGAGCTTTGACACAGTCCTGGGACAACCTGTAGTTCAGGACTATGTAGTATTTTTGACAGTATGAAGGAAAATAAATATTTATGTTATAAAAAGTATTAAATTTATTAAATAAAAAGACGTACAGATTTATATATTAATAATTGTTCAAAATATGTTTAAAAAATATTAAATATATTGACTATTTCCATGATTGTATTCTTATTGATTCATACATTGTCCATCGTTGACCATTCGCCAACCTAAAAAAGTAACATTTATTAGTGTTAAATAATAATTTTTAATCTTGAAAAAAAAGGGAATTACTAATTTGTAATAATTAATAATTAATTTTATACTGACCTATTCTAAAAATTAGTTTGCCTTTACAATACAAAAATAATGTACTTTCATCTAAAAGTATTTGACTTTTCATTGTTACTTATTTAGTTTAAAAACAGCACAAAAAATATAAGTTTAAATTTAAGGATGGTGATGGTGCTATTTGCACATACCACTAACAAAACGTAAACTAACCTATCCTAACTTAACAACCTAACCTAATTAGGTACATAAATAGTATGTGCAAATAGCCACATTCTAAATTTAAATTATTGAAATATTTTTCACCAAAAAACTAATTTAAAAAATACCTAGATAACTTTCTTGACATTGCACTGAATTAAATTCATAAATATTTACGAATGTTCTCTGCATCCCATTGTTGTTTTCTCCACAAACAGGTGCGTAGATTCGAGGTATTATCTGAGGGCATTGCATAGGATCGTAGTCAAATTGAGAACGTACATAGACAGCGCAATATACTACAACTGTAATAAGAAAATAATATAATACATGGGGTGTCTCATGGGAAGATATTGAAACAAATCAGCTGTAATTAGGTTTAGGTTTAGGACATCTCACTGTGGCCGATTCGCCGCGCCCAACTCGACTCGGCCTCGAGTTCCTTTTTTGTTAGATATTATGCCCCCCTTTTAATGTCATAAGTTACTCAGGAATATTTTATTAAATTTTTTGTGGAGAGGGCTCCTCCCAACTGCCCCCTTTAATGCCATTTGTTACTTAAGAATATTTTATTAGATATTTTGTAAGAGGTCCCACCTCCCGTCTCTTTAGCTCCAGGTGTTACATACGGATATACAGGGTGATTCAGCACTGTCGTGCCAAACTAAAACCATAGATTGAGAAAAATATTTTAAGCAAAAAACTTCCAATAAACATGTGCCCAAAAATTTTTGGTTAGGGAACTACAGCCCACCAAAGATTTTCATCAAAATGAGTTTTTATTTAATATCTAGATAACCCTTTGTGATATAATTATGATATTTGGTATTCTGTTTAGTAATAATAAGTGTTATCGATTTCTTATAATAAACAATTATAATTTAGACGGGGGATGTATGGGGCCTGTGGGCCCATCAATTTTTATCTAGTATTTATCTAGTGTACATGGACAGCGCAATATACTACAACTGTAATAAGAAAATAATATAATATTGTATCAGATAATACATGGGGTGTCTCATGGGAAAATATTGAAACAAATCAGCTGTCATTCAGTTAAACATCTCGCTGCAGACGATTCGCCAACTCGACTCGGCCAAGTCGCCGCGAGTTCCTTTTATATTAGATCTTATACCCCCCTTTTAATGTCATAAGTTACTTAAGAATATTTTATTAGATATTTTTGAAGGGGGCTCCTCCCAACTGCCCCATTTAATGCCATTTGTTACTGAAGAATATTTTATTAGATATTTTGCTGGGGGATCCGCTCCCCATGCCTCCTTTAACACCATGAGTTACAAATAAATATATTATTAGATATTTTGTGAGGAGGGGCTACGCCCTCCTGTCCCCTTTAATGCCATTAGTAACTTTGGAATAATTGCCTCTCATTACATTAGAAATATATTATTATTGTTATAAAATTATGATTAGTATATAGTAATATTTAAAATATATTAGTTCTTATGCGGGGAGCTCTGCCCCCCTGCACTCCCATTAATGTCAGTAGTAACTTAGGGATATGTTAGTAGATCTAATGCCGGGGCCTCTGCCCCTTCTTTTCACTCCACGACCAGTAGCAATATTTAATATATTCTCGCGGCGAGATGGCTTGTGGCGAGTTGTCCTATTCCGACTCGTCATTTTCAAATGAATGCATTTATTGAAAAAAAAAAGTGTTTAATAAAGGAGGGTTTGCAATGCGATTATTCATTTTAGCGTGCACGTCAAAATGAATAATCTGGGTTTCGTATTACAGTCTGTTCAACAAAATAAAATACGGTAAAATTAACATCTCTGATCCCCTTGCAAAGTTTTCTTGTCTATATTTCTGAAATTACTAAAATATAATACATAGAATATAATAATTAGAATAACATAAATATATTCGTTCGGTTCAATTCGCATCCGTGATTATAACTATTTGAAAAGGTGAAGACCATGATTCTCAGATCGCGGGCCCCTCGTTATAAGAAACCAAATACTTTTTTATGACAACGATTAAAAAAAGCCCCCTCTACCCCCTATAGGGCCATGACGAAGACCATAATTAATATAATATTAAAGTGATTAAAATTACTTACCAAAAACGCACAATAATTTCATTTTCTTTAGCTCCAGGGGTTACATAGGGGTATATTATTACAACTAATATGTGGGGCCCCGCTCCCCATGCATCCTTTAACACCATGAGTTTCAAATAAATATATTATTACATATTTTGTGATACACAAAATATGTAATGTATTTTAAAATACACTCATCAAAAAATTTCTTTACAAAATCGTATGCAACGATTTTAAAGAGAATACTTTCAGCTTTCTAATGATATCAAGCCGATCATTGTGCGGTAAATATTTCAGGATATACAGGAGTTTAAAGTCAAAAGTGTCATTTTTACTTTGACAGTGAATAACGCGGTCAAAAAAAATCGTACGGGGATGATAAAAAACAAATTTTTAAGAGAAAGAAACAAGCTTTCGAAAGATTTCATTGATTCTCTTGTAAAAAAATGTTTGCAAAAATGTTACGCTTTCAAAGTTTATAAAAAATTAAGGGATAATTTTTTGAACTGTTTGAACCCTTGGCCCAGTGCGGCAAGGGATGATAAAAATAATTGGGCTATTAATTCAAAAACTAGAAAATACAAGCTTTCGAATGAGCTTTGGATCATGTAAATCCAATCATTTTTCGCGGAAATGTAACTGTTTGAAAATTGGTAAAAAATTTGCTTGTTAAAAATTATCCTTTAATTTTTTTGATGAGTGTATATTAGTTCTTATGCGGGGAGCTCTGCACTCCCTTTAATTTCAGTAGTAACATAGGGATATTTTAGTAGAAATAATGCTTCTTTTCCATTCACGACCAATAGTAATATTTAATATATTCTCACGGTGAGATGACTCGCGGTGAGTCGACCGCGGCGAGTTTTCCCATTCCGACTGTCATTTTCAAATGAATGCAAAAAAAAATGCGTTAAATAGAGGAGGGTCTGCAATGCGATTATTTATTTTGACGTACACGTTTCGTATTACAGTCTGTTCAACAAGACATAATGCGGTAAAATTATCATCTCTCATCCCCATGCAAAGTATTTTTTTGGGTCAAACATGTCAATATTTTTGAAATTAGTAAAATATAATACATAAAATATAATAATTAAAATAACATAAATATATTCGTTCGGTTCAATTCGCATCCGTGATTATAACTATTTGAAAAGGTGAAGACCATGGTTCCCAAATCGCCCCCCCCCCCCTCGTTATAAGAAACCAAATACTTTTTTATGATAACGATTAAAAAAAAGCCCTCCCCCCCTCGTGGGGCCATGACGAAGACCATAATTAATATAATATTAAAGTGATTAAAATTACTTACCAAAAACGCACAAGAATTTCATTTTTTTAATATTTCGTATTAAAAATTGTAATGGATTATGTTTTAACAATTAAAGAAATGTAAGTTGGTCAGACATGTGTCTGTGTATTTATACCTCTGTTGCTCGTTATTAATCTTAAGCTAGACGTGATATTTTCATTTTTATGTACCACAATCAAATACATATTTTGGGTTGCTAAACATGTTTTATAGATAATGTATTGATTAGGAAAATTTGTATTTAAAACGTTCTAATTCAGATCTATCGCATATTTTATACAAACTAGGGAATTCCGCGACTTCGCTCGCGTAAACTTAGAAACTAATTAGAACCCTCCGTACGTGATAGAGGATGACATATTACATTTTCTTATATTGATTTTTATTCGTTAGCTACAAAAAAACGTAAATATCTCGGATCATAGTTAAAAATTGTAAAAACTTACCCTCTGTCTGCCCTCGCCATTAGGGGTTGAATATCCAATTTTTTTTATTGCAGATTATTTTGCCCGACTTCACCATTATTACGTAAGCAGCTATGCAGATAAACATAACAAAAACACAGACCCTATCTACCCCAGCCATTAGGGGTTGAATGACGAAATTTTTACTTTAATATATGACTTTTTTGCCCGAATGTACCTTTATAAGTCAAGCAGGTATGAAGATAAACATATCTAAATCCATCCTCGTCCCCGTCTCATGCCATTAGGGCTTGAATATCGAACTTTCATTTTTAATTGAATATTAATTTGTCCGAATTTAATTTAATATCATGAACAATTATAAAGAGAGATATATCAAAATTTTACCCCTCCCTCCTCCATTCCCATAGGGGTTGAATTTCGTTACTTATATTTGTCTTGTAGAGTACCTACTTAGGGGTTAAATTTTGGGAATTGCTGAAATAATTGTTTTATAATTTATATTGTAGAGTGTAGAGTACCTATGTTCGATAAGTTTCAATTAAATGCGAACAAAAAAATATTTTTTTATATAAACTTTGACACCCTGTTTTAACCCCGTAGGGGTTGAATTTCGAAAAATCCTTTCTTAGTGGATGCTTACATCATAAAAGGAAGGCACCTACGAAATTTCATGTTTCTAGGTCCAGGGGTTTGGGCTGTACGTTGATATATGAGTGAGTGAGTGAATGAGTGGTTAAAGACAAACTCTTTTATAGATATAGATTGACAAATTGACATACCTATAATGGTTCAATGAATTAATGAAAGTTCTTTTTTAATAAATAAAACGGGCAAGTGCTTGTAGGGGGCGCAAATGATAGGGTTTCGTAGTTATTCTCACTACGATTTACAAAAATTTAGTTCGTTTAAAATTTGTCATTAACTATTTTGTTACAGTGTTCGATATAATTTTCATTGGAACTACTAATTACTAATTAAAAGCTATAGAAGCTGAAAGAATTAAGAAATTAGAGAGGGGGGGGCGCTCTTTTAACGACATTGAAAAGTAAATATATCGTCACTTGAAGGGTTAAAATCAAAAGGTCACTGAATATTTTTTGTTTCATTTTAAGAGCCCTATCAGTGGGATAAGTAAAATGAGTACACTTTTCAGTCTATGAGAGGGGAATCCAAAATAATTTTGACAGTATTCGTTATAATTTTCATTCAAAAGTACTAATTAAATTAAAAGCTATATAAAGGTATATTTTGAAAAAAAAATCAGATTTTTTGAATCCATTGTTTCGAATTTACTCGTAGATGGAGGACGCTATGATAATAACATTCAAGAGTAAATACTAGAGATGTCACGAATAGTGAATTGGCCGAATACCGAATATTCGGCTAGGCTCTCGGCCGAAGCGCCGAATATTCGGCCACCGAATATTCGGCGACACTTAGTGCATTTCGTGGGCGTATTTGTTTCATTTCCGAATAGATCGTGTCACATTAATAATCATTATTGACGAAAATTTTAAGTCAATAATGATTAATTTCAATAATAATTATTATTTTTGAGAAAAATAAAATATTTATTTTTTTGTAATTTTATGGATAACATTTATTTTACCAAATAACAAAAAAAGAGGACAAAAGTTTCGAAAACTTAAAAAAGAAGACACGTTTTCTATAGAGGACAGTTGGCCAAAATAGAGGACTGTCCTCTTCAAAATAGGATAGATGATCACCTTAATATAATACACTGTATATCTTAAAAAATATCACTGTTCGTGAAAAGCTTTACGAAATGGCACCATTTAATAAAAAATCACCTATTTCGGGAATATAATAAAATTTGTAGTGAAGACAATAAACTGGCAGTTTGTTTGTTGTGTAACAGCAAGATCTGTGTAACAACAAATGCAAAAAAAAAATTCATTCATCATAACTTACCACTGATAGATTTTAAGTATTAAATATGCTGATTTTTTGTAAAAAAGAATTTGTGAGTAATATTTATTATGTGCTTTTTTTCACGATTTGGTATTCGGTATTCGGCCGAATATTGAGAACTATTTGGCCGAATACCGAATAGTAAAAAAAGTAGCCGAATAGGTCGAATACCGAATAGTAGCCGAATATTCGTGGCATCTCTAGTAAATACATCGTGACTGATTAGTCTAGTATTTTTGACAGTATCAAGGTAAATAAATATTTATGCTATAAAAAGTATTAAATTTATTAAATAAAAAGACGTACAGATTTATTTATTAATAATTGTTCAAAATATGTTTAAAAAATATTGAATATATTGACTATTTCCATGCTTGTATTCTTATTGATTCATACATTGTCCATTGTTCACTATTCGCCAACCTAAAAAAGTAACATTTATTAATGTTAAATAATAATTTTTAATCTTGAAAAAAAAGGGAATTACTAATTTGTAATAATTAATAATTAATTTTATACTGACCTATTCTAAAAATTAATTTGCCTTTACAATACAAAAATAATTTACTTTCATCTAAAAGTATTTGACTTTTCATTGTTACTTATTTAGTTTAGAAACAGCACAAAAAATATAAGTTTAAATTTAAGGATGGTAGTGCTATTGGCACATACCACTAACATAACGTAAACTAACCTATCCTAACTTAACAACCTAACCTAATTAGGTACATAAATAGTATGTGCAAATAGCCAATTGCATGCATATATCGTATGTGCAAATAGCCACATTCTAAATTTAAATTATTGAAATATTTTTCACCAAAAAACTAATTTAAAAAATACCTAGATTACTTTCTTGACATTGCACTGCATTAAATTCATAAATATTTACGAATGTTCTCTGCATCCCATTGTTGTTTTCTCCACAAACAGGTGCGTAGATCTGAGGTATTATCTGAGGGCATGGCATAGGACCGTTGTCAAATTGAGAACGTACATAGACAGCGCAATATACTACAACTGTAATAAGAAAATAATATAATACATGGGGTGTCTCATGGGAAGATATTGAAACAAATCAGCTGTAATTAGGTTTAGGTTTAGGACATCTCACTGTGGCCGATTCGCCGCGCCCAACTCGACTCGGCCTCGAGTTCCTTTTTTGTTAGATATTATGCCCCCCTTTTAATGTCATAAGTTACTCAGGAATATTTTATTAAATTTTTTGTGGAGAGGGCTCCTCCCAACTGCCCCCTTTAATGCCATTTGTTACTTAAGAATATTTTATTAGATATTTTGTAAGAGGTCCCACCTCCCGTCTCTTTAGCTCCAGGTGTTACATACGGATATACAGGGTGATTCAGCACTGTCGTGCCAAACTAAAACCATAGATTGAGAAAAATATTTTAAGCAAAAAACTTCCAATAAACATGTGCCCAAAAATTTTTGGTTAGGGAACTACAGCCCACCAAAGATTTTCATCAAAATGAGTTTTTATTTAATATCTAGATAACCCTTTGTGATATAATTATGATATTTGGTATTCTGTTTAGTAATAATAAGTGTTATCGATTTCTTATAATAAACAATTATAATTTAGACGGGGGATGTATGGGGCCTGTGGGCCCATCAATTTTTATCTAGTATTTTTTGTTCTTTAATTTTTTTATAAAATTGGGTACTTATTTAAGGTTATATGACACAGAATACGTAAAAATATACTTTGCTTATTTGTCATTGGATAAACCGTTTTCGAGTAATATCGATAGAAAAGAAAGCATGCAGAATTTAACTTAATACGGATGCTCCAAATTACAAAAAATAAATTTATATTCTTGTTCTATGATTAAAAGTAGGAAAAAAAGTTCATATAAAGAAACCTCCTAATATGAATCCTCTAAGATCTATACCCAGTTGTAATACTGTATTATGTACTTTAATAATTTGACTAAAAAACGAAACTAAAAATGGCTATTTGTTGATAAGGATGCATTTTTTGAGGTATACTTATGTTAACTTTTTGTCTTAATTTTTATCATAGAACAAGAATATAAATTTATTATTTGTAATTTGAAGCATCCCTATTATGTTAAATTCTGCATGCTTTCTTTTCCATCGATATTCCTCGAAAACGGTTTATCCTATGACAAATAAGTAAAGTATGTTTTTGTGTATTTTATATCATATAACCTTAAATAAGTGCCCAACTTTATAAAAATATTAAAGAACAAAAAAAACTAGATTAAAATCGATGGGCCCACTGACCCCATACATCCCTAGTCTAAATTATAACTAGTTAATATGAGTAATCGATAACACTTATTAATACTAAACAGAATACCAAATTTCATAATTTTATCACAAAGGGTTCTCTAGATATTAAATAAAAACTCATTTTTAGTAAAATCTTAGGAGGCCTGTAGTTCCCTCACGAAAAATTTCCGGACACATGTTCATTAGAAGTTTTTTGCTTAAAATATTTTTCTTAATCTACGGTTTAAGTTTGGCACGACAGTGCTGAATCATCCTGTATATTATTAGAACTAATATGTGGATGCTCTCTACGCCCCCTTTAACACCAGGAGTTACAAATAAATATATTATTAGATATTTTATGAGGAGGGGCTACGCCCTCCTGTCCCCTTTAATGCCATTAGTAACTTAGGAATAATTGTCTCTCATTACATTAGAAATATATTATTATTGTTTTTAAAATTACAATTGGTAGTAATATTAAAAATATATTAGTTCTTATGCGGGGGGCTCAGCCCCTCTGCACCCCCATTAATGTCAGTAGTATCTTAGGGATATGTTAGTAGATCCAATGCCGGGGCCTCTGCCCCTTCTTTTCACTCCACGACCAGTAGCAATATTTACTATATTCTCGCGGCGAGATGGCTTGCGGCGAGTTGGGTCGTGGCGAGTTGTCCTATTTCGACGAGTCATTTTCAAATGGATGCATTTATTGAAAAAAAATGTATTTAATAAACGAGGGTCTGCAATGCGATTATTCATTTTAGCGTGCACGTCAAAATGAATAATCTGGGTTTCGTATTACAGTCTGTTCAACAAAACAAAATACGGTAAAATTAACATCTCTGATCCCCTTGCAAAGTTTTTTTGTCTATATTTCTGAAATTAGTAAAATATAATACATAGAATATAATTATTAGAATAACATAAATATATTCGTTCGGTTCAATTCACATCCGTGATTATAACGATTTGAATAGGTGAAGACCATGGTTCCCAAATCGCCCCCCCCCCCCCCCCCCCCGCCCGTTATAAGAAACCAAATACTTTTTTATGACAACGATTAAAAAAAGCCCCCTCTCCCCTTGTGGGGTCATGACACAGACCATAATTAATATAATACTATAGTCATTAAAATTACTTACCAAAAACGCACAAGAATTTCATTTTTTTGATATTTCGTATTAAAAATTGTAATCGATATAAATGAATTATGTTTTAACAATTAAAGAAATGTAGGTAGCTCAAACATTAGCCTGTGTATTTATACCTCTGTGTCCCGTTAATAATCTTAAGCTAGACGTGATATTTTCATTTTTATGTACCACAATCAAATAGATATTTTGGGTTGCTAAACATGTTTTATAGATAATGTATTGATTATATTATTTATTGCATATTTATATATAAATTGGCATACCTATAATATATACAAGGAATTAATGAAAGTTCTTATTTAACAAATAAAGTCTTGGCATCTTAGGATGCCGCGCCGACCGCGCTGGCCGCTCCGGCCGCCAGACACGCAATAATTTTAACCTTGAAAATAATATACACACATCAGTATTGCGTGTCTGGCGGACGGTGCGGACGGCGCGGCGTCCTAAGATGCCAAGACTTAAAACAGCCAAGTGCTTGTTGGACACGCACATGATAGGGTTTTGTATTGTTTTGTATAGAGTTTGTATTTAAGGCGGCTATTACACAATCAAAGAAATGTGATAAAATTTCTTTGATCATAGAAAAATGACAGTGTAAGGCGATCAATTTTATTGTGCAATATCACGGATTGTCCAATATTATTGACCGTTTAGGAATCATATTGAAGATTGCACAATGCTTTTAGAAAAGTTTGAGCTAGTTTAATTTTATTGCGCCATATTTTTTCATTGTGTCGTCTGTAGGGCTTATTGTACAATATTTTTTAGTCTACTGTTCGGAGCGGTCCTGTACGCACGCTCGAATATTTATACATTTATTTTAAAAGACGTTCATGAGTGTGCACTGGCCTTCTTTGCAACCATTTTTGACCCATATTTGTTTTTTTTTTCGTTTTACCCGCAAAATATCATCAGCATATATAGCTGCAACCAAATCTTCATCATCATACATGTTGCTCCGACGAAAATAATAATAATAATAATAATAATAATAATAATCTTTATTTATTAAACATAAGTTATAAAACAGGTCAGTATAATAGAATATATAATAATTATTATGGTGAATAAAATTTCAATAAAAGATATAATCTACTTAATAAAATCACTTACACTATAATAGCACTTTTCCACGAGATAAGTTTTTAAATTAGAGTTAAAATTGTGCGACAAAGATTTAAGGTTACTGGGTAGAGAATTATATAGTTTAATTGCTTGATTTATTGTACCTTTAAAAGCAATACTCGTTTGTTCAAATGGCACGTATAGATCATTTTTGTTCCTAGTATTGTAATCGTGTGTGGTTAGGTGGTTTTGAAAAAATGACCAGTTGCTCTTTACAAAGCAGCATGTCTCGTATATATAAAGAGATGGTAGCGTTAGTAAATTAAGATTTATAAAGAACTGTCTACATGACTCTCTAGGTTGGGCGTTCATAACGATTCGTATGCATTTTTTTTGAAAGCGAAACAATTCGATTGAGTTTGCGGCATTTCCCCAGAAAATAATGCCATATTTAAGATTGGAGTATATTAGAGAATAGTATGCGGTGATAGTTGTTTTCCTGTTAGCAACTATTGTAAGTCTTCTTAGGAGATACATATACTTTGATAATTTGCTCTTCAAGAATGAGACATGTTCTTTCCAGTTAAGTTTTGAATCAATAAAAATACCCAGAAACTTAACTGGTTTGTCACTAGTACTAATGGAGAATTCACCGCAGCCATAGGCTGTGTTGTTTGCTGGCGAGTGACCGAATACTACAGCCTGAGATTTGCTGAGATTAAGTTTTAGACCATTTTCATTATACCATTTGTTCATAGATTTTAATAGAGTAGATATATCACTGTCAATTGTGGTATTTTTAATATTTTTATATATAATAGTGGTATCATCAGCGAACAACACAGTTTTCTGATTGATAATTTGAGGGAAGTCATTTATGTACACCAAGAATAGAAGTGGTCCCAAGACTGATCCCTGGGGTATACCCTTACTAATGATCAATGAATCAGAGAGCACATTGTTGATGCGAACTTTTTGTGACCGGTTACTCAAGTATGATAAAATCCAATCCAAGGCATTACCACGAACGCCATAATTATAAAGTTTTTTTATTAGTATTGTGTGATCAACACAATCAAATGCCTTAGTCAAGTCAAAGAACAACCCAACCGTAGTCATGCTATTTGAAATACCATTTATAATTTCGTTAATAGTATGTAGAATTGCCATGTTTATAGATTTATTTTTTGTAAAGCCATTTTGTTGTTCGCAGATAACAGAATGCTTTTCAAAGAATGGAAGAAGTTTTTTAGTCATGCATTTTTCGAAAATTTTTGAAACGTTAGATAGCAGAGTAATAGGTCTATAGTTATCAATTTTTTGGTGGTCGCCTTTTTTAAATATAGGTTTGACGATTGCATTCTTTAACAGGTTCGGAAAAGCACCATTATCAAATGAAAGGTTGATAAGATATAGAAGAGGTTTACATAATACATCGAAATTAATTTTAAGAAACTCCGAGCTAAGGTCGTCCCATCCCGTAGTTTTAGTTGTTTTTAGGCTAGAAATTATGTTAAATAGTTCGTGCTCGTTAATGGGCTCCAGAAATATAGAATTAGTAACAATTTTTGTGTTGATATTATTGTTTTGAGGTATACTTATATTTAAAGAATCAGTTATATTTATAAAAAAGGAATTAAAAGTATTTACAATGTTGTCAATATTATTAATAGTATTGTTGTTTATTTTTAATTGGAATTCATTATCATTATTTTCAGTTTTTACATGATTATTAATTATGTTCCAAATAGTTTTGGAGCGATTGTTAGATCCCTCTATGATTTTTGTGAAGGCAGTTTGTTTGGTTTCCTTAATTAAGTCACTTATATACGAGCAATACCGCTTATAAAGTAAAGAGCAACTATCGCTATTTATATTTTTAGTTAGTATGTATAAAAAGCGTTTCAGATCACATTTTTTTTTAATTTCTTCAGTTACCCAGGTCTTAGTTATAGGTTTCTGATTGTACGTCTTTTTGATGGGAAAAGCGATATTAAAGTAGTAAGATATGGTTTCATAAAATGCACCATAAGCTAAATTGACATTACTTTCACAATAAACATCGTTCCAATTTTCTTTTGATATTAAAAATTTAAAATAGTTGTAGTTTTCCGTATTAAAAATTCTTCGATAACAATAATTACTAATTTTATAGTTACAATTATTTAAATTACTTAAATTTGTTTTCATAATAATACTACAGTGATCTGATAGTCCCAAATCAGATACATTTGATGTGGTGTTATGTAATGGGATATTGGTAATAAAATTATCTAGGCAGGTACCAGAGTTTGAAGTGATCCTAGTAGGCTCACGTACTGTTAAGTACATTCCATAGGATGCACAGAAGTTGATAAATGAGGCTGTCATATTGTTATCACATAAAATATTAATGTTAAAATCACCACTGATTATTAGTTTATTTTTATTGTTTATATAATGATTTAATAGCAGAGACATTTGTTCGTAGAATATATCCAAATCTCCCTCTGGAGATCTGTATACAGTAACTACGATACAGTTGTAATTGTTAAGTTCAATACCAGTGATTTCGAAATGTTTTTCAATGGCGAGCGAGTCAATAAAAGAAATATTTTTAAAATTTATATGCTTTTTTACATATAGCACAACACCACCATGTATCATAACCTTACGGCACTGATTTGCGGCAATTTTATAGTTTTCTATACAAAAAGTATGGATTTCATCACTTTTTAGCCAATGTTCACATATGCACAGTATATCAATATTATTTATAATATTTATAATATTAATTTATTATAATTAATTATAATATTATAATTAATTAATTATTATAATTAATTATAATATTATTTATAATTTATAACAGTATATCAATATTATTTATAAATATTGACGCGAATAATTCAAGATTCAATGTTATTGAACGTGTAGGCGTAAGGTATATTTCAATAAAATTGTGCAATAATAATATTGCACAATTATATTGTAGGTGTATGGGGGGCCTAATACGTCAACTTTTATAATATTTACGTAATATTTACTTTCATAATATATCTTTTATCATAGATAATGACAGTTTCTTATATTTGCTCAATGTTTTTTGACGGATAAATCAAAATGGCGACTGAAAATTGTTCGTGGACGGTTTCGGCTACGAAATTACTTATAATTTAATATATGATCAAATCTTTGTCAAAGATCTTTGACATATTCATTTGATAGTGTAATAGCCGCCTAAAACGTTCTAATTCAGATATATCGCATATTTATGTATATACAAATTATTGACATAGGAACCTATAATACAAGGAATTAATGAAAATTCTTATTTAACAAATAAAATGGCCGAGTGCTTGTTGGGCACGCACATGACAGAGTTACGTAGTCATTCTCATTACGATTTACAAAAAAAGTTAGTTCAAAATTTTTCATTCACTTTTTTGTTACAATGTTCGTTATAATTTTCATTGGAAGTATTAATTAAAAGCTATATTCTGAAAGAATTTAGAAATTAGAGAGGGGACGCTCTGAAAAGCATATATATTAAGGTCAAAGGGTTCTGTTACATTTAAGGTATTTAAGGAGTTCTTTCTATAGACTCACTGGAGTGCGATACAAAATTTAATTCTAGATTTAATAATTGAGGGGTTTGCAGCAACAACGAGTTAACTCCATTTTTAGGCCAAACTGAGTTAACAACCGTTTCTGGGGGGAAAAAATCATTCTTTCGTTTGGTTCAACTAAGAATTACCTACCGTTGATAGTTCTCAAGGTATCCGCTAGAATGAGTTAGCTGCTTCATTCACTTAGGTAAAAACTCCAGGAGCTTACTCTTTGTTTTTGGGCTTAAAATTTAGTTAGTAGGTGTAGGTACACTCGTTACTGTGTTCTTTCTTGAAATAAACTAATTTTCTTAAAAATTGTTCTTATTCAATGCTTCCTTAAGGTGGCTACAGACGTAACTACATGCTTGACAACACTGCTTGATCAATCCGTTTGATCAAGCACGCACAATTTCGCTGCGCCACCACACGCACAAGCATATGCTTGTACAAGCGGCAGTTTGTTATCACATGTACAGCTGCACACAACAACGTTTGCTTGTACAAACATACACGTTCCTGGTACACACGTTGAGACAGCTTGTGCAATCGCGGATTGTACAAGCGGTATGATTAAAATTCAATCAATCTTCAAGCGGATTGTGCAATCATAATGCTTGAGCAAAATTACCATACACACGCTACAATATGCTTGATCAAACGGATTGATCAAGCGGTGTTGTCAAGCATGTAGTTACGTCTGTAGCCACCTTTACTTTAAAAAGAAAAAAAAATTCAACTATTTGGGTCAAAAAGAAGTTATCTCCAGAATAAAATTGACTCTAGAAGTGCGAATTTGACGAATTTCTCAATGGAATTTGGCCAAAACATGTGGAAGGTGACTAATAATAATTGGACAAAGGCGATTTAAATACATTATCAATTTTTTAAACAGTTTTTTCTATTTTCCCACAAACTATAAAAACTGGAGATAACTCCTTGTTGCTACAGACCCCTCAATTAGTTTACAATTAGGTAATACCGGACAAAATTTGTAAAAACTATAATTTAAAACAGAGACAAAGTTGATATTTTTTTACTCCTCCCAAAATTTCTTTAACTTCGACTCCACAGCCCCTGGTTTAATCTATTTTATAACTTCCTTTGACAACTAACTATAATAAAAAAAAGTAAAAAGGAATTGACAAAAATTATTAAATTTATTCAATCCAAAGATATACAGATGTTTATTAATTTTTATATAATTACAGTTCAAATATAATTTTTTTTAATTGTTGAAAATATTGATTATTTTCATAATTGAATTATGACGCGTTCAATGGAATTGGGAAACATGCTTGATCCTTCACTTTTCGCCAACCTAAAAAAGTTACATTTATTAGTACCTATTTAATAAAAAATAAAAGTAAAATCTTGAAAAATACAGGAAATACTAATTTATAAAAAAAATTTAATGGCAAAAATAATTTACTTTACTCTAAAAATATTTAACTTTTCACTGTTACTTATTTTATTTAAATAGGGTATATGGTATAATAAATATAAATATAAATATAAAGAAAAAATTACTTTCACTCCATTTTTGGCATTGCCTTATTTGTAATTCACAAATATTCCCGAATGTTTCTTGATGCCCACAGGCGTTTTCTCCACAAATCGGCTGGTAGTATAAAGGACAAAGTTCAGGACATTGTCTAGTATTTTTGACAGTTTGAGACTTTACATAGACAGCACAACATACTACAACTGTAAAAAAAATATATTACATATTATGTACACCTAAAGGCGTCCACTGAAAACTTCAGAGGGGGGAGGGGCAAAGCATGTAGATAATGATTACAGCGATACACAATTACTGCACTAAAACAAAAATGTTAAAATGAACCTTAAATTTTATTGTCTGCTAGAAAGTTTTTTTTAATACTTATGTTAGTAATTAAATGTTTTAGATTTCAACTCGATATCGCTACAATTAATAATCAATATTATATTTAAATCTGTAGGTTTTGTCTGTACAACATAATTTTATCTGAAATTTATAAATGTATAAGATACTGGCACCAGTCTGGAAAATACCCCAGTGTTGAATATTTTTAACTGTACTGAATTAGAAATATTTGTTGATATTTTATTACTGTCATTACTGGATATTAATCTATATACATTTAACTGTCTTACAGCGTGATTTGATAATAAAATTAATCATTTTGTTTAAAAACAGTGGACAAATAATTATCGCGGTTCGGTGCACTATCAAGAAATGTGTATTTTCTTATGTAAATGCTTTACATTGTTCTAATTTTATGACTCTTTATTTTATAATGTTTGTGTAGTAGTACTTATCATTTTATAATCATTAGCAAGTGTTCATCACTGGGTTTTCGATCATTACTGGTTTTACTTTACAATTAGAGTACAAAATAAAAGGCTATCATTTAAAACAATAAACCATATATGCGGATTTTGGTAATTAAATTGATTTAATAAAGAGGTAGTTGTTTTATTAGTAACATAGGTTCCGGAGAATTACAAAAAAGTAGTCCAACAATAAAAAAAAACATACTTTGCGCTTAACGCGTTCAAGAATGGTGCCAATACCTTATTGTATTTTTCTATAAAAATAGTGTAATAAAAAAATAATATTAATTCCATATAAATATATTTTTTGAACTCAAATAATATTTTTAAAGATAGTAATAAAATTACTTACCCAGAATGAATAAAATTTTCATTTTTAATATTCAGTTAGATCAACACGAAAATATATGAACAAGTAACTTCGATATAAAAACTACCAAATCTTTTATAGCCATTTATATACCGACTGCAAAAATTACAACAAAATAAATGCACTTTTTAAAATTTAAATATTGTGTTTTTTTTAACTAGACGTTATTTTTTATCTATTTTTTTGCATCGCAAAACAAGTTGTTTATATATTTATAAATAAACAGGGTTTTTTTGGACAACGAAAACTTGTAAATTAACAAAACAAATACGTTTTTACAAATTGGATAAATTGGTTTAAAAAAACTTGATCAAATATTTGATACACTGGATTTTTAACACCTTTAGAATACAGTTCTCAATGTGTAGTGGAGTGCGCCTGGGGATTTAAACCTCGGAATCCAATTACTTTGAATGTATTAATGTGAAACCTTCTGAATTATGTTTTATATATAAAATAATAAAAAGTTAAAACATTTTTTTGCCGCTTCCCACCCCTTTTCGGGGGTGGAAACTTTTTTGGCCAAAATAACTCCGGGAATCGATAAAGGGATTAATTTTAAGCAAAAAATGTACTATGAAGTTTTCTTGATAAATCAATAATTTTCGAGTTATACGCGATTGAAATCTAATAATTTTTATTGAAAAAAAAACACGTTTTTAAACGGGGGTTTTCACGAATAACTCAAAAACTAAGCGTTTTATCGGAAAATTTATAATAAACCAAATTGTAGCTTATTAAAAAACAAATAAAATTTTATGAACGCTCTAAGTTCAATACAAATTGAGATATGACTCATGATGTTGAGTATTAATTCGCAAACTACTGAAATTTAAATGTTCAACATCAAATAGCGGGAAGACAAAGAAAAATTCGGGGAAATCTCAGAATCTTTTTTTAAGTACTTGAAGAGAGCTTCAAAATGAGTACTGTTAAAAATTGATTGTACAAAAATTGACTGATTAACTTTTTATTTTTGTTTTGAAAAGTTAGCATTTTGAAATTAGTTTTTTTTATTTATTTAAGGTGGTTGATAATATAGATGGTGCCTGTGTATAAGCATAGATCATAAAGCAGTGAAGGCAAGGTGTGTCTCTCTCTGGAGCATGCAAAATCACATAGATGCGTCTCTCTCTCTTTTTTTTTGAGACACATCATTTTTTAATTAAAAAACGCGGTTCTTAATCATTCTGAAAATTTACAGATGTCTTTTTAAATGAATAAAAAATATATGTTATGCTCAAATTTTCATGAAATTTTCTCTGGTACATCACTTTGAAAAGTCTTGTTACGTCTCGAAATTATACAGTTCTCATAAGTCATAAGAATGCATATTAATTTGTGTATTTAATATCTGTTAAACTATTTTCCTAATGACCTTGAGATTTTGCAAGGATTTTTAAAATATAAATGTCTTGTTATTTTCAGTTTCATCGAAATCTCTCTGTTATTTCACTATGTATGGTGTCCACCTCCTTAAGTATTTATTTGAATCAATCGATGTAGGGATATAAATATTAAAATTACTGTGTCAAAGTCAAATTTTGACGAGGCGTTTTTTTTCGGTTAAAAAATTTGGAACTGGGACGAGACATACTTAAAACTTAGTTTCGTCTCGTATTGTGTTATAAACATCGTCTTTTTAAACCAGGAATACCCAACGGGGTCCAGGTGGACCTTTTGGGGTCGATGGAAGTTTTAAAAGGTCTATGTTATGTTTTTTTTTATGTGCAATTATTAATATTATGATAATATATTAATATTGTATGCAAAGACGGCTTGGGGGGGGGGGGGAACTAGGGCGACTACCCGGGGCGCCAAGCCTGGAGGGGCGGCAATATGGAAGGCCACAATAGATAAAAACAGTTACTTCAAATAAGTTTGAAATTCAATAATTTTCTTCTTCAGCAATTAAAACTGTGTAATCGCAAGGGAGCGTAAATTTGATCAAAATGGAGTTAATGCCGCCAATAGATACTACATAGTTAACAATAGGTAGGGGAAAGGGTTGTACCTTGGGACATTTTTTACTTTTTTAATTATTGCACTGACATCTTTCGTTCAAATACAATAATCTTTTAGCTCTGTAGAGGCTACAACTGTAGGCAGCTGTTCAATCAACAATCATTTTGTTATCACCAAAGCGTACACCACTACTCATTGTTTAATAAGTTGTTGATCTTTGTCCCAAGGTACAACCTGTGGTTTTACCTTGGGACATGGCAAACATGTGAATATTATAGCTTTTAAGATGTGAAAATGAAGTAAGACTTACGTAGTCAATGTTTATTAATATGAAAATATAATTATACATAATTATTATTAAATAAATTTTATTTCAAATTAAGCTTCTGTGGGAATGCAATTTTAAATGAATGAAACCCGCGACGTATTGTTGGAGTTGGCAATACTTTTACAATATTGCATGGATTAACACTACTGATGTCGTCAACGTTAGGGAATACAAAATGCTTTCTTTGCTTTCTGAAAATTTCTCAGTCCCAAGGTGCAACCAGAAAAATGTCCCAAGGTGTAACCAATCATTCTTTTCACAAAATAAATTTTCTAAACTCTAAAAAATTTACGATTTAACAACTTCTTGCATAGATTGCTTGCTTAAGTAATGCTGCAATAGTACTACATCAAATAATGTCAATAAAAATGCTTATCTTGTTTGTATATGATCTAGAAGTTGCAGCAAAATTTTACTTTCAAGGTACGAAAACAATAAACTGACACTTAAAGCTTCAAATAATGACTGAAAGTGAAATAATTTGGTGAGCAAACAAAGGACAGGGTTGCCAATATAAGATGTAATTCTGAGAGTTACCACTAGAGTGGTTAGATTTCTAGAGCAGTTGTCCCAAGGTAAAACCGTCCCAAGGTGCAACCCTTTCCCCTACTCTTCTGATGAACGCCCGCGCCGCAAAAAAATGATTACTCAACTCTTTACATTTTTTAGTCATTAATTTTAATAAATAATTTTTTTTTCAAATTATTACTTTTATTACTGAATTTTTTTGCTCATCAGATTTTTTTTGTCGTTCGCCTTTTTTTTGTTGGGAACTCCTGTTTTAAATAATATTAAATTATTATATAATTTAAAATAGAGTCAATAAATTTTTAGCATTTCATTGCTTACTTTATGTATATTTTTAGAGGGGAGTGAGTGTCAAGGAGTCAAAGGAGGAATAGGGAAGTTGCTGCTGGGTCGAGCATACCAGGTCTTGACATATATAGATAATAAAACATATAAGAACAATATATATTTTTATTGAAACTTATAACATATGTATACAAGAATAAACTTAAGAATAATTAAACTTTCTTGTCCTTCTCACATGGGCCAGTACCTACCATTTTCCATACTGAAAGTAAAAAAAAAATATTGAAATTGAACATAATTTCTTAACGTTCTAAATATTTTTATATAATCTGTCGCTTTTATAATGACTTTGAAGAGCAAATAAATTGTGATTGAAGGGTTAAAATGAAAAGGTCTTGATACATTTTTTGTTGCATTTTAGGAGACCTTTCTAACGACATTTTTTTTAAACACTTTTCATTTTATGAAAGGGGAGTCTAAAATTTTTTTTTTTTTTAAATCTTATCATTTCTGTTTTTGGGGCATCAATCTACGACCGTATACCAAATTTCATCTTATTATGTCAAAATTTTTACAAGATGGACGGATATGGAGAAACTATAAGGGTTCCTAGTTTTCTACGGAACCCAAAAACGACATTTAGTTAATAAAGTAGCATTTATGTAAAACTTGGTAATGTTTCATATTTTTTACTTAAACCCCTTACATATGAACCAAAAAATAAAAAAATAAAGAAGTATATTTGTTTAAATTATTTCCATACCTGGGGTATTATCATGACAGTTGGCATTGTTGAACATGCATTCATTGTCGAATTGTTTTTGAACTCCCTTTGTGTCTTCTGCACACACTGGTGCCCACAGTGCAGGGCAAATTGGGCTGCACTTTGGTTTTTCATCGGCAGATGCGAACACCACTAAGGCGACGGCTGAAAATTGAAATAGAATTTAAGTATACATATATTTTAACTAGCACTAAATATATAAAAAAACAATTAGCAACTTCTAAAATGATGGAGGGAAAGATTTTTTTGTTTTTCAAAAATAATTAGATTCTATTTTCGCTACATGTCTGTGTGTCTATCTGTAGACACTGTAACCTGTAACTCAAAAACGTCAAATCGTAGAAGGGTGAAATTTTATATCTATAAGACGTTTTCATTTGGGATGAAAATTGTATATCTTTCGAAAAAGATATTATAAACTAAAACGCCGATTTTTAAATTTTTCGAATTACTTTCGAAACGGATGAATATAGAAAAATCGGCTAAATGTATAGAAACGTTTTAATTTTTTATGCTACAGTATTTAAGGGTTCGTGGATTGGGGAGGGGGGATATGGTTATTAAACTATACCATATACCTATCGGTGTTTTATTTATTAATTAATAGTTAATAATTCCGGAGATATCAAGTTTTTGTGCTCTTTAGAGATATTCATAACAAGAATTCTGACAGCCCGAATTGTATTTTCTGATTTTTGTGTGCAGTTACTCTAATATGTTGATAGTTCAAAATGACCATAATTTTAATTTTATTGTTTTTTGTTTTCGCGTGGTGGCCATATTTGTTTTACAAGGTGCAGTGTTTTTCGTACTTTAAAGGACTTACGGAAATTAGAATATCTCAGGATTTATTTATCCTAACAACATTTTTTCTCAACAAAAAGCAGTTTGTTTAGAAAAAAACGAACTACAAGATTATTTATACACTTTTTCACCTAAATTCAATTCTAAAGAGTGAAATATCCGCCTAAATTTTTAGTTTTCTTTTTAAAATAATCACATTTTCAAGGGGATGTTTTAACAATAAGGGGTAAAATCAGCAAGTAATTTTTTTTACAAAGAGATGGGTACTAGTTGTATTCACATACCAAAGTTAAACTCTGAGACTACCCCCCCCCCTTCTTTTTTTTTTCAAAAAATCAAAATTTGAAGTTTTGAGAAAATGGCACTTATCAAAGCTAAATCTCTTTGGTGGGGAATCAGATAAAAATCTGAAATTTCTGCCCATAAGAGTACTACATAATGGTATAATGGTATTATGTAGCATACATTTTGACATTGAGATTTTACTACAAGCCAGTGGCGTAGATAGCTTTTTGCGATGGGGGGGATATGACAGTTTTAAATGTCTGAAAGTTATATTTTTCATTATAAAAGTCATCTTTATTCTGGTGCAAAGTACAAAAATTGGACTCATGGGGGGGATTGATCCCCCTAATCCCCCCCCCCTATCTACGCCACTGCTACAAGCAGTGATATTGCATGCACAAAAATGCATTTTTAAATGATTATAGTCTTCATATTCAAATAGTATTATTAAAATATAAATAAATATATACATACCAACGAATAAAAACACGAAGAACTTCATTATTGCTTGTATTGTTTTTAATATTACACAAAGGTATTTGAGATAAGATAAAACCTGACTGTCTGATTAGAACTTGTGTCTATGGTTTTATACTAAAATAAAGTAAACAGAATAATTATCATCTATTGTACAATAATCGCATTTTAAACTGCACGGACACTTTAATTTCATAGACGCCTGTTGTTTATTTTTTTGCTGGGGTGTATGATATTTATACTTTTTAAATTGTTTCCTAAAGTGGGACGTCGGTTTAACCCCCCCCCCCTAAAAATGATTTTATTTACCAAAAATATGTATTGATAATAATTAAATTAAATATTAATTAAATATATATTTTTATGTGGTATAAATTTTTTTATTAAACAAATTTTATGTGCGCATGTATCGACGATTTAAGGCGGTAAACCACCCGAAAAATTGATCAAATTTCGAGATAGGTTATTAAAAAAACTATACTAGATATTAAAATTCGGTAAAAAGTTCTTGTTTATACAACATTTGAACAATGTTCTTCAATATTTATATTGGCTGTAAAAAACAAAATGGCGGCTTGGCAGTATTTTCCCTGAGACGTCTTTTTTTTAGTGCTTCGGGGGCGGTAGCGTTTTACCTGCAATTTTAAAGATATGAACATGAGACACAAAAATTTCAAAAATATATATGAATAGCTACAGAAGGACCTGAGCTTTTGTTTTTAAATCGATTTTTTACAAAATGGCGTCATTTTGAACAGAAAATATGAAAAAACTACTAAAAATTCAATAAATTCGAATAGTGAAGTTAGGTGAAATACCTTTTTACCTGAGTAGGATATGAAAATATTTTTTATATATTTTTTAATCAAAAATGGCGCCTGCAGGGGGCTTCAAGAAAAAAAATTGTCCACCCCCTCTTTAGCTCGGTAATTACTGGCTCAAAAAATCTTTAAAAACAAAATAATAAGGTTTTGATAAAACTAGTAACGACAAATACTAAAATCAACAATATCATTTCAAATTTTGAAAAAAAGAAGGAGGGGCGTCATGGAATTTTTTTATTTTCATATCTAGGCTTGCGGGGTGTCAAAATGTAGATCTGAATTAATAGAATATGATCCTATTTTTATATTTATTTTTAACTCAAAAATGCACCTGTAAATGGCTCTAATCAGTCCACGTAGAATATATCATACTTCGGAACCCTAATGGCATACTCTGGTGTATGTCTAGACAGATTTTTGTTTTGTTTTAAGTGCCCTCTTAAAGATTACTTTTGCACCTTCTTGCAGTTTTAACCGACTAAAAATGTTCGGGCATAATTGGATGTTTTTTTTTAGTTTGAAAGAGTATACTCCTGATGTGGTCCCATATAAATTTTATCAAAATCTGACCATGGACTTTGAAGATACGCTAATCAAAAAGGGGCAAAAAAAAAACTTAAAAACTCCTAAAACACTAAAAAATTTAATTTATATTTGATGTCAAAAAAAAATTACCCCCCCCCCCCCCTCCTACGACACCTCTTAATCAGAAAATTTAAAAAAAGGTTCAGAGGACATTGAACCGGTTACCGGAATAAAAAAACCGTACCGAAACGCGGCTTAAATTTTTTTGAACTCGAGTCAAATCGGTTCAGGCAATTGTGGCAGTTTGACTCCCTACTCCCTGTTTTAAATTCACGAATTAAAAACTAGCAAATATTTTATTTGCCTAATTTTTTAAGCCTCATTTAATTATTGCTGGTTTGGGTTAATAAATTGTTTCGTTTAGTTTAAATAAAAAGAGTTTTTTTTTATACCATTTTATACGAGACCCCTCCCTCGTCCCGCAAAATACAATTTTATGATTTTATAACAAAATAAATTAATGATTTTCTTAATTTAATAAAAATCTAGGGGGGTATGTGAGAAATTGCAGTGCTTTTATTTTGCTTGCTTTGTAATTTAAAAGATCTCTAAAAATTAAAAAAAATGTAAGCGTTTCCTTTTCAACAATCTTGTACACGCGTCTGAACTTTTATTATTTATTTCAAAAATCTTTTATACTTTGGAAGGACCATATTTTTTTCCTTCACATGTTTGGCACATATGAAATTGTCAAATTACATAAATGGTCAAACATTTTATTAAAAATAAATATTTAAACGGTGTAACCTTGCTATGACACATAATTTCAAATGGAAGAATTTTATACACGTTTATGTACTTATATAATTAACACGTCTATTGTTGACAATTTGACAACAATATTACAAAATTTTTACCTAAATTTAACAAGGGGAAAATTACCCAATTAAATGAAATATTACAATTTTTAACCAGGTTTTATTTAAATTGAGAATAAATAAATAAATAACTTTAAAATAAAAAATGTTTACCTTACCTACTGAAAGATTAGTTAAAAAAATATGCAGTTATATTTTGAAAAGATAAAAAATCTGTAAATGTACTCCCCCTCAAAAAATTTTTTTTGGGAGGTTAAATTGAAATATAATAGATTTTTAGAACTCTATTATAGGACTTCCAATTTTATTTTATAATATTATTTTTTACGTATACTGCTTAACCTCTCCGGTGGGGGGGGGGGTATGACTCATTGACTCCACCCCCCTTATATACGCGCCTGTGTGTATCTTCAATTTTTGTTTATAAGGAACTAAAACAATTTGATAAAAATGCAACATATTTTTATTAGTTAATTTTATAAAATAAAATCTAATTTAAAAAATTAACCACATTGATGGCACCATATATTATTATATTGTCACTAAAATAGTATAAATTTACAAAATTTAAAATCGATACAACAATTAAGCCTATTTCACACACATACGGTTTCATTCGGTTCGGTTCGTTTTCGGTTCGTTTTCGGTCGCTGCCGACAAGTGTGAAACGATGATTCAGTTTGTATTCGGTACCTAATAGAAACCGTACAGAACTGAATACTCCCTCCACACGGACAGATTTCATCAGGTTTCAATTCGTGTCCAGGGAACACAAAGCAATGAACGCGTTCACACATACTCGGTTTAGTTTCGGTTTTAACCTGATAACGAGTGTTACTTTTTTTTAAGTTTTTCGCGGATTTTCTAATAAAATGAGCGGTTTTCTAGATGTTGATGTGGATCGTCTTCATGCTCTTTAGCTTCGGGAAAATAGTGTAGAATGCTCCAAATTCCTGCTGTAAAGTGATGAGAGGGTGCTCGCAATGAATTCTAGTATTCCTCCTTCATTTTTTAATTTTTTTATAGAGAAACAACATGGCAACAACTTGCTTTCTCTCCATGATAACTACTGAGTTTACGGAAAAAAATAAAACCTAATATGAACCGTGTATGTGTGAAAGGGTTTGATTCGTTTTCGGTTGAAACCGAAAACGAACCGAACCGAATGGAACCGCGTATGTGTGAAACAAGGCTTAGAAGTGGATAAAAATTGAGTTGTAAGATTTGCTTACAATGTTAGAAAGTTACAGATCAAGCTAATAAAAACAATGACATATTTTATTAAATAATATAATATTTATTTTTTTGATATAATTTAAAAATATATATTTTCAGGGTATGTATCACACGCTCCACTATTGATTACTTCCCATTCTGAAATAATAAAAATACATTTAAATATTATTTTTTGTTGTATTTTTAACTCCTCGGTATTATAAAGATTTTCTTCTAGATTCAAACCAAACTAAACACTTTCTACAAGGTATCAAATCGCTATGAATTTGATCTAGATTTCAAAGCAATAGTAATAAATTTATAATAATGTATAAAGCTGTTATCCTATTTTTTATGATAGACTTCAGTTATTCCCAAGGGGTTAAGGTGGACCCCTTGGGAGTCTATGGAAGGTTAAAAAGGAGTTTAGTATTCCAAGGGTTTATTGGTTGATAAATGTGTTTGTTTTAAAATTTTGAATTGCAATGACCTTTTTTTGCTTTGTACTTGTACTTTTTCATCAAGATTGTAGTATATTTATGTTTTCTAGCTAGGATCTAAAAATGTAAGGGGGTCTATAAAGAAAATTATAGTGACCGACCGAAGGTTCGGTTTCGGTTTCGGTTTCGGCTAGTTTCGGCCTAAAATACGTGTTTCGGCCAAGTTTCGGTTTCGGCTATAAAATGGCCGAAACTTTCGGCTTTGCCGAAACTGTGAATCACGTCTTTTTTATGAATAATATGATATTTTTATACATGTTTGTTTTATTTTTTACATATTTTTTTTGTTTAAGAATTAAATCCATCTTCTGCGCGGTATTTTTTTCACAATATTTCCGGAAAATCGTCATATTTTCTGTGTATCGTACGGTTTTTCGTGAATATCACGGCTTTTACTTGATCAATATCGACCAAAATAAATAAATAGAATCACTTGTAAGAAACCCCTCTATTGAAATGTGTGGGGAGGGGCGTGGAAAAATATAACTTTTAATATCTAATCGAAAAAAAATACAAACAGATTGTTGTTTCTCTCAATTACTTTGCACCAAATAAGAATTTTTTTTGATGAAAATTAGAGATAATGTACTTCTAATGATCGTTAATAAACCTATCAATATTGATTTTAAAATATAAAAAAATAACGCCAAAACTTAAAAAAATTGTTTGATATATTTGTCTAACTAATTTGTTTATCTCAAATTGTAGGGTTTTTAATGCTCCTTCAAATGTTTATAAACGTACATTTTAATCTATCACCCCCCCTATTTTTTTATCTATATCAATTAAATCAAAAAATGCTTCAAATAAAAGTTGTTTGGTTTTGATGAGAACCCGAAATGGCGTTATTAATATTTGATTTTTTGGACGTCTTCATGGTCAAATAGGCCCAACATTTTTTTTTCAAATGGAAACCTATACTTTTATTACGGTATCTTGTTGTTTGGAAAAAACAAGCAGCTTTTATTTTAAGAAAATTTTTATATGACTTCATTTTTTAAAATATTTAACAAAATAATTTTAGATATTCACTAATTTTTTACTCGAAACCCATTAACTTTACAGGAAAATTGTGTAAAACAAAAAATTATTTTAATCTGATGTAACTAGAAAAATGATAATATTAAAAAAAAAAATTTTTTGCATTAATATTTTGAAGAGCAAAAGTTACAAAAAAAATCTAATATAATTTTCCTAATAATTTCAGATTAAAATAAAATGAAAGAAAAAAGTTATTTACGTTTTTCTGATATTTTTCGGATTGTTGCCGTAAATAATTTTTCCCCGATTAACGTTCGTTATTGTTCAAAACAAATTACAAAATTTTAAATCTAGTTGAAAGAGGAGTGTTTGAAACAAATTCAAATATATATTAGTAAGCCCCCCCCCCCCCCAAAATGAAGAATTTTACTAATTTCACCCGCAAAAATTAATTATGCCGTGCGGAAGACGGATTTATCCATAATCTTAGATAAGGATTTTTTTAAACCAAAAACTCGCTGTAAGTAGAGATTTTTCTATGACCGCACTATAAGTAAACTTGTTTCAAAAAAATTTTGTAAAAAGTTTCGGTTTCGGTTTCGGTTTCGGCCGAAACTGAGATGAAAACCGAAATTCGGTTTCGGTTTCGGTTTCGGCCCAAAAATTGGTTTCGGTCGGTCACTAGAAAATTATTCTTTTAAAATGGGTCGATGTAGGAAAAAGTTGGGAACTCCTGATATACACCAATCACCACTGCTTTTAGATCGCTGATTTCAACTTTGTTAATAAATACTGTACTTACATCCAAATTTTGAGGCTTTCGCGGTGATCTCTATATAGGTCATGGCTTCTGGGTGTAAGCCAATTTAGTTTTGGTATCATCGCACATTGCAGTGAACATCTTTTTAGATCTTATTTTTCCAGAAAATGTCCACTGCAATATGTGACCATACGTTGGCCGATAACACGACTAAACTGATGCGGTTTACACCCAGAAACCAAGATCCAAATACTTTACACAGGATGACCAGTTTCTGGAAAACCGGGAAAAGTCAGGGAATTTTGCTATACAGGGAAATATCAGGGAATTTTTTATAAAAATGCAAAATCACACAAATTCTCGCAAATATTTAAAGAGTGACCTTTTTTAGGTTTTTTATCTTAATATTAAATAAAAAACAGGGAAAAACGGTAAAAATTCTCCTGGAAAACCGGGAAAAGTCAGGGAAATTTGTTCCAGAGAAATACTGGTCACCCTGTTTACATCTTTACAATTAATAGCCTGTTGACAACGTCAGTGGCTCGCTAGGGAGGTGATAACAGGGGCGGAAATCGAGTGTCACCCTCTCCTCCCTCCAAAAAAAGTCATGTTTTATTTTTGCACATTAGGCAAGTGTCATTCCCTGTAAATTTCCAACGACAGAAAAAATATCATTTTTTTAATAAATTGGGTAATTTTTACCCCTTATTGATTTTCAATGACAAAAAATGGCTCAATTTTTATACACAGTTAACCCCCTGGATGCTCTAAATCTAAATAACCAAAAAAAAAGTAAATTTTTTAACATGTGAGAGGGGTGTCACCCGTGATACCCCCCTCCCCTCACTGGCGACGCCACTGGACACCGTTTGGTTTGATTTTGGTTTAGCTTTACACCAAATTCTTAATAATAAATAAATTAATATAATTTATAAATTATTTTAACCTGATTCTGGGGATATGCATTGATGGAATTTTAGTTTACATTGATTTTTGAACTCTTTTATATGGCCCACGTTATTTATAGCACATATTGGTTTCCAGCCAGGACAGTGTTTTAGATATCGACAATAGTTTCGATGTTTTCTAGAATGGACCATCATTAACAATACAATGACTAAAATAAAAATATTAAAATAAAAAACATTAAAATTAAACCTAATATTATTATTCATATGTATAGGTGTCCCTAAAGTCATATACAGGGATTTATATATTTGTTTTATTATGCTGTAGGTACAACAGCAGATACTGAAAATTTTGGACTATTATTTTTCTCTATGATCCAGGACTTACGGGACACATTTTTATGTACACACAGAAAATAATAAATTGAAATTTTAAAATTGAATAAACATTTTGTTCATTTAAAATCCCCACAATTTAAATGATAAATAAAAATATATTATTATTATTATTACTTACCAATTAATAAATATAAATTAAATTTCATTTTCATAGATTTATTATAGTATAATAATTCTTCAAATTTGAGTTTTGAATTTAATATGTATATTAAATCTGTCGTAATCTTTTTATATACCTATTTATTTATTTGATATGATATAAAATTCAATTAAAAATTGTTTTTTATTTAGTTTTAGTTACCTACTTATTTAATTAATATTTATTTTATTGTTTTAGATTATTTACTTATTTACTTTTTTAAAGAAAACATACATTTAAATTTAATTGGTTAAGCTTTAGCTATATGTTAAATAAAATAATAGTATATTGCTATACGTTTTTTTACGAAGCAATATAAAATTAGATATACAGAGTGATTCAGCACTGTCATGCCAAACTTGAACAGTAGATTGAGAAAAATATTTTAAGCAAAAAACTTCCAATAAACATGTGTCCGGAAATTATTCCTTAGGGAACTACAGGCCTCCAAATATTTTACCAAAAATGAGTTTTAATTTAATATCTAGAGAACCCTTTGCGATAGAATTATGAAATTTAGTATTTGGTTTAGTAACAATATGTGTTATCAATTTCTAATATTAACCAATTATATTTTAGACCAGGACTGTATGGGGCCGGTGGGCCCATCAATTTTTATCTAGTATTTGTTTGTTCCTTAATTTTTTTCCTGAGTTGGTACTTTATAAGATTATATGACACAAAATACATATAAACATACTTTGCTTGTATCATTTATCATAGGATAAACCGTTTTCGAGAAATATCGATGTAAAAGAAAGCATGCAAAATTTAACATAATACGGATGCTTGAAATTACAAATAATAAATTTATATTCTTATTCCATGATAAAAAATAAGACAAAAGTTAACTAACAAATACCTCCGAAAATGCATCCATATCAACAAATAGCCATTTTTAGTTTGTTTTTTACTTTCTTATACCAATGTATATGAAATATACATATAGTATAAGTAAGTATTGTATTTAGTCATGTTAACAAAGTACATGTAACAGTAATAGAACTGACTATAGATCCTACAGGATTCATATTAGGAGGTTTATTTTTATAAACTTTATTCTTACCTTTAGTCATTAAAAAGAATATAAATTTATTTTTTGTGATTTCAAGCATCCGTATTCAGTTAAATTCTGCATGCTTTCTTTTCCATCGATATTTCTCGAAAACGGTTCATCCTATGATAAACAAGCAAAGTATGTTTTTGTGTATTTTGTGTCATATAATCTTATAAAAGTACCAACTCAGGAAAAAATTAAGGGACAAATAATTACTAGATAAAAATCGATGGGCCCACTGGCCCCATACAGCCCTGGTCTAAAATATAATTGGTTAATATTAGAAATCAATAACACTTATTATTACTAAACCAAATACTAAATTTCATAATTCTATCACAACGGGTTCTCTAGATATTAAATTAAAATTAATTTTTCGTAAAATCTTTGGAGGCCTGTATTTCCCTAAGGAAAAATTTCCGAACACATGTTTATTGGAAGTTTTTTGCTTAAAATATTTTTCTCAATCTACTGTTCAAGTTTGGCACGACAGTGCTGAATCATCCTGTATACCGCAATTTATCTAATTTGTAAAAGAAAACATCAATTATCAGAGTTGGTTATTGCATATTTTAACGAGTTTTTTAATCTACTTTAAACGATATGTTACTTGTTGTACTTATGTCCGGTATTATAAAGGACCTAGCTAATTTGCAAGCTTGCTAGCACTCTCAAATAAGGTGTTAAACTTTTATGACAGTTCACTTTGAAATATTAACAGATATTTGCATGCACAGCAAGTTAGTTTTTACCATTTTTATTCAAGATTAGTAAATACACTTTAGTAAATATACTTTACATAAGTACCTTTTTTTTCCTTACTATGCATGAACTTAGCTGTTAAAAACTATAAAAAAACTGTCATATAAGTTTGATACCCCATATGAGAGTGCTTGCAAGCTAGCAAATTTTGCTAGGTCCTTTATAATACCGGACATTATTATAACTAAATAATAGTGATATTTATTTAGTAATTTGTTACAACAATGAAAAACAAAAAATGTTAATTTTGTGCCCCATACGAAGCACTAAAGTTAGGGCTTGTAACTTGAAAACGAAATGTGCTATACAAATTCTAAAACCACCAATCAATTTTACATAAAAAGTGCTTTAAGAAACTACAAACAAAAAGTATCTTATCTACTTTGACAAAAAAGTTATAGCCATTTGAAGAAATTCAGAATTTTTAGTTTTTTTTTTTTGATGTAGGTACCCACTGCCTATATAAAAGTTTTTTTTATTTTGATGTAGTTGATAATATTGACAACCCCATGCTAGAAAATGTATCCGGGACACCTAGTATATTTTTGGAAAGTGGAAAAAAATATATAATAAACTTATTTATTTCAAAATAATTACAAAAATATTAATTAATAAACAGTAATCCCTCTATTTACGTGGTTGATTGGTTCCATGAAAACAGCGCGTAAATGGAGCAATGGAAATTGCTCCATACGTTTTTTTTTTTTAAATCTTTTTACCCTTTTTCCAAACTTAGTAAATGGAGGAATTATTGTCATAACAATATAATCATATATTACTATTAATTTGGGGGTTAGGCGGCATAGATTGAATAATAATCGGGAAATCCGCGATTACAAAAATTTTCGCAGAGGAAAAAAGTGGTAGACTAGGCATAATTAAGCTACACATAAAGTTATATAGGGATACTATTCAATGACGTCATAAACCGCCTGGCTCCCAGACTATATTTTACTAACAATCCATTTTATAAATTCAATAAATTATTTTTTATTTGAATTAATTGTATTTAGGAAATATTATTATATCATCATTATTATATTTATGAGATTTTGAAGTTTCCTCTCTATTCGGCCTATCTGATTCTGGTTTATCACATTTTCCCTCTTTTAAAAATGTCCATTCTGAAATAAAAATGAATTTAATATAATATTTAAACAACAATAGTTGTCCGAACTCAAGGGACAAAATAACCTAAATAAAAGAAAATATATTTGCAAAAACAATTACATTCATCTCGCGATTTAACGACCTTCAATTTAACAACCGCTTGATTTAGCGACGGACCAAACGCGCGTTTTAGCGACCTTCCCCTACCTTCACCATAATAATACCGTGATTGCTATATTTCTACACGAAAATTAAATTCACCAATTAACGTAAACTTAACGTGGGGGTTCCTCTCGACGTCGTTAAATCAAGCAGTTGAATTACCAATAACGTCGTTTAATCGAGCAATGAGTGTACAACGTTGTTTATGAAAATAGTCGAATAGTTATGAACATAAAAATATTATTGAAACGTATTTTTCTAGCAATTCGATTCGTATATAGTTTGTGTAAATATTGGTTTAGAAATATACGAATGCTTATTTAGAAAATTCATTTTCTTTTAAACTAATATTGGTAGTCAATAATTTCAAAATATTGATATTTGTTATTATTTAAATTTCGATACGTTTCGTAGAAATGTAAATAGAGAAATTTAAAAATAACTTATTGTTAGTGCTTGTCTAGGTCCTAGGTAATAATATTTATTAAAATTGTAATAATTATATTAATAATAAATAATTATGTTAAAAAAGATGGACAAATTTTTATCAAATATTAAAATGGTCTAACTCAGGGATTTCTAATGGGATCCAGGTGGATCCCTTAGGGCAGTGGTTTCCAAACTTTATGTAACTACGCCTCCCTTTAAAAAAATGTAATCTCTGCCCCCCCCCCCCTTTTTCATAAAATTATACAGACATATTTTAAAAAGGTATAAAATGTATTTTTTTTTGCATATAAAATTTATTTTTAATGCGATGAATATGCTTGTTTATTAGCACAAACAATCTACATAGGTCTTATTAAGGGAAGTGATTTCACTCAGAATTTTTTTATGATAATTCTATCAGTTTTGCTTTTTCAATAAAAGTTGTTAGTCAAAAACTACACAGTAATGTCCCTTTCAGAAACAGATAGTATGTATATTGTATATTGTATATGTATACAAAAATAAAAGTTTATAATTATATATTTTCTATTTATACACCTTAATGTGATGTTATGAAAATTATATTTATGTTAAACTTTTCGCGCCTCCCTTTTCACTAGTCCGCGCCTCCCAGTTTGGAAATCACTGCCTTAGGGGTTTATGAAAGTTTAAAAAGGGTCTATAGTATTCCAGTCTATTTAGGGTCTGGCTTAATATTTGGAATTGCAATACTTAACATTTTTTTTTCTTTGTTTTCTACTTTTACTTTTTCAACAAGATTGTAGTATACTTATATTTTCTAGAATCTAGAAATGTAAAGGTGCTTATAAAGAAAATCATTTTTTAAAAGGGGTATATGTAGGAAAAAGGTTAGGAACTCCTGGTCTAATTTAAAATCAGGGACACATATCACTGAATTTTCGGTTCGTTTACGGTTTATGGTTCATCGTTTTTCAGTCCGGTTATTATGTGTTAAATAATTTTTTGTAATAAAATAAAATTGTAATAGTAAATATCTATTGAATACAGTGATACACCCAAAAAAAATTCGGAGAGAGGGGCTTACATTTTTTGTAATTAAATATAACTTACATTTATTACCTATTATATTTCTTAAATTAAATAATGTTTATTGATGAATTCGGAAGAGGGAGGGGGAGGGGTGTATGATACCTACCCTCCCCTCATGGATGCGTCACTGTTAATAGCTACATTTCAAACTCCTATATGAATTAGCCATAATTTAATATACGAGGTTAGTTCTTAATTAACTACAACATAATATTTATTAGAATTTAAATTTAATTTTAAAAGTTTATAATTTCGAGTTGATATTGTCTCGATCTCGTCTCGTCTAAATTTAAACCAATCTCGTCCCAGCGTTTACACAACTTTTCTCTGTAACGTATGTAAAGTATGTACACTCACCGCTTGATAAACCGACGAAGTTGGTAATTGAACCGCTTGATAAACCGACGTCGAGAGGGGCCCCCACCACCGTGCCAACCTCAACGTTGATTGGCGAATTTAAATTACACGGAGAGATAGCAATCACGGTAGTATTATGGAGGGGATTGGAGAAAGTCGGCATATCGCGCGTTTGGTCCGTCGGTCATCCAAGCTGCCGGTTAATCAAAGGTCGGTTTATCAAGCGCTGAGTGTATTAACAATAAGTGGACTCTCACACCGGAGCAATATAGCAATATAGCAAATAGCAACTTATAACTAGCGATATTATTGCTATCGGTCAATATACATTGAATAGGACATATTGTCTCACACCAAAGCAATATTGCTAGTTGCTGTGTTACTATATTGCTATATTGCTCCGGTGTGAGAGCCCACTAAGAATTATTTTTATTTACCTTCATTTCTGTTATGACATTTGTAAGATGCGAAATAACAATCATTTGAAAATTGTCTTTGATTATTATAAGAATCCACAGCACATAATGGGGCGTATAAAAGTGGACAAGCAGCAGGACAAGGAATAGGGGTAATCATTTGTTCTTTGTATTGACCCTTCACAGATAATATCGTCAAAGATACACCTAAAATGTTAAAAACCATAAATTAGTAAAATAAAAATAATACTTAAAAAAATGTTTTCAATAGAATAAATTCAAATAATCGACCCAGCTTACACCCAGAAACCAATATAGTATTTGATTAAGTTTTGGTCAAGAAACCTAGATTTTTTACCCCTTCCCCCCTCTTGTGGGGGCCATGATGTTGATGTTTCCAAACATTAGGCGTATTTATTTACATTGTAGATCTGCAAAGATCTATACTCAGATCTTGATAGATCTGCATTTTGAGACATCATATTTTTCACTGGTTTTTGATCTGTGGAGACTTGCAAAGATCTACAATGCTGTACAAAGATCTAAAACGATCTACAAAGATTTCTTAAGCTCATTGTAACGTTGAAAAAATGTAAAAAGCTTGTAATTAATGAATTTTCAATGTTATAACCTCTACCACGATCTACAGTAGATCCTTTTAGATCTTTGCAAGTCTACACAGATCAAAAAATAGTGAAAATATGATGTTGTCTCACAATGCAGATCTGTCGAGATCTGAGTAGATCTCTGCAGATCTACAATACTTATTTAATTCAGAAAAATTATGAAAATTGAAAAACAGAAATTATCAGATTTACTTATGTTTTATTTTTTGTTTTGAAACTTAATGCAAAATTTTTATAAAGTTTTTAAAACCAAAAATAAATTGATATCCAAGTATGTATATTTCTTAGATAAAAATATGTCAATACAGAAAAATAAATATTTGAAAAATCCACGTTATTCAAATAATATAATTGTTTATTTTCAATTAAATCAAACAAAATTCTATTTACTTTGTATTATTTTTAATCTATGTACTCACCAATAATAATAATGAATTTCATTTTGTTCATCTTTCCTTCACTATGTTGTTAATTATAAAGTAAATGTTAGTATAATAATTAATTTATCTCTGAATTTTAATCAAAATAAACGTTTTTTATGAAATGAACTCTAGAGTTCATTTTAATAAGCACATATTTATGCTGATATTTTTAACAAAAATAATAGTTTTGTTTTAAAAAAAAAAGATGTACTATTGATGTATTAAAAATACCTTTTCAACTACGTTGTAAGGTTAAGAAAAAAAAGTAAACTACCTTGAACAATATTTAAATATTAATAGAGATGCATACATGATTTCTGAGACCAGGACCGGTCTTAGGTATGTGTAGAAAGTGCATTGGCCAAGAATTTTTTTTATAAAAAAAAATTTGGCATTTAAAATTTTTGTATATCAGCTCTATAAATTATAGAACATGAAATGTATATAACTGATGTTGTCCCCATTGATTAATAATATATATTCATGCCCGGATTTAGAAATTTACCGCCCCTAGGCAGTTTTGAAAATTGCCGCCCTCTCCGTGTGGTAGAAGTATTTCGAAAATTTTTGATTGAATAAAAATAAAAAAGTTAAGGTAGTTGGTCCATCATAATGTGATCACATTAGGCCATGATTACATATTTTTAATTTAGAGAAATGATCATGGCAACGCTGTACATTATCTACTATTAACTACTTGTCAAATGATTATATTTTATCATCTAAACTACCACAGAATATATTAATAATTAATGAAATCCATTATAATTCCCTTGAATCCACTTATCATATTTTGAAAAAAAAAAATTTCATTATTTCGTGTATTTTTTACTATAATCAAATGAATACGTTGTTGCCACATTGTCAACAATACTTTAATTTATGTGATGGTTTAGTAGTTAAATCTGGTTAAATCTTAATAACGGGATGGTCAATAATTCCAATTTTTTGTATACTGTTTTCTTTCATATAAATATACAACGTGTCAGTTTTTTATGAAAATCTGACGCTACGTTCAAATTTTATCTAATAAAACGTTACGTTAGTGTACGGTTAGTCCATATAAGCTGTGTTAAAAATATAAACTTTGAGATCGTTTTTCATGATTTTGAGATGGTCAATTTTAATAAAAATGGGCTATTTTTCAGATATTAATCTAGGGAATATTCCTGTGCAATTTAAACAAAATCTGACGAAAACATGTTTACGGACCAACTACCTTAAGGTTTTTGATATCGATGCCCTTTTTCCAAACTTTCCGCCAAAATTTGCCGCCCTTTAATTTTTGCTGCTGTAGGCACGTGCCTACACTGCCTGCATGGCAAATCCGGGCCTGTATATATTGTTTATTTATGAAATAATTGTAAGTAGAAAAATAAAAATTAAAAAAAATATAAATATACAATGTTTATTCTATTTTGACTGTTAAATTATTTTTTGTACCTATGAATATTGCATATCTTAATAGAAATAGAGGTCTTTAGTGACTGACTCATCAACGCCCAGCTCAAACTCCTGGAAACGTAAAATACATAAAATAAAAAATACATATACAGGGTGGGGCATTTAAAGTGTTACAGATTTTTATATCAGAGCCACCGCATATTTGAAAAAAATGTTCAAGTCAAAAAATGTATGGTTGTGAGGGGGTAATCGAATAGTAATATTTATTTATTATTTTAGTGTGGCCTTCAAGGATATTTGAAGGTCAACATCATTTTTTTAAATAGGAACCTATAGTTTTTATTTAATAATCTTATTCTACGTGAACAAACACGAATATTTCATTAAAAAAATTTTTTGGGCAACCTAAGATTTCCAAGATATCTAACAAAATAAATTCGAGATTTTGGACTTTCAAGAATTTTTTACTCAGAATCCATAAATTTTAGAAAAAAAGTAAAAATAAAAAAACTGTTTATTTTGGTCTAATAAATCTTGGAAAATTGTTTTAAAAATATTAAAGCTGTTTCTATTTATTTTATTTCAGCAAAAAAAAAAAAAAAAAACGAAATGTTAAAAAATTCTAGAAAAATTCTTCGAGTTTTATTAGAACGAAATTAATATTTTTTTTTATTTATACTTTTTTTCTAAAGTGTATGGATTCTGAGTAAAAAATTCTTGAAAGTCCAAAATCTCGAATTTATTTTGTTAGATATCTTGAAAATCTTAGGTTTCATAAAAAAAATTTTCAATGAAATATTCGTGTTTGTTCACGTAGAATAAGATTATTAAATAAAAACTATAGGTTCCTATTTAAAAAAATGATGTTGACCTTCATATATCCTTGAAGGCCACACTAAAATAATAAATAAATATTACTATTCGATTACCCCCTCACAACCATACATTTTTTGACTTGAACATTTTTTCAAATATGCGGTGGCTCTGAGATAAAAATCTGTAACACTTTAAATGCCCCACCCTGTATGTATTGTGATCAGGGCCGGATTTACAAATTCGCCGCCCCTAGGCAGTTGCGAAAATTGCTGCCCTTTTCATTCAATAAAAATAAAAAAAGTGAATATTTTGTATATGAATGACCTTTTTTTTTCGTTGTCAAGTAAAATTTTGATTTTTCTTGATCACATTTTTACCAAAATTTTTTTTCACGCTCAAATCTGCCGCCCCTAAATTTTTGCCGCTATAGGCACGTGCCTACACAGCCTACACTGCCTGCATGGTTAATCCGGGCCTGATTGTTCAACCTTAAGAAGCTTAAAAAATGATAGCAGACCAATAGTACAAATAGTATTAGATCTTATGAATCAAATTGTTCATAAAAACGAATAGTTTTGTTATAAATAAATTAGTTGAAGAGAAATTAATAATTTACGAAAGTAGAAATCTGTAATTAATACGTATTATAATTACCTACATATTTTGGTTCTGATCAATGATTTGTTCCATATGACGCTTCTAGATGGCACTTATGTTATAAAATTGTTTCAAGGTCGCCATATTAGCAGTGAATGATAAATACGATGAACGATTTTGTATGTTTATTAAAATAATATCATATATTTTTAAATATAGTGTTAGTGTTTAGTGCGTAAAATAGTTTTTATATTAATATTCCTTGAAATTAATTTAAAAGTAAGTGTTTATTGATGGTGTTATTGTATTCTTTGTGTGTATATATGTTTATCGATTTCATGACAACCTGTTGGTTTTGAGGTTATGTTTCAATGTTTTATTTATATTTTTTAGTCAATATGTTGTTTTGAATATATGTATGAAATCAGTTTATAACTATTCAAGTGATACTCAAAAAATCTAAATAGATGTTTATATTTTTGTTGTAACTTTTTCACAAAAGTTTACATGACATAAGATTTCTAGTTTTAAATGTATAAAAAAATCTTCATGGGAGGTTTATAAAAAATGTAATGTGTACTTCTATATTGTTTCAGATTTTGTGCCATTTAATTGTCTTCATAAATTGGTGAGTTTAGTTCATATTTCCTATTTGAATTGTTTTAATATTTATATTATATGAAATAATATGCATACCAATAATTTTACTAAATATCTATCTTTCAGTTTTAATTTTCATAGTATAGCTAGCAAATTGAGTGATAATATCATAAAAATGTATTGTGTGTTTTAAAAAACAGTGATGTGTCTTTATAAGTGTAATTTAGTTATGAAATTTGTGCACCGTTATGGACCTGGGGATGAAAAAATGACAGCAATTTAAATAAGGTAAGATTTTATATTTCTTTTATTACTAACATTAATTGTAGATGATAAATACATTCCCAATTTGATATTTTATTAAACGAAAATGCATCGTATATATTCATTATTCATGAATATTAAATAAATTTTTTATGTCGATAAAAGATAAGTGTATGCAACCACATATACACATGAGTTATACTGTTGCATATATACAAAGATTTTCAACGTGTATGAAATATGTTGTACTCAACTTCTATAATTATATTCTGAATACATTTCAATTTATAATACAGGATGTTGGCAAGATTTTGAAATCTAAATTAAGCCACTATGGTATCTTATTTCTTTACCTTTCAATGCATTTTGTTAAATATTTCTAGGTGCACTTGTTTTTGTTAATGTTTTCTTTTATTTAAAACTTTTGATGCTATCTATAATTAAACAGTTTATTTAAATTTAAGCGAACCAAGATGTTACGCCGTCATTGACTGTAATTACGTTTGTTTTACAATATACTTTTGTATCATTTAAATATATCATATAATGAGAAAAATATTTCTACGTTAATTTGTTGGTTAAATTTTTATAAAAATATATAAATAATATATAAAATATATAAAATAATATAGCTATGAATGTACTTGAGTACAAGTAAGTAATAAGTACCTACTTAAGTTCCTTTTTGAATAGTTGTACTTAATTTCTTTTCAAATAAATGTAAATGTACTTAATAATAATATACTTAATTACATGATAATATAAGTTTTATAACTTAACCTTTTCAGCCCTGAATTTTTAATATTGAAAATAAATTTTATATTATACAAATACTTTTTTGTTAGTACAAAAAATACATATTAAACAGTGTGACCAGTTTCTGAAAACCGGGAAAAGTCAGGGAATTTCGCTATACAGAGAAATGTCAGGTAAAAGTCAGAGAATTTGGTTAGAAGTCAGGGAAATTTTATAAAAATGCAAAAACCACCCAAATATTTAAACAGTTGGCCTTTTTTAGGTTTTTTTATCTAAATTTGAAATAAAAGTCAGGGAAAAACGTAAACATTCTCCTGGAAAACCGGGAAAAGTCAGGAATATTTGTTCCAGAGAAATATTGGCTACCCTGTTAAAAATTGAAATATCTAATTTTCGGCGATTTTTACGATGTTACTTTCATTATTCATTTTTGAAAATTTTGTGTGGTAGTATGAAGTGAAACAATTATTTTCGACTTATGTTCGGTATCATAAAGAATCTAGCAAATTTGCTAACTAGTTAGCAAGCACTCTCAAATGAGGTATCAAAATTATATGACAGTTCTCTTGGAGTTTCATGAAGACTTTGACAAGTTTCGCGCACGCGTTGTATGTAAACACCAACAATATTAAAACAGTGGTGATATGAATATTATGTTGTGCGGTCAGAGTCGCCAACTGTGTTACAATATGTTGCAGTATCACTGCCCTAAATTCCATAACAAATTCATAGATAATATCACAAAACTAATACCTCATTTGAGAGTGTTTGCTAGCTAGCAAATTTTGCTAAGCTAAGTTTTAACTTTCAACTAATTTTTAATATACAGGGTGGTTCGGTTTGGGATACAGATATTTTAGGAGCTGATTCCCTGACTCATTGTGAGTAAGAAATTGTGCGGGAAGAGGGGGGGGGGGGGGTTATTTTCAATACCCTCTGAACTACAGGGTGTTTAAAAAATTCCTTCCGAGTAGTTCTTACATAAAATAAAAAATTTCAAAAAAAGAAGATATTTTTCGACTTTGATGAGCTATAACTCGGAACTAAAAACACGGATAGCAATAACCGTAATACTGAAAAATATGTTAGTTAATTACCTATGAAACTGTCTCATTTTGATTGCTCTAGATACGTTATTTTAGATGTTATGAAATAATCTTTGTTGTAAGAACTACACTGAAGGAATTTTTTAAACATCCTGTAGCTCAGAGGGTATTGAAAATAGACCCCCCCCCTTCCCGCACAATTTCTTACTCACAATGTGTCAGGGAATCAGCTCCAAAATATGTGCACCCCAAACCGGACCATCCTGTATATATTCGAGTTCTGATTTTTGCCTACAAAGTTATTTGAGATTAGAACAAAATTTTAATTAAAAAGTGTTGAAGTTTTTTTTTAAAAGTACCTAAAGTACCTTAACAGTTCTGACCCCTGGTGGTTCATATTTTAATAACATTTTATATAATAAAAAATCGATTTTAAAAACTTTTCGCGTACTACAGATTAGGAAACGCTGGTCTAATAGGTACCTTAAAATAAACATATGTGTTAAAAATTGGGAACTTTCATTTTTTACACTATGAAGAATTCTTTCTGAAAGAACCCTCTATTCAAATATTCGAATAATATCGTCATTTTTCAAAATGTTATTTTTAGTGCTGCTGGCATGTTTTATTCAATTAAAACAATATTCATTTGTATATAGAGTAGACATAATAAACTAAAGTTGACGTCATTTCGTAAATAGTTTGTGTCAACTATACTTAACTATAAACTTTTATTGACTTGCTTGAAATATGCTTCATCGTAATATGCAGTCATATACTCATATCTCGTTTTACGTCGTTCAGATGCAGATACGACTAACCCCTCATACTTAATTAACTATTCATGGATTTAAAAAATACGAGGGAAATTAAAGTGGGGGTCCAGGGATCCTCCTTCGTAAAAAAACATTTTAAAAGAGTAATTGAAATAGACTTTATTTTTATTTCAATTACTATTAAAAAAAAATTTTTTTTTCGAAGAAAAATCCCTGGACCTCTATTTTAGTGCCCCTTGTATTTTGAATTCATGATGTTTAATGCGTTATTTTGTATTTTTAATCTAGAAAAAGGGCTGTGTATACGTATAGACATTTTAATAACACGATGCACAAAAAGGACAATAGTTTTTATCAGGGTTGCGGAGTCGGTACAACTCTCCAACTTCGACTCCGACTCTTTACTGTATAAAAAATTGTTTGAAAAAAATTCCGTTTTTGTGCAAAATTTTTTTGAGTGAATTCCGGTGATTCTGGTTTCGGCCAGAATTGAAAATTTCAAATCATTGAAGTGTGTAAAGAAGTAAAAACCATTATTTAATTAAAGGAGTCGGAGTCAGTACCTTTTTATCGACTCCGACTCCACCCAAAATTACTAAAATTCCGACTCCGACTCCACAGTCCTGGTTTTTATTATTGTTAAAAATGACTGTCGATTAACAAAAAAAAGGTACGCAAGTTACGCCCCCATCTATAGCACTTGATCATAAGTATGACTCTAATAACATAAAGAACAAAAATGCATATAATATTATGTCTTCCTGTTAGAAATTTTATCAAACACCGATTAAGAACTACTGCTTTAATGTATAAAGCGACGAAAAAAAATAATGTATCAATAAGCAAAGTTCGTTATTAATTATTTTATAACATTTAACGTGTTATGTTTTTTTCTGGTGACTAATGAATAATGTAAGCAATGTTATTGTGTACTTTGTAAATTTTACTGAATGTAGTTTCGTAAAAATTTTTTGTACGCTATCTCTAATATAAGTAAAGTAAATAATAGTGAAGAACAAAAAAATAGTACTTACAATATAAACATAGGCAGAGCGATTAGATAAAAAAATTCTATATTCATATATACAGGTGTTTTAAATAAATGTTAACCCTTTATTTACGAAGAGAAAAAACTTCTTTACATTTGACATTGATCTGCCTGTAAAGGTGGCTACAGACGTAACTGCATGCTTGACAAGCACGCTTGATCAATCCGTTTGTACAAGCATATTGTAGCGTGTGTATGATAATTTTGCGCAAGCATTATGATTGTACAATCCGCTTGAAGATTGATTGAATTTTAATCATACAGTTTGTACAATCCGCGATTGCACAAGCTGTCTCAACGTGTGTACCAAGAACGTGTAGGTTTGTACAAGCAAACGTTAGTTGTGTGTCAGCTGTACATGTGATAACAAACTGCCGCTTGTACAAGCATGCTTGTGCCGTGTGGTGGTGCAGGGAAATTGTGCGTGCTTGTACAAACGGATTGATCAAGCGTGCTTGTCAAGCATGCAGTTACGTCTGTAGCCACCTTAAGGCAAGCATTACGATTTTTATTTCTCTCTCTCAAGAGTTGACACCATAGAAAAATAATAGAGAGATTTCGATGAAACTTTGAAAATAATAAGACGTTCATATAAAAAAAATCTTTGCAAAATTTCAAGGCCATTAGGAGAATAGTTTAAGAGATATTAAATAAATAAATTAACATGCATTCTTATGAGAACTGCATAATTTTGATACATGACTTTTCAAAGTGATGTGACAGAGAGAATTTGATAAAAATTAGAGCATACATTCTTTATTAATTTACAAAGATATCTGTAAATTTTCAGAATGATTAGAAACCGCGTTTTTTAATTAAAATATGATGTGTGTGAAAAAAAGGTGACAAACGCATCTATGTGATTTCGCATGCTCCAGAGAGAGAGACACATCTTGCATTCACTCTATACTTATCCACAAGCGCTTACCCGCACCGTGCCCCGCAAAGCCAACTCAGCAACCTATAGTGTCAACTTTCTTAAGTACATATTTAAAATTTTAGAGAAATGACAAAAAATATTATTTAATAAAAATGTGACATTGTGCTTACATTTTATTGTAAGAAGGGGTGTTTGGGCGAAGTGAGGGGGGGGGGGTGATTTAGCGTTAAATATAGTTGACAGTTTGGGTAATAAATGTAAATGTGCCAAATGTAAATTTTAATAACACAGAGGCAACAGTTTAGAGCTGGGTTTTATATAGGTTACAGTAGAAACCTGTGCCAGTCTCTGTAGGGTAGGATTTATATTATTGTAATAAATCACGGAATGGATAATTTATAGTGTTTTTATTTATGTGAGGTGGATGCGCATTTGTGTATCAGTCGTATGCTATTTTTGGGTTTAGTGTTAGGTTGAATGTCCTACTGATATAACTAAATCCAAGAAATTTTCATATATATTTTTTTATTAATAAATATATTATAGATTTAAAAAATATAAAATATGTATTTTTCATATAGGTATTGAATAATATTTAAAAAAATAAAATTTGATAAGTGCGTGTAGAACTCGCGCTCTGAGAGTTACGTACCGCTATATAAAACTTATTTACAATCCCAGTTTTGCATTGTTTATCTACAAAATTATAAAAATATTAAAAATAAACATTGAAAAGAAATGAATCCATAAGATATTTTACAGAATTACAGAAGAACAATATATTTAATTCAATAATGTCACTGTTTGCAATTAAAAATTAAAATTCAGAGGCATGTGCTTCTTACATGGTAAATACAATTTTTTATGTTGTTTATTGTTGATAATTCCACATAGAATTAGAATACGGAATTTTTTAGTCACTTGCTATGAGATCTGCCTTCGTACCAAATTTGAAGATTCTAGGTCAACGGAATTAAGTACCCTATAGATTTTGATGATCAGTCAGTGAGCCAATCTGTCAGTATCAAAAACGCTTTGAAAGTCTGTTGTCCATTATCATAAAGAAACTATCAAAATTTGCTAGATAACAAGCACTTTCAAATGGGGTATTTATTTTGTGATATTATCTATGGATTTGTTATGAAATTTCAATGTATTGTTTAGTGATGTAACGAATGTATGATTTTAAACATTCGCGAATGCGAATGCGATTGCGAATATTAGCTGTCGATATTTGCGAATGCGAATATTGACTGGTCGATATTCGCGAGTGCGAATGCGAATGCGAATATTGACTTTTTGAAAAAAAGCTAAAAAAACGGTCTTCTGATTAAAATAGATATTTTTATTTGTTAATACATCATATTATATTCGCAACTTTACCTGCGAATGCGAATACGAATGTTTAAAAATGTGCTAATGTGAATGCGAATACGAATGTTTAAAAATGTGCAAATATTCGCGAATATTCGTTACATCACTAGTATTGTAATACAGGTGGCGTCTACAAAATAAGTTTCTTTACATTACGATGACATTACGACTGTTTTAATACCGCTGTTAGTGTTTACATACAACGCGTGCGCGAAACTTGTCAAAGTCTTTATGAAACTTTAAGATAACTTAATATAAGTAACTTAATATAAGTTCATATAAGTTTGATACCTCAGTGCTTGCTAGTTCCTTTATGATATCAAGCGCATGTAATTTTTTATTGCATTGAATTAGAAACTTGAATTTTTTACAGTACTATGAGGCTGTATACCTGTGTATTTGTTATTAATTTCAACTTGATACCTCTAACCGTCCCTGAGAAAAATGGTATTGACTGACGCCAGACAGACGGACAACAAAGTGATACTATAAGGATTATTTTTTTTTTCATTTTGAAATACGGAACCATAAAAAGTTATAATTGATCAAAATTTTAAAATTTAATAAAATTGGGCATGTCATGGAAATATTTAAATAAAATATGGTAAAACAAATGCCCTAATAAATGATGATTCGTTGAACTTGCGATTGTTTTTTTATCGTTGTCTGAATACATTCACATGCGCTTGTTTATTATTACCCATCTCTAAACAATAAAACACACCTTTATGCCTTTCTATAGTTTTTGTATTTCGTTATTTGAAATATGTGATATTTTTGTTAAGGTCGCTTCAAATAAGTTCCTCCCCTTTTAATAATAACAGTATACTTTCTCTCGACGATAGACATGTTTGCAAATACAGTCGAAACTCTATAATTCGTATTTTTTTCTGGTTTTTAAATATGTATAAAATCGTATTATTCAAAAATTTCTAAAGATCGTTGAAGATCGTGATAGAGATTAAATAAAATAAAAATAATTAATTTTCAACGTTACGATCATCTTCAGAGATCTTTGTAGATTGTTGTAGATCGTTTTAGATCTTTGTAGACCGTTGTCGATCTTTGCAAATCCCCATAAATCAAAAACGAGTAAAATATACACCCATGGCCAAATGTATTAGGCACTTGTTACTATGATGAATAATTTTGGAACTAGGTAATTTTGAAAAAAAAACTAATGTATTTTGGTATTTCAGTTATAGTAAATGCCATTTTAATATAAAATTAATAGTCACAATTAATATTTTATGAACCCCCCTCCTTTTTATTAAAAATTTAATATACCGTGGTATACTATACACTAATATATTGTGTAATGGTGTGCCATTCTTCTATAATTTTTTGTCTAAACAAATTTTTTGAACTGAATTTATGTTTTACAATCTTTCTTTTTAAAATGTGCCACAAAATTTTAATTGGCGGCGAACCGGGGGACCGGGGCGGCCACGATAACAGTTCAACGCTGTTTTCCTCAAAAAATTGCATTGTTTTGCGGGATTTGTGGCATCTTGTTGAAATAAATGATTCACTGGATCGGTTTCAACTAATTTTTAAACAGAAAGTTCCAAAATTTCTTTAAGCATGTCTAAAAACCGTCTAAAATTCACGCGCCCTCCGCATAAAAAATACTTCGCCGACGCCACTGGCAGAAATGCAATCCCAAATCATGATACTACCTCCTCCAAATTTAACAGTAAATATAAGACATTCTTGCTAAAAAAACTTTACTTTTTCTTTGAACGTAGCGAGCCCCAGGTCGGCCAAAAAACAAATGAAATCAAAAGAAAAAAGAAAAAAATGAATTTTTTGAATGTAACGGTATTTATAAATAGTAAAACATTAGTTTAAGTATTCCTTTACGTTGGATTCATCCGTCTATATCATCTTAGTTCATTTTCTCTTTAGTCTAATCCAGTGATTTCCAAACTGGAGGCGCGCCTCCTTATGGAGGCGCGGACTAGTGCAAAGGGAGGCGCGAGGCGCGAATAGTTTAATAGAAATTTAATTTTCATAACATCACATTAAGGTGTATAAATAAAAAAAATATAAATACATATGAATAAACTTTTAAAACATAACATTATTTTTGTATACACATATATGATATATGTACATACAAATACATACTATCTGTTTCTGAAACGGACGTTACTGTGTAGTTTTTGACTGACAACTTTTATTGAAAAAGCAAAACTGATAGAATTATCATAAAAAAATTCAGAGTGAAATCACTCCCCTTAATAACACCTAGATTTAATGGAGTTTGTGCTAATTTCCAAGCATATTCATCGCATTAAAAATAAATTTTATATGCAAAAAAATACATTTTATACCGTTTTAAAATAGGTCTGTATAATTTTATGAAATAAAGGGAGGGGGGAGGTGCAAGAGATAAATATTTTTTAAAGGGAGGCGTAGTTACATAAAGTTTGGAAACCACTGGTCTAATCATTGTATTTTTTCGCCCAAGAAACACAACATTTTGAGTACATTTCTGCAGATCTACCTTTTTCATCCCAGGTATTATCGTTTTATTAGGCTTAGAGAGAGAGGGTAATATTCCCTATGACCCCCTCCCTCTAGATCGACGGTTAATGATACGAGACATACCTAATATCTCGTATACAGTTAAATATGCCCTACAAACGATTAAATTCTTTCATTATAATTTTTTTCTAAATAATAGAACATTACTTTTATTACATGTGTATTTGTGTATAGCTTACATTCTTTTTTACACACATTACAGTAAGTAATGATCCTTTAAATTATGTTCAACATGGACCATCTCTAACCATTCATCGATATAAAAGAAATACATTTAAATTCAATACATTACTTGTGTTGAAAACACAAAATAACAATGTTTAATCACGTACTTGTTTGTACTACGAAACACTTTATGTTGTGGACGTGTAAACATTTGTTTATTGTGTTGTATCTCGAGTCAAACCAAAACCCTTCGGAATACCTAATTAATGTATTACACCCACTATATTGTGTCTTATGTTATTTAACTTTTAACTGTAATGCGCACAGTGAACCGTGTCGTTTAGTTTAGTTAATATACTTTAATTAAAGTACAACCATTGATTCAAGGGTTAAGGTTGTTGTAGTCAACGATGAGACAGAAATATCTCGTATCTTATGAGATTTTAAACGCGTGGTAATTTATGTTTTTTGAGAATGAGTCGTAGGGAAATCAATGATGCGAATGAGAAATTTTTTATTTTATTTTTAATTTTTTGTCCCCTGTTTGACCTTGAATGCACTCTTTGGAAAATTTCATATCAAAGGTTTGACATGAAAAAAATACAGTAGAAATTGGTTATAACTTCATCGAAAGGACCGGTTAAATTAGGTCGTAAAAGCCGATAGTTGTAATATCAATATCTGGTTAAAATACAATTATATGGAATTCATGGACTTTTATTTTGAGTCGTTAAAATCTGTACGTCGTATTAACCGGGGTTTTTTGAATTGAAACTTATTAGAATTCGTTTCGCATACCAAAACCATTAGGTATCCCAAAAATTCAAATTATCTAAATTTATTAGATACTTAATATTGATATATATATACAGGGTCCTCCAATAGTGTGTCCGGCATTGTTTTACGCCCAAACTATTGAAGATAGAGTTTTAGGATAAAAAATTTATTATATATATTGACCCTAAAGAATTTCAGGAAAATATTTTCAACCCCCTAAAACCGCTCTTTGGGGGGTAGTTTGAGGGGTATATACCCGTTTCTCAGTTAAATCAAATGGAACGGTATATCAAAAAGTACATATTTGCAAAGATCATAAAAAAATAAGAAACTTTCGTAAAACAAAAATTTTCAGACTTTCAATTGTTTAAAAAATATGGCGACTTGTTCTCAAATTTTAGGGTTTCACTAAAAGTGCTCTAATTTCATTAAAAATTAATGGAATTTTATTATTTTTTCAAATTTAGAAAGTAGAAATAATGAACTTTGTAAAGATGTATGACTATTTGTGATTTTGATAGTTTAAAGTGTCGTACGCGATATATCAAAAATTCAAAAGTTCAATTAGGGATAATTCGAAATTTTCAAATACAACGGTATATCAATTAATACTTTTTCTTAAAAAGGATATGTAAATAAACAACTTTTGTTAAGAAAATTTAAAATTTAAAATTATAATTTTAAAATTGAAAACTGAAAATTAAATTTTTTAATTTTAATTTTTTTTATCAAAAATTGTTTATTTACATATCTTCTTTAAGAAAAAGTACTAATTGATATACCATTGTATTTAAAAATTTTGAATTATCCCTAATTGAACTTTTCAATTTTTGGTATGTCGAGTATGACACTTTAAACTATTAAAATCTCAAATAATCATACATCTTTACAAAGTTCATTATTTCTACTTTCTAAATTTAAAATAATAATAAAATTCCATAAATATTTAACGAAATTAGAGCACTTTGAGTAAAACTCTAAAATTTGATAACAAGTCGCCATATTTTTTAAACAATTGAAAGTATGAAAATTTTTGTTTTACGAAAGTTTCTTATTTTTTCATTATCTTTACAAATATGTACTTTTTGATATACCATTCCATTTGATTTTACTGAGAAACGGGCATGTACCCCTCAAACTACCCCCCAAGGAGCGGTTTTAGGGGGTTGAAAATATTTTCCTGAAATTCTTTAGGGTCGATATATATAGTAAATTTTTTTTCCTCACTCTCTATCTTCGATAGTTTGGGCGTAAAACAATGCCGGACGCACTATTGGAGGACCCTGTATATTGATATACTAGCTGGGCCCGCGCGGATTCGCTCGCGTGGGCTACGGAATTATTGTTTAGGATTTAAAAAATATGTAGTTGAATTAAGTATAAATACGATTAGTTATTTTTCTAATAAAAACCAAACAGCACTTAAATTACCTACCTAATAAAAGTGAATCAGAACAAAAAGTTAAAATAATTTTTGTCCTATTTAAATTTAAAAGTTAATTATGAAAACAAAATAAACAACTGCTGACACTTTATCATAGTTCGAGCGAATTTTCACGAATAATATGTTTTTGTATGTATATTTCACGTTATTTCCTAAACCAAAAGACCAAATTGGATTCTGTAAAAGGCAAATTAAATGACGATGAAATCATTTATTTCGAAAAGGATTAAAGTTTTGCATGTTATAAGTTCATGTAAACAGAACACAAATATTTTGTTTTCTTTGTAACATAAAAGCAGTCATTGTGGCTTAAATATACAAGTTAGACATATGGTGTCGCGGACTATTGTAGGACTTTTGATTCTACACAGTTATTTAATCCATTATTTTGTTCTATATTCAACGGTTTAGGCAGCGTATTGCAAAACAGCGCACCGACGGCAAAATTTTTTTCCGACTTGATTTGCTATTATCGTTACTGCTTAGTTGTTATGTTACCTAACGTAACAAAATATAGCCTATAACCTGGCCAGAGAATGTACCTATGAATTAAAAAAGAAACCACGTAAATCGGATAAGTGGTTCTCGAATGATAAGCGTACTAACGGACAGACAGACAGAGTGACGTTGAGCTTTTATACCGGGTGTTAAAAAAAGAGTGTAAAATATTTGAAGGGGTAATAGTATGAACCAAAATAAGCAAAAAAACTTCTAATAAACATATGTCCGGAAATTTGTCCTGAGGGAACTACAGCCCTCCAAAGATTTGGCTCAAAATGAGTTTTTATTTAATATCTAGAGAACTCTTTCTGATAAAATTATGAAATTTGGTATTCGGTTTAGTAATAATAAGTGTTATCGATTTCTCGTATTAAACAATTATAATTTAGACCAGGGATGTATGGGATCAGTGGGCCCATCGATTTTTATCTAGTATTTTTTTATTCTTTATTTTTTTCTTGAATAAGGGAGTTATATAAGATTACATGACACAATATACACAAAAATATATTTTGCTTTTTGTCATAGGATTAACCGTTTTCGAGAAATATCGATGATAAAGAAAGCATGCAGAATTTAAATTAATACGGATGCTTCAAATTACAAATAATAAATTTATATTCTTGTTCTATGACAAGCTGTCTAAAGAGACCAGCAGGTTTCATAGACAAACCCCCTTTTTATAAAAAAAAAATTATGAAAAACATAAGTATACCACAAAAATGCATCCTTATCAACAAATAACCATTTTTAATTTCATTTTTTAGTCAAGTTAGTCAATAGTACGTGTAACAGTAATGGGACTGACTATACATCTAAGAGGATTCATATTAGGATATTTCTTTATATGAACTTTTTTTCTTACATTTAATCATAGAATACGAATATAAATTTATTATTTGTAATTTGAAGCATCCGTATTAAGTTAAATTCTTCATGCTTTCTTTACCATAGATATTTTTCGAAAACGGTTAATCCTATGACAAATAAACAAAATATATTTTTGTGTATTTTGTGTCATGTAATCTTATATAACTCCCTTATTCAAGAAAAAATTAAAGAATAAAAAAATACTAGATAAAAATCGATGGGCCCACTGACCCCATACATCCCTGGTATAAATTATAATTAGTTAATACGAGAAATCGATAACACTTTACTAAACCGAATACCAAATTTCATAATTTTATCAGAAAGGGTTCTCTAGATATTAAATAAAAACTCCAAATCTTTGGAGGGCTGTAGTTCCCTCAGGAAAAATTTACGGACACATGTTTATTAGAAGTTTTTTGCTTATTTTGGTTCACACTATTACCTCTTTAAATATTTTACACTCTTATTTTAACACCCGGTATATTAATGATACGAATTATATTTTTTAAGTGAATGATCAACAAAATCTGATCTAAATATTGTGATTTTTCAAAAACAATATATCATATTTCGTGGTTAACAATCTTGTGTTATATGTTGTTTTTTATCTATGTCCCCAGATCTTACCGTTAGATATGTATTCAGTATTATGTTTCTAAAACGTGCTTTGGATTCTAAATTTTAATTTCGAGGACATTTGTGGCGTATATAAGTGCGTGTTTAACAATCAAAATATTATCAGTGGCGTAGGTATACTTAATCCTTTTTATTTATTTTATTTTTGATCCATTAAAAAAATTATTTACTAAAGAAATCGTTTTTTTTTAATTGTATTTAAAATGGTTCATAATGGAAAATTGATCTGGGACTTTTTCAGCATTTTTGACTTTGAAAGCAAAATTGTCGTAATTGAACTGTTAAAATCAAAAGGTCCTTAACCATTTTTGTTGCATTTTAGAAGACCTAGTTAAAGTGAAAAAAAAATCAGTTCACTTTTGAATCTACGGAAGCGGGGGTCCAAAAATTATTTTAAAAAACTCATCAATCTACTTTATTATACCAAATGAGAGAAAGGGAGGTATGTAACATACATACAGACAGACACACGGACAGACATATGTATTAACCGAAAATAAAAGGATTTCTGGTTTTCTACAGAGCCCTACACGAGGATAGTAAATTTAGCCCCGTGTGAACTAAACTAGCTTCGTTTTTAACCCATTACTTCCCAGTGTCCTATTTATAGGACATCATATTTTCTAATTTTTTTTCTCTGACATTACATAATAATGTTGTTAATTTGATTTACATTACTAATATGTTTTTTAAGTCTTTCTATTTACACTTATTTTTAAAATGACCTCTAAAATTCATTCAATGACAAATTATAACATTTTTAAAGTAACCGTGTAATTATTCCAGCTTAGCCGACATTAATAGTTACATTTTTTTCACTTACAATTAGTAAAGCGTTTTTAAATTGACGAAACTATATAACATATTACTTATGAGAGTGTAAATAAACCATAACAATATCAATAATTTCAAAAATAAATTCAGATACAGACTATCGTCGATAAAAAAAGTGCTGTCCTATAAATATGACATTGGGTTCTCATGATAATAATCTAGTCTACGACTGATAACTATTATGTCTTGTATTAAATTTATTTTTTTGGTTATATTTTCAAAAAAATCGAAGAAAAAAAGAGTCAGGAAGTAATGGGTTAAGCTAGCATTTGAAGCCAGGATAATCTAATAGGATGGGATTCTTAACTGTATCCTAGCTTGAAAAGCTATAACTTCGTGTAGGCCGGGCATAATAAAGTACAGTGATGTCTTGCACAACGAACGCCTCACATAACGTACGCTGCGCACAACGAACTTTCTGTTCGTTTATTACGCGACTCACACAACGAACTGCATCGTATTTAATTTTGCCGCCCGAACGCTCCTACGTATCACGAAGTCGCCCGAACTTCCAAGATCGCACGCAGTCGATGCTCTAACTTGCACGAACATACATCAACGCGCGTCAGTCGTTCTCTTCTGCGCTTAACTCACACACGTGTTTGTTTTAATAAATGTAATATTGTGTGTGAGGATTTGACCCTGCAAGCCTCGGTAGACTCTTCTAAATCTGAGTCTGATTAAAAAAATAAAAAACGTGTGTACAGTCTTTTTTATGTTACAGTAGGTATCATATTTTATGCTACAGAACGAATTAAATTTTTTTTGTATTGTTATGGGGAAACGCGTTTCACATAACGAACTTTTCGCATAACGAACTTGCTCCTGGAACGAATTATGTTCGTTATGCGAAGCAACACTGTAATATTATATTAAAACATTTATTTTTGTATTAAAAAATGAAAGCTACGAGCCACTGTAAATTACTGTCCATTATCTTTTATAATGCTATATAAAATATTTAAAACTTTTTTTCTAATTACTTTAATGAACTAAATATATCTTTAAAAATTATCAAATTACCTATTTTCCTGGGGTTTTTAATTGATCTTATTGCGTCATTTTATTTTTTAATGATGTGATGGACATAGTAAATTTGATTGTAATAAAGTAGATATAAAAGAAAGTTGTTTTAGAAATATTAAAATCGTTTATATTGTATTGTTCTTTGTTGTTAATACAATCACCTGTCGATATAAGAGCATTCGATATAAGGTCCGCTCCATATAAAGGCGGGCCAATCTCTCGATTTAAGAACCTTCTCTCGCCGCAAATCACCGTCATAACACCACGTGGCTTAAATTCATCAGTTGTTAAAAATAACGTTTTGAAAATTTTGGAGAAAAATGGCCGTAACTTTTGAATGTGCTGTCAGATTTGATTTTTGTTGATGGATTTGAAATCATTCTACAATGATAAGTATAACACTTAAAAATTCGACAAAAAATTTTGCAAAAGATCGAGAAAAATCCAAGGGGTATACGTACCTTTTTTTTTCGAATTTTAAAGTGTTATACGTGTCATCAGATTGATGACACGTTCAAAAGGTACGATCATTTTTCTTCAAAATTTTCAAAAATCGAAAACTTTAAAAGCCCATATCTCGAGAACGTTTTGAGATACAGAATTGCGGTTTAAAAAATTCACTTTTTCATGTCATTTTCTATAAAATAAACATATTTTGAACGAGATTTAAAATTCCAAATTTTATAGTAATTTTCAAACAACAAATATCAATTTGTCATAGAAATATCGACTTTACGATAAGAAAAAAAAGAGAAATCACAAATTACTATATAAATCAGTGGCTCCCAACCTTTTAAAATAATGACTTTCTTTATGGACTCCCTTACATTTTTAGATTCTAAAAAATATAAATATAACTAGGTACTACAATCTTGTCGAAAAAGTACAAGCATTACATAGCAAATACAAGCAATTATACCGGGTAGACCATTTTAACCTTTAATGAAGAATAACTCGACCGGTAAGTGAAATAATAAAAAAGTTTTCAGATAAAAGTTGTACGGTTTGGAAGGCGAAATAGACGTACTTTGATGAAATTTTTTTAGATGGTGTTTTCAAGGTGGTATGAAGGTCAACATCATTTTTAAATAGGAACCTTTAGTTTTTATCAAGTAATTTTATTTAACGTGAATAGACACGAATCTTTCATTGAAAACTTTTTTTTAAATAACTTAACCTTTCCAAGATATCTAACAAAATGATTCGAGATTTTGAACATTCAATATTTTTTTACTCAGAAACCATCAGGTTTAGAGAAAAAGCATAAAATATAAAACATGTTTATTTTAGTTTAATAAAACTTGAAGAATTATTTTTAAAATTTTAAACCTTATTCTAAAAATTTTTTAACATTGTTTTTTTTATGCTTAAGATAAAATAAATTAAAGAAGTTTTAAAATTTTAAAAATAATTCTTTAGTTTTTATTAGATCAAAATAAACATTTTTTGTATCTTTTTCTCTAAAATTTATGGTTTCTGAGTAAAAAACTATTGAAAGTTAAAAATCTCGAAAAATTTTGTTAGTTATCTTGGAAAGGTTAAGTTGTTAAAAAAAAGTTTTGAATGAAAGATTCGTGTCTTTTCACGTTAAATAAAATTACTTGATAAAAACTATAGGTTCCTATTTAAAAAATGATGTTGACCTTCATACCACCTTGAAAACACCACCTAAAAAATTTCATCCAAGTACGTCTATGCCCCCCTCCAAACCGTACAACTTTTAGCTGAAAACTTTTTTATTATTTCACTTACCGGTCGAGTTATTCTCCATTAAAAGTTCAAATGGTCCACCCGGTGTATCGATAAATACATATGAGAAGCAAAAAAACTTAAAATAAACTGAAAAGTGTACTATTTTTTATTATTATTTAACTTATTGTGCGGAATGTCTATAAGTCTCCCAAAATGCAACAAAACCCTTTGATTTTAACATTTCAGTCACGATATATTCGCATTCGAAGTCGCTATCAAAGTACCCCCCCTCCCTCCCCAAACTATTGATGCAAAAATACAGAAATATTCCAGAATGTAACTTTTAATAAGTACTTTTTAAATCAAAATTGGTCTCCGATTTCAAAATTTGTACTTAAACTTTTAGTTCCGCGTCTATCTGTTCTCTAAAACTTTAATCACACGCATTACTTAAACCATGGATATGAATTAAACTGAAATTCTAAGAGCATATTACGTGAAAAATATACAGAATTTTATTTAGGACATTGCATTTTCTATAAAAAAGCCCTTCTAACTTTTGTAAAAAAAATTCTCTTACATCTCTTTTTTATTAACAAATAAAAATCAAGTATGTGTAGAAGAAATATTGTTTAAAACGAACTGTCATTATATGAAGAAAATAAGTGGAATCTTTCTGTGTTTATGAAAAAAAAAACGGTAGGATTTTAACTATAAATTAATTATAAAATTGTTAACTATACATCGGATTTTACACATCATATGACTCTGAAAAGGAATCGACTGGACAGTTTGACGACGTAAGGACGAATGACAGAAAACAAAAGTAGCTACATTTTAAAATTAATAAATATCAGCGCTGTAAATTTTGTAATTGAAATTATAAATGACACAAATTATAGATGATGTATTTATTTATATATTTGGAGCTAATTTTTCCTCCCCTATGACTATTTTGGTTAAATTTGTAAATATTTTAATATATTTTTTGACACTGGCTTTACGCAGATTCAACTTAAAAAAAATTATTTTTAATATTATTAACGTTATTTATTGCTGTACATTAATAAATGAAGTATTAGCTGGGTGCAAAGTAGGTAGTGGGGGAAACGAAATCGATCACAGCGCACAACGTGGCAAAAAATAACACTTTGGGTGGACTAACTGTCATTTTTAATAGACTCGTTTTTAACTAAAAATAGAAAGGTCAACATGGTTAATCCTACTATAGACTATGTGCAAGGGGGTGGAGTTAGAAATAATGTCGATGCGAGTGTTCGTGGTGAGCAATATTGTAAAATTATCGGCGCCAAAAGTTGAGGTTATGCTGTCAATGTAAACGAATTAATTATTTCTCTATTATACGTCATAATTAAAGAGAAAAAGATACCCAAAATAAATAATTTTCACGTACCTTTTATGCTATACTATTTATATTATATGCAAATAGCTAAATTAAATGATATTTGTTTAATAAAAAATTTCACGGTATTGAACATATTAAATAATGATAAAAAGAGAGTTGAATCCATTCAATCCTTCTCTATTACCCGCTAGCGGCGCTAATAGACTTCGTGCATATAGCTAATAGTCATAAATAATCGGCTAAAATGTCTATATTACGATATTTTATTGAAATTATTTGTTTGTTAGTACGTCAAAGTCCACCCAAGTTGCTACTAAAGTCCACCCGTTAGTTGACGCTGTCATCGCGCACGCTGCGAATATAAAATATAAAAAGCATCCTGTATTATACATAAATACAACAATTATTTAAATTAATCATTATTTAAGTAAATATCAGTTTTGCAACGACGTAAACATTTTCAAGTTGGTAGACAAAGCTGTCAAACAATACTATTACAAAGTTGTATTATAATTAAGTTTTTAGAAATGGTTCAGTAAATACTAATGATATTTTGCATAAAAGTCATCAAACTAATCAAATACTATACTCCCTAAAAAAATTACAAATTCGGTAATGTTTAATCAATGTGTATTTACCTGAAAAATGTAAAAAAATTATTTTTCCATAAAAATCAATATGATTCCAAGACGGCTCGGAGAATCAATAAAATAGGTATTTTGTGTATTGCATTAGCTTCCCACAGACCGACGCGAATTATTCGCAGCGGCAGCGAATAAAGGCTCCGACAGACTGACGCGAAACATTCGCAGCGACTGCGGCGCGAATAAAAACGCGGCGAAATTTTTATTTATTTTTTATTTTTATATATTATATATTTAAATATCTACCGAACCGATTTTGCTGTAGCTTTCGCCATTTTGTAGATTCTTTCTTTCTGGAGTTAACACAATAGTTACATTTCTTAATCATGAATAGTTTTAGAGTTGTGAATTTTTTACCCGAAAAGAAACGTGAAAAATTTCTGAAAAAACACGAAATTTATTTCACCATCGTCCTTTTTTTTCGTTTGAAAATATATATAATGTCGGTCTGTCGGAGCCTTTATTCGCTGCCGCTGCGAATAATTCGCGTCGGTCTGTGGGAAGCTTTATATGGAATGCTAATATTATTGTCACTAATTTTCATGCATTTGGAAATGAATTTTGAATTGCAATTTAAAAATTATAAATTCATTTTTTTGCGATTTTAGGTAAATATTAATTGCCCGCTTTCAGGGTCAAATACTGTCCAAGATCCGATCGGCAACCTTTTCGTGGTGCTCATCGGGTCAACGGATTATGTTTTATCATCTCGATAAATAGTGTATCGTGAAAATGAGACCGTACCAGGTTTCATTTTAGGAATTAACTTATTTTTTCACATAGAATAAGAACGTTCATTAAATAAAATGGGCAAGTGCATGTTGGGCACGCACATGATAGAGTTCCGTAGTCATTCTCACTACGATTTATAAAAAATGAGTTATTCCAAAATTTTTGTGACTGAGGGGTTAAAATCAAAAAGTCATTTGACTTTTATTATTGCATTTTAGGAGACCTATCAAATGACACTCAATGGGGCAAATAAAAAAAAATGAGTTCACTTTTCAGTGTATGTAAAAGGGGTCCAAAATATTTTTGACAATGTTCGTTTTAATTTTCAGTGAAAGTACTAATTAAAAACTACATTCTGAATTTTTTTCAGCTTTTTTGTATCGATAGTTTAGAAAATAGAAGGGAGAGGACACTTTTTTTTCATTTGGAGAGAAAATACATCGTGATTAAAGGGTTAAAATCAAAAGGTTCTGTTACATTTTTTGTTGCATTTTAGGAGATCTTTCTAACGACACCCCACTCAATGGGGTACGTGAATTTTTTTTTAAAACACTTTTCATTTTATGAAAGGGAGGTTTAAAAAATTTTTTTTTTTCAAAAACCTTATAATTTCTGTTTTTGGGTCATCAATCTACGACCGTATACCAAATTTCATCTTATTATGTTAAAATTTTTCAAGACGGACGGACGGACATGGAGAAAGTATAAGGATTCCCTGTTTTCTACGGAACTCTAAAAATAGAGTTTCCATTTAAAAAATAAAGTTGACCTTCAAGTGGTCTTCAAAATAAATAGTAATTCAATATCCTCCTTTCGAACCGTCTTTCTGTAAAAAAATACTAACAATAAGAATATAATAGTTGCATATCCTTTTCTGTATCGAAACCAGGAAAATCTTATTTATATCCGTATTCGATACGTCATATCCCTAGACATTAATGTTGTCTAGTTTATCTTACTTTAATATATTTTGACTATTTTTATTTTGATATCAGTGTGTCAGTCAGTGTTTTGAGTTACAGCGTATACAGATGTAACTCAAAAACGATAAAACATAGACGAGTGAAAAATTATATTTATTAAGGCTACACACGAGACGAGATGGACGGTTAGATTAATCTCGTCTCGTAAAACTTGAAGCCATCTCGTATCGGTATTGATCTTGTTTCTAGTTCGAGAAACACGATGCGTAATATTAAGAATTTAACTAGTTTAGTGTTATTATTTTCTTATTTTGTAATTGCAGATATGAATTTGAAAACAATTATACTTCTATGTATCGCACTGAAACCCATTTACGCTCCTGAAGACGAGTATGTGCAAAAAGATAGGATCGTTTGTAACCAAACAGCGGTAAATTATATCTTTTGTGAAGGACCATTACTAAAAATGGTTCAGGAATCAAAAATATTTGATGACGATAAGACATTTATAGATATGTCGATGAAATACGATTACGATACAGTATACAAAAGCTACCTCGCTAGTACAAACGACGGAAGTCGACAGATGACGAGACCTGAAACTCTTGCTTTCGTGAGGGAGAATTTCAACCCTCCGGGATCAGAATACGAAAACTACGATCCAAAGGATTGGAGAGAATATCCCAATTTTCTATTAACGATAGACGACCCTCAATACAGGAAATGGGCGCAATATATACATGGAATGTGGCCGTCATTGACAAGGAGAATCAAGGACGATGTTAGAGTGCACCAAGATAGATATTCACTGTTGTATGTCCCACATCCGTACGTTGTCCCCGGTGGCAGATTAAGAGAAATGACTTATTGGGACTCTTATTGGATACTTAAAGGGCTACTGCATTCTGGTATGTATACCACTGCGAAAGGAATGTTACTCAACTTTATAGAATTGATAAAAAACTATAAGCATATCCCAATGGGTAATAGGGCATATTTTCTCGATCGTTCAACTCCACCACTTTTATATTTCATGGTAAATGATTACGTTGAAGCAACTTCAGATTTTGGGTTTATTCATGATCATGAAGAACTTATTAGAAAATCTCACTTTGATATGTTTCATCAGTGTAGATACTACAATGTGTTACCATCGATGGAATTTACACATGCTCGATGTACTTACAAAGCTCTACTTCACCCACCTCTTCCGAGGCCAGAATATTACAATTTAGATGTAAAACTAGCTGAACGTGCGCCGGATAGAAATTGGTTCTTATCCTCACAAAGATCGATATCGGAATCGGTCTGGGACACATCCTCACGATGGTTTCAGACATTCGAAAGCGATACGGAAGAGAACGTTACAATGTTCGGCAACTTGTTAACGAACATAGTGCATTATGTAGTGCCGGTTGATTTAATGGCTTTCTCATATGGAAATGGAAAGATAGGTGAACGATACTCAATAATGCTGAACAAATTAGATAAAGTAAGGGAGGATGGTTATAACACATTATTTCGTATTTTTTTGGCGACGAATAATAGATTTCTCTGGGACAATGATGCTGGTTACTGGTTTGATCTTCATAGGCACGTTTCGTCATCCGAAGATACGTTTACATCTCGCCCGCTCTACTATTTATCAGGCGTATTACCATTTTTTATGGAGTTTTACGATGAAGTAAATAAATCAATGCATTACAATAAAGTAAGAAATTATTTATACTCGAAAAAAATCTTCGGAAACTACGTCGGAGGTGTTCCGGTATCTTTGTTCCATTCGGCTGAATCGTGGGATTACCCAAACGTGCATCCATCGTACATTTACTTCTTGATCATGGGTTTGAGGAAATCTCCTTTCTCAGAGGATTGGGATCTGGCCAGAGAAGTAGCTCGGAGTTTTCTCGAGTCAGCTTATCATGGATACGTTGCTACGGGATGGATGTTTGAAAAATACGATGCTAATAAACTTGGTACAGAAGGTACGGGGGGAGATCATCCGGTTCAATTCGGGTACGGGCCGACGAACGGGATGATTCTGGATCTTTTAGTCACGTATGGTTCAGAGATATTTAGATACGAGGTTGTTCCAAGAGCTGGTTTAACTCCTACCCCTAAAGGTTTTGCTTGCAGATATTATGTTAATAAAGCATTGATTGTTATGTCAATAGTTTTCACATATTATACTTTTAGGATTTTAACTAATTGTAGTTTATAATCGTTAGTTGTTTATTATTTAACTTTGTTATTATATGTAGTTAGTATTTAAATCGTAAATAAAAATGATGAATTATAATTATTATTTGTCATAGTTATATTATTGAATGAATACGGTTTGGAGGTTTTATTGAAGTAAACTATTAATTATTTTTAACTTTGAAAAAATATTTTAAATACAAAAACAACATAAAACTAGCTGTCGGATCCAATTTTACCCGGGGATATAAAATTAAACTATATAACGTATAATGCTGTGGGGTGCGATCCTTTAGGTCCACACAATCAACTTCCCAACATAGTATGACTTACAATACTTGAATACTGATTACTTATTGTTTCCATAATTAATATTACTATGTTATAGTTTGTAAATATTTTTTTTAATATGTATATGAAAAATTTTAATGGAATTTATCAGAAATAAAACTCACCCTTTGTATTATGAATATTAGTTTTCTAATATCCTAATAATGTCATTAATATAATGCACATTTTTAGAAAAACTAATCTGACAGTTTGAATTTTGAATTGTGTTGTTTCCAAGGCAACATGAATTATTAGATGTATTTATTAGTATGAAATTCAAATTTTGATGGTGGTTTTCATCCCTTTAATGGCTGTTTGGACCCATATAAAAAATAAATACTGAAATACACGTTTCATTATTTGTATTGTATAGTATTTATTCTAAGTTCCGACTAAATTCGACCAAGAAAAAAAATAAAAATGAAAAAAACACCCTTTTTACCCCCGTAGGGGTTGAATTTCGAAAAATCCTTTCTTTCAGATCATATTCACGTCAAGACGCTTCGATTAGCACCCCAACGAAGTCAATAGCATTTTTTGTTCGCGAGATTTCGTCCCGGAAAAAAATGACACGTACGTAAGTACATACATTACTCTAATGCCCTTGAAACATGAAAATATGTTAAAATTTTTGATTTCGATTTTCGGACCAATTACAATAACTCCCTATTGGGAAGTTAACAAGTCGAATCTTTCTGTGTTTATAAAAAAAAAACGGTAAGAATTTTAACTATAAATTTTTGATCGTGGTACAGAGTTGTGTTTTTAGTCCAGTTATTATAATATTTGAGCTAGAAAAAAAAGACGGAGTACGTTTTTTTTTTAAGAAATTGATAGTATATAACATGGTAATAACCCCCCCCCCTTCAAAGGAGGGTGCATAACTTTCTAGGGGCTTACAAAGCTGTCTAAAATCAGTTATTTGGGTATACCACTGGGGTTGTCAGTTTTAGAAGAAAACAGTCTAGGATACGAGGTGTGAAAAAAATTAACGTATTGGTCTGATTGGCACAATTTTTTCGTTGTTGTGTACGTAAACATATCTGTACAGTATTAACCATATTGGATATATAGTCTGTTATTAGCTGTTAAAATGGTTAAATGTGTTTTGGTTATGAATTTATTAGTATTTAAAATTAAAATATTGAAGGTGGTTTTCACCCCTTCTGTGACTATTTCGGCACCGCTTATAAATTAAGTGCCCCTAAGATTGCATTGAACTAAAAGTGCACCAAGTCTTATCAAAATTGATGAGATAATTCTCACTTTTTAGATGGTAATAGGTACAAAATTTCGAATGTTTCCGAAACTCCTAATCCGATTAGCACCAAAATCAATAGGTATGTAGTATTTACCGAAACAAACATTTTCCCCAAAAATAATTTAAATCGGTGCAAATTTACAGTAGTTATCGTGAACGAAAGAAAAATCTACATCCAGGCATACAGACACATATGAAGGTATAGTCAGGAGATGACACTAGAGTGGAGTGGGTATGTCGAAAAACGGAATTTCGAGTAGGTGGTCTCTCGTGCATACAAGCATTTGATTGGTCAAAGGACCAGAGGGGTCCAAGTTCCAAGCACGAGAAACAGCCCACATCGGCGGTCATTTTCTGACACATAAAATTGTATTACAGATATACAGAGTATCATCTCCTCTCTCTACCTTCATGTAAAATACATACTTTCCATTTTACTTCCATGTTCGAAGAAATGGAAGTATTGTAATACCATTAAAGCTCTTCTTACCAGGCTACCGCCTAATAAGTAAGCTATGTTATTTAATTCAATAAATACGCACAATGTTAATTTTATAATACAAAACATGTGTATGTATGTAACATTTTTGGCAGTACCATAACCTGCCTATATATCTAACTGGCCTAACTGGGGGAGAGAATTACATTTATTTATATATAAAAGGTGTTTTTTTTTTAGATGCGGAGAACTTTAAATTGAAATAAAACACAGAAAAGTGTTTTTAATATGCATGAAATTAGTTTTATATGACAGATAATTTTATGGTATTAATGCTTAAATATGATTTCGGGCATGTGGCCACCGCGGCTGGCGTGTACATGGCGTAATCTGGAGGCCCAATTCTCACATACTCTTCGCAGTAAATCAGGCTGTATTTGGGCAATAACTCGTCGAATGTTGGCTTCCAAGTGCTCAGTTGTTTGTGGTTTATTGGAGTAGACACGCGACTTTACATACCCCCAGAGAAAATAATCTAATTGCGCCAAATCACACGAACTAGGTGGCCAGTTAACATGTCCATTTCGTGAAATTAATCGTTCGTTGAATGTTTCTTAAAGTAAATTAATTGTATCGCGAGCTGTGTGGCATGTGGCACCGTCCTGCTGAAACCACATGTCTGCAACATTAATGCCTTCCAATTGAGGCACTAAAAAATTAGTAATCATGTCTCTGTACCGCACACCGTTGACTGTTACGTTCTGACCGTCATCATTTCTAAAGATGTATGGACCAATGATTCCACCAACGGTAATTTTTTGTGGATGTAATGGCGTTTCGACAATGGCTTGTGGATTATCATCGCTCCAAATGCGGCAATTCTGCTTGTTGGCATAGTCATTTAACCAAAAATGTGCTTCTTTACTGAACAAAATTTTCAATTGAAATTTTGAATCAATAGCAATGTTTCCATAATAAATTTGAACCATTTGCAAACGTTGCTCCGGCGTGAGTCTATTCATGATGAGTTGTCAAACCAAACTAAACTCAAAACAATCGAGAACTGTCAAATAAACAGTCACAGAAAAAAGTGCTACCAATTTAAAGTTCTACACCTCTAAAAAAAAACATGCTTTATAATATTTTCTTCCAACAAGTGTTGGAATGCCAAGTTTCCTATATTTAACCTAACTAATATATTCTAATCTTCATTTAATCTTCCTCCTGCATGGTTGGCGGGTCTGCGAACGGCAGGAGCGCATTAATAACTTCTTGTGGACTGTAAGCGTTAATCTTTTCATGCAAGCGGACTGTGCGGATGTCATCCCCAATGCACAGGTTCAGTTCGTTTCTTGCATCATCGTACATTGGACATTCGATAATTCTGTGTGCGGGAGTGTCATCTGAGGATCGACAGTATTGACACAATCCACAATGTGATTTACCGATCCTTTTTAGATGAGTTTTAAACTCACCGTGTCCCGTAAATAATTCAACTAGCTTTCTTGACAGTTTGGGACGCTCATGGATGTACGCTGCAGCATCAGGCACAAATAAAAATGTAGCTCGTCCTTGCGATGAGTCTAGCCACTATTGTAATACCGTCGAAAAATCTTGTCCGAGATAAGAGCAGATTCGGATTAGGGGTTTCCGAAATATTCGAAATTTTGTACCAACTATCGTCTGAAAAGTGACTAGTATCTCACCAATTTTGATAAGGCTTGGTATACTTGTAGTACAATCCAATCTAAGGGGCACTTATTTCATAAGCGTGCCGTAATAGCTACTGAAGAGGTGAAAAACACCCTCAAAATTTTAATTTTAAATATTAATAAATTCATGTTGCCATAATATTTATAATACAAAGGTGAGTTTTATATTAAAAATTATTGTAAAAGATATTATAGAACATGGAAATCATGTATGGTTCTCCATACCGATCATGGACATAGGGGAAGTAAAATATACGTTGCCTGGACTACTATATGTACATAATATCTATTTTATTAACAAATAAAAATCAAGTACATGTAGAACCATTGTAGAACAAATAAATATTGTATAATAACGAACTGTCATTATATGAAGAAAACAAGTCGAATCTTTCTGTGTTTATAAAAAAATCGGTAAGAATTTTAACTATAAATTTTTGACCATGGAACAGAGTTGTGGTTTCTATTTCTATAGTATTCAGTTTAGAAAAACAGGCAAAATTTATTTTAAATATTACTTCTTTCGTATAAACTAATTATTAATTATACTTAGGTTATGTATTCTTTTGATTCAATTGTTGTTGTGACTTGGATAAATAATAGTGAATAGATAAATACAGTATAAAACTGTTATAACGACATTGAGGGGACTGGTAATATTAGATAGTTTAACTCCTACCCCTAAAGGTTTTGCTTGCAGATATTATGTAAATAATGTATTGATTGTTATGTCAATAGTTTTCACATATTATACTTTTAGGATTAGTACAGTAAAAATAGATAATTTGAACACAAAAATTCCTTCATCAACGAAATTTGGTACATACGTAGTTTTATACATAAACTTTAAGAAACCGATGAGCGTAGTCGACTAAGGGGTGCAGGGGTAGTTTGGTAGGGGGTGAAAGGGGTAAAAATGTGTTTTTTCATAAATAACATCAAGATGGCTTATTTTATTGAAAAATATTTCAGGTATTTTTTGTAGCTCTGCGTTAGACCTTTAATTTGTTTTTTAATTTATTCCAATACAATAAAAATTGACCGACATACGGCCGTTACAATCTGACCTGTTTATGTGCGAAGCGTGATAACTCAATTTTTTGTCTCGTTCTTGTTATAATTCACCTGATCCATCAATTTTAAAGGATATTTATATTTTTGTATCTAAATTAAATTCTCTTTACATTGGTATCAGTAAAATTACAAATACTTGAAAATTAAGAAAGATATAACGATTTAAAGGTAAACAAAAAACACGATAATTATGAAAAACTCACATTAATTTTTGACAACCTTCGAGTTGAGATAAAACCAAATTCTATTGATAAATCTATAAGATATGGTATGTACTTTATGAAATTCATTGGAATTTTTTTTAATTCAATTATAATTCAAATTATGAGCATCCAAAGACATATGCACATATTTTTATTCGCGTATATAAGAAAAATGTTATACCTCTTATGATATTCGTAACTCAAAGAATAATTTAAATTTTAAAAAAATTCCAAAGAAATTTGTGAAGAACTTATTATAATCTATAGGTTCCCCAATAAATTTTTTTAAATCTAAATTATTCTTTGAGTTACGAATATCATAAGAGGTATAACATTTTTCTTATATACGCGAATAAAAATATGTGCATATATCTTTGATTGCTCATAATTTGAATAATAATTGAATTAAAAAAAATTCCAATGAATTTCATAAAGCACATACCATATCTTATGGATTTATCAATAGAATTTGGTTTTATCTCAACTCGAAGGTTGTCAAAAATTAATGTGAGTTTTTCATAATTATCGTGTTTTTTGTTTACCTTTAAATCGTTATATCTTTCTTAATTTTCAAGTATTTGTAATTTTACTGATACCAATGTAAAGAGAATTTAATTTAGATACAAAAATATAAATATCCTTTAAAATTGATGGATCAGGTGAATTATAACAAGAACGAGACAAAAAATTGAGTTATCACGCTTCGCACATAAACAGGTCAGATTGTAACGGCCGTATGTCGGTCAATTTTTATTGTATTGGAATAAATTAAAAAACAAATTAAAGGTCTAACGCAGAGCTACAAAAAATACCTGAAATATTTTTCAATAAAATAAGCCATCTTGATGTTATTTATGAAAAAACACATTTTTACCCCTTTCACCCCCTACCAAACTACCCCTGCACCCCTTAGTCGACTACGCTCATCGGTTTCTTAAAGTTTATGTATAAAACTACGTATGTACCAAATTTCGTTGATGAAAGAATTTTTGTGTTTATTTTGGAAATTTTTGACTATTTTTACTGTACTAGATTGTAACTAATTGTAGTTTATAATCATTAGTTGTTTATTATTTAACTTTGTTATTATATATAGTTAGTATTTAAAACTTAAATAAAAATTATGAATTATAATTATTATTTTTCATGGTTGTTATTGAATGAATACCGTTTGCAGGTTTTATTGAAGTAAACTATGCGTCCCGCAAGAAAACCAGCAGCAAATCTAACGTCATGTGAGGCGGGTTTAAGTTACGATTGTTACCAAAGCAAAGTAAATTAGAAAATGTACTTCTATTCATGACTTCTATAATATATTAGATGATATTAGTTAATTAATAAATACTACTTAACTAGTGCGAGTGCTTCATAGTTTTTACTTTGACTCGCGGAACCCCCAGAGAGGTACCGCGGAACATAGTTCGAAGACCATTGGACTAGAACTAAAGTAACGCATATTGGTGTTTTAATTTCGAGTAGTTGGTATTCTTTTATCGATATCTTCTCTATTGTGAATTTGTTTAACTGCTGTTTGTGATTTATCATATTTATCTATATAATTTGACATACTAGAAATGTAATGTTTTGATCGAAAAGAACGTATGATATATAAACAATTTTTAACAAACACACCTTATGAAGCTGTAAAAATCACATGATATGTAGAAAATACGATGTTTTATAATATAATGTTAGACTCTAGGACTCTAGGTACTCCTATAATCTTTAAGAAATACCATATAAAATAATGTTATATTTATTTATGATGATAATCCATGCATATTAGGCTGTGCCAAAAAAAGGCGATATTTTTTTTTATCGCTCTCAGCCCAAAATATCTCAGGAAATGCCCAAACAAAGATCCTGTTAAAAGCGGAGCTCAAAATTCCAATTTTAAGTGGTCCTCCACGGAAGTTGAAGTTTTCCCATCTAAATAACATGGGAAACGGGGTTTTTTAACAGTTTTTTGTCCTGCAAACTGTGAAAAAATTATTTTTGAAAAAAATGAATGAATGGATCTTTTTGAGTATTAAATTTAGTACAAAAAGTCCCGTTGAGTCAAATTTCTATATTCAATATTTGATTTTTGACAGAGCTTTGAAGTTCAAATTTTCGCATTTTTTCGCGTTTTTTGAATTTTTCAGCTAAACTATCCGAGTTAGGGCAAAATGTTAACTAGCAAAATTGTATTACGGTTGACATTCTATAAAAAAGTCTCCATCGACTTTTTTGTATTATGAATAACAACAAAGTTATAGACCCATAAACATTTATTATTAACCAGCCTAAAAGGGATAAAGGCTACGACATTGACTGTGCTTTTTAAATAAATGTAATAAAATAAATGTTAATGGGTCTATAACTTTGTTGTCATTCATAATACAAAAAAGTCGATGGAGACTTTTTTATAGAATGTCAACCGTACTACAATTTTGCTAGTTAACATTTTGCCCTAACTCGGATAGTTTAGCTGAAAAATTCAAAAAACGCGAAAAATGCGAAAATTTGAACTTCAAAGCTCTGTCAAAAATCAAATATTGAATATAGAAATTTGACTCAACGGGACTTTTTGTACTAAATTTAATACTCAAAAAGATCCATTCATTCATTTTTTTCAAAAATAATTTTTTCACAGTTTGCAGGACAAAAAACTGTTAAAAACCCCGTTTCCCATGTTATTTAGATGGGAAAACTTCAACTTCCGTGGAGGACCACTTAAAATTGGAATTTTGAGCTCCGCTTTTAACAGGAGCTTTGTTTGGGCATTTCCTGAGATATTTTGGGCTGAGAGCGATAAAAAAAATATCGCCTTTTTTTGGCACACCCTAATGCATATAAAGCATATTCATATTATTTTAGTTATTTTATTATTATTATTAATTGAAATATAATTTTTTGAAAAAAATTCCGATTCCGGCCGGAATTGAAAATTCCAGTTCCGGTACAGCCCTAATTATAATTAATTTTTTAGAAATGGTTCAGTAAATACTAATGATATTTTGCATAAAAGTCATCAAACTAATCAAATACTATACTCCCTCAAAAAATTACAAATTCGGTAATGTTTAATCAATGTGTTTTACCTGAAAAATATCAAAAATATTATTTTTCCATAAAAATCAATATGATTCAATCAATAAAATAGGTATTTTGTGTATTACATTAAATGGAATGCTAATATTATTGTCACTAATTTTCATGCATTTGGAAATGAATTTTGAATTGCAATTTAAAAATTATAAATTCATTTTTTTGTGATTTTAAGTAAATATTAATTGACCGCTTTCAAGGCCAAATACTGTGCAATATCCGATCGGCAACCTCTTCGTGGTGCTCATCGGGTCGACGGATTATGTTTTATCATCTCGTTAAATAGTGTATCGTGAAAATGAGACCGTATCAGGTTTCATTTTAGGAATTAACTTATTTTTTCACATAGAATAAGAATGTTCATTAAAAAATAGAGTTTCCATTTAAAAAATAAAGTTGACCTTTAAGTGGTCTTCAAAATAAATAGTAATTCAATATCCTCCTTTCAAACCGTCGTTCTGTAAAAAAATACTAGTGCCCGTTTGCACCGTATTGGTTAAGTCTAGCTTAAACTTAAGTCAATCTTAAGACAACGATTTTTGTTGCACCGTACTCTACAATTTCTTAAGTTTATCTTAAATCTAAGTCCTCGCTGACGAAGACTTAAGCCGAACTCAGAATAAGGAACCAATAGGACACGACTGTACGCGCATGATCATTACATCGTCTGTAGATGCATATACAGACGCCTAATTTTTATTTTACCTGGGGGGTAGAGTAAATATATTTTTTTCTGAACTATTCAAATAACTAACTTTAGAAATAATGATCACAATGAAATTTTTCAAGAAGGAAATTAAAGCTTGAAGTCTTTAAAGATTCTCTCAAAAAATGTAATTTAATTTACGATTTGACAACTATGATTACAGCTGAAAAATTCAATGACTGCGAAAAAAGATCGTACATTTTTTTCATAAATACCAAGCTATCAATTGTCATCTTTCAATTTTTTTAGACTTTTCGAATGCCTCCAATGTTTGATATATATATTTTTTTATTTTTCGCCGCACCCATTATGGACCATTTTTTTCAGATGTATATAAAAATACATTTTTGTTAAGAAAACAAGCAAGATGTTTCAAGCGTTAATTTCCTTTTTTTTAATAGTCGACGCCTATGGATACACATAATACCTTCCTAGATATTGTATATTTTATGATATGTACATCTTTTGAATTTCGACTAACGCATGCGTGTGCCAGATGTGTTTTTGAAAAATCAGTTTCATTTTGTATGTACACAAACGTAAGATATAAAAAGTTACTAGATTTTTACAGTGTTGTCATAGTTAACGGTTATATATCTAAGTATGACGGTTTGAGAGACGGTGCAAATGAAACAAAACTTAAGCTTTGCTCAAACTTAAACCAGACTTAGCTAAGCCTGACTTAAGTGTAATACGGTGCAAACGGGCATAAGAATATCATTTTCTGTACCGAAACCGAGAAAAATCTTAAACAAACATTAGTTGTGTCCAGCTAGTTTATCTTACTTTAATATATTTTGACTATTTTTATTTTGATGTCTGTGTGTCAGTCAGTGTTTTGAGTTACAGCGTATACAGCTGTAACTCAAAAACGATAAAACATAGACGAGCGAAAAATTATATTTAATAAGGCTACACACGAGACGAGATGGATGGTTAGATTAGTCTCGTCTCGGTATTTTAAAACTGATATCTGACGGTTTCGTATTAATCTCGTCTCGTAAAACTTGAAGCCTTCTCGTATCGATATTGATCTTGTTTCTAGTTCGAGAAACACGATGCGCAATATTAAGAATTTAACTAGTTTAGTGTTATTATTTTCTTATTTTGTAATTGCAGATATGAATTTGAAAATGATTATACTTCTATGTATCGCACTGAAACCCATTTACGCTCCTGAAGACAAGGAACCAGAGAAAAATTGGATCGCTTGTAACCAAACAGCGGTAAATTATATCTTTTGTGAAGGACCATTACTAAAAATGGTTCAGGAATCAAAAATATTTGATGACGATAAGACGTTTATAGATATGTCGATGAAATACGATTACGATACAGTATACAAAAGTTACCTCGCTAGTACAGACGACGGAAGTCGACAGATGACGAGACCAGAAACTCTTGCTTTCGTGAGGGAGAATTTCAACCCTCCGGGATCAGAATACGAAAACTACGATCCAAAGGATTGGAGAGAATATCCCAATTTTCTATTAACGATAGACGACCCTCAATACAGGAAATGGGCGCAATACATACATGGAATGTGGCCGTCATTGACAAGAAGAATCAAGGACGATGTTAGAGTGCACCAAGATAGATATTCACTGTTGTATGTCCCACATCCGTACGTTGTCCCCGGTGGCAGATTAAGAGAAATGACTTATTGGGACTCTTATTGGATACTTAAAGGGCTACTGCATTCTGGTATGTATACCACTGCGAAAGGAATGTTACTCAACTTTATAGAATTGATAAAAAACTATAAGCATATCCCAATGGGTAATAGGGCATATTTTCTCGATCGTTCAACTCCACCACTTTTATATTTCATGGTAAATGATTACGTTGAAGCAATTTCAGATTTTGGGTTTATTCATGATCATGAAGAACTTATTAGGAAATCTCACTTAGGTATGTTTCATCAGTGTAGATACCACAAACTGTTTCCATCGAATATATATACATATGCTCGATGTTCTTACAAAGCTGCACTTCACCCACCTCTTCCGAGGCCAGAATATTACAATTTAGATGTAAAACTAGCTGAACGCGCTCCGGATAGGGATTGGTTCTTATCCTCACAAAGAGCGATATCGGAATCGGTCTGGGATACATCCTCACGATGGTTTCAGACATTCGAAAGCGATACGGAAGAGAACGTTACAATGTTCGGCAACTTGTTAACGAACATAGTGAATTATGTAGTGGCGGTTGATTTAATGGCTTTCTCATATGGAAATGCAAAGATAGGTGAACGATACTCAATAATGCTGAACAAATTTGATAAAACAAGGGAGGATGGTTATAACTTATTATTTCGTCTTTATATGGTGATGAATAATGAATATCTCTGGGACAATGATGCTGGTTACTGGTTTGATCTTCATAGGCACGTTTTGTCACCCGCAGATAAGTATACATCTCGCCCGCTTTACTATTTATCAGGCGTATTACCATTTTTTATGGAGTTTTACGATGAAATAAATAAATCAATGCATTACAATAAAGTTAGAAATTATTTATACTCGAAAAAAATCTTCGGAAACTACGTCGGAGGTGTTCCGGTATCTTTGTTCCATTCGGCTGAATCGTGGGATTACCCAAACGTGCATCCATCGTACATTTACTTCTTGATCATGGGTTTGAGGAAATCTCCTTTCTCAGAGGATTGGGATCTGGCCAGAGAAGTAGCTCGGAGTTTTCTCGAGTCAGCTTATCATGGATACGTTGCTACGGGATGGATGTATGAAAAATACGATGCTAATAAACTTGGTACAGAAGGTACGGGGGGAGATCATCCGGTTCAATTCGGGTACGGGCCGACGAATGGGATGATTCTGGATCTTTTAGTCACGTATGGTTCAGAGATATTTAGATACGAGGTTATTCCAAGAGCTGGTTTAACTCCTACCCCTAAAGGTTTTGCTTGCAGATATTATGTAAATAAAGCATTGATTGTAATGTCAATAGTTTTCACATATTATACTTTTAGGATTGTAACTAATTGTAGTTTATAATCGTTAGTTGTTTATTATTTAACTTTATTATTATAATATGTAGTTACAGTAAATAGCATTTAAATCGTAAATAAATATTATTAATTATGATTTTTGCAATGTATATTTTTCATGATTATGTAATGGAATTATTACAGTTTGCAGGTTTTATTAAAGTTAACATTGTCTGTAAATAAGTACCTAAATAAATCTATATGTTATTCGATATCTGCTTCGTTTTATATGGATTTTTTTATCCGTTTTTTGAAATTTTTATTTAAAACAATTTTTTCTATTACCCAGTAAGTAGAAAAATAATTATAAAAAATTAAAAAATATACCCGTGTCCGGTTTATTGATTATATTAAAAAAGTGCAAATCTACTCCATATAAAAACTATAAGTTTTAAATGGTTAAATGGAGCGTTCTAAAACTAAAAAGACTGATGTCCGGTATAATAAAGAATTTGCTTAAAAGAAAATGCTTCGTATTTTCTTTTGGCTAACGCTATCTACGAGGCGTCGAACCATTATGAACTTGATAATTCTAGTTCAGTGGTAATAAATGTATAATAATATAAATGAGGTACACTTGTCTGCTTTTAAATCGTTGGTTTCTACTTAACGCTCATGCATCAAACTGATGTATATAGGTATATTTATTTAATTTGCATTCTGTTAGTTGCTTGTCAAGCCAATTCTTGATAATAAGGCCTATTTCACACATATACGGTTTCATTCGGCTCGGTTCGTTTTCGGTCGCTGCCGACAAGTGTGAATCGGTGATTCAGTTTGTATTCGATACCTAATAGAAACTGTACAGAACCGAATACTCCCTCCACACGAACAGATTTCATCAGGTTTCTATTCGTGTCCAGGGAACACAAAGCAATCAACGCGTTCACACATACTCGGTTTAGTTTCGGTTTTAACCTGATAGCGAGTGTTAGTTTTTTTAAGTTTTGTCGCGGATTTTCTAATAAAATGAGCGGTTTTTCAGATGTTGATCGTCTTCATGCTCTTTAGCTTCGGGAAAATAGTGTAGAATGCTCCAAATTCGTGCTGTAAAGTGATGAGAGGGTGCTCGCAATGAATTCTAATATTCCTCCTTCATTTTTTAATTTTTTTTTATAGAGAAACAACGTGGCAACAACTTGATTTCTCTCCATGATAATTACTGAGTTTACGGAAAAAAATAAAACCTAATTTGAACCGTATGAGAACCGTGTATGTGTGAAAGGGTTTGATTCGTTTTCGGCTGAAACCGAAAACGAACCGAACCGAATGGAACCGCGTATGTGTGAAACAAGGCTAACGGACATAAAAGTAATGAAAGACTGTGTTTGTATGTCTGACTGTCCGTCTGTAAGTAAATCATCACACTATAATATAAACGTGTATGTTTATATGTATCACACTATAATATAAACGTGCAATATATATATATATATATATCCGGACGAAACTATAGCTTTATAGACTCTGGATTCACCGGACCGATTTTGATATTTTTTTTTCGTCATGTAGCTGCACTCTTTTTCCAGTCAATAGGCTAGATTTCATTTCTTAGCTATGAAAGGTCTCTGAGCTGTGATTTTTTTCCGAAAAAGTACATGGAATTTCATTAAAAATTAAATTTTAAGGTAAAAAACCATCGGCAGTTTTTTTTAATCCGAGCTTCCTATTGGTCGAAAATGACGTATGTTTAGTCAGATTCAAAATACATGTGCTTTTTGACAGATGACAGATGACAGGGAATGTTCTAGAAGGTTTTCTATCCTTTTCTATTAGGAGTGAGAAAATTTTTGATGACGTAGATTTGAAATTACGTGGCTTTTTACATGTGATATATTTTTTGTTTGTAAAAAAATTATTTTGAGTGAAATTTGTTGAATTTTTTTTAATTGTTGAAATTATTCATTTAAATCAGGGACGGCGTTTCAAATATTTTTAAATTTGTATTTTTTTTTTAATGAAATTGTATAAAAATATAATTTTTAAAAGTTTTGTTACGGCAATTTATTCAAAATTTCACATTTAAAAATAATAATTAAGTCAGGGGCTGGTGTCGTTTTAAATATATGAAATTTTTGGGAACTGTCACGTGTCATAACGTTTGTTAAAACTTTAAAAAAAATTAATTGTTCAAAAATTAGAAATTTCAGAAAAATATGAAAATTATAATATAAATCAGTAGCGTCTCACAAAAAATTTTAATTGTTCAAAAATTATAAATTTCAGAAAAATATGAAAATTATAATATACATCAGTAGCGCCTCAAAAAAAATTATTTATGAATTATTATTTTTTTGAAAATTCAGATTGATATATTAATAATTTTTTTAAAATTATAATTAAGTCAGGGGCGTCGCATGAAAATAATTAAAATTGCTATTTTTTAAAAGTGATGTAGACAAATTAATTTCGATTAAAATTGAACAAAAATTAAAAACTTCAGAAATATGTAAAAATAAAAAGTTAACCATTTAATAAATAACAGTACATTTTAGGTTGGGTAATTTATACATGTAATTTTACTGAAAATTGTAATAATGATAAGTGATTATCACCACCAATTTAAGAAAAAAATGAGTATCAGCAAAAAGAATGGAAAATTATTATAATATACACATACGAGGGTCGCAGCCAAAGGCTGAGACCCGAGTAAATTAGGTAATTTGTACATGTAAAATTACTGAAAATTTTAATTTTGATTATCTCCGCCAAATTCAAAAATTGACTATAAAAAATAGTGGAACGAGTATGATATATACATATTCGAGGGTCGCAGACCCGAGTAAATTTGTGTAAAAAATATGACGTGAAAGGGGGTTGGGGCGCGAAGCGCCCAGGGGCACAGCCCCTAGTATCGCTTCGCTATAATATAAACCCTAATATATTTATTTATATATTTATATGTCTGTCCACTCACTATAAATTTATGGATTCATAAACGTTTCACTGGATTTTTTTCATTTCTTCACAATATCTAGATTCGTCCTTGATACAGTTTATAGGCTATATTTTTTTTACAAAATGATGATCGTTTCTGTGATATGATTTTTTCCCCGAGACACTACGTGAAAAATTTAGTAAAATTTATCCGTCAGACTGAATTTAGGTGTTTCGACACTAGGCTTTTGTTTCAGAATTTCTAGCAATTTCGGCGTGCTCTGGTTGATTAAAATGACGTCAGACCTGACATTTTTCGTACAACCACGTGCTTTTTGACGTCTGAGCTGTCATATTTTATGTGACGTTTATAAAAATATTAAATTTTTAATGTAATTGTTCACAAAGTTTCAAATTTGTTCAAAAAAAGTTGTAGAATTGATGTAGTCCATCTAAAAATTTATAATTAATAATAATTAAGCCAGGGACGGCGTTTTAAAAGTATTTAAATTTGAATTTTCTAATAAAATTGTATTAAATATAATTTTTAATTGTTTTACTGTAGGGAGATTAAGTCAGGGGCTGGTGTCGTTTGAAATACATGAAATTTTTGGAAACTGTCACATTTCGTAACGTTTGTAAAAATATTAGATTTTTTTTTAATTATTCAAAAATTATAAATTTCAGAAAAACATGAAAATTATAATATAGATCAGTAGCGTCTGAAAAAAATTATTGAATGATTTTTTTTTTAGTTTTGAGATTGATATAAATTTATTTAAAAAAAATTATAATAATGAAGTCAGGAGCGTCGCATAAAAAAAATTAAAATTGATATTTTTTAAAAGTGACGTAAATTAATTTTGATTGAAATTGATTAAAAATTAAAGTTCAGGAATATATAAAAATTTAAATTCGAAAAGTTTACATTACAATAGGTAGTTTTTAATCATTCGGCTGTTGTGAAATATTAAATTTTTAATGTAATTGTTTCAAATTTGTTCAAAAAAGTTGTAGAAATGATGCAGTTTTTCTAAAAATTTATAATTAATACTAATTAAGCCAGGGACGGCGTTTTAAAAGTATTTAAATTTGCATTTTTTAATAAAATGAATTAAATATAATTTTTAATCGTTTTGTTGAAGGAAGATTAAGTCAGGGGCTGGTGATGTTTTAAATATATGAAATTTTTGAGAACTGTCACATTTCTTAACGTTTATAAAAATATTAAAATTTTTTTAAATTGTTCAAAAATTAGAAATTTCAGAAAAATATGAAAATTATAATATACATCAGTAGCGCATCAAAAAAAATTATTTATGAATTATTTTTTTTTGAAAGTTCAGATTGATATAATAATAATTTTTTTTAAATTATAATTAAGTCAGGGGCGTCGCATGAAAATAATTAAAATTTCTATTTGTTAAAAGTGACGTAGACAAATTATTTTTGATTAAAATTGAACAAAAATTAAAAACTTCAGGAATATGTATGTAAAAATAAAAAGTTAACCATTTAATAAATAACAGTACATTTTATGTTGGGTAATTTATACATGTAATATTACTGAAAATTGTAATAATGATAAGTGATTATCACTGCCAATTTAAGAAAAAAATGAGTATCAGCAAAAAGAATGGAAAATTATTATAATATACAAATACGAGGGTCGCAGCCGAAGGCTGAAACCCGAGTAAATTTGTGATTAGGTATTTTGTACATGTAATATTACTGAAAATTTTAAAATTGATTATCTCCGCCAAATTAAAAAATTAACTATCAAAAAATAGTGGAACGAGTATGATAAATACATATACGAGGGTCGCAGACCCGAGTAAATTTGTGTAAAAAATATGACGTGAAAGGGGGTTGGGGCGCGAAGCGCCCAGGGGCACAGCCCCTAGTATATACAGGGTCCTCCAATAGTGCGTCCGGCATTCCTAGCGCACTTCCCGTAGGAGATAGAAAAAAAAGTTTGGTACATAATATTATTGGTTTGAAAAGATCTACGTCGTAAAATTATTTTCAATAATACAGGGTGTCCCATTTTTGCGCTGTAACAAAAACAAACATTTTTTTAAATGGAACCCCCTATAAATTTTTCAGTATTCCGATGTCATATTTTAACCTCCACATTATCATCTATTCATTTTTTGATTTAGTGACAGTGTTGCCAAATTATAAATTTTTTTCCGAAAAATAATCCATAAACAGGGTCAACTTTAAAATATTGTAGCGACCTCATTTTTTTTGAAGCGATTGATTTTTTTAATAATAATATTAGTCCTGATAAAGAGTAACATTTTGATAATAACCAATTTGAATTTAGTTATACAGGCTGTCCATAAAAAAATGTCAAAATTTGCAAACTTAAAAATGATAAAACTCATTTTTTTCAAATGCGACTACCATTTTTTTATTTCACTATTCGATGGGGTTTCTTCTCCTTTTCAATTTTTATAGGGGATGTCTTATGTCTAAACCCCATAGTTTCTCAGATATTCAATACTTTTAATAAAATTAACCTTTTTATTACACCTTTATGCACTGAAGTAGGCCAGGCTGATGAAAAACAAATGGCAAAATGTAGTACTTAAGTGTCAATGAAATATTTGATTAAAATTAATAGTTAAAACGGATAATACTGATGTAAAAAAATTATTTCTTTTATTTAAAAAAATATATGAAAAGTTAGAAAATTGAAAAAATATAAAAGATAAAAGACCAAAATAAATGTTCTAAATGTCTTCTTTTTTCATCCAGGCTCAAATCAATTCGCCGGCATGTGTTTTTCATCAACACGGCCTACTTCGGTGCATAAAAGTGTAATAAAAAGGTTAATTTTAATAATAATATTGAATATCGGAGAAACTATGGGGTTTAGACATAGGACATCCCCTATAAAAATTGAAAAGGAGAAGAAATCCCATCGAATAGCGAAATAAAAAAATGGTAGTCGCATTTGAAAAAAATGAGTTTTATCATTTTTAAGTTTGCAAATTTTGACATTTTTTTATGGACACTCTGTATAACTAAATTCAAATTGGTTATTATCAAAATGCTACTCTTTATCAGGACTAATATTATTATTAAACAAATCAATCGCTTCAAAAAAAACGAGGTCGCTACGATTTTTTAAAGTTGACCCTGTTTATGGATTATTTTTCGGAAAAAAAATTATAATTTGGCAACACTGTCACTAAAACAAAAAATGAATAGACAATAATGTGGAGGTTAAAATATGACATCGGAATACTGAAAAATTTATAGGGGGTTCCATTTAAAAAAATGTTTGTTTTTGTTACAGCGCAAAAATGGGACATCCTGTATTATTGAAAATAATTTTACGACGTAGATCTTTTCAAACCAATAATATTATATACCAAACTTTTTTTTCTATCTCCTACGGGAAGTGCGCTAGGAATGCCGGACGCACTATTGGAGGACCCTGTATATATATATCTATGTCCGCACGAAACTATAGCTTTATAGACTCTGGAATTACCCGGCCGATTTTGATAATTTTTTTTTCGTCATGTAGCTTGACTCTTTTTCCAGTCAATAGGCTAGATTTCATTTCTTAGTTATGAAAGGTCTGTGAACTGTGATTTTTTTCCGAAAAAGTACATCGAAATTTTACTGAAAAAACGATGAATTAGCTGGTTCGAGTGTCGGCTTTTGTTTTTCAGACAGTGTGATTGTCGTTTGAAAAATACTATTTTTACGATAATTTGCTAAATTACAAGATATCACTGTTGTATTTTGTTTATATCTGTCAAAATATGACATTTATAAAGAAGAAAACACATGGATTTTTATTGACATTATCATAAAAAACACACTGATAAATTACTTGATTAATTTTAAAATGTTAGTTTTGTGAATCTATTATAATTTCTACTTTAAATAGATTTTGATTGAAATTGTTAAACGAAGAAATTATAAACAGCTGTTTTTTATCTTATATACGTCAGGAGCGTGGAAAGAAATGTTATTTTGTACATTTTGATTAAATTGCTTATAAATTAAATTTTAACCAAAATTGATTGGTAATTTGATGTAATTAGTATAATTATCTATAGATAATATTAAAAAGTATAATGTCAGGAGCGGCGAATTAAAAAATATTTAAAATCTTTTTTTCTAATTAGTTTAAATTTGACAGATAACAGATGACAGGGAATGTTCTAGAAGGTTTTCTATCGTTTTCTATTAGGAGTGAGAAAATTTTTGATGACGTTAAATTTGATAGTTCCAAAATTACGTGGTTTTTTACATGTGACATATTTTTTATGTTTGTAAAAAAATTATTTTGAGTGAAATTGTTGAATTTTTTTTAATTGTTGAAATTATTCATTTAAATCAGGGACGGTGTTTCAAATATTTTTAAATTTGTGTTTTTTTAATGAAATTGTATAAAAATATAATTTTTAATAGTTTTGTTGATGTAATTTATTCAAAATTTCACATTAAAAAATAATAATTAAGTCAGGGGCTGGTGTCGTTTTAAATATATGAAATTTTTGGGAACTGTCACATTTCGTAACGATTGTAAAAACTTAAAAAAACATTTTTTATAGTTCAAAAATATAAATTTCATAAAAATATGAAAATTATAATATAGATCAGTAGCGCCTATAAAAAATTGTTTATGAATTATTATTTTTTTGAAAGTTTTGAGATTGATATATTAATTTTTTTTTAAATTATAATTTAGTCAGGGGCGTTGCATGAAAATAGTTCAATTTGTTATTTTTTAAAAGTGCAATGTTTTTAAAATTATTTAATAAATAACAGTACATTTTAGGTTGTGTAATTTATACATGTTTCATTTAAATCAGAGACGGCGTTTCAAATAATTTTAAATTTGTGTTTTTTTAATGAAATTGTATATAAATATAATTTTAAATAGTTTTGTTGTAGGTGATTGATGCAATTTATCCAAAAGTTCATATTTAAAAATAAATAAGTCAGTAGCGTCTCAAAATTTTTTTTTAATTGTTCAAAAATTAGAAATTTCAAAAAAATATGAAAATTATAATATAGATCAGTAGCGCCCCAAAAATTATTTATGAATTATTATTTTTTTGAAAGTTGAGATTGATGTATTAATCTTTTTTTTTTTTAATTATAATTAAGTCAGGGGCGCGCATGAAAAATAATTAAAATTGCTATTTATTTAAAGTGATGTAGACAAATTAATTTTGATTAAAATTGAACAAAAATTAAAAACTTCAGGAATATATAAAAATAAAAAGTTAACCATTTAATAAATAACAGTACATTTTAGGTTGGGTAATTTATACATATAATATGATTGAAAATTGTAATATTGATATGTGATTATCACCGCCAATTTAAGAAATAAAATGAGTATCAGCAAAAAGATTGGAAAATTATTATATTATACACATACGAGGGTCGCAGACCCGAGTAAATTTGTGATTAGGTAATTTGTACATGTAAAATTACTGAAAATTGTAATATTGATTATCTCCGCCAAATGAAAAAATTAACTATCAAAAAATTGTGGAACGAGTATGATATATACACATACGAGGGTCGCAGACCCGAGTAAATTTGTGTAAAAAATATGGCGTCAAAGGGGGTTGGGGCGCGAAGCGCCCAGGGGCACAGCCCCTAGTAAGTATGTATATAAGTGTGTACAAGTTACACAACTGAATATTATATTAAGGTTATACTTCTAGCACACTGTAAAAAAAGATTTGGTTTCGAAAAATTTTGTTTTTAACTTATATTCAGAACACATGTACCTACATTTAATGGAATATTTTACTTTGTTAATTATTAAAAGTAAAAAAAAGTTTAATTTAGTTTGAAAATTGAAATAGACAGAACGGTATTTAATAGTACCATGTACTAATTTGCTGTAATGGCAGAGCTAGTTTTTTATTATTTAGAATAAATTGCACGTGAATATATTTGTTTCGAACAATTAGTTTTTAAAACGTCTTTATATACTAGATAAGAATCTAGGTAATTTGTTCGAAAGTAATTTGTTCGAAAGTAATTTGTTCGAAAGAAATTTGTTCGAAGGAACTTTGTTCGAAGGAATTTTGTTCGAATGGAAATTTGTTCGAATGGAAATTTGTTCGAACAACATTTGATCGAACGGAAATTTGTTCGAATTTTTTAAATTATTTTAAAAATAATTTTTTTATTTGTTTATATTTAAATTTAATTTTTTTTATTTCCTTTAATCTCCCTTATACTCCCTAAAACGGCCTAATTGTTTAATGTAATTTATTTATTTAACTACTATTATACTTTCATAACACTTTTGTAGTCTAAAAATTTTTATTTTTTTTTAAATATTTTATTATAAAATTCGTAAAAAAATAATACGGCCCTGAGCTAATTATTTGTAATTAATAACAAATCAATTACACGTATATTTTTTAATTTACACGTGACATATATATAAGATTCTCCTAGTCTACATTTTGTCACATATTTTTTAAATAATTTTAAAAATTCGAACAAATTTCCATTCGATCAAATGTTGTTCGAACAAATTTCCATTCGAACAAAATTCCTTTGAACAAAGTTCTTTCGAACAAATTTCTTTCGAACAAATTACTTTCGAACAAATTACTTTCGAACAAATTACATTCGAACAAATTACCTAGATTCAAATAATATATGTATTAAAATTTTAGACTTTTATCTATACATTGCTCTAATGATCGAATAACCTTAAATAATGAAAATTTTCGTAAATATTTTTTTTAGATGTATCGAGAAGTGCTCGCTTTGATATAAAAGTAAGGTACACTCAAAATTCTGCTATACGACGACATCGGTAATTCCGACTTTAACGTTGATTGGTGAATTTAAACACGTAGAAATATAGCAGTCAGTCACGGTGGTATTATGGTGGAGATGGGCGAAGGACTGTCGGCACATTGTATAAGGGAGCGGTCGTGTAGTGGATGGTCGTATAACAGAGTGCTGAGTGTATATAGTATCGCAGCATTGTATTGTTCTATATTTAACAGCTTAGGCAGCTATTGCAAAAGAGCGCGCTGGTGACAAACATTTTCCGATTTGATTTACTGTTATCGCCACTGCTTATTCCTTATGGTTCCTAACGTAAAAAATATATACTAAAACTAACGGATAGACAGACAGATAAAAAGACGTTTGCGTTTTATAATGTGTCAGGATAATGTAGTCTTTAAAACCTAAAAGGCCAAAAACTTTGGTAGGCATGAACCTTTTTTTAAACTAATCCCCTTTAATAATTACTGTTACAAATGACGCGTCACATCCATGCGTGCATTTGTGTATATACAAAGTGATTCGTAAGTTGTTTGACACAATTAACGTATTGGAAAAAATATGCAGTAGAAACCGGTTATAACGACATTGAAGGGATAAGTCATATTGGTCGAAAAAAGTAGATAGTCGTAATAATCGGTAAAAATGCAATTATATGGGATTCAGTTGGACTTTCATTTTGAGTCTTAATCGATGTCGTTATAACCAGTTTCTACTTTATTATAAAAACGTCTTTAACTCTATCTACATATGTATATATACAGTGCCTTCCAAAAGTTCGGGCTACCTAAATAACTTTTGAACGGTTTGAAATATAGGATTGAAATAGAGTTACAATGGTATAACCAAATCTATTATTTAATCACAAAAACACCCACCTGCATATCCCCGGAGGCGAAGGGATGGGGGAGTAAATAAATCTTAAATGACACATGGAGTTGAGTGAGGGCTCGTTCGAAAAGGACAAAAACAACGTAGGATCGCCGAGGTCTCTACGATTTTTGTTCAAAGAGTTATGATTATTTGAACATTTCTATTGAGATTAGGTTAAATGCATTTTCAAAAATGTTAGATAGTGAAAAAACAGATCCAGTTGAAAAACTGACGTTTCTCATATTCCCCTCTTCTGTTATTTTTTCTTTTTAGTATATTTTTGAAAATGACAAAAACATGAAAAAAGCAGAAGAGTTGAATTTTTTGATTCAATGATAACACAACTTGCTGATAAACATTTAGTTTTTTAACTAGATTTGTTGAAGTATCAATAGGCATGATGACGTAATTTAAAAAGAACTATTCTATGATGATCTTACTTATCTCCTATTTCCAAAAAATACTTATTTCTGCAGAAAATAAAGGTTTAATCGTAAAAATGGACTCTTTTAAAACTAATTTTGAATTTGACGCCAAAACGCTCGCAGGTTACATTTCAGAGTTGTGACGTCACAATAATCAAACATTCAGTGTTAGACAATAATTTAATTATTTTGTGTGTTAAAAATGAATTCCAAAATATATAAGTTCTTAAATAAGGGATGTACCTAATAATCTTGTAAGAGGAACTGATATTTGTCTAAAATAAAAGTAAATTACTTTAACGTTTACTGATGCGTGACGTCATTCTCGCTGATTGGTGTTTCATTTAACATGGTGGATTGCTGTATTTTGCATTTTTATTTTAACAAAAATAATATTATTCTCACTTTTAATATAAAAATAAATACATTTTTTAGAATCTTTTTAACCTATTTCATTATTTAAAATCATAATTTCAATGATACTTTGTTACTGGAATCCTGTCTATTATCATTGCTCTAATTTCCATAGATACTATCAAAAAATTAATACCTCATACGAGAGTATATTATTACCTTTTTTTCTCTATAAATATATTAATCCATAATTAATTTAACTGATGCCCACAAAACATTTTTTTATTACGTTTCTTTATAATCAATCTGTATGAAACTCATTTTCATAGATTATCGCCATAGGGGAATTATACCCATAAGAAATGCAATCAATTCGGTTAAAACCGTCTTGAAACATATGTCCATCTTTTACATACTAACAAAGTATTCACGGTACTGTCTCACTCATACATGAAGCATTCTCTAGGTCTCTGGGTCAGTGTAGAAAAAGATAGATGCCAGTGGTAGGCTACACAGAACACAGTGTATCTCATTTCACCCAGTTGTGTGTTAACTTTGCTGTTAGTTGGTTTGTTTTTAAGGAGAATCAACTTTATTTGGTTACGTTGGAAAAAAATTAAAAAAAAACGCGTGACTGTGTTGTGCCTATTTTGGGGGGTGGATTTTCTTGTGAATTTTTTGTGGGTTTTAAGTGTTTTTTGAAATATTTTTTTGTGGTGTTTGTTTTTTTATAAATACGGTTAGTTCAATTTTTATTATTATTTATTTGTTTATTTTGATGTTTTTGATAGTTGGAGCAAAATGTGGTATTGGTTAGTTGATAATTATCGTTTTAATTGATCAAATGTATTAAAGCAGTGGTCGTCAAAATTTTTTAAATATAATTTTTTTATAAAAAATTTTGTTTTATGGTGTTATCGGGGCTTTTTGGTCCCTTGTTTAATGAAATTAGCTGCTTTTAGTTAAATATATGTTTACAAATTCAGAAAACAGATGTATTTTTGTTTGTTTGGTTGATTAAGATTACAAATGTTTGAATGTTGATAATTTTTTATTACTTTTTTTAACACTTAATCGCAATTTTTATGTGTTATATTTTTTAATTAGGTATTTTTAAATTATTTTTGAAAAAAAAAATTAATGTTGTGGAAAAAAAATCAATTGAAATAAGTCCATAGTTATTTTGGGGGTAATTATACTTGTATTTAGAAATGAACTTTTTGAGTCACATTTTATTTTGCAATTAGTAGGTACTTTTTTACTTTTTTTGTCAAGTATTTGAATTTTTATTTAGAAATGTACTTATAAATGTGTTTTATTACTTTTTTTAATTTAGTTAAGTACTTTAGTACTATCTTTGTAAAAAGTACTTAAATATTTTATTTTTTATTTTACTTGTACTTAAGTACATTTATTTTTTACCTGTACACAGATCTAAATAATATAAGTATAATAAAAATGTTTGTTGATAATAATACAATACAATAAGAGTAAAACTTTATGTTTTTCTTGAACTAAATACGTGAGAGAACTATCAATTTTTGCTTTTGCTGATATTTACATATTTTATATCAGTTTAAAATAAAGTTTTTAAAAAAATCGTATGAAATTTTATATACATCTGATTTTAAAATTATTAACAGTACAAAAGTATATTCCCTAAACCTATCTCAAACATGCCCCCATATATCGCAAGGCCCCTCTTGAAAAAAACATACATTTTTTTAACTGATGACCCTTAGCCGGGTTTTGGGTCTCCAGGTTGAAGCCCTGTCAGTCAGTACAACCCCCCTTAAAGTATATTATCTAAACCTATCTTAAACAAACCCTCCCCCCATATATCGCAAGCCCCCTCTTAATTTAAAAAAAAAACTTTTTTTTTTGACTGACGACCAAAAAAAGCTATTTAAAGTATAAAATTTTTTAAAATTATTTACATATTCCCTAAACCTATCTTAAACATGCCCCTCATATATCGCGGGTCCCCTCTTGATAAAAAAAACATATACAATTTTTTGGTGACTCTCTTTGCTAGGCCCTAGTCCTCCAGGCTGGAGCCCTTGTCAGCCTCTTTATTTGATCTTACAGTATACAATTTACCTCCTTAAATGTATTTTATTTGAGGTTATGTTTAACTGCAATAATGATTATTATTTATTACTTTTTAGTTATTTTTTAATAGTTTAAATTGTGAGAGGGGGGGGGGGGGGAGATATACTTTTAGAGAGCTTGTCAGGTTTCAAGTGTAAACGTTAGGAAATGACATTGTTAATATTTTTCGAATAGGATATAAGTACTTATAAATAACAATAATATAAAAAAAATGTACTCTATAAAATTAAAAATAGTCCTTGAATTTAGATAATGAGTGTAAAAAACTATACATACATTTCGTGATATTTATAATGTATACAAAACCTTGAATGATATAACTATAGAGAAAATCAATAAAGCATTGTTTACATACTTTTACATTGGTTTCATGTAAAAGGATATGTACAAGTATACTGTATAGGTATGTATTATTAGTTAGCACTTAAGGTACTTTACTGTTTACCTATACCTTGAAACTTAAACTCTTGATGCTTTTGCGATATGTGCAGAGTCAAATTTGAATATAGGTACAGTCAAAACCGGTTATAACGACATCGGTTAATACGACATATCGGTTTTAACGATTCAAAATAATTGTCTTTTTACCGGTTTTTTTGACTATTGGCTTTTGCGACCTAAAAACACCCCGTCATGGATTTAGATTTTGAGAAAATTGAAAAGAATCTTGAAAACGGAGTTTTCATCCTCCAACCTGTTTTTTAAGGATGTTGCACTACTTTTCGCTAGTCCGGGTTATTTTTTTTTTAATTCTACGCCCCAAAATCTATAATAATCAACCATAAAATTGCTTGCCCCTAAAAGTTCGGATTTTGGCACTCTTCACTGCACCCTTGACTGGATTAACAGTTTATTTAAAAAGTTTTGATTATACGAAAAAAGTATAAATACCTTTTTTATGTAGAATTTTATAAGCTACAATTTTCTTAATATTAATTTTCCTCAATTTTTTTTTTTTTTTGAGATATTTGCAAAAAACTAGAATTTGCCCCCCTTTACCCCCTACAAAACAAAAAACCGTCACCCAAATTAAGGGTATTTTTTAGGGTATGCTTAGGAAATCAAAATAAACGTCTTCACCAAAATCTAGCTTGGTCGAAATTTTTTCATAGTAAAAACGTTTATCCACGACTTATATATAATACATACATTACATACGTACTTTTTACTATATAATGCTATATATTATTCCCAGAGGGAACCATGACGAAAGAGAAATTTTCTGATTGGTGCATTAGAGGGCAATAATGGTCATTATTGCCCTCTAAGTCATTATTGCCCTCTAATACACCAATCAGAAAATTCCTCAAATTAAATAATACCATGGAAACAAAATACACAAACTAAGTATAAAAAATTTATTTACGACTGTCAAATAAAACACTTAGTGTTTGTGTATTTGTATTGAGATGGATAAAAATGAAGAGTCTATTACTTGTACACCTCCCGAAATTGTACTACAAGCTGCAGCTACTGGAAAAATCAAAATGCATAATTTATAATAACATAGTTTGTATTTTGTTTCCATGGTATTATTTAATTTTTATTAATTTGAGATTAGAACAAAAATTTTTGTATTCAAGCTTGCATTCCTTGTATTCAGTTGTGTTTATGAAAGTAAATAAAATAGTCGTAGATAAAGTACAGTATACTACTCGCAATAATGGCTATTATAACCTCGGAATTTTTTTTTCTCCCTCGCCGCTACGCGGCTTGGTTCGAAAATTATTCCTCGGTAATAATAGCTATCATTATTGACTCGTGGTATAATATACTATTATTTCTTGGGCTATTAAATATGTTTTTTATTTATCAATATAATAATAATAATTATTTATTATAATTAATTAAAATGTGCAGCTGTAAAATTAATTTTGTGTAGTTCTAAGAAAAAGGCAATTCAATTGCATTTAGAATTTTTTTGGCTTTCAGTCACTCATATTGTGCAGTTTTAAAATGTCCTTAAAATAACCCTTTCTGTCGATAGATTTAGATTTATTTATATATATTTTACATGAATCACATACGGGAGCGACTATTAATTACGTAAGGCATTAGGAGCGAGGGGGGGTACGTAATACATTCGAATCTTTACTAGGGGGAACGGGAAGCCGACAATTTTGAAAATTATCTTTAAAACCAAATTGGTACGAGTGGTACGACTGTTTAGAGAACTCTCATTGATTCAAATATTTAAATATAATCGTTATCGATAAAAACATAACCTATATGAACTTTTAGATGTCGTATTTAAATTGATAAAAAATTACACACGGTATCTTTCGCTAAATGCCAGAACGATTTATTTAAATGTTTTATCATATTTAACATCTTGCTTATTATTAATTATACAGTCTAAACCGGTTATAACGACATCGGTTAATACGACGTATTGGTTTTAACGACTGAATCCCATATAATTGCCTTTTTACAAAAAATTTTACGACCATTGGCTTTTACGATTTAATATTACTGTGCACTTCAATGTCGTTATAGTTGTAACCGATTTTGACTATAATTATTAAACAGGGTGGTCAGTTTTTGAAAACCGGGAAATGTCAGAGAATTTTGCTATACAGGGAAAAGTCAGGGAATTTGGTTGGAAGTCAGGAAATTTTTTATAAAAATGCAAAAACCACACAAATTCTCAAATTCTCGCAAATATTTAAACATGTGACCTTTTTTTAAGTTTTTTTATCTAAATTTTAAATAAAGAACAGGGAAAAACGTAAAAATTCTCGTGGAAAACCGGGAAAAGTCAGAGAAATACTGGCCTCCCTGTTGAATTATTAGCATCCCGCCTTAGTGGTTCATAGTTTGAAATCTTGTCAGAAAAATAACGAATATTATTTAAAAAAAAATTATGTTCTCTTTAGTTTCTGTTTCAATATTAACAATCAAATGTCATTAATAACCATTTATTTTATCTAATTCATTTTTCGGGGTACAATTTTCAGGATATAAAGTAGCCTATGTCCTTCCTCAGGATGCAAGCTATCTCCCTGCCAAATTTCATCAAGATCGATTCAGCGGTTTGGCCGTAAAAAAGTAACAAACAGACATACATGTTTTGTCTGTTTGTTTCACGACTAAACTGCTTAACCGATCTTGATGAAATTTGGTAGGAAAATAGCTTGCATCTTGAGGAAAGAGATAGGCTCTTCTGTATCATAAATATTGATATAATTAAAAAATATATACAAATGCCACGCAGACGAAGTCGCGGGGGTAACAGCTAGTAATTTATAAATAATAAGACAGTCAATTATTATCATTATTCTTGTTGTATGCATTTCATAAATACTTATATTATAAAAATAGAAAACCTTTTAAAAATAACTGACGCGATAGTTCTTTGACAAAAAAATATGAGGGGCTGCTCATTAAAATAGTAAAAAAAGAATTTAAGTAGTTGTATATAAATAGACTTATAAAAAAAAGCCTGCAAAGAGTTTAAAAATAAATAACTAACGTGGCCAGCATATGATTTTATTCCATATTTACGTTTAATATTAACAAAAATCTTTTATAAGTTGCAGAAAAATTTATTATTTTTCATTTTCATTTTTGAAAATTTTAAAATACATATATGAAAGTAAAAATAATAAATCAAAGGACTGATTTATTAAATTAATAGGCTGTGAAAATTATATGAGTAATATAATTGTAGTTTTTATATGAATTCTGGGAATTAACTTCCAGTAACTTTCCAATATATCTATGCATAATTTTATAAAAATTCTATGTAATTATATTTGAATATAGTAATTTGAAAATGGTGCATTTTAAAATACACTATTATTGTATTTTTACTACACGAAAATTTGAGTTCTTATTGATTTTTTTATTTGAGGCTGTACGTTTGGTTTCGAAATATTTTGTTTTTAATTTATACACAGAACTCATGTACATTTAGTTAAATTTTTTACTTTGCTAATAATTAAAAGTAAAAAAAGTTTAATTTACAATTCGAAAATTAAAACAGACAAAACGATATATAAAAGTAACATCATGTACTAATTTGCTGTAATGGCAGAGCCTGTTTTTCATTACTTTGAGTAAATTATACGTGAATCGTGAATTTATGTGTTTTATAAACCGAGAAAAGTCGGGGAAATTTGTTCCAGATATAATATCCAAATATCCTGCGTAGAACCATTTAAATTGAGATTTTTTACATCTGAAAAATTTAGAACTTTAGCCCATCACATACCACCTTCTTCATTATTTGTCGGAGTACAAGGTACTCCTCTTTAAAATATTCCGGACTACAAAGGGGTCGGTGACAGTACTCTATAGTCCGACAAACTAGATAATCCGACGCCGCTTTGCAAAAAAATTGTCAAATTACCGCGGGTTAAAGTTTCGAAAAATCAGTTTTAAAATGTTTCTCTATAACCAATTGCGTAGAATTCCAATAAATATAGCACTTTCGATAAGTTCTTTCATATACCGTGTATTAAAAATTCTATTTTTAATATCCAATTAGTCAAAAATCATACGTCCAATATTTTTTTAAATTAGTAAAATATATGAACTATATATCCATAAATAACTTATTCTTTTAAACTTTTATTTAAGGGGTTAGGTGTAGTCAGAATTTTCAAGAAATCGATTTTTGTTTTTTGCATTTTTGGAAGCTGCTACAACGGCTGATGAACTATTTTATGGCCCAGGAATAGTTGACTCGGTGTAAGTAATTAAATAATACGTATATTACTTTACGTAAATTGAGTGTTAAACTTTAAATGTGTTTTTCTCAAAACTATGTTTTTTGAACTGGTGACCACTGTAGCTCGAAAACCGCTCGGTAGATTTTAATGAAATTTATACAGCTTTTTGAAAACATGAAAAACTAGTGCCTGATTGAAGGATTTTTGTTTTTCTTTAAATTTCGATTTGTTATAAACAATTAACTGTTGGTTTTTTTCCCGAAAATCTTGAAAAAAATTTCCTGAGGCTGCCATTTTGTTAATTTAAGAAAGAAAAAAAAAAGCTTCGATCATGCACTAGATTATCTATTAATAAAACTATTTTTTTTTGTTCCATTGAATTTGGATGAATCTCCAAGGATAAGTGATGGTCACCGCAAGGAGCTTCGGTTTGAAACTAGATCACCACAAACAGCCATTACATTTAAAATTATTAATTTTTTTTTCTAAAATTTCTGTCAAGTCAAGTCGAAACCTTATTTAATGATGCTATGTTTTTACTTTTATTAAATAAAATAATTTACTGGCAAAAAAAATTTATTTAAAATTGTAATTTTTTCATGTCTCTGACTACACCTAACCCCTTAAACATTGCTCTAAAGGGGGTACTTATAACCTTAAGTTTGAATTCAAATGAATATAATATAAATGGGCTCGGTGGGGGGAGGTTCTAATGTGTCGATCATAGTAGGATTTTTGATATTTTTGATTATAACGTAGCAAAATGACATACATACACATAATACACATATATCAATTAAACAAGATTAGAAACTCTTGTTGATAACATTTGACGTATTTGGATGTAAAGTAGTTATTTATTTTAATTTTAGCAAGTGTTTTTTTTTTCACATTCCTTACTTAATATTCCGGATATATTCTAGTTTATAATAAATATATATATCTTAGCTTAATTAGTAGAAGTAGTAGATGGTTAATTATGTTGAAACATCTAATTATGAGAAAAATGTAGGTACATGTATGGACTATGAAATTTTTATATGTAATATTTTGTACGTGTATCTTTACTAATTTACAGAAAATATATCGGATGTTTTTTTATAACTTTCTCAGTAGATTATTTCCAAAATTATGAAATTTCTGAAAAAATGTTTCAGGCAAATGTTTCTTGGGTTTCAGTGCGCTAAATATTGATATTATGGGTTGATCTTGAAAATGTCACCTTGATGGGTTCTTAGGGTCAACTTTTCTTTATTCAAATCTTAATCTATTTTCTTTGAGATTCGTAATTTATGGGAAACCTTTTTTTTTTAAAAATGTCCATTTTTATGATATGATATGGGGCAAACCAAACAGAAATAATTTTTTACTTGATAACTATGAATTTTTAAGAAAAATCACAATGTTAAAAAATACTTATAGAACCAAGCAAGAATTCTTGAAGAATTGCTTTTTAAATGAGTTGTTCTTATAAAGAAAATATTCTGAAATTTTGAAAAAAAGTGAATTATAAATAAATAAAATAGATAATTAGCTAAAAATCCTTGCTTAAATCTAAGTAATTTTTGCCTTTTGCAATTTAGTTTTAAAAATTGATAGTTTTCGAGTAAAAAATTATTAAAAATCCATAATTTTCTGTGTGGTTTACTCCATATCATAAAAATAGACATTTTCAGAAAATAGTTGTTTATTTTTTGTGTTAAATTATGAATATGCAACAAAAAATATAGGTTAAGAATTGAAAGAAAAATGAACCTGAAAACCCATAAAGACAACCTTTTTAGGGTTACTCTATAGTGTCGATATTTAGCACACTCGAAACCATGAAACTTTTATATGAAAATTCGTTATTTTGGAAAAAATCAGATGGCAAATTTAAAAAAAAACACCCGGTATATTTTTTTTATATTCGTATATTTTACTGATTTACAGAAAATATATTAAATAATAGATACCTAATTGTTTGAAAATAGTTTGGCGGTTTAAAAATAAACAATAGAGGTATTTTGTCTACTTGTTTGTTAATTAAAAATGTAAATAATGGGTTATTGAATTATTATTTTTGAGTAAAGGTGTGTTTTCTTGAAATTTCTTTGCTAAAATATATAAATGGTGTGTATTGTGTTAATATAAAAATAAATAAAAAGTTTATTTGTAATTTGTACTCAGTCCTATGTATCGATGGACAGATTTTAATAGGTCGTTACCCTCAAATTTCAGGCATTTTATATCTTACTCAAAACATTGTTCAAAAATTTTTGTATTTTATTTTATTCTTAATTTTTAAAAGATGTATCCCTCTACTTTATATTTATAAACTTACTATTTGATATGATAAGAGTAATTTGCAATTATAAATAGTTACCATCGTTTCCTGAAAATGCTCCCCACGGGTTTCAGTAGCGAAAAAAAAATTTATTCATGCAATAGTAGCTGGTAAATTAAAAAAAAACTGGCAGGAGGGGGCTCACTGAAAATCTTAGCACGGGGGCCCGTGATAAGATGTGGGGGCCATGATTATGACCTATTAGATTTAGTTAGTTAATTTGTACATTTCAGGATTTTTGAATGTCTAAATTCGGATAGTTTTGAAAATTTTGTATTTTTATTTGATTTTAATTAACTCAAAAACTTTTGAAGCTAATTGGTTGAGACATTGACTGTTAAAAAGTCTCAGACCCTATATATAATTCAAGTGAGACACTAAGGGGCTGAGAAGTAGCATTTGCGAAAAACTATAATGTTTTCAAAATTATAACAATCCAGAATATTTGGTACAATAATTTTATAATTTCAATGTCGTATGTATATTTAAAGAGGTTGCACTATAGAGTGCGGGGTTGGCGGTGCATATGTATAAGCACAGAGCAGTGAAGGCAATGTGTCTCTTCTCTGGAGCATACGAAATCAAATAGATGTGTCTCTCTCTGTTTTTTTTTCACACACATATCATTTTGTAATTAAAAGACACGGTCCCTAACAATTCTGAAAAATTATAGATATCTTTGTAAATTAGTAAAGAATGTAGATATCTATGCTCAAATTTTCATCAAATTCTCTCTATCACATCACTTTGAAAAGTCCTGTTATGTCTGGAAATTATGCAGTTCTCATAAGAATGCATGTTAATTTGTTTATTTAATATCTATTAATTAAACTATTCTCGTTATTAAATTTTGTAAGGATTTTTGAAATACAAATATCTTGTTGTTTTCAAAGTTCTTGAAACAGAACAACTTGACGCTTTAAAAATAAATGAATAATTAAATAAATAAATAAATAAACAAATAAATAAACAAATAAACAAACAAATAAATGAACAAATAAATAAATAAACAAACAAACAAACAAAGAAACAAATAAATAAATAAAAGTAAAATAGCATGTAAACAAAACAAACAGTCAAATTAAAAACAAAAACAAAGTTCAATAACCACGCATTGGCTGTCTAAAGGAACCAGACAGGTCCAGGGACATAAAACATTTAATAAAAAAAAATTTCTATGGTGTCAACTTCCTTAAATAAAACCCCGATCAATGTTGTATCTCTCGTGAAGTTAGGCCGTATAAACAAGTAAATTTCTTAAACCATTAACCAATCACAAAATAGATATTATGGAAACGCATTAATCAGGTAGTAAAACAAAATTAGCATAGATTAATTTCGCTTTTCAAACCATTTAAATATTGTAGCTGGTGTATTCGATGTATACACGCGATTATAATTCGTGGTAACAATAGCGTGTTTTCATTTTGGTTGACATATTATACACTATGGGAAGATGGCTCATTGTTTTATCCATGTTATATAAAATGTTCAAACAAAATGGCTAATTTTTTTCGTCGTTTCTTAATTGATATTATATAAGATGTGAAAAATTTGCTAAAAGTTATGTAATATTAATTGGCGATTGTTGTTTTAAACAGATTTGTAATATTTAGCTAATTTCTTAACACAAATTGGTACCTATAGTCTTTTTCATTTAATGAATCAGTGGTTGTCGGGGATTTGACAGTACGAATCGTGAATCGTACCGTCAAAATTCTTTTTCTCTCACTTTTCACCAGTTCAGGTTTCTTTTTTCGAATTCTCTGCACTAAAATCTATAATAATCAATCATAACATTGTCAAAATTCTTCTTTTACTGGGTCACGCGGTTTTGCGTAAAAATTACTTTTTTTGATACAATTTCCAACGAAGTTCCGTTCTAGAACTCAGCAGTTTTGTATAGTGAATTGATCGAGGAATACGCTCATATTTTTTTCAGAATTTTCAAAGCGTGTTCTCGCCTTGAAAACCATGTTTAAATAATATAATTGTTTATAAAAAATAAATTAAATTGCAGGAATGCTAGCGCTCCTCTTTTTTCCTATTTTCCTCTTTTTTGGGAAGTCGACCCTAAAGTACCCTTTTTTCAAAAAAAACTCCTAAAAATGAGCTAAATTTTGATAATATTATGTATTTCTTATGGTAAAATATAGTTTGTAGTTTTATTAAATGATTTTTTTTCTTATAAAATATCCAGAACTTGTTGTCTTTTAGGTCCTTAATATTTTCTGGAATGTTTTTGTCCTTAATAGTAAGAAATAATAGCGCAAAAACGTAAAAATATATATTTCTAGATTAAGCGTTAAAAAATATATCTATACATAGATAACCTATTCAAGAGCTAGAAAATTCCTCTTTTTTGTCTCTTTTTTCAAGAAAAAAATCCTCTTTTTCTCTTTTTTGAAAAAGAAAGAAACTTTCATCCCTGAAATTGTTTAAAAACATTACGTCATTAAAGTGACATTAAAGAGCTTCAAAATGTCTTTTTGTTGAAATCTGTAGGATGTATAGAACCGAAGATATAAGCATGTTTTCAATTTTTTGCCTTTCAAACCCCGTGTAACTTCTAAACCAGGGGTGATAAAAATAAAATAAAAATGTTTATTGGGTCCAAATAAACTGTTAAAAAATTATAGCCAAATTAGAAAACATGAGGTCAAAAAGTGTCCCGTTTGACATGGAAGTAATCAAATATCAACAAATATTTCTAATTCAGTACATTTAATTAAAAATTACCCAGCACTGGGGTAGTGTCAAAGACTGGTGCCCGTACCTTATTGTAATTTAACACAGTAAAAATTTCTAAAATGGACTAAACTAGAACCACATACCTACCATTTAGCGAAAACCCGAGGTGTCTAGATGGTCAGGGGGCCCAGATCTCGCTGTGGAAGGTAGACGGACGGACGGAAAATTTGCTAAGAATTGCCCAGCACTGGTGTAGTGTCAAAGACTCGTGCCAGTACCTTATTGTAATTTAACACAGTAAACATTTCTAAAATGGACTAAACTAGAACCACAGATCTACCATTTAGCGAAAACCCGAGGTCTCTAGGTGGTCAGGGGGCCCAGATCTCGCTGTGGAAGGCAGACGGACGGACGGAAAATTTGCTAAGAATTGCCCAGCACTGGTGTAGTGTCAAAGACTCGTGCCAGTACCTTATTGTAATTTAACACAGTAAACATTTCTAAAATGGACTAAACTAGAACCACAGATCTACCATTTAGCGAAAACCCGAGGTCTCTAGGTGGTCAGGGGGCCCAGATCTCGCTGTGGAAGGCAGACGAACGGACGGAAAATTCGCTAAAAATTGCCCAGCACTGGTGTAGTGTCAAAGACTCGTGCCAGTACCTTATTGTAATTTAACACAGTAAAAATTTCTAAAATGGACTAAACTAGAACCACATACCTACCATTTAGCGAAAACCCGAGGTGTCTAGATGGTCAGGGGGCCCAGATCTCGCTGTGGAAGGCAGACGGACGGACGGAAAATTTGCTAAGAATTGCCCAGCACTGGTGTAGTGTCAAAGACTCGTGCCAGTACCTTATTGTAATTTAACACAGTAAACATTTCTAAAATGGACTACACTAGAACCACAGATCTACCATTTAGCGAAAACCCGAGGTCTCTAGGTGGTCAGGGGGCCCAGATCTCGCTGTGGAAGGCAGACGAACGGACGGAAAATTCGCTAAAAATTGCCCAGCACTGGTGTAGTGTCAAAGACTCGTGCCAGTACCTTATTGTAATTTAACACAGTAAACATTTCTAAAATGGACTAAACTAGAACCACAGATCTACCATTTAGCGAAAACCCGAGGTCTCTAGGTGGTCAGGGGGCCCAGATCTCGCTGTGGAAGGCAGACGAACGGACGGAAAATTCGCTAAAAATTGCCCAGCACTGGTGTAGTGTCAAAAACTGGTGCCAGTACCTTATTGTAATTTAACAACAGTACTTATTCCATTCAGATGTCCAAGTCCATTAATTACATTTGCTATTTTTAATTGGTCTTGTAATTGAACAGTTATTTCCTTTATTCGTTTTAATTATTTCTGTACCATTGAATTTATCTTTTTCATCTTTATTTTTAATCACGAATTGCGATTTTTATCTTTTCAACGGGTTTAATTTTTAAATACAATCGATGTTTATTGAATCACGTTCCAAAAATAAAGTAAATAAATTTTAAATTAATTATAAAACATTTTACAATGGCTCGTTTTAAATATATTTTTTATTTTAATTGAGTATTAGTGTGTAAACAACATTTTTATTTGGATTTACTTTTATTACTGTACACGGAGAGAAAAATCTTATAAAAATTGCAGTGCTCTCCACTATAAACGGTGTGCGAATGTCGAATATGGTCAATTTTCTACCGGAAAATAAAAAAAATTATAATACTTAATATAAAATATACAATATAGCCCAGCAAAATTTGTAAAACAGCACAGTAAAAAGTTCCATTCTCGATAAAAAAATAATTTTTAGTAGTTGTTCTTAAAAAAAATATTATTTAAGCGGCTATAAAAACTTAGACGGCCCAATTAAAATTACTGTGCTGTTTTATAATTCTGTTCCTACTATTCATTAGAGAAAAAAAGACAGAAGGTACCAATTTTGTTGAATATATCAGTACACAAAAACTAAAAAAAGAATATTTCATTAACTGTTAATCGTTGAGAGGTATGTATGGGCTTATTTTGTTTGTAAAACGATTATCTAAAAATCATACGCTTTAAGTATAGATATCAGATTTATGGTTCGCGAGATATTCTAATAAAAAGTTAAAAAAAAACGCGAAATTTGCTTTCAATAGAATAAAGATCAAAGTCGGAGACAATCGTGTATCTTCGTTTTGTATCGGCGCTCACTTTCAATTTCAAGGTTTCTCATGTCAGTATTTCTCAGTTCGTGTGCGAGTTATTTATCGAAATTAAACCGAAAAAAGTGCGTCATTACAATTACAAAGTATATTCTTTGAGTACAACTACGTAAGTACGTACTTATATCCATTTAATATGATTTTTTTACTTGTTTATTCTTTAATCTACTTTTTTACTTAAGTATTTTTATTCGATAAGTGTGTTTACAATATACGTATGCATGAACAAGCCTGGTAACGCGCATTTTGAGGTTATTTATGATTGTTACTTAAGAATAATAATGAATAATTAAAAGTTGTAATCAAATGTAAAAAAAACTACGTTCTATCATTTATTCTTACATCCATTATTAAATTTTTAACTAAATTAATTAATTGAAGAGATGAAAACAAAAAACCTTTTCAACAATGTAAAATATGTAAAGTATCACGTAATTGAGTCAGTGAATTTACCGCGTAGACCCAGCCAGTGGCGTCGCTAGGGGATGTGACACCTGGGGCGGAAATCGGAAGTGACCCCCTGCGGATTTTTAATAATAGAAAAAATATTAGTGGTTTCCCAAGTGGTTTCCATTTGTTTTTTAATTAATTGAAAGGTTAGCATCAATCTTATAAACTTTCAATGATCAAAAATTGGTCTTTTTTTACACATTTTGATCCCATAGGAGTAATGGCGTAATAACGGGACCCCCCCCCCCCCGAAATGTTCAGTATCTAAAAAAACGTATATTTTGAGAAAACAGTTCAAAATATCTTCCAAAATTTAACACATAAGTATATAATCCCCCACGAAAAGTATACGCCACTGCCTAGAAGCATTAAATAATAAAAAAAGAGGTAAATAGGCTATATTTTTTAACATATGTATAATAATGTACAATATGTATAATACAGGGTGTCCCATTTTAATCTATCACCCCTTTAATTTTTTTATCCATTAATTAAATCAAAAAATGCTTCAAATAAAAGTTGTTTGGTTTTGAGGGGGACGAAAAATGGCGTTATTAGTTTTTTATTTTTCGGACGTCTTCATGGTCAAATAGGCCCAACTTTTTTTTCAAATGTAAACCTGTATTTTTTATTACAATATCTTATTGTTTGGAAAAAAACAAGTAGCTTTTGTTTCAAAAAATTTTTTGTATGACTTCATTTTTTTTTAATATTCAACAAAATAATTTTAGATTTTTGATTTTTACTAATTTTTTACTCTAAACCCATTAACTTTAGAGGAAAAGTGTAAAAAACAAAAAAAGTTTATTTTAATATGATATAACTAGGAAAATTATTTCAGATTCTTTTATTTTATTTTTTATTTGCTTTAATATTTTGAAGAGCAAAAGTTAACAAAAAATCCTGATATAATTTTCCTAGTTATATCAGATTAAAATAAACATTTTTTGTATTTTACATTTTTCCTCTAAAGTTAATGGGTTTCGAGTAAAAAATTAGTAAAAATCTAAAATCTAAAATTTTTTTGTTTAATATTAAAAAAAAATGAAGTCATACAAAATTTTTTTTGAAACAAAAGCTACTTGTTTTTTTCAAAACAATAAGATACCGTAATAAAAAATATAGGTTTCCATTTGAAAAAAAAAAGTTGGGCCTATTTGACCATGAAGACGTCCAAAAAATAAAAAACTAATAACGCCATTTTGTGTCCCCCTCAAAACCACACAACTTTTATTTGAAGCATTTTTTGATTCAATTGATAGATAAAAAAAATTAGGGGGGTGATAGATTAAAATGGGACACCCTGTATAATAACATATGTGTCACCCGAAACGGACCTTCCCTAGCGACGCCACTGGACCCGGCTAACAAGTTAATGCAAATATCAACAGTCAACACACATATCTATATATTATTTTACTATAAATAAATTTAAAAATAATTTGTTGTATTCTTTTTTATTTACAGTGAAATGGTATAAGTAGTTCTAGTGCCGTAACTAGAAGTTCGGCGGCCCCGGGGCAGAATGTGAGAGAGGGGGCCCTCGTAAAATAAAAACTGAAGACCTTTTTTTCATTACTTTCAGTTTCAGATATTAATTATATATAATAACCTTTTTTTCTAATAAAATTTATCACAAAAATGTTGTATTAATATTTAAACCCAATCAATTCCTTAATTTCCATAAATTCCAAAAAATATCAATTTCTTGTGCCACAGGCTCATTTTTCTTATTAAAAAATAATAATAAGCTATATGTATAAAAATTCATTCATGGCTGTATAAATATTGTTAGGTATTATTAGAAATTTTATTAAATCGGTAAGGAAGTTTTCTGATACAGCAATCTAATTTTTACTGTGCTGGAGCACAGCAATTTTTCCTTCTCATTTTAATAATTTTTAAATGGATGTATAATATTTTTTACTGTTGCCGTCGATCGCGCACGCTTTATTAGAAGCACGGTAATTTTTATAAGAATTTCCCTGTTAAAATTATGTGATTTTTCTCTCCGTGTATAGTTAAAGTAACAAAATTTTTCGAAACCAAAACTTTTTTTACAGTATAACCTTAAATATATGGAAAAATGTAATAAATTAACGATATACAGGGTGGGGCATTTAAAGTGTTACAGAATTTTATCTCAGAGCCATCGCATATTTTAAAAAATGTTTCAACCAAAAAATGTTTGGTTGTTAGGGGGTAATCGAATATTAATAATATTTTATATTTTAGTATGGCCTTCAAGCGTATTTGAAGGTCAACATCATTTTTTTAAATGGGAACCTATAGTTTTTATTTAATAATCTTATTCTACGTGAACAAACACGAATTTTTTACTGAACAAATTTTTTTAAACAACCTAAGATTTCCAAGATATCTAACAAAATAAATTCGAGATTTTGGACTTTCAAGAATTTTTTACTCAGAAACTATAAACTTTAGAAAAAAAGTAAAAATAAAAAGAAATGTTTATTTTGGTCTAATAAATCTTTAAAGATTGTTTTAAAAAATTTAAAACTTTTTCTATTTACTTTATTTCAGCAAAAAAAAAAAAAATACAAAATGTTAAAAAAAATCTAGAAAATTTTTTTAGTTTTATTAGAACGAAATAAACATTTTTTTTATCTTGTACTTTTTTTCTAATGTTAATGATTTTTGAATAAAAAATTCTTGAATTGCAAAATTTCGAAATTATTTTGTTAGATATCAAGTAAAGCTTAAGTTGTTCAGAAAAAAAAATTGCAATGAAAGATGCGTATTTGTTCACATTGAATAAGATTATTAAATAAAAACTATAGGTTCCCATTTAAAAAAATGATGTTGACCTTCAAATACCCTTGAAGACCATACTAAAATAAAAAATATTATTAATATTCGATTACCCCCTAACAACCAAACATTTTTTGGTTGAAACATTTTTTTCAAATATGCGATGGCTCTGAGATAAAATTCCGTAACACTTTAAATGCCCCACCCTGTATGTCTAGTACACTGTAAAAAAAGTTTTTCATTATTTTGAATAAATTACACATGAATATATTTGTTTTATAATTTTTAAAAGGGTTGAAGTTTCGAATAATTAGTTTTTAAAACGTCTCTATATAGCCATTTGTGTAGAATTTCAATAAATAGAACACTTTTGGTAAGTTATCTCATTTGCCGTGTGTTAAAAACTATTTTTAATATCCAATTACTCAAAAACCATACGTACAATATTTTAAATAAAAATTAGTAAAATATATACTCTAATGATCGAATAACCTTAAGTACATTTATAAGTATTAAGTAAATTTTTAAGTACAAGTCAACGGATTTTTTTACGTATTAAGTACATGTAGAGTGTACAGCTCCGATACTGACTGAAAAATTCTGAATGGTCTATGTTTAAAATTATTAGATAATATTTATATTTGATCTATGAAATATTTCATGTAAATTTTAAACACATTCCTGAATTAAAATTATTTTCGTAAGCAGTGCAGGTCTAAAAATAGTTCACTACATCTGCCATCAAATGAATATAAGTTGAATTTAAGTGTCAATTTTCACATGAAAACATTTTTTATACTAGATGCATACATTTATATGTACATACATACATATCATGCAGTATCTTAAGTTCAGAGGTTAAATTTGATGTGTAAAAAACAGTTTGACTCATAATAATAAAAATATAATTTATATGTTTTATATAAAAATATTTAATGTGTTTTTCGGAATTTTTATAACGATTTATTCTTACTGTAAATCTGTAAAATAAAAAGAATATAAAAGAAACAGAATTCAGTTTTCAGGATAATGATATTAACCCTTAGCTGCCACTGTGGGGTACCAGGCGTCCCACATTTTTTCAAGTAGTTAGTATTTTAGTGTCTGGGGTACGATGTGACCCCAGTGTGTAAAGTACGTTATTCTGGAGAAATGGAGCAGCTATATAAGGGTTAAAAAATATAAAAATTCCCCGCGTTTATTTTCGTTCGAAATGAACTAATTTTTATTAGAATATATAAATTGTAAATTTAAATATATGTATGTATGCTTGCTTTAATACAATTACATACACTGGTAGAAAGGATTTCTCAAACCAAGTAAACCTTGTTTTGTATATAACGAAAACAATATTTTCTTAAGATAAGTAAGTAATAATCTCTTAAACCAACTATAGTATATTCTTGAACGAAGGAATAACGTAGTTGAATTAAGAGTATGTTTCTTATATTAAGAAAATATTGTTTTTGTTATATGTATACAAAACAAGGTTTTCTTGGTCCAATACAGTTTTTTTTCTATGTATAGCATAAACTAATTCTATGGTCTTCGGCTTTCAAGCAGTGAAAGTTTAATTAAAATCGGTTCAGTAGTTTTAAACTGACACAAAAATTATTTTTGTATCCTTATTTAAATGGTTTTTTGCGTTAGGTACTATAAAATGAATTTTGTAAAAATGTTTATTGAAATTTGGAATATGTATATTGGTTAATTTACATTTACATGAAAAATAAATAAAGAACTTTCAAAAATTTTATAGTAACATCTTGTGTCATAGAAATTTGAACTTTTAATTCTTTTTTTGCAAGTAATTGTACTTCCGGTAGTTTTTTAGAAATTTTGTGTAAAAATACATTTTAGTGGTTATAATAAATAATCTGCCGTGTGCCACAGGACTTTCTTATACATAATAATGACAGTAAACAGTGTACGTGATAAAATTATAGATAATAATATTACCTACAATTATCAACTTGGCCATTTTTCTCTAATTCGCACTGTTTCAGTGTAATTCGAAAAATTCAAAAATCGATGTAGGTAAACATCCGTTTCCGGTTGAATGATCGTTTTCAAAAATAGGAGGTTTTCTTCCCAGGCAAAAATCAATCTTAAGTATAATATTCCACCTTTCTACGATTTGTCGTATTTGAGTTACAGCGTCTACAGACAGACCGACAGACACACAGACATCATGGCGAAAATAGTCAGAATGGATTCAGGGAAGGTCAAAATTGATAATTCCATCAAAAACCGGATTTCGAAAAAAATCGCGTTTACTATACTTACTTATACTATATGTATATTTCATATACATTGGTATAATAAAGTAAAAATACCATAACCCTAAACGACTGATGATGGAAGGGTGTAATTTTATATTTATAATAATCTTTCATCTGGGAAGACAACCACCTTATTTTTAAAATGATCACTAAACCGGAAACGGATGGTTACTCTTGTAATTTTTTGAATTTTTTGAAATAAGACAAAAATGTTTTAGATAAAAAATGTCGAGTATGTTATTATCTATAATTAATTCCCCATACATTTTTTTCCAACACTTATGATTTAGCCAGAAATAATTTTTTTAAAATCATTATTTAAAATAATCTATACTGGTTGTCTGGTGATTTGACCGTACGGATCACGACTCATACCGTCATGTCACCCGGCGACCACTGCAAACAAAATAAAATAGAGTGTAGTGTTTATTCTCAATATTATGTATAAGAAAGACCCATGGTACCTATAGCAAACACGTACAGTCTCTGTAATACGTATAAGAAAGTCCCATGACACTCATGGCAGATATTTCTTCTCTGTTATGAACCATTTGACGTGAACTTTAAATCGAATACTTAGTAAAAAAAAAAAAAAAATTAAATTTGTTTTTTTCGAAAAAATGAATAGAACATAAATTATAGATAATAATATTACCTACAATTTTCAACTTTGTCATTTTTCTCTAATTCGCACTGTTTCAGTGTAATTCGAAAATCGATGTAGGTAAACATCCGTTTCCGGTTGAATGTTCGTTTTCAAAAATAGGAGGTTTTCTTCCCAGGCAAAAATCAATCTTAAGTATGAAATTCCACCTTTCTACGATTTGTCGTATTTGAGTTACAGCGTCTACAGACAGACCGACAGACAGAAAATAGTCAGAATGGATTCAGGGAAGGTCAAATTTGATAATTCCATCAAAAACCGGATTTCGAAAAAAATCGCGTTTACTATACTTACTTATACTATATGTATATTTCATATACATTGGTATAAGAAAGTAAAAAGCAGATTTCATTGATTTGATTATATTTATTACAAATTCTCTTATGTCCGGTATTATAAAGCAATACTTTAAAATGGGGTATCATGACAGTTTTCTTGGAGTTTTTGACAGATAGTTTCATGCATATAGGAAGTAAAAACAAAGGTATGTAAAGTATATTTACTAAAGTGTATTTATTAGCTTTGAGTAAAAACGGTAAAACTTACTGCTACTAAATCTGTTAAAAATTCAAAGAGAACTGTCATATCAGTTTGATACCCCATTTGAAAGTGTTTGCTAGTTTGCAAATTTTGTTAGCTCGTTTATTACTTATATTGGACCTTATTTATATTTATCTCAAAAATCAATGCAGATTTCATAGATTTAGTTTGGTTAGGTAATGTAGATGTATTTGCTTTATTTAAATGCATTTTTTAATTAAATATTTGTTCGTTTTTATAATTTTTTATACATATTTTTTGGCCTTATTTTTTATATTTATTTATTTGTATTTTTATTAAAAATTCTCTTAATTAATTTTATCTCAACAATCAATGCATTGTAAAACTGTGTAGAAAGTGTAATTTTGTTTCTTTATTTATTCTCGGCTCCAATTTCAAGGTTTACTTGTTTCAAAATATTTATATATTTAAGTAGTTCAATGCTATTAAAAACTGGTAGTGTTTACATAAATAACATAAGCAGAAATTAATTGACTTAAATAGCAATATAGGTACATAAAGTTTTATTTATTAAATTATTAGTTTTCTGTTATACATAATAGTAATCAACACAAATCTAATGTTTTATTAAACGCCTTTTCGTACTTCGATATAGATCTTGGCTTATGGGTGCAAGCCTTGTCAATTTGGCCGTGTTATCGGCCAATGTTTCATCATACATTGCAGTGGGCTCTTCTAGAAGAACTCTGAAGATGTTCATTGTAATGTGTGACAAAACATTGGCTGATAATATAATACAACCGAATTGACACGACTTACACCCAGAAGCTCTTTTTCCTACCATTATGTTTACACTTTTGGAAAATGGATGTACCTAAATATAAATAAATAAAGTATCTATACTCTAAATCAGTGGTTTTTAAATTTTTGTGATCTAGGGACCCTCTTTTGAGCAATTATTTTTAAGATCCCCCTCTGGCGGGGGGGGGGGGGGGGGGTTAAAAATAATTGTGAATAGAAATGTAAAATGTGCATGTTCGTGGCTATTAATATTTTATGAAAACTTAAAGGTGCCTTTTCATGGAGCGTCATTGACGCTAGTTTTCTAGCGTCAAATCTCGTCACGTGACCGATTTTAAATTTTAGCTGTCAACTACTGTTTGACGTTTAAGTGTGGAAAAACAACCAATAAATTACGTTCAGTTATTAAAAATTGATTTACATTTCATTATACTATTCGTAAAGACGTATAAACTCACAAAACAAACAAGAATACACATATAATATCAAAACTACTGACATTAGGTGTCACATTATTTCTAGCGTCAAGCATTCAAAATTCAAAATCGTAGCGTCCAGCGTCAATGACGCTCCATGAAAAGGCACCTTCAGATTTAACATCAAAAGACTAAAAAAATCTTTATCAAGTCGTGTTTTGTTTAAAGCGAGTTTAGAATCTGCTAGTAAACTCGCCCAGTGTAATCATGTTCACTAACTAACAAGCAGATTGTAAACAATCTGTGACAAAAGTTAAAGCCGGGCTAATTTACTCGCTACTCGCTGGCGTGTGGGCTTGTTAGCTAGTAAACTAGCTATATGTCATCATAGTTGCTAGTGAACTAGCTTCGAGTATCTCGGTGATTCATATACACAACACGTGGTTTAAACTCGCTAGTTAGTTGGCTACTAAGCGAGTAAAATGTTTTGTATGTCATCATCACTAACTACTAACGTACTAGCTGACTCGCCCGCTTCTAAACTCGTGGATATTAACCCGGGTAACACCGGTCTAATACGCTAATCTATATCTATAAAAGAGTTTGTCCTTAACCACTCACTCACTCACTCACTCACACATATATCAACGTACAGTCCAAACCCCTGGACCTAGAAACGTGAAATTTTGTAGGTGCCTTCCTTTTATGATGTAAGCACCTACTAAGAAAGGATTTTTCGAAATTCAACCCCTACGGGGTTAAAACAGGGTGTCAAAGTTTATATAAAAAATATTTTTTTGTTCGCATTTAATTGAAACTTATAAATAATGAAACAATTATTTCAGCATTTCCCAAAATTTAACCCTTAAGGTGTTAGGGGGGTGTAAAAAATTTATAAAATATTTTTTTTTGTATTTAACGAATGAAACGTGGCAAATGTAGATACTATACAAGACAAATAGCAGTTACGAAAATTCAACCCCTATGGGAATGGTGCGGGAGGGGGGGAGGGGGGGGTAAATTTTTGATATATTTATTTTCATAATTGTTCATGATATTAAAGTAAATTTGGACAAATTAATATTCAGTTAAAAATGAAAGTTTGATATTCAACCTCTAATAGCATGGGACGGGGACGAGGATGGATTTAGATATGTTTATCTGCATACTTGCTTTACTCATAAAGTTAAATACTTATAAATAGTCAGCTGTGATACGCGTAGCTTCACCTGCGTGTATTTAAAAATCATTGAACACAAGTTCAAGTATATTTTTCGCAGTAACAAATATTTTAATATATTTAATTTTACAATCAATGAACAACATTGTAATATAACAATCAACATATTTATGATATAACAATAATTACTTTATTATTATTATATTCCAACACGTCATGCTATAAGTCTATCGTATTTTATGTATATATATACCTGAAATAAAACACATTCAAGGTTGCGTGAAACAATTGAATCTTTCTCATTGTCAGAGGATATGTGATGATGAAAAAAGGCTATCATGTGCTTACCAGTTTTCTGTCTCACTTTTCCTCTTATAATTATAATTAAATTATTCATTTTTATAATATGTGTAGTATATAGGTACATACAGTCGAAACCGGTTATAACGACATCGGTTAATACAACATATCGATTTTAACGACTCAAAATAAAAGATTCCACTGAATCCCTTATAATATGGTATTCGACACTATTTATAATAAATACTAAAATGTTCTAAATAGTGTAGTATACAGGTTGTCCAAGATATGCGTGAAATACATGGAGGTATCCTAAACGGTAAGAGATACAGATGTGGTTAAATCAGATGAATTATTTGTAAGAATGGAGTGAGTATTACAACATCAAAAATATTAATAATTTTATTTGGTTTAGGCGGTATACTAAAAAAACTGAAAAATCGGAATTTCTTTAAATGGCTATAACTTTTTTGGCAAAGTAGATAGTATTTAGAATTTTTATATCACTTTTAGTTTCCGAGTTATAAGCCCTAACTTTAGTTTTTCTTATGGGCCGCCAAGTTGGCTATAGCATATTTGAACGTGTTTTTTACTTTACTTTACAATGAAAGTACCTATCTACTTTGATAAAAAAGTTATAGCCATTTAAAGAAATTCCGAATTTTCAGTTTTTTGGGTATACCGCCTAAACCACATAAAATTATTAATATTTTTTGATGTTGTAATACTCATCCCTTTCTTACAAATAATTCATCTCATTTAACCATATCTGTATCTCTTACCGTTTAGGATATCCCCATGCATTTCACGCTTATCTTGGACAACCTGTATATATTACTATAATTTACACTCAAGTGTTTTTTTACGTGAAATAAGTCAGTATTTTTTTTTTAAATATGAAATTTTGCAAAGGTGAGCATACATACGCCCTAAATTGTCTTATTATTTTTTTAAATTTGGGCTTAGTCGTGATATTTTTCAATTATTCATTAAAAACCTTAAAAGCTTATCAGATATTTTAAAATTTAAAATGGTCATTTTCAATACTTTCTTATACTTTAACCGTATAAGGAAGTTTAAATTTAAAACCTCGTTAAACATAGTTTATTAGTTCTGTATTGAATAAGTGAAAGAGAAAAGAGGAAAAGCGACAGTAAGTATACTGACTTATGTAGATTCATGTATATGAATACAATTTGGTTAAGGAGGTTGATGCCATAGAAAAATAATAGAGATTTCGATGAAACTTTGAAAATAACAAGATATTTATATTTAAACCAATCCTCATTAGGAGAATAGTTAAAGAGATATTAAATAAAAAAATTAACATGCATTCTTATAAGAATTGCATAATTTCAAGACATGACAAGACTTTTCAAAATGATGTGACAGAGAATTTGATGAAAATATGAGCATATATTCTTTAATCATTTATGAACACAGCTGTAAATTTTTAGAATGATTAGGAACCGTGTTTTTTAATTAAAAAATGATAAGTGTATGAAAAAAAAGAAAGAGAGATGTACCTATGCTTCACTCTATGCTTATCCACAGGTGCTTTACCCGCACCGTGCCCCGCATCAACAACCCCGCAGCCTATAGTGTCAAGTGTCAACCTTTTTATCTGTTAATTTTCAGAATGATTAGGAATCGCGTTTTTTTTTTTAATTAAAAATATGTGAAAAAAGAGAGAAAGACGCATCTATGTGATATCGTATGCTCCAGAGAGAGATACACCTTGCGTTCACTCTATCCACTCTTATCCACAAGCGCTTACCCACACCGTTCCCCGCACCGCTAGCCCCACACCCTATAGTCTCAACCTCCTTAAAGTTAAAAAAAAACAGCAAAACATCAATCAGAAAGTTGCACATTTACACAATTTCTGTTGTTTAATAACAAATGTGCAACCGTTTGAATGAATTAAAGTAATATTTATTACACGAGCGAGATACAAGACTACTGTTGTTATTATTATTTTAAATGGACATTCACAGACAAATCACTTTTATTTGAAATCAATAAAACTACTTTCACGTTCACAATGGCCAAGAATCTTGATGTGTGCAGACGGTAAAATGATTGGTAGGTGTACTTAATGACAGACAGGTATAACACACATCGCTGTATATCGTGGAATAAATTCTCTAAATCGAACAAATAGGGTTATTAAAAAATTTGCTTATTGTATAAAATTATAGGTATTTAATTTAAGAAAAAAATGTTTTATTTTTTTTATTAAAAAGGTTGACATTGTAGGTTGCGGGGTTGTTGATGAGGGGTACGGTGCGGGTAAGCGCCTGTTGATAGGCATAGCATAGAGTGAAGGTAAAATAAGCCTCTCTCTGGAGTATGCGAAATCGCATAGATGCGTCTCTCTTTTTCTTTTTTTTCCATGCACTTATCATTTTTTTAATTAAAAAATGCGGTTCCTAATCATCATAAATCAAAATAGATATCTTTGTAAGTGAATAAAGAATGTATGCTCAAATTTTCATCAAATTTTCTCTGTCACATCACTTTGAAAAGTCAAAATAATGTAGTTCTCATAAGAATGCATAATAATTTGTTTATTTAATATCTCTTAAACTATTTTCCTAATGCCCTTGAAATTTTGCAAGGATTTTTTAAATATAAATGTCTTACTATTTTCAATGTTTCATTATTTTTCTATCGTGTCAACCTCCTTTTTGTCTATGAAATCTATTGGTTTCTTTATAGACAGCTTGTTAACGATTTTATTTAGAAAAATTTATTGGGGTCAGAGTTGTGGTTAACTTTTTAAGTACTTAAGTACTTTTTAGACTAGTTATATCTGTACTTAATTCATTTCAAATGAAAGTAATAGTACCTACTTGTACTTAAGTACAGTACGAAACAAGTACTTAAATACATTTTATTGGTAATGTACTTTTACTGAATTATATATTTTTATAGAGTAATTGTATTTGTGAACAGCTCTTATGAGGGTTCTTTTGGTTACTTAAGGGGCTAATTTTCGAAATTTCACTGTATTGTAAATAGTGAATACAATACCGGTATTCCGAAATACCGAAAACCGGGATACCGGTCAATTTTCTCCGGTATTACGATACCGGTATTGGGTCGAATTATACCGGTATTTCGGTATATTTTCGGTATTTTAAAAAAAAATTAAATACTTAATAAATTACTAGGGAGTTAAATTTTACACTGAAAAATTGTTGATAACTTCATTGTGATTTGTATAATATATTACTGTTATTTCAAAAATGTTCTATTGTTATATGATATACATATAAATATTAAATTAATAATATATTTAAGAACATATGTGTGATTTTGGTACGTAAATATTTCATTTTAATGTTAATACAAATATATAAACATACAAATTAAGAATTTTAAAACGAGTACGTCTGATAACTGCCAACAATCTCTGAAACGTAACCAAACTTTTTTTTGATAATATGTATATTTATATTATTTATATTATACATAATGCACCTAGATCATATTTCGGGAAAATATGTTATACATCATTGCAGTAACGGTCTCGCTCAGAATTAAATGTAAAACTTTTTAGATTTCAGAGCTAATTATTTTATATGCCTTCTAAAATTAGTTTGCAACAAACAATTGCGCGCGTATTTTAAAAATTATAGTTCATTTTAATTAATTTTAAATTATTTAAATCTTTGATAACTATTTATCCAGGTACATAAGTATGTTTGGGGTTAAATGGTTTTATTTGTATATTTAACGAAAAAAATTGATAAATTTGAATTTTGAACGTCCGACGCATGCGCACAACCTGTTTCGGTTGTTAGGAAATATTCAATTTTAGCCAACATGTTTGACTTATAATCAATCCAGTCATGTCAATGGATTAAAGCTATAATATACATAATTCATAATAAATATATGAAATATTTATTATTTTTTATTTTTGCCTTAAATAATTCACGATACGTGTAGTAACGGATTTAAGGGGCTTTAGCTCTCCACTCAAAAATTATGGTTCCCCCCAGATCTACTTACGATTCCTTGATGCGTGAATAGGTGTAATAACAAAACAAAATTGAATGTTCTATTCTATGTATACTTGTATGTATAACAAAACTTTATCGAAAATAATAATATTCTTCAGTATTTTAAAAATATACCAATGGCAACTTACAACAATATCGAAATTATTTTTTTTAATGAAGGTATAAGAAAAATATAAAAATTCAATATTAATTAAATTAATTATTTTTTGATCAAAGTCGTTGTGAATTGTTTAAATTCAATATTGTATAGGTACATAAAGATTTTATAATATCATACATATGAAGGTACAATTTCTACAAAGTTGTCTGATATTTATGAAATTTTCTACACAAATATAATTTCTTAATCTTAATGATTTTCACTTTAATTAACTTACTATATACTTATTTAATTGTTATTTTTTTATTAATAAAAAATGCAAATGTCACTTTATATATTTATTTTTTACATTTATTATATTTGTAAATATGTAGAATAATGTAGATATATTATCTTTAATATTTTTTAAATACCGGTATTAATACCGGTATCCCGGTTTTGACATAAAAAAATACCGTAATACCGGTATTACGATTTTGGTCCGGTATTGTATTCACTAATTGTAAAAGATACAAAACATATTTTTTAAATACTAATGTACAGTATTATAAACCATTTTAAAGTTCATATAACACTAAATAAATGCTTCTTTAAAGTAAATTTGCTGTATTACAAATATGATTTAAATCAATATTTAGGTTTTCAATGAAAAATGTACGTTTTATGCGTTGTAAAAACTTAGTGCAGAAAATTAAAAATCCATTTAATTAATTTTTTTGATAATACGATATGTATTTAGTTACAGGAGCATTTAGTTAAACTTTATAATACCGGGCATAATTGTTTTAAAGGTATCCGGCAAGGTTTTCAAAACATAGTTTATGAAACACAATTTTTGGAAACACAATTCTTCGAATTAACAATTTTTCAAAAAAATTTATAAAAGTGCGAGGTGCTATAAAGGCAAATACATGGAAAAATATCTTGTGTACGAATTGATAAAAAATATAAGGGTAGAAAATTTAATTTTCAGGGTATATGATTAAGACAATTAAAAGAGCGGGGCACACATAAAGACAAATGTATAGCTTTTAATGAATTTAAAAAATTCTCTACACTTATATCTTTTATCAATTCATACACAAGATATTTTTCCATGTATTTGCCTTTATAGCGCCTCACGCTTTTATAAAAATTTTCGAAAAATTGTGTTTCGAAAAATGTACACCAAACCGTTTTAAAAACACCGTGTTGCTATTTTACCTTTTTGGTATAATCGCGCCATTATACCTAGATCACCGCAGAAGCCTCTATACTTACAAAATGATCAACAGGTGCACAAGAGTAACCAAGAGAGAGAAGAGTATACTTAAAAAAGTGACAACCTTTCTGTAGGTAATCTTTATGTGTAGTTTGCCCGCGGTAGCCCGAGGGAACATGTGTATTACACGCACATGCAAGTTTGTATGTGTGTGTGTGTGTATGTATGTGTGTGTGTGTGTGTGTGTGTGTAATACACTGGGTTTCACCGCCCGAGGTTTTGTTCAGTCAGTCAGTCGCGAAATCAGGTTATGTTAGGTTAGGTACGCGCCCGTACTCTCGATTGTTAATTATTATTTAAACCACGTTGTTTGTTCTTTATCTTTGTCTCTTGTTCTCTTCTTCTTGTTCTTCGGCACATATGTGCCGGCGAGATGTCAAAGTGAAAATTGATGTAGGTGGAGAGGGGATGGAATGATTTGTTTCCGCCTTTACACATCGTGTGAAATGCTATAATTTGTAGTAGGCAGTAATTTGTGTTAGTAATGAATGAATGAAAGTTAATTTTGATATATTATTGATGAGGTTTTTTTTGTATTTTGGAATAGCAAGATGTGTCTCATTAAAATTGTATTGTATATATTTTAAAGACGGTGAATGCTCGTGCGATTGGATGCTCTAAAACGTAGACATTGCATATACTATAAAATGGTATCATGTAGCTTACATTAATTCTTTTATCTTATGTCCGGTATTATAAAGGACCTAAGCAAATTTGCAAACTTGCAAGCACTCAATGAGGTTATTAATTTTGTGATAGTATCTATGGATTTACAGTTGGCGACTCTGACCGTATAAAATAATTTTCATTATATCACCACTGTTTTAATACCGTTGGTGTTTACATACAACACGTGCGCGTAAGTTTTCAAAGTCATCACAAAACTCCAAGAGAACTGTCATATAAGTTTGATATCTCATTTGAGAGTGCTAGCTAGCTTGCAAATTTGCTAGCCCCTTTATAATACCGGACATTAGGCGTTATACTTTATATTATATCAACGAAAATCACATCAAAATTGGTCCAGTAGTTTTTGAAATGGATTATAATTTAAGTATATTTTTTTCTCATTCATGTTAATTTATATTATCTACATGAATAATTTAAGGTAGTTAAATATAGATTAGTTCGTTTCTAATGATTGTAATATTGATAACATAAAAAATATTTTTTATTCTACTAATTACAAAAGTTTTTAGAACATATCTAATTAAGAAAATATAAAGAAAGTGCTCTATTTTCATATCTATGTGATTTTTTTTATAGAAAATGGTAATTTACTTCAAGTAAGTGGTATCAAAGTAGCTTACTACTTTAAAAGCTCTTGTACTAAGAACCCTTAACTTTTTGCAGTAAACGAAAAGTAGATTTTAAAGTATTCTTGATTAATGAAAAACAGTTTGAGAATTTTTTTTATCTGCTTATATAAGATATTTTAAGTACAATTAGTTCTTTTGATATTAAAATTTTAGTTCAGGTATAATTAGGGACTATCTTCAAATCTTGGTTTACCAAAAATGTATAATATAACGTACAGGTTTGATCAAAAGTGCAGATCAGGCGAATTATTATTTAAAAAAAATCTGGTTATACATAAAAGTCATTTGTTTTTACTTTTCGAAAATAATTCACAAAATACAAAAATTGACAAGCTAGAGAAAACATCTGTTTCCGGTTGTAAGATCGTTTTTTTTTTTTTAATTGGAGGTATTCTTCGAAAAATAATTTAAAATATAAAATTTCACCTTTCTATGATCTGTAGTTTTTGAGTTAGTCTATAGACCTATAGATAGACATCATGTTGAAAATTGTAGTTTCATGGAAGTTCAAATTGGAAATTTTCATTAAAATGTACTTACATTAATTGTATTTCATACATCGTATAAGAAGGTACAAAAATTACTGGACTAAAAAAGTATTATTAAGATATTTATTTGATTTGTTAGTTCAAGTTAGGTTATTACTTTTGGCTCATCCTGTATATAATTGATTCTTACTGAATAAAAGAAAATTTAGTTACAGCGTCTATAGACCGACAGACAGACATCTTTGTAAAAATAGTTGTTGAAGAAAGTAAAAAAACAAATGAGTTGATAAAAATTATAATTAAGATATTTATTTGATTTGTTAATTTAGGTTAGGTTATTACTTTTGGCTCAGCCTGTATATTAATTTGCATATTTAATAATTACTGAGTAAAAAAAACAACGTGATATTGTAAAAATGTTTGCATACCAACTGATGGGAATATTTTTTTGTTAGACAATCATTTATGTTTTTAAAAGAAAAAATTACGATGGTAATAATTTACAATAGCATTTCCGGCGGAATTATTGAATATTGGCTCTTCAGCGTGAGAAGTAGTGTGTTTTAAAACATTCTACAGAAAAAAAAACAATTCTCATGACAGTGAAAAATTGTCTGAAATTCAAAATAAGATATTTTGATTCTTGTTTTTGGGTAATAGAGAAAGCCAGTTATTAACTTTTAGTCTAATTAATGCGAATAATAACTGGACCTTGTTATGCACTCATTTGATTTATGATGTTATCTATGTAGTTTTATTTAAAACTTTCTGTTATGATGATACTCGATAAAACAGGTTTCTAGTTTGGATTTGCACGCTAGAAGTCTACGCCAAAAAAGTATAACCTCTAACGTGCGTACAAAAGTAAACACACCTCTTTGTCCTCCCCCGGGATGTAAGCTATCTCCTTGCCAAGTTTCATCAAGATCGGTTGCCAAATTTCATCAAGATCGGTTCAGCGGTTTAGTCGTGAAAAGATAACAAAGATAAGATAAAGATAACACTTTCGTCTTTATAATATTAATTATCAATTTGTATAATGTTAAAAATTAAAAAAAAAATGTTTTTATTGGAAATGGTATTTCTCCACTAATTAGGCATTTTGGTGTCTTACACTAGTTTTATTGAATTTTATTATTTTATTTTCATTTCGCTGTAATTTTTATGAAAGATGAAAATTAATAATGAATTCTACTTGTGTGTAATATAAAAAGTTACAATAAAAATATTGTCACTTACCTATTTAATATTATTTTGAAATCATAAAAAAAACAGTCCCCTGGTCGCTCACCAACCCAGAATAACTATCGAAAGTATTTAATTTGAGAAACACGTAATTAGAAATATTAAATTCACTATCATTTTTCAGAGATTAATAATTATCATATGCTAATACCATACTTTTATTTTGTGAAATTGATGTTTATTAGTGTAAAAATTAGTTAGACTTTCGTCGTGAAATTTCGAGCACAGTCCCCTATGTCGATTTTTTTAAATCTGTATTATATCGTATAATACTACAAATTGTTTTGAGTCCCATGTTGGACTGTATTTGTCTAATTTTTATCTTCAATATAAAGCATTAAATATCAACCAAGCAAAAATATCATTGGGACACTACCCGTGAAAGTGCCCCTGTTAGTAGAGCTCATCTAATTAACCAATCAAATGCCAAAATACTTTTAGCCAATAAAAATAAATATAACAATTAACTAATTGTAAGTATTTGCGCGTATCAAAAACGCTGATATCTCGAAATAAGCTGTTTGTGGGTTGATACATTACTGTATAACACTGTCCAACTATAGAATTAATGGGATAGTATATTATTGTCCAGTTGTGGTAATTCAGAGTACTTATTTTATAATTAACTTCATTTGAAATTGGAATAAATAACTAGACACATACTAGAGAAAATACAGCTTCAGGTAAAAATCATTTTAAATCAGATGCAAAAAAAAAATAATGACGTCGAACAGTATACAGGATGACCATTTTAAGTGCACACCTCTGATAACTTTTTATGGTGAAATATTATCAAAAAAAATTTGAGATAAAAGTTGTACGGTTTGGAGGAGGGCATAGACGTACTTGGATGAATTTTTTTAGGTGGTGTTTTCAAGGTAATATGAAGATCAATATCATTTTTTTTAAATAAGAACCTATAGTTTTTATTAAGTAATTTTATTTTACGTGAAAAAACACGAATCTTTCATTGAAAACTTTTTTTTGAACAACTTGACAAGATATCTAACAAAATAATTCGAGATTTTGAACTTTTCAATATTTCAATATTTTTTTTACTTAGAAACCATCAGGGTTAGAGAAAAAATACAAAATACAAATAATGTTTATTTTGGTCTAGTAAAACTTTAAAATTTTTAAAATAATTCTTCAAATCTTATTAGATCAAAATAAACATTTTTTTTATCTTGTACTTTTTCTCTAGTTGATGGTTTCTGAGTAAAAAAATATTGCAAGTTCAAAATTTCTAATTATCTTGTTAGATATCTTGGAAAGATTAGGTAAGTTGTTAAAAAAAAGTTTTAAATGAAAGATTTGTGTTTTTTCACGTAAAATAAAATAAAAACTATACGTTCCTATTTCAAAATGATGTTGATCTTCATATGATCTTGAAAACACCACCTAAAGAAAATTCATCCGAATACGTCTATGTCCCCCTCAAAACTGTACAACTTTTATCTGAAAAGTTTTTAAATAACATTTCACCATAAAAAGTTATCAGAAGTGTACACTTAAAATGGGTCACCCTATATAGAACCTAGTTATAAGAAAACGTATACATATACAGTAAGACTACTGTTTTTTGTGCTTAAGTTTTAGACGTTCATGCAGAAACTGGATCGAATTTGTAAACTAGAATTTCTCTCGTGATATTCTGTCAATATCGTGTAAAAGTTTTATAGTTTTCGATATTACTTCGTCAATTTAACATCAACTTAGCGTGTTTCCGTGTTAAACGTTTATGGGTTGAAATCTAAGTGTAGGGTCAGAAAACTGTCTAATTTTTAAGGGCGTTTAGCTTTATCTTTGATTGATCTATGGTATATTATATCTATGTCCAAATATTTGGTCTAAAAGGATAACACAGACATACGAAAAAAATAAATAAAGGTATTGTCCACCAGACGAGACAAACTGTTTTATATGTACGTTTTTGGGTTAGTTTTACTCGGTCAGATCGCATTACGTGAAAAAATATATTTTTAGGGTCACTGAATCCAAATTCGGTGTTTGTTTGACTCGACTAGGTCGCATTTCATTTATAACCTCAAAAAAGTGATTAAAAAAATTTTATGTTCGGTAAAAATTTGTTGTATTCAGAAAGTATTTAATTAAGAGGAACCCCCTTCGAGAATAACAGAACGAGATATAATAGGTAAAGATAAAACCATCGATTACATTATTTTATCTATATTAATTACCACTGCTTTAAAATCTCGAACAATTTGACACCTAGTAGATAGTGCTAGCTGAAAGCTAATTTGATTTTGCCCTCAAACAAATTCTTTATAATACCGGGCATTAAATAACAAACTTCTTTGTTTCAAATTAATATACAGGGTGCAATTTTTATTGAGTAAACTAAATATATTTTTTAACTCTTTTTTTTCTCGATTGATTTTGTACAAATATAGTCTTAAGGTTATACGTCTAACATACTGTAAAAAAAGATTTGGTTTCGAAAAATATTCAGAACACATGTACCTACATTTAATGGAATATTTTACGTTGTTTATTATTAAAAGTAAAAAAAGTTTAATTTTATTTGAAAAAGACAGAATGGTATACGAGTATAATAGTAACATGGTCATGTACTAATTTGCTGTAATGGCAGAGCTAGTTTTTCATTATTTTGAATAAATTACACGTGAATATATTTTATAATTATTATAATTAAAGTTTCGAATAATTAGTTTTTAAAATCGTCTCTATATAGCCAATTGTGTAGAATTTCAATAAATAGAGCACTTTCGGCAAGGTCTCTCATTTATCTTGTGTTAAAAACTCTATTTTTAATATCCAATTACTGAAAACCCATACGTCCAATATTTTAAGTAAAAATTAGTAAAATATATGAGTTATCCATAAATAACATAATTTTCCAGCGAGATAGCTTGCATCCTGAGGAAAAATACTTTGTATCCCGAAAAATTAATTAAATAAAAAAATACACATTCTACACGGACGAAGTTGCTAGTAACGAGGTAACAGTTAATTATAAATAATATAATACTTATAACCATTAAAATTCTGATTAATTCTTTTCATATATTTTGTACAATACGATAAATATTATTATGATTATACATTGAGTCATTTAAATTCAAATATTCATACGTATGATGTGCCGATATTAATTCTATTTAAGGATAGTTTGATTTGAATAAAATATAGGGGGGGGGGGGGGGGGCTTGTAAGATCTGGTCACACCCAGTGTTTTAATGTTCCACACGTATAGATGGCACTGACCTACTTGAGATGTACATACACACAAGTCATCATCTTTCTAAGTAAATACCAGTGGTACTTAAGTAATTTATGTCAAACTATCTTGACAGAATTTAACTACGGAATATAGGGAAATCAATGTTATTTTGGATACATGCAAATATTAAGTTTGGTCGATGTAGAAAACTAAATTTAATATAAAAATTCCAATGTACTTTGCGGCAAGATACGATACATTTATTTTAAAAAATGATGTGGCTATATGCACATACCGTATGTGCATGCAATTGACTATTTGCACATACCACTAATTTAACGTAAACTAACCTACCCTAACTTAACAATCTAACCTAATTAGGTATGTACATAAATAGTATTGTGCAAATAATTAATGGTGGATCTGTGGTTCTAGTTTAGCCCATTTTAGGAATTTTTCCAGTCATGACCCCCCCCCCCCCCACCTCAAAATTTTTAATATATGGCTTCATGTACCTCGTTGGACTTGGGATTATTACTACACAAACGTTATAAAATAAAGAGTCATAAAATTTAAAACAATGTAAAGCATTTACATAAAAAAATACACTTTTCTTGATAGTGTGGTCGAACCGCGATAATTATCAATTGACATCAAATCACGCTGTAAGACAGTTAAATGTATATAGATTAATATTCAGTAATTGCAGTAGTAATCAAATACCTGTTTTAGTATATTTAAGTTTAAAATGATCAACACTGGGGTGTTATCCAAGTCTGTATATAGTTTTAAATAGTTGGTAGGTGATTGGGAACAGTTTGAGTGACACTGGTATACACGTAGAGAGATGTATTGTTACACCTGGATGCTGCGCGAGATGACAAATAATGCTTGTTCGTGTACCTTATACACATGTAATAAATTAAATAGGTATTAAGGTTTACAGCTCGCTACAAATTGTTAAATATGAATTAAGATGGTTTTTGAATTACGGTCGTTCGTCTTTTTAAAAAAGCCCCCGATATAAACTTGGTTTAAAGAGAATATTATAGTTTTATTGCTTCTACAGTTATAAAGTTTTATGGATAATTGAGTATAAGCATATATGTATGTTTTATATGCGTAGAAAAATAACATTAAAAATTATTTTAATTTCAATTTTAAAATGTTCATTTTTTAAATTTAATACACACACAAAAATAACTGTATTTTTTTCCTTTGGTTAATTTATTGGTTCCTTATGATTCATATTGAAAATAAAAAATATGGTTTTTAATAATGTGGTTAAAAAATATAAGCCATGGGCTCCCAACCTTTTTCTTACATAGACCCCTTTTAAAAAGAATTATTTTCTTTATAGACTCCTTTAAATTTTTAGATAATTTATGATTTTCCTTTTTATTTTCTTATCTTAAAGTCGATATTTTCTTGACAAATTTAAATTTGGTGCATGAAAATGGCTATAAAATTGTTTTTTTTTTTATATATTTAGATTAAATTATATTTAATTTTATAAAAAAATACGTGAACAGTTGAAATTTTCAAACCGAAGTTCTGTATCTCAAAACGTTCTCGAGGTATAGCCTTTCAAAGTTTTTGATTTTTGAATTTTGGAGAAAAATGACCGTAACTTTTAAACGTGTGGTTGAATTTTTTCTCGACAGATTTGAAATCAAAGTGTCAAAATCTACACTTCAAAAATTTGACAAAAAAAATTCACAAAAAATCTAAAAAATTCAATGGTGTATAGCTTAAAAAATATCGATTTTTGACCAATTTTTTTTTGTCGAATTTTTAAGTATTATACATTTTGATACGGTGATATCAAATCCGTCGACAGAAATCAAATCCGACCACACGTTCAAAAGCTACGACCATTTTAAAAATAATTTAACGATCTTTAAAAATCACGATAGACATCCTATGAAATTTTTAATTTTAATTAATTCTTGAATTTAAAACTTAAATAAAACGGGCAAGTGCTTGTTGGGCACGCACATGATAGGGTTCCGTAGTCATTCTCACTACGATTTATAAAAAAAAAAGTTTTTTCACAAAATTTTCGTGACCGAAGGGTTAAAATCAAAAAGTCATTTGACTTTTATTATTTCATTTTACGAGACCTATCAAATGACACCCCACTCAATGGGGTAAATGAAAAAAATGTGACTTCACTTTTCAATCTATGATAGGGGGGCCCAAAATATTTTTGACAATGTTCGTTATAATTTTCAGTGAAAGTACTAATTAAAAGCTACATTCTGAATTTTTTTCAGATTTTTTGAATCGATAGTTTAGAAAATAGAGGGGGGGGGGACGCTCTGACAGCGACATTAAAAAGCAAATATATCGCGACTGAAGGGTTAAAATCAAAAAGTTATTTGACGTTTTTTATTGCATTTTATGAGACCTATTAAATGACACCCCACTCAATAGGGTAAGTGGGAAAAAAAATGTAAGTTCAATTTTCAGTCTATGAAAGGGGGGTCCAAAATATTTTTGACAATGTTCGTTATAATTTTCAGTGAAAGTACTAATTAATAGCTACATTCTGGAATTTTTTCAGATTTTTTAAATCGATAGTTTAGAAAATAGAGGGGGGGGACGCTTTTTTCACGACTTTGGAGAGCAAATACATCGTGATTAAAGGGTTAAAATCAAAAAGTTCTGATACATTTTTTTTTTGCATTTTAGGAGACCTTTCTAACGACACCCCACTCAATGGTGTAGGTGAAATTTTTTTTTTGAATACACTTTTCATTTTATGAAAGGGGGGTCTAAAAAATTTTTATTTTCAAAAATCTTATTATTTCTGTTTTTGGGTCATCAATCTACGACCGTATACCAAATTTCATCTTATTATCTCAAAATTTTTGAAGACGGACGGACGGACGGACGGACATGGAGAAACTATAAGGGTTCCTAGTTTTCTACGGAACCCTAAAAATGAAATCAAAAGTCCTGCTCCCCCGCCTCTCCCCAATGTATATTCATAACCCAAAGATACGTCACATGTACAGTACGTTAATGACTAACGACATATAAGCCGTAAGTCGAGGTACAACTTTCTGTATAAATAAAACTTTTTTTTAATCACCTGGTATATATTGAAACGAATATCTATCTTTTCATATTTTAATTCCACATATTAATACTGATAACAAATTAGGCAATGTTTCAAGTATTAAACACATTTTAATTAATTTATTTATTTAACGATAATGTTAATGCCAAAATAAACTTTTTTTATATCAATATTTAGAAACTTCTCAATCTACGTATAATTTATTTTTATTATGCTACATATATGGTATTATATTTCATTATTTACTATATATGTACTTATAACCTTTTAAATATTTGTAAATATATTTGCTAAACGCAGTTTTACGAAATTTTAATTTACATTTAAAAAGTTAATTATTATTTAAATGACAGGAAAAATATAAAGATCGATATCATACTAACTAAAACACATAATTATTTATTAATTCTTTATGTTTTAATACACAATAGCTTTTACTTTTTATTGAGAGAGAAACATATGTGTTAAGAATAACATAGAGTTTTTTTTTTTAAATCGTGCACAAGATAAAAATCTAAATTCTCTGTCTAGAAATTGCTAATATATACGTATACATACATTATACATACGTTATTTTGTGTGAACCAGGTCTGGAAATATTGATTTCAAAACAGGGCTGTGTAAAAATAAATAAATGTTGTTTGAGAAAATTTTCCAAAGGAAAATTTGACCTCTGTGTATCACATTTTTAGAAAAAATAAAAAAGTTGTATTTTCCAGATATCACTAAGAGTTATCTTATCTTTAAAAAATGTGAATTTAGCCCCTCCCCCACACAAAAAATCAGGGGGTTAAATTAACAAATTTCCTTTTCAAAACAAAATAGGATACTTTAGTGCTATCTAGGAATTTTAAAAATGTTTCTTTTTTGAGTTTGCGGTGCTGCGTAATGTTTAAACTCTATTTTTTCAAAAACCATTTTTGGGAATTAAATTGAGTTGGTTTAATTAACAAAGAGAATCTGAAAAAATGTGATTAAAAAAGTAATTTAATTTAAAAACATTTGGAGTCATCTGATTTCTAACAGACGAATTTTTAAATTTAATTAATGGTTCTTAACTTAACTACAGTTAAATTAAATTATCATAATCGAATACATTAAGATACTGTACGGGACATTATTACAACATTCTATACTCGCACTTGAAATTTTTTTTTTAATATAAAAAATCTAACCGTACACTGGTAGAAAGGATTTCTCAAACCAAGTAAACCTTGTTTTGTATATAACGAAAACAATATTTTCTTAAGATAAGCAATAATCTCTTAAGGGGGTAGATGCACTTAGAATTTTTGAAAAATCGATTTTTCTTTTTTTATTATTTTCTTAAAGTATGATGTTTTAAGAATATTCTCTGAAAATTTCAAGTCAATCCGATGAATAGTTTTCAAGATATTTAGTAATTACTGAAGCAACATTAAACCTCTAAGGTCACAATCGAGCTACAATCCGCTACCTGCTCTATTTTTCAAAGTTTTCAAAGTTTAATAACTCGATGAATATTGAATTTAACCAAATTTTGTAAAGAATACTTTCGCTTTAAAAATTCTTAAAATATACGAAAATAAAAAATCAATTTAAAAAAATGAAATTTTTCAAAGAAATTATTTAAACAATTAGCTATAAACAACTAAATGTTCAAATTATCAGCAAAAAAATGTGATATTCGGATTCAACAGATAAAATTACGCAAAACTTAACTTTTTCCATTCAATTAGATACTTAACACTAAAATTAAACAAGATCTAAGTACTTTTAAAAAACTTTAAAAGCGTTTTTCTCAAAACTGTGTTTTTTCATTCGGTGACCAATATAACTCGAAAACCATTCGGTGGATATTGATGAAATTTTAATATTATCTTTTTGGCATTAAGAACTAGTCTTTAATCGAAGGATATTGATTTTTGTTGACAATTACTATATTTTTTAAACAATTAACTTTTAACTTTTTATCGAAAATCAGAGTCCAAAGTTTCGAATGCCGCCATTTTGTGAATTTTCAAAAAAAAAAAAAAAAAGCTTCGATTAAAGACTGGATTTATTATTAAACTAAAGGTTTCACCTTGGTTTTTCGAATTCCGATGATCCAGAAGGCTGCTGTGATGGTCACCGCGAAGCAGTACTCGCGGGAGAGGATCCAACCAATATGGCGATATTTTAATAAATAATATATAAATATTTTATTTTTTTTCATAAATGTTAAGTTAAAGCATTGTATAAAAACTCTGTATAATTTATTTTGTAAAATGAACTTAATTACTGTAAAAAATAATTTTTTTAAAATAGACCTTTTTTTACGCTTCTGAGTGCATCTACCCCCTTAAACCAACTATAGCATTCTTGAACGAAGGTATACGTAGTTGATTTAAGAGTATGTTTCTTATATTAAGAAAATATTGTTTTCGTTATATACAAAACAAGGTTTTCTTGGTCCAATACAGTTTTTTTATGTGCACAAGAGAAAAAGTAACTCTTTTTTTTTGTTTTGTTAAAAAAACTACACGGAGAAAATTTTATATACAAACAAATGTACGAACCAAACGTGTAACCCAAATCTTTTGATCCTGGGTTAAAAAGATTTCCAAAACAAAAGTTTTAAAAAAGTTAACCTTTTTTACTTCTATATATGTGTCAAATTTTTAACCGACATATCAAGTAAACTGAGATGGGTCAAAATTCTGAAAAATTGAATTTCAGATATGGAAAAAAACAGGTGTCTAGATGTATAGAGATAAATAACATAACAACAATCTTATTATGATTGTAATCTATATGTATGGAACCACTTTTTGCTCTAACTATTTAAAAAACGTCATTCAATGTCATACGATTGTATTTTTCAATAATATAAAATGATTTTTCAGGTTCGCAATTGAATAAATAAAATCGACCTACATCATCACATTCTAATCAGTAAATAATGAAAGAATCTGACCTATGACAATATTTTGAAATCTATCGACATAGATTTTTCTTGTATATTGCATAATTCTCTATAAGACTATGTGGAGTTAATTATTTATTTGTAATTGTTGATGCCAATCAGAGAGGATGTGGAATGAAAAAATAAACGTTTTCTCAACTTTGTAATTGTAACTGGAAATTAGAAAGGAGTAAAATGTATTTAATGCAGGTACGTTTTTTTTTATTTTTATTTGTGTAAATGGGTAGATTGGACCTGTTTAGAATACCTCTTAAAATTTTGAAATTCAAAAATGGGGGGTACTGAAAAAAATATTTTTCTATTGTTGTTTTTAATTTAGGGGGAAAATTTTTGATCAATGTAGCACAATTTATTACAATTTTCAAAATTTTGAAATTCAACAAAAGGGGGGCTAAGATTGGCAGGTTTTTTATTTTTTCAAAATTTAACTCGAGAGTTTATTGAGAGCTATCCAGAACTCACAATTTCGTATCGAAATCAGATCGTTATATAATATGGAATCAACACTATTGCCCGGTATTATCAACCAATTTAAAGCTCCTTTAGCGCTAAATGCTCCTTTAAAGTAAATTTGGTGTATTACAAACGTGATTTAAATCAATATTTAAGCTTTCAATGAAAAATAAACATAATATACATTGTAATGAAATACCGCAGATAATTTAAAATCTATTTATTTAAATGTATTATGCTTGGATCTGTTGATAATATGACAGTTAGTTAAAGGAGCATTTAGTTAAAGTTGATAATACTGGGCGTATGTCTGTCTGTCTATCCATAGCCTTCTAGTTAAAATACTGAACCGTTTGTCCTAGATAGCTGAGATTTGGCATAATTATAGTAAATGGTGAACAGCAATATTAAATCTGAGTTATAAAATAATAAGTTTTTAGCTGCAAATTACCCAATTTTTTTCATTCAATCACAGCGAATGGGGCAATGGCGTAGATAAGGAGGGATTAAAGGGGATCAATCCCCTTTCCATGAGTCTACAAAATTATAAGATGACTAGCTGCCCCGGCCACGCGTTGCTGTGGTTAACTTTAAATTGTAGGTTATATGAAACGTTTGGAAGTTTGACATAGCGCCATCTATTGAATACTTACTCAATCCAGTCAACAGATGTCACCATCTGTTAGAATCGTTTGGAGGTAACAGATAATTGAGATCGTCAAATAATAGACAAATAATTTGCAATAAAATAATATTGCGATCATAAATTGAGATGTAAGGTATCCTATCTTTCAAGTTGGATCAAACTGCACACGGTGTACAAATTTGATTAAAATCGGTTAAGTAGTTTAGGAGTCCATCGCGGAGGAACAACGTGACACGTAATTTATATATATTAAGATTATTAAGAAGATAAGATTAAGATTAAACACCATATGAAAATCACCGCGGAAGCTTTAAAATTATACCCAGAAGCCTAGATGCATACGAAAATTTACTCTAGCCATAGGAGGCTTTACAGCCCCCCACTACCTCCCCGTAAAAAGTGGGAACTCTCTTTAAAAAAAGGGGGGGGTTCGCCCCCCCCCCCCATTTCTCAAAGGAGGCTTTACAGTCCCCCATCACTATCACCGTAAAAAAGTAGGAACTCTATTTAAAAAAAGGGGGGGGGCGAAAAAGGGGGGGCACCCCCCCCCCCCCTTTCCTATAGGAAGCTTTACAGCCCCCCACCACCACCACCGTAAAAAAATGGGAACTCTCTTTAAAAAAAGGGGGGGGGCAAAGCCCCCCCCCCATTTCCCATAGGAGGGTTCCTATGTTTCAAGTTGGATCAAACTGCACACGGTGTACAAATTTGATTAAAATCGGTTAAGTAGTTTAGGAGTCCATAGCGGAGGAACATGTGACACGTAATTTATATACAGGGTGTCCCATTTTAATCTATCACCCCCCTAATTTTTTTTATCTATCAATTAAATCAAAAAATGCTTCAAATAAAAGTTGTTTGGTTTTGAGGGGGACCCAAAATGGCGTTATTAATTTTTTATTTTTTGGACGTCTTCATGGTCAAATAGGCCCAACTTTTTTTTTTCAAATGGAAACCTATATTTTTTATTACAATATCTTATTGTTTGGAAAAAAACAAGTAGCTTTTGTTTCAAAAAATTTTTTGTATGACTTCATTTTTTTTTAATATTCAACAAAATAATTTTAGATTTTAGTTTTTTAATAATTTTTTACTCGAAACCCATTAACTTTAGAGGAAAAATGTAAAACACAAAAAATGTTTATTTTAATCTGATATAACTAGGAAAATTATATCAGGAACTTTTGCTCTTCAAAATATTAAAGCAAATAAAAAATAAAATAAAAAATTCTGAAACAATTTTCCTAGTTATATCATATTAAAATAAACATTTTTTGTTTCTTAGACTTTTACTCTAAAGTTAATGGGTTTCGAGAAAAAAATTAGTGAATATCCGAAATCTAAAATTATTTTGTTGAATATTAAAAAAAAATGAAGTCATACAAAAAATTTTTTGAAACAAAAGCTACTTGTTTTTTTCCAAACAATAAGATATTGTAATGAAAAATATAGGTTTCCATTTGAAAAAAAAAAGTTGGGCCTATTTGACCATGAAGACGTCCAAAAAATAAAAAATTAATAACGCCATTGTGGGTCCCCCTCAAAACCAAACAACTTTTATTTGAAGCATTTTTTTATTTAATTGATAGATAAAAAAAATTAGGGGGGTGATAGATTAAAATGGGACACCCTGTATATTAAGATTATGATATACGAGTATTTTTTCAATAATGAATATAGGTATCTAAGTGAAGAATATAACCAATTTTTGTATTTTGCACCACATAAACGATGATTTTCATAATGAAAAATATAACTTTATGAGATTTAATACTGTCATATCCCCCCCCCCCCCAAAGTTATCTACGCCACTGGAATGGGGTATCAAATGAAATTCAATATTTGAATGTCCGGTATTATAAAGGAGCTAGCAAATTTGCTAGCTAGCAAGTACTCTCAAATGAGGTATCAAACTTATATGACAGTTCTCTTGGAGTTTCCTGAAGACTTTGACAAGTTTCACGCACGCGTTGTTTGTAAACACCAACAGTAGTGATATTACGAAAACTATTTTGTACGGTCAGAGTCGCCAACTATGTTACAATACTTACCTACGTTGAAGTATCAGTGCTCATAGACATAAAGAAATGGACAGTGCATCTGACTCGAAAAAAGAGCCGTGTCAAATGAAAGAGACAGAAATTGTTTGGAAATTTCATATATGTAATACTGTAATTACATATATGTTCCAAACAACTTGCATCTCTCTTTCACTTACAGAACAAATGTTACACCATTATGTTAAATACGAATGCGCTGTCCATTTCTCTATGTCTATGTCAGTGCTCTAAATTCTATAGCAAATCCATAGATACTATCACAAAATTAAAACTTCATTTGTGAGTGCTTGCTAGCTAGCAAATTTTGCTAGCCCTTTTATGATACCGGATATAAACCTTTTTTAATGGTTAAATCGACAGATCCCTCTTTCAAAATATGAGAAATTTTTAAGTGCTATCCAGAACTCATTTTTTTTTCATTTATAGTTTATACCTGCTATAGATTTTGAGACATGGATTACGCATTCTGTAGTACCGTAATGTGTAAAATTTGCTTGGAAATATAACCCAAACAATACTCATGTTTAAATAAAGACAAGCATAGACCCACAATACAATCTATTTCTTTTTTTTGTGAAGAATCGGTTTTCGAATCAGATGAACAGTAGATCTTCTATAGACATAGAGCATGGACCGCTCATCTAACTCGAAAAGAGAGTCGTCAAATGAAAGAGATAGAACATAGTTATGATATACTTATCCTTATTTAAACATGAGTTTCTATTTCTTTCTTCTTAGATATAGAGATGGATATGAAGAAATGTTACATACACCATTATGTTAATACAAAATGCGCGGTCCATGCTTTAACAGGGTGGCCAGTTTCTGGAAAAACCGGGAAAAGTCAGGGAATTTTGCTATACAGGGAAATGTCAGGGAATTTGGTTGGAAGTCAGGGAATTTTTTGTAAAAATGCAAAAACCACACAAATTCCCGCATATATTTAAACAGCTATCTATTAAAATTAAAAAAAAATATGCAAAATTTTCAAATAGTTTTATTGTTAACAAAAAATAATGTTTTATCACGTGATCCATTTTTAGTACTTTAACCAATTAGAAATGTACCACAGTTTAAGCAAAGGTTCAATTGTTGATGTATATTAATGATTTTTTACAGTGATGATATTAATTTATTATGTGATTTGTTACTGGAAATAATATTTTTATTAAACACAATTTTGTGAAATTTTATTTTAAGGGGACACCTAAAAATAGCCTGTTTCAATACTTGGTCAAAAATTAACCAATTTGAAATCTTTTTTTCTGAAATAATGGAAATTTCATTCCTCAACATATTTTCACTTCTTGACGTTTTTATAAAATTTAAAAAATAAAATAAAAATGCTTATTTTAACTCATGGCATGGAGAGAATATATGTAGAAAATTTCATTTTAAAATAACCATTTTGTAGAGAATTTTGATACTTTGAAATCAGTATATTGGATATAAAATATTAAAGTTTTGTATTCTTCAATATAACGTGTAAAATTTGCTTAATTTTTTTTAAATAAAAAACAGGGAAAAACGTAAATTTCTCCTGGAAATCGGGAAAAGTCAGAGAAATTTGTTCTAGAGAAATACTGGCCACCCTGATTTAAGTCTATGACATCCTCTATATGATTTATACTACGAAACGTTCGTTGCTAACTTCACATTTAAATACCGGTAGAAGTAGAAACTGTCATTTATTTTCTTATAAACATCAATTAATTTTTGAATACAATAAGGTACTTAATCTAACATCTTTCCTGTCGTATTATTTTCATAATAAAACACTAGACCATCTGCACACGTCTATAAAATATGAATTTACTTTCACATCAATAAAATAAATGATATTTCTGTGTAGAACATGGCCTGTCTGTAGTACATGCATGAAATGGAACAGAATTTTGTTTGAGGCTAAATCTGAATATAAGTGATACATGAAATATTGTTTCTTATGTTTTATATTGAGCGGAACTTTCTTCAATCTTTTGCGTTTTTAAATTAGGTATATAATTTTATCACTTTCAATTTGATGTGATGTGAAAAAGCTAACCGCCAAAATATGTTTATTATTTATGTATTTTATATGTAATTACTGTTCGATTTTTGTGTGTCGAATATTTATAATGTTAGATATGTATTTAGGTGTACAAAAAATAGTAATCATGTCTATAATATATTTTTTTAAATAAAATTTTAATAGCAATGAGCTATTTTATTGTTGTTAACCCTTAATTATTCGCGTGAAATACCGTAACACAGTTACTCGCGCGGTGTATTTTATACACCACATAAAAAAAGCTAGTTTTTGGGAATTTTGAAGGTATTATATTAATTTTGTTTGCCTAATTCATATTATGTACTATTTATTTTTGAGGAACTAAGAAAAATGTTCTTAAAATTAACCCAACTAAAAATTAAGGATAAGAAAGAAAAACTAACCAAAATAAATCTAAAAAAGTAGACAAAACTGTTCAATATTCATCTTGCAATAAATCGGACAGCAAAAATTAAATTAATGGTAATTTTTTTATTTTGATATTTTGACAAGATGTCTTCCATCAGCAGTATCACTAATGTCTTCGCTTAGAATGCTGCTATTTGTGCATTAATACCACCACAATTAGTAAGTAAAAAATTAATACAAACTGCTACAAAATCCTCAAATTTTGACTGCCAGATTCCTATCACACTCTAGAATGACTAAACAAAGGTTAGATGGAGGTGTACAGTCCCACAAAAATGTATGCATTTAGTAATTGCAAAAAATGCGTTACTGGTGTACAAAATCCACCAGCGCGAGTAAGTTTTAACTTTATTATGAATGAAATTGCATTCTAACTCTAACTCAAATATTATATGTTAGGGATTGATTGATTACTGCATAACAGTGTCCAACTATACTGTTTAATAAAATACACACTGAGAAAAATATTTAATAATAATTTTTAAGGAAATATTATTATTTGACGTAGTTAATCTTGAAATGGTCCAAATTATTGTAATTCTTGCTAGGCTACGTGTTTGTTACTAAAGTTACAATATCAATTAGTAATTTTTGCGTGCAAGGCCCTTATTCTCGAGCTCGTTAGACTTTTTCTCATTCGAGATTACTTAACTAAAACTAAAAGTAACTAAGTTATTTATTAGAATCTCGATTATGTAAATTATACCTTATTCTCGAATCTCGAAGCGACTTTTTTTCTAGAAATGTCGAATGAAAAATCTCGACTGCTCCAGGGCATGCGAGATTTAAAATCTCGAACGAAAAACTCGAATCGACATATTCTCGAGTGAGCTCGATAATATGTACCTAGGATCGAAATCTATATAATTGGTATAGTTTAATTTGTTATAGGTACCAATAAACAAATATACTATTAATATAATTAATTTTACACAATCGTAGTATTTAATGTATTGTTTTTTAATTGAAATCAAATACATAACTTATATAGCAATAAAATAATTCAACTTAAGGATAATTAGTTGAAAAAATCAAGTAAAATGATATTTATGAAGATAGTAAAAATTACGTATTATAAAAATTACAATGCAGATTGTAGAAGTTACTCAATTGACAGTACATGTTAAAACCAGGGCTGTGGAGTCGGAGTCGGAGTTTTAGTAATTTTGGGTGGAGTAAAAATGTACCGACTCCGACTCCTTAAATGAAATAATAGTTTTTATTTCTTTACACACTTATTATTTTTTATTCGTTCTGAATTTTGAAGTACAACGATTTGAAATTTTCAATTCTGGCCGGAACCAGAATCACTCAAAATAATTTTACCCGAAAACGGAATTAAAAAAAAAATTGTACAGTGAAGAGTCGGAGTCGGAGTCGAACATTAGAAAAATGTCGTAGGTTTTTGTACCGACTCCACAGCCCTGATTAAAACTGATAGTATTTTGAGAAATTTTTAATCTGTAAATGTAATTTTTATTAAAAACAATCGACTCTATTTTTCTTCGTGTATGTATTTATATCTTTGCAATTTTCAAGTTGTAATGAAATGCGAAAAGTCATGACTTTTATAGGGTTTGATGGGAATGTAAATGTTTTTAATTTATTTGTTTCGTATAAGCAGTAATTATGAATGAATTTAGCATCGTTTGAAGCGGAACAAATAGCGTGTTTTAATGTATAAATATTGTTTTATATTAATGCGCTTATTTTGACCTTCAACTTGTATTATTGCATAAAATTATTTATTTACTTAAGGATATACATAGATATAAAAGTTCATGAAACATTGTTGATCTCAAATACGACTGGCTGTCTCTCAAACTGTTTTTTAAGTTATGATTTATACCAGGGTTTCCCAATTATGTGGACCCTCTGGGGGTCTGTAAAAAAGGTCATTTTTAATTTTTAATTCACAAACAATTACAGGAGGTGTCTATGAACTTTGTCATTCCTTCAAAATGAGTTTCGTGCAAAAAAGGTTGGGAACCCCTGATTTATATGATTTTTGATAATTTATCTAGGGACAAAATTATTTCTTCAAATTGTAAAATAATTTTTAAAAAAATCAAGAAGAATCCAAATGATTTTATTTTATTTTTACTTTATTATTGATTAGGTTTACCGTCGCGGCTTCACCCGCGTGTTAATCGAATTCGGTGAATGCCATAGATATATAGCATAGATCGCATATTCTGTATATTAACATAATGATGTAATATTTCTTTAAAACAGTGAGAGAGATGCAGCAGTGTTTAGAATATATCTATCTCTTTTTCTAAGAAGTATGAAATAGACATTCTTGTTTAAATAAGGACAAGTATATCCTAAACTATTTTTTATCTCTTTCCTTTGATACGACTCTGTTTTTGAGTCAGATACGCGGTCCATGCTCTATTTCTATGGTGAATGCACTATATGACTATCCTGTACTAAGATTGCGTTATATTTGTTTTGTTACAGATTTAACACTGTGTAATACAATGAAAATTTCACAAAAATCGGTTAAGCACTAATTCATTTATTCTTCCATACCTAAGTGTTTAATGTTACTGCTCAGCCCCTTTGTAGAGTATTGAGCTTTTTAAATAATAGTGAAAGTATTAAACAAACATAGGTTTTCATTAAAAAATGAAAAATAAAAATACCTAAAAAAATATAATACTGCCCTCTTCAAATTGATTGAGTAACTTTTGAAACGTCTGAAAAGTTATTTTGTAAACAGCTTCCTTTTTGGAAAAAAAAACCATTTGTCGAACAAAAGTAATTAAAATTAATTTTAGTAAAAAAATATTACCAACTGCTGATTTAGACTACCATAAATAAAAATACTCTGCCTTGTAAATGCACGGTGCTTCCTCGTGCTAAATTCATCAAAGGTAGTTAATTATTGAACAATTTAAATAAAATATCGGTATGGAGAACCATACATGACTTCCATGTTCTTTAATATCTTTTACAATAAATTTTTAATATAAAACTCACCTTTGTATTATAAATATTAGTTTTCTAATATTCTAATGTCAGTTGTAAATACACATTTTTGTAAAATAATAATTATCTGACATTTGAATTTAACTGCGCTTGTTTCCATGGCAACATGAATTTATTAGTATTTAAAATTAAAATTTTGAGGGTGGTTTTCACCCTTTCAGTGGCTATCTAAGCACGTTTATGAAATAAGTGCCCCTTAGATTGGATTGAACTACAAGTGTACCAAGTCTTATCAAAATTGGTGAGATAATACTCACTTTTCAGACGATAATAGGTACAAAATTTCGAATATTTCGGAAACCCCTAATCCGATTAGCACCAAAATCAATAGGTCTGGAGTACTCACTGAGGCAAACTTTTTCCCCAAAAATAATTCAAATCGGTGCATATCTACAGTAGTTATCGTACACGGAAGAAAATTCTACATCCAGACAGACACACGCACAGCCGCCATGCGGAAATTAACTTTTCTTTACGTTTTGAAGTTAGTACAATCAGAATCTGCTTTTTTTTCGGACATGATTTTTTGACGGTATTACAATACTTCCATTTCTTCGAACATGGAAGTAAAACCGATAAAGTATATATAGATGAACTGCCTGTCATTGGTTAACCATTTAATTTTCATAAGATTTTAATAAAAAAATTTAATTTTACATTTTTCTTAATACGCGCCTGGTTATTATGTCGTATATTTTGAATTTTTTGACAATTTCAATCAAAATCATTATTTTTCTGCTATACGAATGTCAAAATGACATTTAAAACGTCAAAGTGACATTTAATATGTCAAAGTAAATAGCAATTTAAAAAAACAAATGACGATTTTCTTAAGTCAAATTGAGATAGATCTTTGTAAGGGAATATTTTACAACAAAAGTAGGTGACCTATATTATAGAGAATTGAATGCTCTACAAAAAAGGTTCTATAAAATTTTCACGTAACATGTGTCTTTCTTGAGATATCTTCAAAAAAAATCTTTTTGGATGTCACCCCTCCCCCTTACACACAATTTTAATTATTTTGAAATGGGACCGTCCTCAAGCCAGACCAAACCAACCAACCAAGTTTCATCAATATCGGTTCAGTGGTTAATGAGTTAAGCGTGTGACAAGGATTGGGGGACAGACACACACACACACAGACAGACACACACACACACACACACACACAGACAGACAGACACGGAACAAAAAGTGTTTGTCTTGACCTGAAACGGATAAATAAAGTAAAATTTTTGAAATCGGAGAACAAATTTTTTTTCTCGTTTTAAAACGATAACAAAGCTTCTCGTATCTTCGATATTGCGAGGAAGCAAAATATTATTTACAGCAAAGGCTAGAAATAATCCTTCACGGTTATAAGGTTTCTAATTACCATTAATGTCAATGGACTTGAAGCAGTACATTATATTGATTCTTAACGATGATAAAGTTATCTATGTCTTATTGTTAGTTAACTAAAATTGTTATTCACTCTAAATTAATTTACGTATTAAACAATACTTAAATTATTTTCACGAGTTTTCTTAATTTATTAGTAAAATTAAGTAAACATTTTAAATATACAGTGATACCTCGCACAACGAACACCTCGCATAACGAACTTGCTCCTGGAACGAATTATGTACGTTATGCGAGGCATCACTGTACTAGATAAATTAGACTTTGGAGATTATGGAAGGGCCTCAATGAGAAGTAATTTGATGGCTGAGCAAAAATGGATCTCACAATATTATTGTAACCTAAGTCCTAACTAACATTTTCATGGATTTTTTTATGAGGCCTAATTTTTCATTTGCTTCATTTGATTATGTTATAAATCGATTTATAATTTCAAACCATACAAAAAAATTCATTGTACAAACAGAACCTGTATTATATTAATTGATATTGCATTTATTTCTGGGCAAAGGTCACGTCTTTCGGCTGACTTAATTTTACAATTATGTGTATGTCTTGTTATTTTTAAAGTTTCGTCGAAATCTCTTTGTTATTTTTCTATGATGTCAACCTCCGTAAATATAGTTTGCATTTATGTAGTTTTTCTTACATTCACACAAGCATATTGGCATCATCTATTTAGTAATTGCTAAATACAACCTGCCAAAAATAAACGTCACATTTATGTTTACACGAATTTACCGGAAATTTCAGAACTTTCTTTGAAAGTAAAATAAAAAAAGAAGCTATCAGATTGTTTACTGTATAGAAAATGTCGTTGGCCGAGCAATTAGAGTTCGACTGTCCATTAACGTCCATTAGACGAATTGCGTTTAAACAACGTCACATCCTGTTGACAGGATATCTTGTAAAGAGATATGGAGGCGAAATACTTCACCTGTGTTGGAATGAGTCTAGACGTACAGGACGATTCGATCATAACTGGCGACACATAACGTATTAAATAAGTAGTTTATGCTTTACCTGCTGCTGATAACAATATTTGGAATTTTTTTAAGTATGTATATAGGTACACTGAAAAAATATTAGTCCTCGGTTCCTCCTTTAAATTTTTAATTAAAATATACTCCCCTGAAACTTCGGGAGTGGATTAATTTTGGCGTAACCTACAAACATTATCTTCGGAAATTCTGAGGATTGGATGGAAAATATACGAATAATCCTTTCTCTTTTACTTGAATTACAAGATTTAATAACGCAAACATCGTGAAATATGTTAAATATGTAAAAATATTGGGGCATTTAGCGAGACCTACACCCTCAACATGTCAAATTCATGATGTTATGTAATTTATAAATAACCGGCTGATTTTTGCACAATTGCTAGATAAATAATAGTAAAATGTTATGATTATACTGACCTAGAAAAATCAAGGGTCTTTTGCCCTGACCTTCGCCCTAAATATTTCAATTCCAATATAGGTATATACTGTTAAAATTACAGATTTTCCTGTCTATCCCGGATAGTAAACGCAAATCTATAATACAGAAAAAAAACCTGGATAACTGGAATCTCAATGAACCAGTTATTTTATTCCACTTAAAAATCTGTCCCATTTACCCAGTTATAGAGATGACGGGAACTCAGTATGATTTCTAGAAGTTTCCCACTTATCCAAGTCCCACATAATCAAGTTTCACTGTATTTTACTTTCTGAAACTGTAATAATATAATTGGAGGCTGCAGTTTGCAGTTAATCTATTAATTTATATTAAGTATTTCATGAAATTACTCAATTACAGGGCTATACATATACGACAATTTTCCCTGATTATTTTAAAAATCACCAGTTATGTTTCACAAATTATTTTTTCCGTGTAAAATTTTGAGATGTGTCTGGAGTTTTCATATAATTTTAAGAATATTCTGAAATTTATAAATTTTTTAAACTAAAATATTTTTTAACCGGCTTAGAGAGTAGGTACTCAATTCAATACTTTTTTATGTATATTCGAGTGTAACTCCGATAAATATGAACCGATTTGGACGGGGTTTTGTTTGTTTTAAAGAGTAATCTCCTAAGATGGTTCCATATAATTTTTATAAGAATCTGACCACGGACTTCAAAAAATAAGAGGGTTTTCAATTCGGTTGCATATATTTTTTTTATGTAATTTCGGATATAACTATAAATATGCACTTATTCGATCGATTTTTTGTTTGTTTATTTGAAAGATATTTTATTTGAATTTTTTTTTTAAATTGTATGCAACAAAAATTCGGTGAATTTTAGTTTGCAATTGCATCCGTTCTAGTAATTTAATATTTTTTGGGAGGGGCTCATTTTGTTTATATGTACAAATCGAAGATATCCCCGTTGGTTTTTTTCAAAAATTTATGTCACACCCTTAAAAACGAGCAATTTTCATTGGTTAAACACACTTCAACCCCATTTTAAGGGTGTTTCACCACTTTTCGCCAGTCCTGGTTATTTTTAACGAATTCTCCGCACCCAAATCAATAATAATCATCCAAAAAATTGCTTGCCCCTAAAATTTGGGGTCAAAATGCTTTCTTTACTGGACTACTAATTATTTCAATAGTTAAATACTTTAAAGGCAATATAAAACATGTATTATTAAATTAAATAATTTTCATTTTAAAATTCGAATGATACGCCGCTGTCTTTACGGAACCCAATTTTACGGAGCACACCGGTAACAATATTAAATGGCATGTTATGAGTCCTATATCATTCCATGTCTACAAGTCTAACAAGAAAATTATTTGCAAAATCATTTTTATAGTCTATGAAACATACCATAGACTATAAGTACGTCATGTATGCACAATGACCGGATATTTATAGACATATTTGCGTCTGGCATTTTGTCAGTTTATATTTGATAGTGTATTGACGTTTGTATTTTACCCTTTGATGAAAACAGTGAATATTTAAATTAAAATGACTCTGAGCAATGCTAGATTTAAATATTTTACTTGTATGACTTGAAATTGTAAATAGAAATGACAGTTTATTATTTCGTATGAATGACGATGGATTTATATGGAATTTTGTTTCTAAATAAGAGGGGGGGGGGTGCTCTTATATGAGACTGTTCGAAGCTAAATTTAATAATTACTCACCAGTTTTAATTTATGTACTAAAATATGGATTCTATGTGGTCTATGTGGACTCTGCCATGGTCTATGGCTCTATGGAACTATGGAAAAATTTGTTTGTTTTAAAAACATGTTTTTTATGCAATGCATAAAAGAGGGGCCTGTGGACATTCAAATGGGGTCTACGTGCAAAAAATGTTGGGAACTCCTGGTATACAGGTTGTTTCATAATTGACTGTCAATATTGGAGAAGGGGTTAATATGTGCATGCTTTAAGACAAAAACTTCATATAAACATAGGTCAGTTTTTGCTTTATTTTTTTATATATAGGATGATCAGGATTTTTAAACTAATTTAATCAAATATGGTTGGTATAGTTGTATATTATTTGTTTAGTTGTATATTAGTTAAAGAATTATTTCAATAAAAAGTGTAAGTGTAAAGAGTACTTTAAGTGTAAAAGTATTTTAATTTTATGCACAAATAATTGTTCTTTATTTTTTACTGAAAAAGTTCTATAGCTACGAAAAAAAATCAAGAGATCTTTTATATCACAAAATATAGCATCATTAATAAAATAATGTTTTTTTTTTAAAGCAGTGGCGTATCATTTTTCCATTCAAAATAATCAAGGTGACATTAATTGGGACTCCACTGGTTGAAACTGAAAATTCGTCTTTTTTTTACAAAAGACGTATCTCTACACCAACTAACTTTTATAAAAACTATCTAATAGTTTCGGAGTTTTTTTTAAAACAAATTTAGATCAAAAATAAAGCGAAAAAGGGTCTAATTTATATAAACCTTTTGTCTTAAAATCATGCATAGCTTAACCTCCTTACTCCTTCCATATTATATTATATTCAATTAAGAAACATACTGTATACTTTAAATACATAGCTATAAAAGCCCCCTTAAATAATTACTTGTAGATATCTTTGTACTTAAAAACACGTAGTACATTTATAAAATTTAATTGTTATTTTTTATAGTGGGTTGTACTTGTAATATTCCTACACATTTTTTTAAAAGGTTTTATAATTTGTGTCAAAATAATAGAATAAATTATTTAATAATTAAGACATTATTTTTTTTAGTAAAAAAATAAGTAATATTTTGTAAAAATTCTTGATTTTCATCCAGGATACTTTTTCTTTCATCACTCATTGGAAGTATGTGTCTCCACCAGCAAAACTTTCATCACTATGTTGGATACAAGTGATGCAATGTTTATGTGGATATGCTTAAAAAATAGAATTATGTCCGGTATCATAAAGGGGCTAGCAAATTTGCTAGTTTGCAACCAGTCTCAAATAAGATATCAAACTTATGTATATATGACAGTTCTCATGAATTTTCATCAAAACTTACATATGTACGCGTTGTATGTTAACACCGACGGTATTAAAACAGTGGTGATATTGCACCAACTGTGTTACATTACGTTGAAGTATCACTACTCTAAATTTCATAGAAAATCCATAGCATAAAGATAGAGAGAGGAGATGATACTCTGTCACTCTGTATATCTGTAATGCAATTTTATGTGTCAGAATATGACCCCCGATGTTGGCATCGAACTTGGACCTTTCTGTTCCTTGCAGCACACAGTATATACACACAACTGCAAGGAACAGAGGGGTCCAACTCTAGGTTCCGTTTTTCGACATACCCCGGAGACTCTAGTGTCGTCATCTCCTGACTATACCTTCATGATCCATAGATTCTATTACAAATAAGGTATCAAACTTATGGTATCCGGAAAGTTTTTCGAAACACAATTTTTCGAAACACAATTTTTCGAACACAATTTTTCGAAACACAATTTTTCGAAAACAATTCTTCGAAACACAATTTTTCGAAACACAATTTTTCGAAATACAATTCTTCGAATGAACAATATTTCGAATGAACAATTTTTCGAAAAAAAATAAGTTTTGGATTTTTTAAGTTAGGTAAGTTTTACACAAAAATTGATAATGGTAGAAATGAAAAAGAATAAAGAGTTTAGGTTAGGTCAGCTTTGGTCAGAATAGATTAGTTTAGTCCCGGTTAGGGTAAGTTACTTTTAGTTAGGTTTGCTTAGAGTAGATTAGGTTAGTGCCCGTTTAGGTTAGGTTATATAAAGGTAATATTTAATTTACAGGGATCCAGCATAGTTTTCAATAATCACAAAAAACTTAGGTATATTATTTTAAATAAAAATAAATAAATAAATGTTTTTTTAAGTGGTTTTTATTAAAAATGCACTGAAAAGTCAAAAATAAATATTCAGTTGTCACTTAATTCTTACGTTTTTATGACTAAGACCATTAAAAGAGTGGGGCGCTCATAAAGGCATATGTATAGCTTTAAATGAATTAAAAAAATTTCTACCCTTATATATTTTATCAATTCATACACAAGATATTTTTTCATGCATTTGCCTCTATAGCGTCCCGCGCTTTAATAAATTTTTCGAAAAATTGTTCATTCGAAAAATTGTGTTTCGAAAAATGTTGTTCGAAAAATTGTGTTTCGAAGAATTGTGTTTCGAAAAATTGTGATTCGAAAAATTGTGTTTCGAAAAATTTACACCAAACCCAAACTTATATGTCAGTTCTCTTGAAATTTCATGAAGACTTTGACAAGTCTCATGCACGCGTTGTATGTAAACACCAATAACGGTATTAAAACAGTGATAATATTATGATAATTATTTTATACGGTCAGAGTCGCCAACTGTGTTACAATTAGGGCTGTACCGGAACTGTAATTTTCGATTCCGGCCGAAATTCCGGAATTACCGGAATTCACAATAGTGGAAAGAAATAACAAAATTTAAAAATTCCGGCAAACTCGGCCGGAATTTAGTAGTTCCGGCCGGAACCGGAATAAAATCGTGAATTCCGGCCGGAATTCTGGTACACCCCTAGTTACAATACGTTGAAGTATCACTGCTCTGAATTCCGTAGCAAATCCATAGATACTATTACAAAATTAATACCTCATTTGAGAGTGCTTACTAGTTAGAAAATTTCGTTAGACCTCTTATGATATCGGACTTGAAAGATGCGTTAATATCCTTTTAAAATTATTTTTTTTACTTACTTAATTGGCTAGGATTTGGTAATGTTATAGCGAACCTCTTTCTTCTTTTTAAAAATTTCTTTCCTTTAAAAAATACAAAACTTTATTTTTTCAAGTTTTTCTACGACTCCCTTCTCCGCCAAAATCTTAACACAATCTCAACCCACAGTTTACTAACTACAGACTTACCTATTTTGTATTTTCTGAGTTTTCGAACTACGATTTTAACAATACTATTTTTCAATATATTAAAAAATACGGGAATTTTTTTTAACAAACTGTATTTCATTAACTTCATTTTAATCCAAATTTTAAATACCAGGTTAAATTAAACATTTACAAAATCGTTTGACATTGATTTCAAAAGTCACTAGATTTCTGTAAAAAATAATTTTGTTCTTTCTCGTTATTTTGTGGGTTTTGGCTTATGGGCGAAAGTCGCGTCTCTTTGATACGTTGCAGTGAGAGCTCTTGAAAAAAGGCTTTAATAAAGTTTCAATTACTGTTACTATGGTGGAAATGTTGTTCCTAAGTTTTAGAGGAGCCAGTCGTTCAAGTATTCACCAAATTTAAAAATTTCGTGGGATTTTTTTTAATCTGTTTGACTTCTGAATGTCAAACATGTCGAATATAGTTAAGCATATCATGTAAACCAAAATTGCAGGTTTTTAAATTTCGTAACACATAATTATAATTTACACGCTGAAGTTAAATTGACATGTGTTAAAAAATATTACAAATAAGGTTAAATTATGAAGCAATATAAAATTTATGAGCTCACCTTGAATGAAATATTATTTAATATTTGTGTATAAGTGCATTATAATTACAATTTTATCAAGAATTAGAATGACTGTATAAAATAATTAAAATAATAGCTACATATATGTATATTTATTTTCAATTTCAAGTATATAAATATTTTTCTTTAACAATTTTATAAGAAATATTATTAAATTGAAACGGTCCAAAATAATATAATTCTTGCTAATCCATGTGTTACTAAAGTTACAATATCAATTAGTAATTTTTGTGTGCATAATCGAAATCTATATTATTGATTTAATTTAATTTGTTTTACCAATAAAAAATATACTTTTAATACAATTAATTTTACACAATCGTAGTATTTATTGTATTGTCTTTTAATTGAAATGAAATAATTTGTATAGCACTTTATTAACAAATAATTCAACTTAAGAATAATTAGGTGAATAAGGCCTATTTCACACACATACGGTTTCATTCGGTTCGGTTCGTTTTCGGTCGCTGCCGACAAGTGTGAAACGATGATTCAGTTTGTATTCGGTACCTAATAGAAACCGTACAGAACTGAATATTCCCTCCACACGGACAGATTTCATCAGGTTTCAATTCGAGTCCAGGGAACACAAAGCAATGAACGCGTTCACACATACTCGGTTTAGTTTCGGTTTTAACCTGATAGCGAGTGTTATTTTTTTTAAGTTTTGTCGCGGATTTTCTAATAAAATGAGCGGTTTTCTAGATGTTGATGTGGATCGTCTTCATGCTCTTTAGCTTCGGGAAAATAGTGTAGAATGCTCCAAATTCCTGCTGTAAAGTGATGAGAGGGTGCTCGCAATGAATTCTAGTATTCCTCCATCATTTTTTATTTTTTTTTATAGAGAAACAACATGGCAACAACTTGCTTTCTCTCCATGATAACTACTGAGTTTACGGAAAAAAATAAAACCTAATATGAACCGTATGAGAACAGTGTATGTGTGAAAGGGTTTGATTCGTTTTTGGCTGAAACCGAAAACGAACCGAACTGAATGGAACCGCGTATGTGTGAAACAAGGCTAAATCATGTAAATGTCATTTATACGAATATAGTAAAAATAGCGTATTATAAATATTAAAATGGAGATTGTAGAAGTTACTCAATTGACGCAGTATATGTATGTTAAAACTGATAAACGTTTTCACCGTCATATTTGTGTTTTATAATAATAAATTATTTTTTTAGTCATATTTAGTGCATCAAAATTTTATTTATTATAACACAACTGTGAATTTTCCATTATAGTACAGTCATTTGGTTCGAAATAATGAGGTTACCTGGAAAGTTTTTCGGGAGTTTTGAAAATTGGTAATTTTATTGATTTCGATGTGCTCTTTCCGAATTTCAACTTTGCCACCTCGCATCTTTGCCGCTCGCGCCGCCATATTAGAAAAATGGTGCCTAATAGTAGTTTTTGTCGTAAAATGAGTTGGAAAGAAGATATTGTCAAAAAAGGTACCATTTTATCAATTAGGCGGTGCGAGCGGCAAAGATACGAGGTGGCGAAGTTGAAATTCGGAAAGAGCACATCGAAATCTATAAAATCACCAATTTTCAAAACTCCCGGAAAACTTTTCACGTAAAACTACCAAATGACTGTACTATTGACTATTATTGCGAGCAAGATTTCGCATCAATTCACAAACGAGTTATATTTTCAGATAGTGACGATAATTCTGATGAAAAAATATAATTACATTCGATGAAATTAAATAAATAAAATTGAAATACAAATTTCTTTCATTTTAAGTTTTTTTACGAATGTCTTTAAAATTTTCGAACTAATTTTCTTTGTGTTTTTTTAGGCATTCATATTTTCATTAATTTTCAGAGACTTTTTAGTCGATTTTAATTGATTGATTTGGTTTTATGCAGTTTCTGAAAATTAACATATTACCTACTTAATTTTACAAATTCTACACAGGTAGAAAGGTTTACTTGAGCCAAGTAAACCTTGTTTTGTATATAACGAAAACAATATTTTCTTAAGATAAGAAATATATTCTTAAACCAACTATAGTATTCTTGGACGAAGAAATAATGTAGTTGGATTAAGAGTACTTTTCTTATATTAAGAAAATATTGTTTTCGTTATATACAAAACAAGATTTTCTTGGTCCAATATAGTTTTTTTTGTGTGTACGTAATCTACTTTGTGCGATTTTTTATATACGGTTTTATGTGGAACATATTTACCGCGTAAAAAGAGACCATACAGTAAATGATGTGGATTCAAATTGAGATTTAGAATGATTGATTAATTTGGGGGGGGGGGGGGGGTAAATTTCTTTGACATCCGAATAACCTCCACAGTAATGTTGATTAAAATATCGAGTGGGTTACGTTCTACTCACGCATACAACCGTTATAGAACAACAATACGTAAGTGACTAACGTGTGGGGGACGTCGAGGTATTATTGTACAATACCCCATAATGTAGACGCCTTTGTGTTGGCGCAGTCTGTTCTCCCGTGATTCCCACCAGGAGATGAGTCCCTGAAAAACACTGTGTGTTCCCACATGACGCACATATTTGTGTGTATGTGTGTGTGTGTATGTGTTTGTGTGTGTCACACGGGATTGTATAGTAGGGTATTTTTAGATTTGTCTAAAAGTGAATAATTATATCAATGTAATAAATTCGAAAGGAATTTCAATAGAAAATCTAACAGGCGAGAGTGAAATAACAAATAAACATTCGTTGGTAAAAATAGTCGCGAAATTTTAAATTTAGATTTGTTTTTAAATTTTTAAAACAACAAATCGTCGCTTATCTAACAACACCTCTCAAGTCGAAAATTAGCGGTTTTTACATTTGAATGTCATTGGATAGAGCTAATCATAGCGCGTCGATCTACCAATCACATTCTAGACGTTTCGGACAATAAGAGACCAGAATTCAAAAAAAAGTGATAGCGCGTAAGCCGGTAGGTAACCTATATAAAACATACACGGTTTTTTCGCTCTCCTGTAAAATTGGTCAAAATAACTTGAGCGGTGTTGTTAGATAAGCGACGAAATATCCGATTATAAATGAGCTAAAATTTACCAGCTAGCAAGCACTTTCAAATGAGGTTTCAAATCTATATGACAGTTCTCTTGACGTTTCATGAAGACTTTTACAAGTTTCGCGCACGCGTGGTATGTAAACACCAATATATAGTGGTAACGTGGTACGAAATTTGTTTTTTTACGGTCAGAATCTGTGTTACAATAAGTTGAAGTATCCATTAGGGTGGCCCTTAATTTACTTATTTTCGAATTTCTTTAACCCAGGGCTGGCCAACCTGCGGCCCGCAGAGCTTTTTTGTGCGGCCCGCGACCACATATTATTATAATCGAATTATTTTTTTTTATATTGTTTATTTTCAAATATTGGGTATTTTCGAATGTCATAAGTCGGTTTAAATTTCCCTTTTTTATTTTTATGGTCTCTAAAACTAAAACGGAGGATGAAACGACAGGGTGCAATTGTACCTACTCTTATGAACAAAAATATTTTTAACATCTGGAAACAATTTAGTAGGCTGTTCGCCTTTTTGAGAGAATCCCTTCAATAGTTTTGTGATATTTGAACCATTATTATTATGCGCAATGTTATTTTTTAAACAGGATTTTTTATATTGCATTTTTCCCTTTCTCTAGTAATACTCGCTTCCCCCTCTATAGAGTGGGTGTGCTAAGTTACCATTTTATATATTTTTAAATTATCATTTTTGTATAGCTCATTAATCTTATACCTAAGTCTATTTATGTGATAAATCCAAAAAAAGAGAATTGTTTTTCCATTTTAAAATTAGTATTAAAAAACAGCAACAATAAGAGAGCTTAGTAGCAACATTTTAGTTGAAGCAGTCGTAACTATTTAAGATTAACAGTGATCGAACACTTGCTTTCTACCCTTGCATAAAAAAGTATATATAAAAGAGATTAGAAAAAAAATTTATAAGTAAAAATTCGTTATACAGGATGTCCCATTTTAATCATCACCTCCCTAATTTTTTTTATCTATCAATTAAATCAAAAAATGCTTCAAATAAAAGTTGTTTGGTTTGGAGGCGGACCTAAAATGGCGTTATTAATTTTTTATTTTTTGGACGTCTTCATGGTCAAATAGGCCCAACTTTTTTTTCAAATGGAAACCTATATATTTTATTACAATATCTTATTGTTTGGAAAAAAACAAGTAGCTTTTGTTTCAAAAAAATTTTTGTATGACTTTTTATTTAATATTAAACAAAATAATCTTAAATTTCAGATTTTTACTAATTTTTACTAATTTTTAGAGGAAAAGTGTAAAAAACAAAACATGTTTATTTTAATATGATATAACTAGGAAAATTATTTCAGATTTTTTTATTATATTTTTTATTTTTTAATATTTTGAAGAGCAAAATTTAACAAAAAAATCCAAAAAATCAAAAATTAATAATGCCATTTTGGGTCCCCCTCCAAACCAAACAACTTTTATTTTAAGCATTTTTTGATTTAATTGATAGATAAAAAAAATTAGGGGGGTGATAGATTAAAATGGGACAACCTGTATTGATATAGAACAAATTTGACAACTATTCATATTTGTGTGCGGCCCGCGGAAAATTTTGGGTCGTCAATGCGGCCCGTGGTGCAGTTTGGGTTGGCCAGGCCTGCTTTAACCCATTAACGCCGTGCGTGTTCATATGAACACACTTAACACGTGTCCCCAAAAATTGTGTTTGATCAATTACTTCTAAGATAAAGATGTTTTTATCTAAATTGAATGTTTATCAACACTTAAAACTCCGGCGTTAATGGGTTCAGGTCACCCCCCCCCCCTTACGAAAAAAAATAATGTATACAAAATATTAAAATGATTAGATATTAATAACACGTGCCACCGTGCAATCGAATATTAACACGTAAAATCAGTGCGTCAGTTCATAATTCAAAATTGGCGTATCAAACTTCAACAGTAGGTTGAAGGAGTTATTTTGAACAAAAAGCTTTATTTAAATATATGTTCGAAAATTTTTCGTAAGAGAGTTATAGCTCCCCGAAGTTTTTTTCCAAAATTATTTTTTAGGGGGCTGTAATTCTCTTACAAAAAATTTTCGGAGATATGTTTATATAAAGTTTTTTGCTCCAAATAATTTTTTCAACCTACTGTATAAGTTTGGCACGCCAATTTTGAATTATAAAATTTTTGGCTTCTTTCACTTTTCAGAAATCTCTCAAGGAGTAGGGGGAAGCGATAAAAAAATCGAATCAAAGGTTCAAAAACTAGAAATTGTCAGCTTTAAAATGCGTTTTAGAAACTCAAAATCCATTCAATTTTCAAAAAGATACAGCTGTTTAAATAAAATTTGAAAAAATAAAATGCATTTTTACGTTTTAACATTCGATTGCTCGGTGGCACGTGTTAATAATATCCAATCACTTTCCTTCCCTCAACCCTTAAATACGTTTGCATAAGAAGTGATATATATATATTGTATAAGTTGTGGAACAGTTTTCAATTTCAATTTGAATTTTTGGTATATTAATTTTTACTTAACTTTTCAAAAAAATTGATTAAAAAAATTAACATTAAAAAGTAAAGGTTGTAAGCTTTAAAATGTTTTTTGGAAGATCTTTCTACAACTATTAATAACGAAGATGTGATGATTTGAATAAAAAAAAATAACGAGTAAAAAATTTATTACAAAAAATGAAAAATTTACCTCAATGATCCATCAATCATTTCTTACTGTCATACACCGTGATAAATAGATATCCTTACACACATACACACACACACACATGCACACATACACACGCATTAGCTAGAGTTTTGCTTCATCTATGTAGCTTCAGCTATTCAAAGCTGAACACATGTGAAAGAGGGACTATCATCATATGTTGTCAATGAACACAGTATTAAAGACAATTTAAAAAAAGTGTTGATGGTTACTAATTTAAATAGTTTTAAAGTACATATAGTGCTTACGTTAAAGTGTATTTTTTGATATATAATGTTATGGTTTGTGAATTTCGCGGTCGTTCTTCTTTAAAGAATTTAATTGTATTGTAAAATGTATGTGGTGTAAAATATTGATTATTTTAAAATATAATTTAATAGTATTTTTAACTAACCAATCAAAATCGATTGGGTTTATTTTACGATTAGATATCAGTAAATTAATATAATAAAAGGTTTTTTAAATATATTTATAAATAAGAAATTTAAACACTTAGGTCATCTTTAAAAAAAAATTAAAACATCTATGTTTCTTTCGTAGTATTAATGTAAATATTTAGGACTTTTAAAAATAGCATACATGTTCTGTTTCTATTAATATTTCAATAATTTAACCTAAAAAAATGGAATTTTTTTCACGTGTTGATTTGTATATATTTTTTTTAAACTGTTTTTTATTTATTGGGATAATTGGATATTCTAAAAAAATGTCAAATTTTTTATTTTATTTTTTAAATACTTAATCACTAAACGTTTTAATAGTTACTATTTTTCAAACATCACAATAATACTGAAATATTTAAATTAAATACTGTGTATCAGTCCTTTTCAATTTTGATTTACCTAAATTGTTATAATTTCATTTATTCCTATTTCCTCAAAACTGCATTTTTTGAGTTGTGACACTTTTTTGCGGAGGTGCGATATATGAATTGTTGTTTTGCTTTTTTGACTTTATTGAGTCCTTTATGAAAGCTTGTAGAATTTTATCATAAATTATTTATTCTTGTTTTAATTTTTATGGAAATCGAGTATAATTTAATAAGTGGAAAAATCATCAGGTAGTTAATTATTTTTTAAAAGAGGTGTGTTAATACAGATATAGTATTTTGTGTCAGGATTAATGCCAGCAAAGATTGATTTATAAAAAAGTATATTTATATAATTAACAGTTTTTTATTATGGTATGGTTTAAGAGGTTTTAGTAATTATTTTTAATATCCCCTCCCACTAAATTTTATGATCTAAACTTTAAAAGGTACAAACTCAATTTATTATGTTATAATCATAGGTGGGCATAAACTCGTTAATCCGTTAATCGTTAATTAACGAAGTTAACAAAATGCTTAACGGATTAACTTTTAAGTTAACTCAAAAAAATGTTAACGCTTTTGTTAACTTCCGTTAACTTTAGTCCGTTACATTGGTTGTTTGATGACAGTACATAAGAAAGTTGTCGAAATAGCAAAAAAAAGGTCTTCAAACATTTTGGATGGTTAACTTTTAACGGTTAACTTTAACTTCCGTTAAATTTTAACACTTTAACGATTAACGAAGTTAACTTTTTTATTAACGAGTTAACGATTAACAAAGTTAACTTTTCGATTAACTGTGCCCACCAATGGTTATAATAATAATTATTATGTATTATGTAATAGTAGAGTTTTTTTTATTTTTATATAATAAGGAGGTATACCTATCTAATGCCTTGTTTACATGGCACTAATACTCGGCCGAGGTACTCGTTATGCTGCTCGGCCGAGCATTCGCTCGTTCATTTCACTCGGTCGAGCTTACTGATTCGGCCGAATACTCGTGCCATGTAAACAAGGCATAAAAATATAAAACTTTATAGACTTTTCTCATATCAATTAAATTCTTCTACAAAATAACAATAAAAAAATAATGTAAGAGCAAAAATTCTCATCGTTTTGATTATTTATATCTGTTAATAGTGAGAAATTTTCATCATTGTCAATAAAATATTTGCAATTTCATTTTATCGGAAAAAATTATAACATATCAAAAAGTAATTTTTTCTAGATAATTTTGTTAATTATTAAAATAATTTTAATTTAGTAAATATAATTTTTAATATAAATATTTTTTTCTACAAATAAATTGAAAATACTGTTTCAATTGAATAATTAAATTGCAAGTTCTAAAGAGCAATAGACTTACTGATAGTAAATAATGTTGATTTATTGGTTTTGCAAACATAAATCAATGAGAGCATAGTATGTTTTAATAAAAGCATGCATGTGGCATACAAATAGCAATTATTTTAACCGTATTGTATCTTCAACAATTAGTATAAAGATATACAATATTTAAATATACTTACATCTATTTGTCTGAAGTTAACTCCGCAAATTTTGAAAAAGAAATTAAAAACAAAAGTTCTGTCAATTTTTGTTAGATTACGCAGTACGAATTCTAGAGTTCTTGAGTTTTCTTATGTTTTAATAAAGAAGCATTTTAATTTAATCCCTGAAAAAATGTGGGACAGTGGGGGGGGGGGGGGGTAAATTAAAAATACGTTTCAAAATAAAAATAAATCGTTTTTTTTTTTAATTTATGGTCCTGACTTCACACAGGTTAGACACATTTCTATAATAAAAAGTTTCGTATAAAAAAAAACACACACATTTTTTAGAATTGCTGGTTAGTATAAAAATATTATTATACGACCTATTAAAAATATTTTTATAAAAAAAATATAATTCGTGTTTAAATACTGATAAAACTTCTTAATAATGTGAATTCATTTTAAATTAATTTTCTCTTGTTATGGTAATAGAGACTGTATAAAAAAATCTTAAACAAAATAAAAACTTGAAACTTTTGAGTTGCACTGTTTAATACTTTAATATGAACTTAATAATATGTCATTATTTCAATTAATTAATCATTAATAACTACATTCTGTGTTAACAGTGCGAGACCAATAATTTCTTTGTTTATGTTGACATAAATGTGCATTTACAAAATAATAATATAAATGTTTTCTTCACATGGAAATGGCAAATGAAGGTCTTTTCTTAAAAAAATACTTATCGGTAAGATTATATTTTTAATTAGAAATATTTCTTGTTTATGATATAATAATAATAATAATAATAATGAAATGATTGTTTATTAACCCGTCATGCGTCTTTGTCTATAATTGGAGACAGATTGTAATTTGTATTGTGAACTAAATAATGTAATGAATTTGTTATGAGGCATTGTGTGGACGCATGTTAAGAACGATTTAAATCATTTTTAAGGGAGGGTAATATTTATGGAATTTAATCCAGTGGTTCTAAATTTGGGGTAGGTATACGTAGGTATGTATATGGTATATACTCTCTTCCCGAAAAGTATTACTCCCCCCCCTCCCCACCCGATTTTTTTTCATACTACGCCACTGGGTCTATTAATAATATCTGTATTCATTTGGAAATATGTTAAAATAATAATTTTGATGGTATTTAAACAATACAGGTACATCTCAAATTTTCGACCTAAGAAATCACAGTTATGCAGTTATCATGTTATGACCAAAAGCGATGCGAATGTAACAATTTGTATTGATTTGTTCTTCATTTAGATGAGATACAAAAAAAATCGACAATGGGTAAAAAACACATTATATTTTGGTTTATTTAAAAAATAGGCCATTTAACAGGATGGCCAGTTTCTGGAAAACCGGGAAAAGTCAGGGAATTTTACTATACAGGAAAAAGTCAAGAAAAAGTCAGGGAATTTGGTTGGAAGTCAGGGAATTTTTTATAAAAATGCAAAAACCACACAAATTCTCACAAATATTTAAATTTTATCTTTGTGACCTTTTTTTCTTTTAAGGTTTTTTATCTAAATTTTAAATATAAAAAACAGGGAAAAATGATAAAAATTCTCCTGGAAAACCGGGAAAAGTTAGGGAAATTTGTTCCAGAGAAATACTGGCAACCCTGTTTAAACAAAAAACAGTCAATATTTTTAAACGTTTTTCGTAATTATACAGTTTTTTTTAATAATTACTTGAATGAAAATTAACTAAAAATATAAAAAACTAGCGCATTGGACCCAGTGCTACCCGGGGATATAAATATAATCTGTAATAAACCTTATCATTAACTATTTACGCACCACACGCAAAGATACCTTTCTGCTGATTGTTTTTCCAAGAAAATATTCACAAATTATACACGTAAATCTTCCCCGTTAAATACTCTACCCGTAAGTGAAAACCGCAATAAAATCCGTTCAATAGTTACTGAGAAAATCGTGCACAAACAGATAAATAAACTATATCTGGGCTTCTGGGTGTAAATTGCATCTTGGGTAACGTTCGATCGCAAATAATATAAAAAATCTTAAAAAATTGAATGTAACGGATTAATTCGATTGTACGATGTTTGCCTGTATAAATAGTTTGACTGGACTAACTTGTATCGATTCTGTTTATAATTATTTATTTGTATTAGACGTACGTGTTCTGTGTTTTATTTCATTTCAAAATAGCCTCTGTGCAAATGTTTTCATTAAAATATATCAGGTCATGTGCAGCGTGGATGGCTATTGGCTACCGGTATGCTGGAATTTAACTCTGGCACATTTCAGAGGGCATAAGTTCAGTATTTATTATTAAATACGGAAGTTAAGTTTTGTATCAAATTATAAACTGTGTATATTTTGATTGGAAGAAACTACATCTGCGAGATATCATAGTGTTTAATGTTTTTTATTTTTTTTTATTTCTAATTATTGAACGTAATATTTATTCCTTCTAGAAAACTAGATTTCTTAGTTACTTAACCCTTGGCTGCCACTGTGGGGTACCAAGCGCTCCACATTGTTTTAATTTCAATGTACTTAAAACATAAGTTGTTTACATTTTTCAAGGTTTTCAATTTTTTAAATATATTAAATATTATATATTTTTTAAAATAACTGATTGGAGTGCATTCCGTATCGTTCGAAGATGATAGAGGAATTTTATTGAATTAAAATATTCTATAGCTTACGAGTAGTTACCATTTTAGTGTCTGGGGTACCAGGTGATCCCAGTGTGGCATAGGTATGTTATTCTGGAGAGGTGAAGCAGCTAAGAGTTATTTTAAACTAAAAATACATCTTAACCACAATAATCTTAATCACGAGATAATAGTTCCAAACCGGAATTACCAGGCTCCTGATGAGGACTTCTTTTAAAGTCGAAACCCTTTAAAGTGTACTTTAGTTTATATGAAAAGTAATATTGCTTTTTTTAACCCTTCAGTGGCGGCGCCTTACCTCATGACATTAGTTGCGACATTTAATCCAGAAAACTATTAACGAAACTCTTTTGTCCGGCAGTCCATCCGTCTATAGCATAATTCAATACTAAACCAATTGCACGGTATGGAATATATATTTGAAATTGCCTACCTGTTCGGGAAAAAATTAATAGTTTAGGTTTTTCGGGAATATCCCGGTTTTACGGTTTTGATATATTCAGGGTGGCCAGTTTTTAGAAAACCGGGAAAAGTCAGTTATTTTGCTATACAGGGAAAAGTCAGGGAATTTGGTTGGAAGTCAAAATGCAAAAACCACTCAAATTCTCGCAAAAATTTAAACATGTGACCTTTTTTTAGGTTTTTTATCTAAATTTTAAATAAAAAACACATAGAAAAACGTAAAAATTCTCCTGGAAAACCGGGAAAAGTCAGGGAAATTTATTCCAGAGAAATACTGGCCAGCCTGTATTTTAAGTTTTGGAATATACACATTTAGTTTTATTAAAATGTTAATTTATAATATGAAATATTAGCAATCAAATTTTGGTGTCCGGTATTACTTAAAAAGAATTTAAATAAAATTAGTTAGCTTACTATAACACTTTAAACGGGGTCGTATTTGTTTTAATTCCAACAAGTACAAGATATATCTTATTTATATCACCACTTTTATTTACTAAAAAACACTAATTTATTAAATAAAATATTAACAACTATAAATATTGAATGATTCTATTAAATGTCTTCTTCATTATAAATGTAATGTTTCGCTATTGACATTGGCTTTAAAATTAAAATACTTCAGCTGTTATAACTGAACATACTGCCATTTCTTTCAAAATAACACTTGCGATCTCTTTTTTTCTTAAGATATTTGTGTCCTCATCTATTCCTGAATCTACTAGTTATATTTTTGCGTTTGTACCTAAAATTAAATACAATCTCACTTTGTTTACATTCATTACTTTACGCTGACGTATTTGTTAAGTATATTCAAGAGAAAGAGAAAACAATTGAAGAAAAGTTTATTTTATTAAATACTAGGAATTCTCTTCGCAGCTATATACGTCGAAGTTGGTGAATGTCCACACGAGTGGCTACTCTAAAAATGTAGCGCTTGGTGTCTTACACTAATTTTATTATTTTATTTTCATTTCGCTGTAATTATTATGAAAGATGAAAATTAATAATGAATTCTACTTGTGCGTAATATAAAAAAATACAATAAATATACCGTCACATATTTAATATTATTTTGAAATTGTAAAACACAATCCCCTAGTCGGTCATCATCACAGAATAATTAAATTTTAGAAACACGTAATTAAATTCACTATCATATATTCAGAGATTAATAATATTATATGCAAATACCATCTATTATTATGTGAAATTTATGTTTATTAGTGTAAAAATGAGTTACACTTTTGTCGTGAAATTTTGAGCACAGACCCCTGTGTCGTTTTTTTTTTTAATTTGTATTATATTTATTATTGTATAATATTGCAAATTGCTTTGAGTCCCATGATGTGTTGTATTTGTCTAATTTTTATCTTCAATCTAAAGCAGTGCTTCGTGCTTCTTAAACTTTTTGACGTCGCGGCCCCCTTGCAGCTCATATTGATAACTTACCCCCCCCCCCCCTATTTTGAAACCCAGATGGGTAAAAAAATTTAGTTTCATTTATATAATTTAAGAAAGTGCATACATATTTGTACATTTAAACTGTTTTAACGATGGTAAATTTATTTGTTATATTTACGGTTCTTCACGGCCCCCTTGTGGGAAGATCACGGCTCCCTAGGGGGCCGTGGCCCATTACTTTAAGAAGCCCTGATCTAAAGCACTAAATTACATCAATCAAACAAAAATATCATTGGAACACTACCCGTGAAAGTGACCCTGTAAGTAGAAAATTGCCTTTGTATTAAATATAAATGACAACCCACTGACAGTAGTATTCATACGTATAATATAGAAAGGACTTTGACGCAAGTGCGTTAAGTAAAATAAATCAATGATCTTAAAGCAGTGGTGACTTTTTTACATCATTATATACATAGCATATAAATTACGAGTACTATATATTTTTTACCAATGCTCTTAAATCTTGAACTTTATAACGATTTGACACATCGCAAATAGTGTTATAGTTTTGTATTAGATCATTTTTTTTATAATATTCGACATTATGATTTTTATTTTTATTTTAAATTTAATTTACAATAATATATTTTGCTCGTGGGGGGAGGGGTATGTCACCGGGAGAGAAATAAATGGTTCAGAATATAAAGAAGAAGATATTAATGTAAAATAACTTTATTTTCTGAAACTTTGTTGAAACAGTTTGGATACTTTTTATATATTTTTGTATTTTATACTGTTTTTAATTTTGATCTTCTTACTGAAATATTTTTAAAATTCATATCACGCTAATAAAAAGTTTCTCTTGTCTGACAGTTTTGTAATATTCTAACGTCGTTTGCAGAAGTGTTTGAAAAATTAAATGGGACATTTTAATTTTTAAATGAGGCATCAAGTCGAACAAGTTTAACTTAAACTTTATTTGTGAAAAAATATTCAGTTTGCACAGATAAAAAAAACTCGGTTTTATTGAAAATTAGAGATGGAAAAATGCTTATTAAATTTATCTTGTTAATATAACAATATTTCCTCAACATAATAATAATAAAAAATCTTATTGAAGATAATTTATTCATTTGCAAAATATATCTTCATGTTTATCTAAAAATCTTTTCATTTGTCAAATAGACCGGGAGCCAGGCTACATTCCGTTTAAAAAACCGTTAGGATTCATAAGAGTTGGTGATTTACATTCAGAAAGATGTAAAGAATGAAATTCTAAAGGTTGCCGGAAAAAAAACTCGGAACTTTTTTTGATACGAGCATTATATAGGAGTCCTTCCAGTTATAAAAAAAAGTAGATGTTGCACCATTTTTAATTTTGATGAAAGTTTAGTCAGTTGTTATTATACGTATTAGTTAGCAAAAACTGTAATTAGAAAATTTTAAATGTTCACAGCTTGGAGGTGGTGATCGTTTTACCCCCGTAAGATATGAAGATTTCATCGATTTTTAACGTTTTTTCAACTCGCTATAGCATGAGTTCTAATTAAACAATTAGAATGAACTTGGGGTCATTTGAAAGCCTAAAGAGTCTAGCTTCAAAATAATATAACTCAATTTTAAGTTTAGGTTATTTTTGTTGTAGATATTCGTAATAAAGGCTTTTCAATATCATTAATGAAATTGTCATTTTATCATTTTTTCAAAATTTTCAGTGGCTTTCTGTTTTAACCGAGAAAGCTGTAATTATGCGTAAGTTATGTTCACATATAGTACTCAGTACCCACAAAAAATCAGCTTGATTGATGCACATTTTCTATTAAAAAAATTATGTTAAATATCACAAATATCACGGAAACACCAAAAACAGCTGTTTTCGAAGCAAATAAAAGTTATGTGGGGGGCAAGATAAATTGCTGATTTTTTTTTACAAATGCTGTTAATAATTATCTAAAAAGGGCAATTTGATTCGTTTTGTTATTTTAATTTTTTTAGCTGCCAGAAATTTAAAAATAATAAAAAAAATGTAAAAACTCCAAAATTAGCTATTTTCAAAGTAAAAAAAATCAGTGAAGGGGGTGAGATTAAAATCTGATTTTTTTTTCTAGAGATGCTTACAGCAGTAAGGCTCAAAGGCCAAGTGGTGTTTTTCTGATTTTTTAAATTTTTCTAGCCACTTAGTGTCCTGCAATTAGACTGAAAAACATCAAAATCACGCATTAAAAATGAAAAATAAAATAAAAATCAACAATTTTAGTAACTCCAATGCAGCTGTATCGTGGACTTAAAAAAGTCATATAGACGTCGCGCGGCAACTTACTTCACTCAAAAGGGGCAGTAGCATCTGTAGAAAAAAAATCAGATTTTAATCTCACCCCCTTCACTGATTTTTTTTACTTTGAAAATAGCTAATTTTGGAGTTTTTACATTTTTTTATTATTTTTAAATTTCTGGCAGCTAAAAAAATTAAAATAACAAAACGAATCAAATTGCCCTTTTTAGATAATTATTAAGAGCATTTGTAAAAAAAAATTCAGCAATTTATCTTGCCCCCCACATAACTTTTATTTGCTTCGAAAACAGCTGTTTTTGGTGTTTCCGTGATATTTGTGATATTTAACATAATTTTTTTAATAGAAAATGTGCATCAATCAAGCTGATTTTTTGTGGGTACTGAGTACTATATGTGAGCATAACTTACGCATAATTACAGCTTTCTCGGTTAAAACAGAAAGCCACTGAAAATTTTGAAAAAATGATAAAATGACAATTTCATTAATGATATTGAAAAGCCTTTATTACGAATATCTACAACAAAAATAACCTAAACTTAAAATTGGGTTATATTATTTTGAAGCTAGACTCTTTAGGCTTTCAAATGACCCCAAGTTCATTATAATTGTTTAATTAGAACTCATGCTATAGCGAGTTGAAAAAACGTTAAAAATCGATGAAATCTTCATATCTTACGGGGGTAAAACGATCACCATCTCCTACCTGTGAACATTTAAAATTTTCTATTTATAGTTTTTGCTAACTAATACGTATAATAACAACTGACTAAACTTTCATCAAAATTAAAAATGGTGCAACATCTACTTTTTTTTATAACTGGAAGGACTCCTATATAATGCTCGTATCAAAAAAAGTTCCGAGTTTTTTTTCCGGCAACCTTCAGAATTTCATTCTTTACATCTTTCTGAATGTAAATCACCAACTCTTATGAATCCTAACGGTTTTTTAAACGGAATGTAGCCTGGCTCCCGGTCTAAAATTAATAAATAATTTATTACATCAACTAACAAAACTCTCAAATAGATTAAACATAATGGTTGTATTAATAAGTAAATATTTATCAGTGTGGATATTTTTTACACTACCTAACTAGTGAAAGTGCAATTTTCGATATGGTAAATTCAGTGATGACATTTATGAAGTATTTTTTTGTATTTAAAATATATGTTTTCAATACGAAACAAAATAAGAACATTGTTAGTAATAATATACATTTATCAATAAGATAAACGTGGTTATTTCCATATTGCTAAAAAAATTATCATATTCACAAACACCTATATCGGAACCAAATCGATCACGGATTTTTTACATTGATAACATTTTTTAACACATAGATAAATTATTTTTTTCTTTGTATGTATAAGAAAAAACGAAGGGCTGTTTTAATGAATATGACATTGAACCTTTATTAGAGGTTATTTGATAAGCGATTAATACAAAAGAATTTGCAGCTGGTCTCATAATAATAAATACAAGGGTCTCTCTCTAATTAATTCTCTCAAGTGTACAACAAACCTTATTTATAATAGACAGGGGTGTAGTATGGATTTTAATTGTCATGACTGAATTTGAAAAAAACATATTTTTTAACTTGTGGATAGAAAAATATTTTAAGTATGTTTTACGATATAGTGCTCTGGAATTATAACTTGGTTTTAATATGTAATTTAGAGGTACTCTAGTAAGAGCTATGATAGCGTCGCCATTTTGAGCCAAAGTGGCGGTGGTGCGATCTATTCAAAAATTCATTTATGTTTGATTTTTAGCAATCATGAAAAAATTAAGTTGAAATTGAGTATAATGTAATAATATGAAATATATTGAATAATATTAAATCAACAATGCTCGATTATAGAGAAATTATCAATTTTTATTTAGCTAACAAAGGGGTCAATCCATTTCAAGTGGTCCAAAATTGAATTAAATATATCACTGCTTGTAGTTAAATCTCAATTTCAAAATGTATGGTACATGTTACCATTATGTAGTACTATTATGTGTAGAAATTTCAGATTTTGATCTGGTCCCCCACTAGAATATTTAGCTTTGAAAAGTGCCGTTTTCTCAAATTTCAAATTTTGTGAATTTTTTGAAAAAAAAGGGGGGGGCAGTTTCAGAGTTGAACTTTGTATCATAACAGAAATCTGTACTATCCACACCTAACCTTCACGGTATTAAATTGTTCCCGCTGCTTATAATTAGTGTCTGCGCATCGTTACATTCATTACTAACAAAATTAACCCTGAATGCGCCTAAAATAAAACTTCAAAAATAAAATATGTATCTCACCGCTTGATATAACGACCGTTCCATATAACGACTTTCCGACCACGATCTTCCCCTATCCCCACCATAATACCTACGATCGCTATATTTTAAGAAAGTGGCTATTTGCACATGCAGTATGTGCAAGCAATTCGCTATTTGCACATACTGTATATGTACCAAATGAAGTTAAGTTGTTATGTTAGGGTAGGTTAGTGTACGTTAGATTAGTGGTAAGTCTAAATAGAGCATTGCACGCACAAACGGCACACAGTGGGTTAAAATCATACATTTTTGCGCGAAATTTCGCTTCAAGCCAATTTTAAACCAATTTTAATGTTATTACTGGTATTTGAAAGGTAAATAGTTGTAGTTTCTGAAAATTATCCTAAGAATAGTCAATTCACCCTCTGAATTATCCTTTCATCCCCTTAAATCTGAAAAATCAATTAAACAAAAAAATACTCACCCTGTAATGATACACCTTTTTTGGGGCCACATTATATATTGTAATATAAGTTTAAATGTGTATTATTACTTATAATATCATTCAAAATTTGAATTTTTCTCTAAATATTAACAGAGGAGATATTACAAAAATACGAACTTTTGACTCAGCCTGTACATATGTCGATTTATTCACACATATTTACACATACTATATAATATTACTTATAAATTATTTTTTATATTTGTGTAATGCATTATTTTCTTACTCGATTTATTAATTTATGGATTTATCGCTTAATTGATTTTTCAGGTTTAAGGGGGTAAAAAGTTAATTAAGAGGGTGAATTGACTATTATTTGGGTAATTTTCAGAAACTACAACTACTTACCTTTCAAATGCGAGTGATTACATTAAAATTGGTTGAAAATTGGCATGAAGCGAAATTTCGCGCAAAAATGTGTGATTTTAACCCACTGTGCGGCATGTGCAAATAGCAAATAGCCAATTGCTTGCACATACTGCATTTGTGCAAATAGCAAATAGCCAATTGCTTGCACATACTGCATGTGTGCAAATAGCATCCATATTTTAAATTTCACTACGGTGGTGGAGGCCCCTTTAGCCGTCGTTATATAGAGCGGTTCAATTACCAACTTCGTCGTTATATAGAGTGGTGAGTGTACTTATAAATCCTTAATAGATGCACTTAGCACAGTAAGCTGTTCAATTTGAATAGCCCATCTCTTTAAAATAACATCGACTATGTACATATGTATATATATCGGCATCAATCGGTCACAATGTAAACTAATGAAATGCCCTTACATTTAAAAATATCTCACAGCATGTCTGTGCAGTCTAGTAGAGGCAGAAGAAATAATGTGCTGCTCATTTCACATATGTTTTTCATCACTGAAAATTGTTATGAATTGAACAGTGTCTGTTTTCAATATAATTCGTAAAATTTTGCGTGTTTCAAATAATAATAAAATATGATATGTTTTCAATTTGTTATAATACGTATATGCGTGCGTTTAACTTCATATTTCTATAATGTGGTAGATTTTTAAAAATATATCTTATAGGTGTTGCTAAATGATATATTTATTGTGTTTTTAATATGAGGGTGTAAATTGTTTTATGTGTTTTATTAATTAATAAGATGTTTCAAGGTAATGTTTATTTTTGAATTAGTGAAAACAATGTGTTTGTTTTGGGTTATTGTTATTTATAAAATACGAAATATGAGTGTATGTTTTATTTATAAAATTAGCCGTTACGTCTATGGTTTTATTTATACTTTGAAATAGTTTCAGTTCATTTAGAATCGTGTTTACAAAAGTGTCGTATTATGGGGATTTCGAGGGCCTGTTTTATGGACCCATTATTGTGTTGTTTTTAATCAATTTTTTGTCGTATTATTAATTAAAATCAGATTTTTTTGTAGTTTAAGAAGTTGTAGATTTTTTAACTTTTGAGCTGAAAAAGTTCCACTTTATTTAAATTATTTTTTTACTGTGGGGGGGGGGGGGGAGGCAGAGTATTTTTTAAGGAATTCATTGCAATTTTGCATAAAATGATACTTATTTAATCTGTCATAACATTTTATTTTTAGTTGATGGTTATAAAAATATAAATTTAAAAAATATAAATTTAAAAAATAAAACTTTATATTTCTTGTAATATAAACAATTTTTTTTTATTTAATGCGTATTTCATACCACCCACCAGTATATTATTTTTACCATATTTTGAAAAAAAATTGATTAAAATCAAAAAAAATCAAACAGATTGGGTTTTTTATAAATCGAATTGTTATGCAACCTTAATATTCTATATTTTTTAATTCGTTTGAGATAGTAATTTACGTACATATATGTACCTGATTTAATTTTCTATCCAAAAACCCTTACTCCTACCCCCAAATTCCTCTTAAAAGTTTACCTACTTTTAAAATATCAATTATTTTAACTTCTATTTAACTAATAATGATGATATACGAGAAGATATTGTTTTTTTTGGTATAAACTGCAACAATTTAATCAGCCAACGTAAAATTGCACTAAAAATGTCCACTGCAACGTACGTCAAAATGTTGGCCGATAGAATAACCAAATTGATGCAGCTTATATCCAGAAGACAAGATTCATATCAATATCATCGCGAAAATCTTGAAATATATTTTAATAATAATTTTACAAATTTAAAATTTCAAACATATTAAATAGAAAAAAAAATTGGTCTGAATTTTTATATGAAATATATGAAACACTTAACGTAACAATGTTTATTTATCATATCAATTTTAATTTTCAGACTGTGAGTACGGGCCCAACGTCTCGTAATGTACCATGTGATGCAAGGCAATTGGATAGTCGTTATACAAAAATGAACAGTCGTGGAGGTGGGAACGTGGTAAATGCAAACCACGAAATAGAGTTCTTCAAATCACCTACATCGTTACACGAAAATGCATACTACACCAAGTCCAACCCACACAATGATGTGTCTTATATGAGTAATTTAAACTCGACAGCTGTTAAGGAAAATGGGAACAGCGAAGTTGGATTTCAACCAGGAATCTCGGTGAAACAAAATTACAATGCTGACTATTATAGTCCCAGATCTAATAGTTATAATACGAATGAATTCCGTTCACCCCAACCGGGTCATCGGCAATTAAATACTGCTTCAACGATAAGCAGTAGTGAAGAAAAGAAAAGGGATAAGAAGTGGTCTCTTGGAGGCTTTTTCAGACGAAGAAAAAAGGAAGTTGAAAGTGATTCTAGTTCTCAAGAGGATTTTGATCAGAAGAAAGGTTTTATGTCACGCAGAAGAGGTAAAAAGAAACAGGAACGAAAGAAGAAACCTGTTTTTGATCATATTGTCTTTCCTAGGGATGAAAATGGGTTTAAATACCCCAGTGGGGATAATATGATATCTGAGCAATGCACAAATAGTACAACAAAAAAGAATGAAAACGGTTTTATTAATTCAGAATCGAATTCATGGAATGTTACAAATACTAACAGAGAATCGAGTGTTGGATCTGGATCTTTAGATAACGTATCAAAACGTGGACATCGATTAAAGGCAAGAGCTGAGGCTATCAGAGATCGAATTGGTGACGAATCAAGTTCTGATGAAGGATCACAAAGATCGTCTTCGTCAGTTGTCAAATTCAAAAGCGATGAAAATATTTCTAGAAGTAGAGATAGTTCGCTGAATCGTAAAAGTAGATCAGCGCGTACTGAAAGATATAATAAACGTTTCAGTCGGGCTGAAGATGCACCTGAATCGTTTAATAATGATTCGAGATTGAAACCACCGAAGACAGGTACTCAAAAATCACCTTCGGTAAGTCCAGTTTTAAAAGATAGAGTCCGATCTGATAATTCTATTGCGAATGTTACATATACTGGGGTATCATCGAATTTGAATTATCCCGGTGTGTCAACAATCCCACCAAGTCATAATGTCACCAACAAGAAGGATCTTCAGAGAGTCCAGCATTACCAAAATGCTATTCCTTATTTACAACTTCAACGGACTGTGCCGAATGAATATTATATGCCGACAAAGAGAAGTTTATCGTTTGAAAATAATATTAACTACAGTTCAAACGGACAGGGAAGTGGTGTGCATCGAAATCAAAGTTTGAATCAAATATATCCAGTTTCTTGCAGTCCGAGAAGTCCTCCTCCGCCACCACCTCGTGATCCTCAAAGAAAGATAATAAACAGTTTCGAAAATGTATCGCAGCGTCCAATGTCGTATGCATTTGATAACAGAAATAAAAGACTGTCATCGAGCACAGTCCAAAGTCAGCAAAATAGTATCCAGTCAGCTTTGACAGACTGGAATAGACCTTATGTTAGTTACAAATCAAATTCTGACGATCATATCGCACAAACACAATTTGTAACTGCCCAAGTTCATCCAAGACCATCCTCTGTTACACCGGAATCGACCGAGAAACAAAAAAGGTTCATTACAAGACACGGAAATGAGTTGGCGAAATATCAGTACTTTGCTGAAAAAATTCCTCGTAGTAGAAAACCTATTCATATAGCGACGAGTGACCAGACAGAACGTATGCCACACAATCAAATAAGGCAAACACATAGTGATCAGTATATAAACGGTGCTCAGTATAGAGCAAAAGAAATAAATAATGGTAATCGTGTATGGAAAATGAAAGATCAGCCGAATTTGTTCTTGAATCAACAGCAGTATTATAATAATTCATTTAATGCAGCTGTATCTATGGATCAACAAACACAAACTGATAAAGATATAGAAAACATGTCTGTACAGTCAGCTACTGAATTTTGGAGACAAAAGGAACAGGAATCTATGAAAAGAAGACAAGAAGAAGAAAAAATAAAAAAACATGAACGTAAGGATTGTCTACCGTCACCTGTTTTGAAAAGAAACACGAATATGTTATTTGAAGGAAGTAAATCTGATATAGAAAAAAAATCAATCGATAGAAATAGCTTGAAGCAAAATACTTATGAAAACTCAAATAAAAAAACAAGTGAGCATATTTATAATAATATTGACTCTAAACCAATGATGATTTCATTGAAAAAGTGTACTTCAGTTGTTGAAAACAGAAGCAATTCATTTAAAGATGATGGGGATAGAAAGTATATATCAAAATTAGAAGTCCCTCTAAAACTAAATAACCCAGAAAAACGTGCAGATAATAATAAACAAAACACTGTTCATGATAAACATTCAGATGAAAATGATTCAGATACAAAACGACGTAAATCTACAAATTTAGAAGAAGCTCTTAATGAATTGGAAGCTATTTACAACAGTCTACATCTAGGAGATGAAGATTTACTAGATAGAGCTGAACTTCGGGATGTAACAACACCGAAACATCAAAGAGAACCTTACTTTAATTGGGGAATTCCAAGGGGAGCATTATCTGATTCAGGATATAATTACGGTCGTGATTCTTCATCTGTCGAATCACTTGTTGAAGGTGACCAACCAATAAGAAGATCTCGTTTGTCAAGGAGATCAGGAGTGCCTGATAGAGTTAAAGATGATATGGCATACAGAAGATTGAATCAACACGATAGGAAATCTTCACAAGAATCTATACCTCAAGTAAGTTATCTTTTAGCATCTCCTGTATTATCTGATCATGCACTTGATGATAAAGATGGTGTGCCAAGTCAAATTAATTCAAAAGAACCTGATATTTTGTTAGATGATGTTGTTTACAGAAATATAAAACATACAAAAAATGCTTTAAAGATTTTAGATCCACAACCGCCATTTGGAATACCAATAGGACCTATAACACCTGCTCCGAATAGTGATTATTTACATGCCACGCCTGAAAATAGACCAAGGTCTAGATTTATACCACACAAATCACCTGATATCGTTAAAGATGATCTTGCATTTAGAAGTTTAAGAAAAGATGAATGTAAAGAAGCTGCCTTACCGCCATTAGTACCAGAAGATTCAAATGTTGAAATTGGAAAGAAGAAACGGGCTGTTAGATCACTGTCAGCAAATCTTCATAGTTTAGTTCAAAGAGATTGTACAAAGTCACCGAATTTTGATGAAAATGAGTTCGGGAAAACGCAGAGTTTGTCGGATATTAATGATTCAATTGAAATGGCAAAACGGATTATACGAGAACGAATTGCTAACCAATCTAATTCTCCAACTAGTACCGAAACTTTAACAAACAGCTCTCATGGTTTAGATAAAAGTGTACATCAAAGATTAAGGGTTCATGTACCAGATAATTGTTTATCACAGAAACCTCCACTGCCAGGTACACCAACAGAAAATAAATCATCAAGACCGCCGACAAAATCATCCACACCTGTTTGTATTTCTCCAGAACCTGACATAAAAGATAAAGAAGATGATTTACTATCAGTGTTAGCGAAAGAAGCTAATGAAACAAATGAACAGTTAGGACAAGAACTAAAAGAAATGGATGAAAATATGAGCAGTAAAAAAATAGAAACGTGCAGGATTGTTGATGAAACGCCCAAATTAGTTAAAATAAAACATAAGAATATCGAAGATAGCTTGAAGGAAATTGATACAGTTTCAGAACATGCAAAATTATGTGAAAAACTACTGGAATGTGTTGTAGAAAGTACGGAATTAATTGCACCGAAGGTTGCTGAGACAGTTGAACTACAGCCAGTCATAGATACTGAATTAGAAGAAATCGAAAATATAAATGAACTGCCAGAATCAATTGCAAATGTTGTAATGACAAGAAAACCAGATGTTCCAACTGAATTACTATTAGATACTGTTGAATCTGATAGATTATCAGCAGAAATAATTTGTTCTAAACCAGAGCAAGTGTACGATGAAGAACTTGAATGTTTGAAGTTATTAAAGTTATCAGACTCAGGTAAAGAACGTGATGATACTGATGGTTCAAAGTCTCCATTTGAAATTCATAAAGTTGCCATTTTGCAAGACTTTGCTGAGCTGAAAAAGAATCTTTTATGTAATGATGAAGATAAAGAAACTAAAATTAAAAACCATTTATTGCAAAGACTCCACGAAGGGAGCGTTGTATCTCAATATGATAATATCCCAGCACTATTCTCTGCTAATTCTAAAGAAGAAACTATGAATGATGGCGTAGATTTCAGTGATTTAGAAAACGTAGAAGTTGTCGATGTTCCTGAAGGTTTCATGGATGATTTTTACTCAACTAAAACACATAGTTCTAAAAGTTCTAGTACCACGCCAGTCCCATCTCCAGATTTTGGTCCAAGATCAATCCCAAAGTTCCCAGATGTTTCTGATACTGAAGATTGCTGCAATAGTCCCAATTCAAATCAGAATAAAGGAACTACAAATGCAGAAGGTGAGCTTGGATGTATTGAGCTCGATTTAGATTGTGCTGCTTCAAATATTAATTTTGTATCAACCAAAAATCTTGAAATTGCAGAGAATGGCGATGTTTTTGATAAGATTACTAATTTTTCAGTTTGTTGTATTGCTACTACTAATTCATGTGATCCTAATAACTCATTAGAAAATAATTGTGATACTAATACTGAAAAAATCATACAAAAAGATTGTAATTCTAATGAAGAAATAAATAGTTGTTTGTCTGATGAATTAGATGCTATAAATAGATTCTATGAAAATAATTACAATGTTGTTAGTACTACAGATTTAGGGTATTATAGAAGATGTTCTGATTTTAATTTCTTTACTATTTTAAATCCAATTAAAGAGGAACCTGATTTAGAGAATAGTTCTGTTATAAGTAATGTAGATTTAACTAGTTCTGATTTCCCAATAACCTATGAAAATTTGAATGCATATAATGAGAGTGACAGTGATAGTTTAGAAAAGGATAATTCATATGAAGATGAAACTGACACCTCTATCAAAGAAGTACCTTGTAGAAGTAATAAAGTGAATTACGATATACCTGAAAATAATTCTATTTCTTGTTTTAATTTATCTGAAAATGTATCAGAATTTAAAAGTAGTAATCCTAGTGTATTTTATAAAGAAAATGTTTGTAATGATAATCCTAGCACTTCAAAATTTCAACAGTGTAGAGATATTGTTGAGAATGATCATACTTTATTTAGTGATACGAAAACTATGGTTTTAACATTCATTTATGCTATTGTATGTACCCATTCCATAGCTTCATTAGATCTATATACATTCATAGGTATTATAATAGCTGTGATAACAGTTCTAGCAGCTTTGATAGTCTAAAATATGTTAAATAAAACGAAGTTTTGCATTTTAATCATGGGCGTACATGCAATAAATTATTTCAAACATAAAAAAGACATTTACAATATACAAACATGTAAATATTTCTATAATAAATATTTCTAGTAATAAAAAAAACTTATTATAAAATTTTTTTAAAATCTTGAATATAGAAGTTATATTTGTAACCATTTTTTCAAATTATTTATTTACCACATAAAGTACATTTATGTATAAAAAATGAGGCTAATTATTATTGTATATAATATATAATAATATATAATGTATTTACATAAAATTTAATCATAGATCAACCATAATATAGTTCGATTTGTTCAAAAATCAATTATAACATAGGCATGTTTAAAAAAAATTAATATGCACGAATTATAATGTATTTTTTTTTTAATATACCAAAAATGTAAATTTCTCTTTGTTACCTTTTTCTAATCACATTAAAAAATAATAGGGTATTTGACTAAATTTTAAAATTTATTGTAAATTGTGCGTATGTATATAATAGATACTTCTTTAGTATTTTTATCCAAAATAATGCCGAAAAAACGCTGAAAATAACCTTTTTCTATTCAAATGGAAAAATTAACCGCCAAAATGCGCATTCAAAGTCACGTGGTATGCACTGTGACGTAACTGTTTACTAAATCAAACTGAAATCAACCAATAGGGATCGAGTATTCCGACGTTTCTAGTAAGTAACTACGTCATACCAGCGGCAGTTCTGCTAGACGCATTTGCGATCACGTGACAAATAGGTTAAATATTTATATTTTAAAATTAGGTTTATTATTAAAATACTGACTTATTTCACGTAAAATAATACTTGATTGTAAATTATAGTAATATTTAATATATACTACACTATTTAGAATATTTTATTCTTTATTATTAATAGTGTCAAGTACCCTATAGATTTATGTATATTATGTAAGTGCCAAAAATGTATTTAACAGTTTATTTTATTGTTGAAGTTAAAGTTAAAATACATAATTTGTTATTATTTTTTTAATGTTACCAGTTTGTAAATATATGTATTAATTTTTTAATTATAAATAATAATCTATGATATGGTTTTTTAAATTTAAAATGCACGAAATTAATAAAGCATGAATATAATAATATGTAATTTAACATATTTTTTTTAATTTCTAGCTCATCAGATTTCTGATGTTGCTAGAGAGAATATATTTTGATTTAAACAATTTTAGACATATTTTATTAAATAATTTAAACTAAGAAATATATTTTTATTTCATAAAAATAATAAATAAACAAAAATTATAATATTAAAACATTTGTACCAAAAATTACTTAAATAGTTTAAACAAATCATACATCATCGTTGGCTACAATAATGCAATTAATTTTGAAAAAAGAATGCTTGCTCATAACTGCTTATGCTTTTTGATTTTTTTATAAATTATTTTAGTGTTTGAAGATATTTTTGGGGCCAAATTGGAAATCATTGATTTTGTTAATTTGGTATTTCATTTTTCTCTTCTTTATTTTTTTTTTCCCTCCAAAGTAAGGACTGGGCGATTTATTTGAGTAACTTAAGATTTAGAGCAGAGGTTCCCAATCTTTTTTCCATATAGAATGATTTTCTTCATAGACCCCCTTACATTGAAATCAAAACAGCAAAAAAAAAAACATCAAAATTTTCCATAGACCCCTGGCGTACTATAGACCCCTTTTAAATTTCCATAGACCCCAAGGGGTCCACCTAGACCTCGTTAAGAATCCCTGTTTTAGAGGGAGGGGAAGGGGAGTAAAAAATTAATTCCATAAACTGTTCCAATATTGCTAAAACGTCTAATTTTTATCTTTATTTCTACATTTAATATTACTTTTCAATATTTTGGATTTTTTTGTACTTTAAATGCATTATTTTTATGTCTGTAAATATGTCTTACAAATAATACCAAATATCACGTAGGTATGTATATTGTCTTTTAAAAATTAGTTTCATGACGTCATAATTTTGTAATTACAAAAATCAATTATTTTGACTAGCCCTGTTTAATTATATTTTAATATGGGATTAGATTACTTATTTTTGCCCCCTTTTATTTTTAGTAACTTTTTTTAGTTATCATTTTTTTTTTTTATAAAACAAACACTAATATAATTAATTGCTTTGCAAATTTTGCTTTAACTTAAGTTGTGTTTTTTGTGCATTTTTTTTTATTAAATAAAAAATAAATAGAATCAAAAATAGTTTTATTAAAATAAAATTAAAACATCACATTTCCAGTATTATAAAGGATCTAAAAAATTTACTAGCTTACAAGCACTTTCAAATGAGGTATCAAATTTATATGATAGTTCTCTTGGAGTTTTTGACAGATAGTTATTTTTTACAAAGGTATGTAAAGTATATTTACTAACTTTGGATAAAAACGGTAAAAATCAACTTACTGCGCATACTATCTATCAAAAACTCAAAAAGAACTATTTATAGTACCCCATTTGAAAGTGTTTTTTAGCTTACAAATTTTGTTCGTTTATAATACAGCAATATTTATTAAATCGAAGACATTGAATTTTTTTATCCAAAAATAAAAAACACGACTTAAAATACAAATGAGCTCTGCATTTTGGTTTAATTGTGGTCTAACAAGGAACTATTTGGTTATAGGTTAATAAAAGGCTGCCCTTTTACAACATTACATCTCTCTCTTTCTAATTTAAAAAGGTAAAATGAAATAATTAAACGTAAATAAATGTTAAATATTATTATTTGTAATCAGTAGTCATTATTGTATCATTGTTAATTATTATATATATATATTTGTGTGTTCATATATACTTAAAATTATATATTATTATTTTTATAATATGTATAAAATATGTAAATATCTTAATATTATATCAATTTACTGCGATATTTAAGAAATAAAGATATAAAATAAAAATATTAGATGTGTTTTTATTTCAGCGGTATAAAAATTTAAGTAAAATATAAAAACAGCCCCCCCCCCCATGTAGATTTGTATAGATATTTAATAAAATCGATTATTGGTATGCATATTTATTATTTGTTTTAAATGTTCATTAGAATTAACAATCTTAAGAATTTGTTGTTCTTAACTTATTAATTATTATTAATTTTTACCTACAGTACAACCTCTTTAAACATACCTACATAGAAAAAAAGAAACTTGAAGAATAACAGTTTTTTTCTGTACAGTCCGGATAATAAGCGACAACCTATCATTATAAAATATTTTATTACAGTCTGAAACTGTAATAATGTTTGCAGATACTTAATATAAATTGATGAATAAACTGCAAACATTACAGCCTAATAAAATTATATTATTACAGTTTCAAAGAGTAAAATATATTTTATAATAATAGGTTGTCACTTACTATCCGGGATGTACAGGGAAAAATATTTATTTTTTTAATAGGGCCCTGATAACCTTTTTATGTCTGATATTATAAAGAATTTGATCTCGAGCAAAAGTTTAGCTATAAAACTATCTGTGAGGTATTAAATATATCATTAGTATGGTTTATATGAGTAGTCACTCATATAAACCATACAATCAACGATTTAAAAGCAGTGGTGACAAGTGTATCTCATACAATGCATAGAATTTACATTTATATGCAGGGTGGCCCAAGAAAAACGAAACGAGCGCGCTTTTGGTCATTTAAAATAAGATTTTGAAAAAAAGCTCGAATACATCGATTTTGCTTTCAAGGGGGACGTCTTTTGCTATAAAATTTTTGCAAGAATCTTTTCAACCCTCAGCACTATGAGCAACCCTTATAATTTTAAATATATAACATGATAGGGCAAGTGATACCTCATTTGAAAGGTTTTCTCATTCTAAATACGGTGCCTTTTTTTCAAATCTTAGTTTTACTCAAGTTATTAATATTTTTAGTTCCATGAATGCATTAATTTTTTGATCAACAAAACAAACATTTCCAAATAAGCCTACTTTGTTTTGACTTTTAGTTGTAATTATTTCTTTTTTAATCAGAAAATCATTGCATTTATGGAATTTAAAATGTAAATAACTTGACTAAAAACACAAAAATGTAAATAACTTAACAAAAAGCACCGTATTTAGAATGAAAAAACCTTTCAAATATGGTATCACTTGCCCTATCATGCTATTTAAAATTATAAGGGCTGTGCTCATAGCGCTGAGGGTTGAAAAGATTCTTGCAAAAAATTTATAGCAAAAGATGTCCCTCTTGAAAGTAAAATCGACGTGTTCGAGCTTTTTTTCAAAATCTTATTTTAAATGACCAAAAGCGCGCCCGTGTCGTTTTACTTGGGCCACCCTGTATATTTAAAATCCCGAGCAAATTGATAACAATTTGACACCTCGCTGATAACATTAACTTATCTTTATCTATAAAGCAGTAGTTCTTCAACTTGTGTGGTCTAGGGACCCTCTTTTGATCAATTATTTTTCAAAGACCCCTCCCTCTGACAGGAAAATAAGTCGTTAGATTAATCACTGTTAAATAGAAATGTAAAACTACTTTAATTTATGCTAAATATGTTCCACGAACCCCCGGTAAAAATTCAGCGGACCCTAGTGTAGGAACCACTGTTTTAGAACAATTTTGTTTATAATATCCGACTTTAAACTATATTTACCCTTTAGCCCAATGTAGCATGCAAATACATATTTTCTGGACAAAAAACTTATTTAAAATTGTTTTTTTTTTTAGAAACACTTAAACTAATGTATGTAAAGAAGAAAATATGCTTTTAGGATTTAGGGGGGGGGGGGGTAAAATTTATACTTAAAGATAGGTGTATGGTGTATACGTTTATGGGGTGTATTTAGGAAAGATTGTACTGTAAGTATATAGTTTTAAAATATTATTAATCAGATATACTTTTTTTTTTGTTAACAAAATATTTATTTAGTTTGAATCTAATTTCGTTTTGCAAAGAATGTGTTTTTTTTTTAAATCGTTTACTTTTGCACAAAGTAACAGTGCCAACTGAAAAAAGCTATCTTGATCTACAAAGCAAGTGAAGCTTTGCAATTGTTTTGTAAATGTTTTTTAAAAATACTAAAATATACAGATGTTTCTTAATTGTTTTACCCAGTGCCAGATTTAGACTATGTGATGCCCTAATCACTAATTATGTCAAGTGCCTTTTTTATTTTGGAGACCTTTTTTTTAGACAGAACCAATCATCTTAGTTATAGTTCAAGAGCTGATAACATATTTTTCTGCCCCATCTGAGCACTAGGCAGACTTACGGAAAACATTAATTCATGTGTTGTACAATATGGGAAAAAAAGTCCCAACCTCGACACCCGGGGATAAAGGGGTTAAATTCCTTAGTGAACATGTAAAGAAAAAGTGTATGTTTGCCCCATCTGAGCACAAATAAAATGACTTCAGGGAGTTAGTTTATGAAAAGTTAGATAGTGAAAGTGCAATGGGCAGACGCGTAGGGCGGGGATAAGGGGTAGGCAGACGCACTCAAACATGCAATATTTTTTTTGAAAATTGCCCCATTTGAGCATTGCTGATTTTTTTAGGGATGACAGTTTTTGATCTGTAGATGACCGTAAAACAAAGGCAGACGCGTAGGATGGGGATAAGGGGTAGGCAGACGCACTCAAACATGCAATTTTTTTTATGAAAATTGTCCCATCTGTGCATTGCTGATTTTTTTATGGATGATAGATTTTGATATGTAGATGACCGAAAAAACACAGGCAGACGCGTAGTCTGGGGATAAGGGGTCGGCAGACGCAATTTACAGTGGCAAAGGATTGTGACAAATTTAAAAAATGTATATTTCCGGTACTAAATATTGCACCGATGATAGCAAATATGTTTTAGAATCCTCTAAGTAAGAAGAAAATAATATGTCCCTTGTAATTTTTTGATTTAAAGTACCGTTTTGCTGTAATTTATAAATTTACAAAACTCAAAATGCCAGGGTCCAGAGTTCAAATCCCGAAGAATTCTGTTTCATTTTTTTATTTTTTGTTTTTTGTTTATTACAAAGAATGAGAACTACATAATCAAAAAAACATTTTTTTTTAATTCAGCGCCTACTTTTTTACACGTTTAATATTTTTTTTTACATTTTTATATTAAAGAATGTTGTCTTTACCGCGTTGGTTGGGGGTCAAAAAAATTTTTTTTTAGAATTAATGTGTTATTCAGAGAGTCATTGTGGACAACTTTCAGCAAAAAAAAAAGAATTACGAAACAATTCAGTTAAAAAATAGTCCAGATCTAATTTTGCACTTTCAATGTGTCTGCCGACCCCTTATCCCCAGACTACGCGTCTGCCTGTGTTTTTTCGGTCATCTACATATCAAAATCTATCATCCATAAAAAAATCAGCAATGCACAGATGGGACAATTTTCATAAAAAAAATTGCATGTTTGAGTGCGTCTGCCTACCCCTTATCCCCACCCTACGCGTCTGCCTTTGTTTTACGGTCATCTACAGATCAAAAACTGTCATCCCTAAAAAAATCAGCAATGCTCAAATGGGGCAATTTTCAAAAAAAATATTGCATGTTTGAGTGCGTCTGCCTACCCCTTATCCCCGCCCTACGCGTCTGCCCATTGCACTTTCACTATCTAACATTTCATAAACTAACTCCCTGAAGTCATTTTATTTGTGCTCAGATGGGGCAAACATACACTTTTTCTTTGCATGTTCACTAAGGAATTTAACCCCTTTATCCCCTGGTGTCGAGGTTGGGACTTTTTTTCCAATATTGTACAACACATGAATTAATGTTTTCCGTAAGTCTGCCTAGTGCTCAGATGGGGCAGAAAAATATGTTATCAGCTCTGGAACTATTATTACCAATTACTTTTTTATTCTGATGACCTTTTTTTCATTTACCCCGTTATTTCTTCGCGGAGGCCCCTTGTATCGGTCTGATGGTGCCCTCCGGGATCGGATGCCCTAAGCAATTGCTTACTTTGCTTGCAGGTAAAACCGGCACTGGTTTTACCTTTTTTATTAATATTTATCTGATTTGAATAAAAAGTGAATTTGAATTTCATTCGGTTGAGTGATATTTTCACAATAAATTAAGTTATGTAACTGCGATTTTTTTGTAAAATAGAAAATTATATTTTAATATAATCAGGGCCGGTTACAAGGGAGTTTTAGTGGTAGTAAGGTACCTCAATCCCAATTACCCCAAAATAATAAGGAATATTTTTTAATACAAAATGATTTTTTTACTGGATTTATAATATATTTTTTATCAAAACTGTTTTTAATTTGCCGATTTGGTCTAGATTTGCAGTCTACCATTTTTTTAATCACTACCATAGATATTGGAACATTTAAAAAAAATATAGCTTATATATTTTCTTTAATTAAAATTCATCACATTTATTTTATAAATTATCAAACAATCATGTAGGAGCCCCAAAATTTGGATCCCTTCATCGGAAAGACTGACCCTGATAGCAATTTATATTGAATTTTTTAAATGCACACTAAATCAAAATATATTTTAATTTAAAATGCAAAAAAATATACAAATTTTAGCTGGATTTTTTCAGCCCTATTTTAAATAAAAACAACAAACTCTATCAATTCTAACAAAACATGTAACGATTTGTTTTTAAAAATAAAAAAATGATCCATTTCCGGTAAAACCGGAAGTCAGATTAAAATGACATGTAGTCATTTCTCATCGAGCATTTATAAGAAATAAATGTACCAAACTTCAATTTTTTCTCTTACGACAGTTTTCTAAATCATTCGGTTAGTTTGCAGTGCATACAGACCGACAGACATTTATTTAATTTATTATTTCGGATTTTTCTAACCGACTTAAAAAGTAGGAGGTTCTCAAATCATTTGTTTATATTTTTTATATATGAAGGTCCGGTCATAACTCCGACAAAAATGAACCGATTTTAATGATTTTTTGTTTGTATGAAAGAGTATACTCCCGAGGTGGCCCCATATAAATTTTATCAGAATCTGACCATGGACTTTGAAGATACGCTAAGGAAAAAATAAAAAAACTTTTTAAGGAAAAAAAAAAATAATAATTTCAGTGTTTTTAGTATTTTTTTTTTCACACAAAATTTGAAATTACCCTAGATATAAATTACCGGTTACGCGCTTGATTTTAAACAAACGGTCCAAGATTATTTTGGCTTGTGTGTCCATTACGTGCCGATGTAAGAATAATTGAAATTGTGTCGCTTTCATACTTTTTATACCACAACAAAAACCGAACCGGCTCAGTCGAACGAGAGCTCCGACCAAACATCAGATGAATGACTCAACCGTGCTGCCTCTCCATCCATAAAGTTATATTCGATTATTTACTAAAGCGTCACTCTTTAATTACTTCAGATAGGTTTTTTTAAGCAGGTTGGCTACCGAAACCAAAATGTATACAGATTATTCACAGTTATGCCTCCCCACCACACAAGCGGGGGGGGGGGGGCTGTCAGGGTTCTAAATTATTCTTCAAAAAATTATTTAACCTATGGGTTTTCGATATAAATTAGAAAGTAGGCAACATTTTTTTTAAATATTTTCCTGAACATAAAGTGAAAAAAATGATATATACACTCAACACATTAATTAAGGGGACACCTAAAAAATTACTCCGGCTATATTCATTTGAATTATTTTTTCCTGATTTTCACTAAAACTGTAATACCTTTGCGAATTTTCGTCACATTTTTTTCCCCCCAATATTAATTGCAAGGTATTAAAATTCTCTACAAAAAGATAATTTTAAAATTTCATTTTCTACATAAATGCACTCCACGTCAAGTGTCAAAATATGCAGATTTTTTCAAAATTTATATAATTACATAAAAAAGTTAAAAAATGAAAAGATGTCGAGGAATGAACTAGAGTAACTAGACTATCATAAAGTAGAGTAAATTTGCTCCATTGAAGAATAAAAAAGTTTTGAAAAAAATTAATTTTTGACCAAGTTACAAGCATTTGAAAACACGCTATTTTTTAGGTGTCCCCTTAATTAATGTGTTGAGTATACATATAAAGTGAGGAACATATTTGGCTCTTCTGAAACAAAGTTTGCCAACCCCTGGTGTACACTATACTCTAGACTAGGGTTTTCCAACGTAGTCTATGTGGATCCCCTGGGGTTCTATGAAAGTTTGAAAGGTGTTTATAGAGGGTTTATGGGAAATTTTTATGTTTTGAAATTCGATGTTTTTTATGTACCTAATACAAGAGTTTAAAAAGCAATTACACGAACAAAAAAAAATTCAATTTTTATTTCACAAATAATTACAGGAGGGGTCTATGAACTTTGCTATTCCTTCAAAAGGGGTTAACGTACAAAAAAGGTTGGGCATCCCTGCTCTAGACTAATAAAATAGATTAGATCAAATCAATACTAACATTATAAATGTAAAAGTAACTACTATATCTGCCTGTTTGTTATCATTTCACGGCTAAACCGCTGAACCGATCTTAATGAAATTTGGCAGGGAGATAGCTTGCATCCTGAGAAAGGACATAGGCTATTTTATGTCCCGAAAAATTAATAAAATAAAAAATCACCTCCACGCGAACGAAGTCGCGATTTAACAGCTTGTTCTTTCTAAATATTCGAATTTAGGTAAAATAGGAGCTGTCAGATGAAGAACAATAAGTAAAAGAAGGTGAGATAATACAGATTTCTGTCATGGTCGATAAAACAGGCCGCACGTATAAACGTCAGATACTCATTAGCGTAATCAACGAATATGCTCAATTTTCCGTCCGTCAGTCCGTCTGTCTTTCACCGCGAGATCTCGGCCCCCTGACGACCTAGAGATATTGGGTTTTCGCTAAATAGTAGGTTTGTGATTCTAGTTTAGCCCATTTAAAAAAAATACGGTCATGACCCCCCCCCCCCCTCTCAATTTTTTTTATATATGGCTTCATGTACCTCGTTGGGCTCGGGTTTGATTCGCGAATCGATTGGCAAGGTTATTTTTGTGTTGTGTCAAGTGGGTTGCGCGGCAACACCCACGTGTGGGTTTTGATAAAAAAAATTAAGTAATTGTATGACTAATAAAAAAAAATCGTTCCTCAAGATGTAATTTATCTCCTTACAAAATTTCATCAAGATCGGTTCAGTAGTTTGGCCGTAAAAAGTTTACAGATAGACAAAGAGATAGACAGACAGACACAATTTCGTATTTATTATATTATTATGGACGTAAAGTTTTCTTACCTTCCATTGCATTCGTAATAAGAACAATTAAAAGAATCATATCCACACGCTTTATAACCAGTGCATAATGTCCAACGAATATTAAATTATGCTAATTAAAATTAATTATGTACATAGTTTGCAAGGTTCACTTCAGTAATGTATCAGTACAGAAATAATTGGATTTGTTCCCCTTGAACCTCATGTAATTAATATTGTTAAATATATTTTTGTTTATTGTTAATTTTATTAATTAGAACACTATACATAAGTGGGTATCAAATTGTGTTATGTAAAATATAATCAGTGTTGAAACTAGAAGCAATAAACTCTTTGAGAGGTGGGGGGGGGAGGTAATAAAAAAAATTGGGGGTTATGAATTTTTATTTTGAAAATTAACCTGCTTAAAGAAAACTTTTCAGACAGCAGTTACTCAGTTTGGAGGGGGCTAGATCATGATATATTTTTTTATTTGAAAGATTTGGTTTTAAGTAAAAAAAACTTTTTTAATCTGAGTTGATTGAAAAATTTTTTTTTTGTTTATGAAATGAATATATCGAACGCGAGTTTTGTCATTTAAATTTAATTTATTCAGTTTAGAAAAAAAATACAACGGAAAGACAGTTGTTTTAAATAATAATTATAATTTAAAAAAAAAAAAAAAAAATTTTTTAAAACAGTATTATTTTTACATACAGAACAATTAGAAAAATATCAAAGTTACCATTAAAAATCTTAAAAACAAGCATAAATAAAAATGAAAATTATATAATAATATTGCCTTCTCCAAATTGAGTGACTTTTGTCTAAGAACTAAAAAGTTTTTCTGTAAATAGCTTAATTTTGTAAATAAAAACACCTGGTATGCATTGAGATATTAAAAATATTTTATTTCATTGGAGGGGGGGGGGGTATATTTTGCCAAAATTCAAGTATCACTCCTGTCACCCCTATAGTGGTACGATTAATTTTTGTATAATAACTTAACTTTTATTCTTACAAAAAAATGTCCACAGTAACATATAACGAAACATTGAACTACACGCGACAATCAAATATGGTATATTCTTATAAAGTTCTAAATATGATCAAGTTAAAAAATAACATTTATTTATAGGTCAAAAAGTTTAGTATAATTATTTGGCAACTATAACTCTATGGTTACATATTCTCACATGTTGGTATCAGTTGCTTACTCAGTTTTAAAATGAATTTTCGTGTGTTTTGAACCTAGTGTTTTTTTTTAATATTTGTTTATTGTTTACTCTTAAATATAGCAACATTTTAATCAACTTGTATAATTAATTTATAAAGAATTACGCGTGATATAATAACAAATACAGTTTGAGATAAATGCATATAAAGAGAAACGTCAAAATATTGTTAAATTAATAATTTAATAGTGGTAATTCATTGTTGATATAAAAACTTTGATTGTTGTGTGTTTTTACTCAGAATTTTTCATTGATATCTGCTTTTTTTTCTTTTATAAGGTAAGTGTTGTGTAATTAAATAAAATTGAATAGGTATATTTATTAAAATAATTCTAGATATTTTGATAGTTGTTGTTTTTTAAAATCTATAAATAACCTTGTTATTTCTATCTCTCTCAATGTTATTTGGCACTTAAATGATTAGTGACTATCAAATTTTGTCAAATATGTAGTTTATTTATTTTTAATTGTTCTTTGTTTTATTTTTATTATTTCAAGAGATTATACTTTTATGTAGATAAAAAGTTTAATAACAAATTAAAAGTATATTAAAAAAAAATTTGATTCAAATAATTGATAATTTTTATCAGTTATAAATTTTAATTATCTAAATTATTTATTTATTTTATTAAATAAATCCAGTACATTTACGTTGCAATTTTATTGCATATTAACTAGAAATATGATGTCAAGTGTAGGTATCTAATATAAATATTTAAGTGCAACAGGTTTAGATGTTTCTAAAAATAGTTTGCGTGCAATTTTTTCTGTCGGTCTTTTGGTAAATACATACGTATTTATAAGTTATTTATAAATTTAAAATACATTTAAAATATTCCATTAAAGTGTTATCATCAATATTTTGTTGTTATGATTATTTATAATATTATTATTACCTATATTATAAAACGTATTTTCAAAATCTTTAATTATGGGTACTTATTTATTATATTATATCGATATCCTATATGTCTATAGTCTATGTTTGGTATTATCAGACATATCATAATTTATATAAATAATTGTTGTGGCGGAAATTCAGTCCACGTTTTTATCTAAAATACCCCCCCCCCCCTTATCGTGATTAGGGCAGTAGAGATTGTCCTAATCAAGAACAGTGTGCATATTCCATACAAATTGAAATAATAATGGGACTCCTCCTCAATGTGTTCTTTTTGACCAAAAAAATAAGGTAGTCACAAATCCAGTGTTGACAATTAATAGGTACTTATTTAGGCTATGCTCAATACATTTTAAAGGCTCTAGCCCATTAAGAATGTAAAAATCCCCCCTCAACGGATTTGGCTTAAATTAGGTACACTTATTTGTCATTATAAAAAAATAATTTCTCCCGAGTTACAAGACCTGAAACGCCCTCTGTCGTCCATAACCTCAAAAAATGTGTTTTTTCTTTAATATTTTTTTTCTCTGCGAGTTTTTAACCGAATTACTTGAAATTTGGACTGGTAATAGACTTTATAAAGATGAATGACCACATATTTTTAAAATTATTTTTGGCGCGAAATTTGAATTTTTATAGCAATAATAAAATTTAAAAGGGCCATATCTCGGCTCTCAGGGCCCATGTAGGCTAGATACTGCAATTACATGTGTATCTTATCAAAAACTAACATCCTGATTTTTTTCATAATTTTTGATTTGGTGCGCCGTCCTCAAAAATTCAAAAAACCGTATTTTTCTGATTTTTTAGTTTTTAATTAATGTGATGAAATTATAAATAAAATCAGTATAATAATATTTTCTCAAGAATGGCTTGCTCACAAAATGACCAAAAAAAATTATTGCCTCAAAAAAATTTCAAAAATCTCAAAAAAAGGTTTTCATCAATTAAATAAGCATTTAAATAAATATGAGTTAATCGTCCAGCAAAAGTTATGTTTTTATTTGTATATATAAAGTTGGGCTAATTTTCTAACTGACCTCGACTACCCCCCCTATAGTACTCTCAATTCTAAGAAAAAACGCCCATGGAACTATACCTCTACATTTAACTTTAGTTCGCCGCATTTTTGATTGAAAATTTTATGTATACATGTTAATATACATCAAAAGTTACAATTTTGCATTGATTTTTTTAGTAAAACAGCAACCCAATGGTTCTTGGGTACGAGGATTCCGAATTTGATATCCATTTTTTTATTTTACTCTTGAGCGCCACCTGGTAGCCCAAGCAATAGACTGAAAAAAGAGGCCAAACTAAGAAAAAAAATACACCAAGCTGAATTTTGGCGGATACTTTTATTTTGATTTTCTAAGCAAAAACTAAAAAGTAACCCTAATTTTGGCTATGTGTTTTCGTTTTTAAGGGGTAAATGGGGCAAATTATATTTTATTTGCAAATATCTCAAAAATTACCAATTTTTCTAGGAACATAGTTATGAAGAAAATTGTAGCTTATAAAATTCTACACAAAAAAGATATTTATAATTAAGAGCGCATTGAAAAATCCGAATTTATAGGGGCAAGCAATTTTATGGTTGATTATTATAGATTTTTGGGCGTATAATTCGAAAAGAATAACTCGGTCTGGTGAAAAGTGGTGCGACTCTCTTAAAATAAATGTTGAAGGATGAAAACCACGTTTCCAAACATTTTTTCAATTTTTCACAAAATCGATGACGGGGTGTTTTTATGATTGATATTTGTTGGAGACACTATCACAATAGACGAATATACAAATACAGAATTTGTATATGGAATACTCTTTCTCGAGGGTTTAAAAGACGTAAACATGCTATTTCGGAGAAAATATTTTAAAAATTAATAATTTTTGTTAAAATCCTGATTGGCCTCAAATTGTTCCTAAAGTTCTAAAAAATAATGATCAACCATAAGTTTTTTTAAATATTACTTTTTTAACCAATGAAAGTCGGTAATATTTAAGGGTAAGAAACGATTTTCATTGGTTAAAATATTAATATTTTTAAAATATAATTTTCCCCATTTACCCCTTAAAAACGAAAACCCATTGCCAAAATTAGGGCTATTTTTTATTTTAGTTTATGCTTAGAGTATCAAAATAAAAGTCTCCACCAAAATTCAGCTTCGTGTATTTTTTTTCTTAGTTTGGCCTCTTTTTTTCAGTCTATTGCTTGGGCTACCAGGTGGCGCTCAAGAATAAAATAAAAAAACGGATATCAAATTCGGAATCCTCGTACCCAAAAACCATTGGGTTGCTGTTTTGCTTAAAAAAATCAATGCAAAATTGTAACTTTTCATGTATATTAACATGTATACATATTGAATTCAAGGGAATCAAACATAAAATTTTCAATCAAAAATGCGGCGAACTAAAGTTGAATGTAGAGGTATAGTTCCATGGGCGTTTTTTCTTAGAATTGAGAGTACTTTCACATAGGGGGGTAGTCGAGGTCAGTTAGAAAATTAGCCCAACCTTATATATACAAATAAAAACAGAACTTTTGCTGGACGATTAACTCATATTTATTTAAATGCTTATTTAATTGATGAAAACCTTTTTTTGAGATTTTTGAAATTTTTTTGAGGCAATAATTTTTTTTGGTCATTTTATGAGCAAGCCATTCTTGAGAAAATATTATTATACAGATTTTATTTATAATTTCATCACATTAATTAAAAACTAAAAAATCAGAAAAATACGGTTTTTTGAATTTTTGAGGACGGCGCACCAAATCAAAAATTATGAAAAAAATCAGGATGTTAGTTTTTGATAAGATACACATGTAATTGCAGTATCTAGCCTACATGGGCCCTGAGAGCCGAGATATGGCCCTTTTAAATTTTATTATTGCTATAAAAATTCAAATTTCGCGCCAAAAATAATTTTAAAAATATGTGGTCATTCATCTTTATAAAGTCTATTACCAGTCCAAATTTCAAGTAATTCGGTTAAAAACTCGCAGAGAAAAAAAATATTAAAGAAAAAACACATTTTTTGAGGTTATGGACGACAGAGGGCGTTTCAGGTCTTGTAACTCGGGAGAAATTATTAGTGTACCTAATTTAAGCCAAATCCGTTGAGGGGGGATTTTTACATTCTTAATGGGCTAGAGCCTTTAACGTGTATTTTAAATAGCAATTTTCATGTTTTTTCTAAAAATATGACTTTTTTCTTAATTTTTCCTGTATATTATGACTTTTTTTGGTAACTGGCAAATGTCTTAAGAAGACTATAGTTTTTTAAATTAATTTATAAATTCTGTCTCCGCAAAAATCGATTTTTTATTAAATCAAAAAAAAATTTGCCTGCTATCAGAAAAAGTCATTATACAGAGTGATTTATAACTAGTGTAAAAAATAAATTAACAGAGGATAGAGGATGTTATTTTTAGTAAAAAACTTTATGTGAACATATCTCCGGAAATTCTTCGTGAGGAAGCTACAGCCTTTCAAAGAATTTGCTTAAAATACAGGAAAAACGGAAAAAATTAAAAAAAAAATTTGTTTTGCTACTTTAAAATATACGTTAAAAAAGTGCATTGAGCATATAGCCTAAATATTATTTGTCATCGCTGAATTTTTTGGTCACAAAGAATAAATTGAGGGGGCTTCTCGTTAATTTATCTGACACCCAAATATACACTTATAATCTATGTCCATAATAGAGAAACATCAAAATAAGTTCAATATTAAATATAGCCTAAATATTATTTATCATCGCTAAATTTCTGGTTATTTTAATTTTTGGTCACAAAGAATAAATTGAGGGGGCTTCTCGTTAATATATCGTACACCCAAATATACACTTATAGTCTATGTCCATAATAGAGAAATATCAAAATAAGTTCAATATTAAATATAGCCTAAATATTATTTATCATCGCTGAATTTCTGGCTATCTTAATTTTTGGTCACACGTTAATTTATCGGGCACCAAAATATACACTTATAGTCTATGTCCATAACAGAGAAATATCAAAATAAGTTCAATATTAATCAGATGAAGAATAACCAGAAAATGTCAATTTAAAAATTATAAATTTGGTGTAATTTGTTCCAATTTATTTCTTAGACAGATAGGTAGTAATAATGTCATTACAGAAGTCAATAACTTCTAGTTTGTATTATGTCATCTCGACAGAAGAAAAAAAAACATTTCTTTCATATTACTCATCTTTATTGTTTTGTCCTTTGTTCATAACCTGTAATGTAAGTGATTTGTTTCTTTATGGCCCGTGGAACATAAATTACTGGTTTTAACTTTTTATCTTTCATGGTAGTTGTCAATTTGTCAACATACTTACGTTTTTTGGTTATATTATGTTTAGTAATATTTCTGAATAAAACCGCAGGAAAAAAATGACTCAACGTTTGAATTTATTATCAATTAATATATGTACGTGTGGGTACTGGGGCGTCCGCGGAAAAATTTTCAGGGGGGAGGGGGGAATTCGAAAATCAATCAACTTTCAAATTATTGTAAAAAGAATTACACGGTAACCAAAAAAATGAGTCTCGCGTTTTCAAATGGGTACTAAGTACTAAGGGACTTTCTTATACGTAATAATGAAAGCGGACAGTGTATGTGTTTCTAATTAATTTTATAAAGAAATATTTCTAGCGAAATGATAATAGAATATAGATAAACTGCCTTGGCAGGCACGAGACTTTTTTATACATCATGACACCGAAGTATTAATATGTGATTACTTTTATAATTTAATATTTGGTTTTAAAAATTTTTACTTACAAAATGATTTTCACTGAATGAAATTGATACATTCTATTTAATATTGACATTAAATATTAAACGAAATCAATTAAGATTAGTGATTATTGTATTAACAAGTATTTATTTTGCTAAATTTCAATTTTGACACTTCTAATAATAAATGCTAAAATTTTCATAGATAACTAGATTTTTTGTATTATTCAAATAATTTTTAAACTAAAACCATTAAAACTAAAATAATTATTTTTTTTGGTTAATTCAAAAATAATTCGAAAAGTTCAAAAATTGACACCAGTAAACATCCGTTTCCGGTTTAGTGATGGTTTTCAAAAATAGGAGGTGCACATCTAGAGCATACAAGAACCTTAAGTTTAAAATTTCATGTTCGTAAGTATTACAGTTTAGGCTGTAGAGCGTTCACAGACACACAGACAGACAGACAGACACACACACAGACGTCATTGAGTTAATGGTTGTATATGATTCAGGGACCCTCAAAACGTGTAATTCCGTTAAAATCTCGAGTTCGATTTTTTTCGTGATCACTATACTTTATTTATACATTACATTTCATGTATGTATAAAAAAGTAATAAATAAAAATGAAGAATGAGATATAAATTTGTAGAAAAATATATTTTCTACAAGTTTTGTTGAAAGTATTTTTCTAATTAGTATCGTTTCAAAAATATATTCGTTTCTGGTTGTATGATCGTTTTCAAAAATATTAAGTTTTATACTTCTATGATTTGTCGTTTTTGAGTTACATTGCTTACAGACAGACATATAAACATAATGGCGAAAATAAAATGGATTCAGGTAAAGTCAGAATGAACATTTCCATCAAAATCCGGTATTTGATAAAAAAAAACGATTTTACAAAAAATAATATTTCATATAAATGGTTGTACCTATATAAAAGTCAAAATGTATAATAAATAATTTAGTAAATTTTGCGTAAAATTTGCCCCCTTCCCTAGTCTTTTTTTCCATTAATTATTTTTCTTTATTGTCCGATATCATAAAGGAGCTAGCAAATTTGCTAGCTAACAAGCACTCTCAAATGAGGTATCAAATATATAAGACAGTTCTCTTGGAGTTTCATGAAGACTTTGACAAATTTCATGAACGCGTTGTATGTAAACAGCAACAGTATTAAGACAATGGTTTTAATACGTCAGTGTCGCCAATTGTGTATCACTGCTCTAAATTCCATATCAAATCCATAGATATCAGAAAATTAATACTTCTTTTGGGAATAATTACTAGCTAGCAAATTTTGCTAGCACCATTATGATACCGGACATAAAAATATTGTATTTTTAGACACAAAATAATAAATTATTCTAGTAAGTGTTTTTTTCTTTAAAAATCAGTACCATAAAATGATAGATTACACTTGATATTTTTCGATAATGTTATTATTTTTGTATCTGCTTCGATGCTCTCGTGATTATTGGTTAGATTCGTTATGAACTGTTTAATTTGAATCATATTTGACTTTGGTTTTGTAATTATTATGAATATATTGTTATGAAACATTAATTAATTACTTATTTACTAATTTTATTAGGTATTAGCATTCTATAAGTAAAAGTAAATATAAAAATATATACGTATACATACATACAACAGTGGCGTAGAAAGAAAAAAATTGGGGGGGATAAATACTATGTTTATTGTGATATTTGTGATTTTCTATATTTTAATCTAATGATAATTAACCAACATTCCTTCGGCCCAATAGATTGCCCTAATCAAGGACAGTTAACTTGTATATTATTAAAGAATCAACTGTATTCTGAATATACGTGATTTTTGACAATTGTGACGAATACCGGCATATAAGAGTTAAAATTTAATAGTCGAGTCTATAAAGTGCATACTTTCAAATTTGTTGTACAATTATATATAACCTTTAAGGTTATACGCTTAGCACACTGTAAAAAAAGATTTGGTTTTGAAAGATTTTGTTTTTAATTTATATTCAGAACACTTTGTTCATTATTAAAAGTAAAAAAAGTTTAATTTAATTTGAAAATTGAAATAGGCAGAACGGTATATAATAGTAACATGTACTAATTGTTGTAATGGCAGAACTAGTTTTTCATTATTTTGAATAAATTACACATAAATATATGTGTTTTATAATTTTTATAGTATTTTAAAAGGGTTGAAGTTTCGAATAATTAGTTTTTAAAACGTCTCTATATAGCCAATTGTGTAGAATTTCAGTAAATAGAGCACTTTTGGTAAGTTATCTCATTTATCGTGTGTTAAAAACTCATTTTTTAATATCCAATTACTCAAAAACCGTACGTCCAATATTTTAAATAAAAATTAGTAAAATATATGAGCTATCCATAAATAACATATTAAAATTTTAGACTTTTATCTATACATTGCTCTAATGATCGAATAACCTTAAACTAATAGACAATTATGTACGCCCCTGTAAGTTTTAATTACCATTAAAAAAATAATCAACTTATGATTGAACTTCGCATGCATTCATTTGATATTGCACGTGTTATAACTTAAGAACAGGGATTTGAATAAGTTGGCAGTTTTTAATTTTTTTTAAATGAAGGTCGGGGTTCCAATTTTGATACTATGGAAGATTCTAGAATTGTTTATATATGTACAGTATGTCACAGAACAAACGCACCAATCAGTTATCTTATATTACCTTTTATAATGTCATTTTTAATACAGTAGAAACCGGTTATAACGACATCGCATGGACCGGTAAAATTAGGTCGTATTTATTATATCCGTTGGACTTTTATTTTGAGTCGTTAAAACCGATACGTCTTATTAACCGGAGTCGTTATAACCGGTTTCTACTGTAAATATCTCAATATGTGAATTTAAAAAAAATTATATGGTAGACTTTCAATATGGAATTACGAAGAGGGGAGGAGGTAATCATATTTATATTTGTTTACTGTTATTTCAGCTGTTCGTGTATAATATTTATGTACAAAAAACAATAAATAATGTTGTTTTTCATACTATATTGAATCTAAAATGCACTCAATGTAAATATCGTACCATGCACTGTTGTCTAAATCGTATTTAAAAAAAATATCATTAAAACATTTCTGTGATTTTTTTTGTTTCCTGATGAAAGAACTGAAAAAGGTATTTCAAATTTTACGAAAAAACATTAATGCATTTTTTCATCCATTTTCTGTGTATGAAGTACGATTTATGAAACTACAGGTACGAATTAAGAAACTTGATTCCAAAATCTTACCGTTTGAAAAGTTCAGAAAAACGAAAAAATATTACGTATTTGTGATCAATTTATCACTCCTAAATAAATAATTTGAATACATAAAGAATGAAACTATATGAAACAATGCAAATTTTGTCAATAATCTATTCATTTAAGTCGGCTAGAATGAAAAAACGAAAAAATATTACGATATTGGCAACCTTCCCCTATATTTTCATTTAAAATTTTTCCCATAATACTGTTCGTCCCCTCAATTAATAAACTGGCATATTAGTTTTTAAAATATGACTATTTGAACATACCGTATGTGTATGCAATTGGCTATTTGCACATACTGTGTGTGTACCTAATTAGATTAGGTTAGGTTAGTGGTATGTGCTAATAGCCAATTGGGTACACATACTGTATGTTTAAATAACCAATTGCATACACATACGGTATATTTAAATAGCCATATCCAAATTTTTATTATACAATTTTTTCTATGTACGTATGTTAAGTTAGCTAAAGTTTTACCATATATTGCAGTGTATGTATATTTTCATCCTGAAAATTTCAGGATTAAAAAATAAATTAAAGTTCCTAGAAAATGTATACAGTAATGTATGACAAAACAAACCACGTAGCCAAGAATCAAAACTTCTAATGAGATATGAGGTTATTTTCTTAAAAAAGAAATATTACTAAACGTAATGGCAGTTAATTTAGTTCTGGTGATGTTAGTATTATTTTATTTTTAGCACTGATTTAAGTTTTTCAAGTGTTTTTTTTTCGGGAATTTTCGGTTTCTGATTTTACAGCAAATAGTTTCGTCTCGTCAAAATAAAAATTGTTTCGTCTCGTTCAAGTGACCAAAACTGAGTAAATTTCCATCTTGTGTGATTTCAATTCAATAAAAAGATATATTTCAAAGCGGATTTTGATACAAACAGACTATTATAGGGTACTTCCCGTTGACCTAGAATCTTGAAATTTGGTATGAAGGTAGGTCTCATAGCACAAGTAAAGAAAAAATCATAAAATCATTATTTTCTAATTCTATGTGGGATTATTAATAATAAACAACATAATTTAGTATTTACCATGTAAGAAGCACACGCCACTCAAATTTTATTTTTATTTTTAATTGCAAACAGTAGCATTATTTAAAATACCATCGCCCAGTATAATCAAGTTCAACCAAATGCTCCTTTAACTAACTGTCATATTATCAACAGATCCAAGCATAATATATTTAATTAAATAGATTTAAAATTTTCTACAGTATTTATTTACAACGTATATTATGTAAATTTTTCTTTGAGAGCATAAATATTGATTTAAATCACATTTGAAATATACCAAATTTACGTTAAAGGAGCTTTTAGCGCTAAAGGAGCTTTAAATTGGTTGATAATACCGGGTACATATGTTGTTCATCTGTAAAATATCTTATTTTTCAAAATGTACAATTTACTTAAATAGTTTATTTTAATTTTTATATTTTGTTGATAAACAATACAAAACTGGGATTGTAAATAAATTTTATATAACCTTTAGGGCGCGAGTTCTATTCGCACTGTTTTTTAATATAGGAGGCACTGATACAGGTCCTTGCCGGGAGTGCAAGAAACCCTAGCTGTACACTTCCATATTGATTAAAAATTGTTATTAATCGCTTTAAATTCCGAACGATCGATGTATAGGGTGACTAGGTTTCAGGTTTTCATCCGGAATCTCAATGTGTGTATACTGTTTCTCCGGGTTCCGGGTTTTATTATAATTTGTCCGAGTTTGTTAGAAATGATAACAACTAAAAAAAAATTATCAAAACCCATACGTAAGTGTTGCTACGCAACCCACTTGGACACAACTCAAAAAATACCCTTGTCAATCGATTTATAAATCAATTCCGAGTCGAACGAGGTACATGAAGTTATATATGAAAAAAACTTGAGGGAGGGGGGGGGGTCATGACCGAAAAAAATTCTAAAATGGGCTAAACTATTTAACGAAAACCTGAGGTCTCTAGGTAGTCAGGGGGCTGAGATCTCGCAGTGGAAAACAGACGGACGGACGGACGGAAAATCGAGCATGTAAGCGCTACCACTTCATGGGTTGCGCTAAAAAATATTTATTTTATTAACAAAATAGATCTTCATGTATTAACTGGGGCAGTTTTTTCTCAGGGTTTATCAGGTTTGACATAATCTAAAATCAGGATTTACATAATCTGAAATCTGGTCACCCTATTGATGTAGTGCAATGGCTTTAAAAATCCTTTCGCAATATTGGATTATACATTTGTGTATTGTATGCATGTAAATAAATTAATGTGCATATTATATTTACTAAAGTATAGTTTTCTGTACAGAAAATAACATAAATGATGTCATTTTCACATTCGGTTTATAAAAAGAGCATGCTATTTGTTTAGCCTGCATTCTGAATTGTCGTTTGGATCTATGCCATCATATTCTCTCTATAGATTTGTAGCGGTTATTTTGTTTTATATTTATTATATATTGACACAACTATTGACAACTTGGTGTATGTATTTTTATATTATAGCAGTAGCGGCTCGTTATAAAATTGTCTACCTTATTACAATAAAACTTTTTATAATAAAATAAAAATCGATTGCTGCATGTATGAAAGATCATCACATGAGAGCGGTTCGACCGATTTGGCTGATTTTTTTTGTTATGTTCGTATTTTTCAGGACAAGGTTTGTATGAAAGAAAATTTTTGGGAAATTCACCAGAAAAATCGGAGAAATATGGATGTTATTTGTTTCTAATTTTAAAGTTTTATATAGATTTTTACACGCTGATTCCAAATTCGTCGACAAAAATAATATCCGACCACACGTTCCAAAGTTATAGCCATTTTTCTCCAAAATTTTGAAAAAACAAAAACTTTGAGAGGCTATATCTCGAGAACGTTATAAGATACAGACCTGTGGTATGAAAATTTAAATTTTTCACGTCATTTTCTATGACATACTTTTAACGAAACCGAAAGCACACAATTTTTTAGTCTTTCATGCATTAATCTTTCGTTTGAATATTTTATTTATTAATTTATTGATAGCTTTTTGGATATTAACTCGGGTAACACCGGGTACAATACGCTAGTTTTTATAATAAAATGTTTAGAAACTTTAAGTTTTTTTAGACCTTGTACCCCTAATTCTATTGAATAAAACAAAATGCAGAAAATTTTAGTTGTTAATTGTAATACTTGTAATTTCTCGAAATTATGCAGTTTTCATAAGAATAACCTACAAATTTGCAAAGATTATTTAAATAAATGTCTGGTTATTTTAAAAATTCATCGAAATCTCGCTGTTAATTTTCTATATGATCTCAACCTCCTTAAAATATTTTACTATTCATGAAAAAAATAGTGACGCAAATTATGCGAGATTTTAAGCCATAGGCACAAACTTATATCAACAAATAGAGATTACACCAATTCATATTTTAATAATCATTATTATTAATATTTTTTTAATAATTGTTTGTCTTATTTTCATCAAAGATATAAACAGAGGCAGCCGGACATAGAGGGCCCCCACAGCAGCGTAAAAAACGTTACAATTAATAAGTTATATTAATAATAGTTAGGTATTAACTAGCGGGGGTCCCCGAACTTCTAGTTACGGCCCTGATAAAATACATTGAGAAATTATGATATAATGTAATGTACATATGTTTATGTTTATGTTATACGTATATAGACATTTTTCTCAGAATACTGTTTTAGATTATAATATCTTGTATGTAAATAATGCGTCAATCGAAGGTTATCGTATCAATAAAATGTATATCATTATTATAGTATTTTAGTATGTTTTTTATACATTAAAAAATGCATTGTAAATATTGTTTTATCAAACCATTACGGACTTTAATCTTTGTTCATATTTCGTAATTTTATTAACTTTATTTGTAAATTTATATTTTTGATTGCTAATTTTTCGGTTGTTGACTTTTTGGATGTTCTTGTAAGTAAGTATTTTGTATTGTGTTGTTTTCGAATTTCGGATTTTGATGGAAATATCCAGTTTGACCTTTTTTGAGTCTATTCTAACTATTTTCACTATGATGTTACATCATATTCAAAAACGAAAAAACACAGATGGTTTTTTTATTCATATTTATGATAAAATTTTTGTCTCAGAAGAAAACATTTTTATTTTTTATGTATAAATTTAAGTTTTTATAACGGATATTAAAATGGTTATAAAATAGATCTTATAAAGAAACATATAAGATAGGTACTAGCTATAGACGCAACATTCTGCTATACGAAGGCATAGTTAATTCAAAAATTCCATTACACGACGGCTAGACGGGCACCCACCACCGCGCCACTTTAACGTTGATTGGTGAATTTAAACGCGCAGAAATTATAGCAGTCACGGTGGTATTATGGTGGGGATTGGGGAAAGACGTTCGTTAAAACTGTCGGCACACTGTATAACGGAACGGTCGTGTAGTGGATGGTCGTTTAGTAGATAAATTAGCCAACTGCTTAAAGCCCTGAGAAGAAAAAGGGCCTCGAAAGAATAGTTATTTTTGGATGCTGAAAACAAAAAATTCAGGGTTGCTTCTTTCTGGAAAACTGGGAAAATTCAGAGAATTTCTCAAAACAGAAATATACCATACTTCATGTTTTTTGATTCAAATGTTTTTATCAGTGGTACCTAAAATTAATTTATTTTATTAATACCTGCAATATAGACAGAAAGACGAACATACCGTTTTCTACGGAACCAGAAAAATGGCGACCCCTGCAGTTTATTCGATTCAAAAATAAAACTACTTTCAGTGTGAAACAACATCCAATACCTTAACTGGCCTAACTCCAGTTATTCCTGCCGTACTGTTTATCTAACCCTACTCTGATAGGTACAGTGGCAACTTCCATAACTGTTTTATATGTTGCGCATTAAAATACTTTTAAAAATAGAAAAATACTTTCAGTGTGTAACAACAGCCAATATCTTAACTGGCCTAACTCTAGTTATATCTGCCGTACTTTTTATCTAACCCTACTCTGATAGGTACAGTGACAACTTCCATAACTGTTGTACATTAAAATACCTTTAAAAATAGACAATTAGATGGCCGAATTTATAAAGAGTAATGCCAAGAAATCAGTATAATATAATTTATGAAATATCGTTACAAATATGTGTACATACATATGTAATAGGTTATCTATATGAGATGGCAGCAGCGAAAGTGTACGCTTGTTATGTAACGTAATATTAGACAGGTGTTGAGAATATATACGTCGTTTCCACTCGACCAGACAATGTGTTTGGAGTCTTGTACTTCTTAATGACTTAGATTAGATATACTTACACAGACATTACAACATGTTTATTGTTATTATACATGGAATGTATGTAGTAGGTACATAATGTATTGAATTGGTTCGTTTTTATTTGTTGTAGGTATATATAATATAGAATAGAATGTTGTGTTATTATTTTTGTATCTAAAGAAATGTTAATAACTAGTGATTAGTACGATCGTATTTAGATATTTTGAGACCGGAGGATGCAGAGAGGTTGACACCATAGAAATTTTTTTCTTAAAACAAAAACTAAAAATAACTTTTAATACTTTAAAATAACGTCATGAGGAATAAAGTACTATTATAAACTATTCTCAACCAATTTCTCACCATATCATTCGGAGCATACTCAAAAGTGTAACACCTATACCCGCGTCGGTCGTATACAGAACAATTGAATCGGTGAGTGAAAGAACAATACAAGTGCCAAAAATGGCAATTTTAACTGAGATAGGCAAAATGTTTAAAATTCATAGCTCTATCACATAGCAAAATAATAATACATCGACCAACATCGTACGTGCGACGGGGGGTAGTTCAATTTTTTTTACAATTACTTTTACCTTACTTTGCTGACGAAATCCTCGAATTTTACTACCATATTATTTCTTGGAAAGTCAAAAATGAAGGTTCTGAATAAAAATTACAAATAATTTTTTTTGCAAAATAATAAAAAATAAAATAATAAAGCCGAAAATAAAGCAATAAAAAAAAATTAGCAATTTTTTTTTAATTGAGTGAAAGAACAGTATAACTGCAGGTCAATTTTTTTCAAATATCTTTTTTGCAATTTTTTTTTAATTTATTTATGTACGTATTATTATCGGTTAACATAAGTTCTATAATGTCATAAAACATAATTAGACCAAATAACCCATAGTTCTCTTTTAAAACAGTTTTTTTCGTTTTTCTCAAAATGGTCATTTTGGAGATATATTGTTCTTTCATTCACCGATTCAATTAATGTCGTGTACTGGTACATGTCCTATTCGCACGAATGCTCGCGCTGCACTAAATTGAAAATCGCGACAAATTATTAAGCTACCAGTAAGCTCATTGTCTTAGCATTCTCCGTTATTGAAAAAAATATAAAAATGTAATCTGTCGGTCTGACAGACCAATACCCGGGTATAGTAAGGTTAAAGCATATTTTAGACGTTATTGAAGAGAAAAGGAAAATTCGTATCACTTTTAGGGTGTTTTTCACTCTTATAGGTAAAATAAATTATCAAAATAAAATTTCACGAAATTAATTATGTAGGTCCTATACATTAAAACTATGTAACGATCTTAATGAATATCTTTCTTTTTTCCAGTTCTATTCACAAACCGCCTATTAAGATTCAAGTATCGTCAACTTGCATCGCGTCCGAAACGGTCTAGGTCATGTGGGGATCTTCCATACCATTTTACACATTCGTATCCACCGAAAGATATGAGTAAACAGTCGACTTCCACGTCAAAGTCGTCCCGGACATCGAGAACTGCTGAAGATGATGTTGTCGTCACCACGTCAGATAGGGCGAACAGAATCGCCAGGTACAAGGAGGAGAGACGGAGGCAGCTGGAGTCACAGTTTAAAACTAGAGCTGTGGCGACGACGTCGCCGGCGATGTCGACGGGAGATGGAGGAAATAAAACTGAGGCTGTTAAACGATACATTACACGGTTAGTACCTTTGTTTATATTTGGATTGCTGCACGAAGAAAAATATAGTCGTTTTTAGGGTTCCGTAGAAAACTAGGAACCCTTATAGGTTCTTCATATCCATCCGTCCGTCCGTTTTAAAATGTTTTGGCATAATAAGATGAAATTTGGTATACGGTCGTAGATTGATGGCCCAACAACAGAAATGATAAGATTTTTGAAAAATACATTTTCTTAGACCCCCCTTCCATAAAATGAAAAGTATTTTAAAAAAATCACCTACCCCATTGAGTGGGGTGTCGTTAGAAAGGTCTCTTAAAATGCAATAAAAAAATTATCAGAACCTTTTGATTTTAACCCTTCAATCACGATGTATTTGCTCTCCAAAGTTATTATAAAAGCACCCCCCCCCCCCTATAAACTATCGATTCAAAAAATCTGAAAAAAAATCCAGAATGTAGCTTTTAGTTAGTACTTTCACTGAAAATTATACCGAACATTGTCAAAATTAAATTAAATTAATCTAATCGAATTTTAATTTTAATACCGTTGGTGTTTACATGCAACGCGTACGAGAAATTTGTCAAAGTCTTCATGAAACTATAAGAGAACTAACTGTCTTATTTATTCGATACCTCAGCAAACAAGCACTCTCAAATAGGGTATTAATTTTATGATAGATCTATAGTATCTTCAACGTATCAACACAGTTGGCGACTCTAACCGTACAAAATAATTATCATAATATCATCACTAGGGTGACCCTCATTTTTCAAAAATGCGATTTTCGAAGGTCTTATGGTTTCATTTTATGCCAATGGATAAAAAATTTTGAAGTCAATCGGAAAACTTTTACCCGGCGCGCAAGCCACTCGAAATAAAAAAAATTTCAATATTTGATACTTCCACGTATTTTTATGAAAATAATTGCATTAATTCTTAATTAAATTAATTTTAATTTATTATTTTCTAAAAGTACATTAAATTACCTTTTCAGCAAGTGCAAAATCGAACAAATCGGCTAAGAAATAACGCAGTTATTAAATATTATATCAAGTGGTACAGCGATCATCTCTTGACGTTTGAGCATATACAATTATACAGTGCATACAACAAAGCAAACGAGTTAATAATAATTTTATTATCAACGAAATCATTTTAAAAAGTGTTTAAATATAAGGACTAATGTCTCAGCCAGTGGCGTAGTAAATTTGGCATAAAATGAGACCATAAGACCTTCGAGAATCGCATTTTTGAAAAATGAGGGTCACCCTAATCACCACTATTCTAATACCGTTGTTGGTGTTTGTGTTTACATACAATGTGTGCATGAAACCAGGGCTGTGGAGTCGGAGTCGGAGTTTTAGTAATTTTGGGTGGAGTCGGAGTCGGTAAAAAGGTACCGACTCCGACTCCTTTAATTAAATAATGGTTTTTACTTCTTTACACACTTAATATTTTTTGTTCGTTTTGAATTTTGAAGTACATTGATTTGAAATTTTCAATTCTGGCCGTAACCAGAATCACCGTAATTCACTCAAAACAAATTTTGTCCGAAAACGGAATTTTTTTCAAAAAAATTTTTGTACAGTAAGGAGTCGGAGTCGGAGTTGGACATTAGAGAAATAAAGGAGTCGGAGTCGGAGTCGTAGGTTTTTGTACCGACTCCACAGCCCTGCATGAAACATGTCAAAGTATACAGAAAACTCTAAGAGAACTGTCATATAAGTTTGATACCTCATTTGAGAGTACTTTCTAGCTAGTTTTGCTGCCTACCGGACATTACTGTATCTTAAAACTGCATAGTTATAAATATAATGTATTTGAAGGTCTTAAAAAAACATTTCCTTTATACAATACATAGTTTTTTGCACTCAACCGCCAAGAAACTTGAACATTGGATACGAAAACCGTTAAATAAATATTTTGGCGCAGTTTTGTTGAGTGTGTTTATAAGTAGATAAAATTTATTTGCACTGTCAGTTTAGTAAATATGAGTCATGTAATAAAATTCGATGTATTTGGCTAAATGCCTTAAGTAAAAATAATCATCGATTCATTATTTATGTATATATTATCTCATTGTTTGGAAACATAAAGTAAATAAACAATGTCGTGTTGTAATAATATTTAAATGAAAAATACAGTAAAAATACTTTTTGTTTTTTAGTAAAATAAAACTCAATTAATTTATAATACATCATAAAAACGCGTGTAACTTTTGTTCCTGTTTTTAATCTTCCAATTTCTGTAATAAAAATAGAGGGTAACCCCACTCTTATGTCCGGTATTATTAACCCATTACTTCCCAGTGTCTTATTTATATTATTATATTATATTTTCTAATTTTTTTCTCTGACTTAATAACGTTGTTAATTTGATTAATTACATTACTAATATGTTTTTTAAATCTCTCTACTTACAATAATTTTTAAAATGAACTATTAAAATGATAATAATCTATTTAGTTGGCAACTGATATTTATTATTACCTATGTCTTGTATTGAATTTATCTTTTTGGTCATATTTTCAACAAGAATTGAGAACTTGATCAAAAAATTCGAAGAAATAAAAAGTCGGGAAGTAATGGGTTAAGGGGTTAACAAATTTGCAAGCTAGTTGGCACTCTCAAATGAAATATCTAACTTATATGACAGTTCTCTTGGAGTTTTCTGATGACTTTGACAACTAACGCGCACACGTTGTATGTAAACACCAACGGTAGATATCAAAACAGTTGTGATATTATGAAAATTATTTTATACAGTCAGAGTCGTCAACTGTGTTACAATACGCTGAAGTATCACTGCTCTAAATTCCGTAGTAAATCCATAAATACTATATCACAAAATGAATAACCTCATTTGTGAGTGCTAGTTAGCTTGCAAAGCTAGCCCCTTTATTATACCGGACATCATTATAGGTTTGATAATGTACTTTTTATTTTTTTTTACAAAAACTATTTGTTTATGGCATATCGATAATATGAAGAGAAAAAACGTTTATTTGTTGTTTTTACCGTTTACGGTAACCGTATTTGACTCGTGGTTAAAATTTTAACAAGGTATATTAATATTTATTTAAATAAAAAAAACGGCCAAGTGCATGTTGGGCACGTAAATGATAAGGTTCTGTAGCCATTCTCACTAACATTCTCTACTTAACATTATACGTATATCAAGAGTTATTTCATTTTCACGAAAGATATAATCTCTATAAAAGTTTTCATGTTTATGTGATGTTTTATAAAAAAATAGTATTGTATAATTGCCTTTTTACCGGTTTTTACGACTGTTTTTATATATTTTTGCTACAGTGTTCGTTATAATTTTCATTGAATGTACTAATTATTACAGGGTGGCCAGTTTCTGGAAAACCGGGAAAAGTCAGGGAATTTTGCTATACAGGGAAAAGTCAGGGAATTTGGTTGGAAGTCAGGGAATTTTTATAAAAATGCAAAATCACACAAATTCTCGCAAATATTTAAAGAGTGACGTGTTTTTTTTTTAGGTTTTTTTATCTAATTTTTTTAAATAAAAACCAGGGAAAATCAGTAAAAATTCTCCTGGAAAACCGGGAAAAGTCAGGGAAATTTGTTCCAGAGAAATACTGGTCACCCTGTATTAGTTACATTCTGGAATTGTTTTAGATATTTTGCATCGGTAGTTTAGAAATTAGAAGGGGGGCGCTCTGTTAACAACATTATTGAAAAGCAAATATATCGTGACTGAAGGGTTAAAATCAAAAGGTCTTCAAACATTTTTTGTTGCATTTTAGGAGACCTATCAAAAAGATCCCACTCAATGAGGTGAGTGAAAAAAATGTACTCACACTTTTTTCAGTCTATGGGAGGGGGTGAAAAATCATGAAATCATTAATCTATGTCAGTGTACCAAATTGCTTCTCAATTAGTATAATATAATATATACAGACAGACAGACGAACGGACAGAGCGAAACTATAAGGGTTCTTAGTTTTATACTAGGTTGTATTCAGAGTGGTTACTCCGTAAGGAAAATAAATATTCTAAGGGGGAGGGGAGAAGATGGGGTAAAAAAAATTTAGACCAAGACGAGACAATGTAGTCTCGTCTCATTTCATGTGAAAAGTCCTACCAATCACACTTTAATGCGCTTTAATTTCATACCCCATATCCTTTTTAATTATTTTAAAATTCATTAAATATTTCTTAGAAATGAAAAGTCGAAAAACAATTATCTGAAAATGTTGTATTAAATATTAAACAACGGAATTTGTGGGCTGTATAATCTTATTATCTCATATCCTGTTCTACGAAATTTTTAATTGTCGGCGTAAAAATTGTACAATATGTTTGTTTTTTAAATATTTATATTTGTTAGTTAATTTATTATATTTATACGAAAAATCAAATGTCTTTGCTTTATTACGTAATAGTTTATAGTTTCTTTTTTATTGATTTTACAAATACGAAAAACTGGCAACTAGACTAAATATTTGTTAATACAGTGGGCATTAAACTTTTAGATTTTTTCAGAGGTATAATACTAAAATTTTGCTACCTGTATCATTTATTCTTATGGGAGATCTGACAGGATTTCAGTCCTGGGGCCCAGGGCTTAGCAGGTTAATAATATTATTTTGACAAGGTTTATAATAACGCACCAAAACGTAGAAAATTATTAGGTAGGTATTTTTTTTTGTTAAAGTTAAAAATTAATAGCACAAGTTAAAAAAAAATGTAATTAAATCAAAATAAATATTTTTTAAATTTTTTAGGACTTTTCTCTCTCAAGTTGTTGGTTTCTGTGCAAAAATTCTTTAAAGTTAAAAAATCCTTAATATTATGTTAAACTTTACCTAAATTAAATAAAAAATTGAAGTCGTTTTTGAATGAAAGTTGTTTATTTTTTCATGAAGAGCAGGAACACAAATTGTCCGTCCGTCCGTCTTGAAAAATTTTGACATGATAATATGAAATTTGGTATACGGTCGTAGATTGATGACTCAAAAACAGAAATGATAAGATTTTTGGAAAAAAAAATATTTTAGACCCCCTTCCATAAAATGAAAAGTGTTTAAAAAAAATTTCACCTACCCTATTGAGTGGGGTGTCGTTAGAATCACAATGTATTTGCTCTCCAAAGTCATTATAAAAGTGTCCCCCCTTTCTATTTTCTAAACTATAAATTCAAAAAATCTGGAAAAATTCCAGAATGTAGCTTTTAATTAGTACTTCCACTGAAAATTGTAACGAACATTGTCAAAAATATTTTGGACCCCCCTTTCATAGATTGAAAAGTGAACTCACATTTTTTCATTTACCCCATTGAGTGGGGTGTCATTTGATAGGTCTCCTAAAATGCGATAATACAAATCAAATGACTTTTTGATTTTAACCCTTCAGTCACGAAAATTTTAAAATAAATATTTTTTTAAAAATCGTAGTGAGAATGACTACGGAACCCTATCATGTGCGTGCCCAACACGCACTTGCCCGTTTTATTTAAAGAGTCTGTTTCATTAAAGTTTTAGTGGTTGCTGGATGATTTGACGGTAGGAGTCACAATTCATACCGTCAAATCCCCTGCAACTACAGCTCACTTAAATAGAACAAACTATAGGTAACATAATATCAAAATAAAAACAAAATATCCACAGCAGACCTAGTTTTATTGGATCATGATGGAACCCTAAAGCCTGGTTTACACGATCGAACTGTTACGATTTATCGTTGCATGTAAACAGGACATTGTAGCGATTTATTGGAATTGGATTGGATGGTTGATGCCGACCGGCATCAATTTCTGCGAATCGTAACGCCAAGTTGGAACGTATAAACAAGTAGCAGCCATTCATTGCTACGATTTGGCTCAGTTTGCATTAGAAACTAACCTTAACAACTCAACATAAGTCTCTTCATCCATTCTTAAATAATTCCGCCAGTCATTGGATTCATTTCGCAATTCTTTCAATAATTTTATATAAGAAAATACTCTTTTCTTCAACAACCACTGACGGTTCCACTTTCTTCTTGGTTTTCGTGACCTTTTCACTTTTCTTGCTAAACAAACGATATATAACGACCACAACGTCCACAACAGTACCAATAGCTAACTGAGTGTACCGCGGTCTACAATGAATATTGGACAAGAAATCATTGCATGTAAACAGTACACACTCTTTCGATTTATCGTAACGATCGAATTGTTACGATTTATCGTAGCGTGTAAACCAGCCTTAAGAAAATAAAATAATTTACAATAATAATAATAATAATATTAATTATAATAATAATAAACTTTATTCAGTTTAACTTTTACAAAAAGTATTGAATAAGTCAAAAAAAAGAAAATACAAAGGATGATACTTAATATAATATATGAATAACATAAGGAAAATTCGAATGTCATATAATAAACAACAAAAAAGTAAATATTAATAACCACGAAGATATGAGTATTATCCTCATTCAAACTTAGAACTGGGTCTTAAAGATCGTGGTATCATCCTTGATATTTCATTATTTTTGTTATCTGTGTCACCAAGAGTGCGTGCAAAATAAAAACAAAACGAAATGAGGCTATTGTTTTCACTTTATTAATAAATTGTGTGCGATATTATCATCGCTTGTAGAGTTAATGATGGTTGTGAGTTTCTTCAAAGCTCATTTACTCTGAAACTGTGTTGTTCTGTTGTATATTGTACGTATGTATGTACCACCATCATTATAATCAAGGACACAACACGGTTATGATTTCAGTGCAAAGACGCTAAAGACCAGAACCCCCGCTCGATTCGCTCGGAATCTCTTTCACATCTATCAATATGTGTTTGTGTACATTATGTACCTATTAACTTATAATATAATGGTTATTGAAATATTTCTGTATTGAAATCGGAAAATGGGACATTTATGGAATCAACTGTTTGTTACAAAGTTTTAACTACTGGACCTGTTGACTAACAAGGGAACCTTTTAAAGTCGAAAATTCATATCGAGTTTAAACTTTGTATATAGTTAGAGGAGGTCAAGATAAGTAAGAAAAAAATTATCACAGCAGCGATAAAAACGAATTAAGGGGGTGAAACACCCCTATGAAAATGTGCAAAATATATCATATTTTTCAAATAACTCTGAAAGTAACGAAAATTGAAAAATTTCATGATTTTTCATGCTCTTTTGAATGGCAATAAATAAAATTCGAAAAAATTAAACTGTTGACCCCCACCCACATTCCATAGGTTTAATTTTTTCGAATTTTGATGAAAATTTTGTAGGTATTGTAGATTTTTTCAATTTTCATTAGTTTCAGAGTTATTTGAAAAAATATGATTATTTTGCACATTTTCATAGGGGTGTTTCATCCCCTTAAACCGTTTTACCGCAGCTGTGATAATTTTTTTCTTACTAACCTTGACCTCCTCTAACTATATACAAAATTTAAACTCGATACGAATTTTATACTTGAAAAGGTTCCCTTGTAAGAAAGCTGAACTTATTTTACTATTTACTAAAATTAATAATTTTAGTAAATAGTGAAGCAAATAAAATTTATGTTCGGTATTAACATCTAGAGTCTAAAGGGCCGGAAAATCAATTTTTGTTTTTAGATTAAAATACATCGAAAACGTATATTTGCACTTCCAAATAAATAAAAATCGTTCACGCGAGGCAAAGGGGTCTAGTTTTTACCCGATTATAGGGGTTGTTTTTGGGTTTACTGTATTTTTGACGTCAGATTTGGATTCAGCGTCGAAAAATACATCGAAAACGTATATTTGTATTTGTGTAATGAAAAAAGGTTGTCTACTATTTAAAATAATATTTTTTTGAATTTCCTTCTGGGTCGGAAAGCCGCACTATATTGGCTCACCCCGTGATCGACACTTTGCCTATGATCAATCAATAATATAAGATAGCTTTTATACCAGTTTTCTGAGGGCGAAATGCCCTCTGAAATCCTGGCCTTCTAAAGGGTAATAGCACTAATAGACTAATAAATAAAGGTATGAAGATTTCCATGGAATCACTTTTCTAATAATGTGAAAAAATTTGGTTGGTGCAGGTTTATTCATTTAGTTATAAAGAACATTTATGCGCAATTGATTAAATAATTGTCAAAGTTTCAAAAATAACATTTTTTATCTGTTACGACTTACGTAGAGAGAACTAAGCAATATACGAAAAATGCCTCAGAATCTTTCTTATGGATCTCAAAATTTTCTATCAAAAAGTCAACGAAAGTATATGTCTAACTATTTAGTTTAGGTGTGAGAGATGTTCGCGTTTCCGCAACAAAATGACGCATTTTTCACGCGACTCGAAAAATAGAACAAGCACGCTGGCGTAAACAATTGAAATAAACAATTTAATACTGACCAAAAATTCTGAAAAAAATCATGCATCATCAGAAACGAATGCTGAATTTTTTAACGTTAATTTGAAGCTTTGTTATGCATTTTGCGATTTGTTATAAACGAAAATCTAAAAATTGTATGTAATAATTTTTTTAATAAACTTTCACGTGTTGTCCAAAGTGTACTATTGGTATTAAAAATGTTCTGATTTTTTTATTTATAGATTTTTATATGTTCTACACGAAAGGATATTGGTTTTTAATTGTTTATAGTTAATTTCCAACTTCAAATTAGAGTATACTTGACAATAAGTGACGCTCGTGGCAAACTATTAAAAGTCTTTGACAATTACATATCAAACGTGACGTTTGACCGAATTAAAAAAAAATTACCCTCACCAACAATAATGACTAAGGGTAACCGCATTTATTATAAATTTAATGAGTCTATTGATGTATTTGATAAATAATTGTGATAAGTATTAGTTCATAATATCAATAAGCAATTAAACACACAAATAGTTCTCTTATTGTATCCGTTTATTCAACGTGTCACGACCGTCACAATTTTCTGTCACAACCGTCACAATGTTTGTTGAGTAATAACCAGTTAAATAGATTACGTATTTACCTGATGCTCTTGTGTAACTAAAAAATAATTTATTTGTAACATATTAAAGTATGATTATTATAAAGTAACTTCAATATTTTCGCTAAACTTTCGGGTTTTTGGATAGAAGTTGCAAAACTTGCAATAGTTGGCGTCACAACCGTCACATAGCTTTGAACGCTGACAAATTTTTGTAAAATAACTGTAGACTATTTATTCTTTCAATATACATGTATTGCATTAAGATCTACAGAAAAAAGGTAAAACCATGTTATTAACTAGTATTATTTAGAAATTATGAACTCCAATCCGAGTTGAAATGTCACGACCGTCACCGCGGACTGACCCATGTGCAAATAGCCTCATCTTTATTTATTAGATTATATTTATTTGTTATATGATTGCAGTTTTTTTTATTTTATTTTACAGGAACAGAAATGTGACACCGACACCGGAACCGGTAGTTGGCGATGTCGCAAATGGTGCGGTGAGCGGCCGCAGCGGAAGCTCCAGCGCTGCAATCAGATCGACGAGATCGTCACGTATGCGTGTAGCCTCCACGAATAACTCATCTTTAGCTGTCACACCATCCTTAGAGAGATCCCGTAGACTCAATAGTCATGAGGTAAATTGAGAAAATTTTCTGAAATCTTAACCAAAAATAATACAAATTTTTAAAATAAATTGGAAAAATAATGTTTTGCGGAATTTTTTATTTATTTCATAATAAATTTTTACACCATGAAGATACGGCTTAGTACCAGAAGCCTATATTTAGTAAATCACTTTTTAAATCAAGTGTTGAAAATAAAGCGTTTATTTAGTAGCTTGCAAACACTCACAAATTAGGTATTAATTTTGTTATAGTATCTATGGATTTGCTATTGAATTTAGAGCAGTGATACTTCAACGTATTGTAACACAGTTGGCCACTCTGATCGTATAAAATAATTTTCATAAATCACCACTTTTTTAATGTCCTTGTTTGTGTTTATATACAACGCGTGTGCGAAACTTGTCAAAGTCTTCATGACACTCAATTAGAACTGTCATATAAGTTTGATATCACATTTGAGAGTGCTTGCTAGCTAGCAAATTTGCTAGCCCCTTTATGATATAATTTTGATTTCAAATGTTAGGCAAAAGTTCTTCAATTTATGAGGACTGGGGGGGGGGGGGGTAGATAATTACATGATATTTTTTATGCGTAAACAAAATAAACATTTTTTCATAATCCAAAACGGTTTTTTTCTATGTTGAAAAAGAACATTATTTATTGTACTTTTTCTTTATTTTATTTGCAAAATTCTCGTGACATTTACTTGCTATAAAAAAATGTTTTACTGTCCCAGATAAAAAATGTTTCCAATTTTTTTTTTATATTTTCACGTAGAAATAGACCTTTAAAATAATTAATAATAATATAAAATGTTTCCATTAAAAAACCAAAAATAAAAATATATTTAAAAAACTGAAAATAACATGACATTTATATTTAAAAAATCCTTGCAAAATTTTAATGAGATATTAAATAAACAAATTAATATGCATTCTTTAAATAATTATTTAAAAATTAATAATAAATAAATAATATAAAAAGTTTCCAGGAATAAACCACAAATAAAAATATATTTAATAATATGTAACGAAATTCAGTAGTAAATTACAAATTAAGTTGACAGCTCAATACAATTTAGTACATACAACTTTTCAAAAGTTATAAATCATTGTGAAAATATATGATAATAGTCATATCATTAGGGTTAAATACTTTGCCAGAAATCTACCCTTAAATACATAATATGACATATACTTTCGTATTTATGCATATAAGTAGATTTTTATCTCTTCAAATCTGTATTTGCTTTGCAGGAACTTGGTTACAAATGGATGTTTGTGTGGTTTTTGCTTGTGTGTGCAGTGGGGTAGTTTATCAGGGGAAATAATGGGATTTTTAAAAATTTTATTATTTGTGTATGTTTTCTTTTTTTTGACCTGCGTCCAATTGTAATTATTTTATTTTAAAATTATGGTTATTTTTAACCCATTACTTCAGGAAATCATATTTTCTAATTTTTTTCTCTGGCGTAATAATGTTGTTAATTTGATTTCCATTACTAATATTTTTTTAAGTCTCTCTACTTACAATAATTTTTAAAACGAACTCTAGAGTTCATTCAATGACAAAATGTAACATTTTTAAATTAACAGTGCAATTATTCCTACATTTTTTTCACTTAGTAAAGCGTTTTTTAATTGAAATAAAACGGGCAAGTGCTTGTTGGGCACGCACATGATAGGGTTCCGTAGTCATTCTCACTACGATTTATAAAAAAAGAGTTTTTTTACAAAATTTTCGTGACCGAAGGGTTAAAATCAAAAAGTCAATTGGCTTTTATCATTTCATTTTACGAGACCTATATAATGACACCCCACTCAATGGGGTAAATGAAAAAAATGTGACTTCACTTTTCAATCTATGATAGGGGGGCCCAAAATATTTTTGACAATGTTCGTTATAATTTTCAGTGAAAGTACTAATTAAAAGCTACATTCTGAATTTTTTTCAGATTATTTGAATCGATAGTTTAGAAAATAGAGGGGGTGACGCTCTGACAGCGACATTAAAAAGCAAATATTTCGTGACTGAATGGTTGAAATCAAAAAGTTATCTGACATTTTTTATTGCATTTTAGGAGACCTATTAAATGACACCCCACTCAATGGGGTAAGTGGGGAAAAAAGAAAGAGTTCACTTTTCAGTCTATAGAAGGGGGGTCCAAAATATTTTTGACAATGTTCGTTATAATTTTCAGTGAAAGTACTAATAAAAAGCTACATTCTGGAATTTTTTCAGATTTTTTAAATTGATAGTTTAGAAAATAGAGGGGGGGGGGCGCTTTTTTAACGACTTTGGAGAGCAAATACATGATTAAAGAGTTAAAATAAAAAAGTTCTGATACATTTTTTGTTGAATTTTAGGAGACCTTTCTAACGACACCCCACTCAATGGTGTAGGTGAAATTTTTTTTTTTAAAACACTTTTCATTTTATGAAAGGGGGGTCTAAAAAAATTTTATTTTCAAAAATCTTATTATTTCTGTTTTTGGGTCATCAATCTACGACCGTATACCAAATTTCATCTTATTATCTCAAAATTTTTGAAGACGGACGGACGGACATAATAATAATCTAGTCTGCGACTGATTCTTGTATTGAAATTATCTTTTTGGTCATATTTTCAACAAGAATTGAGAATTAAATGAGAATGTAATTAGGTACACGTACACAATATACTCTTAATACACGTATAAGAAAGTCCTGTGGGTCCTACCTTTTGTTTTTTTAAATCTTTATCCTTCCCTGAATCAATTCTGATTTTTTTCTATCTTTTGTCAGTTACCTACCTAAAAATATTTGTTTTATTATATTAGGTACACATACATTATACACTCTTGTTATTAAGTATAAGAAAGTCCTGCGTTACCGTTTATTTAGTCTTTATCCTTCTCTGAATCAACTCTGATTTTTTTCTATCTCTTATCAGTTACCTATAAATATTTGTTTTATATAATTAGGTACACGTTCACAATACACTCTTAATATTACGTATAAGAAAGTCCCGTGGTATCCATTGAAGTTTTTTTATTTATTAAAAAATCTCCATGGATCTTGGCTTCTGGGTGTAAGCCGCGTCGATTTGGTCATCAAGGTTCTTCTAACTTTAAGAAGTGAGCTGATGATGTCCACTGCAATATGTGACGAAACGTTGGCCGACAACATGACCAAATCGACGCGGTTTACACCCAGAAACCAAGATCCATATCAAAATCACCGCGGAAGTCTCAAGATTTGTAAGAAATCTATATTGTCTATTTTTAATAAAATGGAACAATTTTATATCAACTCCTTGTTATCTCCTTTGTGTTGACGCCAATGTGTTCGTTAGTTTGGAGTTGAGTTTGCCATGTTTTATTTTGATAGATATGAAGTTAGTTTGAAAGTATAATAAACGTATGACATAAAAGTAGTTATAGTTTTGATGTGCACTGATTAAAAACTTTTTATTCAAACTGTGGGTAGTTTTTGTATTTCTGTGAGTGCTTGTGGTTGAAATTTTAATTTTATTTATTAAAACAAGGTATAATTAATATAAGTTTATTTAAAAGTTAAAATTACGTCAAGAAATATATATTTTAGTTGTACTTTTTTTATTTGTCACAATTCGCAATAAACATTCCTTAAAATGATATTTTTGTTGGATTGAGGTTAAATTGACAGATAAATAAAATAGTTATCTTCTTCTTCTTCTTCTTCATGGGTTTAATGTGAAATGGTTTTTTTCTTTTGCTGACAGCTCCTTCGTATTATTTAAATGGTTGTTGTGTGAGTATTGTGAGTGGGTGCTATCGAAAACTATTGTTTTCATTTTTTTCGAAATTTGCAGTGCTAACTTAACACTAACGCCTTGTTTACATGGGATGAGCACTCGGTCGAGGTACTCGTTATGCTGCTCGACTGAGCACCAGTTTCTATTCATTCGCTCGTTCATTTCACTCGGTTGAGTACTGTACTTGTACTGCCTTACTAGCTTTGGAAAGACTTTCCAGTGAATTATATATACAAAATGAAGAATTTTCAGTAAAAAAGTTTCTGATAGAAGTTTCATGGTTTTGGGGGTACTAAATATTGACACACTTTATCTTCGAAAAGTCCTATTGATGGGTTTTCATGTTTTCTCTTTCAAATGTGAACTTATAGAACTTTTTTTGTCGAATTTTGAAGTGTTATACATATCATTGTATAGATTTTGACACGCTGCTTTTAAATCCGTCGACAAAAAAATCGGACTACACGTTCAAAAGTTACGGCCATTTTTCGCTAAAACTTTCACAAATCGAAAACTTTTAAAGGCCATATCTCGAGAACGTTTTGAGATACAGAATGGCGGTTGGAAAATTTCAATTTTTCACATCATTTTTTATAAAATAAACCTAATATAAACGAAATCTAAGAATCTAAATTTTATAGTAATTTTCATGCACCAAATACCGACTTTAAGATAAGAAAATAAAAAGCAAAATCATAAATTATCTAAAAATTTAAGGGGATCTATAAAGAAAATATTTTTTTTAAATGGGTCTATGTAGGAAAAAGATTGGGAACCTCTGATCCATAGAATTTTACTCTCTGTAATAATATAATTTTAAGCTTTAATGTTTGCAGTTTATCCATCAATTTGTATGAAATTTCTAAATTACAAGGCTATACGACAATTTTCCCTGATTATTTTGCTTCTTTTGAAAATCACGCGTTATTTTTCGCAAATTATTTTTTCCATGTACTGCGATCATTTTTTTAACAAATGTTTTAATATCTTCAACAAAGTCGCAGAGAGGGGCCCCCGTAATCTATCCCCTCATGGGTACATCACTGTGAAAATAAAGACGCGTCTTGTGCCAAGGAACCAAAATTAATATTTTTGTAATTTTTATTGCTACTTAATCTTTATATTAATTTAAAAACATTTATAACTGAAGTATAAAAAAATCAATATAAATGCTAACAAATCAAGTTAATTTCTAAAATGAATTTGAAGTTTTCTTTCCTATATAAAAACTTTTTCGCTCTACCTTCTTCGGTTGATTTGATTTTTAATGAACCATAACAAATTAATGGATTGATTTTCAATTTACAAACTAGTTCAATTAATCTGTTAGGAAATTTATTCAATTAAATTTTACTGTGCTTTATGAAAAATTTATTACCTTTAAAAAATTGAAATATTTCATTTCACTGTGAGTCATTCAATTGGCAATATGACTAAAGAATAACTTATTAGTGAAGTAGATACTGTTTAGTACGTCCATAGAAATGTCATATAAGTAGAAAAATAACATAAAGTTATGACTGTGTCAGTAGAGATAGCTTATACTCGAGTACCGCACTTCCTTGTCTAACGAGCTCTGATTGGTTGACAGTGTGAACCGACTCTCTATACTAAAAACATTTAAATGGTGTGTGTGATAACCGTGGAAACAACTGAAACATGTTTAGGTTAGAGCAGTGATTTCCAAACTGGGAGGCGCGCCTCCTTGGGGAGGCGCGGACTAGTGCAAAGGGAGGCGCGAAAATTTAACAGAAATGTAATTTTCATATCATCACATTAAGGTGTATAAATAAAAAATATAAAATTATAAATAAACTTTTATAACATAACATTATTTTTGTATACATATACAATATTATTCATACACACTATCTGTTTCTGAAAGCGACGTTACTGTGAAGTTTTTGACTGACAACTATTATTGAAAAAGCAAAACTGATAGAATTATCATTAAAAAATTCAGCGTGAATTCATTCCCCTTAAAAGACCTAGATTTAATGAAGTTTGTGCTAATAAACAAGCATATTCATCGCATTAAAAATAAATTTTATACGCTAAAAAATACATTTTATACCTTTTTAAAATATGTCTGTATAATTTTATGAAATAAAGAGGGGGGGGGGAGGCGCCAGAAATTAATTTTTTTAAAGGGAGGCGTAGTTACATAAAGTTTGGAAACCACTGGGTTAGAGAATATATATTTGCTCGAAGCGCGTTATATTTTTGGTGGCGTGTATGTGCAACGTTTATACGTGTGTTCTATTTAAAATTTTGTTAGTTATGTCAGATAAAACTGTATTCGAAAATACATAACGGTCTCACCCTTTCAATGGATTGTCTCAGATTCGCTCGAAGCGCGTTAAATTTTTGGTGGTGTATGTGTGCAACTTTTACATTGGTTATTATTATGTATAACGTTTACATTTAGAATTTTGTTAGATATTTTATATTCATGTCAGATAAAACTGTATTCGAAAATACATAACGCTCTCACTCTTTCAGTGGCTTGTCTCTCTCAGATTTACTCGAAGCTGATTATATTTTTGGTGGTGTGTATGCAGCGTTTACACTGGTTATTATTTCGTGTTACGTTTACATTTAGGATTTTGTTAGATATTATAACGCTCTCACTCTTTCGGACTCTCTCAGATTTGCTCTAAGCGCGTGATATTTTTGGTGGAGTGTTTAGATATTATTATATTTATGTTTTTATGAAGTGATTATTAATTTGTTTCGTTATTTTGTTACAGAAAAGTCCTGCCAGTTCTGAAACATCTTCCAGAGCATCTTCAAGAGGTTTGGGTCCGTGCCTTCTGTCAGAAAAGGATAAAAGCTCAAAAAGAAAGAGCAACCTTAATATATCGCTTAACACTGAAGAACTACCTTCTATTTCTGTCCACTCTTCTGATGATAATAAAGGTCAGTTTTTTTATTGTACTTATTTTTAAACTTGAATAAATTTGCTAATGCAAATTGAACTTTAAAGTGCAAACAACGATTTTTGTAACCAAAATTTTCCGGCTTTGGTTAATTTTTATCCAGGATTTCGAAAAATCGATTGGATTTAAATCGGGAAAAAACATCAAAAAGAAGAGATTACAAGCTTTAATTTTTTTAAATGATCGCTCTGCGAATATTTTTAACAAAGTTTGAATTTTGACGAGTACCTATAATATGTAGGTGATTTAAATATTTTTAAAATTACTGTATTTATTTTTCTTTGATTTTGAAGATAATATCCATTTTTATCTTTCCTGAACTCATTCAGATTATTTTCACTTGTCTGTCTGTCCATCTGTCTGTTGATAGACGCTGTAACATGAAAACGATAAAACACAAGAAAATGAAATTTTAAAATTAGGCTCAATTTTCGTCAAAAAAGCAACCCTTATATTTTATTTAAGAAAACTGGAAACGGATATTTTCTCTTGTCAATTTTAAAATTTTTCAAATTATTTTTGAAACGGTGCGTATGAGAAAAAAATGTTTATACCCACGGCAGCTGTTTTTTTTTTTTTTTTTTTTTGATATAAAATTTAATTTGTATCTTTGATGTACGTGTTAGGAATATTATTATATTTTTCAACTTCAAATATATTTTCAATCATATTAAGTTCATTTTGTCAATAATGATTTATTAACTTACTGTGATGTATTTCATGCGTTGGCTTTAAACAAAATACAATTCCAGGAATTATTTGTACATTGTTTGTGAGTTTTATTACATATTCTCTCATATTTCTTTGTTTTATAGAATCAGTTATTCATTACTTTCCCTTCAACTATTTGCTTTTCAAAAATGTTTTCCCAGAAAAAATATAATCGCAATATATTTTCCTTGTTAAATGATTTTTTTTTGTTGTGTATATTGTTTTTTATTGTAAGTTACAAACAACAAAAGAAATATTTTGCTGTGGCTAGTACAAGATTTTTTGTCTGTAAATTAATACATGCTAATATCAAAAATGGTCGTACCTTTTTTTAGTATTTATTAAAAAGGAGGGAAATAAAACTTATATCATTAGAAAGGTATGTTTGTATACACAAAAATCATGTATATAGGTTGCCGTTAGGGCAGGTAAAATAAAGGTCGTATTTAACCAGAGGCGAATCGTTTTAAGAATATTTTTTCAACACGAAAAGTTATTCAGTTTAACAGTTTTTTTAAATCGGTTTTATTTTTTTCTTTCCTAAAAACTTTTTTATTTGCTTAACACCGACTTCAAAAACTGTTAAATTTATTTATTATACCTATACTTTTTTAAGAAGGTTTTATTTTTCTTAAAAAGTTTATTTTTATTTTTCCCTTTTGAAGGGAAAATGAACTTCAGAGTCCATGGTCAGATCCACCTTCTATATATAGGGCTACACCTCGGGGTTCCACGGAACTAATTTTGAGAAACGCTGAATTTTAACCTGACTTCTTTCGGCAAATAGTAAAGGGTTGGACAATCTTTTCGAAGATTGTTTGATCCAGAGATTTCCAACCTTTTTCCTACATCGACCCCTTTTGAAAGAATGATTTTCTTCATCGATCCCCTTACAATTTTTTCTATAATATACAGCAAGGGTTCCCAACCTTTTTCCACATAGATACTTTTTGATTGAATGATTTTCATCTAATTTTAAAACAACAAAATCAAAATATTAATAATTGCACTATTGTATAGACAGTATAGAGCAGCGATTTCCAAACTGGGAGGCGCAGATTAGTGCAATTGGAGGCGCGAAAAGTTTATCAGAAATGTAATTTTCATAACATAACATTAAGATATATAAATTAAAAAATATATTTTCTTTTAAAAAAACTTATTATTTTTTAAAATATATTTTCTGTTCCTGAAAGGCACATTTCTGTTTTGTTTTAGACTGACATTTATTAAAAACGAAAAACTGATAGAAATAGTATGCGATACTTCAAACAAAAAGTTCAGAGAGAACCCCTAGTTCAGTTTTTGTTGAAATGAAGAATATAATATTTTTTTTTTTTAATTTTTTTTTTACTAAAACATTTTATACCTTTTAAAAATGTGTCTATTATTTTATGAAATAAATGGGGGGGGGGGAGGCGTGGCAAGATTACATTATTTTTAGGGAGGCGCAGTTACATGAAGTTTAGAAACCACTGGTATAGTGTATAATAGACATTTTTTCTAAACATCGACCCTCAAAAGGTCCACCTGCACCCTGTTGAGAACCCCTGGTTTAATCCTTATTTCTACATAGAATTAAATCCTCGTGTTGTACACTATTGTACAGTTTGTTTAACATAAGAACAATAAAAGTTAATCCTTCCCTTGCAAAAAGAGGGAGGGGGTACTGAGCTAGGTACATATAATACTAAAATTAGTATTGTCCAGACCTTCATATTTAGAACTATACCTAGGAATTTGTATTTTTACCATATTTGAGGATGTGGACAAAAAATGTGTGAGTGGAAGTTATTTTTTTTTTTTGTAAAATAAAGTGATACTTAGTTAATAAATACTTAAATACAAGTTATTTTATTTTTTCCGGGCTTTAAAAGTTGTATTTAGTTATCAACTGACTGACCAGGCAAAGAGCTTTATTGTACGTTTTTATATGAAATTAAAAATTGTTAATTTTGTGACATATTATTTTTTTTAGTTGAAAGTGAATTCAATTTTTCTTATTTTCAGATTTAATAATTAACTTGTATGTATGTATTAGTGATGTAACGAATGTATGATTTTAAACATTCACGTACGCGAATGCGAATACGAATATTAGCTGTCGATATTCGCGAATGCGAATATTGACTTTTTGAAAAAAAGGTAAAAAGAAGAAAAAAATGTCTTCTGAATAAAAAAGATTAAAAAACGATATTTTTATTTATTAATACATCATAATATATTCGCAAAAATAATCGCAATTTTACCTGCGAATGCGAATACGAATGTTTAAAAATGTGCGAATGCATTTGGTTTATTATTATGTACCTACATTAATTTGTTACTTTCTTATACGTTGGTACATATTTCTTCTTTTTAAAAATAAATGATATGTTTGTATTTTATCATAATTTATATTTCAATTTTTAGTTAATAAATAAAATATAAAATAAAACTGGACTTTTCTCGTGTATCTATATTTCGAAAATTATGTATTTTATTATAAAACACATATTAATTTTAAATTTTTCTTAATACGGACCTGCCCTTATTCAATTACTACTAGCTTAAACTAATTCTAGGGTCTTAGGCTTTCAAACAGTAAAAATTCCATCAAAATCGGTTCAGTAGTTTTTCATATATGTCAACAAACAAACAATAAAGGAGAATTTCTAAAATAAAAAAATAAAACTAGAAAAATTCAAAATATTAAAAATCAGTGTACAATTTTGTTTAATTTTCAAGGGGCAATAAAGGCCCTTAAGGCCTCTAAAGTATACATAATCACGTCACGTTGAAATTATTAAATCACAACATATACCTAATTTAAAATTCTGCGCGGGTACGACGAAACAGGTGTTCTCTGCTTTCATCTGTGTGTGTGCGCGCGCGCCGTTGCCATAACGACCGTCACGGACGCGTCGAGACGCCTTTAAAACCCCCACTCACCCCTCCCCTCTCTCCCACACAGAACCACTCGCTTCCCCTGCGCCGCTTGCCCCACTGTTTCGCTACAGTCAGGGACTTTGCCGAACCTGACCCGCCTCAACCATCCGAAAAAAAACAGACTGGCTTTTTTTTTACTTCGAATGTCCCAGACCACGTGATTTTGTTTTATTTATTTTTTTATTTGTAAAGATATGTATTCAGGTTAATATTATGTATTTTATACAATATTATTAATGTGCTTCAAGTGGTTAATTGGCTCGTGTAACTTGTATTGATCAGAATTGTGGGTGGGTAGTGGGTGGTGTGTGTGTGTATGTATGTATGTATGCGTGTGTTTATATATTGGTGAGATGGAGTTTTGTAGTTATTGGAACAATGTATTTGAATTAGTAACATATTTGCAATCTATGGCTTTCGTGTTTCTATTTGACTAGTGCATTGGTCCCGGTGTTACCCGGGTTAATATCCACAAAATAATAAATTAATAAAATATTCAAACCGTAATTATAGAATTCTTTATTCCATGGTTAATATATTTTTATATAAATGGGTGCGTTTAGCGAACGTCAGCGGCTGAGATGCTGACCAAATCGGTTTCGCTAAACGGGCCGCTGCGCAAACGCCTACTTCAAGCTGTTGAGTAAACAAGTCAGCGCAAAAAAATAACGCTGAGTCGATCAACTTTTAGCTGACAGATGTACTGTCGGTTAATAATTAAACTTAAATCACAATAATATTCAGTTTTAAATCATCCAAAAATAAAATGAATGAACAGTCAGTACCAAGAAAGAGTTTTACATTTTGCCTATGTATTGGAAGATTGATATTTATTAAAATGTATACGTATTTAAAAAATGTGTTTGCTGACAAAAATTGTAAACAATCAAAAATAAATAATGTATGTATTTGATGCTATTTCGTAATACTATCTGTAATAAATTTAATCAGTGCCATAAAAATATGTAGGTATACATTATAATATACTGTATTTTATGTTTTAAGTACTGACGACGCTATCTTGTCATACCATTTTTTTTTAAACTAAAAAGTAGCATCAACATAGAACCAAAATTTATTTTTCTAGCTCAAATACTAACTTATTATCAAATTCTTTTACAATCTATAGTACCACTATATTCTTTTATTAATTCTAGTAATGTACCCTGTTCTCTTTTACTGAAATTAATTCATTTTTTATCACATTTAATATAATAATTTGAGGTTAATTTTTAGTTTGACATAACAAAAAGCCGCCATTTAAACTGACTGTAAGCGCACGGTTTAGAGAATTTGGAGCAGTTGCCTGTCAGCATACTCAGCATAGTTGACTGCTGACTTTCAACCGCTGAGCTCGCTAAACGCAGCCAATGACATTTCTTTGCTGTAACATTTGTTTGAAAACAAAACACGATTTGATAAAAAAATACTGTTTTATTGTTATATTTTAGGTTTTCGTTAAATATTAATAGCTACGAATATGTCCAGAAAAATAATCTAACTGTTGGTGAAAACCGCAGTGAAATCGGTTCAGTAGTTCTCGAGTCTAAAAGCCACACACAAACGAACATTCATTTTCATATACATTTTTTATAGAGATTTAGAGGTAAAGTATTTTTTAATAATCAGAAAATTCGTTGATTTAGAATTTTAGATAATTATTCTTATTATTTACGGATAGGTTATTAAAAAAACTATACTAGATATTAAAATTCGGTAAAAAGTTCTAGTTTATACAACATTTGAACAATGTTTTTCAATATTTATATTGGCTGTAAAAAACAAAACGCGGCTTGGCAGCATTTTCCCTGAGACGTCTTTTTTTAGTGCTTCGGGGGCGGTAGCGTTTTCCCTGCAATTTTAAAGATATGAACATGAGACACAAAAATTAATATTATATATAATATTTACATTATATATATAAAAAATTATATTTCAAAATTTAACCCTAATAGGGGTTAACCCATTAATCCCCAATGTTGCGTAAACGAAACATTAAAAAAATGTTTTTTTTTAATATCTCATTGATGAAATAACTTTTTTGCTGCTAACATCGTTACACAAACTGTATTAAACTATTCCACACTAAGTAATAACTTCTGTTTTTCCAACGTTTCGTAAACGCAACATTTTGTTGAAATTTTTTTAAAAAACATGATTTTTTTTTACTTCAAAAACTATAATAAAATGCAGTTAAAACATCAAATTAATTTTATTTTCTACCCTTGGGGATTAATGTATTAAAAAATTGTTCTAGATTAAATTTTATAAATTATATAAATCGTTCGTAAAAACGAATACAACGCAGAAGGTAAGAAAATAAACTAATTGAATAAAAAAAAAATTAAATCGACGAAAAATGGAGTTAGCCATTGAACGAAATTTTTACGACAAAAAACACTTTTCATTAATATTATATAACGTATTTTTTTATTATCATTAAAAAACAGTATAGTTGTTTTTCACATAAAAAATACAGTAACAATAAAACTTGTGTTACATAATAACATATTACATAACTTAACATTATGCTGTTGTATTGATCAAATGTGACATGCTATTTGTTCTTGGAGAATTTAATTAAGTATCTACCTATTTATCTTTTACATAAAAAATACTTATGTATTATATTACACTTTTTGTTTGTTGTGGTTGATACCATAGAAAATATGACAGAGAGATTTTGATGAAACTTTGAAAATAACAAGACATTTATATTTAAAAAATCATAAGGTCATTAAGAGAATATAGAGATTTTAAATAAATAAATCAACATGAATTCTTATGAAAATTTTTTCAAAGTGATGTGACAGAGAATTTGATGAAAATTTGAGCAAACATTCTTTATTAATTTACAGTAAATTTTTAGAATGATTAGGGACCGCGTTTTTTAATTAAAAAATGATAAGTGTGTGAAAAAGAAGAGAGAGGCACATTTAAGCGATTTCTCATGCTCCAGAGAGAGAGAGACACGCACCTTGTCTTCATTCTATGCTTATCCATAGGCAGTTACCCGCATCGTTCCCCGCACCCTATAGTGTCAACCTCCTTAATACCCTTAGATAAAAAAAAATTAATCAAATTTGTTGTGCAGGGCAAAAAGTGAGATAATGTAATTCAATATCTGATATTATGATTAAATACCTTAGTAATTATTAAGTTGTACACATATTTTTATGTGAGGGAGTACAGGGTTAAGGGTAATAGTCACTGTGACAGGAAAAAATCGATTTTAATCAGGGACCTGAACCTGAACCCGAACCCGAACCTGAAACCCGAAAAAACCCGTATTTTTCATGAACCCGAACCCGAACCGAACCGTTATGAATATAATGAATATCCGGTAACCATATATTTTTTAAACGTTCAAGAATTTTTTTTTAGTATTGTACTAATTTTTCTTCATTGATTTTAAAATGTCTAAACTGGTAATCTGTTTGAATTTCGCGGTATAATGTGATGTGACTTATGCACTAAGGTCACTATCGTCACTACAATGATAATAAAAGTTACTACTAACAGGCACAGTTTAACCACCGTAGCTCACGGATACTCCCTTTGCCCCTTTCAATCTTGCAAATGTTAATCGTGACAAATTAAGTACTCAGAAAATTGTCGAATTAATATTTTTTATTAAAATTGTATGAAAATTCAATGGTTAACCACAATATCGAAGATACAAGAATGAAATAGATTCAAAAAATTGTTCTCCGATTTAAAAATTTTAACTTGATCTTTCCGTTTCAGGTCCGTTTTTGTTTCGTGTTTGTCTCCTGAATCCTTGTCACACATAACTCATGAACCACTGAACCGATATTAATGAAACTTGGTTGGGTCTGGCTTGAAAACGACCCCATTTCAAAATTATTAAAATCTAGTGTAAAAGGGAGGGGGGACAACAGTATTGGTAGTTTATTTATTTATATTCCATTTTAGTCCGTGAGCCGTCAATCCCTATAACATACGTCATCGAGTTTCGGGCTAATTTTATTATGTAGGTCTAGTTTATCAACAGTAGGTAAAATAAATGCTTGTCGTCCGTGGCATATCTTGTCCAGTTATGTGCTAGCGCGGGTGTAAGGTGCTCATTTTAAGAGTACTTTTACGTCATCGAGTTTCGGGCTAAATTATATACCAAATTAAAGCTATAAGAATGTATATTTTAAATCTTTCGGTCGTCCAGCTCATAGCTTGTCCCTTTTGTCAGGCCGACCAAATTTATCTTGAAAAAAGTGTAATTCGACTCTGCGTTTATTCCAGCTTTTATTTTTTTTATTGCTGAATATATTATTTAACTTTATCAAAAATGTTTTTTTCATAAATATTGTTATATCGTTTAATAGATAATTATATATTTAATTAAATATTGATGATATTATGAGAACGATGGCATTATAAAAAAGGTATTTAACTAAAATTAGTCCATTCATTATAAGATTTGAGCTCGGAAAACATGACGGAGTACATTTTTTCAAGAAATTGGTAGATTTTAATGTATAGAACATGCCGATAACTCATCCTCCCTTTCAAAGGGGAGTGCATAACTTTCTAGGGGCTTACAAAGCTGTCTAAAATCTGTTATTTAAGAATAACACTGGGGCTGTCAGTTTTAGAAGAAAACAGGTTTAATAAATCTTAAAGCTAATAAAAATACGAACAAAACAGTGTTTTTAAAAATGATGTACCGTAAATAGTTATTGAAATAGAGCCTGCGAAAAAAATCACTTAGCGACGTCGAGTTTAGAGATTACGTCTGAAATGTAGAGACGTTAAACTGCTTTTTTTAATATGTCTTTAATTGAATTTCAAAATAAAATTTTAAATTATAATAGAGAAAAGAGTGCCCTTAATAATACTTGACACCTAATGTCGGAATCTCGAAAAATGTTTGAGTTATAAGCACTCAAAATTCTAGGTATTACAAAAATTTAAAGAAAATTTTTCATGTTTTTCAACGATCATAGAGAAGACCTTCTAAAAAATTTAATGCCCTAAATAATGGACTGTGATTACTTTAAAATTGTTAAAAGTATGGATAAATATATAAAGCACATCATTTATATTATAGTTACAGCAATTGTATTCAAAAACAGTGATATTAAATGTTTTTGTTATAAAAATTTATCTTTATTTATTTATCCATAATTTGAACAATTTTAAAGTAATCACGGTCGACAGAAACCATTAATTAGGGTATTAAATTTTCTATGGATTCCTAGATGGAATTTATTTTATTGGAGGTAGAAGGTCTTCTCTGTGATCGTTGAAAAACATAAAAAATTTTCTTTAAATTTTTGTAATACCTAGAATTTTGAGTGCTTATAACTCAAACATTTTTGAGATTCCGACATTAGGTGTCAAGTATTATTAAGGGCACTCTTTTCTCTATTATAATTTAAAATTTTCTTTTGAAATTCAATTAAAGACATATTAAAAAAAGCAGTTTAACGTCTCTACATTTCAGACGTAATCTCTAAACTCGACGTCGCTAAGTGATTTTTTTCGCAGGCTCTATTTCAATAACTATTTACGGTACATCATTTTTAAAAACACTGTTTTGTTCGTATTTTTATTAGCTTTAAGATTTATTAAACCTGTTTTCTCCTAAAACTGACAGCCCCAGTGTTATTCTTAAATAACAGATTTTAGATAGCTTTGTAAGCCCCTAGAAAGTTATGCACTCCCCTTTGAAAGGGAGGATGAGTTATCGGCATGTTCTATACATTAAAATCTACCAATTTCTTGAAAAAATGTACTCCGTCATGTTTTCCGAGCTCAAATCTTATAATGAATGGACTAATTTTAGTTAAATACCTTTTTTATAATGCCATCGTTCTCATAATATCATCAATATTTAATTAAATATATAATTATCTATTAAACGATATAACAATATTTATGAAAAAAACATTTTTGATAAAGTTAAATAATATATTCAGCAATAAAAAAAATAAAAGCTGGAATAAACGCAGAGTCGAATTACACTTTTTTCAAGATAAATTTGGTCGGCCTGACAAAAGGGACAAGCTATGAGCTGGACGACGCGACCGAAAGATTTAAAATATACATTCTTATAGCTTTAATTTGGTATAGTACTTTTACGTCATCGAGTTTCGGGCTAAATTATATATAATTTAGCCCGAAACTCGATGACGTAAGAGTACTCTTAAAATGAGCACCTTACACCCGCGCTAGCACATAACTGGACAAGATATGCCACGGACGACAAGCATTTATTTTACCTACTGTTGATAAACTAGACCTACATAATAAAATTAGCCCGAAACTCGATGACGTATGTTATAGGGATTGACGGCTCACGGACTATTTGTTACAAATTCCTTACTATAAAAATTTCATGGTGATGACGTCACAGTATAGAATAAATGAACTGCGAACTGTCAACCAGACCTTGTATTATTGGATCATGTCTGATCATGATAATTAACTACTTTTGATGAGTTTAGCACGAGGAAGCACTGTGCATTTATTTAGCATATATTTTTTTTTATTTGAACCCGAACCCGAACCTGAACCTAAAAAAATAACGGTTTTTGAACCCAAAAAATTTGCAACGTGCTGAACCTGAAACTGAACCCGAACCGAAATTTATTGTTAAACCCGAACCCGAACCCGAACCATAAATAAATTCCGGTTCAAGTCCCTGATTTTAATATACAATTTTTGAATTTATACATATCCAAAAATGTGTAAAAAAAATTAAAAAGTTGAAATAACAACAAATTTGTTGAGTTACAATCAATTTAGTGAGATCAGATATGGCCAGTTATGACCCTCAGAAAACCTTAAACGCGTTTTTCTTAAAATCACTTTTTGCAACCTTATCCCAGCGATTTCTCAAGTGAAAAAAATTCCCAAATATTAACAATAGGGAGGTATAACTTCAAACTTAAATACATTTCGTATGATATCTAATTTTTGTACTTTAGGCCTTGAGTTATCCCAAAACTTTCTTAGACATAATTTACATAGATATAATAAAAAAAATATCAAATTGTACTGTTATTAAATTAAATATCGGTATGGAGAACCATACATGACTTCCATGTTCTATAATATCTTTTACCATAATTTTTAATATAAAACTCACCTTTGTATTATAAATATTAGTTTTCTAATATTCTAATGTCACTTGTAGAATAGACATTTTTGTAAAATAATAATTATCTGACATTTGAATTTAACTGCGCTTGTTTCCATGGCAACATGAATTTATTAGTATTGAAAATTAAAATTTTGAGGGTGGTTTTCACCCCTCCTGTGGCTATCTAAGCACGTTCATGAAATAAGTGCCCCTTAGATTGGATTGAACTACAAGTGTACCAAGTCTTATCAAAATTGGTGAGATAATACTCACTTTTCAGACGATAATAGGTACAAAATTTCGAATATTTCGGAATCCCCTAATCCGATTAGCACCAAAATCAATAGGTCTGGAGTACTCACTGAGGCAAACATTTTCCCCAAAAATAATTCAAATCGGTGCATATCTACATTAGTTATCGTACACGGAAGAAAATTCTACATCCAGACACACACACGGACACACAGACACACACACGCACAGCCGCCATGCGGAAATTAACTTTTCTTTACGTTTTGAAGTTAGTACAATCAGAATCTGCTTTTTTTTCGGACATGATTTTTTGATGGTATTACAATACTTCCATTTCTTCGAACATGGAAGTAAAAAAAAACGACCTCCCAACCTCATATTTGTTAAACATACTTAGAACTAGAACTAATAAATAAACACATTAATTAGGGTTGCTCGCAACGATACGAAATTAAGGTCGAGACGAGAGTACTTCAAATTCAGACGAGTCTAGTCTGAGACGAAACCTTATCGGTTTTAAAAAATAATCGATGATGAGTAAAAATTTACTATTTGATATTAATTTTTAAATGAATAACTAAAACAAAATATTTTTTTATGCAATTTATTAAAAAATATTTTTTATAAATACACGAAACAGAATTTTTTTCTCGGTCACGTGTCAACAAGAGACAAATTTGGTGTTAAATTTTTTGAGACGAGATAAACTGTCACTTGTAAAATACAATACCCGATATGAGACAAGAATTACTCGACTCTTGTCTCGTATGAACTCCTAACTTTAATCGATTAAAGTAAAACAAATATTTGGCGAAGAAATTAATAAAAAATATAACTGTTATTCTATAGTTGAAATAACAATCAATCACAAAAAACTGTATGTTTTACACAAAAACTTACGTTTATTTATTGTGAAAGAGATGCACTTTATCTGTCTAGACGCCGTCGAGGCGAACAACCCCTGGAATAGCTGTAGGGGTGGGAGTAATATAGGAGTAAACTGTTACTAGCTATGAAATTGGCACAATTATCTTAGAGGGTCATTCAATGGCTAGTGTATGGAATATGTTACAAATATGGTTATTTGAACCACTTTTAACCCTTTCGAATTTCCAGTAGGTTGGCCAGAAATATATTTTTTTTTGTAATAAAGGCTTTTGAGTCATTTTATTTTATATGTTATTGAGAACCAATCGTATTTTTAAGGAGGAGGTGCTCAATTTAATCAATACATTTTTTATGTATATTCGGACATATCTTCGGCAAATATGCCTCGATTTTAACGTTTTTCGTTTGTTTGAAAGAGTATACTTTTGATGTGGTCCCGTATAAATTTCATCAAAATCTGACCATGGACTTCGAAGATACGCAACTCATAAGGGAAAAATAAAAAACTTTAAAAAATAAAATAAAATCGACTTAAAAACTCTTAAAAAACTGAAAAACATAAAATTAAGTTTTTGAAGTATTACTAAGCCTGACAGTGGCGTAGATATAGGTGGGGGGTAAGGGGATCAATCTCCCCCCATGAGTCCAATTTTTGTACTTTGCACCAGATAAAAGATGATTTTCATAATGAAAAATATAACTTTATGAAATTTAATATTGTCCCCCTCTCCCAACGCAAAAAGCTATCTACGCCACTGCCAAACCAATATAATTTAAAATAAATAAAACGGGCAAGTGCTTGTTGGGCACGCACATTATAGGGTTCCGTAGTCATTCTCACTACGATTTATAAAAAAATAGTTTTTTTCAAAATTTTCGTGACCGAAGGGTTAAAATCAAAAAGTCATTTGGCTTTTATTATTGCATTTTAAGAGACAATGACACCCCACTCAATAGGGTAAATGAAAAAAATGTGAGTTCACTTTTCAATCTATGATAGGGGGGTCCAAAATTTTTTTGACAAAGTTCGTTATAATTTTCAGTGAAAGTACTAATTAAAAGCTACATTCTGAATTTTTTTCAGATTTTTTGAATCGATAGTTTAGAAAATAGAGGGGGGGGGACGCTCTGACAGCGACATTAAAAAGCAAATATTTCGTGACTGAAGGGTTGAAATCAAAAAGTTATCTGACATTTTTTATTGCATTTTAGGAGACCTATTAAATGACACCCTACTCAATGGGGTAAGTGGGAAAACAAGTTCACTTTTCAGTCTAAAAAAGGGGGGTCCAAAATATTTTTGACAATGTTCGTTATAATTTTCAGTGAAAATACTAATTAATAGCTACATTCTGGAATTTTTTGACGAAAATAGAGGGGGGTGGGGCGCTTTTTTAACGACTTTGGAGAGCAAATACATTGTGATTAAAGGGTTAAAATCAAAAAGTTCTAATAGATTTTTTGTTGCATTTTAGGAGACCTTTCTAATGACACCCCACTCAATGGGGTAGGTGAAATTTTTTTTTTTTGAAAACACTTCATTTTATGGAAAGGGGGCCTAAAAATTTTTTTTTTTACAAAAATTTTATCATTTCTGTTTTTGGGTCATTAATCTACGACCGTATACCAAATTTCATCTTATTATCTCAAAATTTTTGAAGACGGACGGACGGACATGGAGAAACTATAAGGGTTCCTAGTTTTCTACGGAACCCTAAAAAGGATACTGACTTCAAAAACTTAAATTTAATTATCATAATATACTTTTCAATCTTTTTACGTTTTAGAGAATTTTTTAAAGTGGTTTTATTTTTATTTATTTTATATATTGTTAATATAAGTTTCTAGATTTAATATAAGTGAAAAGAGAATATAAATACAAAGAATAATTATTTTCAGACTATTTTTTTAATATTTTAGGAATTCCGAACTCATATTTTAACTTTTATATGAAAAAATACAACACACATTCAGAAATAGAAATGAACGAAAATAACAAATAAAATAAAATAAAGTATTTCTTTATTTATTTATTTATTTGTTTTTTATAATAAAACAGTTCGTTCTTTAACAGAAATGTATGTGAAAGCATTTTAAGTTATTGTATATCGGTGGCATTTATTCAAGAATGTTAAAATCTAACATAAAAACTTCATTTCATATTCAAAATGTGTTTAAAATTGGACTTTATGAAAATCCTATATATCGTATCTCGGGTATTAACCTTTGTTTGACACACTGGGGTACAATCAACCCCACGTTTTTAATCAAATGTATTTTGTTTTTCAGTTTCTTTGAATATTTAAACCGTTGATTGAGAAAAATATTTCAACAAAAAAGTTCATATAAACATGTGTCCGGAAACTCTTCGTGAGGGAGCTACAGACTCCCAAAGATTTTGACTAAAATTGGTTTTTATTTAATATCTGGAGAACCCATTGTGATACAGCAATGAAAATTAATACCTGGATTAGTAATAATACGTGTTATCGATTTCCAGTATCAATCAATGGTTATTTAGACCAGGGATGTATGGGGCCTGTGGGCCCTCTGATTTTTATCGAGTATTTTTTTGTTTTTCACTTTTTTCTTATGTTTGGTATTTTTATAGGGTCATATGATATAAAATACACATAAATTTACATTATTAAGATGTCATAAGATCAACCGTTTACGAGAAATACGATGGGGATGATAGTTTTGCAGAATTTAACTTAATACGGATGCTAAAAATTACACCAAATAAATTGATATTCTTGTTCTAGTACTTAGAATAATAAAAATAGTTGGTGTAAATATTCCTCTTAATATGACTCCTCATAGAATTATAGCCAGTTTTATTATTTTAATTCGTACTAAACTTAATTGACTAAAAAACGAAACTAAAAATTGTTATCTGCTGTTAAGGATGCATTTTTGTAGGCATACTTACATACACATTTATTAACTTCCCAATAGGGAGTTATTGTAATTGGTCCGAAAATCGAAATCAAAAATTTTAACATATTTTCATGTTTCAAGGGCATTAGAGTATATTGACACTATTTTCAGAAAAATGTCTGTGTGTGTGTGTGTGTGTGTGTATGTACGTACGTACGTGTCATTTTTTCCGGGACGAAATCTCGCGAACAAAAAATGCTATTGACTTCGTTGGGGTGCTAATCGAAGCGTCTTGACGTGAATATGATCTGAAAGAAAGGATTTTTCGAAATTCAACCCCTACGGGGGTAAAAAGGGTGTTTTTTTCATTTTTATTTTTTTTTCTTGGTCGGATTTAGTCGGAACTTAGAATAAATACTATACAATACAAATAATGAAACGTGTATTTCAGTATTTATTTTTTATATGGGTCCAAACAGCCATTAAAGGGATGAAAACCACCATCAAAATTTGAATTTCATACTAATAAATATATCTAATAATTCATGTTGCCTTGGAAACAACACAATTCAAAATTCAAACTGTCAGATTAGTTTTTCTAAAAATGTGCATTATATTATTAACATTATTAGGATATTAGAAAACTAATATTCATAATACAAAGGGTGAATTTTATTTCTGATAAATTCCATTAAAATTTTTCATATACATATTAAAAAAATATTTACAAACTATAACATAGTAATATTAATTATGGAAACAATAAGTAATCAGTATTCAAGTATTGTAAGTCATACAATGTTGGGAAGTTGATTGTGTGGACCTAAAGGATCGCACCCCACAGCATTATACGTTATATAGTTTAATTTTATATCCCCGGGTAAAATTTGATCCGACAGCTAGTTTTTATTTTTAATTATAGAACAAGAAAATAAATTTATTTTGTGCAATTTTTAGCATCCGTATTAAGTTAAATTCTGCAAAACTATCTTCCCCATCGTATTTCTCGTAAACGGTTGATCTTATGGCAACTTAACAATGTATATTTATGTATATTTTGTATCATATGACCTTATAAAAATACCAAACATAAGAAAAAAGTGAAGAACAAAAAAATACTAGATAAAAATCAGAGGGCCCACAGGCCCCATACATCCCTGGTCTAAATAACCATTGTTTGATACTGGAAATCGATAACACGTGTTATTACTAATCCAGGTATTAATTTTCATTGCTGTATCACAATGGGTTCTCCAGATATTAAATAAAAACCAATTTTAGTCAAAATCTTTGGGAGTCTGTAGCTCCCTCACGAAGAGTTTCCGGACACATGTTTATATGAACTTTTTTGCTTGAAATATTTTTCTCAATCAACGGTTTAAGTTTGTTCCACCTGATATGACTCACCCTGTATATGTAACTTATACAGTCTTCAAAAGAAACTTTTCAAAAGCCTGTAAAAAAATTCTCAAGTTGAAGTATTTAAAATTTTATTTTTTATGATGATTTTTGTCAATGGGATACAAAAAAACACTGGGTTTTTATTTACTTAATGCTATTCTAAAGTGTGTCAAACAAAGGTTAAAACTTCTAAACCCGAAGGAGGGAGACTACAGTTGTAGACTATTGTCAAATTGGGACTATAGAAGCTCAATTTGATTTTTATTTCAAATTAAGCACACAATTTTAACCGACTTGAAAACAAAGTTTCTCAATTTGGCTGTATACATTTTTTTATGTATTTTAAAAAAAAAAATTCAAAATGAAGATTTCAAAAACTCTTAAATTTCATTATTATATACTTTTCAATATAATATAAGTAGTAGGAAGTCTCTTGAGGCGGGTCATGACCTCTGGTATCATATTACAATGTGAGAAGAATATGTGTTTTTGCAGGTGTTCGCGTGGGAATGTGTCACGTGCTCGAGTTTGTCACGTGTTCGGGGAGGGGAGGGGGGGGGGAGGGGGTGTCACATGTCAGATGCAGGTGTTGACGTGGGAATGCCGCGATCGGAATTCGGGGGTTCAGATTTCAGATTTTGATATCTGACGCTATTGTTGATTGTTTATGTTTTTTTTTTTTACAATGTATTGTTGTAAGTTTGTAACAATATCAGTAAACTAAAGTATAATTTATACTTCATATTTAATTATTTAAAATATTCATACATATGATAATAAATATATTTTTATGTATAGACAAAATAAATCATAAAATTAACGAATATGTAAATTTAATTAATTTAATTGTTAAATAACAATTGGATTATATTTATATGTGTGTATGGTATAAAGAATAACATACATACATACATACATATTATCAGAACTATACATATCATATTGTATTAAAGATGTTCAACCGTCAGCAAAAAACAAAAACTAAATCTGAAAGTAAGGTATGAGAAGAGGTGTTTTTATAAAACGTCTGAGAATATTATATATTATTTTATTAATTTATAAACGAATAAGTATAATGTATACATAATATTTAATTATTTAAAATAAACATACATATTTTTATACAGATAAAATAAAATAATGATAACAATAAAATATGACTAAACAATTAATTAGAAAATAATTATATAATAATAATTTGTAAAAATATATACGAAACAATGATATGATTAATTAATTAAGTAAATATAGAATATAAACAAACAAACAAACAACAATTTTTAACAATTAAATTGAAAATACAGTGGTTAATATTAATTTGTAAAATATGTATAATATGCACTTACACAGAACTTGGATGTATCAAATATAGAGTATAACTAAACAATAACTCAAAATCTCTTAAACAAGTAAATTTAAAAAATAGCAGATAATAATAATATGCAAGTACACTGAACAATGATATGAACAATTGAATTTTGTATATATACGTAGTGTGTGACATAATATTTCAATTATTCGTTAGAATTTAATCATGTACCAGAGGCTGTTACTTAACATATATATATATATATGTTATAACTTATGACTGAGAATATAAAATAAAAATTAAAACATTTATTTATTTATGTATTTATGAATTTGACAATATTTCTAACATGAAACATACGGTGAACTGAACAATATTTTTCTTTAAAATTACAAAGAGGTACATGGATTATACAAAATTGTTTTATTGAACACTATTGAACAGTAATTAAAACCAAAAATAATAATTAATATATGTATCATATAATTATGATACTAGAAATATACAAACATAAAAGAACATATGCAATATAATAATAATAATAATAAGCATAGATCAAAAATATAATTAAACAAAGATTTTAAAAACTTACATGTTATATTTTGATTTTAATAATTGATAAACTTTTAAATGATCCCTCACATCGTTATAAGGACAAAATCCTGGGTCTGCCTTGTATTTACAAACGCAGTCCCTGTTGTAATGCAAACTGTTTTCAATATTATATAATAACCAATCACATAGATGTTTATCTTTTCCTGCAGGATCGAAGGATAATTCAATGTTTCTCATATCTGCTATTTCGAAAATAGTTTCTAATAATTCAGTTCGTTTGTAGTTAACAGCACTTTCTACACATTTGTCTAATATTTTCAAAAGTTGTTGTTCTGAATCGTCCAGTTTCAATGACGTAAACACTGACATAAAAATATTCCTTGGGCTATTCCATTTAATGCAATCAAATAGAACACTATCATCAGTGATTTGATGATTATTGATAATATGTTGAATCGATGTGTGATCGTTACGTACAATGGCTGTATTCAATTTTTCCATCACTGATTCCATATTATAGTTGAATAAAAATTGTAGGTTAAATAAAAATGTCTTATTATGTATATATTATATATAGACAGACGTTTGTTTATGTTGCTGAATATGTACTTAATGAAAAATATTAAGAATAATTAAATTATTGTTTTCCACAAGCATTATAATTTCCCCCACCTAATTCAGATGGTTATCTCCTATTGGTCATCATATTCTAAAAATAGATTGTGACATCATTTCATCCCTACTCTTCGGAATTCCCCCCACCACCTTCTTCTATTATACATGTTTCACACATATGTTTCCTCAAAATTAGTTTTGTATTTTTCATAATTCACAATTAATTATATTTTTAATTAAATTTCATCTAAAATTTCTAGCATACAACCAATGTTCTTGGACAATATTTTTAAAAATCATTTGCGTATAATTTTGGAAATGTATTCATGTATTTCAGTATTGCAACAACTTAAACCGAGCATCACCGAAGTATTCATGTAGAATTTATTTATTTTAAACAGGGTGTATGTTAAAAAACTACAAACTTTCAAAATTATAAAATTAAATATAAAACATATTTACAAAATGTGAATATATAAGGGAAGATTTGAAAATAAAATACACATACATATATCTCGAATAGGTACTAAAACAGATAATGATAAAATTGTTGTTTCAGAATGCTATAAAATACACAACAATATGCTTATTAATATAATGTTACTTTCATACAGCTGTTTACATGTCTCACACATATGTTTTCTCGAAATAGTTTTGTATTTTTCATAATTCACAATTAATTATATTTTTAATTTTAATTTCATCATCTAAAATTTCTAACATACAACCAATATTCTTGGACAATATTTAAAAAAAATATCATTTGCGTATAATTTTGGAAATGTATTCTTGTATTTCAGTATTTCAACAACTTAAAGCAAGCATCATCGAAGTATTCCTGTAGAATTTATTTATTTTATACAGGGTGTCTGTTAAAAATCTACAAACTTTCAAAATCAAAGTTCCGAAAATCAATTTTAATTGTAACACCATATATTTTTGTATCTTAAAGTATATAACAATCAATTATCTTCAATTTTTTCTGTATAATTGTATCTATAATTTATTATCTATGTAATGTACCTATAAATCATCTGCAGAATCTTATCAATTAGTTAGTAAATTTTCAGTGCAACTACAGTCACATAGTCCTGTACTAAATTTTCAATGCACCTGCAGCTATATAGTTCTGTACAAAATTCAAGTTTCTAACCCAATGCATAGTTAGTAAATTATTATGATCTACTAAGTCACTACTTAATTTTAAAAGTTACTTTCTAAATAATCCATCAAATTTTTGGTAGCATTTAATTTTATGTCTTATGTATATTCATCACAAATCATTTTAAGGTTTATAATAAATAGTAACACATAATTATCGTAATAAAATATATATATAATATATATATATATATATATACTCTACATCATTACGTAATCATATTCGCTTTATGTAGAAGACATCTACCGTTAGCGAATTAAACATCAATGTTAAACGATTCATCGGACAATTTTTAACTTGTACAACTAATTTATTCGTATCTCTCTCCGAGATTTCGAGGAACACGTTAATGTAGAACATTGTCGTAATCATAAAACAATTGCTAAGTTAGACATTTAATTGAATTAATAAATAAATAAATTAATTAAATATTCACAAAAACAACCCTAGAGAATACGTTAAAAAAATATGTTGAATAATTATTTAACTGGTAGGCACATAAATCGTTTCGAAAACTAGAAAATAATAAAAAGTACAAAGATATCTATTAACTAAACATAAAATATAAACACATTATAATATTGACACACATTCATGTTTTACAGCTACATACATATATCATATTTCAAAGATAAGGTGAAATAAGAATCTCATGACTTGACAATTTTATCATACCTACATATGTTTTATATGTACATATGTATATACAACATATAGAATTATTAAATTGAAAATATAACTAGTAATAAAACAATTATTTAAACTTCAAAAACTTGTTAGTACATTTCGATTTTTATCGATTTCAATAAAATCATTGAAAATAACATAAACTACACATGTTACAGGAGTTTCTAATTTTTTATTAAATCTAGCTTCTATACGTATACTTCCCTGATTCTCTAAACTAGTATGATTTTCATGTCCTGATGCATCAGGAGTGAGATCGAATGCCATGAGAAAATGACCATGTTCAAACATTTCTTGAGTAATTTGATTCCCTTGATCTCTAAAATGTATACCTGTGCCGGAAAATAATGTATGATACCCACGTGTCCAGCGATATGAACTAGAATTATCAACAGGTGTAAGTGCTTCGTTAGGAATCTGAACCCCGTTTACATATAATGAAAAACTATCCATGCCAAAATGATCAAAATAAAACGGATTTTCTTTCTGTGTACCAGCAAAACTGCTGTTTTTAACCATACCGAAAATTAACATACTAGGAATTTGTCCTAACAGAGCATTATCGATACATATAGAATGTTCTTGACCAGCTACGGTAAAAGTTTTTAATTCCACACGTTTGAAATGATATCTTGCATTAGTTTTTGTTAATGCGTTGTTATGAGCTAGTAAAATGTGTGGCGCAATATTTACATGTCGAATGTAAAGTGTAGCATCTAGAATTTTTAAAAGAGAATCGGATTTATCCTCCAGCATATAAAATTCAGGTCTATCTGTAGTTAATTTGACACGTACATCGACACCGTTTAAAAGCAGTAGTGGTTGATTAAAAATATCTGCATGAAGCCGCCCGTATAATTCAACTATGTTACTGTTTTTAAAAATATTTTTACGTTTCTTTAATCCTGAATTAGATTCATGCACTCCGGAAGTGTTGTCACCCACATCTAAATACCAGCCGGAACATGTCAGATGCGTATTTGCAGCATCAACGCCATAATTTGTTAGTGTTTCTATGTATGCTTTGTATTGATAATTGTTTTCAGAAGCTGTTACAATTTTACCGTTAAACGAAACGCTACATTGTTTAAAAATCGAGTGTAAAATATTATTAACAACTCCTGGTTGATCTAAATCTTCTTGTTTATAATCACTACCATCACGTTTTATCGTTTTTACTTTTAATTTCAGATAAACACTTGACAAATCCCTATAACTGTCACTATGTCCAGTACTCACAAATTCTATTACAGATTGATTATCTAACAAGGAAATGGGTTTGTAAGAGACATCATTGCTCCCCAATATATTAGTTTGAACGGGGGGTGAACTAAAAATATCTAATTCGGATTTTATACACGAATTCATTTTGAAAATATATCACTAGCTCGTACAGTCGACAGCCCACGTTTAATTTGTTTGCTTTTTTAATAAACTAACACCTTCTAGCACTGTTTCTCACAGAAAACTGATACGTTTTTTTCTTTTTAGCTGTATTTATTTCACTACCGGTCATTTTCTGAATTAAACTTTCAGCTTTACGTTTCAGATTTAACCCTGCTTCCTTAACTCTATCACATACAGAACTCTTTAAAGGTTGTGATTCAATATCACTTAATTTTAGAAAATGATGCTTTTACCTCGACGAGAAAACAGAGCAGTATTAGAAAAAAGTTCTGACTTATACAATAATAATAATAATTTTATATATTGAATATATGTCGTCGTCAGAATAGCACCTAGTCAACTCAGTAAAATGTGTATAGGTTTTTGAAATGCGTTAGGGTCCGACTCTGTAAAAACGGCAAAATGCAGCTGATATCGTATTCATATGATGTGAGTTATAAATTAAATTTAAGTTGCAGAATTTGAATATTTTGCTAACAATATTGATTCTAGAATTGTTGATTTCCATGCTTCTAGAATTTTGGCTTCTGACACGGTCTTTGATATTATGATTTTCTTAATTCTGATTTCATATTATACGCATTTACGATTGTTGAAATCAGAATTCAACAAAATTCAGTTTTCTGAATTCAATTTTCACACTTTATTATAAAATTAGTTATGTATATGAAAAATTATAATTTAGTTTATACAGGAATAAACATTTAATAACCTGGAAACTACCCTACCAAATTCGATCTAATTCCCATTCCATCAGCTCTTTCCACTCGCGGTGTTAAACATCTTAATTAGGGGTAGGAAAGTTATAATAGGTGGGGATATACATATACCTTAGTGAGGGGAAATACAATTATTTAATTATTCTTAAGATTGTTTATTGAGTGAGTGTTCGGCAACATAAACGTTTGTATAAACCAACAAATTTTTATTTAACGTACAAAATAAAAATAAAATTTTCTAATTAACTACATTATGGACTCTGTGAAAGAAAAAATGAAATCAACAATTCTCCGTAACGATTACGAAACGATTCAGCATACTGTAGATAATCAACATCTAATAATCAACGATAGTTTTCTAACGGATTGTTTTCTAACGGATTGTATTCAGTGGAATATTCCGAAAAACATTTTTGTATCATTATTCACAACACTAATACTGGAAGACTCCGAAAAGATTTTGAAAATATTAGACAAGTGTCTGGAGTTAGCTGTTTACTACAGACGTCCCGTATTGTTGGAGACCATTTTCGAATTAGCGAACACGCACTGTGTTGAATTGTCCTTTGACCCAAGAGGAAAGGATAATTATTTTTTTTGGCGGTGTATATTACAGAACATTGAAAACAATGTACATCACAAAACAGATTGTTGTTGTAATTATAAAGAAAATTCAGGGGTTTGCCCTTATGACGATATAAAAAATAGTTTAGAAGTGTTCCAATTAATAAAATCAAAGTATAATTTGTAAAATATAGATTTTTATTCATTATTATTATTATTATTTAATGTATTCGGTAGGGTCGTATATGTTCTTCTATAAGTATTTTTTGTGTCATATAATTTATTTTAATACTTTTTTATTTTTAATACATAACGTGAATATTTAATCGTTTTAGAATATAAAAATCACAATAAATACATCAAAAATATGTTATTTTATAATTTGACATGTTCAAATTGAGGAAAAGTGCAAAGTATTATTTTTTAGTTCATAGTATTTCTATTAGTGGGAAACTATTTAAAGTAATATATTTTGTTTTAAGATCAATATAATTGTTTAATGGTGAATAATTAATTTCTCCTAATTTTTATGAGTGAAATGTATTATATTGATTCAATATATGTATCTATCGTTTGTTTTATGTTAAAATGTTGATAAATGCATAAATAAATAATTGATTTGATATGTCTACATATCTTTTATTTCACAAAAACATTATTTTATATTTTCAGATAACATTACCAGTTTGTGTCGTTTTATTATTATTACGTGCACTGTATATGATAGTATCTCAGTTCATGATGTATTTATCTATATATGTATGTATGTAGTAGGTACTGTAATTCACTTTTTACTTTATTACAAAGCTATTTGCTAAATTCAAGCGGTTAAACTCAAATACCAAATTTTGTTATAATATTGATGACAACGTGCGAATTTAGATCTATATTAAATGTTTATTCCTGTATAAATTAATTATAATTTTTCATATACATAACTAATTTTTTATAAAGTGTGAAAACTGATTTTTGTTGAATTCTGATTTCAGCAATCGTAAATGCGTATAATACGAAAGCAGAATTAAGAAAATCATAATATCAAAGACCGTGTCAGAAGCCAAAATTCTAGAAGCATGGAAATCAACAATTCTAGAATCAATATTGTTAGCAAAATATTCAGATTCAAATTCGACCACTTAAATTTAATTTATTACTCACATCATATGAATACGATATTAGCTGCATTTTGTTGCTTTTACAGAGTCATACCATAACTCATTTCAAAAACCTATACACATTTTACTGAGCTGACTAGGTGCTATTCTGTCGACGACATATATTCAATATATAAAATTATTATTATTATTGTATAAGTCAGAACTTTTTTCTAATACTGCTCTGTTTTCTCGTCCAGGTAAATGCATCATTTTCTAAAATTTGTCTTTTTACATAGTTATTATTATACCAGTCAGTAATCAGATATCTCTTGTTTCAGTGTATGAAATATTTTGGATTTCATGTAGCGTAAAAACATAAATGATTTAATTAAATTATGCTTTTTTTCGTTCGAGATTCAGGTTCTGCTGGAATTTTAAGAAAATACTAACACATCAGATTTAATATCTCTCTAAATTAATAGAATCGTATATTCATGGACAACAGTTTTATGAATATTTCAATTATGAAACAAATGATACTATGGAAAATGATTGATATTTATCATGAACTATTAATAATAATACATAACGCATATGCATCTTTATAGAAACCTGATCAGTATATACAATTCTGTGTGGCTGTTGTGGGTTGTGATATTCACAATTCTGCTGATGAGTAAATAATTTTATCCAGACATACATACGTACAATCCATAGCGGTAGTGTCTTACAATTAGTTCGATAGTGTTTTAAATTATGGTATAGTAATTTTATTTGGGATGTTTTTGTATGAATATAATATATCTTAAAATTGTATGTGATCTTTTTGGCCGAATGTGTTTATTTGTGATATGTGTTAGTGCTATATTACTGTGTATACCCAGTTATTGGATTATGTAAGGTAATTTTTATTCTATCATATTCCTTGAAATCTTACTCTCTGGCTCAAAAGAGCTATGAATAAATTAATTTGTACAAATCAGAAAGGGTATAGCCGGATAAGCAGGTAAAAACTGCCCCCCAGCGATTTTTGAAAATCTATATGACTGATCGATTTCTAGTTAAAAAAGAAAATTTTCCTGAAAATTAGAGCTTGCCAACCTAAAGATTTATGGTATAATAAGGAAAAACGTGTTTTTCGGTTTTTATTTTATTGTGACCGTTACAATTAATACTTTTTTATGAAATTTTTTTGAGAAGACATCGATAGAACACACGAAAAAAATTTTTTTCAGAGATTTTGAACTGTTTTTTACAAAAAAAAATTTAATATTTTTTAGCGCCATATTTAAATATGTTCCCTTCGAGTGTCAATCACTAAAAATTTTTAAATTACTTTTTATTTGTACCTATGTATGTGGTAAAATTTATAATTTGATCTAGTTGGTGCAACACAGTTAAAAGAAAAGTTATTTTTTAATATATCATATAAGTGATTTGCCCGTACAGATCACGACTCGTGTCGTCAAATCACCAGGCAACCACTGCAAACTTAAATGAAATAGAGAATACATTATAAGTATTGATATGTATGGAACACTATTGTTTTTTACCTAAAATTATTTTTTATCTTCTTTTTAAACGTCAATATAATAAAACAGTAATATAATAAAAAATACATAAAATATGCAGAACTATAATTCCACTATCTCAACAACTTCATACAGAACCAAATCCAGCAAATAACTTTTAATTTTTGTTTTAAAGTTAGCAAATCTTTCATTTTCTATATTCTCAGGTATTTTTTATAGATTTTGTAACTACCCAAAATAGGGGTTTTCTCGTAGAAGTTTGTTTTATGCAAGAAATCATATGCATATTTCGATCTTGCGTTATAACTTCTCTATGTATTGTAAAAATTTCTGATGTATATAAGTTATTAACTCATGTATGTATGTATGTATGTATGTATGTACATACATATGTATATACCAGGAAAAGTTAATATTCGATGTTTTTTTTTTATGTCTTTGCATGTCTCTCTCTCTCTTGTTGGTACTCCAAATATTATGTACATATGTTAGTTTTACTTAAAACCTTTATAAACCGTGTTGAATGTGTAAATAAATAATTGTTTTATTACTAGTTATATTTTAAATTTAAAAATTCTATATATTGTAGATACATACAGACATATGAATGATAAAATTGTCAAGTCAGGAGATGCTTATTTCATCTTATCTCGGAAATATGATATACTCGTATGTAGCTGTAAAACATGTATGTGTGGCACTATTATAATGTGTTTATATTTTATGTTTAGTTATTAGGTATCTTTGTACTTTTTATTATTTTCTAGTTTTCGAAACGATTTAAGTACCTACCAATTGAATAATTATTCAACATATTTTCTTAACGTATTCTCTAGGGTTGTTTTTGTGAATATCTAATTAATTAGTTTATTTATTAATTCAAATAAATGTCTAACTCAGCAATTGTTTTATGATTACGACAATGTTCTACATTAACGTGTTCCTCGAAATCTCGGAGAGAGATGCGAATAAATTAGTTGTACAAGTTAAAAATTGTCCGATGAATCATTTAACATTGATAGTTAATTCGCTAACGGTAGATGTTTTTTTACATAAAGCGAATATGATTACGTAATGATGTGATAGTGTTTATATATTATTACGATAATTATGTATTATGTGTTACTATTTATTATAAACCTTAAAATGATTTGTGATGAATAAACACATGACAAAATTAAATGCTCCCAAAAAAAAAATTGGTGGATTATTTAGAAAGTAACTTTAAAAAATTAAGTAGTGACTTAGTAGATTATAATAATTTACTAACTATGCATTGAGTTAGAAACTTGAATTTTGTACAGGACTATGTGACGGTAGTTGCACTGAAAATTTACTAACTAATTGATTAGATTCTGCAGATGATTTATACATTACATAGACAATAAATTATAGATACAATTATACAGAAAAAATTGAAGATAATTGAATGTTATATACTTTAAGACACAAAAATATAGGGTGTTACATTTAAAATTGTCTTTCGTAAATTTTGATTTTGAAAGTTTGTAGTTTTTTAACAGACACCCTGTATAAAATAAATAAATTCTACAGGAATACCTCGGTGATGCTTTATTTAAGTTGTTGAAATACTGAAATACATGAATACATTTCCAAAATTATACGCAAATGATTTTTTTTAAATATTGTCCAAGAACACTGGTTGTATGCTAGAAATTTTAGATGAAATTAAAATTAAAAATATAATTAATTGTGAATTATGAAAAATATAAAACTATTTCGAGAAAACATATGTGTGAGACATGTAAACAGCTGTATGAAAGTAACATTATATTAATAAGCATATTGTTGTGTATTTTATAGCATTCTGAAACAACAATTTTATCATTATCTGTTTTAGTACCTATTCGAGATATATGTATGTGTATTTTATTTTCAAATCTTCCCTTATATATTCACATTTTGTAAATATGTTTTATATTTAATTTTATAATTTTGAAAGTTTGTAGTTTTTTAACATACACTCTGTATAAAATAAATAAATAAATTCTACATGAATACTTCGGTGATGCTCGGTTTAAGTTGTTGCAATACTGAAAAAGAATACATTTCCAAAATTATACGCAAACGATTTTAAAAAATATTGTGCTAAAAATTTTAGATGAAATTAAAATTAAAAATATAATTTATTGTAAATTATGAAAAATACAAAACTATTTTTGAGGAAACATAAATAGCTGTATGAATGTTACATTATATTAATAATAATCATATACGCTAGCGAAAGTAAATAGAAAACTGTTTTTGTTTTTAAAATAAAGATCGGTGTAGTCGGGTGTTAATAACTTTAATTTAAATAAATAAATAATAATACATAATGTTCATAACTGTTTTAAAACATAAGTTTTTATTTATTTATATATACACTTATTATTATTATTATTATTATAAAATTATAAATCCACATAATTTCATCAATATTACATCGAGTTGATAGTTTTTGATAATAAATATGTGTTTTAAAAAAAAATTCTTCAAAATATCTGAAACAAAATAAAAATTTTGTTGAATTTTCTATAGATATTAATAATAAATGAACAAAAATAACTTACCTTATTTCACATTCATTCAAAATTTTTCTTTATTTCTTGTCGCCACCTTTTTTTGTCTGATTTTGACAAATACGTCGTCTCTGGATACGCCAATAACAATTTTTTATTTTTGTTATTTAACATTGGATTATAACTATGCTCCCCAAAATTACTTCCTTTATTTTCTTTATATATATCTGATGCTGGTAATTTTTCTATCACATTTGTATTTACTGAATGGAATTGTGCTACGCTCTTACAGTATCGATAATGTTCATCGATATTTTCTATATCCGGAAATATAATATGTGTTGAATTATAACCACAAACTATGTATTGTTTGTCACACTGTTTTATACATTTCAGTATGTGTCTTTGAAGTCTGTTTTTTAATACACAATGCGATCGATTAATAGGGCAAAAAGCGAATTCTGAATCCATTTGATTAAATTCAGAATAAACAACAAATATACTAAAGTCAATAATAATAATAATAAACTATATACAGATTTGTAAGACACTATTATATTAGTGTTCACTTAATATTAAATATTACTAAATATTAATATATCATAATAGAAGAAGGTGGTGGGGTGGGGGGATTCCGAAGAGTAGGGATGAAATGATGTCACAATCTATTTTTAGAATATGATGACCAATAGGAGATAGCCATCTGAATTATAATGCTTGTGGAAAACAATAATTTAATTATTCTTAATATTTTTCATTAAGTACATATTCAGCAACATAAACAAACGGCTGTCTATATAACATATACATAATAAGACATATTTATTTAACCTACAATTTTTATTCAACTATAATATGGAATCAGTGATGGAAAAATTGGATACATCCATTGAACGTAACGATTACACATCAATTTTCATTCAACATATTCTAGATAATCATCAAATCACTGATGATAGTGTTCTATTTGATTGCATTAAATGGAATAGCCCGAAGAATATTTTTATGTCAGTGTTTACGTCAATGAAACTGGCCGATTCAGAACAAATTTTGAAAATATTAGACAAATGTGTAGAAAGTGCTGTTAACTACAAACGAACTGAATTATTAGAAACTATTTTCGAAATAGCAGATATGAAAAACATTGAATTATCCTTCGATCCTGCAGGAAAAGATAAACATCTATGTGATTGGTTATTATATAATATTGAAAACAGTTTGCATTACAACAGGGACTGCGTTTGTAAATACAAGGCAGACCCAGGATTTTGTCCTTATAACGATGTGAGGGATCATTTAAAAGTTTATCAATTATTAAAATCAAAATATAACATGTAAGTTTTTAAAATCTTTTGTTTAATTATATTTTTGATCTATGCTTATTATTATTATTATTATTAATATTATTATTATATTGCATATGTTCTTTTATGTTTGTATATTTCTAGTATCATAATTATATGATACATATATTAATTATTATTTTTGGTTTTAATTACTGTTCAATAGTGTTCAATAAAACAATTTTGTATAATCCATGTACCTCTTTGTAATTTTAAAGAAAAATATTGTTCAGTTCACCGTATGTTTCATGTTAGAAATATTGTTAAATTCATAAATACATAAATAAATAAATGTTTTAATTTTTTTTTTATATTCTCAGTCATAAGTTATAACATATGTATGTTAAGTAACAGCCTCTGGTACATGGTTAAATTCTAACGAATAATTGAAATATTATGTCACACACTACGTATATATACAAAATTCAATTGTTCATATCATTGTTCAGTGTACTTGCATATTATTATTATCTGCTATTTTTTAAATTTACTTGTTTAAGAGATTTTGAGTTATTGTTTAGTTATACTCTATATTTGATACATCCAAGTTCTGTGTAAGTGCATATTATACATATTTTACAAATTAATATTAACCACTGTATTTTCAATTTAATTGTTAAAAATGTTATAATTGTTATTGTTTGTTTATATTCTATATTTACTTAATTAATTAATCATATTATTGTTTCGTATATATTTTTACAAATTATTATTAACTGATTATTTTCTAATTAATTGTTTAGCTACATTTTATTGTTATCATTATTTTATTTTATCTAAATAAAAATATGTATATTAAGTATACATTATACTTATTCGTTTATAAATCAATAAAATATTATATTATATTCTCAGACGTTTTATATAAACACCTCTTCTCATACCTTACTTTCAGATTTAGTTTTTGTTTTTTGCTGACGGTTGAACATCTTTAATACAATATGATATGTGTAGTTCTGATAATATGTATGTATGTTATTCTTTATACCATACACACATATAAATATAATCCAAATGTTATTTAACAATTAAATTAATTAAATTTACATATTCGTTTATTTTATGTTTTATTTTGTCTATACATAAAAATATATTTATTATCATATGTATGAATATTTTAAATAATTAAATATGAAATATAAATTCTACTTTAGTTTACTGACATTCTTACAAACTTCAATATTCACAACAACACATTGTAAAAAGAAAAAACATAAACAATCAACAATAGCGACAGATTTCAAATCTCGATATAGATATATATTTTGACTTATTGATCGGTATAATTAATCGTATTGTTATCATTATTTTATATTTTATCTATATATAAAATATTTACTATCATATATGTATGAATATTTTAAATATTAAGTATTGTTACAAACATAACAATAACATCAGATTTCAAAATCTGAAATCTGAACCCCCGAATTCCGATCGCGGCATTCCCACGTCAACACCTGCATCTGACACGTGACCCCCCCTCCCCCCCCCCTCCCCTCCCCGAACACGTGACAAACTCGAGCACGTGACACATTCCCACGCGAACACCTGCAAAAACACATATTCTTCTCACATTGTAATATGATACCAGAGGTCATGACCCGCCTCAAGAGACTTCCTACTACTAATATAATCAGTTTTATTTTTTTATTTTCTTAAAAAATTTTGTATTGTTGAAATTTTTGTATCTTTTGAGATGTTATAGATATTATTCTATCTTAACCCACTGTTTTACCTGCATTTAGATTTTTGTACAAAATTCACAAAGATGGTGACCCCCTATTCTCGAGCTCACTCGAGAATACATACTATGTCGATTCGAGTTTTTCGTTCGAGATTTTAAATCTCGCATGCCCAGGAGCAGTCGAGATTTTTCATTCGATATATCTTTAGAAAAAAAATCGCATCGAGATTCGAGAATACGGTATAATTTACATAATCGAGATTTTATAGTAAATAATTTATGTTAATGACTTTTAGTTTTAGTTTAATAATATTGAATGAGAAAAATTTGAACGAACTCGAGAATAGGGGTCCTGGTACATTTTTAAAAACGAAATATTCTGTCTTACAAAACAGTCTTCGAAATAATTAAAATAAAACATATAATCTCATTATGCACAGCACAGGTATACATTATATTATACACAGGTATGTACATTGTACAATATATAGATTATAGAATACCCTTGCCAATTTACATGGAATTATTTAAGCTTAAGATATCAAAAACTTACGGAAACATGCTAATTTTGCTATATATTGTTCTAATTAATATGCCTACTATATATGTCTAACTGTATGATAAAAATAATAGTTATTAAATAGTTAAATAAAAATCTACATTTGTATTGATTCTCTTTTTAAACTTTCAAACAGCTATTGAATCATTTGAATCCAGTAATGGAATAACAAATCAAGCGCTAAATTAGTTAGCAATTTGTTTCCATTAGTCAAAAACTGTCTCTAGCATAGAAAAATAGGTTTTATTTCATAGAACAAGAATATAAATTGATTTCGTGTAATTTGAAGCATCCGTATTAAGTAAATTTCTTCAGTCGATATTTCTCGTAAATTGTTGAATCTAGATCGTAAAAAGCCGATAGTCGTATTAACCGGTAAAAATACATAGGATTCAGTTGACTTTTATTTTGAGTCGTTAAAAACGATACGTCGTACTAACCGATGTCGTTATAACCGGTTTCTACTGTATTTGTGTAATTTGTGTCATATAATCTAATATACGTGTACAGTGCAGAAAAAAATTAAAGAATACAAAATACTAGGTAGATTGAAATCGATTATCCCACTGGCCCCATACACCTCAGGATTAATATAGTCCAATCAATTTGTATTTTTGGTCTGCATTGTTCTACAGAGTCATTTTTTTTGTTTTAAAATGTTAAGGGGTGTATTCTGAGTACTACATTAAGTTGGCGTGGTCTATGACCTTGAGCGTTGTCCGCCATAAGCACGAAAACTTTAAACGTAATTATCTCATAAACCGCTCATTCTACGATAAAATTTGTCATAGCCTTTCTTATTCACCAGGGTTGAATCTACAATTTTATTTACAGGCTCAATTCTCTGTTGTCAGTTGGTGACGAGATATATTATAAAAAAGTTCACAAAAAATGATTTTTTGCATTTATTTCGTAAAGAAGCAATTGTATTGAAAAAATTTAAATCACAATATTTTAGAACTCTCAATTTGCAATATTTTTGTTATTAGATGCTATTTTGCAAAATCGATAGTTTGCGTGTTATAGTCCACAAAGCATTGCAAAAACACATTTTTTCATTATATTTCAAAAACTATAATAAAACCTACAAAATGTGTAATAACAAAAGTCAAGATCACAAAATTCTACACTTTTTTTGTTCAGAGAAAAAAATATTTTTTTTTGTAAATAAACAAAAAAAAATTTTTTTAACAAAAAAAAGTTTTTTTTTTCATTAAGCAAAGAAAGTGTAAAATTTTATTATCTACACTTTTGTCATTACACATTTTGTAGGTTTTATTATAGTTTTTGAAATATAATGAAAAAATATGTTTTTGCAATGCTTTGCAAACTATCGATTTTGCAAAATGGCATTTAATAATAAAAATATTGCAAATTGAGAGTTCTAAAATATTGTGATTTAAATTTTTTCAATGCAATCGCTTTTTTACGAAATAAATGCAAAAAATCATTTTTTGTGAACTTTTTTACAATATATCTCGTCACCAACTGACAATAGAGAATTGAGCCTGTGAATAAAATTGTAGATTCAACCCTGGTGAATAAGAAAGGCTATGACAAATTTTATCGTAGAATGAGCGGTTTACGAGATAATTACGTTTAAAGTTTTCGTGCTTATGGCGGACAACGCTCAAGGTCATAGACCACGCCAACTTAATGTAGTACTCAAAATACACCCCTTAACAATTAGAATTAAAAAAAATGACTCTGTAGAACAATGTCTTACGAACTACATTTTTTTGATAATTTGATTGGACTAATAGTGGATACTGGAAATCGATGCGTATTAAAAAATTAAATTTTATTGAAAATATGTTTAATCAAACAGAAAATACTCTTAAAACTACATTTAAACATTTCTTTCCATGGAAAACAATGTCCATTCCATGAGCAGTTGTAATCAATCATATACATATTACTTACATTATTATACATTTTCTTACTGCTCTAAAATCTTGAGCAAATTCATAACGATTTGACACCTCGCAGATAGCGTTAGCTTAGCTTTTGCTGTACATCATTTTTTTTATAATTACCGGACATAAGAAAGTTCAACTTGAAACTATCGATTTGAAAAATGTGTCACTTGATTGTTAATTATTCTATAATTGGATCTAATATTCGGTATCATAAAGGAGCTAGCTTGCAAGCACTCTCAAATGAGGTATTTAACTTATATGACAGTTATTTTGGAGTTTCATGAAGACTTTGACAAGTTTCATGCACACGTTGTATGTAAACACCAACGGTATTAAAACAGTGGTGATATTATGAAAATTATTTGTACGGTCAGAGTCGCCAATTGTGTTACAATATCTTGAAGTATCACTGCTCTAAATACCATAGCAAATCAAAAATACTAAAATATATGTTATTAGCTATTACCCGAGTTAGGTGATTTACAAAATATCGTTTTGAAAAAAAAAAATTGCGACCGTTTGAAAAAAATCGAAATTTTCGCGAATTTTCCAATTGTTATGAAAAAAAAAAAAACAAATAAAAATTAAAAAAAAAACGCTACGTCCGGCTGAAGAGGCACGTTTCCTCTACAAAATCCATTTTGAATCAAATCGATCGAACGAAAACTGTCTTAGTTATGCTGTCAACCAAGTCAAAAAAAGTGATTTTGAGTAGACGGCGTTTAAAGTTTTGGAAAAGATAAATATATAGCATGACATTTGGTGCTCTTTTCGAAAACTTAACGTTCGAATTTTTACTTGAAACTTGAGATACATATTCTTTGGGGTGTAAACTAAGAATGTATAAACAAATAAAAAAAATGATTTTTTTGAAAATTTTACACTGTTCATATCCCTTAAAACCTTATTTGAGAGTGCTTGCTAGCTAGCAAAATTTGCTAGCTCTGTTATAATACCGGACATAAGTATAGTTACCTCTTGTAGAGTTTTAAACCTATAAACATTTTATAATTACAATTATTTATGTACTATTTGAAATGTGTTTTCTCATAAAAGCGAGTCTCGGTACTATCTTCTTATATAAAAGTATGTAAATACTTTGTTGACAATTTGTTAGAGTACCTACCTGCTATTTACTACTTACCTATCTACATACATACATATCAGTGGCGTAGATAGCTTTTTGCGATAGGGGGGGATATGACAGTATTAAATTTCATCAAGTTATATTTTTCATTATGAAAATAATCTTTTATGTGGTGCAAAGTACAGAAATTGGTTATATTCTTCACTTTTACACTGCCGTGCAAAAGTTCTTGGACACCTGTGATTTTGAATGTAAATATACAGATTTCAGTCAATAAAAAACCCAAAATAGCGAAAGAATATGTTCACTCGCAGTCAAAATAGTAAAAAAAAAACAATTTCTCGTTAGCTTTAAAGACACTGTGCGTCATTACAATTGAGCAAACCTGACCTTTTCAGGCATATAATTCAAAAAATTTCCTTAACATGGAAAATTGTAAATGCTGTGTTTTAGATATGCTAGGATTATTACAAAAGTTGTAATTAAGTACTCTTATCAACATTTAAGATTTTTTAACAACCATTTTTGCAGTTTTATATTAATTACGCACAAAAATGAGCGACCAAGACTTTTGCACGGCAGTGTAGATGTAGGTAGAGCTGGGCGCGTGAGTAATTTTTGCTCACGATCACGAACGCTCACGAGCAAATTTTTTTTTAGTCACGCCCGCTCACTCACGGTCTCAGAAATAAAAATCACGATCACGCACGCTCACGAATTGTATTTTTTTTTTACTCACCCACGGCAGGTCACGGTCGTGACACGATTTAATAATAGTAAATAAATAAAAATTTTAATTAATTTTTTTTTCGTGCAATACCGGGTGTCCCAGATAACTTTTCCAGCATGGGGATCTCAGTATCTATAAGAGATACAGGTTTGGTTAAATGAGATCAATTATTTGTAAGAAAGGGGTGAGTATTACTATACAAAAAAATATTCATAATTTTAGGTGGTTTAGGCGGTATACCAAAAAAACTGAAAATTCGGAATTTCTTTAAATGGCTATAACTTTTTTGTCAAAGTAGATAAGTACTTTTTGTAGGTGGTTTCTTAAAGCACCTTTTTGTGTAGAATTCATTGATGTATTTAGATTTTTTATATCACTTTTAGTTTCCGAGTTACAAGCCCTAACTTTTTTTTTCTTATGGGCCACTAAGTTGACTATAGCATATTTGAACGTGTTTTTTACTCTACTTTACAACGATGTGTCACTTGCCATATTTATTATCGAAAAAAAATATAACGTAAATGTTTGCAATAAAATACTAAATTAATATCACTGGTATTTAGTTCATCGACTTATTTTCGATATTAAGTATGGCAAGTGACACATCGTTGTAAAGAAGAGTAAAAAACACGTTCAAATATGCTATAGTCAACTAAGTGACCCATAAGAAAAACTTAAGTTAGGGCTTGTAACTCGGAAACTAAAAGTGATATTAAAAATCTAAATGCATCAATCAATTCTACACAAAAAAGTGCTTTAAAAAACCACCTACAAAAAGTACTTATCTACTTTGAGAAAAAAGTTATAGCTATTTAAAGAAATTCCGAATTTTCAGTTTTTTTGGTATACCGCCTAAACCACCTAAAATTATGAATATTTTTTGTATAGTAATACTCACCCCTTTCTTACAAATAATTGATCTCATTTAACCAAATCTGTATCTCTTATAGATACTGAGATCCCCATGCTGGAAAAGTTATCTGGGACACCCGGTATAATATGTGTATACTTTATATTTGTATTATTTCTTTTAAACTGCATTTTTAGTGAAAATAATAACAAAAAAATGGATAAAATGGAAATAAAACTTAGTATGTAATTAGTATGTAATAATACCGTGACCCGGCGTGACCCGAAGAATGTACGGCCCGCGTCCAGTTCTAGATGTAGGTATTCATTATTGAAAAAATACTTGTATAACATAATCATCTTATAGTTTTTGTAGACTCATGGGGGGCATTAATCCCCTTAATCTCCCCCTTCCTAAGTACGCCACTGATACATATCATATAATAATATGTATGTCGCAGTTGAATTATAATAATATCAAAGCTTTGAGAAAGATTTGAAATGACGATGCAACACGACGTTAAGAAACGTCTTGAAAACAAATGAGAAATAGCAGATTATATGACATTTACGGTTTATGAATAAATAAATTTAATACGGTAAAGGCCACTATAAATAAATAAATTTGTTTTTAGCGAAGCCAGGTTTACATTTTGATGTATAGAAACGATAAATTGAAGCGAGGTATGTGGAATTATATATCAAGCAACAGTTTTTTGAAATTGAGTAAAAAGTCAAAGTTAAAGATGTTTTTCTTTTGATGACTGATATTTTTTATGTCGGGTATTATAAATAATTTGTTCTAGAGTAAAAACTAAGCTAAATCGTGGTAATAATGTACAATAAATGAAAATATTATGAATTTTATTGTGTACCACTGCTTTTAGATAGCTGATTTCTACTTAAACTTACACGAAAAAAAAACTAAAGAATTATGGTCCTCCCTGTAGAAAGGTTTACTTGAGCAAAGCAAACCTTGTTTTATATAACGAAAACAATATTTTCTTAAGATAAGAAATATATTCTTAAACCAACTACAGTATTCTTGGACGAAGAAATAATGTAGTTGGATTAAGAGTACTTTCCTTATATTAAGAAAATATTGTTTTCGTTATATACGAAACAAGATTTTCTTGGTCCAATACAGTTTTTTTGTGTGTAGTCCGGTGCAGTTAACTTTTTACCTCAGAACCCATCTATAGTGAATGGATTTTCATTGGACATTAAATATTTTTTAATGTAAAAGATTAAAGTTCATACGATTAAAAAATCAATAAAAAAATCCCATGAAATTCAATTGACTATATAGATGAGTACAGTGGTTTTACAGTTTTCATGAATAACTGTATCGGAGAATCTTTTTTAAATATCCCATTTTCAAGAGGATGTTTTTGCAAGACTAGGTAGAGTAAACAAGTAAATTTTTTTGGTACATAATACTATTATGGGTTTTATGGGTTGTTTTAGATTTTTATCTGGTCCCCACCAAAATTATTGAGCTTTGAAAAGTGCTATTTTTTCAATTTTTCAACTTTTTTTTGAAAAAAAGGAGTGTCAATCTTAGGGTTCAACTTTGATGTGTGAACATAACTCGTTCCCACTTGTTTGTAAAAAAAAATTTACTTGTAAACATTACCCCTTCTTGCAAAAACATTCCGTTGAAAATGAGATTTAAAAAAAATAGAGATACGAATTCAAGCTTAAATGTAACCCTTTAAGACCCTGTAGCTAATTCTTTTTTGAATAATTTGATTTTAGTTCCGTGTCGATAGGATAAATAGATGCTAAGATATTACAGTTTCCGCAAACCTTTGAAAGTGCAAAAAATGCTGCGCCCTGTAGAACAAATATGGGTGTTACGCGAAAACAAAAAACAATAAAATTAAAATTATGGTCATTTTGAACTACCAGCATGTTAGGGTAATTGCATACAATTTTTTTTCAAATGCTGGACCATTGATATGGAATGACCCATAAATAATTAAATAATTATTAGCAATATTTAATTTTTTTTAAGAAATGTCAAGTAACCAGTGCTGGATCACTGATATTGTAAGGACTTTAAAAGATTAAAGTCCTTACGATTAGAAACTCAATGAAAAAAGTCCCATGAAAATCCATTCACTATAGGAGGGTTCCGAGGTTTTGCATTTTTTTACGGCTAACTGCACTGGACTATTCGTATAGTAAGCGACAACCTATTACACTCAGCACTCTGCTATACGACCATCCACTACACGACCGCTCCGTTATACAATGTGCCGACAGTTCTAACTTCTAACCAACGTCCTTCCCCCATCCCCACCACAATACCACCGTGACTGCTATAATTTCTGCGCGTTTAAATTCACCAATCAACGTTAAAGTCGACGCCGCACAAAAAAAAAACAACGATTTTCGGAAAAAATTCAATAATTAAAGAATCTATGAAATTATAAAAAAATTGATTACTGAATATTGATAAAATAATAAATATCGTTATTTCTATACTATTTAAGACAGGGCCGAATTGACCCAAAAAATTTTAAGGGCGTTTTTTCTAAAATAAGTTTGTTCGGTTTGTCGTCTCTTTAAGAATAAAAGTCTCTATACATTTTTTCTGTTTTAATTTTGCTCAAAATGTGTAAAAAAACACATTTCTTAGTATTTATAATATTTAAAGCAGAGTCGGACTAGCGAAACTATTTTTTCAAGCACTTTTTTTCGATGTCTTTTGAAATGAAATAAATTTGTATTTTTTCTATAGTATTGTTTGGAAAATTTTCTTTAAAATTATATTATTTAAAGCAGGGCCGGACTGGCCCAACTATTTTTAAGAACTTTCATTCAGTGCAACATATTTTTAAAAATTAAATAAATATCTTCTTAGTCTTTTTCTAATTTTGTTTGAAAATTTTTCTTTAAATTTATAATAGGTATTTAAAACAGGGCCGGACAGGACCATTGATTTTAAAAGGTTTTCGTTTAATGTAACGCCTCATTAAAGTCAATCATTATAAAAAAATGTTAATATCTAGTACTTTACGGAGATAGGTGATTGTTCCCCCCCCCCCTAAAATCCCCATCCCAGTGGTATTTTCCTGCTGGATTGAATGAAACTAATTACAACCCTTCCTACATAACAGGAAATGAAATATAAAATTTTTCGTTTTTTCTTTTTATTCGTTTATTTTTTTATATTTAATTTCAGCCCGTGTCACATATGGAGGGTTGTAATTATTTTTTTCGATTCGGCGAGAAAATATCACGGAGGTGGGGCTTTTGAGAGTACAAATAACCCCCTATCTCTCATACGAGCCGTGATTTTTTAAGATTTTGTATTAGGGATAGAAAGCAAAATTAAAAAAAAATCTCCCCCTGTCACGTGTGGAGGGTTGTAATTAGTTTTATTTGGGGGTTATGTTTCAAAATCTACGTATGTGAAACCGTAGGTAACGGTTAGTTAGTTTTTAATTTAAAGGAAAATAATTACCGTGATTGGAGTCACACCTCCGCCCCTAGATACGGCCCTGTTGTAATTATTAGTTCATATTTTAATAATTTAATAACCATTTATGTTGATTACTAAAAAAATACTTGAATAACAAAATTTAAAGAGTGGAACAGGATATTATGTGCAATGCTATATATTTTTGCATATGTGACGCCCAACAAAAAAAATCATTTACAAGCAGAGTCGCAGCAACGCGCAGCTAAATGTGGTATTTTTTGAAAGAGGACATCCCTATCTATATAATGTATATGATTTCATCGTGACGTTTTTTGACGCAAAAAAGATATGTCTTGAAAAAGATGCATTTTCGAAAAAAAAATCCTTATCACATATACACGTTAATAACAGGGTTAATAAAATTTTTAAAAATCCAAATATTGTTAAAATTCAAAATTAAATACTAAAGAATGTAACTAGTGTTCATATTTTGATAATTGTTCAAATAATTTACTTAAAATCCAAGAACTGGAAAAAACAAATAATATTGAATTTATGATAATTTTAGAATCGTCAATTTTCAATAAGCTGTAATAGTTATATAATGAATATAATTTTGATTTTAATAGCCAAACATAATGCCTAGGGTCATAAACAACAAGTCTACATACAAAAAAAAATCAGTTTGTAATATTTTCAAACTATAGTTTTTTCCGCTCTTAAACCACTGTGCGCCGGTGGTGGGTGCCCCTCTAGCCGTCGTTTAGTGGAATTTTTGAATTACCGATGCCGTCGTATAGCAGAATGTGTAAAATATTTTTCGCTCTCTGAAACTATAATAATACCTATAATTTTAGGCTGTAATGTTTACAGTTTATCAATCAATTTATATTGACAAGGGGAACCTTTCAGTGGGCCGGTTTGAATTTTCTTCATATTGAAATATGTTGTGAAGGGGGGTCCCCTGATAACACCTATACCCGGTTTTGGGCGCAGACGGGTAATAGTTTAAAAATTATGACCCTAAATATATTTTAATTTTGCATATATACCTATGTGTTAAGTCTATTTATATAAGCGTCTGTTGGCCTAGTGGTAATGATAATTGACCGGTAACCATTATTGTTGCTAGTGGTTTTTATGGACAATTGTGCCATAAGAATTATTAATAAATAAATGTATAATATTGTTTAAATATTCAATCATTTATAAAATGTTCTTGGTGTAATATGTTTTTATGTATAAAGTGTTTGTACGATAGATACCTTCCAAAATGTTGTCAACCGTTCATAAATAAATAAGTTACTTGAGCATAAATTATATATTTTTTTATTTACAATCCCAGTTTTGAATTGTTTATCAACAAATTTTAAAAAATTAAATTAAATTGCACATTTTGAAAAATAAACATTGAAAATAAATAAATTCATAAGATATTTTACAGGAGAATAATATATTTAAATAATGTCACTGTTTGCAATTAAAAATAAAAACTTAAGAGGACTCGAACCACGGGTGCATTGATTACCGGACTATTATCATAACCGCTAGGTCAACAGACGCATATATAAATAGACTTAACATATAGGTATACATGCAACATTAAAATATATTTTGGGTCATAATTTTTAAACTATTGCCCGTCTGCGCCCAAAACCGGGTATAGGTGTTATCAGGGGACCCTCCTTCACAACATATTTCAATATGAAGAAAATCCAAACCGGCCCACTGAAAGGTTCCCCTTGTGAGTATCTGCAAATATTAATACAGTTTCAGACTGTAACAAATATTTTATAATGATGGTTGTCACTTAGTATCCGGGATGTACAGGGAAAAACTAATTCTTCAGGTTTCTTTTTCCGTATATTCATATAAAGCTACCATTGATTAGAATTGTCAGTGGGATGTCATTTACATTTAATACCTCGCAGATAAAGTTATCTTTAGCTTTTGTTATACAGAGTAAATTCTTTGTAATACCGGATGTTAGACTGTATTTCCCGTGTTCATTTGTTCATATAGTATGTGTTTGACCTGGTTTAAATCGTTATAAATTGAATTAAAGAAAAATACTGTTTGTGATGTTTATGAGTTCATATCGTGTAGAAAAATGTATGAAAATGTTTATTAAAAAATCAATAAACGCTATGATAAGTGAAACGTTCAAGCGTTGTTAATGTTAACCCTTTACAAGCTCAAAAAGACAAAAATGATAATTTTGTTTAGATCAAAAATTCCCAACGGGTTCCAGGTGGACCCCGTTGGGGTCTAAGGAAATTTAAAAAGGGTCTATAGTATTACAGGGGACTATTGAGGGTCAATGATAAATTTTAGTGTTTTAAAATTTTTATTTTTTTTTGTTTTTCTTTGCAATTTTACTTACCTTTTATTTATTTTTTTTTTTGCTTTCTTAACAGAATTCTTAATCAAGAATTCTAGAATCTAAAAATATAAAAGGATATATAGGAAAAAAGTTGGGAACGTCTGGCTTAGATGTGAGAAAAAATAATTCAAATTTTAAAAATGCATATTTGTAGATTAAATTATATATACAGGGTGATTTCGAATAACATCAATAGATTTCTTATATTTACTACTTACTATATCATAGTTCAGTTTCAGTAAATACTGTAGGTACCCTCATTAAGGTTATACGTCTAGCACACTGTAAAAAAAGATTTGGTTTCGAAAAATGTATATTCAGTACCTACACTACCGCTCAAAAGTATTTGTCAACCCACAATTTTTACGATTTTTTCAAAACAGGCTAATAATTTTTGTTCCTTTGTATAATACTATACTCCTAATCTCATTTCTTATTGTTTCTACCAATTATGACATTTAAAAATGTTTGTCAAATATTTTAAGGCCATAAAACGGAAAAATGGGATTTCTTACGTATAGTCCATATAAGGATTTCAATTAGTTTCTAGCTACTCTAAGTGGATCTGAAGTTTCAAAATAATATTTTTATAGTTTACTGGGTTCACTTAATAAATTATAATAGATTCTTACTCCTTAATTTGAATATTCTATAAATGCAAGCATCTTCAGTTGTAAGGTGTGAATTTTTATGGTATCCATTGCAAATTTTGTATTTTTATCTCGAAAATGCCAAAACGAAAGGAGTTATCTATTGGGATCCACTTAAGGATCATCAGTTTTCATAAAATTGGTAAAAGTAATAATGAAATTGCAAAAAAATTGAAGATTCCAAGACGAACAGTTGATTATAATGTGAATAAATTTAAAAACATGGGGCATACGAACAATAATCGTTGTTCTAAACGTCCAAAAGCAGCATCTTCTGCAGATGATCAATGAACCAAAACTACAAGCAAGTGAAACTCATACCAGCTCCAGAAATAAACTCCCAAAAAAATTACAATCGCCTAAATGGAGTTAGAGTAACCACGGTAAAAAGAAGGTTTCAAAAAAGTGGATTCCATGGAAGAGTGGCTATGAGGAAACCTCTACTTTGAGTGGCAAACAAGAAAAAACGTTTTCAATGAGCAAAATAACATGAAACATGGACAATTGAACAGTAGCAAAAAGTGTTAAGGAGTAATAAGTCGAAATATGAAGTGTTCGGTTCAGAAAGAAGTGTGTTTATCAGGGAGCCAATTGAAAAAAAAGTATCTGGGCAACTAATTGCCCCAATAATTAAACACGGGGGAGATTCTGTCACGATTTGGGGGCATTTTGGAAGATCTCATGTAGGGGATCTTCCAAATATTAGTCAAAGTTTAAGAAAATAAGGCTATAAGAAATTCTAGAAAACAATTTGTTAGGCTCTTAAACACAAATAAGTGGTCGTGGATTTGTGTTTCAGCAAGATAGTGATCCGTAACACTTGTCTAAGTTACATAAAAAATATTTAGAACAATTTAATATAGAAAAAAAAAAAGAAAAATTATGACTTGACCTGCCCCATCTTCTGATCTCAATTCAATTGAGCTCCTGTGGGATGAGCTGAACAAAAAGTTACGGAAATCATGTCCCACATTTGCTACAATTCTATGGAACAAATTACAGGAACAATGGGGAAAAATTACACCAGAAACTCTCAATAAATTAATTGGAAGAATGCCACGATTGTGCAATGAAAAAATCAAAAATAAAGGTGGACGTAAAGATGAGTGTAATGTGTAAAGATAAATATTAATATTTAATAAATTTTATGTAAAATAGTTTTAAGAATTACAATCAAACATTTTTACGTCAATTTTGATTAATTTTTTTCAATATCATTTACATGCTTCATTAAAATGATATTTTAAAATAGGTTGGCAAATACTTTTGAGCGGTAGTGTACATTTAATGGAATATTTTACTTTGTTAATTATTAAAATTAAAAAAAGTTTAATTTAATTTGAAAATTGAAATAGAGCGTTATAATAATAGTAACATTTACTGTAATGGCAGAGCTAGTTTTTTATTATTTTGAATAAATTACGCGTGAATATATTTGTTTTATAATTTTTATAGTATTTAAAAGGGTTGAAGTTTCGAATAATTAATTTTTAAAACGTCTCTATATAGCCAATAGGATTCAGTTGGACTTTTATTTTGAGTCGTAAAAACCGGTGCGTCGTATTAACCGGAGTCGTTAAAACCGGGTTCTACTGTATATTTACTAAAAAAATTAAAAAATAATATTTATATACAAATTATGTATGTATGTTTAACAAAGTCCACGCTATAAAACAGGATATGTACTCATAAATTCATAATAACTGTTGTTTTGTTGTAGATAAACTGATATTATATTGTCAATATTATCTTTATATTTCTACCACGTGTTACAAAATTTGATAGCGTTTGTACAAAATTGTTATTTCTATAATGATTATTGTTTGACAATATTTGTTTATTTTTGTTTGGTCTATAATGAATGTTGGTGAGTTGGATTTTTTATAATAAATTATTCATTTTATACTGTACATATATGAATGGTTTTACATTTAATGATTAATTATTTATATTTGAATGTTTTTACTTTAAAATACATAATAAAACGAAATTATTATACAGGGTTAGTTAAAAGTGAGGGTCGGGCGAGAATGTATCAATACATTTTTTTTCATATGGAAAAAATATTTCATAAATAAAACGGGCAAGTGCGTGTTGGGCACGCACATGATAGGGTTCCGTAGTCATTCTCACTACGATTTATAAAAAGTATTTTTCAAAATTTTCGTGACTGAAGGGTTAAAATCAAAAAGTCATTTGACTTTTATTATTGCATTTTAGGAGACCTATCAAATGACACCCCACTCAATGGGGTAAATGAAAAAAATGTGAGTTCACTTTTATCTATGAAAAGGGGGTCCAAAATATTTTTGACAATGTTCGTTATAATTTTCAGTGAAAGTACTAATTAAAAACTACATTCTGAATTTTTTTCAGAATTTTTGAATCAATAGTTTAGAAAATAGAGGGGTGGGGACGCTCTGACAGCGACATTAAAAAGAAAATATATCGCGACTGAAGGGTTAAAATCAAAAAGTTATTTGACGTTTTTTATTGCATTTTAGGAGACCTATTAAATGACAGCCCACTCAATGGGGTAAGTGGGGGAAAAAATGAGAGTTCACTTTTCAGTCTATAGAATGTTTGTTATAATTTTCAGTGAAAGTACTAATTAAAAGCTACATTCTGGAATTTTTTCAGATTTTTTAAATTGATAGTTCAGAAAATAGAGGGGGGGGGCGCTTTTTTAACGACTTTGGAGAGCAAATACATCGTGATTAAAGGGTTAAAATCAAAAAGTTCTGATACATTTTTTGTTGCATTTTAGGAGACCTTTCTAATGACATCCCACTCAATGGTGTATAGGTGAAAATTATTTTTTGAAAACACTTTTCATTTTATGAAAGGGGGGTCTAAAAAATTTTTATTTTCAAAAATCTTATCATTTTTGTTTTTGGGTCATTAATCTACAACCGTATACCAAATTTCATCTTATTATCTTAAAATTTTTGAAGACGGACGGACGGACATGGAGAAACTATAAGGGTTCCTAGTTTTCTACGGAACCCTAAAAATCACTCAATTTTAGAGAAATAATACTATTTGACGTTAGTAATCTTGAAAAGATTCAAAATATTGTAATTCTTGCTAGGCCACGTGTTTCAATATGAATTAGTAATTTTTTTGTGCAGGATTGAAATCTGTATTATAGCGATAGTTTAATTTGTTATAGTCTGTTATACCAATAAACAAATAAGTATACTATTAATATAATTAATTTTACACAGTCGTAGTATTTATTGTATTGCCTTTTAATTGAAATGAAATAATTTGTATAGCACTTTATTAACAAATATGTAATTCAACTTATGAATAATTAAAGTTTGTTAAAACTTATAGTATTTTTTGATACAAAATGGAAACTTTTAATCAGCAACTGTATTTTTATTAAAAAATCAACTTATTTTTCGCCATGTACATTAAATAATAAATTATTTCTATTAGAATGTTTTTACTTTATATAAAATTAACTATGCAGGGTTAGTCAAAAGTGAGGATCTACCTCGGGACTAGGGGCCCCCGAACATAAGGGACCTCTAATGAAAATAAGGTCTTTTTTACGAAATCGGATTTAAAAAAATAGTGACATTTTAAAATATGTATGAATTTACTGAAAACATAATACATGTAGGTACTGTACGCAATGGCGTACCTAGAAAAAAATCGGGGGAGTTTTTTCTTATATACCACAATATTAACAATTGTTAAATTAAATAATGTATATACTTATATTAACAAATTTGGGTTGGGGGATGGGGGTATACCCTCCTATAAAAAAACTTTGAGTGCACCACTGGGCACTGACTACTGACTACGTTATTTATTCTCTAAAATATAAATTATACGCATATTTTACATTGTCATTTTATAAAATGTTTTCCATAAATATAATTTACATATTTTTGATTAAGTTTGTTCTATTTTTTGCTCAATTATGCAATACACAACATCTGCGTATTTAAATAAACATGAATTAAAGTTAGACTGGTCGATGATTCCATCTACATACATATTAAAAAATATACATAATAATTGTCATATATGGACATACAACCAACCAAACGAAGACAATATGTAGTAAAAATTACTAAAAATCACCCTTTTTGATTTAAGTGGGAGTTTTGATTTTATTTTTAACCAGAATTTTCCCGCGAGTTCGCTCGCGTATATTTGAAAATCGTTGCTAATTATAAATAAGGACTATCTATAAATGACGTCATAGGTTGTTACATTCGTGTGACCCCCCCCCCCCTCTGTTGTGACGTCACACAAATTCCAAAACAGTTATTAGATACTCAAAATCAACGAAATAATGTTTTGGTTGTTTACTTTATTTATATTTGTAAAAAAATTTACTATGCACGTTTGATATTTTCCCAAAAAGTCTTCACCGGTCTCGAGTTACTAACAACTTAATTAATTAATTTTCCTCGTATTTTTGTTCGTAGAATTCATATAAAATTCATTGTTTTGATTTTTTAAATGCGACGTCACAAAACTTTTAAATCCTCCATCCTCTTATCACACTTTGTAGTCCCCCCCCCCCCCCCCCCAACGTGTGGCGTCATTTATGGATGACCCCATATAGGTAACTAAAATTTAGTTCTTTCGGATACGGTTTCCGTTTTGAAAGCTAGAATCTTATTATTTCGGATATAGTTTCCGTTTTAAAAAGTAGAGTTTAATTATATCGCATACGGTTTCCGTTATAAAAGCTGTTATTTAATTATTTCGGATACAGTTTCCGTTCTAAAAGCTGTTATTTAATTATTTCGGATACAGTTTCCGTTCTAAAAACTAGAATTTAATTATTTCAGATACGGTTTCCGTTATAAAAACTAGAATTTAACTATTTCGGATACAGTTTCCGTTTTAAAAGCCAAAATCTAATTAATTCGGATACAATTTCAGTTTTAAAAACTAGAATTTAATTATTTCGGATACATTTTCCGTTTTAAAAACTAAAATTTAATTATTTCGGATACAGTTTCCGTTCTAAAAACTAGAATTTAATTATTTCAGATATGGTTTCCGTTATAAAAACTAGAATTTAACTATTTCGGATACGGTTTCCGTTTTGAAAGCTAGAATCTAATTATTTCGGATACAGTTTCCGTTTTGAAAGCTAGACTCTAATTTCGCATACGGTTTTGGTTTCAGAGGTCAGATTTGTTTCGGATATCCGATTGTTTCGGTTTCGGATATAGAGCTCTTAAAATCTCTAATAAATATCATAACTTATTGTTAGATAAGAAATACATAAATTTATGTTAGTTGGTAAATTGATATCTCGGGAAAAAATTGTAGACAAATCTCCATTTTGAGACAACGTCATATTTTTCTCTTGCAAAGATCTACAAAGATCTAAAAAGATTTCTAAAGATCATTGTAACGTTGAAAATTAATGATTTTTCAGCGTTAAAAATTCATGAATTTTCAACGTTTTAATCTCTATTACGATCTACAACGATCTTTAGAGATCTTTGTAGATCCTTTTAGATTTGTAGGTCATTGTAGATCTTTGCAAGTCTCCACAGATCAAAAACCAATGGAAAATATGATGTTGTAGAGATCTAAGTAGATCTATGCAGATCTACAATTTTTTCTTGGGATTATTTAAATTATGTAAAGGTTATAAAATTCCCTACTACGGAACTGCATGCAATAAGTTGAAACAAATAGAATTAATAAACATGTGAGATGAACATTTTACGTAAGAAACAGAATACTTGTATTTTATTTATTAAACTGTTATTGTTGGAAATTCAAACATAACCTTTCAAAAACATTTTTCAGCACGTGTTTTTCTTGTTTTTCCTGTTATAAAAGAAACATGAGATGGTATAGGGATGAGGGAGAGCTTGAGACCTTTCGTAGTTATTACATCTACCTACGGCGTGTTGTTTTTATAGATTTATCTTATTCTAATTTAATTTAAATGTTATTTAGTTTGATTATTTTTCTTATGAAAATTTCTCGGGAAAGGTTACATATTTGAATGAACAATATTAACCTTATAACGCCTGAATTAATTTATATATTCAGTACGAAATACGTGTTAATTAAACGTTACGAAAACGTCACGCTCGACATTATCTGTCTGTTTGTTTGTTACCTTTTCACGGTTAAACCGCTGAACCGATCTTGATGAAATTTGGTAGGGAGATAGCTTGTATCTTGTGGAAAGATCATAGCCTATTTTATATCCCGAGAAAATTGATAAGATAAAGATATCTACATTCTACGCGGACGAAGTTGCGGGTAAGCCAGTTTTGTATTAATATTTAAAAAAATAATTAGAAAAAGATGTGATAGCTATAACCCCTCAGGGTTTGTAGTCTTGTATCTTTTCGGGTTTATCCCTCCCCCCTTTCAATTTGTTCGTATTTAATTAATTATTGCGCTTTTTTTAAGTCGCATAGTGGCTTTTTTATTTTGATTTTTAATGTTACTTACCGAAATCGTAAAAAAGAACTCATATAAAATTAACGCTTTGTCTGTCTGTCAGTCTGTCTGTCTGTAATAGCCTACTACCTACTGTATCTTTCGACTTAAATAACTGAGATTTGGCATAGTAATAGTAAATAAGACTTGAATTATAAAAATACAATTTTTAGGTTTATGGTGTTTTTTTAAAAGGGACCCAAAAAAATATTTTTTTTCAATTCCAACGAGTGGGGTATGATAGGAAAGCTGGCAATTCAAGGAATTTAAATGTGTAAACGTTTTGTTATTTATAAAATCTTCGTTTAAACAAATTTGAAAAAAGAAACCTGTCCATATTTTCGAAAATAATAGTGAGACCAATCTGAAAAACATTGGGATTATGTACTATACAGGGTGATTCAGCACTGTCGTGCCAAACTTAAACCGTAGATTAAGAAAAATATTTTAAGCAAAAAACTTCTAATAAACATGTGTCCGGAAATTTTTCGTGAGGGAACTACAAGCCTCCAAAGATTTTACTAAAAATGAGTTTTTATTTAATATCTAGATAACCCTTCGTGATAAAATTATGAAATTTTGGTATTCTGTTTAGTATTAATAAGTGTTATCGATTACTCATATTAACTAGTTATAATTTAGACTAGAGATGTATGGGGTCAGTGGGCCCATCGATTTTAATCTAGTATTTTTTGTTCTTTAATATTTTTATAAAGTTGGGCACTTATTTAAGGTTATATGATACAAAATACACAAAAACATACTTTACTTATTTGTCATAGGATAAACCGTTTTCGAGGAATATCGATGGAAAAGAAAGCATGCAGAATTTAACTTAATAGGAATGCTTCAAATTACAAATAATAAATTTATATTCTTGTTCTATGAAAAAAATGAAGACAAAAGTTAACATAAGTATACCTCAAAAAATGCATCCTTATCAACAAATAGCCATTTTTAGTTTCGTTTTTTAGTCAAATTATTAAAGTACATAATACAGTATTACTACTGGCTATAGATCCTAGAGGATTCATATTAGGAGGTTTCTTTATATGAACTTTTTTCCTACTTTTAATCATAGAACAAGAATATAAATTTATTTTTTGTAATTTGGAGCATCCGTATTAAGTTAAATTCTGCATGCTTTCTTTTCTATCGATATTACTCGAAAACGGTTTATCCTATGACAAATAAGCAAAGTATATTTTTACGTATTTTGTGTCATATAACCTTAAATAAGTACCCAACTTTATAAAAAAATTAAAGAACAAAATATACTAGATAAAAATTGATGGGCCCACAGGCCCCATACATCCCCGGTCTAAATTATAATTGTTTAATATGAGAAATCGATAAAACTTATTATTACTAAACAGAATACCAAATTTCATAATTTTATCATAAAGGGTTCTCTAGATATTAAATAAAAACTCATTTTGATGAAAATCTTTGGTGGGCTGTAGTTCCCTAACCAAAAATTTCCGGACACATGTTTATTGGAAGTTTTTTGCTTAAAATATTTTTCTCAATCTATGGTTTAAGTTTGGCACGACAGTGCTGAATCACCCTGTATATTGATACCGACTTACGTATTTTTCAAAAATAAATCAAAATTGTCACACAAATATGTACTTACATTAAAAACTAGTTGTTTTCTAATAGGTGAACTATTATAACTAGTGGTTTTTAACTTTGCTAAAACTAAAGTATCACAATCGAATAAATTAAAAAAACTACTATACGGGACGCTAATACACGAAGCTCAACTCGCATTTGACATTTTTTTTAAATAATCATATCAAAAACTCGAAAACTTGCATTGAATATGTATAAATACAGTCGAGCACATCGGTTTTAACGACTCAAAATTAAAGTCCGGTTTTTACGACCTAATATGACTGCTCCCCTCAATGTCGTTATAACTGATTTCAACAGTATATGTATAGAAAAATAATAATTACGTTTAGGTTTCTGGGTGTAATTTTTGTCTTTCCTGGTTTTAAAAGTGCGACTATTACAAATCATATATAAAACATAACTTCCGCCTAAAAAAAATAATGATTCTGCAATTTCTATATTGCTATATATTTCTCATAGAAAAGTTGATAAAACTTAATAATAAAATGACCGGTGATGCATCAAATAACCAATAAACTTCAGTTGATAAAGTAGAATCCATACCGACCCACTTATCATTATTGGAATAGTTCACTGGTAATAAAATATGAATAGAAGTGAAGTTAGAAATTGAATTAAAATAAATAATAATCTTTTGAATTCAATTGTTATGTCTTTATTGACATGAACATTCTTTTTTCTTTCTTTGAAAACCATAATGAGACTTGATTTTCTATGTCTAGTATCATTAAAAGATGTTCTTTGGAGAATAGAATCAACAACTCTATTGATAAGAGAAAATAACATAAAATTAGTGATGTTAAAATATATTAAGGTTATTCGATCATTAGAGCAATGTATAGATAAAATTCTGTTATTTATGGATTAAGTACTCATATATTTTACTAATTTTTATTTAAATTTTTTTTGAGTAATTGGATATTAAAAATAGAGTTTTAACACACGATAAATAAGAGTACTTATACCAAAAGTGCTCTATTTATTGAAATTCTACACAATTGGCTATATAGTTAAAAACTAATTATTCGAAATTTTAACCCTTTTAAATACTATAATAATTAGATATAAAACAAATATATTCACGTGTAATTTATTCAAAATAATGAGAAACTAGCTCTGTCATTACAACAAATTAGTACATGTTACTATTATATACCGTTCTGTCTATTTCAATTTTCAAATTAAATTAAACTTTTTTTACTTTTAATAATTAACAAAGTAAAATATACCATTAAATGTAGGTGCATGTGTTCTGAATATAAATTAAAAACACAATTTTTCGAAATAAATCTTTTTTTACAGTGTGCTAGACGTATAACCTTAAATCTAATTTATTATGACATCTTTTTCATTTCTTCTTCCTTTATGAAAGCCTGACGATGATTCTGTGAATCGAAATCTTGCTGTTAATTTTTTCTTCAATAAATTCTTGACGTTCTGCTTTAGACAATAAATATATTGTTCTTATAAGAGAAAATCTACATATACTGGTTTGTGGTTTGATCACTGGAAGAGTTATTTTATTCCGTATTCTAATAAGTACTATTATTTTGATAGTTTCTTTTTAATACACATGATGCCAGTAACAAAATATCATTGAAATTATGATTTTAAATAATGAAATAGGTTAAAATGATTCTAAAAAATGTATTTGTTTTTATATTAAAAGCGAGATTAATATAATTTTTGTTAAAATAAAAATGCAAAATACAGCAATCCGCCATGTTAAATGGAACACCAATCAGAGTGAGTGACGTCACGCATCAGTAAACGTCAAAAATGATTGACTTTTATTTTAGACAAATATCAATTCCTCTTACAAGATTATTAGGTACATACCTTATTTAAGAACTTATATACTTTGGAATTCATTTTTAACACACAAAATAATTAAATTATTGTCTAACTCTGAATGTTTGATTATTGTTGACAAGGGGTGTGGCGTCACAACTCTGAAATGTCACCTGCGAGCGTTTTGGCGTCAAATTCAAAATTAGTTTTAAAAGAGTCAATTTTTACAAGTAAACCTTTATTTTCTGCAAAAATAAGTATTTTTTTTGGAAATATGAGACACGTAAAATCATCATAGAATAGTTTTTTTTTAATTAGTCGTCATGCCTATTGTAGGTACATCTGTCTGTTCTAACTTGACATGAAAACAACTGAACTGATTTTGATAGGACTTTTACTGTTCGAAAGCATAAGACCGTAGAATTGTTTTAGGTTATATGGCAATTGAAGATATTTTGGAAAGGACCCCGCATATTCATTATGTGAACTGGCTTTCCGTGAAAATCGCTAAAATTTTGGTATGTTGTAGTTTATGTGATGCTGATCAAAAGCTTTCACAGGCACAACCTCGAAAAATGAGCCGTTTCGGTGATAAAAATTGTTCATGATAAAAAAAATTAAATTTTTTTATCTTGTTTTATTTGAGTTTTTATTGTTTTAATGCTTTTTTGGCTATTCTAGTTTTTCACTAATGCTATTTCAAAGGTTAGTTGTTATTAATGATATTACAATGATGAAAAATGTAATTATTATTTTTTTTACTAAAATGTGTAAACAACAAAATTGATATACTCCCTGAAAAATTAAGATATATTTTTTGTTTCATTTAAGTTTGCAGTGGTTGCTGATCAAATCACATAACAACCACTATAAACTTAAATGAAATAATATAGATTTTGATGACAAAAAAATAAATGCTGTTCAAATCATCAATTATTTTCACTAAATAATAAAAATAAATTCCACTAAGGTATTTATGTAAACTAGTAATGATATATAATAAATGTGAGTTAATTATAACTTTAAAAATGTTAAAAGATCTAAAACTTAAATAAAACTTTAATTTCAATTTTTCATCTTCAAAAATTTTTATCGCCGAAACGGATCATTTTTCGAAGTTGTGCCTGTGAGAGCTTTTGATCAGCATCACATAAACTACAAGATACCAAAAATTTAGCGAATTTCACGGAAAGCCAGTTGCCATAAAGAATGTGCGGGGTCCTTTCTTATTTTTGTTTTTGTTTTTAATCTATGCTAATATTTAAATAGGAATGTTTGGTGTGTGTTTGTTCAAAGATATCTCGAAAACTACTAAACCGATTTCGTTGTGACTTTTACTGTATAAAAATAAAATATTTCGAAATGAATCCTCGGAAAAATTGAATACAGGATATTAGGATATGAGTTATTTTAATAAAGTCTTCGAAAAAATGTAATGATTTATTTTTCGTGGAAAAATTAACCCTTTGTATTTTGATTCTTTGAAGAACATTAATGAAACATACCTACTTTGAAAGTCTAGTTACATCAAGTGAATTCTCACATCTACTGATGCGTGAAATCATCTATTGATAAAAGAAAATCCATAGCACTTTTCATCACTGTGATAGTTGTATGCTCATCAATAATGAGTAAAAGTAAAGTTCGATATTGAATACAAATTCTTTTTATACGTAGTAGTGTACGTGTACGGGAGTTTGGGGCCACCCGACGGTGGTGGTGGGGATGTCAGGTGAAGGGAGAGAAGGGGGATGAACGCGTGTCATCGGCCCTTCTCCCATCCCCACCACTGTCAGCGTGAGTGGTGAGTCACGTTGCCTGGCGGCGCATGCCGTTGCTAGTGCACGCGTTACCCCTGCTTGGGTCGTTACAACGGGCGACTTTGATTATTATATAATCTGTATCTTTAAAAAAATCGAGGGGGGGATATTTTTTTTATAATTATACAAAAAAATGTATGTGACACTTTTATACCTCATATTTTTTCTTTTTCTCTGTATGATTGTTTTAAAATAATGTCTGATTGAAACCAAACTATGAAAAACGGACGCAAAGTGTGTATACATTTTTTGAGACAGCCTGTATATAGCTTTAATTTTTTTTTATCTACACAGAAAAAATAATTTATCTATGTGTTAAAAAATGTGATCAATGTAAAAAATCCGCTATCGATTTGGCTCCGATAAAGGTTGTTTTGTTAATATGATAATTTTTTACCAATATCGAAATATTCACGTTTATCTTATTGATAAATTTATATTATTACTAACAATGTTCTTACCACAATAAAAATTTTATTTCGTATTGAAAACTTATATTTTAAATACAAAAAAATATTTTATAAATGACATCACTGAATTTACCATATCGAAAATTGCACTTTCACTAGTTGGATGACATAAAATATATTCACACTGATAAATATTTATTAATACAACCATTATGTTTAATCTATTTGAGAGTTTCGTTAGTTGGTGTAATAAATTATTTATCAATTTGACAAATGAAAAAATTTTTAGATAAACATGAAGATTATATTTTTCAAATGAATAAAATATCCTCAATAAGATTTTTTTTAATTATTATATTGACGAAATATTGTTATATTAACAAGATAAATTTATTGAGCATTTATCTTCCATCTCAAATTTTCAATAAGATCGAGTTTTTTTTGTGTGTATCATAGTTGCCAAATTAAATAATATTTATTGACAAATTGGGGGAGGGGGGTTATAACCTCTAACTTCCCACCTAAAGGTGCGTCATTGTGTGTCTTCTTGATCTTTTATTCAACCAAAAAGTAACGGTAAATACTACGGAGATTACAAAAAAGCTTTTTAAATAAAGTGATTTTTCCAAATTTGTATCCAACGTTTTGTATAGATACTAATAGATCTGACTCTGTCCAACTCTACGTTCTTTAAAATAGTACGATAATGTTATCGTGAAAGTTACTCTTTACAAAAGTGTGGTACGCGTACCCCAAGAGGGTACATGGCGTATTTCTTAATAATTTTGTGTGTTTGAACAACAAATTCTGCAAAATTGAAAATTGGTTACTCTTACTTTTAAATTCGTTACGCGTATTTGATTTTGTTGTATGAAAAACTTTTAAATTACGATTTGTAATACCTTTTTTTCAAAAATTCCCCCACCCCGGCAACCTGTCCCTAAAGGTACACTCGGAGGGTACGCCAGTAATACTTAACTCTCAAAAAGGGTACATGGGGATTTTAACTTTGGTAAACACTGATTTTAAAAATGGCAACTATCACTTCCATAGATTTTTTTTATTTTCTCTATTAAAAATGAACTGACATTTGTTAACTAACATGCACTTTAACGTCGTGTTAATTCTTTGATGTGTTCTTTCGATTTGCTTTAGAATTTAGAACGTTTGACCTAAAAAATTGAATTTTGTCATAATTATCGTAAACTATCTGATAACATTACCCGGGGATTCAAAAATATATAAATAATCACTGCTCAGTTTAAGTGATAGTGTGATAAGTGACAAGGACAGATACCTGTTATGATAGTCGTTAAAAGAGGTTTCTAGTTTTGTATTTTCCCACTAGATGTCGCTACACCAAAAGGGGTTAGCAAAATTTGCTACTAACTTAGCAAGCACTCACAAATAAGGTATTAGTTTTGTGATAATATCTATGGATCAGCGGCGTCACTAGGGTTGGTGTCACCCAGTGCGGTAAATCATGGTGTCACCCCCTGAGCAGTTGAATTTTGATGACCTTTTTTTTTAGTCATTACCAGAAATTTTACATGTTTTGCATTTGGGTGTCACCCCTTGTGAGATGGTGTCACCTCCTGAACACACAATTCAATTCTGATTACCTTTTTTTTTATTTATTTTTTTTTTTCATTATCAAAAAATACAATACTACTACTAAAGTGATGTTTTGCATTTGGGTGTCACCCCTTGTGATGGTGTCACCCGGTGCGGTCCGCACCCCCCGCACCCCCCTAGTGACGCCACTGCTATGGATTTGGAGCAGTGATACTTCAACGTATTGTAATACAGTTGGCGACTCTGACCGTATTAAATAATTTTCATATCACCACTGTTTTAATACTGTTGGTATTTACATAGAACGCGTGCACAAAAACTTGTCAAAGTCTTCAGAAAACTCCAGAGAACTGTTTGAGAGTGCTTGCTAGCTTGCAAATTTGCTAGCCCCTTTATGATGAATAAAACGAATATCGTCCCTTAGCTTACAACACCGCTCAAGTCGTTTTGACCAACTTTACAGGAGAACGAAAAAACCGTGTATGTTTTATATATAGGCTACCGGCTTGCGCGCTGTCATTATTTTTTTAAATTCTGGTCTCTTATTGTCCGAAACGTCTAGAATGTAATTGGTAGATCGACGCGCAATGAGTAGCTCTATCCAATGGCATTAAAATGTAAAAACTGCTAATTTTTGACTTATGCGGTGTTGTTAGCTAAGGGACGATATTTATAATTAAGTAAAAACTGATGCTTAACCAGAGCATTAATTTAAAATAATTATTTAATTATTATTTTTGCAAGTTGTCATGCAAACATTCGAAAGTGTGACCGTGTACATGTACCCCTATCGTTACAACCGAGATTCGAACTGGTGTTTCCACGATGTGAGTGTGTGTGTGTACTGTGTACGGTCTGCTCAGTCTAATGGAACACCCTGCGAGGATCGCATGATCGACGATTCTTTTAGAGCTGGTTGTTGACACTCTGCTTTAGCGTACTTTACCGTTCTCATCTTTTGTTATTATAATCTGTGTAGTGGGTTTTTCATTGTTGTCATTTTATATTCTAATTGTTGTGTGTCAAATCGTGTGGTAATTAATAAGTATTTACAATTAGGTGAGTCTTTTTCGAATTTGAAATATATAAGGTACTGGTACCAGTCTTGGATAATACCCCAGGGTTTTGGATTCTTGGTTAAATAAATGTTGATATTTGGTTACTGATATTACTGAATCATAATCAGTAGACACTTAACTATAAAACAGCTTACAGTGTGGCCAGTCAGGAAATTTGGTTGGAAGTCAGGGAATTTTTATAAAAATGCAAAATCACACAAATTCTCGCAAATATTTAAAGAGTGGGGTTTTTTTTAGGTTTTTTATCAAAAGTTTTTAATTAAAAAACAGGGAAAAACGGTAATAATTCTCCTGGAAAATCGGGAAAAGTCAGGGAAATTTGGTCACCCTGGCTTAGTTTAATGATAATCGGCCAATGGGTATCTAAATAATGGACATGTAAACTAATTGTTAATGTAATTTATTTATTAATTATTATATTATCAGAGCATCTACTTTACATTGTTTCATATTTTACGATTCTTTATTTTATAACGTTTGTGTTGTTTATTATTTTGTAATTATTCAGATTAGCAACGATCCATCACTAGTTTAACTTTATCCATTACTGGAGAAAAAAAACATATAAATAAAAGACTTTTATTAAAAAAAAATTATTTGCGATCGGATTTTTTTATTAAATATATAAATATTTAATTTTTTATTAAATAGTTGTTTTATTAATAACATGAGTTCATGAGAATTTTAAAAAAGCACTTAAATTCCAAAGGATTTAAAGGATCGAAGACTGGTGCCAGAACCTTAAAATAATACTAAAAAAATTATATAACGAATTGCCTTCTTTGAAAAAGATCAAAACCAAAGAAATTATACCAAACTGAAAATATTGTTCCAAAGCATTTATAATATTTATTTATTGTGTTATTTAAGTTTTCTTAACTCTATATGCCATGTAAGGGGCAAATCAATTAAAAGAAGCGCATAAATAATTTTATTTAATTTCGTTAATATGTTGATATTATAATACCAATGATTCATTTGCATATTTGATATAAGAAATACGTAGGTACTTGTCGAAATAACTATTTAAATTAATTCTTATTTACATAAAAACTGTTTTGTTGCATAAAATCTGCAAAAGAGAAATATGGAAATAAATATAAACAATATATTATGTTAAATGCATTTTATGTATTTTTATTATGTATCTTCAATTTAATTTACAGTCGAAATCGGTTATAACGACACCGAGGTCGTAGAAGCCGATAGTCGTAAAAACTGGTAAAAAAGCAATTATATGGGATATACAGTTGGATTTTTATTTTGAGTCGTTAACCCTTTAACTACGGTTATATTTCTAAAAAGCCAGTATGTGGAACGCAAAAAAAAATTGAACTCAATAAAAAAAATTTGTATAAAATTTAATCAAAATAGTATAATTGTACATGTATTTTGCTTACTGCGGTTCTAAATGACATCCCACGTTCATATCTTATACGGTGTTTAAACCGAAAAAGCAAAACAGAAACATCGTATCTTTAAAATACTTCGTATTTAAAAATGTATAGGGCTTATTGCCAGTGACGCGCCAACCCGAGGGTGCAGGGAGTGCACCGCACACGGGCGGCAAATTTCAGGAGCGGCAGAAAGCCGCCTCGTTAGTCGTTGTTTAATAATAACAATAATCATCAAAAAACATTTATCATGTTAATTAATTAAATAATTGTGGATTGTAAAAAAATATTTTTGTTTAAATGACGATAATAAATAATGTAGATAATGTTGATAATTATGGAAAATGCAGGTAGTATTTTAGAACGAGTACCTACAATAAATTAATCATTTCTAAAGCTCAAGTTTGCGCGTAAATTTTAAAAACAAATGGACTGTATAAAATACGGGTCTTTCCCGATTATGCCATTTTATAATTTTTATTTTTCGTTTATTTTTTTTTGCAGTCAAATAATAATTTTCACATGGATTTTAAAATATGAGATTATTTAGATACATTTAAAATTTTATTGTGTTTTATTGTCGTCATATACAGGGGCGGTAAATAAAGTCTTGCACCCGGGCGGCAAATTTCGTAGGCGCGCCACTGCTTATTGCTTTTTGGTCATAAAAACACCGTGTTTCTGTTTTGTTTTCTCGGTGTAAACGCCGCATTATAATAACAAATAACATCGTCAATAGGCGGCACCCGTTCCCAGTTTAAACTATTAGATCGCTTATTGACGATACCCGTACCTCACGAAAGTTTCGTTGCGTCGTCTATTGACGACACCCGTAATTAAAGGGTTAAAACCGATGTCGTTATAACCGTTTTAGATTGTATTTACATCTGATTCCCTATTTTAATATTGCTTAAAAACATTTTATTTAAATTTACAGGAATAAAATATGTGTCATAGCATAATGATAAAATATTTATTTCTGAAATAACAAATTTTAAATTCTTATCTTTAAACTTAGAAGATTAAATTAAAATTTCACTCATTTTAAAATAAATAATCCATACTAATATATAAATGCGAAAGTAAATATATTTTAATTTTTCACGGTTAAACCGCTGTACTGATCTTGATGAAATTTGGCAGGGAGATAGCTTGCATTCTGAGGAAAGGCATAGGCTACTTTGTATCCCGAAAAATTGAATTGATAAAAAAAAATGCTTATTAACTTTAAGTTAATTACTACTAATGTAATCGCTTATTTCCGAGTATATTACATCGAAAAGCAATTTAATTTTTTTTTACACCAAAAAAAAACGTTTTTTAAACCTGTGTGAAATTATAAAAAATAATATAATATAATAATATTTGTATGTTATCCAGAACCCAAATTTGAGTTTGCAATAGTGTGTTATGTTAAAACCGTAATTGGTAAAACTATTTATTTAAATATTAGAAAAATTGAGAATTCTTTGAGTGCTTTCTAGAACATTTTTACCTAGCAGTTAAAGTTTTAAAAATAGCAATCAATTTTTATCACTATATAAATATGAAAGTTATGATTCACAAATTGCATACAAATAAATTATAATATGTATTTTCCCCAGTTATTATTCACCTATTTAATTAATTGAATTCATCGATAAAATTCTACATCAATATTTGTACAGCTAAAACATTACATTGTATATGAAATAGGTTTAAAATTATATTTAATTCATTATAAAAATCTACATGTTATTTTTTATTTACAGATAAGGGAATAACCAGGCCAAGACGCCGAACTCCCCAACCTACCACTGTTCTTCACCCTTCCAAACCTTCAACGTCATCTGCACCAGTTTCACCAAGATTTGTCCAAGAACATGATTCCTCATCAAGTTCATCTACTGTAGTTCCACATAGAAAATCATCTTCTTCGACAAGACGACCTTCAGATCTCAGCATCCATATGGAAAATGCAAGACGAAATATGTCCCAATCGGTAACAACTAGACCCTACATTAAACGTTCTTCTATATCGCCATCTGTCCGTAACTTGAAAAGCAATATGATCAAAGATAAGTTTTCTGATGACAGTTCGGATAATGCTAGGAGTCTTAGAAATAAAGGAACAAATCCTGGTTTGTCCCCAAGAAATTCGGATATATCTCCGTATACAAAAAGGCTGAGGAGTTATGGGAGAAATGATCTTGTAGATAAGAATGTTGCTAGGAAATTAGATTCTAGTTTTGATGCGGAGCCTAGAACGAAAAATAATCTGAAGAAAGTAGAATTAGATTCAAAGTTGGTTAAGGGTTCGGAAAGAAGGATCAGGGATAATTTTCCGATTATTCCAGTGCAAAATGGAACTTCGGATTCTATTAATATGGAATCGTTGAAGAGCAGTATAAAAAAATTATCAAATATTAATTGTTCCGGAATTTCTTCTACACATGCGTTTGCGGATAAAAAACGTTTCAAAGAATCTCAAAATAAAAACTCGAGCGAAAGTTCAGAATCTTCAAGCACTGCAGAAAAAATAACCAAGTTTTTTCGTTCTTCTTTTGATAAAACTAGAAAGAAATCTCTTAACTCAGATGTTGATCTCAATGTAAAAATAGCATTACCTGATGTAGAAACGAAAAATACAGAAGTCGAATCACTTAAAATAGAACAGAGCATGTTTTCAAAACCAGAATCTGATAACGATAAGAAAAAATCTTCAAGCATTTCTGATTTTCAAAAACAACTTTCTAAATCAAAGTCTTTAAAAAGTCCTGTTGAATTATCTGGAGTAAAATCGATTCCAAAATCATCGAGTGAACATTCAAGTCTTAAATCTAGTACAAAAAATAACGAGGTGTCTCGTAGGATAGACGCTCTAGCTCAACTAACAAGAGATACTCAAGCAAGATTCGAAAGGCTCTTATATCGAAACAAAAGTTCCTCAGTAGCATCGTCCTCGTCCAAGTTAAAGGATTCGCCTAAACGAGACGTAGTTCATAGTAAGGACTCTCCAAAGAGCAATATCAAATCCGAAACTAGTGCAATTTCTTGTGCTGGGAGCTCGCAATGTACCGATTCTAATTTTGTCGATCGTGATATAAATAAAAGTGGTGATATTTCAATGCAGAAACAAGAAAATAATCGTTATGTAGTTAGTAGTAATGACTTTTCAGTTAATAGTGATGATGCGGGTTTAAAATGCCCCACACGTGATATATCTTTTAATAGTGACATTTTTAAAGAAACCGTAGAAAATAAGGATGTAGGTTTTAATATTGAAAAAGACATTGTTGAAACGCATTTTACTTGTGATGATCCTAATGTTAATAATATAGCCGGTTCGGAAAGCACAGAACAAAATTGCCATATAGAACAACGTAGAACAGTGCAAGAATCTAGTTCAGTAAAGAAGACATTCACAAATCATGATACGAATAGAGATAGTAATTTTAAAAATAATCAAGATGATGATTCAAATTCATCACATTCAAACGAAATACATTTAAGATGTAAGGACTCATTAGAAAGAGAACTGAAACATAAAAGTTCTTCAATCGATAGTAACAAATCTTTAGAACATGACAATAAAAAGAACGAAGCTAGCACATCTAGAAAAGATAGTGCAAACGTACAAACGGATAACTGGAAATTACCAGGTCCAAGTCGCCGAAATCCAATCAAATATAGTAGTCAAAGTGCCAGAAGTTCACCTAAACGTGAACCATTGAAAAGACCTAAAAGTGGGTCTATTTCTATAGAAGACACTATAGCTAGTTGTAATCGCGCTGTTAGAAAACAGAACGAAATATTAGTCGCAGCAAAATCTAAACAGTCTGAACATATACATTACGATTCAGATGAACCATACAGTATTTCTGAAAGCCAACCTGTACTTAGAAAAACGTCAATACTTAAAAAGAAATCATCAGAAGAATCCCATTCAGCGTCTACTTCATCTGGACCTGTATCGATTCTAAAACGGAAATCATCTCAAGATGATGTAGCGCTTTCTAGCCCTTCAACGTCAAATACTACTCCTGGACAACCTGTAACGTTTTCACCATCAGTGGTAGATCCTCCAAGTCATTCAGCCCGCCGTCAAGGTATTCTTAAAAAGCGTTGTAGCTTAGACGAATCTGAGGTACTTCGAAGACGCAGTTGCAGTCCTGACGTATACTTCTCAGAAGGCAAACCGTCTATTTTAAAAAGACGTTCTTCTTTAGAAGAAGTTTTAATATTGAATACTGAACCTCATGGGATATTGAAAAGAAAACAAGCTAGAGTAGATGATGATGAAGAAAGATCTTTAGGATCGCCCGAACCACAAGGAATATTAAAAAGAAGATCAGGAACAAGTTCTTCCAGTTCAAGCACATCACAACATGTCTCTATAGCAGCTGCTGTTATTTTAGCTGCAGCAAGAGGTGCTGAAATCGTCTACGATGGTACAATGGAAAATGTAAAGCCAATCTTAAAAAAGAAAAGTTTTTCGGATGATCATTCCGCTGATGGTGGTAGCACAAGTGAAACCCCTAGACCTATATTGAAGAAGAAATCTTCAACTGATACCGACGATCAAGATGATAGACCGAAGAAAACTATTTTAAAGAAATCACAAACAGAAATAATCTTACCATCTGTGTCTATATCTTCAGCTGAAGATTCTCCACGAAGACATGTTACTTTAAGAAATCGTGATGATCATGTCAGGCCTATTTTAAAACAAAGAGATGGGTCTCCAAGACCTTCGAGGTTATCTTTTGAACATGGGAACGATAGTGATGACAGTGATGAAAATCGACCTTCTTTTCGGAGACCACATTCTGCTTCGGATTTGGAAGATCGAAAATCCAAAAGGCATTCTATTCATGAATTAAGGGTGACTGGAAGTGACCAATCGGTCGATAGAAAAAGAAGTAGGAGTATTGGTGGAGGTGTTCCGATTATTATTAAGGGAGTTTCCGTTGCAGAAAGAGTTCTGAGTATGGAAACTTTTTTAAATGGGAATAATACAGGAGCTGTTCCTAAACAACCAATAGAACGCAGACGGAGGAATCTTAGAGAATCGAGGTTTATGACGCAGCCAATTACAGTGGATGAGTTTGCAGCTTCAACGAGGTAAGAAATAATATTATTTTGTTATTTTTGTGTAGACGTAGTTTTTGTTTTGTTCGTTTTAATGTGCATACATGTAAATTAAGTTGCATATAGAATGAAAATCGATCTGCGTTTCTATGTAGCGTATATTTTATTTATTCAGATCGTAGTTTTAATGGCGAGAGGGTAAGGGACAAGTTAATTTTAATTGTTTGTTAACTTTGGATCAGGGTTGCTTTAAAATCGGATTTGTTTAAAAATTGAATTATTTTCTAAATGTTATGGTTATTCGATCATTAAACAATAAAAATCTAAAATTTTAATGTTATTTATGGATAGCTCGTATATTTTACTAATTTTTATTTAAAATATTGGACGTATGGTTTTTGAGTAATTGGATATTAAAAATAAAGTTTTTAACACACGATAAATGAGAGAACTTGCCGAAAATGTTCTATTTATTGAAATTCTACACAATTGGTTATATAGAGACATTTTAAGAACTAATTATTCGAAACTTTAATCCTTTTAAATACTATAATAATTATAAAACAAATATATTCACGTGTAATTTATTCAAAATAATGAAAAATTAGCTCTGCCATTACAGCAAATTAGTACATGTTATTATTATATACCGTTCTGTCTATTTCAATTTTCAAATTAAATTAAACTTTTTTTACTTTTAATAACTAACAAAGTAAAATATTGCATTAAATGTAGGTACATGTGTTCTGAATATAAATTAAAAACAATTTATCAATTTTTTTGTTCAATTTTCATAATCGGGAAAATTCTATTCACTCTTTAATAAAAATATTATTTATCTTATTAATTTTTCAAGCCCTCTAGTAGCAACTACATTACTATTTACACAGTGTAACGAAATTCTGTTCTTTGTCTGGATAAAGTTCATATACATCTGTAATGCAAACATGAAAGATAGAAATAACGTTGCAGGGTCGGAATTAGGTTCAAATATTGCGTGAAATTGTGTGACAATAGTAATAATAACACTATACACTGCCGTGCAAAAGTCTTTGGACACTCATTGTTTGTGTATTGTAAATATAAAACTGCAAAAATGGTTGATAAAAAATCTTAAATGTTGATATGAGTACTAAATTACAACTTCTGTAATTATCCTCGCATATCTAAAATATAGCATTTACGATTTTCCATGTTAAGAAAAATTTTGAATTATATGCCTGAAAGGTCAGGTTTACTCAAGTTGAAAGCACTGACGCACAGTATCTTTGAAGCTAACGAGAATTTTTTTTTTTTACTATTTTGACTGCGAGTAAACATATTCTTTTCGCTATTTTGAGGATTTTTATTGACTGAAATATGTATATTTACATTCAAAATCACAGGTGTTCAAAGACTTCTGCACGGCAGTGTAGTCTGTTTCATTTAAGTTTGCAGTGATTGCCGGAGGATTTGACGGTACAATACACGATTCGTACCTTTAAATTCCCGGCAACCACTGCAAACTTAAATGAAACAGACTATAGGTCTTTTTCTATTTTTTCACGTATTTTTAAACGCTGAACATTAATAAACTCTCTAAATTATTTAGTACCGTAAAAAATTGTAACAACAAAAAATGGAAAATTTATATCAATTTTGAGAACCTTCGTAGGCCATGATAAATTATTTCGACCAAATCTTATAAAAGACTTTTGTAGATAAGACTTTTCTCTTCAATTTGCTTTTTTGTGTATCGCTGTGCGACCATTTTTGACCGAGTTATGAAGAAAATACTTCCAGTTTTCCGAATGTGTATTTTTTACGATCGTTTGTTACCTAGTGCGACTTTTATACTTTAACTGCAAATAACTTGGTTAAAAATGATTGTATAAGCGATGCAAAACAAAATAAATTGAAGAGAAATGTCTGATCTACAAAACCCATCTATTAGATTTGATCGAAAAAAATTATCATGACCTGTGGGTAACTGTTTAAAAAGTTTTTTTTTGCTATATGTTCGTTTTAGACACTCAAAGAAACAGAAAAACACAACCTAGTTAAGAAAACAATACCTTTTTTAGGGCCTATATAATTAATAACATGGCCCCACATCTTATCAAAATTTTATCAATTGTTTTTAAATAACATTTTATTTACTTTTTTGCTCTTCACTTTCAAATTTTCGTTACCATCGTCTTCTTGGTTGGCTCCTTATCTCTAGACCCCCAGTTCTGCCATTTCCCCCTTTATGGTGGCCGAATTAATTTCTACTCAACTAACTGTGAATTTTAAAAATAAAAATACATGTATTTCAAATTGATGATGTTAATTAAAGTTTTTTTACTAATCGTTGTTTTTGTACGTTATTCTCTATACATTTATTTTATATACATTTATGAAAAACAAAAAAAATTCGCTGTATTCAGCTTTCAAAGTGGCGCATTTTTTACACATCGTTAGCACCTATCCTCGAGATCAAAGAAACCATATTAAAATATAAAAAAACATTGTGAATTCATCATCTAGAATGATATAGTTTTGGAAAAACACAGGAAAATCATTTGAAAAATATGTACATCTATAAAAATAACGGGTATAAAAAATTATTTAAATTTGTAATATTTTTTTTTCTAAAAACTGTTTTTCTCGTTAGTTACATTGTGTCATTTTCAGAACTCAAGAATATTCAGTTTAAATGTTAGCCCTTTCTGAGTTATCGTAGCCACTGATTAACAAAAAAGTTTCGAGAAAAAATTAAGTAATAAGGTAACATTATAGATAACAGATTTTTGGGTTAAAAATCTTGGGAATTTTTTTGAGATTTAAAATGATCGAATCTGATCTTGAAAGATCTGCATTTTGAGACAACAATCATATATATTTTTCACTACACAGGTAGAAAGGTTTACTTGAGCTAAGTAAACCTTGTTTTGTATCATATATAACGAAAACAATATTTTCTTAAGATAAGAAATATATTCTTAAACCAACTATAGTATTCTTGAACAAAGAAATAATGTAGTTGGATTAAGAGTACTTTTCTTATATTAAGAAAATATTGTTTTCGTTATATATGTTACTGTAAAAGCCCGAACTGAGGTAAAACCTAGGTTTTACCGAGTGTATGATGGTAAAAGTCCGAAATAAACGAAAATCACAGACCAGTTCGGACTTTTACAGTAACATATACAAAACAAGATTTTCTTGGTTCAATACAGTTTTTTTTGTGTGTAGTTTTTGAACTGTGGAGATCTACAAAAATCTACAACTGCCTACAAAGATCTCGACAGATCGTTATAGATCGAGATAAAGATTAAAACGTTGAAAATTTTGTAAATAGTTGTAAATCTCTATAGATCATTGTAGATCATGATAGAGATTGAAACGTTGAAAATTCATTAATTTTCCAGGTTATAATGATATTCAGAGATCTTTGTAAATCTTTATAGATCGTGATAGAGATTGAAACGTTGAAAATTCATTAATTTTCCAGGTTATAATGATATTCAGAGATCTTTGTAAATCATTGTAAATCTTTATAGATCGTTGTAGATCGTGATAGAGATTGAAACGTTGAAAATTCATTAATTTTCCACATTACAATGATCTACAGAGATCTTTGTAAATCGTTGTAGATCTTTATACATCGTTGTAGATCTGTGCAGGTCTCTACAGATCAAAAACCAGTGAAAAAATATGATATCTGCTACCTCAAAATGCAGATCTGTCAAGATCACTTCAAATCTAAATTGCTCGTAAAAAAACCTAGTTAGTATAAATTTAAAAAAAGCATACCTACTTGTTTATTTAATACTGCACAGTTTGGAAAAGTTGGGTAGTTTTTCCACAGATATTTGTGATCACCCTATAGTTGTTTGTATATTAAAAAAACATCGTATAATTGAAGAAAAATAAATGGAATTATTGATTTCTGAGAATGTCAGTTATTAGCTTCTGTTTTATTGTTTTTCATAGCTGTCAAATCAACAGTTGCCTTTGGGTACATTCCTTCTCTCTCATAAATGCAATATTGCTGTTTTTATATTAGATATTATCTTATATATTCGGTTATTTGAATATGTCGATAATAAAGTATGCGTTGTAAATATTTTTGACTTTAATCTTGTACCCACATTTGGAATATTATATGTATAAAAGAATAGTCTGAATAGACTCAGGGAAGGTCGAAATGGATAGTTCTATCGAAATTTAGAATTCGAAAAAAATCAGATTTACAATACTTTTACATACTATAACTTTAATACCTATATTTTTTCATAGATATAGAGTATAGTAGAGCATAGTCTGTGCATCTGATTCGAAAATCGAATCTTCATAAAAAAAGAGATAGAGCATATATTGGGTCAATGCTTGTCTATCTCTATCTTCACTTATGTTAACCAAATTTTACACATTTTGTTAAGAGGGAAAGCCACTGTGACGGGTCAAAAAATTGTCAATGTTTGAAAAAAATTTTCACAGGTATAATTAACTTCCCAATAGGGAGTTATTGTAATTGGTCCGAAAATCGAAATCAAAAATTTTAACATATTTTCATGTTTCAAGGGCATTGTTTCATGTTTCAAGTATATTGACACTATTTTCAGAAAAATGTCTGTGTGTGTGTGTGTGTGTATGTACGTACGTACGTACGTATGTACGTACGTGTGTACGTACGTATGTACGTACGTGTGTACGTACGTACGTACGTACGTGTCATTTTTTTCCGGGACGAAATCTCGCGAACAAAAAATGCTATTGACTTCGTTGGGGTGCTAATCTAAGCGTCTTGACGTGAATATGATCTGAAAGAAAGGATTTTTCGAAATTCAACCCCTACGGGGGTAAAAAGGGTGTTTTTTTCATTTTTATTTTTTTTCTTGGTCGAATTTAGTCGGAACTTAGAATAAATACTATACAATACAAATAATGAAACGTGTATTTCGGTATTTATTTTTTATATGGGTCCAAACAGCCATTAAAGGGATGAAAACCACCATCAAAATTTGAATTTCATACTAATAAATACATCTAATAATTCATGTTGCCTTGGAAACAACACAATTCAAAATTCAAACTGTCAGATTAGTTTTTCTAAAAATGTGCATTATATTATTGACATTATTAGGATATTAGAAAACTAATATTCATAATACAAAGGGTGAGTTTTATTTCTGATAAATTCCATTAAATAAAAATTTCATATACATATTAAAAAAAATATTTACAAACTATAACATAGTAATATTAATTATGGAAACAATTAGTAATGATTACTTATTGTTTCCATAATTAATATTACTCAGTATTCAAGTATTGTAAATCATACCATGTTGGGAAGTTGATTGTGTGGACCTAAAGGATTGCACCCCACAGCATTATACGTTATATAGTTTAATTTTATATCCCCGGGTAAAATTGGATCCGACAGCTAGTTTATTATTTTAGGGTCGGGAAGAGGGCATTTTATTAAAAATATATATTCAACGTACTTAATACCAATTTTTATTGAAACATATTAAAAATTCACAAATCTATGAGCCTCGATGTGATGACCGAAAAAACATATTTTTCTACATGGTTCCATCGAAATTTTGGGATGGGTTATCAGAAAAAAATTAGTAAATATTTTATCAATGTCTATGTAAATGTAACTATCGTTGTGCGTAGCCTTTTTTTAAATTTAATTTTTTCACAAAAACTATGGTTTAATTAGTCTTTGCGGAATCGCTGAAACCAGGTCAAAAAAGTCGATCTGAGATAAACGTGTTTAAAGTTTTCTGAAGGTCTTAATCGGGCGTGCTATCTGCTCTTACGAAATTAACTGTAAAAATGCATAAAAAATCGATTTTTCCGTCACAATTGATTTCTCCCTTAATACAGTCTATGGATTTTTCTTAAATATTTACAAAGGTCGTACTAAAATAGAAGTAAAAAAATACATGCTATAATATTTTAATTTTATTTTTTCTCGAATTTTGGAATAAAATGCGTCTACAGAGCACTATAAGATTCGTAATTCGGTAGGTACCTTGTAGAAATACTTTAAATATAATGTTTTATACGGGACATCAAATTACCTAACACAGCCCTGTTTACTGCACTGCTAAGTCCGTCTCTGCGTCGACTCATACATGCATACGTTCAAATACTTGTTGGCTTTTTGCCAACTTGTTCATTATTGCAGTAGGCACTGGAGGGGCGTGTGGGGAGAATGGGAAAACCCCACGCGTGCTACGTCAATGTCCGTTACAGGTGGCTCGGCGATAGATTTAAATCTTTACTGGGAATTTTTTGGTGCATTTGTATTTATTAACTGTCTAGAGTCGTTGAGCTTTTTCAGGAGTTTCGTGGAAATGTGATACATTTTCTTTGTCGCTTTTTTAAATTTATTTTTGTAATTATTGTAATTGCTTTGTGTTTGTTTATTATTTACTAGGGTTAGTAACATCGAGTTGATACTTCTCGGTGCCGTCTTGTAACGAGACTGAGACGAGACCCCCCTCCCCCTCTTTCTACTGCAGGTTACACCAGTGGAAACGGTGATGCTGTATCAGGGTGGCCAGTTTATGGAAAACCGGGAAAAGTCAGGGAATTTTGTTATACAAGGAAAAGTCAGGGAATTTCGCTATACAGGGAAAAGTCAGGGAATTTGGTTGGAGGTCAGGGAATTTTTTATAAAAATGCAAAAACACATCAGCTAACTTTATTTATAAGGTGATTGATTTTTCCGCATATTTGTTTTTTTTAGATATACTCGTACCTAGTTATTTTATATAAACTTTTAATTAGCTCCACTTACTGAATATTTATAGTCTGTTTCATTTAAATTTGCAATGATTGCCGGAGTTTTTGACGGAACTATTCACGTTTTCTACCGTCAAATCCCCTGCAACTACTGCAAACTTATAATGAAAATAACTATAATAGTTACGAGTATGTATTTATTATAAAAACTAATTTAATTAAAATTTAAAACTATACAATTTCATTCCTGTTTCTTGGTATAAAAATGATAAATATGCACCGGATTGGACGCTTTTTTAATTGTTTGGTAGAGTATACTTCAATTTGACCATGGACTTCTAAGATAGCCACTCAAAAGGAAAAAAATAAAAACATAAAAAACCTAAAAACACTGAAAAGTACAGTCTAAATACCAGGGGACACCATGGGGATCTCGGAAACTATAAGAGATAGAGATTCGGTTAAATGAGAGAAAAGTTACCTTTAAGAGGGAACAGTTTAATGGTGCATTTACATTTTACAAAAATTTCATAGCTTACTAGATATTAACCAAAAACCATTTTACTCCGAAATCTTTCATCGTGAATATTTCTTAAGCGACTTGAAATTAAAAAAAATGTTTCAAATAAATGTTTTAGGGTTTAGTATTGTCTAATAGTATTGTATTTTTTAATTTCCAGAAATGTCACGGTTTTTGAGATATGACACTAACTTATGTTTTCTTAAATGGAAGCAATATGAAATTTTGTAATTTTTGAACAGAAGATTTTATTACCTTTTCAATGATATGCAACTTGATATACTTATTTTTCAAAATATCTCAAAAAATGATCAAAAAGTACTTTTTATTTATTTAATACACTATATCATCCTAAGATGGCTATGACAATTAACAATGAGATTGAAAAACAACTGAAAATTTATTTATAAGCTTACATAACATAAATTAACTATTTTATTTATAGAAATAAAACATATTTTTATTAATTTAACACAAAATACCAGCCAAAGATGGCTATGGTTATTAACAACAAAAAAACAATAAGCTACTTTATTTTTTTTAAAATCATTTTTTTATTTCCAGTCAAAAATGGCTATGGCTGTCAACTATGAGACTTTTAAATCAACTGAGAAATTGTTATTTTGCCTGTTTGTAACTTATAATTATTTGTGATACGTATTTGTTGATATTTTTTTACATTTTAAAAATGCAATATTATTCTGTTGTACCAAATAAATGGATGGGTGTAACTATATCATGAACAGCACCACGATCACCAGACATAACGTGGATTTTTTTTCATATGGGGTACCTATTGTTAAATATAGTTTTTTTTTTATAATTTTCCACAAAGACTGGTAAACTGTATTAAATAAAATAGCTTATTGATTTTTTGTTGTTAATAACCATAGCCATCTTTGGCTGGTATTTTGTGTTAAATTGATGTTTATTTATAAATAAAATAGTTAATTTATGCTATGTAAGCTTATAAATAAATTTTCAGTTGTTTTTCAATCTTATTGTTAAATGTCATAGCCATCTTAGGATGATATAGTGTATTAAATAAATAAAAAGTACTTTTTGATCATTTTATGATATATTTTGAAAAATAAGCATATCAAGTTGCATATCATTGAAAAGGTAATAAAATCTTCTGTTCAAAAATTTCATATTGCTTCCATTTAAGAAAACATAAGTTAGTGTTATATCTCAAAAACAGTGATATTTCTGGAAATTAAAAAAATATATTTAAATAGACAATACTAAACCCTAAAACATTTATTTGAAACATTTTTTTAAATTTCAAGTCGCTTAAGAAATATTCACGATGAAAGATTTCGGAGTAAAATGGTTTTTGGTTAATATCTAGTAAGCCATGAAATTTTTGTAAAATGTAAATGCACCATTGAACTGTTCCCTCTTAAAGGTAACTTTTCTCTCATTTAACCGAATCTCTATCTCTTATAGTTTCCGAGATCCCCATGGTGTCCCCTGTATATCTAATAATTAAATTTAACGATTTTTGATGTCAGTGCCAATAGTACAGTCAAAGCGTCGTAAAAAATAAGGCAACCGTGCATTTTGGGTAGGTAGCGATTTTTTTAGGGAATATCGTAGGGGGGTCGGCCTTGAGTCTAAAACTCATTTTTCGGGTTCGGGAAAGATATCGTTTTTTCGCTATCTTGAAAATAAGGGTGCAATTAGTTTTTTTATTTATCTCTGTAACAGTCAGCTTAACAAAAAATTTCTAAGGGGCATTTTTGAAGGTAATCAAACTATCTATAATTTTTATTCTTAACTTTTTGACGTAACATTAAAAATAAAAATGTTATGAGAAAAAAAGGATAAAAAAATAGGGGATGAAAATCTTTAAGATAAGATAACTATAGTATTTTTAGTCCTACAAAAAAGTACTCCTAACCTTTTTTGTAGAACGTTTCTTAACAAACAATTTAATCTATTCATTTTTTTATTTGGTTTATTTTTATTGATGTTTCAGCGTTGTTAAGGGAGGTAAATTGAAAGTATAAGAGTTACGTAGGTACAAAAAATTGTTGATACAAAAAAAAGTTTGGAATAAAAGTTGTTCGCTATAATATTTCCTAAAACTTCTATTTTGAAAAAAATATTAAAATTTCATTTGTTTATCCGCTATGCTAACAAAAGTGGCTAAAAGCACACTTTATTAAATTTTAATATCTAATTAATTATAATGTTTTTTTAAGTTGTTACCCCTAGAAAATGAACATTTTATAGTAAAGCACATTCATTGTAAATTTGGGGTTGATATCTTGAACTGTTATTGTTTTTTTAAACTGTTAATAAATTGTCTTTTGATTAACAGTAAAAAAATTTCTATAAACTTTTTTTTTGTACAATTGTTTATATGGGTTCCGGAAAACTTATGTAAATGATTGCAACCATAAAAAAGTCAATTATTCATTTGTTTGGAAAATGGCGACGTTTTAATATTTTTGTAAGATATTTTACGACAATAAGATTTAAGCATCACCATTTTCAAAACTATTGAATAATTGACTTTTTTATGGTTGCAATCACTTACATAAGTTTTCCGGAACCCATATAAACAATTGTACAAAAAAAAAGTTTTTAGAAATTTTTTTACTGTTAATCTAAAGACAATTTATTAACAGTTTAATAAAACAATAACAGTTCAAGATATCAACCCCAAATTTACAATGAATGTGCTTTACTATAAAATGTTCATTTTCTAGGGGTAACAACTTAAAAAAACATTATAATTAATTAGATATTAAAATTTAATAAAGTGTGCTTTTAGCCACTTTTGTTAGCATAGCGGATAAACAAATGAAATTTTAATATTTTTTTCAAAATAGAAGTTTTAGGAAATATTATAGCGAACAACTTTTATTCCAAACTTTTTTTTGTATCAACAATTTTTTGTACCTACGTAACTCTTATACTTTCAATTTACCTCCCTTAACAACGCTGAAACATCAATAAAAATAAACCAAATAAAAAAATGAATAGATTAAATTGTTTGTTAAGAAACGTTCTACAAAAAAGGTTAGGAGTACTTTTTTGTAGGACTAAAAATACTATAGTTATCTTATCTTAAAGATTTTCATCCCCTATTTTTTTATCCTTTTTTTCTCATAACATTTTTATTTTTAATGTTACGTCAAAAAGTTAAGAATAAAAATTATAGATAGTTTGATTACCTTCAAAAATGCCCCTTAGAAATTTTTTGTTAAGCTGACTGTTACAGAGATAAATAAAAAAACTAATTGCACCCTTATTTTCAAGATAGCGAAAAAACGATATCTTTCCCGAACCCGAAAAATGAGTTTTAGACTCAAGGACGACCCCCCTACGATATTCCCTAAAAAAATCGCTACCTACCCAAAATGCACGGTTGCCTTATTTTTTACGACGCTTTGACTGTACTATTGGCACTGACATCAAAAATCGTTAAATTTAATATTAGATATATGTACTTTTCAGTGTTTTTAGGTTTTTTATGTTTTTATTTTTTTCCTTTTAAGTGGCTATCTTAGAAGTCCATGGTCAAATTGGAATATACTCTATCAAACAATTAAAAAAGCGTCCAAATTGGTACATATTTGTCATTTTTTATGCCAAGAAAGACAGGAATGAAATTATATAGTTTTTAGTTTTAATTAAATTAGTTTTTATAATAAATACATACTCGTAACTATTATAGTTATTTTCATTATAAGTTTGCAGTAGTTGCAGAGGATTTGACGGTAGGAATCGGGAATCGTACCGTCAAAAACTCCGGCAATCACTGCAAACTTAAATGAAACAACTATAAATATTCAGTAAGTGGAGCTAATTAAAAGTTTCTATAAAATAACTATAGGCACGAGTATATCTAAAAAAAAAACAAATATGCGGAAAAATCAATCACCTTATAAATAAAGTTAGCTGATGTATTTTTTTTTCTTATTCGATTTCATGTCGGCTGGAAAATCCTTTTCCGACAGTTCAGTATTATAGTAGGGTTGTATTTACGTGATGTATTTTCTCAGTCGATAGTTTGTGATAGATAGATAACACAGGGACAAAAGACGGAGTTAATTGAAGTTATAACAAAAAGAAATAAGTAAAATAGTTAGCTTTTTTATGAATTGGTAGTCGGATGTTCAATTGTTCATATAAAAAGTCTTCCTACCGTTTTTTTTTAATTTTTATTTTTATTTAATTTAAGGGTTCCGTACCTTTGCTGTCCGTATGTCTGTACGGTACGGAACACTCGGGGCGCGAGTCCTACTCGCACTTGCCCGTTTTTTTATAAATCATTCAAGGAGAAGAAGAATAATATCTTCACATTTTAACTGCTAAAACTCGCGTTAACGACTGTGACATCTTGAAAATTGACCCAAAACTTCGTGGTTTTAACCACTTAGAGCAGTGTTTCCCAAAGTGTGGTACGCAGAAGGGTTTCAAAGTTTCAAGAGTTTATTATAGAGATGAAACGGATATCCGGTAACTATCCGGTATCCGGCCTATCCGGCCTTATTTTGTTATCCGGCTTAGTACCGGATAGTAACGCATTATCCGGCCGGATACCGGATATTTAAAAACTGCAAGAAAAAAATATTTATGAGGCAAATAATAAGAAATTGACTTGTAAAATAACGATTTTATTAAAATAAGAAATTCAATCACAACTAAATTTCAATTTTCTTCCCTTGATAGAAGAAAAAGAAGAAATAATTAACTACTTATTAATTTTGATTCTTAATTAATACTTCACATAACACAATTTTCTACTATCTATACTCTATTTCAGGCTTGTCCAACCCGCGGACCGCGGACCGCATGCGGCCCCCGAGCACTTTTCGTGCGGCCCGGACTAGATTAAAAAAAAGGTGAAATACGAAAATCAATTTTTTTCAAAGTATAGAAATATAATATTTCTAAAAAATCTATAAAATATAAATTATAGTTACAGAGATATAAATAGTTATATATATATTAATTAAGTAAACAACGAAAAAAAAAGGTCTTCAAATTTTTTTTGCGGCCCTTAACAAATTTTTTCGCTATTTTTTTACGCTCTGCGGCCCACAAAGCTCAAAAGGTTGGACACCTATGCTCTATTTCATTTAAGAATGCAGTGGTTGCCGGGGTTTTGACGGTAGGAATCGTAAATTTTACCGTCAAAACAGGCCGGATATTCGGCCGCCGAATATCCGGCCATCCGGCCTTACAGCTCACCGGATATTCGGTATTCGGTATCCGGCCAAAACACTATCCGTTTCATCTCTAGTTTATTATATAGAATTGATCACTATGAAGTTAGCAGCATAAGTTAAGAAATAATGAGTTATGAGATAGCATTCAAAGAGTTCTATTTCATTTTTTAAAATGTGTTCTTTTCAATGGTATTGTTTATATAAGTGACCTTAACGCTTGCGCGTTAAGTAGAAATCAGCGATCTAAAGGCAGTGGTGATAGATGTACATCATAAAATGGATAGCATTTACGTTATTATACATTTATTACCACTGCTCTAAAATTGCGAGCGAATTCATAATAATCAAATTTACATTTTCTTCTAGAACACATTTTTTATAATACCTACCCAACATTTTGAGTGTTATCAGTGATTAGCAACTTGTGGAGCTAACTTCACACAACAGCTCTAGAATTAATGTACAGTCACCGCTCGATATAACGACGGTGTTGGTAATTAACGGCGAGAGGGCCCCCCATCACATAGACTTTAACGTTAATTAGTGAATTTGAATTTCGCGCAGAAATATAACAGTCGGTGGTATTATGGTGGGGATAAGGGAAGGTCGCTATGTCAAGCGGTGGCTATGTCGTAGTATTAAGCGATGAGTGTATTAAACGTTTTGGAAACATTGCCTTTTTTAACAAAGAATTTCAAATTCAAAATTATTCGATTATATCGTGTGTCACATTTTCATGACCTAGATTTTTCATCGACTAATTACAAAAAGGAAAATCTTACAAACAATAATTAAAATATAATTAACTTTCATTATTTATGCATAAAGCATATTGCTCCCACCCTTTTTCAATGAAATCTGAATAAACTTTTGGTTTGTTTTATCTACTTTGACAGCTTTTTAATGCGTTGGAAATTGGTATAGGTACATAAATACCGAGTGGGTTAAAAGAAACATCTGTTCAACAATATGCAAAAAAAAACGTTTAAAATTGTCTTACATATGTCTGGTATCATAAAAGGTCAAAGGACTAACAATTTCACTAGTTCATATATATAACAGTTCTCTTGGAGTTTCATGAAGACTTCGACAAAGTAAATTACCATTTTTCTTTCATTCCAAAATGGACAGAATTTATTCTTTTTATAGTTCCTGTAAAATTTAAATTACCAAGTAATTTAGCTTACTTTTTCTCTTCATATTTTTGGCTGTAACTATTAAAAAAAATATTTTAATTAGTCGAAATTTGAATACGTAAAACTAAACTATATTATGAACATTCTTGAGATATGGCCTTTCAAAGTTTTCGATTTTTGAAAATTTTGGAGAAAAATGGCTGTAACTTTTGAACGTGTGGTCGGATTTGATTTTTTGTCGACGTATTTGAAATCAGCATATTAAAATCTGTCTGATAACATGTATAAATACTTTAAAATTGGGAAAAAAATTGGTCAAAAATTGAAATTTTTTTAAGGTACACCCCTTGGAATTTGTTTGATTTTTCACGAAATTTTTTTTGTCGAATTTAAGTATTAAAGTATTATACATGTCATTGTATAGACCTTTGGCACGCTGATTTCAAATCCGTTGACAAAAATCAAATCCGACCACACGTTCAAAAGCTACGGTCATTTTTCTCCAAAACTTTCAAAAATCAAAAACTTTGAAAGACTCTAACTCGAGAACGTTATTAGATACAGACCTGCGGTTTGAAAATTTTAACTTTTCACGTCATTTTCTATAAAATAAACATAATTTAAACGAAATCTAAAATTCAAAATTTTATAGTAATTTTCATACACCAAATATCAATTTGTCATAGAAATATCGACTTTAAAATAAGAAAATAAAAAGGAAGGGGGTTTATAATGAACTACACTCAGCATTCTGCTATACGACGGCATCGGTAATTCAAAAATTCCACTACACGACGGTTAGAGGGGCACCGACTTTAACGTTGATAGGTGAATTTAAACGCGCAGAAATATAGCAGTCACGGTGGTATTATGGTGGGGATGGGGGAAGGACGTTGGTTAGAACTGTCGGTACATTGTGTAACGGAGCGGTCGTGTAATGGATGGTCGTATAGCAGAGTGCTGAGTGTATGTAGAAAAAAGATTGGGAACCCCCTGACATATCCATTTGATTAACATTGAATAATAACCCTCAATATAATAAACAGTGATTGTTTTACAATTTAATCATTAATTTTCGTAAAATTATTATATATTATATATTTGATACAACATAAATGTTTATTATTAATTAATACATGAGGTTATTGAAATTGTGTCGATGGAAAATAACTTTCAGACTTCAAAGGACGTTAATCCGTTATAATTGTATGTTTAATCAACGCGAATGCGATTACAAATATCAGTAAACAAAGATATTTGGTTATTATTTTAGTGTAGTATGTTTAGTTGTTACTACCAGCTTTCAAATAATTCTAAAACAACATTTAATTAACTGTTCCGACGCTTAAGCGATTAATTCTGTTAAAGCAGGGGTTCCTAACGTTTTTTCTACATAGACCCCTTTTAAAATAATTATTTTCTTCATTGATCCTTTTACATTTTCCTCTATATTATAAGTACAGCATGTAACAATCATATTACTATTACTAATCATATTCCATTGATCCCCAAGGGGTTTACCTGGTTTAAAGCATGGAATATACATCTATATAAATTCTATATCTATAAAAGAGTTTGCCCTTAACCACTCACTCACTCATATATCAACGTACATACCAAACCCCTGGACCTAGAAACGTGAAATTTCGTAGGTGCCTTCCTTTTATGATGTAAGCACCCACTAAGAAAGGATTTTTCGAAATTCAACCTCTACGGGGTTAAAACAGAGTGTCAAAGTTTATATATAAAAAAATATTTTTTTTGTTCGCATTTAATTTAAACTTATCGAACATACTCTACAATATAAATAATGAATCAATTATTTCAGCATTTTCCAAAATTTGACCCCTAAGGTGTTAGAAGGGGTGGAAAAATGTGTAAAAAAATTGTTTTTTGTATTCATCGAATGACGGGGACGAGGATGGATTTATATATGTTTATCTGCATACCTGCTTTACTTATAAAGGTGAATTCGGGCAAAATAGTAATCTATTAAAATAAAAATTTCGACATTCAACCCCTATTGGCGGGGGTAGACAGGGTCTGTGTTTTTGATATATTTATCTGCATAGCTGCTTACGTTATTATGGTGGAGTCGGGCAAAATAATCTGCAATAAAAAAATCGATATTCAGCCCCTAATGGCGAGGGTAGACAATTTTTAAATAGAGATATTTACGTTTTTTTATAGGTATTGAATAAAATTCAATAGAAAAAAATGTTATGTCATCCCCTATCACGTATGGAGGGTTCTAATTAGTTTCGAAGTTTACGCGAGCGAAGCCGCGGGATTCCGCTAGTAATTTTATATACAGGATGTCAAAAATGTTCCGGGATGGTCAAATATTTCGAATGGTACATACAGCATCGAAAAATAAAAAAATACGTTTCCAATATTTTTTAAAAAGCTATTAAACTGCACCATACTCGAATTACTTGAATTTGACACCAAAATGCTCGCAGGCGACATTTCAGAGTTGTGACGTCACAATCCTTGTCAACAATAATCAAACATTCAGAGTTAGACAATAATTTAATTCTTTTGTATGTTAAAAATGAATTCCAAAGTATATAAGTTCTTAAATAAGGTATGTACCTAATAATCGATATTTGTCTAAAATGAAAGTCAATCACTTTTGACGTTTACTGATGCGTGACGTCATTCGCTCTGATTGGTGTTCCATTTAACATGTGTATATATAATATAAAAGTTAATACATTTTTTAGAATCTTTTTAACCTATTTCATTATTTAAAATCACAATTTCAATGATACTTTGTTACTGACATCATACCTATTGCTGATAAGTCGCGACTTATACCCAAAAACCGAGAGACACCCAAACTTTTTTATTTATTATTATTTACAAATTCCCGATGATGCCGATGATATATATTTCTCCATGAGTCGGTTGTGAAACGTCGTGCGGTTAAATTTAGATGTGTTTGAGGTCATGTGATGGGGATCTGCGCGGGCAGAGGGGCCCGGGGGGAGAGCCTCTTGTTTTACACTTTTCTCCGCAAAAAGCACAGACTTGGCCAACGTCTCTGTATCGCTTTACTTACTAGATCGGTGCCGAGACATTGTTTATATCGGCGTTTATATAAGCTTCCATGGGTGCCACAGGATTTTCTTCAGTGGTGAGATATGAAATTTTTAACAAAGGGCTCGCTCAAAGATTAATTTAATAAAAAAATGTTTATTATATGGTTTATTTATAAAAAATAATATACAGTGGAAACAAGTAAAACATATAGGTTTTAACGACTCAAAATAAAAGTTCAAATGAATCCCATTTTTACCGGTTATTACGACTATTGGCTTTTACGACCTAATATGACTGGTCCCTTCGATGTCGTTATAACCGGTTTCTACATGGAGAAAAATGGAGTAGATTTTTTAATAAAAATTACAGTTGCCGATTAAAAATGTCAATTTTGTGTCAAAAAATACTATCAGTTTTAACATGTACCTACTGTCAATGGAGTAACTTCCGCAATCTCCATTGTAATTTTTATAATACGTAATTGTAGTATATTTGTAAGTATCATTTATATGATTTATTCAGCTATTTAAAAGACAATACAATAAATACTACGATTGTGTAAAGTTATTTTGTATTAATAGTATATTTGTTTATTAGTACAACAAATTAAACTAAACCAATAATATAGATTTCGATCATGCACGTAAAAATTACTATTCATATTGTAACTTAAGTAATACGTGCTAGACCCCTATTCGCGAGTTCGTTCGACTTTTTCTCATTCGAGATTACTAAACTAAAATTAAAAGTCACTAAATTATTTACTAGAATCTCGATTGTGTAAATTATACCGTATTCTCGAATCTCGATACGATTTTTTTTTCTAGAAATGTCGAATGAAAAATATCGACTGCTCCTGAGCATGCGAGATTTAAAATCTCGAACGAAAAACTCGAATCGACATATTCTCGAGTGAGCTCGAGAATAGAGGCCCTGGCCTAGCAAGAATTACAATATTTTGGACCGTTTCATAATTAATACGTCAAATACTAATATTTATTTAAAAATTGAGTGATTGTTATGAAATATTTTTTCTGTGTACCTATATAATAGGCAATAAAATTAAACATTTCGAGTGAATAAATCCAAAAAATACTATTACGCGATTAATTATTTTAAACTTAATCGTCATTGCTTCATGACTTCATTGCTTTACAAACGTATCTAATAAAACAGATTTTTTGATATTATACATATATTTATTTTTGAGAAAATGATTAACAAAAAGTGCAAGGGGCTCGAAAATAGTAGAATAGTTTAACAAATAGCTCACGCGAGCCCCTTACATCTCACCACTGATTTGACTGACAATGAGTGTAAAATGTGTTTGTCTATAAATTATATAAAACAAATCTTTCTGGCGAATTAGTAAAAGATAGAACAAAATTAATGAGACATAAATCATAGAAAATTACGTTCTATGATATTTCATTCTTAAAATTTTTTCTGTTAACAAACTATTTGAAATATATTTTTAAATTATTTCCTCAATTCTTTTTAGATTATAGATAACAATACAGTTTACAATACACAGTTTAAACCATAAGCCAGTGGTTCCCAAAATGCTCGCCGGGGCGCCCTGGGGAACTACGGCGTCTTTAAAAGAGTGCTATGAATAAATAATAAATTAATTTTACTCAATAATGCAATTATTTGATTTGATCATTAAAGTTAGTCATACTTTAACTTATGAAAGGGCAGAATGGGAAAACCTTAGTTCAAAAAGGGCACCGCGAGTCGAAAAAGTTTGGAAACCACTGAGTTAGAAGAATTTGTATTTGATATTATAAATTATTCATTTTCAATATTTTACGCAAACCGATGATTTAAAAAAAAAGTTTGAAGAAATCCTCCAGCAAGAAAATTATGAAGAAAAAGAAGAACAAAATAAATTGTACCTCTTTAACAAATAGATTAAAATTAATTAAAGCATTTCGAAGCTGAAACTTTACTTTTTCAAATAGTATCAACATATTTTGTCTGAGATTTAATTTTAACCCCTAAATACCCTTATGAAGTTTTACAAAAAAAAAAAAATATGCATTTTATTTTGCTCGCTTTAAGATTCTATAACTTTGTTTAAAAAAATCATAAAACAAAATTAAATAAAGCATTTTAAAGCTAAAAAACTATACTTTTGAATGGCATTATCAAATTTTCCATAAAAAAAAAATTTACTTCAAAAAAGGTACCGCGAGCCGAAAAACTTTGGAAACCACTGGGTTAAGGGATTTGTATTTGATATTATAAATTATTCAATATTTTATACGCGAATCGACGTTTTAAAAAAAAAAATAAGTTTGAACAAATCCTCCAGAATGAAAATTATGAAAAAAAGGAGAAAATAAATTGTACCTCTTTAACAAATCGTTCTTATATAAAATGTATACTACCCTATTAATTTATATAATATCCATTAACAAAATAACGTAATTTGTTGTAAATATTCAAATAATTACTCATTTCAAATTTGAATGTATAACAAATAATAATGATTCATAAACAATCTGCATTAAAATCAACTAAAAAAACTCATTATATTGTTTTAACATACATACAACACTCTAGTACACGTCAACATATAACTCTATGTCAACCACATAAATCTAAAAATAATACGCGCGATTTTACGTTTCAGTTCAAAACCTACCTCAGCAGTACAGTTCTATTCAACAGTTGAATCAACATCAACTTCTGAAGAACCATCTCCGACCGTACCCTTAACCGACATATTTACTAACGGTACGACAAACTTACCGCAGGATCATTCGGGAACACCTCATCTTAGCTCCAAGCAGACCAGCAGTGACTTCGATACAACTCCTTCAATCAATACGTCTACATCACATTCTTTAGATCTTACGATTAGTTCAGACGGTAACAATGAACCACTGCGGATCAACGAGAGCTCCGATAGCGGTGTATTGACGGCTACGACAAGCATGGCTACGTCTATAGTTCAGGATATAGATGATAGTGATCAGGAGAGTGTTGAGATTGTGTGCAGAAGGAATAGTGTTAGTGCGAGGGCATCACTGTTTACGCAGCTTGAGGAGAAAATGAAGGAGGAAGCTGTTAAGCCGCCGAAAGTTAAGAAAGGTATTTTATTTGTAGCGATTGGGGAATGTCCGTAAACCACGTAATGCTTTTAGGGGGGAAGGGGTTCAGATATTTTGTTACATGGGGGATGGGGGGTCATATTCAAATGTTACGTAACATTCATTCATTTACAAATAAAAACAAAACATTGTTAGATGATTAACTGATATTTAGTACTGTGTAATTCAAGCTGAAATAGTTTAGAAAACATATTGTAATATACAGGGTGGTTCGGTTTGGGATACAGATATTTTAGGAGCTGATTCCCTGACTCATTGTGAGTATGAAATTGTGCGGGAAGTGGGGGTCTATCTTTAACCCTTCATTCACTATACAAAGTTTGGACATGGGTCTTACAGTTTTCCGGTAAATAATTATTTTTATGGTAAATAATAATAAATAATAAAATTATGTAGTTATAAACAAATAAATTTATTGACTGTTTCAATTCATAGGGCAGGTAGCAAAATAGTAACTTTGGGAATTAATTAATAACTGGAAAACTATAAGACCCACGTTAAAACTTTGTATAGTGAATTTGTAGGTAACATCATGATGTAACAAATTAATGATAAAAAATACAACATGTTAGGGGTACTTTTGGAGAAAAATGTCATTTTCATAAAAAATTTCTACAAAAAAAGATTTTTCGACTTTGATGAGCTATAACTCGGAAATAGAAATACGGATAGCAATAACCGTAATACTGAAAAATATGTTAGTTAATTATCTATGAAACTGACTCATTTTGATTGCTCTAGATACTTTACTTTAAAAGTTATGAGATAATCATAGATAATCCTTCTCTGAAGGAAATTTTTTAAACACCCTGTAACTCAGAGGGTGTTAAAGATAGACCCCCAATCTTTAACAATTTCATACTCACAATGAGTCAGGAAATCAGCTCCTAAAATATCTGTATCCCAAACCGGACCACTCTGTATATTAAAACGTAACATTAGGCAGGGAGGGGGTCAAAGGATTTAGTTACATGGGGAGAGGGGGTCAAAAAATTCTAGTGTTACATGATTTATGGATGTCGCCTTGGTTGTAGTCGTGGATTTGATCTAATTGTGTTATTTTTTTTTACTAGAAGGAAATCAAGGTATTCAAAAGTATCGTAACAAGTCTGAAAGGGTGAATGATACGCGTTTTTCAACACAGCCGATTACGTTAGATGAAGTGCAGGAAGCCGTGCGTCAGAATCAAATGCGGGAAGAAAATCAGCAATCTAATCCGTCGGTTTCTACTCCGGATTTAACAACTGAACGTAGAGGTGAGTTTGACTTAGATGTCGAATAATTCTGTGAAAAAAAATATCGTAGAACAAATTTCAAAAATGCATTTTGAAGCTGAATTTCTATTCTTTCAAATGGCATCAAATTATTTTGTTAACTTCCCAATAGGGAGTTATTGTAATTGGTCCGAAAATCGAAATCAAAAATTTTAACATATTTTCATGTTTCAAGGGCATTAGAGTATATTGACACTATTTTTAGAAAAATGTCTGTGTGTGTGTGTGTGTGTGTGTATGTACGTACGTACGTACGTACGTGTCATTTTTTCCGGGACGAAATCTCGCGAACAAAAAATGCTATTGACTTCGTTGGGGTGCTAATCGAAGCGTCTTGACGTGAATATGATCTGAAAGAAAGGATTTTTCGAAATTCAACCCCTACAGGGGTAAAAAGGGTGTTTTTTTTCATTTTTATTTTTTTTCTTGGTCGAATTTAGTCGGAACTTATAATAAATACTATACAATACAAATAATGAAACGTGTATTTAGTATTTATTTTTTATATGGGTCCAAACAGCCATTAAATGGATGAAAACCAGCATCAAAATTTGAATTTCATACTAATAAATACATCTAATAATTCATGTTGCCTTGGAAACAACACAATTCAAAATTCAAACATTCAAACTGTCAGATTAGTTTTTCTAAAAATGTGCATTATATTATTGACATTATTAGGATATTAGAAAACTAATATTCATAATACAAAGGGTGAGTTTTATTTCTGATAAATTCCATTAAAATTTTTCATATACATATTAAAAAAAAAAAAAATTACAAACTATAACATAATAATATTAATTATGGAAACAATAAGTAATCTGTATTCAAGTATTGTAAGTCATACCATGTTGGGAAGTTGATTGTGTGGACCTAAAGGATCGCACCCCACAGTTTACGTTATATAGTTTAATTTTATATCCCCGGGTAAAATTGGATCCGACAGCTAGTTTAAGATTTAATTTTAACCCCCGAAGACCATTACAAAGATTTACAAAAAAATATTTTGCATTTTCTTTGCTCACTTGAAGATTCTATAACTTAGTTAAAAAAATCATAGATTGAAATTAAATTAAGCATTTTGAAACTCAAAACCTATACCTTTGAATGGCATTATCAAATTTTTTGTAAAAAATGTTTTTGCACTAAACACCTTAAGATTTAAAAACAAAATTTCATTTTTTGTTTTGTTCGCTTTATAATCACACAACTCTATGGAAAACAAATAAATTTCCAATCTGTAAGCAGCATCGGAAAGAATATATTTCAAGCTTTAAAATGCATGTTTTTTCATTTATATACGACCATTTTTACAATATTTACAGTACTTTGAAAAATTTAACCATTTTTTTATAATTGACAGATTCTAATACGGAACTAGATGAATCAGATCCAGCAAAACTTAGTTTATCCGAAAGAATTAAGTTATTTAATCAAAGAGTCAAAGAAGATAAAATACCGGTCGGAGCACCCCCAGCGCCTACACGTCGAAAACCTCGATTTAAAACGCAGCCGATAACAACGGAAGAGGTAGAACTTGCTAGAAATAAATCGGTCATGGCTTCAGAGGACAATGAAAGTGATTGTAAGTAGAAAATTAATTACACTTGACATCTTTTGTTAATTATATTAATTATTCAAATTTTAATTTGGTTAAAATCTAATTTTAAAGTTTTCTTTTTTTTTTGGAGGGGGCTGTCTAAAGAAAATAATTGGATCCGCTAAAGTTTTTTATAATTAAATTGTGTCAATAATTTTATTTTACAAGAGCATTGACTGTCTATTTTCAGAGACCATCCAAGATTTAAAATAGATTTTTTTTAAATCTTGGCAAGCACTCAATATTACACTTCAAATTAATTGGGGATTGATTTTTATTTGATTATGTATTGTAAACATTACGAAACTTTTATGAATTTTATATGAAATTTATACAGTATAAATAAAACAAAGAATTTTTAAATTATTTCAAAATTTTTAAAAATAGTTTTTTTCTTATTTTTAAAATGGTCAACATGAAATTAAACTCTTTCTGCAGGGTACAATTGACAGTTGTGTTATTTTATCTATGGATTATTGTAATTTAGTTTGTGTCAAAAAAATGTTTCTAATTTTTGTGTTAAAGATTAAAAATCTTGCTAAATATAGTTACTTTTTCATAGTACTTAAATCTAATACATACTTGATTTTAACAAGTATAATTTACTTAAAGTACTTAACCTTAAAAACTTTAAGCACCTGATACTTCAAGTAGGTACTTTTTTTAATTTATTACTTGATTTTAACCAGTAAAGTACTTGACGTTTAAAAACAACTAAAGCATTTTTTAAATGTTATAATTGATTTTAACAAATAAAGTACTTGAAATACATTTTAAAAATATCTTAAAGTACTTGCAAGTACAGTGGTACCTCAACATACGAGTTTAATTCGTTCCGCAACCTTGCTCGTATCTTGAATTACTCGTATCTCGAAGCAAATTTCCCCATACAAAACAATTGAACTACCATTAATCCGTTCCAACCCCCAAAATGTCACCCCAGTTATTTTTGTTACGTGGTTTTGAATAATAAAAACGTATTTATAAATGACAAATATTTATTGTACAAAAACAAAAAAGATAATGTAAAGAAATAAATTAGATATCCTCACTGGTCTTTGCCTTTTTCGCTACATTTTAAACTAAACCGAACTCGTATCTCGAATTTCGCTCGTAACTCAAAGCAAAAAATCACTCGCTCGCCGGCTCGTATCTCAAAAAACTCGTATGTTGGGGCACTCGTATGTCGAGGTACCACTGTACTTGAATTCAATTGATTTTAACAAGTAAAGTACTTTACTTCAAATGTAATTGAAAATAGCAAAAATACTTTAATTAATGTAAGTACTTGGTACTTGCACTTCAAGAACTTTCACTCAGAACTTATGACAGCTCTGTGGCGTAGATAGGTGCCCCCACCTATAAAGGGGATCTCCCCCCCCCCATGAGTCTACAAAATTATAAGGTGTTTATGATATACGAGCATTTTTTCAATAATGAATACATCTAAATAAATTTAACCAATTTTTGTATTTTGCACCGCATAAAAAATAATTTTCATTATGAAAAATATAACCATGAGATTTAATACTGCATAAGTCATACCCCCCCCCAATCACAAAAAGCTATATACGCCACTGCTGATCATATACCTCGTTTCAGAACTCATAATTTTGTAATGAATATTTTTCACATATTATTAATTAAATTATATTTTCTTATAGCAAATATGGGTAAAGACAAAACATACGAAAACGCAGCATCAAGGATGTTAACAAACGAAGTACGTGGAATTCTAAAATCCAAATCAGCCGTGGCGCCAGCTTTGGCTCAACTATCGACTACAACTGACATCGAAGGACACAAATTTCTCAAGTCTGTATTAAAAAAGGAAACCGAACAATTACCAAACACTCCTTCCGAAGATTACCCTTCACATTCAAATTTGAAATCAATACTAAAAGCAGAATCTGTTACGTACACGCAAAGAGACTCATCAAGTTCTGAAGATTCAAACGACCGGTTTAAAAGTTCTATGTATTCGTCGAAGAAGACAAGACCTGTGTCAGATCTAGTGAGTATTCTGCACGATGTCGAAGAAAAGGCACGCCAGAAAAAACTCGAAGCTGCAAAAAACATAAAGAATCTTTTGGATGAGAAGGAGAACGACGACGGGAACAAAAGTGATAAGATTAAACGCGATACGATCAAGAACGGTGAATCAAGAGATGCAGAAAGATCGGCCGGAAGATCAACAGATAAAGTAACACGGCTCGCTAAAAGTCTAAGTGCGGTTCTAAGTGCCGAAGTGCTTGGAAATTGTATGGGGGGCGGTAAACCTCTTACCAAAAGTGATATAATGCGGAAAAAAAATGCTAGTGAAAGTGTTGAACATTCTGACGGCAATAACGGTGTTAGTGTTTTGTGGAAACAACAAGATGAGGCTGCGCTGAGTTCTTCGGAAGGCGAATCATCAGGCGGGCGAGAAGTCAGGAGGATTATCAAAAACGAAGCAGTTAATAGAAGACGGCAGGCTGCTTTATCCAAACAACGGTAAGTTTTCTAAATTTTTATATTTTTATTTTTATCCAAGATACGAACCAAAGTTAGTTTTAGTTGTTTCTAATAGATGGCACTACACAAATAGAATTGTGTTGGTGTTTTTTTTTTTTTATTAATTTTTATTAATTATCGTACGTGTTATTGATTGAACGAGTATGCTGTGCGCTATTGTTGAAATTTAATTTAATTAAATAACTATTTGTGATTCAGCATTTCTTAATGGAGTAATGTAGATGGTAGATATTGAAACAATTTATTTCAATTAGTCGAGTGACGTATCATTGAAGCATATTTATAACTGATACGAATTAAGATATTGATATTAATTATTTTAATCGACGTCTACTAATAAAAATTAAATACTTTTATATAAAATATTCTTATATTTAAAAAAATGTAAATGTTATTAATTTACGATTTATGAATTATTAATACAAATAAGAAATAAAAACTCAGTATTTTTAAAGAGAGTGAGAACTTTCTGGAAAATCGGGAAATGTCAGGAATTTCCAGTAGAAAAAATCAAATAATTTTTTGTGGCAATTTTAAGCCCCATCGCAACAATTCGAATCGGCAGATAGCAGATATTTAGAAATGTCCCAAAAATATTTAAACAATTACTAAATTTAAAAAAAAAGCGCGCATTTTTTTCTCTTATTGTTAACAAATAATTCTGTTTTGTATCGCACTTCATGTTATTGTTTGATTCAATTATTGATGTTATTATGTTATTAATTTATTTTGTGATTTGTTATTGATTATATTGAGGGTAATTAAACTGTTTGTTTTTTATGTTTAGTTAATTTCATGAAATTAGATTCTAGTAATTTATTTGACTTATTTATTCGTTCGATCAATTGACTTAGGGTTGCCAGGTGTCCACTATTTGAGTGGACAGTCCACTTTTTTCACATTATGTTCACTATTTTTTTTCACAAAATAGTGGACATTTTTTTTATTCAAAAGCTTTATGATGAAATGGTACGTAATTTAAAGCTGCATAGTAGTACAGTCTAAGAGAATAAGGATAGTAGAATCGCGTTTTGTCTTTTTTTTCATAAGTTAGAATAAGACAAAGATCGAATTGAACTCGATTCTCCGAAAAAGTTATTATTAATTGTATAAATATATTTTTGAAATTTTTACTACTTCCCCCCTCCCGCTTGTCCGCTATATTTTGTAAGAAGACCTGGCAACCCTATCAATTGTTTCTAATCTAAAGGGATTTTTATTTTTTATACGTGCGGAGTTGAAGACAGCTTTTGAAAGGGTGAAAACCACCCTAAAAAGTTTATTAATTTTTCGTTTTTAGGGTTTCGTACCTCAAAATGAAAAGACGGAACCCTTATAGGATTTATTTATTTATATTTATATTTATATTTATATTTATTTATAACCTAAAATCTTGAAATTTGGCACGAAGGAAGTTCTCATAACATAGGTAAAAAAAATTCGAAAATGGTAAATATTTAATTCTATGTGGAATTATCACGTGACAAACTTAATTTTACGGTTTATTTCATACAGCGTCTATATAAATACTAAATACGCCTTGGAAATCGGGTCCATTATCTACGTAACTAACTATTTTGTCAATAATTAGGTTTAATAAAACGATACGGAACCCTAAGGGTGCGAGCCTTACTCGCACTTTTTCGTCTTTTTTTTTGAAGTTAAATAATTTTTGAACAGATGTCTAAAAAGTCCACGACGTTCACCCAGAAGCAATAAATACTAACACAAATTAACGTTTAAAACAGGGGTTCCCAACCTTTTTTGCACGTAGACCCCTTTTGAATGAATGACAAAGTTCATAGACCCCTCCTGTAATTATTTGTGAATTAAAAATTTTAAATGACCGTTTTGCTCTTTGAACTGTTTTTAAACTCTTTCATTGCATAAAAAAACATACAAATTTTCTCATCGACCCCTGGTGTACTATAGACCCCTTTATAACTTCCATAGACCCCCGCCACGTTGGGAAACCCTGGTTTAAAATAACGCCTTCACTTGCATTATTATGAGCTAAATATGTGATTTAATAATAATAATAATACATTTTTAGCTACTAATTGTTTAATAGAAGAAAGTTGTACATACATATTTTGATGTGTAGATTTATTTAAAATAATTACACACTTATTTGCATTGTGAAAGATATTTACAAACTAAGAATTACTTGAAGCGCGACTAATATCAAACATAGTATTTGTTTAATTGCGAAAAAAATAAACAATTGTGTTTTTATTATATACTAGTGCATTGGACCCGGAGTAATCCGGGGATATAAAATTAATCTGTAATAAACCTATTAATTCACTTATCGTTAACTATTTACGCAGCGCACGCGAAGATATTTCTCCAACTTCATGAAATTAATACAAAATATCCAAAAATTATACACCTAAACCTTCCTCAAGAAACACTATCCATTAGTGAAAACCGTTAAATATTTTAATAATTGCACGCTTCATCGGTGAATTTTTTTTTCATATCGAACCAATGGTTTTTAAGATAACTTATAATCTTTCTCTTCAATCCAGTTTCAATATTTCAGAGGAGAAATAGATTAACTCAATTAATTAATTTATAGTCATTAATCAGTTTAACTGATACTTTCTTATTTAATTAATAAAATCTAGTTTTCACCACGAATAAAAAAACTGCACTAGCTATAGATGCAATTATCCTCGCCTGCTCCGTTTATTTTTACATTGTTTACTTGCAGTTAAATAGAAGTTAGACAACACGGAATTATTTTAATCTCCCCTCTCTCTCTTCTCTAAAAAAATAACAATAATGCTTTCACCGAAAACTAATTTTTGTTTAAAAATTAATCGACCCTCCAATTTTTAAAATTTTATAAAATAAAAAATAATCACAGTAAAAATTAGGTGATTGTTATGAAATATTTTTCTCCGTGCAATAAACATTATAACACTGTAAAGTGTTGGTTTTTTTTACTTAAGGTTGTTGTTCACTGAAAGTCGTGGCATCTAGCGAAATTTAACATGAACTACAGGGTTTTGATATGTCGGTAAAAAAGAACAAATAGATCTGGCAACAATTTATAATATTAGACAAGAATAGAAGATTCATTTTTAACAATATTATAATTATTACTGTTGCTGACAATAGTAATAATTATAATAACAATAGTAACTATTATTATTATACATAAAAACATTAAATGTAATCAATAATCACTTGATATTTACAACGCGCATCAGTTTTCAATACCATGTTTTTATAATTCAAAGATCGCGCCGAATGCGCTGTTGCCATATCGTATATTTACTACGTCATGTGTTCGGGAATTTATCAAAGTTAAAAATTAATAATTATTTAAGGAGATGGTAAATCATTCTAAAATTTTATATACACATTCCTTAATTACCAATCTATAACATATCCGTTTTTGGTTAAAATCTGACGTTTAGTTTTAATACACGAATTAAATGAATATCGAATTCAAGTTGATCCCTATGCTTGCAATGTATAAGAGGCCAACTTTGCACGTTTATAATTAATAAACGAAATGGTAAACTGACCTGAAATTTTTTTTACAAATGCGAACTAGCTTACTTAACACAATATTAAAATTTTAACAAATTCTGTAGTGATCAATATTAGTGAACAACAACCTTAAAGTTATACGTCTAACACACTAAAAAAAATTTGGTTTCGAAAAAATTTGTTTTTAATTTATTTTTAGAACACATGTACCTACATTTATTGGAATATTTTACTTTGTTAGTTATTAATAGTAAAAAAAGTTTAATTTAAGTTGAAAATTGAAATAGACAGAACGGTATTATAATAGTTACATGTACTAATTATTAATTTATTTATTATTATTTTGAAAAAATTACACGTAAATATATTTGTTTTATAATTTTTATAGTATTTAAAAGAGTTGAAGTTTCGAATAATTAGTTTTTAAATCGTCTCTATATAGCCAATTGTGTAGAATTTCAATAAATAGAACACTTTCGGCAAGTTCTCTCATTTATCGTGTGTTCAAACTAAATTTTTAATAACCAATTACTCAAAAACCATACATCCAATATTTTAAACAGAAATTAGTAAAATATATGAGCTATCCATAAATAACATACAGGGTGGCCAGTTTCTGGAAAACCGGGAGAAGTCAGGGAATTTTGCTATATAGGGAAATGTCAGGGATTTTTTTTATAAAAATGCAAAAACCACATAAATTATCTATTAAAATTAAAAAGAAAACATGTGACCTTTTCTTTTTTAGTTTTTTATCTAAATTTTAAATAAAAAACTGGGAAAAACGGTAAAAATTCTCCTGGAAAACCGGGAAAAGTCAGGGAAATTTGTTCCAGAGAAATACTGGCCACCCTGACATATTAAAATTTTAGACTTTTATCTATACATTGCTCTAATGATCGAATAACCTTAATATAATTATTTTCGGAAGATAATGTTATTGAGAATGACTACGGAACCCTATCATACCCATGCCCAACACACACTAACTTTTATTTTTATACATAAGCTTAATATAGTTGACTACTTTCGTTCAATATTAATATCTCTATATAATTTTTTTATCACGCATATTTATAAAAAAAATCAAAGCGTATGAACATATGTTTAACATATGATCATATAATATCAAATGCAAATAAATAGACAACATATAACCACATTGTCAAGAAACAGTGTATGCAGTTCCGTGCGAATCAAGTCTAATAATTCTGCTACCACTGTTTGAAATTTCACCTACCCACAATAATTATTACTGTAATTAATTGTGATACCACAAGGCATTAAATAAGGTTATCAATGCAAGCGGCGGCGCGACATAATTCTGCTTACACTTTCTAGAAGTGCGATGACCAAGTTTTACCATATATGGTCAACGGGGTACCAGTGCAGATACGGTTTACACTTGTTACTATTTCATGGTCATTACCCGTACTTAAGATTTCAGTTGTTGTTTAGTTATTGTTTTATAACGCTACTAGATGTGCCCGCGAGTTTTGATCGCGTGGACTACGGAATTATTGTTTAAGAAAATATAGATACTTTAATTCTACACATTTTTTTACTACATTATATTGTTCAATATTTAATGGTTTAGGTTATGCAAAAGAGCGCTTTTTCCGATTTGATTTACTATTATCGTCACTGCTTATTCCTTATGTTACCTAACGTAACAAAATATATTCTAAAAGCTGATCAGGAAACAGATCTTTTTTGAATTTTTGAAGGGGCTACACCAGTGTGAACGCTGGAAATTTGGGTGATTTTCGGAAATTTTTTTGAAGAAAAATATTTAATGAAATATTTTGGAAAATTGAGAATATATTTGGCTATTCGCTGGGTGCAAAGTATGTAGTGGGGGAAACGAAATCGATCACAACGCACAACGTGGCAAAAAATAACACTTTGTGTGGACTAACTGTCATTTTTAATAGACTCGTTTTTAACTGGAAATAGAAAGGTCAACATGATTAATCCCACTATAGACTATGTGCAAGGGGGTGGAGTTAGAAATAATATCGATGCGAATGTTCGTGGTGAGCAATATTGTAAAATTATCGTCGCCAAAATTTGAGGTTATGCTGTCAATGTAAACGAATTAATTATTTCTCTATTATACGTCATAATTAAAGAGAAAAAGATACCCAAAATAAATAATTTTCACGTACCTTTTATGCTATACCATTTATATTATATGCAAACAGCTAAATTAAATGATATTTGTTTAATAAAAAATTTCACGGTATTTAACAATGATAAAAATAGTTAAATCCATTCAATCCTTCTCTATTACCCGCTAGCGGCGCTAATAGACTTCGTGCGCATAGCTAATTGTCATAAATAATTGTCTAAAATGTATATATTTACGATATTTTATTGAAATTATTTGTTTGTTAGTACGTCAAAGTCCACCCAAGTTGCTACTAAAGTCCACCAATTAGTTGGCGCTGTCATCGCGCACGCTGCGAATATTAGACGTGTATTCCATAATTTTTTCACGTAAAAATATCGATATCTAAGCGACTTATGCGCTGTCTTCATAGGCGCCAATCTCCTCCACTGCGGCTATTCTTCCGGACGATGGAGTAGCTGAAATTGAAAAAAGAAAAAATATCGTCAAACTGGAAGGTAATTCCTGTACGATGGCCTACGATTTTCGAAAAATCTCAAAATCTAACAAAGTGGCGTAATTATGAAAAAAAAGTATGTTTTATTGCCTATAAAAACGTCATCGTAGAGTAAATATATTCAAGAATACTCAGTTCAAATTTTAAGTCAATCGGATAATTGCTTTTTGAGTAATAATGTTAATAAATTTGAAAAAATTTATTTCGAGAAAAATGCGTTTAAAGATTTAATTATCGATTTACCATAAAACTACTAATCAGCTATACCTGGCCCATATAATGGACCCTCTTCTTCCTCGAATAATGTCTCCAAAAAAAATTTATTTCTTGAAAATTTCACACTGGTATGGTATGACCCATTAAACGGCGTGAATGTTGAAATGTAGATGAAAATTGTAGGGAATATTATTATCTATAGTTTATGTTAAGTTCATTTTTATCCATCTTCAACCAGATTTTTTTTTGTATGTAAGAAATACGTTCAAACAAAAATTAATAATTCAGACCATTAAAGACATAAATATACTGCAGTTATTTATTCAATATATGGGTTCGTTATATCGAAGTTTTACTGTAATACTACTATTTGAAAATAATTGATTAAAACAATTTTTTATTTCCTTTGTAAATTTTCATTTTTCTTCATACATCTCATATTAATTAAATTTTTTTTAATTATCTTTCATGCTTTTTCTCTGAACACATATTCAAGTCAGATTCATCTAATTCTAATAAATTATGAATCTATCTAATTGACAAGATCTGTCATTTTTATGCCCCACCTCAAAATTCCTTTAGACATTAGTCATACATTATTGTACATATTTTATATTTAAAAAATATAAATTATTATCCATACTAATATTATAATTGCTCTTTGTTATCTTTTCACGGCTAAACCGCTGAACCGATCTTGATGAAATTTGGTAGAGAGAAAGCTTGCATCCTGAGGAAGGACATTGGCTACTTTATATTTCGAAAAAATTGATAAGATAAAAATAGTAATACTATTATTAGCTAGTATAAAATAATTAGTAAATATATTTTTTTAATGTGCAAGTAGAGGGGAAATAAACTTATAAATGTATGTATATGTATAAATATGTAATTATTCATTGTAACAATTTGTAGCTAAATACTAGTTAAGTTAGAAAATAATATCACTTTCAAGTTGGTGGAAAGAAACGTTAATTTTTCTGTATATATTTACATTTAATGTATTTTAATGAAATTGTTTTAGTAATTTGTAAATATTTACTTAACGTTTTTTCTTCCTTCCTGGTGTATTTAATTTCCGGTTAATTATTTTCACGCTAATTTCATAATCGTTCAATTTACTGATATTTATTTTCATAATCTTATCGACTTTCAAACTGTTAATTAATAATTAAAATGTGTTTTTTTATTAGACATTAAATTATAGTTACATTTATTTATTTTTTTGATGAATGCTGTTGATGAAATAAAATTATAATTTGGGGGTTACAAAAAGTAATGAAATAAGGATTGCAATGATTTAAGTATGTCGTTGACATTTCTCTTAAATCACATTGATTTTTTTATCACTTTCTTCATAATGTATGTTAAAAGTTAAGAAAATTTGCGTTCTAACAATTTATATGATTATTTTTTATTTATATTTATAGAAATATAAATTTTAATAAATACAAAAATATAAGCATTTTTTTCTGATTTTAATATTTGATATGGACATTTTTTTCATTTTAGTTAATTTATATTTTATACCACCTATATATTATTTAACATATTTTGAAGAATTTAGCAACAAAATCTATTGAAATTAAAATTAAGATTATCATCAAATACACTGGTAGAAAGGATTCTCAAACCAAAAGTAAACCTTGTTTTGTATATAACGAAAACAATATTTTCTTAAGATAAGCAATAATCTCTTAAACCAACTATAGTATTCTTGAACGAAGGAATAACGTAGTTGGATTAAGAGTATGTTTCTTATATTAAGAAAATATTGTTTTCGTTATATACAAAACAAGGTTTTCTTGGTCCAATACAGTTTTTTTCTGTGTAGTTCGAATGATTTGATTTTTTTAATAAATTGGTACAACCCTGTTTAAAATATACAGTATCCAAAACAACATTTAATATTTTCAACTAAGATATTATAAATATCATTATCATTACTATCTGTTAACTAACTGTTTTAAAAAAAAATCTATTTTAAAAACAAGTGGAATCTTATTGGTTCCATCTCTAGTACAATTTCTAACTTACACTCAGAATCCAAGTTGTAAATTACAATTCACAACTAAAAAAAATTGGGAACTTCTGTACATGTAAATTATCAAATCTAAAAATTTACCAAAAAAACGTACTACATCAGCATTCAAAAACGACTTTTAGAAATATTAATATATGTAAATATTGGTATGTAAACAAATCAAAATCAGTATTACAAATTACAACAGAAAAAATGTTACGGAACTTCTGTACATGTAAATTATCAAATTTGACATTTCACAAAATATGACATTCAAGGCATTTGAAGAACCCTTTTAGAAAATATTAAATAAATATGTAAAATCAATATTACAAATTACGACAACCGAGAAAAAAGTTTGGGTACTTCTGTACATGTAAATAATCAAATCTAACATTTCACAAAATATGACATCATTCAATACATTTGAAGAACCCTTTTATAAAATATTAAATAAATACGTAATCAAATCAAAATCAATATTACAAATAATAATTACAATATGAAAAAAAGTTTGGGTACTTCTGTACATGTAAATTACCAAATCTGACATTTCCCCAACCACGTGCAGCCCAGTGTTCAGGTACCGGAGCTGAAACAAAATAAAATAAAAAAAATACCGTCACGTATTTAGTTTTTTATCTGTAACAACGCGCATATGTATTTCCTGTTCAGTTTCTAAAAACAGCAACAACATTAAGGCTTGGTTGGCTCACGTTATCAGTGAAGAGGAGGATGCACCTCTGCCGATCAGTTCACACGTACATGAACAGGAACACAGATAGAGAACACTACTCGTATAATATGTATATGTATAGACCGCGGCGAGACACTTCGATCCATTTGTACGCGTGTTTGTGTTTGTGTGTGTGCGTGCGTGTGTGTGTGTGACCGTATGTGCAGTGTATCTCAATAGGTGCCCCCCCCTTTTTCACTAGAGGTACTCATAGTAAGAGTTTCGAGAGCGATCAGTATGGTTATTTATTTTTTTAGCGCAAACCACGAAGAGATAGGTCTGTGGTTCTAGTTTAACCCATTTTAGGAATTTTTCCGGCCATGACCCCCCCCCTCAATTTTTTTCATATATGGCTTCATGTACCTCGTTGGACTCGGGATTGATTCACGAATCGATTGGCAAGGGTATTTTTTGAGTTGTGTCCAAGTGGGTTGCGCGGCAATTTTTTTAATTCAAAAATCTATTCCGGGTCATTTTTTATCGTATCATAAAATGTCTGCACTCTTTATAATCTCTATAAATTAGGGAATGACTGGAGTATGCGCATGTTTTGATTTGTTGCCCCCTTTCATTGTAAGAGGTTGAAATCACCCCCAAAAATTTGAGTGTTTTTTCGTTTTTATTTTATTCTCTCTAAACGGTAAAAGATATTAAAACCAAAATTTACTCAACTCGTTTAGATCTATCATTTGGCACCCCATACAAATCAATTGTTTAAACAATTAGAAAACGTTATAAACAAATTTCATGAAAAAAATGTACCTATAATTTTAATTGATATCTTTAATAGCAAAGTTAAAAAAATCAATTATTTCGTTTTTAATATTTTATCCTAGTCTAGTTTTTAGGCTTTAAAACAGTGGAGGTTCAATCAAAATCAATTCAATAGTTTTCGTATTCAAATTACTTTATTATTATTATTTTTATTACTTTATTATTGTTGTATCTTTAGTGAACATTTCTTTAAACGTTGCTGTTAAAATATTCTTACCACTTATAAAACAATACGATTTGTACAAAAATCAAATAAAAATTATCGATTTAAACCTGGCAAATAAAAAATGTTGAGGGCCGCACTCGGTGCATCACTGCATCTCTCACAGACGGGTTTATGTGTGTGTGTGTGAGTGTATGTATGTATGCGTGTGTTGATGCATTTTAACAGCAGTTCTCCTGGTATTATCTCGACAGAGGTTTTCCCCAGGGTTGCGACAGTTCCTGGTTTCAAACATTAGGGATTCAATTTGGTACAAATTAGTTGAAAATTTATTACGGTTGATATTATTTTAAATAAAAATTTATCTTTTTATACCGTTGGAACTTTAAATACGTGCCAAAATAGAAAATAGGACATATAAAAACGTGCATTTCCTGAAAATTATCTAAAAATAGGATCCGAAATATAAGGTCCAAGTTTCATTTTACAAGTATTGTGTACACAAAAAAAGAATTCTACATAATTCTTTATAATTATTTTTATCAAAAATTAATTTCCAAAAGAATATCTGAGAAATAAGAAATGATAGAAGCAAAAATCGAGTTACTAAATTAAGAAATATGATGTCACTCGCATTATATGATACAAAATTAAATAAAAATCTGTAACGAGTTATCAATTAAAAATAATTTTAATAACTCCTTTTATTCACTGCTAAGTCATCTGATCAGACAGCGTGCTAATGCTATATCCCTTCGACGATCCCAAAGAATAATCCAGTGAATGTTTCAACAAAATCGGCCCAGTAGTTTTTGTGATCATCTAAAACAAAAAATAATCACGATCTCTGCCTTTTTATAAATCAAACACTAATGCCCGGTATTATAAAGAAAATTGCTTGAGTGCAAAAGCAAATTAGCTTCCAGCTAACGCTATCTGCTTGGGGTATTCAATATAAATGACAACCACTCACAGATGTATCGAATGAAATTGTACATACGATAACCTTAACGCATGCGCGTAAAGTACAAATAAGCTACTTAAAATAAACGCTGTCAAGTGAACCTCATAAAATTCATAGTATTTATATTATCATACAGGCCCGGATTTAGAAACTTGCCGCCCCTAGACAGTTGCAAAAATTGCCCCCCCCCCCCTCAAAACGTATTCAATGGTGGAATAAGGTTGGTACGAAAAGTTTTTCAATTAATAAAAAAAATTATTAATTGTTTTTTTTTGTTTTTTTTTTTTTTTCAAAGTTTCCGCCAAAATTTGTTCGCCCTTTAATTTTTGCTGCTATAGGCACGTGTCTACTCTGCCTGCATGATAAATCCGGGCCTGTTATTATACATTTATTACCACTGTTTTAAAATATCGAAACATTTCATATCAATTTGACAACTAGAAGATAGCTTATTTGCTTTTTCACGCAAGCAAATTCTTTACAATATCGGGCATAAAACATTTATCGTACTTCACTAAAAAATAAACAAATAGATACTTGTTTTTATTAGATATCAAATCAACAATAAAAAAATTAATATAAAATATTCAGAAAAAAATCGAGTTAAACAAAATATTTATCGTAATTGTTAAGTTAAATAATGCATATTAACAATTTAAAATTGGGGGGGGTCTGACCTGACCCCTGCCTCGTACCAGTGGCGTACATAGCTTTTTGCGATGGGGGGTATATGACAGTATTAAATCTCATAAAGTTATATATTTCATGATGAAAAATTATTATTTATCTGGTGCAAAGTACAAAAATTGGACTCATGGGGGGATTGATCCCCTTAATCCCCCCCCCCCCCTATCAACGCCACTGCCTCGTACCAACCCTCATAGATGCGCCACTGAAAAAAAAAACACTGACCTATCAAATGCAGTCCATATTATACTCACCCCCAAATATCACATAACAATAGAAAAATATTACATTTTGGTCAGCCCTACCCCCTTTTACTATGATAGTATACCATGTTTGTGTATATTGCGCTCTCGCTCGCGTATCAGTGTTTACAATATCTAGTTGGCTCTGTTAGTAAAGTCAGTCGATATTCGTACGCGGTGTTGAGCACACTTGTGCGTTTAGTTATTGTCGATAATAATCGAACATATCGGTTTTCCTTATAAAGGAAAATACCTTGAAAAATTAATATGTAATGTAATTAACCGCAATAGGAAATCTGTGCGTGAAGTTATTTTTTTTTTTTAACTAGTGTTTTTTTTTGTGTATTGATAATTAATACTTTCTGTGATGTGATAGTTTTTGAGTTAATTTGATAAGGTATTTTTTTATTTTTATGAAAATTAAATATTTTTTATTTTAATTTTATTTAACTATAATTTATGTTTGTCTGTATTAGGTATGAATAAAATTCTGTGGTTGTTAGGGGGTGAAGATTATTTATAAAAATCCCCCCCCCCCACCGCTATTTAAGATTAAATCTTTGTGGTTTCTTTTGCGTTTTTTATTTTAATAATATTTAAATATAAATTATATGTGTCAGTATTAGGTATAAATAAAATTCTGTGGTTGTGAGGGGGTGAAGATTATTTCCTAAAGTCTCCCCCCCCCCTTTTTCCACTATTTAAGATTAAATCTTCGTGGTTTCTTTTGCGTTTTTTATTTTAATAATATTTAAATATAATTTATGTTTGTCTGTATTAGGTATAAATAAAATTCTGTGGTTGTGAGGGGGTGAAGATTATTTCTTAAAATCTCGCCCCCCTCCCCTCCACTATTTAAGTTTAAATCTTCGTGTTTTTGCGTTTTTTTTATTATAGTAATGCAGGAATATAATTTATGTTTGGCTGTATTAGGTATAAATAAAATTCTGTGGTTGGAGGGGGTGAAGATTATTTCTAAAAGTCCCCCCCTCCACTATTAAGATTAAATTTTCGTGACTTCAATAGCGTTAATTTTTAAATCAAAAAGATTTTCATTTTTTTATTAGAAAATACTAATACCAATTGTTTTTTTTTCTTAATACAGATCTGCCCTAATTCAATTGTTATGGTAGTTAAATTGACATTTTCCAGGGTCTTAGGGTTTTTTAACAGTGAGAGTTGCATCAAAATCGGTTCAGTAATTTTCATGTTATATGTAGATAAAGATAAACCTGCTGATCGAATTAATTAATTATTAAGAATAGATATGAGAATATTATTATAATTTCAAATAGGTATAGTTAATCAAACAAAAATACTTTTTTGATAACATTTATCAAATTAGATGTACCTACCCAAAATTTTTAATATTGCACACTAATTTTTTTGGTAAATATATGGTTCCTTGTGACTATTTAAGATTTTCTCCTTCAATACATCCTAAAAACTATAAGAAATGGAGTTTGAAAATCTAATAAAATTTCAAAACTTTTTTTAGAATACAGCAAAATTTTTATGAGTTTCTAAACAATTTGGAAAATTGACAAGAGATGTTTTGAAATTCCACTTCTCAATGGTAAATCAATAATCAATAATGGATATCATTACGTCTAGAGGGGATGCAGAAGTGAAAGAATCAGAAAATAAAAATAAATAATATCACATATTTTGAATTATTCCCCTCTTCGATTTAAAATTTATTTTATTGAAACGTTTCTACTCCCTGTAGAAAACCATTTCTGTACGAAAGGTATAGATGCCCTCTGAAAATATATTTGTTGCGCACATGAATAGAACACAAAGATCGTTATTAGAACTAAAATTAACTCGTTCATAATACAAAACATGAAATTTGAATTTTTTTAAAAGTAATATTATTTTAAAATTTAAAATATAAAATATTACTTAAAATATTAATTAATTAATGAAATAGGGCGTTGGAGGGAGTTGGGGGTAACAAAGAATAACTCTTTTTAAGCACATTACCAAAATTAAATATTATATTAAAATTCATTCATGAGATGGGAGAAAGGGATAAAACTATTTTTTTTATTATCTTCAAATAATCTTTTTTTAAATACAATAATATCATTAATACGGTTAATAAAATAGAGCAATTTTAACTATACCTTTATTTATGTTGGTTTTATTTCTTATCGTAAATTTTAATTACTAACTTGATGTTTGTCGCATTACTTATAATGTTTTTATCTTTTTATCGCTAATATATTTGTTATCAGTTTGAGTCAGAATCGATGAATAATTTTCAATATTTATAGCATTTTTGATAATGTTAGGTTTTTATATGAGTATAGTTTTGTTTATGTTTATTTATTAGACAAGGATAATAAATAAATCGCGACAAATTTTAAATAAATCCCAAAAAATTGATCTAATGTCCGGTATCATTAAGAAACTAGCAAATTTGCTAACTAGCAAGCACTCTCAAATAAGGTATCAAACTTGTCAAACTACAATTATAACCGCGAAAGCCTCAAATCTCGTATTATTTCACTTTCAATCAACGTATAACAATTTTCACAATATACAATTCATTTTCATTATTGAAATCAATTATAAAGAACAATATTATTTATTAAAATAACGTTCTAACTGGTTGAGTTCATACCACGAAAACATTCATGTGTGAAATAGTAAAGTAAATACATTTTTAATTATAAATATTGAAAGTAAATCTTATTACATATGTTTTTATAATTAGCTTTGAATGTTACAAATTTTTTCCTATCTTCTATATTTTTATGTCTATTTTTCCTGGACTATTATCATCAAATTTTTTTTCATAATAATCAATTATATATTGGTTTATTTTAATAGAAAACTTGTTTCTAATTATGATAACATATAAAATACATCTGCTGAAAAATAATGGTAGATCATTTTCAAAGACACTTAAACTAAAAATACACCTTAACCACAAAATTAAGTTTAAGTGACTAAGAAACCACAGTTTCTCCGTTTTTCAAGTAATTTTCAAAGACATTGCAAAAGATTTAAAATTATCATTTTATAAAAAAAATTATATTTTACAAAAAAAAAATACGTCGTTCTTGAGATATTTTGAAAAATTAACAATTTTGGGATACTAAAACATTCAACTGGTTTTTATATGGCACCATTTACTAGCCAGATCCAACTAAGAAATCAAGTTTCATTGAAATCCGTACAGTTGAAAAAAAATCGAGACGATAAAATCAAGTGGTAGTATAAAAATCGGAGCACAATCTTTTCTACTCCTAGAAATAATCACATAGCTATCACATTCTATCAGTGGCGTTAGTAAGAAAAAAAATCGGGAGGGGTGGGGGTAGTACGTTTCGGGAGGGATATTTACATATGTGTTAAATTTTGGAAGGTATTTTAAACTGATATTTTCTCAAAACAACACCCCCATCATTTTAATATGGGGAGAACTCAATAATTAATAATTATGATTAATAATGACCTATATACTTTTAAACATTAATACCTCAGTAAAGGGAAAACAGGGGCATTCTCCACCTGAATTTAATTAAAATGATCAGATCAGTAATAAATATCTACTGAATCAATTTATTATTTAAAAAATACCCTCCCCTCGAAAAATGCACCATAACGGTGCCCATATATTATTATATAATGATTTAAATAGATTATAATAAATATCTGTATTTGTAAAAATTATTATTAAATACACTAAATCATTGGCGTAACCAGGAAAGAAGGGGCCTGCCCCCCACTCGCATTTTTGTAACAAGATGATTCAGATTGTTATACCATATAAAAAATATATATATGTTAGGTGTCAATAACTTCCCATGAAAAAAATCCTGGTTATGCCACTGCATTACATATGGGGTAAAGATAACATGATATTGCACATTTACTTACTCATTTTTTTAGACACCGGTAAAAAACCTAACACACAATTATACAGATAATAGAAAATAAAACACTATAGATAAAATAAGTAACGGTGCTATAGTGAGGAAGTAAATTTACCGATAACAATAATATTTGTTATGTTATTTACTAACACTATTGTTGTAGTATTATATCTATGTAAGTACTCATGTATTAGTATTATTATGCACATACATATGTACATTACTCATTTGTTTGTTTTTAAATACATTAATGTGTAGTACAAGGTTAAATTGTGATAAAGGTGGATTAAACATAATCAGAATAGGTATAATTTCTATTAAAATTTCAATCATTTCATCGAAAAATTAATATCAGAAAAAATAGTAAAAAATGTGCAATTGTTTAAATTTTTAAATAATGGTTTTGTGTTACATACTACCTATATACCTACACATTTTTTTAACTTATATGTGAAGCTAGAACCGCAAAATACCCCGCTTGGAATATGGTACCCGACGGAATTGGCAAAATTTTGGATAAGTTGTAGTTTTTGTGATATGTCTTGCTAGGCACAACTTCAGATTTTGGCTAGTTTTCGCTGAATCATTTTTTTCCAATTTAAAAAATTTACTAAAATGAAAAAATATGATAAACGTCAGTTTTTCAACTGGATCTGTTTTTTTTTACATTTTATAACATTTTTTTGAAAATGCATTTAACCTAATAGGTACCTAATCTCATTAGAAATGTTTAAATGATCATAAATCTTCGAAAAAAAATCGTCGAGACCTCAGTGATTCCACGTTGTTTTCGTCTCGGTAAGCCCTTTCGAACGAGCCCTCACTCAACCCTACGAGCCATTTAAGATTTCTTGGCTCCCCCCTCCCCCGCCCCAGGTGGGTGTTTTGGTGATTAAATAATAAACTTGGTGATCTCTATAAATTTCAATCCTATATTTCAAACCATTCAAAAGTTATTTAGGTGGCCCCAAACTTTTGGAAGGCACTGTATAGTTAATTAAACTAAATAATATATTATGGATCTTGGCTTACACCCAGAAGCCAATATCCATATCAAGATCACCGCGGAAGCCTCAAGACTTGTACAAAGAATATGTTGTTTTTTAAATAATGTCATAATATTATTAATTTAATTATTAATTTCGAATGTCCCAATTATATATTTTAGTTATTTAGTACACCCCTGGATGTTTTTTTACATGATTTTATATCGATGTTCGATTGTTTGTATATTTCTATCGATAAAAAATATGTTAGTCATTTTTTTTTTGTATATTATCTAGGAATATTTTCATATCATTGCATTGGTGACAGTTGAAAAGTTGAGTACTTTATATATACTTTATTTACGTATTTATAGAAATAGTAATGTGATTTTTTTTGGCATGCGGAGAACAAGTTTTTCGTGATTGAAAATATTCAGTGTGTGGCAGAAAAAAATGTAATCGGAATTTCGAATTTTTTTCTGCAATAAATTATAAAATTATGTATTTTATTATAATTTTTGTGGTGGTTTTTGTAATTTGCGTTGATTATTTAACCAAAAAACGGTATGTATTAATTTATAATTTTATAATTAAAAGAAGGAAAATTAATTATATTCTAATCTATTACATATTCGATATAATTGTAATTTTTTTATCTTTATCTACATTGAAACAAATTATATTTTGTTTGTAAAATATTTAGATTTAAAAATAATTCTGATTTATTTGCTTCTGATAACATTTGAACTGTACTTATAATATTTTTGTGATAATATTCAAAATGTAGTCATTTTTCTGTGCTATACAATTGCAATTTACTCTGTGAATGTAATTATATAAATATTAATACATAAAAACAGTTTTGCCATTATTTAGATTTAAAAAAAACACATTAATTATAAAATTACTTTTTCTTAGATAAATTATTATGCTCTATTTCTAAAAATAAAGATATTATATTTAAAAACTATGCATATCAGACTATAAAGTGTAATTGGGCCTCGTGACGTTCTCCTGCCATGATCACCCCAGGGCACTCCCTCCAGTTATCCACGTTTGGTTTTAAAAGCAAAATATAAGTCTTAACACAAATAATAGATCTTAAAAAATGGTTTGATTTTAAAAATATTTGTAAAAATAATCATGTTAGCAAAAAGGGCGCTTAAAATAACTAAAAACAAAATAATTTTTAACCGACACATTTGGAGAGGGGGTAGAACCTTGAAAAGGTATGGATGAATTTCATTTAATAAATGTAAAAAATTCAATAATTTTTTTTTATAAATAAAATTCTTTTCCGGCTCTGATGGTACCACTATACTATCGTAGCCTACAGTAATAACATTTTACTAAAGAAAAAACATTGATTATTTACTAGTTTACTACTACTAGATTAAAACCCCGTTATTTATTAACTTTTTTTTATAAATGCTCTATAATTAGAGTAGCTATCGAAAATCGATTTATGCGTTCTAAACCTTGCTATTAATTTGATTTTATTACCCAGTTTATTGATTGGCTTCATCTGAATTAGTCTTAAATAGTGCTTCGTTAAGTTACGCTCAAAAAAAAACCTAAATATTTCATCAATATTCATTGTATATGGATATAATTAAAAATTATACATGGTTACCAAAAATAGTATATGTTAGCGATTTTATATAATTTTTTTATTTCATTTAACCATCCGCTTTCATTTTAATATCTATTTAATATCAAATGACTGAGGTTTCCGTGGTGGTCAATGATATTATTCGTTTTTTTAAGTCCCAAATTGACACAGTGCAATGTGCAGGTGCGTACACAGTCTAACTTCTCAGAGGGGGGCATATAGAAATTAAAAAAAAATACTTTTGAAATAAACGTATAAAAATTCTCAAAATATTTTGTTGGTTAGTTTTTGCAAGAAAATAATAATAATATACAGGCTGTTCCAGAACAGGATTTTATTTACTCGCATAAATTCGCTGATTAATAATATGTTGATTAAAATTTATTTAGAGATGTTGTTTGCGAAATATTAGTTAACAAACATTTTCTTGACTAAAAATTCTTTGATTTTAATTTTATTTATTTAAAAATTCGAATTTTGCAATAAAAGATAGTAGAGACAGATGCACAATATCAGGCTTGTCCAACCCGCGGGCCGCATGCGGCCCCCGAGCACTCCTCGTGCGGCCCGCATAAGATTTAAAATTAAATAAAATATGAAAATAATTAACGATATTTGGTAAAAGACCTACAGATTTTTTGTCATATAAAGTATAAGTACATATATATCTTCAAATTTTTCTGCGGCCCTTAAAAAATTGTTGTCACCACAAAGGTGAAAAGGTTGGACACCTATGCACAATAGAAATGAAGTTAAATATAACTATAAGTTATATAAAATAATTATTTTAGCGATGTATAAAATTAATTGTATTAAAAATAGTCTGTCAATCTTTATTTCTACGTGTTAAGCAGCTAATTATCATAATATAATTTATTCAAATGATTTTATATAGTTGAATATTTATTAATAGATAGTGATTTAAACTCAAACAGTGTTTATCTGACTACTTTAAATAATTTTCAGATTTTCTCATAATATCTATAAGTGTATCTCTTTAATTCTTGGGAGGAGGGGTCATGACCCCTTAACTCCCTCACCTTGTATACGCTCCTGGAACCGTACCTTCTGGTACCAATCTTGAAAAATACCCCATACTTGAAAATTTTAAAATTAAATGTACTGAATTAGAAAGATTTGTTGATATTTGATTACTGCCATTACTGGATATTATCTATATACATTTAAGGTAATTCGATCAGTGCCATAGAATATACTACGCTAATGGAAAATAAAACTATTTTTTATGCAACATATAGAAAATATATGAATATCTAAAAATGTCTTTTTTATTTACTCGTATCATAAGATTATTCGTCATTTGATTTTTAAACAATTATACTATTAAATATTTAAAAAGTTCATTATTTGACTCTACTTGTTTTCAACTCAAAATAAATCTGGCAACATTGTACCGTTAGTTTTAAAAACAAAGAATGCAAAGAATCGCTGTCAGTTTAAATCATAGACATATAGTACTGGATAGCGTGATCCACATTTACAAATGTACGATACAGATCGCGCTGTCTAGTACTATATGTCTATGGTTTACATAGAATTATGAGAATTATATTTAATAAACATACATAAGTACATGAAAAATGTACTTTTTTCGTTTTTCAATAATAAAAATACGTTATAAATTAAAAATATGTCATTTTATTATATAGCATTTTAAATATGCGGACATAGAATATGTAAATCATTTTGTAAGTGTTGTTATTTGTCTTTTCTTTATCTACGGTTTTGAATGCAATGTTGTCAGATTGTGATGTTAATTAAAATCAAATATGAATGATAATGACATATACAATTTGTCTGATTTTTAAATCAATATTTATCACGAACTAAACGGTAAAAGTACTTTTTTTTATTTTTGACATAATCTGTTATATTCAATAAATCTATTATTTAGTTTTTTAAACTGTTGTCTAATTTATTTAATCCGATATATGCAAATACATGCAGTTGCCGGTATGATTCGCCATATCTCCCATGTTAAAATTACTAACTTTGATAATTAATTTCTTTTAAACTGTACGGTAGATCTTTTTCAAATTGCAAATATCAACGCAATGAATGTTGTTTTATGACATACATTAAATTCACATTTATATCTAATAACTCGTCTAGTGATCGAATGACCTTAACTGTCTTACGGCGTGGTTTTTTGTCAATTAATCATTTTGTTTAAAAACAGTGGATAAATAACTATCTAATGTGATTCGATATACTATCAAGAAAATTATTTATAGTATTTTTTTTTATTATTGCTATGAAACTTTTACTTCGATTTGGTAATTTTTTAATTGACAATTTTACTGTCGAAGTCGTAAAAATAATATATTTACAGTGAACGTAGTGCAATTAAAATCATTTTACATAAATATTAAACACGTATTTGTAATACAGACTTAAGTACTTACTTAGGTACTACTTTCAAGCGAAAGTTGTTGAACATTTTTATTTTATTTTGTTTACTTCCTTACACTAGCTTTTCTCTCAGTTTACTTTAATAAATACATAAGTACTAGCTCCAATCTTGGATATTACTCCAGTGTTGATTTCTTGTTTAATTAAATGTACCGAATTAGAAAAAATTGTTGATATTTCGTTACTGTCATTAATGAATCAAAATCTATAGACACTTAACTGTAAAATAGCTTAATTTGATGACAATAGCTCAATGGATTTCAAAATGGTGGACATTTAAACTAATTATTAATGTAATCTATTTATTAATTATTATATTTTCATAACATCTGACTATATTGTTTCTAATTTCACGATTCTTTATTTTATAACTTTTGTGTCGTAGTACTTTTCATTTTAAAATCATTAGCAAGTGGTCCATTACTGGTGTTACTTTGTCCATTACTGGAGATAAAATTTTACCAAAATAAAAGCTATACTTAATTTAAAAAAAATATAATGTGCAGACTTTGCTAATTAAATTGATTTGATAAAGAGGTAGTTGTTTTATTAGTAGCATGAGTTTAAAAAACAGTATAGCTTGCTCTTAAAAGATCCAAAATTGGTGCCAGTACCTTATGTGTAAATTATTTGATATTTAATGTTGTTTCTTTTATTTTAGAATATAGTTTAACCTTAACTTTATGCTTTTAGTATCATTTAACACGGTTTAGATTCAGAAGATAAGAAATAATAACTAAAATTAAAAAAAATATATTGTTTTAAATATTTTTCAGTGTGGCAAGTTTCTGGAAAACCGGGAAAAATCAGGGAATTTTGCTATACAGGGAAAAGTCAGGGAATTTGGTTGGAAGTCAGGGAATTTTTATAAAAATGAAAAATCACACAAATTAAAGAGTGACGTTTTTTTTTTTTTTTAGTGTTTTTTTAGGTTTTTTATCTAAATTTTTTAAGTAAAAAACAGGGAAAAACGGTAAAAATTCTCCTGGAAAACCGGGAAAAATCAGGGAAATTTGTTCCAGAGAAATACTGGTCACTCTGACAGTCGAACCTCTGTAAATTGAAGTTCAAAGAAAACGTTTAAAAAAATCGATAGGGTAAAGAAGTTTTGAGTTAGAGAACCTAAATTTAATTGTATAAAGGTCGTCAAAATAGCACATTGATTATTTTGAATTATAGAGGGTTAAACATTTCCTAGGGAAAATATTATTAGTAAGAGGGTTCATGGGGATGGTTTTGGAGGAAATAAAACTGACAGTTTCTTCGACTTATAAGACGATTTCAGCTTGTCGAGGTTTTACTGTAGGTATTATTGTAAAATCAGTCAGAAACTTTTAAAAGTTTTATTCAAACTTAGGATTCTACATATTTCGAAAATTAAAAGAAATAAAAAGTAAACACTGTGTAGGTTCATCAATAGGGTGTGTGCAACCCTAAGAGTGAAGAAAATTGTTTTAAATATATTTTCACGTATTTTTAAATCACTTAAAAGTGTCGCAAATTTTGTATAATTTATTTAAAAAGGTCATTGAACCTCTGATGAATCTATTACACCAGCGGTTCTTAAACTGGGGTCCGCGGACCCCTGGGGGGCCGCCAAACTTTTACGGGGGCCCGTGAAACATTTTTGGCAAAAAATTAATTTACTAAAGTACTTTTATATTTCGATTTATCAGTGATTAATTAGTATCTAACGACCTTTTTTGTTTTTCTATCAGGGATGGGGGTCCCTGAAAAATAATTGTTCAAAAAGGGGGTCCCTAGACCATATAAGTTTAAGAACCACTGTATTACACAAATGTTGACCTTAAAAATAATTAATCCTTTTATATCAATTTGTAATAAATCCGTATAACATCTCAACGACTTAATAGTAAGTATTATGACTTAAATGTCTTACTTAAAGATGAATGCAACTTAATACCCAATGAAAGAAACATTTCTTATTCATATATAAATAGATATATTAAAAGGAAGTTATAAGGCACGTTAGTAGCTACTATAATTGGGCATAGATAATTTTAGGCTAGCAAGAATAAAACGTTTTTAAAAGTATTTTAATCATTTGTGCCATACCATCATACCAAAAATAGCTTCAGTTTGAGATTAGAGTGCATTTTGATACTTTATATGGTTCTGACAATAATTAATGTATGATATTAAAAATTAATATTTATGGGATTTCAAATCTACCGCTGTATGTAAAGTGTTATACTCAATTTTTTTCGGAATACAAAATAGCTTATATCCTTCCTCAGAAACTCAGAATGTAAGCTTTCTACCTGCTAAATTTCATAAAGATCGGTTCAGCAGCTAAGCCGTGAAAAAATAACAAACAGACAGATAGACATAATTTTTTTCGAATATTTATAATATTAGTATGGATTAAAGCAGTGATCTTCAAACTTTTGCCCCCAAGTACCCTGGGGTACTTGTATCTCACTTTGGAGACCACTGGATTAGAGTTCTTACGTGCAGACTTATTTTATGGAATCGGAACGAGAATTTATTTTTTTATGACCACGTTAAGTGGAATATAATTTTCTGGCAGTTACAAAAATTATTTGAACAATAAAATTGTATCTCTGCATATAATATTTTGTTGCATGCAACTTCAATTATACTTTTTATGATTTTTTGTACTGTAATTTTCATAAATTATTTTATACTATCTATGTCAATACTTAAATGAAAAATGTATGTAAATGATATTTTTTTGTGTTGATTAATCCTGTTTCGAAAAATTGTATTTTCGCTTCATATTTATAAATATCAAATACGAAAAATAATTGATATTTTTACTTTTAATAAAATAACGACAAGTCCGCGGTTTCACTCGCGTTTTATTTGTTTTTATTTAAAAAAAGTTAAATAATTTATAAATTCTTTTGCCAAAAATTCATCTTTAAAATATGAACAGTTATGTAGATAAATTGTTTTAAAGTAAAATAAATTTAACGCCTTTTTCCTCCCTTTTAGGGGTTGAATTTACGTCATAAAAGGAAAATTTAACCTTTGTAGGTATCTCTTACTAGCAGTTACCCACGACTTCGTTCACGTGATATTTAAGTTAAATATGAAAACAACACCATGCAGTTAGGTTAAATAAATAATACATATTTCTGTTATTTTTTTACGCTAGATGTCTTCGCCAAAAAAATATAACAGGGTGCCAGTTTCGGGAAAACCGGGAAAAGTGTTTTGCTATACAGGGAAATGTCAGGGAATTTGGTTGGAAGTTTTTATAAAAATGCAAAAACCACACAAATTCTCGCAAATATTTAAACAGTGACCTTTTTTAGGTTTTTTTAGTTTTTTTTTATCAAAATTTTAATTTATTTTAAATAAAAAGTAGGAAAAAACTAAAAATCTCCTGGAAAACCGGGAAAAGTCATGGAAATTTGTTCCAGAGAGATACTGGTTATTAGTGGCTATCCTGTACGTATACAAATATCACACATCAATTTTTTTATATAACAAAATTTCCGGGATATAAACTAGCCTATTTTCTTCTTCTTTTCCCTGTCAAATTTCATCAAGATCGGTTTAGCAATTTAGCCGTGAAAAGGTAACAAACAGACAGACAGACAGAGACAATTTCGCATTTGTAATACTGTATTTGTAACTAATAAATTGAAAAATAAGAGAAATGTCTCAACAAACAACGTAATTAATATTAAAAAAATTAAAGGGGTTAAGATTTTTACCAGCACTGATCTAAATCATATTTCTGTGTATGTAATAATATGTATGTATGTAGATACGTCCATTAGGCATCTGTTAAACTGCTAGAGGGTTCGAAGAAATAAGAACCTATCATACACCTATGTATGTGATAAATATGGACATACGTATTGTGTGTGTATATCTGTGTGTGTGTGTGTGTGTGTGCGTGCATGTGTGTGTAAAATGTCGTTGCTCTTGAATATGTAGGAAGATGTTCAAATCCAGGTGTTCGATTTGCAGATTTTTGTATTAGGGTTTCCTCAAATAACGGTTGTAGTTAGGTACATTGCATTGTGCAGTACTTACATTTACTTTGTAAAATATTGTTAACCTTAATTGTGTAGGTATTGTACAAGTATCGAATAGACCAGGGATGGTCAACTAAATTGTTAGTAAAATTAAATTTCGTTACAAAAGAAAATACTTCGTAGTATACGACCGAAGTGAATGTCTTGGTCGAATGGTAGATCGCGATCGGACGAACATAACTCTGTTCCGGTGTTGATGACATATAGGAAGGGAATGTTCCCTGGAGTAATCGGGGCAGGTAACACTTATGAGACTTTTCGATTCACGGTCTGGAATATATTATTGAACAAGGTGTTATTTGTATGGTTCAGAATACAGTAGAAATCGGTTATAACGACATTGAAGGGACCGGTCATATTGGTCGTAAAAAGCGGATAGACGTAATAACCGGTAAAAATACAATTATATGGGTTCAATTGGATTTTTATTTTGAGTAGTTATAACCGATACGTCGTATTAACCGATGTCGTTACAACCGGTTTCAACTGTATATATTTTGAAATTATTTAGTAGCGAATGAAACGATTTTAAACCTGTGAATTTGGTAGATTCCGATACAAAAAAAAATATTGTTTGGGAAAATAAATTAGGAAACTCGATTAGAAACTTGCATACCTACATAATAATTTTAAATTAAAAATTAAAATATAAGTGAAATAAATTATACTTTTCTTTTCGATTTTAGTTATTAGTTATTAAAAAAATATTAAAACTAAACGTAAATTCTATCATATCAAAATATAATCCACTTAATGTGTGTCCCCAGAAAGGAACAAAAGAGACAATCCTCCCCCTCTGCGTTCGAGTAAATAATCTTGTAAAAAAATAATGAAGTTGGTTATAACTCCTCCCCCTTGAAAATTTTTTTACGGGCGCCCTTGAGCTATTCACATTTTATTGATCAAACAAACAATGACAAAATCACTGTCAAAAATTACACATCTAACAATAAGTTACTTATAATGTATAAAAAGTAAAAACAATAATTATTTATAAGTTATGCGCACAAGAACTAGCAATTATATAAGTACGAGTAACAATTAATAATTAAAAGTTGTTGAACGCACGCGACTTGAAAACAATAGTCAAATATTACACGCTATTGTGAGCATGGTTTCAATATAACAATTATATAATGACCTCTGTTCTTCTAGATTAAAGGTTAAACTAATACATTTTGTGTTTATACCATATACTGGACATTATTATTTTCTCAAAATTGTTGTTCAAAACATTTATCTGAGATAATGTTTTACTTCCTCGCCATTTTGTAGAAAGGAAGTAATGTACTTCCGCATGGAGGGGGGAGATGTGGCATTTACTCCCCCCTTTTCTGTGGACGCCACTGGGAGGAAACTATTTCTGAAAACAAAAAAAAATATTTTTTGAAATTTTTGCCAAATGCATAACTCATGAACTGCTGAACGGATTTTAATGAAACTTGGCTTGTTTGTTGGGTCTGGTTTGTAGATGATCCCGTATAAAAATCATCAAAATTGGGTGGATGTGGATTAGTGATAATAAAAAAATACAACGACGCATGTTACGTGAAAAATGTATGAATCCTTTTTGGTAAAGCATTTAAATTTTCTAATTAGGAAGAACTATGACATTATTAAGCAGATATCGGCATACTCTTAGCTAGGGAGAGGGTGTGTGGGGTTCAACCCCTCCCTAAATTTCCGTTAGTTAAATTATAATGAGAATACAAATATTGTAATGTCCGGTTTCATAAAGGATCTAGCAAAAGTTTCTACTTAGCAACACTCTTAAATAGGGTATCAAACTTATATGTTAATTTTCTTGAGATTTTGACAGATACCTAGTTTCATGCATAGGAAGTAAAAATAAAGGTACTTATGTAAAGTATATTTACTAAAGTGGATTTATTAAACTTGAGTGAAAAATGGTAAAAATCAACTTACAACTGTCATTTTTTTGTTAACTGTCAAATTTTGCTAGCTCCTTTATAATACCAGACTAGTCTAGGTTGAACTGTTATTGAATGGATATTTATACCCCCCCCCCCCTCCTCACTCAAAAATATTTCTGGTTACGGCACTGAACGTATATGTCTAATAATAGTAAATAAAACATATTTGATAACAAAATTCATGAAGTACATATATAGATATCGATACACAAATTAGTTTTCTATCTGAATTTGTTTTAAAGTTATCAATATTCAAACCTACATTTATCAACTATAAATATAAAATCAATGTAAAACCTACCATGCAAGATACAAATATGGGAATGAATAAAATGAACATGATTTTAATTTAAAACCACGATCATTTGCATGTTTTTAAATATAATAGAAATATATTATTTATAATCATTTTTTTAATGTTCTGAATATTATGTTAATTTATTATTTTTTATTATTATAGAATTAATTACGAACGAAATATTATTTTATGATCATCAATCTAGAATCTCGCTTTTTCAATATACATACAGGATGGCCCAAGTAAAACGAAACGGGCGCGCTTTTGGTCATTTAATATAAGATTTTAAGGGTTGAAAAGATTCTTATAAAAATTTTATAGCAAAAGATATCCCCCTTGAAAGCAAATTCCACGTGTTCGAGCTTTTTTTCAAAATCTTATTTTAAATGACCAAAAGCACACCCGTTTCGTTTTACTTGGGCCACTCTGTACATATATGTTATAAATTCAATAATTTTTCTAATTAAAAAAATAAGAACTCGGAGAAAAATATTTCATAACAATCACTCAATTTTAAATGAAATATTACAATTTGACGTAGTAATCTTGAAATGGTTCAAAATATTGTAAGTCTTGCTAGGCCACGTGTTACTGAAGTTACAATAAGTATGAGTTAGTAATTTTTGCGTGCAGGATTGAAATCTATATTATTACTTATTCGTATAGTTTAATTTGTTATACCAATAAAAACATACATGTATTCTATTAATATAATTAATTTTATACACAATCGTAGTATTTATTGTATTGTCTTTTAATTGAAATTAAAATTAGAAGTTACTCAATTGACAACAGGAACATTTTAAAACTAAACTGGAATTTTTTGATAAAAAATTGAAATTTTTAATCGGCAACTGTAATTTTTATTAAAAAAATCAACTCCATTTTTTCTGTGAATACAAAATGTATTTTCACAAAAAAATATATTATATTATTTTTTATTCTCTATGTTTCGTTTTTAGGATGCTATATATCACATATTTTATTACATTTAAGGTTATTTGATCATTAGAGCAATGTATAGATAAAAGTATAAAATTTTAATATGTTATTTATGGATAACTCATATATTTTACTAATTTTTATTTAAAATATTGGACGTATAATTTTTGAGTAAGTGGATATTAAAAATAGAGTTTTTAACACACGGTAAATGAGAGAATTTACCAAAAGTGTTATATTTATTGAAATAATTCTACACAATTGGCTATATAGAAAAACGTTCGTTAAAAACGAATCATTCCAAACTTCAACCCTTTTAAATACTATAATAATTATAAAACAAATATATCCACGTGTAATTTATTCAAAATAATGAAAAACTAGCTCTGCCATTGCAGCAATTGAGTACATGTTACTATTATATACCGTTCTGTCTATTTCAATTTTCAAATTAAATTAAACTTTTTCTAATTTAATAATTACAAAGTAAAACATTCCATTAAATGTAGGTACATGTGTTCTGAATATAAATTAAAAACAAAAAATTTCGAAAGCAAATCTTTTTTACAGTGTGCCAGACGTATTACCTTAAAAACATATTTCAAATATGCCAAAAATCTTATTAAATTCCTTCAAATAGTTGAACGTTTGTTGAAATAGAATCAAATGAATTAATTAATTAAACCTACGATTAATTTTTTTATAAATCGCTTTAGGAAGCTATGACCTTAAATATATCTCGTTCGTATTTAACACCAGCATAATATAATCATTAAATGTTGAGATAACAAAAAAACGCTTATTGAATTCATTTTTTATCTCAAATATTTAAGGTCATTATACACACACTTTTATTCCAAGAATCGAAAATGGAAATGTGTATTGTAATAAATAAACGCTACATGTCATAATTCTACTTTATTACTATATATGAGGACCGGATTTGGTATATGCAGATCCGTTTTTAGCAATTATTACGCTTTGTGTCGACCCCCTCCCCCCGATCCTGCCCCCATATACAGACACATCATTTTTATTCATTCTTTTTTTGTATCAATCCCATTTATTGAATAGATGTGCTGAATTTGTAATAAAAATGCTTTGTTATATCGAAATTTTTTTAAGATTTTAATATTCTCTACAAGTTTTATATAAAACATTTTTTTATTTTACGAACCGTTTTAAAGTTAATTTAAAAACAATTTCAATTATATATTTTTTAACTACAACTTTTCTTTACAATATACACAAATTTTGATTTTTAAATTTCACAGTTTTTGCTGTAGACCTACAGACAGACACACGGACGTCATTGAGATAATTATCGTACTCGTTTCAGGGACTCTCAAAATGTTTGGATCTTGGCTTCGTGCACAGACAGACAGACAGACGCAGCGAGGGATGCGTTATATACTATGTATAAACATTTTGAGGTATAAGTCTTGGGGCTTCCGCGGTGAACTTTATATAGATCTTGGTTTCTGGGTGTAAGCCGCGTCGATTTGGTCGTGTTATTGGCCAACGTTTCGTTACACATTGCAGTGGACATCTTCAGGGCTCTTCTACGACCAAATCGACGCGGCTTATACCCAGAAGCCAAGATCCATATCAAGATCACCGCGGAAGCCTCAAGACTTGTACCTCAAAATGTTTATACATAGTATAAAACGCGTCGCTCGCTGCGTCTGTCTGTCTGTCTGTGCACGATTTTCTCAGTAACTACTAAACGGATTTTATTGCGGTTTTCACTAATGGATAGAGTGTGTCATGAAGAATGTTTAGGTGTATATTTTATGTAAATTTTATGGAGTAAAAAAAAACAAACGTCGAAGAAATATACCCAGGTAACACCGAGTTCAATGCGCTCGTACAATATAATTTTATAGATATATAAAAATGATCCCTTTATAAAAATAAGTGACAAATTATACGATATTTATTACTTTTCGGTTGAGTGATATAAATTTTTTTATACAATATCTGCTTTTATTTATTTTACTATTAAATAGAGCACGAATTAAAAGCAAAAAATGAATAAATAAACGTTCTTATTGAGGCGTTAAAGTAGATACATACTAAGGTGGCCATTAATTTTCTTATTTTCGAATTTCTTTAAGGTCACCCCCTAAATTTCTTAAAGGCAAGAAAAAAAATAATGTATACTGACACGTTCTGGTTTTTGTACCTTGTATTCGATTTTTTTATCGTTTCCCACTACTTCTTGGGAGATTTCAGAAAAGTTAAAGAAGCCTAAAATTCAATAATTCAGGATAATTCAAAATTGGCGTGCCAAACTTCAACAGTACCTAGGTTGAAGGAATTATTATAAGCAAAAAACTTTATTTAAACATGTGTCCGAAAATTTTTCGTAAGAGAGTTACAGCCCCCTAAATAACTAATTTTGGACAAAATCTTGAAAAAAAATTTTTGCTCAAAATATTTCTTTCAACCAATTGTTTAAGTTTGACACGTCAATTTTGATTATTAAATTTTAGGCTTCTTTCACTTTTCTGAAATCTTTTAAGGAGTAGTGGGAAGCGATAAAAAAAAGTCGAATCAATGATTCAAAAACTAGAAACACTTTAAAATGCGTTTCAGACCATCAAAATCCATTCAATTTTGACAAAGATACAGCTGTTTAAAGAAAAATTGAAAAAATAATGTGTTAATATTCTATCGCTCGGGGGCACGTGTTAATAATATCCAATCACTTTAAAATTTTGTATACATTATTTTTTTCTTACCTCTAAGAAATTGGGGGGGGGGCTTAAAGAAATTCGATAATAAGATAATTAATGGCCACCCTAATATATACCTTGCTAAGCCTTATTAACTTTACGTGCAGTTAATGACAAAATTATGTAGGTAAATAAAAAATATATAAACCTAACAAAAAGTGTACTTACTCATATCGGCAACTGAGTGACTCATGCGTCTGTCATGGCCAAAACAATTTTCTATACTTACGTATATGATTTAAGATAAATAATGTTTCTAATGACTGATCTTATATGGTAAGAATTTTGTACTGTTAAACAGTTTAAGGCTATGGTCTGATTTCAAATAGATTAATTTAATTTTATGTTTTATACGGAGATATTTATTTATCAAATCTGAAACCTCAAAGTAAACTACATTATTTTATCTGATAGATTTGACCAAAGAGATATTAGTTGTATTATTATATGTATGTATACAGTCGAACTTCGGTACAATTTACAGGAGCGCAGCCAAGTTTAAAATTAATGTTATTTTTATTTTTTCTCGATGTTTTCTTCTTAAGAGAGCTCCTTAGCCGGTAATGAACTAGACCTAGAGGGAGTAGGGTTTTAGGGGTGGTCAACCCAGAACCACGAATGCTAGGATGGCATGTGCGACATTGTATAGAATCATTTTTCCGACTGAAGTGAAAAAAATAAACGAAAACGGTTTTTTAATTTAAGAAACGCCTGCGACAATAGCTTTAGGAGCAAAAAAAGGTATCCAGGACATTTTTTATTTTACAAAAAAAACATATATGTAATATTTCTTAATATATCACGGGGTGGATGGGGGGGGGGGGTAGCATTCTGCCCCAAGCATGAACCTACCTTAGTCTGTCTCTGTTTTTAAGTGACTAAAAACAAAGTTTAATATAGGTTTATTGCAGATTAAATTTATATCCCCAATATCTGCCTATACAGTACGAATATTTCAAGAACCTGTTGACATACATGCTTTACATTTTTAAACAATAATTTGAGTCAAAAAAGTGTGTAAAAATTAAGCTTTATGCTACAATTAAAATTAATTAGTAAGTTTGTAAGCGCTTTTTTTACTAATACAGGATATGAGTAACGAAGTTGTGTGTTGACCACATTTTAAATCGTTTATTATTTATTTATTTTTTATGTTTGTACGCGCATTTTTTTATTAAAACAGGATATGATTAACGAAGTTGTGCACTGACCACACCACGCGTTTTTTTATCATTTATGTAATGTTTATTGTTTAGAATTCGACATGCCTTCGTGCTTCAAGTGACAATAGTCAATGAAAAATATTTCTTTTGTGATATAATATACGTGTATTATTATATTCGTGTTATTTTCTGTGGTCATTTTTTTTTGTTGTAGTATCGGTGAGAAATTTAATGTTTTATCTTTATCTTCGTTTCTCCTATACGTTTATTCGAGCGTAAATTCCACGGTTTTTATCTTAAAAAAAAACGATGGTATGCACCGAATTAAATTATTGTTTATTTAATACGCGTATAGCTATTCTAAAAATGACACGTTTCTATTTGAAAAGAAATTAATCTAAAGATATGGTCTATTTGAAATGTTGAACATTTTTTTTACTTAATTTATGTCCGGTACACTGGTAGAAAGGATTTCTCAAACCAAGTAAACCTTGTTTTGTATATAACGAAAACAATATTTTCTTAAGATAAGCAATAATCTCTTAAACCAACTATAGTATTCTTGAATGAAGGAATAACGTAGTTGGATTAAGAGTATGTTTCTTATATTAAAGAAAATATCGTTTTCTTGGTCCAATACAGTTTTTTTCTGTGTATTATAAAGGAGTTAACAAATTTATAAGTCTGCAAGCACTTTCAAATGGGGTATCAATTTTATATACATGACAGTTCACGGAAAAAATTAAACCTAAAGAATTGCAGTTTTTAGTGTACATCCCGGATAGTAAACGACAGCCTATTATTATAAAATAGTTTTTACTCTCTGAATCTGTATTGACAGATAGTTTTATGCATAGGAAATAAAAACAAAGGTATGTAAAGTATATTTACTAACCTTAAGTAAAAAACGGTAAAAACCAACTTACTGTGCATGCAATTTATCTATTAAAAACTCCAAGAGAACTGTCATATAAGTTTAATACCTCATTTGAGAGTGCTTGCTAGCTAGCAAATTTGCTAGTTACTTTATGATAAAGTCGATTATTTGCAATATTTATGTTATTTATAAAACTAAATTTTAAACGAATAAAAAATGGGGTGCTTTAGTTGACCCCCTCCCTCTCCCATCCATATTCCACCTCTCGTTGGTATTTGAAGTGTAATACATTTTTTATTTTATGTAGGTATACGGTCTACACAGAAAGAAAACTGTATTGGACCAAAAAAACCTTGTTTTGTATATAACGAAAACAATATTTTCTTAATATAAGAAACATACTCTTAATCCAACTACGTTATTCCTTCGTTCAAGAATACTATAGTTGGTTTAAGAGATTATTGTTTATCTTAAGAAAATATTGTTTTCGTTATATACAAAACAAGGTTTACTTGGTTTGAGAAATCCTTCCTACCAGTGTACTGTAAAATCTCAAAAAGTCGATTTTTAGCAATATTTATGATTATGAATAAATTTTAAATAAATAAAAAATGAGGTGCACTAGTTGACCCTCCACCCCACCTCAAACTTTCCTCCGTATTTGAAATGTAATATTTTTTAGCAATATTTAAAATGTTATTTATTTAACGAATTTAACCCTTTCAGCTCTGAATTTTTATTAAGCAAAATATAATATTTTTTGCATTAGTTATTCATTTGTGTACCTACCTGCAGAAACATCCTCATCAATTTTGTACAAAAAACTAGAAGTTCGTGGAAAATAGCATCACTAGGGGCCGGTATTATAAAGGCCAGATAACTTTTACTCTAGGAATAAATTTACTCATCTAATAGTTTACACATTCTATGGGGTTCCAAATAATGTGACAAATGTCATCGGAAATGTTTGTTGATTATGAATTTATCAGACAAAATAATATCAGTTATATAATAAAATAAAACTATAATAAGATTGTAAATATGTAAATGTTCTAAAAACATCTATTTAATTCAATATTACGGAAATTTATATAAAATTTTTACATTAGAAAATATTACAACACAACTAATTTCTTTATCTATGGACACAAATGTCAAACTTGTCAAACATATTTATAAGTTCATAACCTAAAACTCAAATGTATGTTTTTACAATATTTAAAATTCTCATGAATTCTGAATTTTATTGTACACTCGAAATGAAAGTTACATTTTTATGATATTATACAAAAGAATTGGTACATATTTTTCATTTTTAGATTGTGTACAAAACTTACTGAAGATTATTTAAGAAACACGTTAGATAAAATTTCAAACTAATATTTATGTAGTTAATCGCAACTTGAATGGATTATAAATCCATGACATATCGGTATCTTTTGGTTTGTAGTTTTGTCTATATTACTGTAATTTTTGATCTAAAGATGTACAATTTTTTCCCATATAAGCGCATCTTTGACTAGATAGTATCTTACAATCGCAGTTATAATTGACTTCGTATTACATTATTATTTCAAATTCGCTCATTTGTTACAATTAGAATCAAATTTAAAGAAACAGGTGTTATTTATTACCTTATATTCCATCCTTACAGATGTTACCGTAGAGCACAGCTTCGAAAATTAAATAAAAAGCGTAGATAGTTGTTCAAAAATTATTTATTAATTAAAACTATACATTACTTTTCAAAACAAGGTACAAGAAACAAAGTTATTTTTTATAAAACTGTCAATATATCTGGTTTTCAAAAAATATTTATACGTACCATTGAAACCGGCTATAATGACATCGGTTAATATGACGTATAGACGTATAGGTTATAACGACCCAAAATAAAAGTCCAGCTGAATTCCATATTGATGTATTTTTACCTGTTATTACGACTTTCTGCTTTTTCAACTTAATATGACCGGTCCCTTTGATATCGTTATAATCGGTTTCTACTGTATTTTCAAAGATCTTATTTCGAAACAATTACCTTTGTACGGTACCTACATATGAAAACATTAATCAAACAACAAAGTAATTTTGGTCTAGTTTATTGTATTTATTTGTTTGTACTTGAAATGAAAAATAATTGCTGTCCTCTTGCAATCAGAATTCTTCTGTTTCATTTTCTTTGAAAGTTTCATGTTTATACTCTATATACGCATATAAATGAACAGGTTTGTTTCTGAAAATTACAAATATATAAAACTACCATAAAAACGATATAATAAGCACAAATATTTATTAACTTACCATGATTTTTTTTAAAACACAATTTAAAATTACTGGAAATTACGTATGATTTAGGTTATGATTTTCTGTCAGATTTATTCTGCATGGTGTCACGTGACCAAAACTTAAGTAAATTTTATTCGTTTCGAATAGGTAGGAGTAAATTTACTTGGTTCATCTGGGGTTTTTTATAGTGATTTTGTTATTTTTATTCAGTATTTAGTAATTTTTTGTTGATAATGTTGAACTTGTCGACATCAGAATGAGATAAACTTATCTGTAGCAAGTGAAACAGCGATATTATTTTTGGTACCTAGCACTGTCGCTATTTAATAGTCTAGTAAACTTATCTGTCTTTTATAATACCGGCCCTAGGTCCTTTAAATAAAAATTAAATAGAAAACGAGTATTGATTGCATTTATTTGAAACGACATATTTTATAAAAAATAAATTACAGATCGATTTATTTAAGATAAGATCTCTGCAAATATCCGGTGACAAATTCCACCGCCAGGGCCGAAAGAGTTAAATTTTAACACAGTTTTGTTAAATTTCACACATCATGAAAATATAGGCTTGTTCTAAAAATGAACAATTTAATGACACGACCTTCAATAAATTGTATAAATACGGGATTCAGTATAATGGTCACATTACGTCTGCATATTAAATAAACTACATATCAGACGTGTATTTAGGAGGAAGGGTCAACTAAGTACCAATTTTTTTCTGGTTTTTACTTTCGGAAATTTGTACTATTTTTTTAAGATTTTAATTATTGGCATTTCTCTACTAACACGCAGTGGTGTAGCTATGGGGGGATTAAGGAGATCAATCCACCCTCCCCCCCCCCCCCCATGAGTCTAAAAAAATTATAATTTCATTATGATATACGAGTATTTTTTCAATAATGAATATATCTAACAAGGGAACCTTTTCAAGTCGAAAATTCGTATCGAGTTTAAACTTTGTATATAGTTAGAGGTGGTCAAGGTAAGTAAGAAAAAAAATCTTAGCTGCAGTAAAACGGTTTGAGGGGGTGAAACACCTGTATGAAAATGTGCAAAATAATCATATTTTTTTAAATTACTAATGAAAATTTAAAAAAATCTACAACATATAATTTTCATGATTTTTTTGCTCTTTTGAATGGCGATAATCAAAAATTCGAAAAAATTAAACCGTTAAACCCCACCTTCCACCCACATTCCATAGGTTTAATTTTTTCGAATTTTGATTATCGCAATTCGAAAGAACATAAAAAATCATGAAAATTTTGTATTGTAGATTTTTTTAAATTTTAATTAGTTTCAGAGTTATTTGAAAAAACACGATTATTTTATACATTTTCATAGGGGTGTTTCACCCCCTTAAACTGTTTTACCGCAGCTGTGATAATTTTTTTCTTACTTACCTTGAACTCCTCTAATTATATGCAAAATTTAAATTCGATACGAATTTTCGATTTGAAAAGGTTCCCTTATAAGTGAAGAATATAACCAATTTTTGTACTTTGCACCACATAAACGATGATTTTTATAATGAAAAATATAACTTTATGAGATTTAATACGGTCATTTCCCCCCCTCCAATCACAAAAAGCTATCTACGACACTGCTAACACGGGTAGTGTCCCAATCCCAATGATATTTTTGCTTGATTGATGCAATTTAGTGCTTTAGATTGAAGATAAAAATTAGACAAATACAGTCCATCATAGGACTCAAAGCAATTTGTAGTATTATACGATATAATACAGATTTAAAAAAAAAAAAACTATTCTCAAAATTTCACGACAAAAGTGTAACTAATTTTTACACTAATAAACATCAATTTCACAAAATAAATGTATAGTATTTGTATATGATAATTATTAATCTCTGAAAATATGATAGTGAATTTAATATTTCTAATTACGTGTTTCTGAAATTAAGTACTTTGACAGTTATTCTGGGTTGGTGACCGACCAGGTGACTGTTTTTACATTTTCAAAATACAATTAAATAAGTGACAGTATGTTTATTGTAACTTTTTATATAACGCACAAGTAGAATTCATTATTAATTTGTGGAGAAATACCCTATTTTCAAAACGTTTATATTATAGGGTAGGTACCTACTTCACTTGCTGCGATTTAATAAAAAAACTTTTTTGATAATCCATTTACCTCCATCAAAAAACACGAAAAAATTCAGGTCTTATGCCAAATCTCAGCATTCTAGATCAAACAGTTCAGTAACCAGAGGCTGTGACAGACAGACAGACAGACAGACACAGTGTTCGTTTTTCCTGTTTCGGTAAGGAACACTAAAAATAAAAATGTATTAAATTGCTATTCCTTTTATACTCAAATCGTTTCTGAATTTGGAAAAACCTCTAAATTTAGACCATCATGATTGCTATCTAATCATTTTGACCAAAATTTAAAAAAATCAACGGTATCCCACATCTCGAATCTAAATTTAAATTATACCCACTCGCTTATTGTTTATTTAATTTTATTATTACACACATTTAAACTGCGTGTAATCTTTGCTCGGACACCCACTCTAATGCTACAAACAATGCTTAGCTTCTCAATTATGAATCGGGACGAATGATTTTTTAATAATTATCATACATAACGGATAATGTGTATATATAAATATTTACAAACCTGGGTTTCGCCGGTGCTAAAGATTTATTCAAATTAGAGAGTAGGCGTTGCTTTTTTTTATGAAACGGCTCAAAACATGTGATTTGGATTAACTGTCAGTTGTATTCGATAGATAAGTAGTTAATTGCTTTTCTCCATTATTAAACTGGTTACAACGATATCGTTTATTACAACATATCGGTTTTAACGACTCAAAATAAGTCAGACTTGAATCCCATATAATTGCCTATTTATCGGTTTTTACGACTTAATATGATTGGTCCCCTCAATATCGTTATAACACTTATAACCGATTTCGACTGTTTATTCCACTTTTGCTTCCTCGCCATATCGAAGATACGAGAAACTTTGTGATCGTTTTAAAATGAGAAACAATTGTTCTTCGATTTAAAAATTTTAACTTGATCTTTCCGTTTCAGGTCAAGACAAACATTTTTCGTTCCGTGTCTGTCTGTCTGTCCCTTGAATCTTTGTCACATGCATAACTCATGAACCACTGAACCGATATTAATGAAACTTAGTTGATTGGTTGAGTCTGGCTTGAGGACGGTACCGTTTTAAAATTATTAAAATCGTGTGTTAGGGGGTGGGGTGACACCCTAAAATATATTTTTTGAAGATATCTCAAGAAAGACTCATGTTATGTGAAAATGTTATGAAATATTTTTTGTAAAGCATACAATTTTCTAAAATTGTCTATAAAAGATTTATCTTAATTTGCTTTAAATCATATCAGAGTGTTCCCCCCTATCGATGCAAAAAATCTGAAAAAAATCCAGAATGTAGCAGCTACATTGTAGTTTTTAATTAGTACTATCATTAAAAATTCTAACGAACACTGTAGGAAATATAGTTTATGAACATTTTTTATAATTATGTATTTTATATATATATGTACTTGGTCGTTTTATTACACCACCCACTTTACCTCCCTACAGATTGGGGTCCATAGAGGCCTTTAACTAATTAATTTTCTTAATTAAATTTCCATAATTTAATAACTATGTATTTATTAATTTTATTAACGTGATTGTACAAATGCTTAATAAACCCAAAAATACATAAGTTTAAACCTATTTTGTTGTATCCATTTCATAAAGGTGTTTTTAGTTATTCTATTTGAAAAAACTGAATCCGGTGTTTCTAAAACTACATACCTTCATTTAATATTCATATTTTACAATTACTTTATTATTTTTGAACGCGGTTGTACAAATGTTTAAATACAAAGTTTAGCCTGTTTTGTTGTACCCATTTCATGAATGTGTTTTTGAATGTTCTATTAAAAAATAAAAAATAAAACTGAATCCGGTATTTCTAAAACCACCAAAGGTTATTCGGTTATGTTTATTTTTACAGCCCTACCTGTTCAGTAAATATAGATAGTTTACAGATCCATAAAACTTGCGCGGAACGTCAGATCAAACAAAAACAAGTTTGTTATGAAGATGAACATAAAAATAAATAAACTTGACCCCCCCCCTCCACATACTCGCTGTACAAATCAACTAGGAATTAATGATACTGTAACATTTAACATAGTTTAAACTTAGCAAATAATGTTTTTGACGTATGTAGAACGACCTTACTGTTTACCATACATCCTTGAACCCTTAAGAAGATTGACACTATAGGGTGCGGGGCTAGCAATGCGGGAAACGGTGCGGATAAGCGCCTGTGGATAAACATAGAGTGAAGGGAAGGTGTATCTCTTTCTGGAGTATACAAAATCACATATATTCGTCTCTCTCTCTTTTTTCGCATACTTTTCATTTTTTAATTAAAAAACGCGGTTCCTAATCATTCTAAAAATTTATAGATTTCTTTGTAAATGAATAAAGAATGTATGCTCAAATTTTTATCAAATTCACTGTCACATCACTTTGAAAAAATCCTATCATGTCTCGATAAGAATGCATGTTAATTTGTTTTGTTTTTTTAATATCTCTTAAACTATTCTCCTTAAGACCCTGATTTTTTGCAAGATTTTTTTAAATACAAATGTCTTGTTGTTATTTTTCTATGGCGGAACCTCCTTAAATCTATATTTAAAAAATTTACGCTAATTTTCACATGGTTTTGTACATATATCTAACCTTCAATGTTTCGTCACAAAGGAATATAATTTATCTCATTCGATCCTGTGGGAAAGCCTCTATGGGGGGATCTAGAAAAAATCTCTCAATCTCGCATAGAAGCCGAGATATTTACGATTTTGTATAAGGTATAAATAACGAAATGTTACAATCGACGTACTTATATTATTATACGTGAGTTAATTTCTGGGGGTCTAACTAAATGTCACTGACGATCATCGGCCGAAGCAATCATTTAGAAAAGTTGATGATATCATAGGCCTTGAAGACTTACACCATAACTATTATAGGATCTAAGAAGAATATTGTTATTTCTCTTTGAATACTATTATCGTATTTCATCGAATTATTTCACAAGAGAAATTGTTCTGATTTTGTATTATTTATTATAGAAAATTATATATTAAAGTAATAAGTTATAATCTATGATGTACTTTTTCTTCTTCAGATTGTTAGATTGATTTTTTTAAACTAATATAGAAAAGTATCATCTCTTTCTATAAAATATTGAACCGGTATTGGCTTGAAAAAAATTAAGCTGGTATAAGTTTTGCTAACATAAATGTAAATCATTTCAACCAAAAGAATATAAAAAAAATTCACTAATCTAGCATTAGTTTTCGTGTCTAATTATTAGAAAATTTTAAATATTAATAGTAATTTTTTTTAATACGGGCCTGACATAATTCAATTATCATATAGCTTAAACTAATTCTAATTCTTTTGATCAGTGAAAACCCCATCAAAATCGGTTCAGTAGTTTTCGTGTCAAATAGAAACAAACAGAAAACAAAAAATTTAAAAACTATCAAATTAGATTTTTTAATTATTTTTATTATTCTACCTAAAGACATCAGTAGCGTAACGAGATTTTTTTAGGGAAGGGCATCTACAAGTAAGGGTACCACTACAATTATTTATACATATACAGTTATCCCTCTATTTACGCGATTATTTGGTTCCATAAAAAGCGTGTAAATGGAACAATAGAAATTGCTCCATTTACGTTGATTTTTAAGTCTTTTCGCACTTTTTCAACTGCGTAAATAGAGGGATTACTGTATTTTAAATAATGTAACCAGTTGCCCCCCCCACTATTACCCCATAACGGGGACGCCCCCAAAATTACGCCACATATATTTTTATTTTTGTCCGGTTAATAAACGTGCAAACAAAATTTGCTAGCTAGCAAACACTGTCAAATAAGGTATCAAATTATATGAGAGTTCTCTTGAAATTTCATGAAGACTTTGACAAGTTTCACGCTCGCGTTGTATGTAAACACCAACAACGGTATTAAATCAGTGGTTATATTATGAACATTATTTTGTACCTACGTTCAGAGTTGCCAACTGTGTTACAATACGTTGAAGTATCACTGCTCTAAATTTTATAACAAATCTATAGATAATATCACAAAATTAATACCTTATTTGAAAGTTCTTGCAAATTTGTTAGTTTCTTTATAATATCGAACATTAGTATTTATTACGTGTTTAATTATTAATTTGTTTTTCTTATCTAAATTGAAGTGTAATTAATTTTTTATATATTAACCAAGGTTACAAAAAATAATTACAATACCATTTTGTTAAACGATCCATGCAACATTAATTCTTTATTAATATATTAACCATTTCTAATTCCAGCAACCAACCAATCGGAACACCTCCACATCATTTACTATCAAAGAGCAAGAGTTCTTCTTACGTCGCGTCGAAACAGCCACCCAGTAGTAGTGAACAACCTGATGAAAATAACTACCTACATCCAGACCCGCCGCCACTGGTCTCTGCAGGCAGTGGCGTAGCAACAGGAGCGATGAGGTGCGGCGTGAGACGGTCGCGCACGCTCGGTTGCGCTGCCGATGTTGGTTCTGCCACAGCCTCTGGGCCTATGGGTGCAGGTGTGGCGAGCATCGCCGAGAGACGGGCCGCGTTGCAACGGAGCGGGAATGACGACTGGAGGCAGAGGGTGCCTAAACTTAACGCAGCGGATGAGGAACTCAAGAATATCGTTGCTGCTACTAAGAAAGTATGTTGAAAGTATATAATTTTTTAATCAGTGTTTTTTTAGAGGGGGGGGGGGCAAAATAAATGACTGCTTGGAGCCCCTTGCTGTCGCCATTTTTGAGTTAAAAAAATAAGGTCATATTCTATCAATTGAGATCTACATTTTGATACCCCACACGCTTTGGAATACATTTTTTTGTGTGTTTTTTTTAAATTTGCTTTAAAGCCCCCTGCAGGCGCTATTTTTGATTTGGAAAAAAAAGAATCAGGGTCAAATTACACCAGTTTAGTTACACATTTTGATGTGCCACATGCCTTGGTATTAGCTTTTTAGCACCCCCCTAAAAAAATATTTTTTCAAAATTTTTGTACATATTTTACTAGAGGGTGTCACTTTACATGTTCAGTAAAAATTTCAAGATTCTAGCTTATATAGTTGACGAGCTATTGCGCTTTGATTTCAAAAGGACGGACAAAGTGATATTAACCAGGGTTTCTTCGGAACCCTAAAAAGGGGCCTTAAAAAAAGTGTAATTATATGGGGGGTCGAACAAACGTGACATCTGAAATACTTGCATCAATTTTATTCTTTTTTTTTAACTATAGTTCTTAATTTTCTGTTTTTGTTTTAAAACAATTTTCTTCACTCATTTGGGGGTGGTCCAGGTTTTGTGACGTAATATTTTATATTTTTTTCATCCAGTCTAGTTTATCGGGCAGACCTGTATACATTTATAATGCTTGTAATCAGGAAGATCTACTCTTAAATTTTTTTTTAAATCTAAAATATCGATTTATTGTCAAAATTTAACATTTTCAGATAAGTAGGTACTTTTTAGGGTAATTGTACTTAATTACAGATAGCCTCCAGGTTAGAACCTTGTCAGCCCCCCCCCCTCCCTTGTGGAAGTCATGGTTTGTATCCAGAAGTCTAGGTCAGTTCGTGCAAAAAAGTGCGTTCTGAATTCAGAATGTTGACATTTGAATAAAATTTCTGTTTTTTACATTGATAAATAAATTAATTAATATAATTATATCTTAAATGGTGATTTATGTCTATATACATAGCGTGACCCATAAGTCTGGGTCATTTTTAACGCTCCGTAAATGCTCCTTTTTATAGACGACTAATTTTCTGTAGCTTGTTTGGTATTTCATGGCTGACAAAAAAACTAGTTCTATCCGAGATTTTACAGTGTTTCTTTATTTATTTTTTATACATTTAAAACTTATCGCAAATTGTAGTTAAATAAAAATAAAAAATGCCTACTTGTTTTAAATTATTGATAATATTATGATAAAGTTAGTTTTTGATAATTGAATTTCAACAATAGACGGTTTTATTTTATTTTTTAACTAAAATAAGTCACTAAAATAGTATATTTTGATAGAGGTACTCAATTTTAATTATCTTGAAAAAAACGTGTTGACTTCTAACAAGGGAACCTTTTCAAGTCGAAAATTCGTATCGAGTTTAAACTTTGTATATAGTTAGAGGAGGTCAAGGTAAGTAAGAAAAAAATTACCACAGCTGCGGTAAAACGGTTTAAGGAGGTGAAACACCCCTACGAAAATGTGCAAAATAATCATATTTTTGCAAATAACTCTGAAACTAATGAAAATTTAAAAAAATCTACAATACAAAATGATTTTTTATGCTCTTTTGAATGGCGATAGTCAAAAATCGAAAAAATAAACCGTTAACCCCTACCTCCCACCCACATTCCATAGGTTTAATTTTTTCGAATTTTTACTGTCGCCATTCGAAAAAGCATAAAAAATCATGAAAATTTTGTAATCCAGATTTTTTTTATTTTCATTAGTTTCAGAGTTATTTGAAAAAAGATGATTATTTTACACATTTTCATAGGGGTGTTTCACCCCCATAAACCGTTTTACCGCAGCTGTGGTAATTTTTTTCTTACTTACTTTGACCTCCTCTAACTATATACAAAGTTTAAACTCTATACGAATTTTCGACTTGAAAAGGTTCTCTTGTAAGTGATTATATGGCCAGGCCATACCAAATGAAACAAGCTCTACTAATGAATGATACATAAGATGATTTTAATTTCGGCTAATAGGATTTTAAAAGTAATTGTAACACTTCTTTATAGAAATTAGAAGAAATAATACCTTTTATAGGAAACAATTAATTGAGATATAAACTCAACAATACTGGTTTTATTCTTCGAGACATCCTATTACTTGTATGGCAGTGCAGTTTACCTTTATATTGTTTATCATTAAAATTTCAATGATTCATTAGTATTATCAATGTCATAAAGTTATTTCCTTTAAAAAAGATTAAACAAATAAGAACTGTTGATAAAGAAGTGTGTATTAGTGAAAAAGTGGATTAAAATCAAATTTCTAACTTGATTATTTTAAATAATACAAAACATGTAAAATAAAAGTTAAATTAAAAATAATATTTTTTTTTTGCATATAATAATAAAAATGTTTTTTATAATTGAAATATTCGTAGCAATTTGTACAATTCTATGTGTTGTTTTATGCATTAAAAAATATTTTACCGAGGTAAAATTAAAAAATAAAATTTATCTACTCGGAAACTACAAGTGTTAATTTTTTTACAGGATTACAAACGGCATTCTTCCCCAAGCGACTTAAACAGGAACCTCAAGAACGATGAGCATTTACACAGCTCGGGTATTCTCGCCGATCGTGTCGGGAAACTTGAAACTGCGTCGCACGAATGGAAGAAGCGAGTAAACCAACCAGATGCTGTTAAATTTTCGGTAGCAGGACGCATGGTCGAAAGGTTATCCGTGAGTCCTCCGTTGAGCCCGTATTTAGAAACTATAGTCGATGAGAAGAATGAAAACGATGCTGGTGGAAGAAGAAAGAAACCTAAACCGAAACGATTTAGAAGCAAGCTCGGTAAGTAATTTAAATTAAATACCGTAATAGTCATAAACATAGAGACATGAACAGCACATTCGTATTAACATAATGGTGTAACATTTGTTCTGTAAGTGAGAGAGAGATGCAGTGTAGTTTGGAAAATATCTATATCTTTTTCTAAGAATCTGATTGATAGTCAGGGTAGTATTTATGTCGTATCTTTATTTGTTTACGTACAGTCAATATTTGTAATGATACAAATATAGGTAACGAAAATCATTGTGTAATTATTTCATATGAACACAAATACAATATTCCGAGTGTTTATGTAGGCATTAATTATGATTACATTATTGAAATAATTAGTTATATTATTATGTCAGGATTAGTAGCAAGGAAAATACTAAAAACAAACAAATGTTTTAATTGCAACAAATTGCTTATTTCGCAGCAATCATCTTTTTTACAAAAAATAAAAAATCGAGGCAATTTAAAAAAACCGTCAACTGATCCCATAGAAATTTGTAAAATTAGTGAACGGATTATTCGAGAAAGTAATATTTTTGGTGGTGTAAATATTAACCCTCCGTCTGTACGTCTGTACACTACATTTTTCGAGACACGGTCTGTACACTGGGTCTTTTAGGGAACAGTCGCGTTTTCAAAGTTTTATAGGCTTTCAAAAAATCTGAAAAAAATCAGGGTTACTTCTTGAAGTATCTACTACATGGCTCAACAGTTGTTAATGCCTAAAGTTAAAAACCATTGGTAATAAAAATTTAAGTATAGTCAAAAATGGAGGAAAAACGGGATTTTGTTAAAAAAATTGTAACTTTGCAATAAACAAATATATTAAAAAAAGGTTATATGGTTATGAAGCTTAGACTATGACCTTTCAAAAGAATATAGTGTCATTGGCATAGCCACCAAAAAGTTTAATTATTTCAGCACCTGAAAGTGGGAAATATTTTACGTATTCAGGCATGCCATAAATAAACGAAATGGTAATTATTTTGCACAAAATCAGTGGTTTTTTGACATAAAAAAAGTCAAAAAAGTCTAGAATTACATGAAACATTTATTTTAGCCATGAAAAGACGAAAAAAGCAAAAAAAAACGGTATCCATTTACCTCAGAAAACACTAACGCCATCTGTACACTGACCCATTTAGGGAACGGACGCAACTTGCATCTGCTGGCGTTTGCAAGAAAATTGTCAGACCCGGGTGCCCTTTGAGCCTTTAGTCCCTACTCATACCTAGATTTTTTAGGCGAGGTAGCACAAGCCCGCCCCCCATTCGTAGGAGAGATATTGAAGTTTGAAATTTCGACTGTTCCTTAAAAGACCCAATGTTTATCAATAAAAAATAGTTTTAAATCAATTCCCATGTGGTTGTTAAAAAATGATGAGGTGAATTCCACTAACAATCACAAACAATATTTAATTAATAAGATTTTAATTTTTTTAAAGTGAAACTTTTATTTTTATATTAAGTTACACTATGAAGCAACAAAAAAATGAACAAGAAATTGGAATTAGGTCAAAAAATACCAAACTGATATTATTTAAAAATCAGTAATCATTTTTAATAAATAAAATATTTTATAACATTAGTTATTTTTGTCATTTAAGCCAAAAATGAAACAGTTACACTCCTGTATAAGTAAGGACAAGTATATTTCCAAACTACTTTCTATCTCTTTCTTTTGACACAGCTCTGTTTTCAAGTCCATGTCTCTATGTCTATAGGTAATAGTATATTTTTTAATTGGATTATTTTGTTTTTAGCTGCTACGAATATTAACCGTTCTTCTACTCCTTCTTCACCTGAAAAAGAATGTTTAAACGGGGTAAAAAGAAGTATATCCACACCGATTGTCGGGCATAACAATTCATCGGGTTCAAGTGGTCCCTCGTCTCCTAGTTTCACGGGACCCAGAGTCACCGTTCCTCAGATAAATGATGAAACATTTACATCTTTTTATTCATCAAACTTAACGACAAGTCACACAGAAAAGATCTCGACCTTTGAACTGACATCAGATGATTTTGACGCTGTCACGTCAAATGCAACCAATCTGCTGGTACAGAAGCGAGATGTCCGTGTCCAAAGGAGACACCAGGCGTCGAGGAATCCTGTTAAAGCACTGTCGGCAAGAACTGATCTCGTTAATGAGTACATTGAAGTTAAGACGGGAGTTGCTGAGAAAGAACAACGAAGACTGAAAGTCGAACAATGTAAGTAATGATAGGCATGATGCCGGTAACAAAGTATCATTGAAGTTATGATTTTAAATAATGAAATAGGTTAAAAGGATTCTAAATAATTTTTTTTTATATTAAAAGCGAAATTCATTTTTGTTAAAATAAAAATGTAAAATACAGCAATCCGCCATGTTAAATGGAACACCAATCAGAGCGAATGACGTCACGCATCAGTAAACGTCTTTTATTTTAGACTAATATCAATTCCTCTTAAAAGATTATTAAGTACATACCTTATTTAAGAACTTATATACTTTGGAATTCATTTTTAACACACAAAATAATTAAATTATTGAATGTTTGATTATTGTTGACAAGGAGTGTGACGTCACAACTCTGAAATATCACCTGTGAGCGTTTTGGCATCAAATTCAAAATTAGTTTTAAAAGAGTCAATTTTTGCGATTAAACCTTTATTTTCTGCAGAAATAAATATTTTTTTGGAAATAGAAGACACGTACGATCATCATACAATTTTTTTTTTAAATTAGTCATCATGCCTATTAATAATTTATTACTTGTGCATTATTCTTATTTTTAAAATATACTTTTCAGTATCAAAAACATCTAATTTAGCCATTGAGGCCTTAGCTGGCTTAGCCAGCACTGAAGACTTTACTGCAATTACGTTGAAGAAATCGCAGGCCCCTGTAGGTTCGATGCGGCCTTACCAAGATCTCATGCTGTTACACATTAAAGGAAGGCGACGGGTGCAGACACGACTTGTACAACCGATAGCCGAGAGTATCAATAGCGGTGATAATTATGTGCTGGTCACACCCACCGAAGTTTACAACTATATCGGTTTCTACTCTAACGTTATAGGTATATTAAATATAATAAACGCTTAATATATTTAATAAAAACTAACGTACAAATTATATTTTTAGAGCAAAGTCGTGGAGCCGAAATAGCCTTGCACATATTACAACATAAAGATATGGGATGCACTACGTCTAAAGTCATTACAATACACGAAGATAAGAATACTTGCACAAAAGCGCAACTCGAGTCGTTCTGGCGATTGCTTGGAGTTGACGATGTGTCCAGCATTAATGTAACGGGACCTGGGCATACGGATGAAGATGAAATATACGAACAGAAAATGACTGATACTAATATTGTTTACGAGTTGGATGGTATGGAGTTGGTGCCTTTGGAGGAGTTTTGGGGACGTGTACCTAAAATTGAAATGCTCGATCCGTCAAAGGTAATTTAACGTTTTTTCAGTGTTTAAATAAGGTATTTTTGAATTAGAATTTTTTTCAATTCTCCATAAGAAGAAGTGTTAAAATGTGTAAACTTTAAACTGCTATAACTTTTAAACGGGGTAGTAAATCGCATCTGAATTGCGTTATTTGTCTTATACTTAAAATTACATACTGTCAAATTTTTAATATCCTGTGTATGTTTTTGATTACCGTCAGAACATCCTTAAGATTCTTTCAATAAATTTGTATACAATAAAATTTCTAAGCGTCATTATTTTTTCAGGTACTCGTGTTTGATTTTGGCACAGAAATGTACGTATGGAGTGGTAAAAGTGCCCCGCTTAACGCCCGCAGAACTGCAGCACGCCTCGCGACCGAGCTGTGGAAAGAGGGTTATGATTATTCTGACTGTGATATCTGTCCCGTTGACGCAACATCGTTCATCGGAAACGGCCGAGGAAACATAAAACCAATGAGTAAAGGAGAAAGACCCGAATGGACGTTACTCGCAAAAATAACACAAAACATGGAAACCATATTGTTCAGAGAGAAATTCTTGGACTGGCCTGATTATTCTAAAGTCATCAGGGTTAAAGGTGGCGACGATACCGACAGGTAAGTTCACTTATTTTAAGTACTTGACCACCTTATAAATTTCAAAAAATCGTTTTTTTTTTTGCATTTTCTCAATCCTTATACTTTTAAAAATCACCCCTAACATTTTTTTTTTTAAATTCGAATTCTAACAGTGAAATTAGTGAAAGTGTTTGCGCGTTTCCATTACTCCGTAATTGCTGACTGTTGCAGGCAGCGGTTTCTCAAAACTACTTTTTTTCAAATGGCGGACAGTTAATCTCCAAAACTACTCAGCCGATTTCAATGATTTTGATCTTGTTTTGTTCGTTGAGATGTTTTGTATGCCAATTTACCACATTTTGTAAAAAAAATTAATTATAATATTATTTTTTAGTAGAGAATAGTGAAAAACGGGTGTTTTTTCAACTTTTTTTTCAAACATCCGCCATTTTTTATTTTTTTTTATTTTTGGCAAATTGTGGTAAATTGTCACATAAGGGCCTTTCTTTTGAAGATCCCGTTTTTAAAACTAGGAACCCTTATAGTTTCTCCATGTCCATCCGTCTTGAAAAATTTTGAGATAATAAGTTGAAATTTGGTATACGGTCGTAGATTAATGACCCAAAAACAGAAATGATAAGATTTTTGGAAAAAAAATTTTTTTTGGGCCCCCTTTCCATAAAATGAAAAGTGTTTTAAAAAAAAAAAATTTCACCTACCCCATTGAATGGGGTGTCGTTAGAAAGGTCTCCTAAAATGCAACAAAAAATGTAACAGAAATTTTTAATTTTAACCCTTTAATCACGATGTATTTGCTCTCCAAAGTCGTTAAAAAAGCGTCCCCCCCCTCTATTTTTTTAACTATCGATTTAAAAAATCTGAAAAAATTTCAGAATGTAGCTTTTAATTAGTACTTTCACTGAAAATTATAACGAACATTGTCAAAAATATTTTGGACCCCCCTTCTATAGACTAAAAAGTGAACTCTCATTTTTTTCCCCACTTACCCCATTGAGTGGGGTGTCATTTAATAGGTCTCCTAAAATGCAATAAAAAATGTCAAATAACTTTTTGATTTCAACCCTTCAGTCACGAAATATTTGCTTTTTAATGTCGCTGTCAGAGCATCCCCCCCCCCCCCCTCTAAACTATCGATTCAAAAAATCTGAAAAAAATTCAGAATGTAGCTTTTAATTAGTACTTTCACTGAAAATTATAACGAACATTGTCAAAAATATTTCGGACCCCCCTATCATAGATTGAAAAGTGAAGTCACATTTTTTTAATTTACTCCATAGAGTGGGGTGTCATTTGATAGGTCTCTTAAAATGCAATAATAAAAGCTAAATGACTTTTTGATTTCAACCCTTCGGTCACGAAAATTTTGAAAAAACTCTTTTTTTATAAATCATAGTGAGAATGACTACGGAACCCTATCATGTGCGTGCCCAACAAGCACTTGCCCGTTTTATTTATTTTTTTTTTTTTTCAAATTCACCAAACCTGGGATTAGCCCTTTCCTTGAGGCCTCGACTTTGGCGCCCCCTGGATAGTTGTTAAAAAATGAAATTTAAAAAAATCAAGTATTTTTTAGCTTTCCAAGGTGGTCAAGTTCCTTAAAACGAATTAATTTTTAATCGATGTAAATTAATTTAAATTTATTTCAGTAAAAACGTCAGTCCGGTTATTGAATTATCTCCGTGTAATGTCGATACAATGGTATCATCAACCGCGTACAAGAGTTCACCACAGTTGATTCTAGACGGTACTGATGTCGGCCGCGGGTTAGGTATCGATCGAAACATAGTAACAACTCACGACGTGACCGCCTGGTGTATTCTACGGGAACGTGAACTGTCACCACCGATCACAGATTCTTCTTTAGGCCAGTTTGTAGCGACAGACAGTTACATCGTCCGTTGGAAATACACGGTTACTGCCACAGGAAGAGAGTTGGGGACTGACAGACCTTCGAAACATTCTATCGTCGGTAGAGATCGGTGCGCTTATTTCTATTGGCAAGGTCAGTAGTGATGTTTGATTTAATTTTGAATTTTTTTGGTTAATATATATTTTATTCACAGGTAAGGATGCGTCTTTGAATGAAAAAGGTGCTGCAGCGCTTTTGAGTGTCGCGATTGATCGTGATGGAAAGGGAGATCACGGAGAAGGTCCGCGGGTTCGTGTGGCTCAGGGTCAAGAGCCTCCGGCGTTTGTACGACTGTTTGATGGAATGATGTGCGTCCATGCTAGCCATAGAGATGAGCAGGATAAATCAAAGGTATGTAGTATTTGTCAAGTGCGAGTTTTGTTAAAATCCTGTACCGTTTACTCGATTATATTAATTTAACTTTGAACTCTAGCACTTAAACTAAAATTGCACCTTTACCACAAATGTAATGTCACTCGACACGTGTTTCGACTTCACAAGAAGTCCTCATCAGGAACTTAACGATTCCAGACTGATACAGTCTCGGTCAGAACCTATATTTATACTAAAAGAGCTTATCACGCTGCTTCAGTGATTCAGACCAATCAACTGCAAGGTCTAGAAGGACTGAAGCTGAGATAGATCCGGTACCCCCATTAAAAATTCTATTCCTGTCCTTCAAGATTTCTAAGTTGTCTGCTGCGTGTAATTGATTATTAATATTACATGTTTTAATTAGTTTTAAATTATTAATGTCCGTAGTATGATTGAATGTAGTCATATGATGAGCTACACTAGATTTATCCACCCGATTGTATTTAAGATGAGTCTTTAAATCTGATATTTATTGATCTCTTAGTTTGTCCTATGTATCTTTTATCGCAATTTATACAATTGATTTTAATATAAATATAAGTTCTGACCAAGACTGTATCAGTCTGGAATCATTAGGCTCCTAATGAGGACTTCTTGTGAAGTCGAAACACGTGTCAAGTAATATCACATCTGTGGTAAAGGTGCAACTTTAGTTTAAGTGACTAAGAAATCACAATTTCTCTGTTTTTCAATTAAGTTTGAACTGTAGCATTCACACTAGTTTTTTTTTAAATAAGACAAACTTTACAACTGGATATAATAAACCATTAACAAAATTACGAACCAATTAAGACAGTGCCATTTTTCTGATTTCAGTACGAAACACTAAAAATAATTTTATTTTACTATGAAAAACAGTTGATTTTTATTAATTTTATATTTTTCAGTATCGTATGTATATGTGCCGTGGAAATTTCCCTGAAGAAACCGTATTAGTCGAGCTTGTTCCTTGTAGCGAGAGACAGTTGAGAAGTAGAACGTCAATCTTAATAATCGATACAGCCGGTTGCGTCATCACGGTTTGGCACGGATCGAAGTCCATGCCACACACAAAAGTAATCGCTAACAAGGCAGCAGAAAATATTAAGGAGACTCGGTAAATATTAAAAACATTAAATGTGTTATACAGAAAAAAATAACAATTTGTTTTTTCAGAGCTAAAGAATTTGACTTTGAATCAAATTCAAATATTACGATCAGAGAAGTAAAAGAAGGGCTCGAACCAAAGGATCTATTAGAGACAATAGGAGACCGTGGAAGACAATTATACGCATCTCTACTTGACGATTCTAGATTATACAACAAAACTCCAAGACTGTTTCATTTTAGCAGCGTTATAGGCGATTTGAAAGCTACAGAAGTTCTCTGTCCATATCGTAGTGAAAAAATAACACCATACCCTTTCCTACAAAGCGATCTATATTCAGCAAATCAACCAGGTAATTAATAATCATTTTTTTACCATCGATATCGAGATTTAATCATTTGTTTTCAACAGCTCTGTTTCTGTTTGATAACTCGCCGCACTCGCTGTGGATCTGGCAAGGCTGGTGGCCAGAGCACGACGACGGAAGCGAGACATTGGTGGACGCTAGCGAACAGAGAGGCAGCGTCGCCATTAGGTGGCAAGCAGTACGTCGCGCTGCTATGGAAACGGCGATCGATTACTGGAAGAAAATGAACCCTGGTTCCGGAAGCTCAGATGATGAGGATTCTACTAGTTCATCAGGTTCGGATAGCTCGGTGGATGAAGATAGCGAGGGGTCAGTCGGCGGGGAGATATTACCCATATTCTTAGTTTGGGCTGGTCTGGAACCGCTCGAGTTTACGAATTTGTTCCCGACGTGGATTGATAGGGATGATGTCGCGCAGTTAAATATGATGGTAAGTTAATTTTGATAAAAAAAAATCCAAGCTACGGTAGTTAAGGATGTATGAGACGTACAATCTGAGGCAAAAATAATATAAATCTAAATGAAATGAAAGATCAAAATCAAATTATGAATTATTCACTTTAAATGCTTGTAGGAAAGTCAAATTCGTTTTTAAACTACATAAATAAAATTAATACTTATGTTTAAAACCTTATTTTGTATTTTAACTGTTATTGTAGCCAAAAAAATGAATATATATAATAATATGAAAAATTTTGTTTGTGAATGTCATTTAAATTCAGCTGTCAGAAATAAAAAACCCCAAAAATATTATTATTATAAATGACTTGATAAGTGAAAATACTATTAAATAACACTCTTTAGAACATAAATGTAATGAAAATGATAAGTCGTTTAAGGCCTAGCACCAAACGACAATTCCTGTTATGAATAAAAAAAAAAAAAAAGTCGTTTACATGCATAAATATATGAAAAAAATATGACAATTAAAAGTACAAGACGTGGCAACCTAATTGCAATCTGATTGGTCCAATTCGAACTGTCATTATTTTTGTGTATACATTTAGTATTCAGTGCATTGTTGCCAGTTCATCACTTTTACTTTTTATAATGTTTTCTTACACAATTTTTTTTTTTCTCTGAAATGAGTTAGTAAAAAGTAATAAGTTTTGTACAGATAGTTTTTATTATAAATAGAAAAAAAATTTATTTTTGGCTACGTTTTTTCGATGTTTAAATAAGGTTTAAATTTGAATTTTTTCAATTCTCCATAAGAAGACATGTTAAAATGTGCCAACTTAAAACCACTATAACTTTTAAACGATGTAGTAAATCTCATCTGAATTGCATTATTTGTCTTATACTTAAAATTACATTCTGTCAAATTTTTAATAAGCCTGTGTATGTTTTTGATTACCGCCAGAACATCCTTAAATTTTACAAACAGTTGTATTTTAAATATCGTTCATTTTCAGGATGGTAGAAAATCTGGCGAATCTCTATCATGTCAAGCCGAACTTGACCGTTTAACCAAACGTACTTACGGCCCTGCAACTTTACTCCAACGGCCGCTACCCGAAGGCGTCGACCCGACCAGACTTGAAGACTATTTATCTCCTCATCATTTTGATCGTTTGTTCGGAACAACACGAGATGATTTCATGAGACTGCCCGTATGGAAACGCGATGAAATTAAAAAGCGTATTGGACTGTTCTGACAACTTGTTAGATATTGCTGTTGTCCGGGACTGTCACCGTTTTTTAGTAAAATGAGAATTATTTAATTGTAGTCGTATTTACTTTCGGCCGTTAAGTTAGCGTTGCCTTTTGTGTGGAAATAGTTTATAAACAAATTTTTAACGATGAACTTAAAAGTATTAAATTATTAATGACATTTGTAAATTTAAGTAAAATTGATTATTTTGTGATAGTTTTAATTATTTGGGAAATATTGTTTAAGATAGTTAAAATTAATTTTGAAAAAACAAAAGTCAATTCGGAAATATTTTAAAAACTAAATTTTATCTATTTATTATTTTTTTTTTTTGATTAGTAAAATTATTTTCGATTATTTAAATATTAATAATTTTAATCGTAATTTTATTTATGAATATTTCAGTCATTTTTTATATATATTTCATATTTTATATAAAAATTTTGTAAAACATCGGTTTATTTTAACATTCGACTGGTTTATCTTAAAACAAAAGTTGGTATTGTAGAATTTTTTTAAATTATCCAAAGAAAACTGATTCTTAAGTCCTTCAAGTTTTCTTCTGATCTTTTAAACTTGGTTGAAAAACCAATCTTTTTAATACCTCCGATAACGATTTTCAAAATGGTGGGTGTTTAAAATCAAAACAATTCTTAGAAAGAGATTCATAGCATACTATACCTTTTTAACATATTTAACTCACTTGACGCAAGAGACGTTTTTTAACAAGTTATAAGCAACAATGCACTTTAACGTAATCGTATGTTTCTCGCATCTAGGTATTATTTTTACGGAATCGCGGTTTAATAATCCTGCGCTGATTTTTTATGTAAAATATGAAACGTATAAGTAAAATATAACTGAAAATATACAAAATACCAACAATGGTTTTGAATAAAACTAGTCGTAATGTTTAAAAATAGTATGTCTTATAAATTTGTTTTCCTATTTTGTTTTTGTGATAATATCGTAACATATTTATACAAACAGATGAAATAAATAAAACCAAATCAATTTATAAAAAGTTACTTAATCTTATAGGTAATTGTTAATTATCTTCCGGCAAATGAACATAGACTTATAGTCTACGTTCATACTTGCGGAAGGATAATTAACAAATACCGTCTTATATTTAATATAATTTTAGTGGTTAACATATCAGATATTTTTAATCTTAATAATAATTAGTGATTTAATTGCTTTTACACAGAAATAATAACAGGAAATACTAATAACTAAATATTCTTATGATATTATCGCATTTATGTCTGATTTCACCTGAGTATAGCAACAGTTATCTTTCTGTCATTATTTAATTTCGCTGTTTAAAATAGTTATTATATTGTGTCTTCCATAATATTTATAGAATTATTGTTTTTAATGCAAATTAGTGCTAAAACTTTATGCATAATTTCGAATTCTATAAATGGTGCAACTGGCACATGTTTATTAGAAATTTCATGGACGTAGGAATATATATGTCCATGAGAAATTTTAACAGTTGAAATATTGGAGTGACAGATGTCATCTGCTGCTGTATTCAGATCTATTGTTTGTGAAATTAGACATGTACAGGTTAAAATGATTATTATTGGATTTTTAATAAAATTCTTACGTATCAGTGCAACATTATTAACAGTAAGTAGAAGTATTGATATTATTATTAAAAATCTAATATTTTGAACAAATTGTTTTGTGATAAAATTAATTGTATTAATTTGTTTAATTGTCGCAGTGATTTTAAAAATTATAATCAGAGTTGTAGACAAACGATGCAACTAAGAAATAAAATCACAATAGTTTTGTAAAAATAAAATAATTTTATACCACAAGTAATTTATGCCATTTGTAAGAAGTAATGTTATTATATTATATATTAGGTAAAATATATTTATAGCTAATACAATTAAATGAATAAATTTGGCTTAATTAGGGCCATGGAGCATCATATCACATTATGTATAAATCTGCTTGCCCGCAGAGAAAGTAAATTTGAAATTGTGCCTCCCAAATGACCTATTTGATCCCTACACAAAGTGTTCGCAAAGCTTTATAATATTTATATATTCTGTAATTATTTAGTTTGATGTAACACTTATAAAAACAATGGCCAATTTATTAATGTCGTTTGGGAAAACCGTTTACAAATAATATATAGCTTGTGATTTTTATAAATGTATTTACTACTAATATTTTTGTATTGAAGTAAATGTGTAAATTTTTGCGTAATATGTATCTTTGTAAATTATATGTTTGTCAAATTACATGTATTAAAGTTATCTAACATGTTTTATAAATACGTCTTCTTGTTGATTTATTTACTCTTTCAAATTCCAATTGATACCTATGCCAAAAGTAAATCAGAACTAGTGTTAAACAGAGAATTAGGTTAAAACCATTATCCAAGTTAAGAACTAATTTAGACAGTTTAAATTAATATTATCAAAAAGGTAGTAGCATAATACCGATGAATTTTTTGTTTAATTTTAAAAGTAGTTTTTTATAATAAAGCTTTCATCTGATACTTCTCGCTTTGATTGAATAAAAAAGAATTTTTAGTAACCTATCTAAAAAAAGACGCTAAAAACTTTAAAAAAATATTTGTAGCTCATCAACCATTTACTTTATCTCAGCTTTCTAGATTAAACGGTTCAGTAGTTAGAAGGTTGTAAAACAGACACTGATACGGTGTTGATTTCATTTTCCATTTTCCAATTAATATTCATAGTAAATACATATTTTAAAATGATTTTTTGAGTACTGAATAAATTAAATTTGGTAACAATCACAGGTAACAATGGTGATACTTTTGAAAAATAAGTGGGTAATAAAAATGACATTTCATTTTATAGCAGTTTGATAAAACAAATGAAAATATGTTTTTAGTTATAAAAAAATTATTGTTTTTATTCGTACAGCGTACATATAAAAATTGGACATTAAAATAAAATTTATTGTAAACAATGCACAATTATAAATTATTTAAAAACTAGGGAATTTAAAAATTGGTGTATTTCTGAATATGCCAACGTCAGCTGTTCGATTGCTGCAAACTTCACTGTAATGTAATCCAGTGGCATCCAAATATTACTACATTAGTGATGATGAGACATTGATCGCAAGGTAAGTTGCCACTGATATTTATATGGAATCATCTTCATCACAAATTAATCCAGAGCCTTTGGCAAATGGAGAAAAAAATGAGGAAAACAAGAAACCAGCCGGGTGCGTGCATTACAAGCGGAAATCTAAATTCGTGGTAAGTTTTTAATTCTTAATTAATTTAACCCAATACAGCTAATCTTTCAATTGAAGTACTACGTTAGAATTTAATGTTTTATATTGCTATTTTTGGATCTTTTGTTTGAATTTGACAAGTCATATTTGACAGTTCAAACGTCAAATCTAATTTCGAATAAAGGCATTATTTTTATAAATCTATCGATTATTTTTCCTTAATAATATATATATTATTCTAAGATGGTGCGAGGATATGCGCATTTTATTGATATTTCTTTCAGTAGTATACAAAAAACTAATATTTACATATCACAAATCATTATTATTAAATAGATTTGTTATATTTTATACTGTATATTAATTTTAATCAAAATTTGTTTATCTAAATACATGAACATGCCAGGTTTTGCATATTACAAATCTATATTTTCAAATCAAATTTTATTAAATATGACAATAATCGGTAAAATAAATTAACTTTTACCCCAATTATCCACTTTCATATAAAAAAAGAATACTAATTAATAAAAGTCACAACCCAATAAACTCATAAATGCAATGATTATAAATTGTAATAACAAAATAAATGTAGATTTTAGAAATTAGGCCACTTGACATAGTTTTACAATATGCTTAAAACATAACTGGTTTTGTAAAAAAAAATATTATCAAAATAATTTATAGTCTATAAAACATTAAAAAGTTCAGATACAAATGTTAATTAACTTTTATATATATGTAACCGGTCTAAGAAATAAATTTAACAATGTCGAAATGTATAGAAATTGATTTTTTCAGTTTATTTGTGTTGTTATTATCATTCCATTAAATAAATATTTGATTTTGTACTTGAATAACAATTTTAAAAACAAATAGTTATTGAATTAAGTTGAATTGCAATCAGAATTAATAGAACTAGTATGTATTTAGTATATGTTACTTTTTATAATATTTTATATAACGTATAATATAATTATAAAATGTTTTAATACATATTATTAATTATAATTGTACTTAATCAATATTCAAGGTGCTTATTGACCTGAAATACCTAAAAAGTAACTCTTTAGAAATGTTTTAAGTAGTAAAACTCGGTTATATAAGAACTTATTGTTGGCAAAATTATATATTCTAATAAAGACAATTTTTCATTTTATTTCAGTGCTTATGTGAAAATATTTTTAAATCACTGTAATTATCGTGACATATATTTACAATTTCAGACACCGTGTTGCAATAAGGTATATACCTGTCGATTTTGTCACGATGAGAATGAAGACCACACAGTTAATAGGAAAACAATAACGGAGTTAGTATGTACAAACTGCGAGATAAGACAGCCTGTACAGGCGGAATGCCAGTACTGTGGTATTCGGTTCGGAAAGTACACTTGCCTGGAGTGTAATTTGTTCGACGATGACGATAGAAACCAGTACCACTGTGATGGATGCGGTATTTGCCGGTGCGGCGGGGTAGACAGATTTTTCCATTGTCCAAAATGTAATATGTGCTTACCGAAGCAGCTGGAGTACCGTCACAAAGTGAGTGTTTTAAAAAATACAGTAGAAATCGGTTATAACGACTCAGAATAAAAGTCCCGGCTGAATCCCATATAATTGCCTTTTATAATATACCGACATTGCTTACAACAAAATACTGCATTTAACGACTTTCTGTTTACAATATTTTCGGAGAATTTTATCGGTTTGTATGACGGACCGACTTTTGGTTCCATTTTTTTAAAATATAGTATTTTTTATATAGACAGTACTCTGCACTTGTGTTATTTAACATTAATTAAAACAATTTTGTGTTTTTATTTCATTAATCGTAACATAAGAATATTATGTTTATCCTTTAATAATCTATGATGTTTTACTGTGTATGACAATGACATAATTTGTGTATTTAATTTTTTGTACAATAAAAAATATTGTTTCACATAATAATACATCATGAAAAAGGTTAAGTTTAATTATAATAAACAGAAAACAGATGTGGATTTCAAATATTCGTATACAGTACATGATTGGTGGAGAGTAACCAATCACAATCTCACCTCATAATATCAAACTATGTTTACAGTAAAATAACGTTGAGTGTCGCTTCTGTATATCGTATATGTACTTTCTGTGCTTAAAATTTTGATTTTATTTTGACGATATCTTCGCTGACAAATGGTGAATTTCACAAAATTTCAGCATACTCATGAAATATTTAGTTTTTCTGATAAATACCTTAAAAAAAAACGCACTATCAGTTATAACAACCTAAAATTTCGGTCCCTTCGATGTCGTTGTAACCTGGTTCTACTGTATATATTTTAGAATGCATTTATGCAAACTAACGTTATTTATTTACAGTGTGTTGAAAACGTATCGCGTGCCAACTGTCCGGTATGTTTGGAAGATATTCACACTTCTAGGATTCCGTGCCACATCCCCCACTGCGGCCATTTGTTGCATCGCACGTGCTTTGAGCAGCTGCTGAACTCAGGACATTATGCGTGCCCTATATGTCAGACGTCGCTCCTTGACATGACCGATGTAAGTTGAACGATTTTTACACTTACTTATTGTTGCATTTATTTTTTATTGTTGCACATATTTTTTATTATTTTATTTTTTTATATTGTTTTATTTACAGCTTTGGAAATATTTGGATAATGAAGTTAGAATAACGCCTATGCCAATGGAGTATAAGAATTATAAAGTGAATATTCTGTGTAAAGATTGTCATAAGGTAAATTATATTATTATTTTTCTTTTATCACTATCTTGATTTTTCAAAAATTACTCAACTTTTTACAAAGTCGTATTTTATTTGAAACGTTTCAATAATCCACACTCTTGAAGATATTTGGCCTTACATTTTAAAACGGGACATCTTTTCTAATTTAATTTCAGGAAGGGCTTGTCAATTTTCATATTGTCGGTTTGAAATGCCTCGAGTGCGGTTCGTACAACACGTGTAGAATCAAAGGGGCGTCCCGTAACAGCATGTCACTAAGTCCGGACAGCGAACAGGCCAACGGGAGCAGCATAGATTCGTCGGCGGGGGCGGGCGCGGGTCCGGCACAGAATGGCGGCAGTTCGAGCAGTACGTCGAGTTTCCCGGACACAGGACAGTAGTTAGTTGAATTAGTTTAAATTCGAATATGATCTTTAAAAATTTAGATTCGTAGAATAATTAAGAACATAAAATTGTATATAAAAGTATACTTTATAATATGTCTACCTTTTTATATAGAAGATATTATTTTTTATCAGCGATTCGCGGAAGGTGAAATATATAGTATAGATAGAGGTTCGCTATGAAAATGTGTTATTATTTAAGAAGTATTTTGGAAGCTGCTGGTTCACACGATAGTGTGATTATTTACAATGCAAGATATACTCGTATATTTTAGTCCCTGTTTAAATACTCCCGAGTACTTAGAGAATTATTAACGCAAATTGTTATAAAGATAATCCCACCCACCCCCTTCCAATTTTAATGCATGAAATCCAATGGTCATTTTGTAATATATATTTTATTAACACGTTAACGGACAGATATTTTTGTATATAAAGTAATATGTGAATAGTATACATGTCATTTATGCCAACATCAGAGCTGTAATTATTTTCCTGTAATTTGTGACACTTAAAGTACTTTACTTCAAGTACTTTTTGATACTTGAAGTTCTTTACTTCAATCTCATTTTAAAATAGTAAAAAATAATTCAAGTACTTTTTGATACTTGAAGTACTTTAAAAATCATACTTCAAGTACTTTTTGATACTTGAAGTACTTTAAAAATCATATTTCAAGTACTTTTTGATACTTGAAGTACTTTAAAAATCATACTTCAAGTACTTTTTGATACTTGAAGTACTTTAAAAATCATATTTCAAGTACTTTTTGAATATAATACTTAATTTTACCGAGTAAAGTACTTGAAGTACTAATACTTAAAGTATCTTTGAAAATAGCAAAAAGTAATTTACTTCTATTACTTTTTATAAAATTTGATTTTAATAAGTAAAGTACTTGATACTTCAAGTATGGAGTACTTATTACTTGTACTTTAAGTACCGGAGTACTTGTAACTTGTATTTTAAGTACTGGAGTACTTGTAACTTGTATTTTAAGTACTGGAGTACTTGTTTTTTGTATTTTAAGTACTGGAGTACTTGTTACTTAATACTTTAAGTATTGAAGTACTTGTTACTTGTACTTTAAGTACTTCCGCTGATTACTTGTAACAGCTCTGCTTATAAGCGACTACGGGACATTTTTACATCAGTGCAGGCAACAATATACGAATTTTTTCGTATTTTTTAATGTTAAATTTGCTATTTAACAATGTAAAGAGGAGTGTTTATTGCATCATGTGCCCCATATTCCGTCGCATCTGCAATATACTGCGAATACAAAATTTTTTGTACGCTTGTCAAAAAAAATTAATGGGATTTTTTTCTATAAAAAAATAGGCAAAATTCAAATCGTTACATGTTTGTTAATTCATAAAAACAGTTTGGAGCATGTAATATTTACTTTTTTATGTTTTTAGTGATTTTTTTAAAACGCTGAATAAAAATGAGTATTTATTTTCGACTTTGATTGATTGATATCTTACTTTTAGAAAAATTGTTTGAATTTAAATTGGGGAAAAAGCATTGAAAAGTAGAGGTTACAAGCTTCGGAATGCTTTTTAACGGAGATGTAACAATTTGAAATTTTGCCTATTTTATTTAAATTTTTCTGGCGAGTGTATTAACAGAAATAGAATACAGCTTGTAAAAAAATGTTAAATATTAATCTATAGCAATGATAATATATATTTTTAAATTTTTTCCATAAAAAAAAAAACGCCTGACTCAAGTTTGAAAACTGTTGATAAATATTAATTACGTTTTCATTGTATAAATGTTTATATGAGTTTTTTAATAAAAATTATACATATTTGTGAAAAATTACCAATAACGTGTGTATATAGATTTTTTTTAAGTTTAAAACTCAACACCAAAGTCTTTTAAAGATAAAGAAACAAATGCATGTTACCATATTCCAATTTTGAGTACGACAAATTTTAAGTTATTTATTTAATTTATTTATTAAATCCCCTCCCCCAGAAACGAAAGGGTTAAAATTGTTTTGTTTGTATGTATACATGTATTTATAGTTTTTTTTTACATACCCGGTTCTTGCAATATTTATCTCTGAGCCGAGATGTTTTTTTTCAGATTGGCACAATTTTTATCTGTACATCTGAAATGTTAAATATTTTATTTATTTTAATTTGAAACGATTAAAAAAAAGTGCCTTTAATTTTATCGTAATTAATTTATAGTGATATTTTTCTGAATATTTAAATGATCGGTCTATTAACTGGTCAGAGGTATCCGCAAAAAAATTATTCAGGGGGGAGAGCTAGCTTGTAGATAAAAAATAATTACATCGATAAACTTTCTGCTTGAGTTTTCATGTTTTTTTTTTGTCGTGCTTTTGATAAGTATAAATGTTTTTTGCGGTAAGCCGTTCAATTTGAGACACCCTGTATAATATATATAAATATGTACTACAAACATGTATACATACGTTTTTTTTGTGTGATTATTAAAAAAAAAAAAAAACAGTTGTAAGAAAATAAATTAAATAAATGAAGTATTAAATAATTTTTTTTTCTGAAATTAAAAGATAGGTTTTAATATTTAATCACATTGGCATCTAAAAGGTTCTTTGGTAGTCTTGTTGTATGTCGTCTACAGTAGATCATGTTCCCGTTTTTTACCTGAAATATCTCCAGAGTTTGCTACTAAAAATTGCAGCGGAGATTGAATCTTTTTTTACCTAAAATAATTATCCGGCTTCGCTTTGTGTCGCCACAATATTTGTAGACTCCATACGATAAGAATGCCGGTTCTTTTGTATAATTTAGATAAATTTTTAACCGCTAGTGTAAAATAAATTAAATGTATATTTATTACATTTTGTTTGAGATATTAATTGGAATATAATTATTTAGTTAATTGATTATATTAAGTAACAATTGATAATTATCGTGTAGATCTGTATAGATAAATCATTGTTTTTGTTAGTTATAGAATTTTATATTTTGTTGATATTTTATAAATTTCTATTAAGAAAAAAAAAACTATATGTATTTTTTGTATACATTTTTAAAATTATACACCTGTTGTATTTATTATTATTATTATAAAATATGACATTTGTATTTAAATTAGGCTCATTTTATTTAGTTATATTACACTCACCGATCTATATAACGACACGTTGTCGTTTCGCTCACTTTAACGTCAATTGGTGAATTTAAATTCCGTGCTAGGAAAACGGTATTGAGCGGTCGCTGTAAGGAAGGTCGTTATATAGAGCGGTGAGTGCAGTTATTATAATTTTATTTATGCATTTAGCGGGTTATGCATTTCAGGGGGGTGAAGCGGAAACTGAATTTAGTGGCCCCCTATCTTGAAATTCGAACGCATTTTTATTTACAACTTATACAATATTGTGGGGGGGGGGCTTGCGAATACCTTCTGGCCCCTGTGCGATAATCCGCTACTGTATCAATGTTCCTATGCAGAGAAAAAAAACGTAAAATGTTATTTTTTCGATACAATAAAACCTTGATGTAACGAACAAAAGAAATTCAAATTTTTTAGGTATGATTTTAATTAAAAACGAGTAAACTGTAACCCGTTTATCCATTTTTTTAATTTTATAACGGACTCGCAACGTTATTGGATATACCTTTGTCTGAATTAGTCTGTTCGAGGTTCTATTGTATTATATACAGTGGAACCTCGTTAGTACGTTTTTAATGGGATTGGGAAGAAATGATGTACTATCGAGAAAATTGCACTAACGAAATATTTTAACCCTTAGCTGCTCCACTTCTCCAGAATAACATACCTGCCACACTGGGGTCACCTCATATCCCAGATACTAAAATGCTAACTACTCGTAAGCTATTGAGTATTTTAATTCAATAAAATTCCTCAATCCTTTGAACGATACAGAATTCACTCCAATTGGTTATTTAAAAGAATATACCGGGTGGTCTATTTAAATTGAGACAAGCAAATATCTCGAAAAGTAAGTTTTTTCAGGGATAATGTTTGGTACAAAAGTTTCAGGGTTCGAAGGGGGAAAACCAATGGAGGTAAAATTTTTGACTTTGAGTGGAGGTTTTAAGGTCATTTTGGGGTCAACTTCATTTTTTTAAATGGAAACCTATTTCTTTTTTTTACATATTCGTATTTTGCAAAAAAAAGAAACAACTTTTGTCTAAAAAGTTTTTTTCAAAATCCTCAATTTTAACCTATTTATTTTTAGTAAAAATATTCAAAATATAAAAAAAAAATTTTTTTTAAATCCTTAAATTAAAAAAAAAACGTTTTTTTAAATTTAATTGTTACATAAACATGCATAGTTAATAATTATAAATAATAATTTCGTTTTTTTTAATAAAAACAAACAAAAAAATAAAAAAATAGATTAAAAAAATGCCCCTGAATTTGAGGATTTTGAAAAAACATCTTAGACAAAAGTTATTTCTTTTTTCTGCAAAATACGAATATGTAAAAAAAGAAATAGGCTTCCATTTAAAAAAATGAAGTTGACCCCAAAATGACCTTAAAACCTCCACTCAAAGTCAAAAATTTTACCTCCATTAGTTGTCCCCCTTCGAACCCTGAAACTTTTGTACCAAACATTATACCTGAAAAACCTTAATTTTCGAGATATTTGCTTGTCTCAATTTAAATAGACCACCCGGTATAATATTTAATATATTTAAAAAATTGAAAACTTTGTAAAATTTAAAAAAAGTGGGGTGCCTGGTACCCCACAGTGGTAGCTAAGGGTTAACATGGGGTCTTATGGAAGAATGTCGGGATCTAAAAAAAACGTACTGACAAAGTTCTACTGTATTTGAGAACTATTTAAAAAAAAAGTAAAAATGGCAGCTTGGAAATAGGATAATCAATAATCTTGCTGGTATGTGAGTAACCCTTAACCGTGATTAATTTTAATCCCAGGTTAACATCCGTACTCTGGATTGCACAAATACTAATTAAAAGAAAGTTAACGTAGAATTAAATATGTTTTTTTTTTTTTGTTGTATAAAATATTTTTTCTTTAAGAACACATTTATAATTTTATTTGTATTTTGACACAGCGATTTTTGCCACTCATCTCGATGGATGTACGTGACAAATAACGGACAAAAGCGTCTTAAAACGACAAGCCTTAGGTAGTTGTTTATGTTTTTCGTGTTGCAAAGTTTCGCTTTCTAACATTAACGTTTTTGCGCAATCCGTGATTAATATGTCATCCTTTTGATTAATTTAAATATTAAAATAATCTTTGTAACATCTAAAAATGGGCTGTTAAGGGTTAAATAACATATATAAATCAGAATAACGCTGACTCTTTACGAACATGAAACAAGTCAAAGTTACTAACTCCATATATTCTGTAAAAAAAGTATTTTAAAAATGTTTCGGTCTGTTGCAAAACTTGTTTTCATGAGAATATAAAATACAGTTGTACCCAGAGCTACGTCACTTTGCATTTATGTATATTTTCAATTACTTCTGTTCTCCGACGGTGCTTGTCTTAGAGTTACGTTTCTTTAACGGCTTGAGTTTATTTCCGATGTGTATAAATAACATCGAAGCCACTTTGTAGTTACATAGGGGTAATGTCGATGTACTGGGTTATAAAGGAGTTGGTAAGATTGGCTTTTAAAACGCACAAATATAATTTTTAGGTACACTTTATTTGTTGTAATATTTAAATTATAATCTGTAATATATTTGCTTTTGTTCTCTGTACATTTCATTGTTATTGATTGATTTTAAGTGATATATAAATATATTAATTTGTACACTACGATGATGGCATTATTGTATAATAATGATTGTATGATCAATATTAGCAGCAATAAAATCGAGTCATTAATATTTGATATCTTTTTATTAATATGTTTACAGTTTGAAAATTCGATCTGGCGAAAATCTTAAAGGTTTGTATTATTTTAATTGTTAAATTATTAATTAAATGAGCATCTATGTAGATAAATAGATGTTGCTTAAAAAAATAAGCTAGGAAATATCAAAAATTGTGTATTAAGTACGCATAGATAAATGTTACGCGAGAAAGTAGAGCTCGTAGAGCTAATCTCTGGTTGTCTTACCTAGAGTGACGCCATCTTACGGCCAAAGGATGAACTACTAAAAATTATAAATTTACGATATGCAAGTGTCGCCACCTAGTAGTCAAACGGTGAAATATATGATTACCGATTACAGATATCTGTATTAACAGCATACAAGTAATGTTTTTGAATATGTATTATTATGACCGCGCCTCCACCATGTGGTGTGGATGTATAAAAAAATGCACATAATTTAATACTTAATTTGTTTTGTATATTAGGCATATTTATCGTATGTATAAGGACACTTTGGTTTCAAATATGCTAGTAAAAAGTTATATCACTGATTTTATCAAATTTTGTCGAACATTTTTACTGTATATTTTGATCGAGTTAATGAATTTCAAATCTGGTGTAATATATTAAATCAATGTGGCCTCTTACATACGATGGCGTGTGTAATACTTTCAAATTAAAAAAGGGTGATTCGAATATTAAAATGAAAAACTCTTTCTTTTAAAATTTGAATGTAATAGACACACCATCGTATGTAAAAGAACACGCTGATATCATAAATGATATTAGATTTTAAATTAATTCACTGGTTCAAATTTTCATGAAATTTTGTATGACAAAAGTTGATAAAAAACCATGTTATCTATCCGAGCACAACTATTGATGGACACATTGGGTATCAGGGTGCCCTAATACATACGATAGCCCCTCTATCAACAAAAAAAAAATCTCAAAAAAAAAACTAAGGTAATACCCTTGCTTCTTTTTTGACCGAAAAAAACTTTTTTCGATTTTCATATAATTAGATATATCGTATCGTATGTAAGGGGACACGCTGATTCGACTTTTCATATCAGTTGTGAAATACATTGATCGGTTCAAAAGTTATAGCCATTTTACCACTAAAAATTGATAAAAAACAGTGATGGCTGTCCATGAAGAACTTTTTATTAACATTTTTGGAATTAGCATGGCATTATACATACGATAGCGTCCCTAACTCGAAAAAACTTTTTTTGTACATGGTGGAGGCGCCGTCATGTGACGTCACCAGCCAAAAAATTTTTTGTCGAGTTAGGGGCGCTATCGTATGTATAACACCATGCTGATTCCAAAAATGTTGATAAAAAGTTCCTCATGTACTGCCATTACTGCTTTTTATCAAATTTTAGTCGTAAAATCGCTATAACTTTTTAACACTTCGATGTATTTCACAACTGATACGAAAAGTCGAATCAGCGTGTCCTCTTACATACGATAACGTGTCTAATTATATGAAAATCGAAAAAAGTTTTTTTCGACTGAAAAAAAACCAAGGTAATAGCCTTGCTTCTTTTTTGGTCAAAAAAAACTTTTTTCGATTTTCATATAATTAGACACGTTATCGTATGTAAAGGGGTACGCTGATTCGACTTTTCGTATCAGTTGCTAAATTTTTCGAAGGGTTCAAAAGTTATAGCGATTTTACGACTAAAAATTGATAAAAAACGATCATAGCGGTCCGAGTGCATCTTTTTATTATATTTTTTGTAATTACCAAGCTGTTATATATACGATAGCGTCCCTAACTCAACAAAAAAAAATTTGATCTGATGACGTCAGAAGACATATTTTAAAATGTACGCAATGAAATATTTTTTGTATTCCTAAGTCGAAAATATAAAGTATTAATTATTTGTATACATTTTAATCTATTGTGAAGCCCCCCTCCCCATATCTGAACTTAATTACATATTTTTAATTTAAATTGCATGTTATAAACAATGCGTGGGTGGATATTAGTTCACATATTTGCCACACTATCTACGATGGCGTAAATGTCGCTTACTTCACTATCAAAAATGTCAAATATATTTATATTAGTTTTTGAATGCATATAAGTTAATAAGCAATATAAAAACAAAGTATATCGTTTTTATATGTGTAAAATGTTCTCATTTTAATGAATAGTAAGTACTTTGTCGTAGAATTAGTGACATAACCTATATGTTACGAATGTTTAAGAATTATTCTGGGTATAAACCGCGTCAATTTGTCGAAACATTAGCCTATATGGAGTATATCAAGAGGTATTTTATTAATAACTTGTACAAAGCATGGTGGTAAAGTTTTAGATACAGCTGTTTCTTGTGATAGTTGACAGTTAGTATAGTGTTCACTAATATTGTGGAATGTTACTACAGGTCTATCTTTACGAAGGTATAGAAGTCATCATACAGCTCCAGTTATCTGTGTACATGTGAATAAGTGAATTTAATAACATCTTCGTTCAATGAAGTATCAAATTTGGCTATTTCGGGCAATCAATATAATACAGTACATATTTGGGATGTACGGTCTCAAAATACAGAAGCTTTATTTAATTTAAAGTAAACAAAAGATTGTATCACAAGTTTATCAGTAAGAGATCATTCAAATTTCTTATTGTTAAGTGCGGTGTTACGATTTACGTATTGAATTAAATTGACTAGTTGTGTCGTTGATAGTTAACGTTTAATGGATAAAGATACAGGAGAACTTATAGAAACGTATGTATTTATTTATTAGTTTAATTATGTTTGACATTTACCTTTAACTAGATCTAATTAGGATATAGCTTATGTGTTTTTTGATTTTATTTTTATGTTAGTTTAGTTTTATTTTATTGTATTGTATCGTGCATATTTATTTTGTATTGGTAAAAATAAATAAAATGTATTTATCAAAGTGTGATCTTTTTTATTAACATTTACTGTAAATAACAATAGGTAAGTGTCCAATGCTCCAAGTGTAGGTAAGTGTTGGCAAACCAGAGGCGCAAGGCCAACGGGGAGCTAAAATGGAGATAACGAGCATTATATGTAGATTAATTTAATACAAAACATCTATGTAGATAAGTAGATGTTATAATTGTATAATTCTCTTTAGTTACATCTGTGTAGATAAACAGGTGATAGATAAAAATTAATTTAGTGTCCTCTGTGCGAGCGAGAAGATAATACGTTAAAGTAGTGAAAAACATACAAATGACAGATGTATATTTACGATAAAAACAAGTAGCGCCATCTTGTAGTTAAACAGTGAAACTTTCATGTACCGACTACAGATATCTGTATTAACGGCATACTGGTAATGTTTTTAAATATGTATTTTTACAACCGCGCCTCCACCATTGGTTGAGGTGTATTAAAAGATGTACGTTATTATACAGGTTGATTCAGCACTGTCGTGCCAAACTTAAACCATAGATTGAGAAAAGTATTTTAAGCGAAAAACTTCCAATAAACATGTGTCCGGAAATTTTTGGTTAGGGAACTACAGCCCACCAAAGATTTTCATCAAAATGAGTTTTTATTTAATATCTAGATAACCCTTTGTGATAAAATTATGAAATTTGGTATTCTGTTTAGTAATAATAAGTGTTATCGATTTCTCATATTAAACAATTATAATTTAGACCGGGGATGTATGGGGCCTGTGGGCCCATCAATTTTTATCTAGTATTTTTTATTCTTTAATTTTTTTATAAAGTTGGGTACTTATTTAAGGTTATATGACACAACATACTGCTACGTCCCGCCCTTCGTGGTAGATTATTTTAACTAAATTTACTGGGGGCTAGGGCGAATACGCAGCTCGAAGTCATAACTTATATAACTTCCGTCGCACATACCAAGATCAATTCAAAAACATAGATGGAAAGGTAGGGAAATTTAAGCTATCACATGTAATAATAGAACATGGTACTTACCAGATTATGGTATACACTTATTCCAAGATGAGCTGAAGTATTGCCACAGAAGTAGAGACCCAAATAGGATCACCAACAGGAACAGGAAAATGACGCAGAAGGAATACGATAATGCACAACACATTTGTAATTACTATATAACTACAATTTATTATAATTAACACAAAGAACACAAAAGATAACTTTTACAATGAATAAAACATAATTCTTAATTATTACTTAGACAACATCTTTGAGAAGAGCGAAAATATAACGCGATCGAGTTTATTGAAAAGACAAAGCCAAAAGAAGCCAAAACAGTTACAATGATTAATTTAGAATTTTGATATTAACTTCGGATTAATGCATCAGTGAGCCCTTATGGCTCAACTGATGTTCGAGTGTCGATTTCACGGCCAGACTCCCGGGCGGGGCCCGAGGAAAAGCTTTTATAGTTCTCTCAAAAACATGGTAGGAGTACTTCCCGCTTCGGTTGATATATTCTGTTTTTTCCCAATTGGGTCAAACGTCCTGTTTACCATATTTATTTCTAGAAATTCCAACCTCACTCGATTGTACCAATCAATTAAAACAGGAAGCAGCAACTGATAATTAATATGAACAAAGAAATGATATGGCATAAGTTGTTGCTAACAGAGAAATAAAGAAATAGATTATGACTTCATGTTTTAATATATGATTAATATATTTATTAATATATTTTAAGATATTTGCAACGTGACATTTTCCCCCTCCTCCAGTACATGTCGCCCCGACATGTTACCATCTACCTCAGATGTATCTTTCAAAAATAATCTTAAGTTTATACAATAAAAGTTACAATATATTTTTTATAAAGTTTACAACTCATATATTTATAGTTATCTCCTACATTATGGTTCATTTCCGTATTATACTTCTATTTTATTTTGCGGTTTCAAACATCCTATTAGACATGCGAACAATTTTATAATCTAACAGTCAAAATAACATTACAATTAGTCACAATAATTATTATTTAATTCATGAACGATAATATAAGGTAACTTCCTTAAAGAGAAAAAAAATATAACATTGTCATCTTAGTCTGTAGTATAATAATTTGTTGATTATATTTATGGGTATATATTTTTATATTCTACTTGACCTTATTAACTAATATAAAGTGTAAGTGTCCTCAATAACTATTTTGATCCATCTCATAACTATGAAATTAAAGAATTTTTTTTTTTTTTTTTACAAGTAATGTTAAATTCTTGTAGTTATGATTGAAATCTTATTTCGTTAGCTATTGAAAATTGACCAACACATTAGGGCATCAATTATTATTATATGCATATTTTTTCTTAGTTATTTTATTGATTAGCAATATTACTTTATTTAGTATTAAAGTTATTTTGATAATATATTTTATACTTATCTTAGAAATTCTAAATTGTTATTTTAATTATTATTGCTTAAAAATTATCATTTTACTAATTACAAAATTTAAATGCTATTTATTCAAAATCAAATATAAGTAAGAATAACAAATATATTATTATTAAGAAATATCCATTGTTTGCTGCTCTTGGTCACATTTGAAAATTATCCATCTTAAGAATTACAAAATTTAAATTAAATGTTTCTATCTTATTACCAATTAAACTAGGTAAGATGATGTCTCTATTTACTTCCTGTAATCGCGGATAGCGTATATTCGCTTATCGTATGCATACTTGTGGTTGCTATCAATTTAGTATTTTAAATTCTTACAAAATACAGTGATACTCAAACAAAGGTAAAGATTAAAATATTCACATCATCTTTTCACTTAAATTAAAACTAAACTATTCACGTGAAAGTCTTATATAAAAACGAATATAAGTGATAAAGTTAATATTAATATTAGTACTGGTATAATCCTGTATTATCTATTTACTCCTTTCATAACCATCTGTCAGTATGAGTACAAAAATGACATTGGGTTGGCTAGGTCCAGATGTCGGCGATGTTTCACAAGGTATGACGTCTGCTGGCTAATTCAGGCTTCATGGATGATATTTCACTAACGATTCGCACACTATGTCTGATCACTGGTTGGCTATGCCAGTGCTAGCATAATGATATGACTTTTCGTACACGAGCTGATATCAGGCGCGTTTACTCATTGTCATACAAGTAGCATTAATCGCTTGGGGTGTCGGTGGTTGTCGAGGTATCTCGTATACATGTGATAAGTATTCGCATTCTCCCTCTCGTCCAGGCGCTGGCCTGGCGCTTGGACTTGAAGAAGATGGACTAGGTGACACTTGCCCTTGAATCATCATCGGTGAATTTTCGCTGTAGCTCATAATAACTGAAGTTGGTCGGAAAGTTGTTATTCTGCGGGGCTGCGGCACTTGCGTTTTCATGTAAAAAATAATTACCAGTAGTATTGTTGTAATTGAAAGAATTATATTAACTATTGAAGTGGTTAGTATATAATAATAAATATTATCTGATGGGGGACCATTGAGGGGTGTAGCCGCTATATTCAAACTATATTTAATTACTTCAATATAATCATTAAAGGTTGTGAAAAACAAGGAACCATATCCAGGTATGTTAATAGTGTTAAATTTTGACCATAAGTCTGGTGTGAGTCTTTTTATACTAAATTCTTTATTATTTTTTAATTTTGGAAATACGTCCCGGCTACCACCTCGATTGGTTCGCCATTTACAAAGTTTAGATACAAAACTGTCATTAACATTATGATCGTTTTCATTTTGATCAGTACAACTAGCAAGTTCGCAATAAAAATTGAGTTAAATTTTGTCCCGCGGAATAATTTTTAACTACAAAATAAAATAAAATTTTTTTCATGGGATCCCTTAACATAATTAATTGAAGTAATCATTTACTTCAAGTCGACTACATTGTACGGCACACCATCGTACTTAAAAACATAAAAAAACCTCGTACGGAACACCATCGTACGGCAAAATCATTAAACATTGCGCCAAAAACCCATTAAACCTCGTACGGAACATCATCGTACGGTATAAAAATCAATAAACATTGCGCCAAAAATCATTAAACCTCGTACGGTACACCATCGTACGGAAAAAATCATTAAATCATCAACTAATAAAAAAAATACAGCAAAAAATAAAAATTATTGTTACTTCCCTGTAACAATACGTGTAGATTGAACTCTTGTCGACAAGTCAATCTTACAAGGTTCTCTTCTTTCAGAACCGGCGCATTAACAAATACATAAATCATCATAAATAGGGCGCATAAACATCAAAATTCATAAATACCATAAACATCGTAACATTATAACCCGGGTTCATAAACATCAAAATACATAATCATTAACTTGGCGCATAATCATCAAAAAAAAATATAATAAACACCTTAAAGTAATTAACATATTAAACCTTACTTCTCCCTATCCTTGAGAAAAATAATAGCATTAATTTCGTCGCTATTATTTTACTCACTACATTTTTAATTCTAACTTAACCTACTATATGGGTATCTACAACATATACCCGAACCCCAGTTATAATTATTTAACCGGCAGTTTTTTTTTTTTTTTTTTTAAAGTTCCGAAAAAAAATACTCCACGGTCCCGCCTACCGTTGAAAATAGGTTTAAAATCTACCGTGTGAGAGTAGATTTATGAAATTTCGAATATAGCGGGCGTCCCTTTCTCACATCGTATCGGGGGGTCGAGGTAAATGATCCTCGATCCAAAATTATTTCATTTTTTGAGCAATGCTCACTCCTACTTCATTTTAATATTAAATATAAATATAACTTTGAACAATTAAAAGGTTTTTTTTTTTTTTTTTTATATCAAAAATTAACTCGGTTGTTATTTTTATTATAATTAACAATATATTTTTACCTAATAGTGGCTGTCAACTTGTGTATGTCAATTATATTTTTGTGTTTATTCTGGACACTTAGTATCAATAAAGAGTCACAACGATAATTATATCGTTTACCGATATTCAGATACTGGTGTAAAGAACAGAGATTAAAATTTTAAGTCTATTAGTGAGTAGACCTAAATGACAATTACATCAATTATTCAGGCTTAGATGCCGATTTAGAAACATAAACAGTATAAATTATAAAAGATAACTTTATAATAGAATCATGAAAAGAATTATACTAGAACTCACATTTATAACAATAATTAAAAAAAAAAAATTTCAAATGAACCGAGGAAAAAAAATTAAATATATAAAAATTTTCATAAAATGTCTTTCAATTGATATAATTGTTCTTTTTCTATAATTGTTATCTAAAAATAAATAAAAAATAAAAATAAATAAAGCTTTACTAATTTTTTTTAATACCTCTGGTGACAGTCACTTATCAGTTTCGTACGTACACATTTTTTATACTATTTCTTATTTCTTAGATTATACCTTTTAATTGCTCGGTTTCCCTTTCGCCGTTTTCTAAGTCAGTCATAGTCTAAATCATTGTTAGTCATTGTCGTTAGCAATTTCTTTCTAGGGTTTGTACTAAGGCAAAATTCTATAATTGTATATTTTATAATTTTTTTTTTTTTTGATTCTTTAATCATTTAACCACATAATTGATATCTAATATATTTTTTAAGAATAGTGAATAGTTCACGTTAATTCATTTGTGTACAATGTATTTTCCCTTATTATTTTACAAGTTTGCAATCACCTGTGTCTGTTCTATGTGTGATTTTGGACATGTGTTCAATTTGTATAGATTTTTATGTTTTTTACACACATAAAAATTTCCTAGTGTGGTATTTTCTCTTAATAAATAATTATCACTACCTTTGTTATATATGCCTACTACATATGACAAATCATGCTGCATTTCTGGATATTTAACAATTTCTAAATTATTTTGTTTTAAGAAATTTATGTTTGGTTGAAAAAGTATATAAAATAATTGACTATCAATGTATTCTGATATATTAAATTTAATTTTACAGAATGCAGTGTTGTTAGTTTTACATTCTATATCACACATAGAAGAGACTTTTATTTCAATTTTAGTCGTATTTTCTACGCATTCCGGTAAATTTCCCCAACCTGCGTTTTCTACATTAATTCCTAAATCTTCATTACTAAGTCTATCATACGTAACGATTTTCCTGTCTTCCCTTAGTGATATGTTACAGACACTATTAAGTGAATTTACTAATAAAATATCTTCGTTTTTTATATTAATTATTGCCTTATGGGCTACTAAAAAATCAATACCTAATAAAACCCTGTCTATATCTATATTATCTACTACTGATGCTGAAGTGTATGTTTCCCACATTCCAAAATTTATATGTAAACTTATTTTACCTAGTTCTTTAATAATATTTCCTCCAGCGCCCATAAATAATCTATTTTCGTCTGATAGTAAAAGTGGACTCCCTTGCGCAAATTCTTGTGATACTAAAGACAGTGCCGCCCCTGTATCTATTATTACTGTTGTTCGTTTATTGTTAATATACATTATTAGGCGCATGGGGTGGAATTTTCGGGAATTCGTATCATACAGCGGTGTGCAACCCGAGATTACACATTGCTCCTCAAGTTTCCCTGATTGTTAACCCTGTTTAGTTCGGGGCAATTCCTCTGAATGTGCCCTGGTCTATTACATTCAAAACATATAGGTCGTCCGTCTGTTGTCCGTTTATTCTTTCGTGGTCTCGTCCGTGCATTCTTTCGTGGTCTCGTAAAATATCTGTTTGTGTTTGGTCTAGGTTCGTTCGGATCATTAAATCGTGAATTATTACATTGTGAATTATTAGTGATGTCATAAGTTTGTGTTTGTTGATCTTGTTGTTGTGTTATTGTGTTTTTTGTGTTATTTGAGTTATTCGCGTTTATTGAAATTGATTCTCTCGAAGATTAAAAAACGTTTTCTGTGCTTTGTGAAGTACCCGGTGGTGGTGTACGTTGCATATTTAAAACTGTTGTATTAAAATCTGTTTCTGTATTATTAATTGTTAAATTTAAAGTACCGTCTAAATTTCCTTCTGGTCCCTCGTTATTTATTATTGTGCTTGAAATTAAAGTATTATCAAAATTATGTTTGTCTATATTTGTACCAAGTGAAAGTGGTGGTGTAGGTGGTAAACCTGATTTACTTCTACTTCTCCTAGCTTCTACTTCAATAGATTCTATATTTGAGCTGGACATTAAATTTGAAAATTAAATTCCCCTTTTGTTTTGAATCGGCGCCTCCACCAAATGCTACGTCCCGCCCTTCGTGGTAGATTATTTTAACTAAATTTACTGGGGGCTAGGGCGAATACGCAGCTCGAAGTCATAACTTATATAACTTCCGTCGCACATACCAAGATCAATTCAAAAACATAGATGGAAAGGTAGGGAAATTTAAGCTATCACATGTAATAATAGAACATGGTACTTACCAGATTATGGTATACACTTATTCCAAGATGAGCTGAAGTATTGCCACAGAAGTAGAGACCCAAATAGGATCACCAACAGGAACAGGAAAATGACGCAGAAGGAATACGATAATGCACAACACATTTGTAATTACTATATAACTACAATTTATTATAATTAACACAAAGAACACAAAAGATAACTTTTACAATGAATAAAACATAATTCTTAATTATTACTTAGACAACATCTTTGAGAAGAGCGAAAATATAACGCGATCGAGTTTATTGAAAAGACAAAGCCAAAAGAAGCCAAAACAGTTACAATGATTAATTTAGAATTTTGATATTAACTTCGGATTAATGCATCAGTGAGCCCTTATGGCTCAACTGATGTTCGAGTGTCGATTTCACGGCCAGACTCCCGGGCGGGGCCCGAGGAAAAGCTTTTATAGTTCTCTCAAAAACATGGTAGGAGTACTTCCCGCTTCGGTTGATATATTCTGTTTTTTCCCAATTGGGTCAAACGTCCTGTTTACCATATTTATTTCTAGAAATTCCAACCTCACTCGATTGTACCAATCAATTAAAACAGGAAGCAGCAACTGATAATTAATATGAACAAAGAAATGATATGGCATAAGTTGTTGCTAACAGAGAAATAAAGAAATAGATTATGACTTCATGTTTTAATATATGATTAATATATTTATTAATATATTTTAAGATATTTGCAACGTGACAATACGTAAAAATATACTTTGCTTATTTGTCATAGGATAAACCGTTTTCGAGTAATATCGATAGAAAAGAAAGCATGCAGTATTTAACTTAATACGGATGCTCCAAATTACAAAAAATAAATTTATATTCTTGTTCTATGATTAAAGGTAGGAAAAAAAGTTCATATAAAGAAACCTCCTAATATGAATCCTCTAAGATCTATAGCCAGTTGTAATACTGTATTATGTACTTTAATAATTTGACTAAAAAACAAAACTAAAAATGGCTATTTGTTGATAAGGATGCATTTATTGAGGTATACTTATGTTAACTTTTTGTCTTCATTTTTATCATAGAACAAGAATATAAATTTATTATTTGTAATTTGAAGCATCCGTATTAAGTTAAATTCTGCATGCTTTCTTTTCCATCGATATTCCTCGAAAACGGTTTATCCTATGACAAATAAGTAAAGTATGTTTTTGTGTATTTTGTATCATATAACCTTAAATAAGTGCCCTACTTTATAAAAATATTAAAGAACAAAAAATACTAGATTAAAATCGATGGGCCCACTGACCCCATACATATCTAGTCTAAATTATAACTAGTTGATATGAGTAATCGATAACACTTATTAATACTAAACAGAATACCAAATTTCATAATTTTATCACAAAGGGTTCTCTAGATATTAAATAAAAACTCATTTTTAGTAAAATCTTTGGAGGCCTGTAGTTCCCTCACGAAAAATTTCCGGACACATGTTCATCAGAAGTTTTTTGCTTAAAATATTTTTCTTAATCTACGGTTTAAGTTTGGCACGACAGTGCTGAATCACCCTGTATATTTAATTTGTTTTGTATATTTAGACATGCTATCAGGGCCGGATTTACAAATTTGCCGCCCGTAGGCAGTTACGAAAATTGCCGCCCTTTTCATTGAATAAAAATAAAAAAAGTGCATATTTTTCATACGAATTACCTTTTTTTTTTTTCGTTGTAAAATTTCTTTTTTTAGGTTATTTTTCCGAAATATGCCGCCCCTAAATTTTTGCCGCTATAGGCACGTGCCTACATTGCCTGCATGGTAAATCCGGGCCTGCATGCTATCGTATATATAAGGACACATTGGTTCCAAATATGCTAGTAAACAGTTATAGCACTGATTTTTGCAACTTTTGTCGAACATTTTTATTGTACATGTTGAACGAGTTAACGAATTTGAAATCTGGTGTTATTTATGAAATCAGTATGTCCTCCCACGTACGATGGCGTGTATAATACTTTCAAATTCAAAATGTTGTATCCATAATCGTATTAAAAAACACACCCTTATTGAATTTGAAAACAATATACACGCTATCGTATGTAATATGACACCCTGATATCATAAATGGTATTAGATTTTTAATTAATTCATTAGTTCAAATTTTGAAGAATTTTTTTAAGACAAAACATAATAAAAAACCATGTTATCGAACCGAGCGCAACTTTTGATGGGCATATTGGGTATCAGGGTGCCCTAATACGTACGATAGCGCCTCTAACTCGACACAAAAAAAAATTCTCAAAAAAAAAGCAAGGTTTGCTTCTTTTTTGACCGAAAAAAACTTTTTTCGATTTTCATATAATTAGATACGGTATCGTATGTAAGGGGACACGCTGATTCGACTTTTCATATTAGTTGTGAAATACATTGATCGGTTCAAAAGTTATAGCCATTTTACCACGAAAAATTGATAAAAAACAGTGATGGCAGTCCATGAAGAACTTTTTATTAACATTTTTGGAATTAGCATGGCATTATACATACGATAGCGTCCCTAACTCGAAAAAACTTTTTTTGTACATGGTGGAGGCGCCGTCATGTGACGTCACCAGCCAAAAAATTTTTTTGTCGAGTTAGGGGCGCTATCGTATGTATAACACCATGCTGATTCCAAAAATGTTCATAAAAAGTTCAGTTCGGATCGCTATGACCGTTTTTTATCAATTTTTCGTCGTAAAATGGCTGTAACTTTCGAACCCTTCGAAGAATTTTGCAACTGATACAAAAAGTCGAATCAGCGTGTCCTCTTACATACGGTAACGTATCTAATTATATGAAAATCGAAAAAAGTTTTTTTCGACTGAAAAAAAACCAAGGTAATAGCCTTGCTTCTTTTTTGGTCAAAAAAAACTTTTTTCGATTTTCATATAATTAGACACGTTATCGTATGTAAAGGGGTACGCTGATTCGACTTTTCGTATCAGTTGCTAAATTCTTCAAATGGTTCAAAAGTTATAGTCATTTTAAGATTTAAAATTGGTAAAAAATGGTTTTAGCGATCCGAGCGCAACTTTTTATTAACATTTTTGGAATCAGCATAGCATTATACATACGATAGCGTCCCTAACTCGTCAAAAAAAAAAATGATCTTATGACGTCAGAAGACATATTTTAAAATGCACGCAATGAAATATTTTTTGTTTCCTAAGGCGAAAATATAAAATATTAATTATTTGTGTACATTTTAATTGATTGTGAAGGCCCACCCCCTAGTATATTGTTTATAATGTTAATATAAATAATCCCATATATAAATAAAAGCATTGTGATGTTAGTAAGTATTATTTAAGTAGTAAATCATGTACAATATCTCGAATTAATTATTTTTAATTTAAAGTACACGTTATGAACAAAGCGTGGGTGGATGATTAGTTTACATTTTTGTCACACCATCAACGATGGCGTAAATGTCGGTCACATTTGATTGGTCGTGGCTCTGTCAAAAACGTCAACATTATTAATTTTAGTTTTTTTATGTACATAAGTTAATAAGTAATATAAAAACAATATATATATTGTTATTATTTGTGTAAAATGTTCTTATTTCAGTGAATAGTAAGTACTTTATCGTATAATTAGTGACCTATCTTTATAACCTATATGTTACGAATGTTTAGGACGTTTAGGACTTGATATTTCATAGAGAATATCACAGAATTAATAACTTATTTTCAATACCGTTCATACCTACTATAAACATCATTTTTGGTCTAGGCATGTGATAAATCATTTACACAGAAATACGACCTGACCGTTCACACAAGAATTCATATAGGATACTGTCCGTACGTGTTCAGGATATGCAGCGGAGACATCAGCGTAAAGACTCTACTATCTAAGCACATGCACAGTCCGTGGGTGCACTTGAGAAATCGGCCGTGCCGTGTAATGTGTGCGACTAGCATTTCATGCAGCAGTTCAGTGATTTGAAGATATTTAATAAGAGTGGGTTTATCCAAGTGTATCAGCTTTATTATACGATTTTATATTAATATTATGTGGTAGCAAAGACGCTGATTTCATAGATAGATAAATAAATCATCGTAAAGTGTTCTAACTTAAGTTAGTAAAAATTATAATTTATCTCACATAAATGTGATGTTTATGTGACTGATTATTTCAGTTAAAAGTGTAGTATATATAAAACCCAATTATTCATATTTATAATTAAGTCCTTGTAATCATGGATTAACTATAATGTATAATGTTTTAATTTTGTTTGTTTAATAAAAAATCATTAAATATATTGAAGCGTTTCTTTTACCATTCCAAAACTACCTTTACTTTTTGCTCCATATTGTCCATATTACAAATAAAAAATTAATCTTAGAAAAAATTAGCTATAGTAACTCCATCTAATAATCCGCCAATAATTCGTTATTATCATTAGCAGAGATAAGCTTTGAAATTTAAAAAACTTAGTGTTACATAACGAAAACGGAGCTTATCTCGGCTAACTTTATTTATCTTTGAAACATTGGCACCATCTAGCGACCAAATGGTGAACTACCAGAAATCGTGACGTCACTAGCTGAGATAAGCTCCGAAATCTTAAAAATTAGGTGTTACATAATGAAAACGGAGCTTATCTCGGCTAAGTTTAATTGTCTTGGAACTAGTGGCGCCATCTAGCGACCAAATGGTGAACTGCCATAAATCGTGACGTCATTAGCCGAGATAAGCTCCGAAATCTTAACAATTGGGTGTTACATAACGAAAACGGAGCTTGTCTCGGCTAAATTTAATTGTCTTGGAAATAGTGGTGCCATCTAGCGACCAAATGGTAAACTTCCTAAAATCGTGACGTCATTAGCCGAGATAAGCTCCGAAATCTTAAAAATTGGGTGTTACATAATGAAAACGGAGCTTATCTCGGCTAAGTTTAATTGTCTTGGAGATAGTGGCGCCATCTAGCGACCAAATGGTGAACTACCAGGAATCGTGACGTCATTAGCCGAGATAAGCTCCGAAATCTTAAAAATAAGGTGTTACATAATGAAAACGGAGCTTATCTCGACTAAGTTTAATTTTCTTGGAAATAGTGGCGCCATCTAGCGATCAAATGGTGAACTGCCAGAAATCGTGACGTCATTAGCCGAGATAAGCTCCGAAATCTTAAAAATTTGGTGTTATATAACGAAAACGGAGCTTATCTCGGCTAAGTTTAATTGTCTTGGAGATAGTGGCGCCATCTAGCGACTAACTGGTGAACTACCAGTAATCGTGACGTCATTAGCCGAGAAAAGCTCCGAAATCTTAAAAATTTGGTGTTACATAACGAAAACGGAGCTTATTTCGGCTAAGTCCAGTAAACACTTAACTTAGTGGAGATAAGCCCCGTTTTCATTATGTAAGAGCAAATATTTGAGATTTCGGAGCTTATCTCGGCTAATGACGTCACGATTTTTGGTAATTCATCATTAGGCCGTTAGATGCCGCCACTATTTTTTTTTTTTTTTTTATCTTTTGGATAATTCTTTGTACCTATTTATCTACATAGGCTTATATAGTTTTATCTGTATTATAATATATATATCATTACTTACTGTATTTACCTATTTTGTTATTCAGACACACTACACTCGAAGGCGTAGGAAGAGGTGGTTGCGTCTCCTGTGAAAACTGAAATAAATACACGTTGTCTTTCTGTTCTTTATAATTTGTTTAGGTGTTACAGGTGTACAATGAAATCAACAAAATAAAATTGTATACATATTTTTTTATTAATAATTATTTTTTTCATTAAAATATTCACATAATTATAATAAACAACAAAAAATATAAAAGAACAGTTTGAATAAAATATAATAATCGAAATGATTAAATACAAACATTATAAAACTTATTGCTTATTTTAATTCAGTCCAGATGTAGGTATTACGGAAGAAAACAAATTTATTTACATGCTTTTATATTCTTGGCATCCTAATGTAAGTCACATCATATTAACTCCTTGTTAGAGAAAAGATACATAACATAAAGCTTAAATTTGAAAATCAAGAAATTGTATACCGTATTTTTTTTAAAATAATTAATAACGCATCTAACATATTCGTGAGTGAGGGAAGGAGTAAGCTTCTCCTCGCTTCAATGATAATCGTGCATTCTATCTCCCCCCCCCCACCAAATCGAATCGATTAATCTTTAAAAAATAGGCATATAAAAATAAATTTGTTCGCTTCTAATATTGTAAGAGCAACAGGTACGGTGTGATGTTTGAATATTAAACAAGAATATATATAAAAAAATAATAAACAATAACAATATAATAACAAACAGAGTAAAAAATTAATCAGATTCACTTTCATCATAAATTCTACGTTTTTTTGTTGCGAATCGAGGACCTTTCGCTTTCTTCTTCTTTGTACTGTCTGATGAGCCGGCATCTCCGAAGTTGTACCTCACTTTTAAGCGCTCCCTAATCAGAAGGCCTTTTATCAGTTTCTTCCAGTTATCGTAGACACGTTTTTCGATTTTTTCTCTGGCACGTTTCTCGGCTTCAACTTGTTCCTAGATAAGAATTTTATTTAATTTTTGGCGACAATACTATGGAACTATAAATAGTAGAAACTTTGGAATACAGTGGAATCCGGTTATTATGACTCCGCTTATAGTGACCAACCGCTTAATATGAAGTAATTGCAGTGTAAAGTTTGGCTTTCATATAAAATTCTTTATATTAAAGTTCGGATATAATGACTTCACTTATAGTGACATGTCGCTTATAGTGACAAAAGCAGACAAAAATTGATTATTTTTTATGCAAAACATGAAAAAATATGTAATGTATGTACTATTATGTATTATATGTGCATGTATTATGTATTATATGTATATGAATTACTATTAAACTAAATATAATAATAAAAAAATATTCAAAAATAAAAAGTTGTTCATTTTCTAAGACTATGCTTTGTATGACGTCCGGTTAGTATGACGTGTTTGTCACTTCCCTTCGATGTCATTATAAGCGGATTCTACTGTACACTATTATTAGTAGTTTTTTATTTATGGTCATTTACATAAAGAACGATAAAAAAACCCCATCTCCGTGAATTAAAATACTCTATTTTTGATGACACGGAACATGGAAACTATAGGTCACAGAAACATCAAACTGTCTTCAAATGTTTGTTATATTATCTAATATTATGTATTAAAATTTCAAATCATTTTATTGAATCGTTTAGTACTTATAGCACTTTCAGTAAATTTTAATACATGAAATACATATGTCGCACAACTCGTGATATATTAAAACATTTATAATTACCTGTTCCCATGCAGCAACAATAGTATCCTTGAACTCTTCACACACAACGAACCCATCGTACATCGGATGACTACCTCCAGAATGATAATCGAAACCAATCATAGCAGGTGCGCAATCAATTCCAAGTTTTCTTGCGACTTTATTCAACGCCGGTACTGAAATAAATAAAAATGCAATCAAACAAACAATCCAACACGATTACACAGTTTAGAAAAAAAAATTGATTCCGTTTTTACACGATTTCATTCGATTTAGCACGATTAAAAAAGCTATTTGATTTAAATTTTAAAGAAAAATAATTTTACTAACTGTAATCTTTTTTTTCTATCTGTTATTTATAAAATATGTAGTTAGGGAATTCCTCTTTCTAATTTATTTTCATAGCAGCTTAAGTATATATTTTAGTCTTGTACGAGTTTTCAGTTCCTAAACTTGCGATAATTTTATATTTATGTTACTTTTACTTTAAGAATTGAATTGCCTTTTATTTTTATGAAATAAACTGTGCATTAATGCACATAAAAATTTATTTTTTATAGTTTTTTTTGTATGAATCATTTCATTTTAGTTATTTTTACAGGGTTGAAGGATATGGAACTAATTCTCTTTTTTGAAGTTATACTTCTTTAGGGTAAAAATTTAGTAATGTAACGGAAATGAAATTTAGTAAGTAACGGAAATGAAAAGCTATGTAACGAAAATGTAACGAAGCGTTATGCGGTGGACTATGTAGGCATGGCATCAACAAAACTGTAGAAATTGTGTCTTCTACTTAAATAACACAACTGTAAAGAGTATTGCCTATATATTTTTTTTTAAACTCGATTTAATACTGGTGCTGCTATCTAACATTAGTTGAACCAACTAAAAGCGACATTTACATTAAGAAATTTTTTTTCATTCTCAGTCGGTAAGAGTGGACCCCCATGTATGGTATATTGTCAAGGTAAATAAATATGATATTTGATTGGTCAAACAGTATCTGCCTTCTGATCTGATTGGTTGATTATTACATCATAATATTCAAATTTCATGATTTATAAACAAGGTTAATAAATAAACAGGTTGTACCATCGCTTTTGACCAATCAGCACCCGCGCGAGATTACGTTACACCGGGTGACATTCAAATGTAATAGAATAAAGTGGCTTGCAAATTTGTTATGATTGGGCACCCGAAATGACGTAGTCCCTCTCTCCTTTCTTGATTTTGACAAGCTGATGGTACAACCTGTATATTTACTAACCTTGATTTATAAATATGGACTTTGAAATAATATACAATTAAATTTTAATTTGATTAAATAGTCGTTTTTCAATCACGCCAAAGAAGTATAACTTCTAACGCGTGTACATAAGTACACACACTCAATGTTTTTTCTATGTACTTCATGTCTTTTTTTACATGTTTTTTTTTTACACGTTTTTTTCTGGAACGTATCTACCATGTAAAAACAGAATTAGGTGTACTTACATTGTAAATGTACAGTTCCTTTTGGCAGCATACAAGCTTTGAACAACTCCACATTCCCGTAGGCGTTTCTAGGGACCATTCCGTTCTCAGCAACGGGCGGTTCGTAATCTTTCGTTTGCCATGGTCCAAACACTTCTAAAGGTATGTCGGTGATCATATTTCCTGATAGCTTATCATACTTGGGTCTTGCTTTTACAATTTTGTACGGTTTCTCGCCAGGTTTTACAACTCTAGCTTGCTTGACCCACGTTTCCCGCGAATGTAAAGTGTACACACATTCTCTAGCGTAAACTGGTTCGTTTCGAACAAAACCAAGAGTTGGAGCCTCTGGAGGGAATATTGCTTCGAATTTAAGTAAGTGTCGTTTCAAGACGTACAATGGATGATTTTTGTATCTAAAAATAATAAGTTTACAAAGATTATTATCGCTGTTAGTTATCAAAATAGCTTTGAATATTTACTCGTTGATAGTATTAGGTAAAGGTTGATCTAATTGCTGCTTAGCAAGTTCTTCATCTTCTTCTTTATCTCGTGCTGTTTTCTTCCCAGTCCAAGATTTCAGTGTTGCTATCCACCAATCAGGTTCTACTCGTAATTTTCTGGTTACTGTGTTCCAGTTTTTGCAGTAACGGCTTGTTATATCTTTAAGTGTGTTATCGTTATTCCATGCAACTATATAACTCACTGGATGAGTAGCTCTCGACTGGAAAAATATAAAAATATACAGTCGTGGAAAAAATTAAAAGAACGGTAAATTTTTTCAATATAATTGTTCGTTTTTAAATAAGGTTTTATAACAGTTTTTAATTTGGAATTCATGCAGTGGAGTGGTGTAACTACAGGGTAGCTGGACTGGCAGGAAGCCAGGAGCCTTGCATTAGGTATCCAGTAACTTTTTTTATCACCTTATTGTCTGAGTTGCTAAACTTTTTTTTAGACAAGCCCACCTTAAAAATTTGTCAGAGGCCCTAAAGAACCCCGCAGAATCCTTATGGGAAAGGGGTTTCGGTCAAACTTTTTGAAACTTTGGATTCTGATAGTCCATGATGAGTAGATCAAAAGTGTCAATGGGCACTAAGTCCAAAAAACTCAAACTTTAAAGATATAGCCCTCTGAAGTTGGGAATCATGCTTGTCTTTAATTTACAATATTTTTTTTTGTAGAACCTTAATTCTCGCACAACTATTTGTATATGTTCCCAAAGACTTATATAATCGTATGCCATCATAAAAAAGTCAACTTTTCAATTCATTGAGAAATGACAACACTTAAATCTTATTGTTATGTTTTTTTATTATAAACCAATCAATTAGAACCAGCAGTATTAAAAAATATTAATAGCCAAGAACTTGCTCTGAAAAATTATATATCTACTGGTGAAAACCAAACTAAAATCGGTTCAGTAGTTTTCAAGATTATCAAAAAAATATATAAAATAAGCTTCCTTTTATGTAGGCAGAGTTAATTAATTGTACAAAAGTCAATTTTGGTACTTTGTTTGTTACTGGACTTTTTTTTTACCACACTGACTAAAAAAGTTATCATCATCATTATTCATTATACATTGTCATTAAATTTGTCATATATCCATTTTTTTTAGATTTTCCTTACTATTATTTTGGGAAATATGAGTAGAGACAAAATATTTTTTTAAATTGTCAGTTTTAATTTAATACCCAACCCGCCAGGATTGAATAAACAAAGGACCCCGCACATTCCTTATGGCAACTGACTTTCCGTGAAATTCGCTAAATTTTTGGTATGTTGTAGTTTATGTGATGCTGATCAAAAGCTCTCACAGGCACAACTTCGAAAAATGAGCTGTTTCGGCGATAAAAATTTTTGAAGATGAAAAATTGAAATTAAAGTTTTATTTAAGTTATAGATCTTTTAACATTTTTAAAGTTATAAATAACTCACATTTATAATATATCATTACTAGTTTACATAAATACCTTAGTGGAATTTATTTTTATTATTTAGTTAAAATAATTGATGATTTGAACAGCATTTATTTTTTTGTTATCTATATTATTTCATTTAAGTTTGCAGTGGTTGTTATGTGATTTGATAAGCAACCACTGAAAACTTAAATTGAAAAATTAAGATTTATATTTTGTTTCATTTAATTTTTATCAATTTTGTTGTTTACACATTTTAGTAAAAAAATGAATTACATTTTTCATCATTGTAATATCATTAATAACAACTTACCTCTGAAATAGCATAAGTGAAAAACTAGAATAGCCAAAAAAGCATTAAAACAATAAAAACTCAAATAAAACAAGATAAAAAAATTTAATTTTTTTATCATGAAATTTTTTTATCGCCGAAACGGCTCATTTTTCGAGGTTGTGCCTGTGATAGCTTTTGATCAGCATCACATAAACTACAACATACCAAAAATTTTGCGATTTTCACGGAAAGCCAGTTCCCATAAGGAATGTGCGGGGTCCTTTAATTCGTTTGATAAAAAAATCTCTTGTCAACAATAATTTTTATTAATCAAATGATTAAAATTACAGATGTTTTAATATTTTCTGTATTACTCATAATATAACCACATAGTCCACATATTGTTCTAACAATAAGTATTGTTTATAATAACGTATACCAGAAATATTAATTAGAAACAAATATAATCATTAAGTATGTAAACCAGTGTTTCCTAACCGGTTGTTAACTTAAATGTACTGAATTAGAAAAATATTTGTTGATTAGGGTGTTCCAAAAAAAGTCGATAATTTTTTTTTTTCGATTGCATGTGAAATTCTTGTTATATATGCTATAAAAAAAATTCTGTAAAAATTTGAGCCCTTAATATCAACTTGAAGAACTCCATCACCGAATTTGAAGATTTACCATTGATTTAACATGGAAAAATGATTTTTTAACGTTCATTTCTCCTGCAAACTATGTAGAACATTATTTTTCGGAAAAACCATGACTGATCCTTCTTCAGTATTAAATTCTGTAAAAAAAAGCTCTTAGGGTCCAGTCTCTAACGTCAACCCTCTCGTTTTTAAATTTCAAAAAATCTGTATTTTTTAACGCAAATAAAAACGAGAGGGTTGACGTTAGAGACTGGACCCTAAGAGCTTTTTTTTACAGAATTTAATACTGAAGAAGGATCAGTCATGGTTTTTCCGAAAAATAATGTTCTACATAGTTTGCAGGAGAAATGAACGTTAAAAAATCATTTTTCCATGTTAAATCAATGGTAAATCTTCAAATTCGGTGATGGAGTTCTTCAAGTTGATATTAAGGGCTCAAATTTTTACAGAATTTTTTTTATAGCATATATAACAAGAATTTCACATGCAATCGAAAAAAAAAAATTATCGACTTTTTTTGGAACACCCTATTGTTGATATTTGATTACTGCCATTACTGTATATTAATCTAGTGATGTAACGAATATTCGTATTCGCGAATATTCGCAGGTAATGTTGCGAATATTTTTGCGAATATTATTTATTAATACTATGATGTATTAATCGTTTTTTAATCTATTTTATTTAGAAAACCTTCTTTTTTAGCCTTTTTTCCAAAAAGTCAATATTCGCATTTCGACAGCTAATATTCGCATTCGCAAATATTTAAAATCATACATTCGTTACATCACTAATATATATATATATTTATATATATATTTAACTGACGTCTTACAGCGCCATTTGATGATAATTGATCATTTTGTTTAAATAAATATCGCGGTTCGGTCAGACTACAAAAAAAGTGTTTTTTCATATGAAAAATATATTGTTTTAAATTTTATGACTCTTTATTTTATAACGTTTGTGTAGTAGTACTTATCATTTTATAATCATTACTTAGTGTTCAGCACTGGGTGCTCATTACTAGAGAAAAAACATACAAAATAAAAGACTATAATTTAAAAAATAAACTTTATTTGCGGATTTTGGTAATTTAATTGATTTAATAAAGAGATAGTTGTAACATAAGTTCATGAGAATTACAAATAATAAAACGGGAAAGTGCGTGTTGGGCATGCACATGACAGGGTTCCGTAGTCATTCTCACTACGATTTATAAAAAGAGTTATTTCCAAATTTTCGTGACTGAAGGGTTAAAATCAAAAAGTTTTTGACTTTTATTATTGCATTTTAAGAAAACTATCAAATGACACCCCACTCAATGGGGTAAATGAAAAAAAATGTGAGTTCACTTTTCAGTCTATGAAACCCCCTTTCAAAATATTTTTGACAATATTCGTTATAATTTTCAGTGAAAGTACTAATTAATTAAAAGCTACATTCTCATTTTTTCAGATTTAGGTTAGGTTAGATTAAGTTAGAGGGGGAGGGGCGCTCTGTTAACGACATTAAAAAGCAAATATATCGCGACTGAAGGGTTAAAATCAAAAAGTTATTTTTTGTTGCATTTTAGGAGATCTATCAAATGACACCCAACTCAATGGGGTAAGTGGGAAAAAAATGTGAGTTCACTTTTCAGTCTATATATAAAAAACAATTATTGTTCTTTAGATCTTTATATAGTGGGATACCCTTTATGCAAAATATATACAGGTGAAATCCGTAACCATCGACTTTTGTTTTGAAGTCAGTTAAAACATAAGATAAATACATTTTTGCTAAATTGTTTAATTAATAAAATCGAATTAGAAAAATCAATTATTACAGCAATTATCTGTATTTAATATCTAAAGTAAAGTGTTCATGATAAAATTTCAATGAAGATAAATATCTATTATTATTTTAATTAATATCAATTTTCGTTATCATTTATATAAAAATTAAAAATGAACAAATATTTAGAATTCTTATAGCGTATTATGTTCATAAAGTAACATACATTATTATAAGTGGGACGATAAAAAAGGATTTGTTATAGTTTAAAGTTGCTTAAAAAAATGAAAATTAAGGCATTTTTTGTTCTTTGTTTTGTGTATATAGGGGCACATATATATGCAGGTGAGATATACAGAGTGGGTAGAAAGAAATTGCCATTGGTTTTGTAGTTTTTGAAATATTGACTTTATTTATTTTTTCATATTTTAAATTTTACACTAATAATTTTTAATGTGACGTTTTATTTGCTGTTTGTGCGTGTCTGTCCGTCTGTGTGTCTGTTTACTTAATCCTTACCACACGTATGAACCACTGAACCGATTTAAATGAAACTTGATTTGTTATAACTTCATGATATGTATTTATATTTAAGATTTTATTAAAATTATTTGTTTCAGAAATTGGAGACCCTCCATTTTTGGAGGGACCCGACGGAGAAGTTGTAAGATTCGGAAGTTTCAATCCTATCTTTGGACAAGTTATAGAATTACGAGAAAATGTAACAAGGAATGTAATTATAGCGAAAATAAACTATGAGGGTAAGTAAAAGTATTCAACTATAAGATTTTTTTAACATATGATACATATAACGTTTTAAGGGTCCCTGAATCGAATACGACTGTTACGATGACGTCTGTCTGTCTGTCGATATAGCCAAAGTGAATGACAATTTAAAATTTCTAAACTAACAAATTGTTCGAATAATAATAATTATTATTATTTAAATGGTTGAAATTAAAGAAAAATACTGTAGATAATATAACTATCCATTATAATTTATGTTTTATTCATTTTTTTCATTATCAGTTCATCAGGCATATTTAAAAAAAGATTAGAAAACACGTAGATACAGGATGGCCAGTATTTCTTTGGAACAAATTTCCCTGACTTTTCCCGGTTTTCCAGGTGAATTTTTATGTTTTTCCCTGTTTTTAATTAACACATTTCTTTAAGCATATGTTAAAGAATATGGAACTTTAAAAACGATCTTTAATATCATTACGAATTTTGTCGCAATTTTTTTCCAAAATACTGATTTCAAGGTATCAAAATTCTCTACAAAATGGTTATTTTAAAATTTAATTTTCTACATAAATGCACTCCGTGACATGTGTTAAGATATGCATTTTTTTATTACATAAAAACGTTAAAAAGGGAAAAGATGTTCAGGAACGAATTGCACCATCATAAAGGAGAATAAATTTCCATCATTCCAGAAAAAAAATTCAAATTGGTTAATTTTTGACCAAATTACAAACATTTGAAAACAGACTATTTTTTAGGTATCTCCTTAATTAATGTGCAGAGTGTACACGTGTATACGTAAAATAAATCAAATTTCACGAAATTGTGTTTAATAAAAATAATATCATCAATAACAAATCACATCATTAATTAATATCACAACTGTTAAAAACCATTAATATATTCAACAATTGAACAAATTGCATGAAGTGTGGTACATTTCTGATTGGTTAAAATAATAAAAATAGATCACGTGATGAAACTGAATTATTTGTTGACAATAGAACATTTTTGAAAATTTTGCATGCTTTTTTTTAATTTCAATAGATAATTGTTTAAAAATATTTGCGGGAAATTTCTTGACGTGGTGTAGTTTTTGCATTTTTACAGAATATTCCCTGACATTCAACTAAATTCCCTGACATTTCCCTGTCTAGCAAAATTCTCTGACTTTTCCCGGTTTTCCAGAAATTGGCCACCCTGACACAGTTCACTCTCAGCTCAGTATTACATATAAGAAAGTCCCGTGGCACCTATGGCAGCTGTTTTACTATAATAATCTTGAATATTTTAGGTGATGTAAAACCTAAAGCAGTTTTTATGACAATGAATGAATATTACTTAGGACTAACTATCGAACGTTCGGATGATAACAAATGGAACATGTGGGTCAATAAGGTACAGGATTATGAAGTGCAGGACATGCGGAGATATGAGCTCCAGGTGTTAGTAGATGGAGAATCAACTGGTGTGGGTATTATATTAACTATAGAAGATATAGACGACACAGAACCAACTCTCAAACCGGAGTGCAGTTTCGAGGTAATTAACTAGTGATGTAACCATAGACATAGAAATATGGACCGCGTATCTGACTCGAAAACAGAGCCGTGTCAAAAGAAAGAGACGGAAAGTAGTTTGGAAATATACTTGTCCTTACTTATACAGGAGTGTAACTGTTTCATTTTTGGCTTAAATGACAAAAATAACTAACATTATAAATATTTCATTTATTAAAAATGATTATACTGATTTTTAAATAATATCAGTTTGATATTTTTTGACCGAATTCTAATTTCTTATTTATTTTTTGCTTCCTCGCAATATCGAAGATACGAGAAGCTTTGTTATCGTTTTAAAACGAGAAAAAAAATTTGTTCTCCGATTTAAAAAATTTTACCGGATCTATCCGTTTCAGGTCAAGACAAACACTTTTTGTTCCGTGTGTGTGTCTGTCCCCCTTAACTCATGAACCACTGAACCGATATTGATGAAACTTGGTTGGTTGGTTGGGTCTGGCTTGAGGACGGTCCCATTTCAAAATAATTAAAACTGTGTGTAAGGGGGAGGGGTGACATCCAAAAAGATTTATTTTTTGAAGATATCTCAAGAAAGACACATGTTACGTGAAAATTTTATAGAACCTTTTTTGTAGAGCATTCAATTCTCTATAATATAGGTCACCTACTTTTGTTGTAAAATATTCCCTTACAAAGATCTATCTCAATTTGACTTAAGAAAATCGTCATTTGTTTTTTTAAAACTGCTATTTACTTTGACATATTAAATGTCACTTTGACGTTTTAAATGTCATTTTGACATTCGTATAGCAGAAAAATAATGATTTTGATTGAAATTATCAAAAAATTCAAAATATACGACATAATAACCAGGCGCGTATTGAGAAAAATGTCAAATTATTTTTTTTTATTAAAATCGTATGAAAATTAAATGGTTAACCAATGACAGGCAGTTCATCTGAATACTTTATCGGTTTTTATTTAAATTGTTCAATAATTAACTACCTTTGATGAATTTAGCACGAGGAAGCACCGTGCATTTACAAGGCAGAGTATTTTTTCGTTACTTCATATAAGTTATAAGATTAAGATTGTTAATTAGAGATCCTTAAAATTTCAAACTCCGACTCTTAATTCTGAATAACAAGAAAGAACGTATGTATTCCAATAAGCGCTGAGGGTTGAAAAGATTCGTGCAAAAATTTTATAGCAAAAGATGGCCCCTTTGAAAGCAAAATCAACGTGTTCGAGCGTTTTTTCAAAATCTTATTTTACTGACCAAAAGCGCGGCCGTTTCGTTTTAGTTGGGCCACCCGCCACCCTGTATGTAGGTAACAATAAGTATATAAATAATACCTCAATGATTTAATTATATTATATATCTATTTCAGGAAAACAAAATTGGAGAAACGAATTGCATATATGGCATCAGTGATCCAGAGGGCGTTACATATTCAAGATACGAAATACTGGAAGAGGTACATATAATACATATGTATATAATATAATATACCATAGTTATTTGAGACAAGGAATAAAACATTTTCTTAAAACAAAAATATAGATTCAATAATAATAAAGTTACTATTAAAAAAAATAAATCATATTGCCTCCCCCAAAGTGATTGAGTTTTATCTAAAAGTCATTTTTGTATACTTTTCGAACGTTTTATTTTAAACACCCAAAATAAGAAATATAATTTATATTTTAAGCAATATATGTATTATTTTCAGGACCAAAAAGAGTACTTCCGAGCCGTATTTGTACCGGAACCAGGGATGACCAAAAAAGGAAAGGTCGTGATCGAAGTAATCAAAGCCCTGGACTATGAGACTAACTCATTACATAAATTTACTCTTAAAGTAACGGATTCCGGTAATAATGAAGCGACTATAAATATTATAATGAGGGTGATAGACATGCCAGATACGCTGCCATATTAGAAAAGCATTGAGCCGTCGATGAAAGCACAGAATATACAATATACCTTACCAAGAAGAACCATCCCATATGTTTAATGTCTAGTACAAAAAATACCGTAACGCCATCTTCCGAAATCCACAGTAACTAAACATTCTAACGGTGGACATATGCATAAGTATACCATACATAATATTATATTTTATTCAATATATTTTGTTTAATAAGATTATTTTCAAACATTTATACCTAGTGCTTATTTATGTTAAACTCACCAAAGGTAGTTAATTATTAAACAATTTAAATAAAAACCCATGAAATATTTACAGGGCCGCCGAGAGCCGAACCGGGCCCCGATGTAAAATGAATCTTGGGGCCCCCGGACAGACTGAAAGACTTTTTTTTTCTTTTTTTAGTCCGTAGTATTTGATAATTTAATACTGTTCAATGTGATGACCTTTTTTTCTTTTTTTTTTCTTTTTTTTTTTTTCTCAATTTCAATCAGCTCCGGGCCCCTTCAAGCTCCGGGCCCCGATTTTTTGCATCGCCCTCTTGTCGGGCCTGAATATTTAGATAAATTGCCTATCATTAGTTAACCATTTAATTTATATACAATATTGCTAAAAAATATTAGTTTGAAATTTTTCTTAAGACGTAACTGATTATTTTTTTGTATATTTTTAATTAATGTTTCATGAGTTATGTGTATGATAAGGATTCACTCGACAGACAGACAGACACAGAACAAAAAGTGTTTGTTTTGACCTGAAACGGAAAGATAAAGTTAAAATTATGAAATCGGAGAACAATTTTTTTCTTATTTTAAAACGATCACAAAGTTTCTTGTATCTTTGATATTGCAAGGAAGAAAAAATATAAGTTATAAATATCTGAAAATAATCATATCAATATAATAAATATTATGTGTATTATATAAACAATATAGTTATATATATATATAGCAACAGATATTCAGTAACTTTTTTTTGATCACCTTATCCCCTGAGTTCCTAAGCTTTTTTTTAGACTACCTCACCATACAAATTTGCCAGGGAATCTACATTTGTAGCTATGCCACTGAATTCAGGAATACTTTGTTACATTTTTTTTTATGACCACACGTAGTTGACGTAGTAAAAAAGCAAAGTTAAAAACTGCTACAAGTTATATATAATAATATAATTAGTACTGTAAACAAATTATACATACATAATAACTAACTTGATATTTTTTTTGTGATCTTAGCATCATTACACATATAGTGAATTTTTTCAGATTTTTCTCACTATTACTTACGAAGATATGGGCACAGGGAACAAAATTTAGTTTTTTGAAAAACTATTTAATGCGAATTTTAATATCAACAAAACGTTTGCAAATTTATATTCCTCTACCCCCCCCCCCCAAAAACGGCAAAAATTAATAATTATATTTTCATAACTCAGGTCTATGATTGGTTCACAATTAACTATAATTATGCCAAATCTGAGCTTTATAAGTCAAACAGTTCAGTAGCTAGAAGATTGTGACAGCCAGACACATACGTACCTACTTCTTTTTCTGATTTTGGTACAGGACATTAAAAATACCATAGAATAAAGAAACATATAAATTATCGCTATGACTATTTACAGAAATAAAGCTAGACTCGTCGCTCCGAACAAAGTAGGCATCTGTAATTCAAAATCTCCTAACAACGTCAGCTAGACTTTAACATTAATTGGTAAATTTAAATTTCGCGCAGAAATGTAGCAGTCACGGTAGTATTGTGGTATAGGATAGGAGAAGGTCGTTACATGGAGCGGTTGGCCAGTCGTTTATCGGAGTGTACGTTAATAGGATAGTCATCGTTTAGAGATTTGAGTGTACTTACATAGAGTTCTTGAACACAGTGTACTTGTTTCTTTGTGACATCGACGCTTGTCCATTTTTCTTCATCTTCAAGAAACACTTCCACCCATGCATCCGTACCTATTTTCACTTTCTTTGTTTGTTCATCTGGTTCTTCATCGGTCGACAATACACGTCTATCGTTTTCTTTCAACTGTTTAACTTTTGATTTTATTCTATATTTTGTTTTTAAATCAAAATCTTCATCTGTTTCAGAATCGTTCTTCTGACTTTTCTTTTTTGTAATCGATTCAGGCGCATAATCACTGTCACTATCACTATTTGTTACCTTCGATTGTTTGTTCTTAACTAATTTACTTTTATCTTTTTGTTTTTGTTCCACTATCCTATTTTTAACTAAATTTATTATATCCGATGCGACGTCAAGCTTTTTTTCAAAGAATGGACTTTTCTTATCGCTACTTGATTTACTTCTAAGTTTATTATTTTCTGTAACCGACAGTTCTTTTTCGTTTGGTAAACTTCTACGTTTTGTCCGAGTTGAACCACTTTCGGAATTTGAAAAAAATTTACTCGTAGTTTCAGGTTTTACTGAACTTGTACTCGGTTTCATTTTTTTGGGGGGGCTTGGTTTAAAATCTTCATCTGATTGTACTTCATTGTAATTAACGACTTTCTTACTTCGGGAAGTTCTTTTAGTTGTACTTTTATCACTGTCTGTTTTACTAGACTTTGATTTCTCTTCTTTAGATTTTCTTTTAGGAGTATCATTTTGGCCATCCAGTTGTGGAATTTTAACAACTTTACGTTCTTCTTTCTTGGTATTTTCTGATGACTTACTTACAGGTTTAGTACGTTTCTTTTCAGTTTTTTGTTTAGATTTATCATCAATATTTTTTGATGATTGTGCTTTCGCAGTTTTATTTTTTTGATCAACTTCATTCTTTTTAACATCTTTAGAATTTTGCTTCGTATCTTTCTTTACAACACTTTTTGCTTTAGATTCTTTCTCAGGCTTTTTATCAGGAACAGTATTTGATTTAGTATCACTTTCAGTTTTCTTAGCGGTATCGTTAATTTTATTTTTTGATTTAGAATTCGCAAGAGAGCACAATTCACTACTCGGTGGTCTAAACGGCAAAACACGAAATGAAAGCACAAGCCGACACTGTATTCCTAAAGACCGTAACATACAAATAAACATCAAAACTAGATTCTTCTTTGTATTTGCTTCTTTCTTATTGATCTGCAACTGTAACGATCTCTTTAACGGCAAATCAAACATTTTCATTAGATTCTCTGGTTTTTCACGTTTCATTTTCATTGATTTGTAAAACCATTCTGTAATTTCTTCAAGATAATTCAAATCGATCCTTCCTTTTGGGTAACAATGCTGGGACGGGATTAAAGATAAAGCTAATCCAAGTATATCTGGATCATTTAAAATTGAATTAACATAGTTTCCGTGTGCGATCCAGCACAGTAAATGCACTTTATGCATGTATATTTGGTATTCTTTTTTCACTCTGTTTATTTTACGTTTTAATACTGCCATTGCGTCGATACTTTTTTTCTTACGTTCGGTTGTGTTAGGGACGTCAATAGTTACTTGAATACCTTCTCTTGGGATTGAATGTGAAGTTGATGGTTCTTGTGTCTTGACTTCTTCCATTTCCGAGCTTGACGATTCGGTTTCGTATTCATCGTTGTTATCGTCGAATGAATTAAAGTCTTGTTGATTTTCTTCGGCTGCATTTTCACCTATTGCTAATAGTTGACTAATATCTAATGATTCTTCAGGTACGGATATTTTTTTATCATAATGTTTTAACTTTTCTTTCGCATCATCTAGCTGTTTTTGAAAGTTCTCTATCTGATCAAATTTGAAAACAGTTTCTGTAGATTCCTGTGGTTTTTCATCTGACTTTACTTCGTCAAATTCTCCATCAGAATCATCGGTATTACTCAGCCGATCAATGTTTGATAAAATTTTACTTTCTTGAACGTTTTCCGATGTTTTTTTTAATGGTTCACAGTCAAAGAAAGGTGAATTAAAATCTATTTCATGAGCTGGCTTTAAATAGTCATTCATACTACTATCTGAAGACGAACCATCATCTTCATTTGACTTTTTAGATTCAATGTTACTACTTTTGTTCGGACTTGATTTTTTCTTTGATATATTTGAATCAGATTCATCATCAGATGATGAATCTGACTCTTCTATCAGTTTTTTCTTTGCCCTCTGTGCTGCTCGCCTAGTATTCATGTTTGATATAAAAATATATATTTATGTACAAGTTTCGAGGTTATAGGTAAAATTATCTGTAAACATAATATACTGTTTTAACCATTCATTAAAAATAGATAACTACATATAACTTACGTAAATAAGTATTTATTCGCGGGAACACATTAATAGAATACTTTAAATTATAAATCTACTTAAAAATGCATTCATTTTAGCGCTATTTGATTCATGTAAACACAAAACACAACAAAGAAAAAAAACACATGTTTTCATTTGACAGAAATCTGCAATACCGATATTTACGTAAACAAACCATGGACCACAAAATCCACGGACATAGGAATATGTATGAATAATTATATAAATCATATTTTAAGACCATAATTGATTAATTGGAGATTAAAATTGTATTACAATTTGAAAAAAGTAGGTTAGGCTGGTTAGGTATTTAAAATATATAAATAAAACATAAAAACATAATGAAAGACAATGTGTCACTTTAAATTCAATAAATACGATAAATATTTATTTACAAGTATACATAATTAATGAACGCTCTAGTTTTAAAATTATATACCACATTCGTGAATTATTCAACATACGATATTCGTAATGAAGAATTTTTTAACAATGCCATGCATTATTTATCATTTAATTTTTAAAATAAGAGCACACAATAAACTTATAAGTAAATTTACTTTAATTATTAGTAATAAGGACCCATCGAACTATTACAAAATCGGGGCACCTTTTTGCAGTTTCCTGCAAGAAATTAAATTATTTTTATTGTTGCAATGGGGATTTATATATTAAATGTTAAAGAGGTTGGTGCGACTGTACATGATATTTAAAAGTGATTGTTGACGAAATGTAAATTTAATTATGTATGTAATTCAAATTATTATTTGTTTATTAAATTTATATAATATTTATCTGTTTTACTTACTACATCCACTAATCCTTCGTATGTAAACTACATACCTTATTTATTGACGTATATCTGAAATATCAAATCTGTAAAAAAGTAAAAAAAAAACTTTTTAATTTAAAAACAAATCTATTAAAGATATTTTTTCCACATTTTATCAATTACAAATATCGTATGAAGTATACATTATAATGGGCCTACTAGAAATATTCAAAAAGAACAATATTTTATGTATATGAATACATTAGATTCAAAATTGAACGATTCAAATATACAATTAAAATAATAAATCGTCATTGGTTAATAATATAAAAACTTTGTTTTAAAAAAAAGTCATGACTCATACCTAAAAGCTAAGTAACAGATATACAAAAAGTCCCAGCTTCAAAGAAACAGACAAATTTTTTGAAGAAAAAAAGGTAAACATTTTTTCCATGTTTTTAATGACAGTTAAAAACGTTTAACAGGGCCAATGTCAGGATCAATATTATTGAATTGTCGGTTTTCATTTGATACCCCACTCGCCGAGATTCAATAATACCCCCCACCCCCCTTCAAAAAACTTTATTTTTATAACTCGTCTATTATTGATCCACTATTAACTATAATTATGGTAAATTTCAACTTTCTAGGAAAATTGAGATAGACAGACAGGCAGACATTGTTATTTCATTTTTATTTGACTCTCGTTTTTTAAATGCCTGATTCTTTGAAAACTGGAACACCCTGTATAATGGCGTTGGTATGGATCTGAGGTTATAATAAATAAAAGTTTTATAAAGATACTTAGTATTCAAATAAATATTGATTAAAGTTTAGTAATTAAATTTACGTAATAAACAAAACTGTAAATATTAAAGACAATTATAAAACTAATTAGAATTTTAATTAAAAGAACTCTAGCTATTACATTAATAACAAAGTTCTTATATTATACTTTTCATTAAAACTTATCATTTTAATTAGAAATATTTAACGAGACATTCTTTTTTCTCTCTTGTCGGAAAAAATACAATCAGAATGGCACAGTAATGGAAAATATACGAAAATTGTATTTCAAATTGTATTCATAATCAACCCATCCTACACATGTCAATTTCCTTGTATTTTAATTAGTAAAATTACTCGATTTTTTGTTCAAATATTTTGACTATGCTATCAATGATATATTAAAAAATATATAAAAAAAGGGAAAATTAAAATCATTATAACTTTGCTAAAAACAATCGCAGAACAACCGTTCAAAAAGCATTTTGAAGCTTGTAATTTCTTCTTTTTAAAGCTTTTGATCGATTTTAATACATTTTTTTTGTAACGCTACATAACAATGTATCCAAAAAAATATCGATTTTGATTCATTGTTGTACAACTTTTAAAAAAATCGATTGAATTTAAATCGGTAAAAAAGGTTACAAAATAGAGATTACAAGCTTCAAAATACTTTTTTAATGGTTGCTTTGTGATTATTTTTTTCAAAGTTGTGATGATTTGAATTTTTCCTATTTTCTCATAGAAAAAAATCGTTTTTTTAACTCGTTTTAAATTTTTTTTTTTTAATTTCCCAAATCTCAACGAAAATTTAAATATAATATGTATAAAAATGACAAGTGCAGGGTTGGCTTCATAAATTAATAAAAACAATGGTCATTATCAACAAGAAAATATTACGAAAAATTAACCATCTTTCGTGACTTCTACTGCTTAATTTTTTTACGACTCTTTATCTAAAGAAATATATTATACGTGTATATAAAATATACATACACTCACCGCTCGATATAACGACGGTGTTTGTAATTCAATCGCTTCATATAACGACGGTGAGAGGGGCTCCCCAATCGACGAATTAAAATTTCGCGCAAAAATATAGCGGTTAGTGGTATTATGGTAGGGATACGAGAAGGTCGCTATATCAAATGGTGGTCACGTCGTTATGTCAAGCGGTCGTTAAATCAAGTGGTAAGTGTATTAAAAAATTTCGTATCATTGTTGAAGTTTTTGTTTTAAATTTTTTTATAAAGAATCGTAGTTAAAATCAAGCTAGAAAAATAAAATATAAATTTGATAAAAAGAAAAACAATTATATATATAACAAATGAATAAATAAAAAAATAATACCTGATAGGTTTTTAATTGTATACATTTTTTTTGGTGAAATATATAATTTTATTTACATTTTATTTTTTTAAATAAGGTATGGTTACAAATTTCGTATACACATTTATTTCTAAAAAAAAATTTAGACGCGTTTTTTTTGTTTGTTTCTCGCATACTATTTGGTGATATAGACTAGCTTTTTCAATCACTAGTTAATAAGATAATATAATAATAATAATAATAATATAAACATTTTTTATAAATATGTTACAAATTGGAAAATGTGAAACTTATAACATTTTTTTCCCTTAATAAGACATAGAGATCACAATTTCAGAGCTAGTAATATAGTTTAGGCTTTCTAGAATCATTTTTTTTTAGAGAATAATAACATTTTCATAAATTTTTTATACAAGTATATACATCAAAATAATATTTAAAAAAATCCATCATTTTAGCAAAATTTTAGTTATCCGGCAGTATGCACTCTAATATCCGGCAATATTTTTTTAGTAATTAAAAAATTATATTGTGTTTTCAAAGCTGATGGAAAATAGAGGGGGAGGGGCAACAGGATAATGTCTTTCTCGTAAAAATAGAATTACGAACAAAAAAAAACGTATTTAAATTATTGAAGTTAAAAAAAATATTGTCTATCCTCCCCTTTTTTGATGGATAATATTTATTCCAAATTACGTTACGAAGTTTTAAATATTAATTTTGATTCTGAAAAGCCTATTTTTTGCACATATCTTGACAACCATATATTTTGATTGTCAAATCAATAAGAAATATTTTTGTACAATTCACATTAATAATATTGGTATACACTTTTCTGTATATAAATATATAGAATTTTTAAGGTAAATTCGTACTGTGTGTATGCACTCAGCTGAATTAAGAAGGATTCTCAACAATACGTATGATTATCGACAAAATAGTAACTATTCTTCGTGTCGGTGATCAGAACTGGTCTTAGCAAGCCTGACGCTTTGAGCGAATGCCCTTTATTTGTTTATTTGATAAAAAAATATTTTAGTAATAATTTAGTTCATTTGAAAGTGACCTAAAAAATCGCATATTTTTCATTTTTCATAAAACTGGAGGAACATTGGGAGGAATCACGGGGTCATTAAAGTGTCTATATTTTTATTAGTTAAAAGTATACCTAAAATATTTACGAAAACCCAAACTGCCCAGATTTTTTTTTGTTTGAACCCCAAGCTATCAAACTTGTCATATTGCTCTGAGAGCGTTAAAAGATCACTCAAAGCTTCCATCTTTTTGAAGATATTTTTGAATGGCTGTTTCTCCGGGAAAAAATGTTCATAAAACAGTTATCAAAAAAAGATTTTAAAGCTTAAACGATCTTGTCCAAGACTGGTTCCACTACCTTTTAATCCAAACTTTAGACTCAACAACAAGAAAATAAGGGTCACCTGTAGTTACTTACAATTGTGCTTCACATGGGAACAACTGGTTGAAAATAATAAAATTTATCGCTCCATTCTCGCTGATAATTCGCTCGAATACATTTACATAGTGCGAACCTACCTTTAATAACATTTTTTTTACTTACATGTTTTTGTAAGTTGCGTATACACTTTTTTCGATGTAACATTAAATAAGCAGTATTTTATACATAAGCGCCGAACTATTGGATTCTTAAGAGGGTGATTGGTCTTTTGGATATTTTATTATTTGAAATACCTACCCAAAATTTAAATCATATTATTTTTAATTCGATGTTTTGTTAATTTAAATGATTAAATCAAATTTGAATTTATATATTTTGAGCATTTTAAAAAATGAAAAAAATATTAAATTATGTTGATTTAAATAATTATAAAAAAATATTGGGCTAAAGAACATGAGGCAAATTAAATTATTTTTTTAAACGAATACAGCCAAGCAAAAAATGAGGGTTACGTGTTTGACACTCTATGAATTACTAAACCGATTTTCATGAAACAAATGTTAGTTTATAAATTTTATTTCATTTATTAACTGTATCATTTTTTTGTTGGATTAAAAAAAACTGTTTTTTGTATTTAAATATGTTTTGATTTTTTATTACTTCATAGAGTACCTCATTTTATATATCTTGACAATTGATTTTAGTTTTGTGACGTCACACCCCATTATTCATTAGCTGTACAATATGGAAACTATTTTATAATCATTTTAGAAATTCAACTGAACTCACGGTAAAAAAATGTAATTTTACAGTTTTTGTATGAAAAAGTATGTCAGCTGTAAATACAGATAAAATATACATCAAATGTGTAATTTACATAAAAAATTTTGAAAATTACATACGTTTTCTGTAAATATTTACATATTATTTATGTAATATTAAATATTTTTTACATATAATGTATTTTTATATACATAACGTGGTAGATGAGTTAACTCTCACGAACGAAGTGTATCAATGACTTTATATACGCAGTTTTTTTGTGCTTATTACTAAAAAACGGATAAAGTGATTATTAAGTCACTTAAACTAAGTAAGTACAAGATTGTTTTCTTGTAGTTTAGGTGGAATTTATTTAGTTTAAATCGCAGTTTTCTAAAAAAATATTTACAATCAAATACTGGGCCCAAAAATTACTAGTATGTAAAACGTAAAATTAGACACATTTTTTTACCGTGTATTTAATGCTTTTGTTTATTAAACAATCACAAAACAATTAACAAAAATGGCGCCTTTCTTTACATATATGCAATAAAATAAACAGCGAATCAATGTTTTAGTAATAATTCATTTAGAGATTGAATATTTATTTATTTTTTTACACATTCACTGAAATTTTTACACAGTTTGTTTTTTAATTCCACGAACGAAACATATGTACATAGATACATTCATGTCTTTTTTATTTATTTTAAATCCACACCAAGTTTTTCAACACATAAACAACAGACAGAACGTGAATAGACCACCTTTTAACCCCCACAAAAAATGATAAGGTAAAATTCCAGTATGAGATGGTCACTCGAGGTTTTTTTTTAGTATTCTAAGGTTGAAAGTAGTGCAAGGTAGATATTTTGAAATTAGTAGCGCATGCAGTTTCAAAACAGTGGTTCGATTGTTACAAAAATACTTGAAACATTTTTTTGAGATATTTTAACCGAAAATGGCGATTTATGAATTTTTTTACAAAGTAAACAATTTTTTTCTTACGTTTTAATAGTGGGATTTCAATGAAACTTTGAAAATAACAAGACATTTATATTTAAAAAATCATTGCAAAATTTCACGATCATTAAGAAAATAGTTTAAGAGATATTAAATAAACAAATTATGAGAACTGCATATTTTCGAGACATGACAGGACTTTTCAAAGTGATGTGACAGAGAGAATTTGATGAAAATTTGAGCATACATTCTTTATTCTTTTACAAAGATATATGTAAATTTTCAGAATGATTTGGAACCGCGTTTTTTCATTAAAAAAATAATAAGTGTGTGAAAAACTAGAGAGACACACCTTGTATTCACTCTATGTTTATCCACAAGCGCTTACCCGTACCATTCCCCGCAAATCCAACCCCGCACCCTATAGTGACAACCTCAAACATACTTGCTTAGTAAAAAAATCATAAAAATTACCAAAATCGTATTTTTTTGCACTTTTAAATTAAATATCCCAAAAACTTTCAGCTCTTCAAAATGGTTTTGAATTCTTTACCCAGCACTGCTACCAACGTAAGGATCTTTTAAAAAAGAATGGCCACCTCATACTGGATTTTTACCTTTTTTCTTTTTCCATACCGCTTACAACTGCGAAGTTCCGGGTTTCAAAGAATGTTAAAGTTTACGTTTCCGGTTATACTTTCTCGTTGTCGACGGTGCCGGTATCGGTTGTCCTCTCTGGATCTTTGTAGCAGCATGCAGAAGGTATTCAGGTGCGACCATAATATCCTCAAAGCACCCTTCCTTCTGATGGTAGACGTGGGGCTGGTGTCAGGGAGGCGCCGCTGCAAGATCGAACGTGTCCGAATCGGGGCTACCGTAGCCGCTGGAACCGTCATCGCGGTGTTGCTGTGCCGCGGAGGGACGCGGCGCCGGCGGTAGAAGCAGGGGCGGCGTCTTGACCGGGTAACAGGGACCCGTTGTCGCTGGCGCCAATGCTATGTCGTCAGGGCGGCGAGAGAGAACAGCGACTCCGTTCAAATTGTCTGTTGCTGCTGGCTGGAACAAGTTGGCTATGATTAAACATGTGTGGGTGTAAAAAGAGGGGCAATGGAATAGGTGGGCACAGTTAATCGAAAAGTTAACTTCGTCTATCGTTAACTCGTTAATAAAAAAGTTAACTTCGTTAATCGTTAAAGCGTTAAAATTTCGAAAATTTAGTTAAAGTTTACTGTTTGAAGACCTTTTTTTAATATAACAACTTTCTTATGTACAGTGGTGTCTCGCATAACGAACGTCTCGCATAACGAACGCTGCGCACAACGAACTTTCTGTTCGTTCATTGCGCGCTCCGTTCAACGAACCTCGCTTCGCTCAACGAACTGCATCGTGTTTAATTTTGCCGCCCGAACGCTCCTACGTATCACAAAGTCGCCCAAACTTTCAAGTCGATGCTCAAACTTGCATGAACATGCATCAACGCGCGTCAGGCATTCTTTTCTGTGCTTAACTCACACACCTGTTTGTTTTAATAAATGTAATTTTGTGTGTCTATATTATGAGTTCTAAAAAAGCAGGACGGTGATTTCTATTGAAATGAAACAAGAAATAATTAGAAAGATGATTTGACCCTGCAAGCCTCGGTAGACTCTCCTAAATCTGATTCTGACTAAAAAATAAAAAACGTGTGTACAATCTTTTTCATGTTACAGTACCATATTTTATGCAACAGAACGAATTAGTGTCCGACCGAAACTGGTTTTTACGACCGAAACCGAAACCGAAAACGAATTTCGGCAACAGTCTTAGTTTCGGCCGAAACCGAAACCGAAACCGAAACCGAAACTTCCTTACAAGGATCATGTTTTGAGGGAAAAATAAAGAAAACGTTATTATAATTAGTCAGTCTTTATTTTTTTATCTTTAAATCACATAGCTATGCAGTCTTCGACATTTTTATTTATTGATATGATAATAATCAACATAACAGCCCCTCATTTAAGAAAAAAATATTAATTGCGCCTTAAAAATACTCAAAATAGGTGAGGTGTTTATTTGAGTAGTTAGATTCTTCTTTTGAATATTATTCATGTTTTTTTTTAAATATTAAACATAAAATTACCTATTTTTGATGGAATTTAACGCGCCGAACTTGACCGATCACAGCGCGAGAACTCCCGAATGCAGTTTCGGTTTCGGTCGTAGTTTCGGCAGGTTTGCCGCCGAAACCGAAACTAAACCGAAACTCATTTTTTTGCCGAAACTCGACCGAAACCGAAACCGAACATTCGGTCGGACACTAGAACGAATTAAAATTTTTAACATGTATTTTTATGGGAAAACGCGTTTCACATAACGAACTTTTCGCATAACGAACTTGCTCCAGGAACGAATTAAGTTCGTTATGCGAGGCACCACTGTACTTGTCATCAAACAACCAATGTAACGGACTAAAATTAACAGAAGTTAACAAAAGCATTAACATTTTTTTGAGTTTACTTAAAAGTTAATCCGTTAAGTATTTTGTTAACTTCGTTAATTAACGAACGATTAACGGATTAAAGGGTTAATGCCCTCCTGGGCAATGGCTCAACAAGACATTAATGTCCAGTATCATAAAGGGGCAATTTATGGAAATTGGGTTTCAGCAAAATGTTAAAATAGTCTGAATTTTTTATATGTTATAGCCCTGATCATCCCGGTCGAAAGTCCCAATGGGCACAACCTTCCATATTGCGTATTTTTGCCGCTTCAGGGCACGGTACCTCCATACTTCTATCACAAGTAACGTAGAGTCAAATTACAAAAAAAGTCGTATGAAAAATCTGACACTCAAGATACATGTGTTTTTGGGTTTGACGAATCTTTATTTTAGGATTTAATAGCAATAGAGAACAGTAAAAAAAACTATGGAAGTACTGTGCCCCCTACACAGATAGAAAGGTTATTTGAGCCAAGTAATCTTGTTTTGTATATAACGAAAACAATATTTTCTTAAGATAAGAAATATATTCTTAAACCAACTATAGTATTCTTGGACGAAGAAATAATGTAGTTGGATTAAGAGTACTTTTCTCATATTAAGAAAACATTGTTTTCGTTATATACAAAACAAGATTTTCTTGGTCGAATACAGTTTTTTTTGTGTGTAGCGGCAAAAATACACAACGTGGAGAGTTGTGCTCATTGGGACTTTCGACCTGGATGATCAGGGCTATAAGCTATAACATATATAAAAAATTCAGACTATTTCGCTGAAACCCAATTTCCATAAGATAAGTGCGGGGTCCTTTGCTAGCTAGCAAGCACTCTCAAATGAAGTCCTAATTTTGTGATAGTATCTATGGATTTGTTGCTGAATTTAGAACAGTGATACTTCAACGTATTGTAACACAGTTGTCGACTCTGAGTGTACAAAATAATTATCATAATATCACCACTGTTTTAATACCGTTGTTGGTGTTTACATACAACGCGTGCACGAAACTTGTCAAAGTCTTTATGAAACACCAAGAGTACTGTTATGTAAGTTTGATACCTCATTTGAGAGTGCTTTTGTTAGCTCCTTAATAAAACTGAATAAATATAATATATAAGAAAAAAAGTGGCAAAATCTGTGTTCAAATAATTGAAAAATGTGGCGAAAAGTTTATAGCATAATCACCGACCTACGTCTATTACAAGTCGTACAACAAATACATATACAATTTGTTTACATACGACGTATATATTATTTATAATATATTTATATTTATACAGACGCTATTTTACGTAAATTGCATCTACTGCCATCTAGTGTAGGTAAATAATGAACTATTCAAAGCAACAACAATATCGACGAGACGGGGTTAACAACAGGAACGGATTAAGGATGAATTTCGTCCAAATAAAACACACACACGAACGCACAGCCGCCATGCTAAAATCAACTTTTCTTTACGTTTTGAAGTTAGTACAATCAGAATCTGGTCTTATTTCGGATACGATATTTCGACGGTATTACAATACTTCCATTTCTTTGAACATGGATTTGATACAAAAAAATTATCACGACCCGTGGAGGCTTTCAAAATTTGATATTGGTAAATATTTTATTTATTTTTGCACTTTTTTACGTTATTAAAAAAAATGAGGGTAAATTTCCATTGCCCAAAAATGCATAGTAAAAAATATAGTCCGGTGAAGATAACAAGGCTTTTTTGTGGGCCTGTGTCCATCCCTTTTCTGCATTTAAAGATTCTTTTACTGCCATAATAATTTTGTCTGAAGTATTGATTATTAATTTACACAACAGTGCATTTAAAAACACTTTCTATAATTCAAAAATCAATTATAAAATATCCTATACTACAATAATTAAGTGATTTGGTATAAAAATTTTATACCAGGCGCGTATATAGCCTAACTTCTCGGAGGGGGCATACAGAAAAAATTATAAATTTAACTTTTAGAACAAATCTTTTTTTTAATTTGAAATAAATGTGAATAATAAATAAGTTTAAAAAAATATTGTAAAGGATTTCACTTATTCAGAAAAATTCGCTGGTTAATAATCTGTTAAGCAAAATTAATTAGGGATGTTGTTTGCGAAATATTAGTTAACAAACATTTTCTTGACTCCAAATTCTTTAATTTAAATTTAAAGAACTTAAAAATTTTTGCATTAAAAGGTAGTAGAGAGAGATGCACAATATTGCAACTAGAAATGAAGTCAAAACAATTTCCTATAACTCATAAAATAATAAATTTAGCGATGTTTAAAATTAATTATATTAAAAATAGTATGTCAATCTTCATTTCTACGTGTTAAGTTAAGCAGATAATTATCATTTTATAAATTTTTTGTAGTTGAAAATGTATTAACAGATAGTTATTCAAACTCATTGTCAGCCAGTGTTCATCTGACTACTTTAAATATCTTTCAAATTTCCTTATAATATCTAGTGTATCTCTTTAATTCTAGGCGTGGTCATGTCCTCTAGGACCCCCTATTGTATACGCGCCTGATTTATATGCTATTTAATCTTAATTGAGAAGGTATATGTTGATTTAACAAGACGGTCATGATTTCACACTCAAAACGTCATTCAGATTAAAAACAATTCGCAATCAACTCTTTCATCAGATACTGTTCTCTTCATTATACCGGGGCCCAAATAAACAACAACATATGTTGCCCCTTGTCATTCACCAGGGCCGGCGTAGCTATTTTATATAGTATTAGCAACCAATTACAAACATACAAATATTTTTTATCGGAAACGGTCCTCTTTATTATACTGGGGCCCAAATAAACAACAACATACGTTGCCCCTTGTCACTCATCAGGGCCGGAGTAGTTATTTTATATAGATGTACTAGCAACCAATAAATGAAATTAATAAATTACGAAAAACATTGGTAACTTTAGGCAATCGAGAAAAAATATCTCGCAAAAAAATAAAATGAATACATAAAATATGTACATTTTTCTAGCATCTTTCTTGAATGTAACTGTTAATTTATTAGCATGAAGAAGTAAAATTGAATGCATGCTAATTTTTAAGAGGGTAAGTCAGTGTGACGGATTTTTTAATGCTTTTTTTATGTATACATATTCAAAAATAGGTAAAAAATTAAGTTAAAATTAAAAAAATTACCTGACAATGAGTAATAGCATAGACATAGAGAAATGAACAGCGCATTCGTATTTAACATAATGGTGTAACATTTGTTCTGTAAGTGAAAGAGAGATGCAAGTTGTTTGGAACATATATGTAATACAGTATTACATATATGATATTTCCAAACAATTTCTGTCTCTTTCATTTGACACGGCTCTTTTTTCGAGTCAGATGCACTGTCCATTTCTTTATGTCTATGAGTAATAGTCATTTTAGTGAGGTTAGATAACACGGGCGGCCGGTTATCACCCACAAAAAACTTTAAATGTGCTTTTCTTGAAGCAACTTTTTTCGATCTGGTGCCGACGATTCCTCAAAAACTAATGAACCCATAGTTTTTTTTTTAATTTTTCGTTATCGCAGTGGCTAAGTCTGTTCGTAGTCGATTTTCGAAATTTTGATATGTACTATTTTTTAAGACCGCTTGAATTAAAAAAAGTGTTAAAAATGAAAGAAAAATTTCAAACCGTCACCATTTTATGAAAAAAAAAAATTAAATCAAAATGCGGCTACATACAACTATAGCTACATTTATATAGATATTGATAACCCATCCCGAAATTTCGATAGAACCATAGAAAAAATATTTTATTGGTAGTCACATCGAGCCTCATAACATTTAATATTTTTCAATAAAAATTTATATTGTATAAGTTGAATATATACTTAATAAAATGCCCTCTACCCGATTCTAAAATAGTTAGTTGTGAATTACAACAATTATTTTATAAATAATGTACATTTTAGTTGATTTAAAAAAGGAAGATATTCTCAATTCTGCTGTGAATATTTTTTATGTATATTCGGGTATAAATGTGTACCGATTTGGACGATTTTTCTTTATTTGAAAAAGCATACTTCCGAGGTGGTCCCATATAAATTTTATTAGAATCTGACCATGGACTTCGAAGATACACCTAGTTCCAGAGCTGATAACATATTTTTCTGCCCCATCTGAGCACTAGGCAGACTTACGGAAAACATTAATTCATGTGTTGTACAATATGGGAAAAAAGTCCCAACCTCGACAGCCGGGGATAAAGGGGTTAAATTCCTTAGTGAACATGTAAAGAAAAAGTGTATGTTTGCCCCATCTGAGCACAAATAAAATGACTTCAGGGAGTTAGTTTATGAAAAGTTAGATAGTGAAAGTGCAATGGGCAGACGCGTAGGGCGGGGATAAGGGGTAGGCAGACGCACTCAAACATGCAATATTTTTTTTGAAAATTGCCCCATTTGAGCATTGCTGATTTTTTTAGAGATGACAGTTTTTGATCTGTAGATGACCGTAAAACAAAGGCAGACGCGTAGGGTGGGGATAAGGGGTAGGCAGACGCACTCAAACATGCAATTTTTTTTGTGAAAATTGTCCCATCTGTGCATAGCTGATTTTTTTATGGATGATAGATTTTGATATGTAGATGACCGAAAAAACACAGGCAGACGCGTAGTCTGGGGATAAGGGGTCGGCAGACACATTGAAAGTGCAAAATTAGATCTGGACTATTTTTTAACTGAATTGTTTCGTAATTCTTTTTTTTTTTTTGCTGAAAGTTGTCCACAATGACTCTCTGAATAACACATTAATTCTAAAAAAAAAATTTTTGACCCCCAACCAACGCGGTAAAGACAACATTCTTTAATATAAAAATGTAAAAAAAAAATATTAAACGTGTAAAAAAGTAGGCGCTGAATTAAAAAAAAATGTTTTTTTGATTATGTAGTTCTCATTCTTTGTAATAAACAAAAAACAAAAAATAAAAAAATGAAACAGAATTCTTCGGGATTTGAACTCAGGACCCTGGCATTTTGAGTTTTTTAATTTATAAATTACAGCAAAACGGTACTTTAAATCAAAAAATTACAAGGGACATATTATTTTCTTCTTACTTAGAGGATTCTAAAACATATTTGCTATCATCGGTGCAATATTTAGTACCGGAAATATACATTTTTAAAATTTGTCACAATCCTTTGCCACTGTAAATTGCGTCTGCCGACCCCTTATCCCCAGACTACGCGTCTGCCTGTGTTTTTTCGATCATCTACAGATCAAAATCTATCATCCATAAAAAAATCAGCAATGCACAGATGGGACAATTTTCATTAAAAAAATTGCATGTTTGAGTGCGTCTGCCTACCCCTTATCCCCACCCTACGCGTCTGCCTTTGTTTTACGGTCATCTATAGATCAATAACTGTCATCCCTAAAAAAATCAGCAATGCTCAAATGGGGCAATTTTCAAAAAAAATATTGCATGTTTGAGTGCGTCTGCCTACCCCTTATCCCCACCCTACGCGTCTGCCCATTGCACTTTCACTATCTAACTTTTCATAAACTAACTCCCTGAAGTCATTTTATTTGTGCTCAGATGGGGCAAACATACACTTTTTCTTTACATGTTCACTAAGAAATTTAACCCCTTTATCCCCGGGTGTCGAGGTTGGGACTTTTTTTCCCATATTGTACAACACATGAATTAATGTTTTCCGTAAGTCTGCCTAGTGCTCAGATGGGGCAGAAAAATATGTTATCAGCTCTTGAACTAACCACTCAATAGAGAAAAATAAAAAAACATAAAAAAATCATTACAAACAGTTTTTGAAGTCTGTACCAAGTCAATAAATAAATATAAAATAAACTGCCTTGGCAGGCACGAGACTTTTTTATACATCATGACACCGAAGTATTTATATTTTTACTTACAAAATGATTTTCACTGAATGAAATTGATACATTGTATTTAATATTGACATTAAATATTAAACGAAATCAATTAAGAATAGTGATTATTGTATTAACTATTTATTTTGCTAGAATTCAATTATGACACTTCTAATAATAAATGCCAAAATTTTCATAGATAACTAGATTTTTTGTACTTTACAAATCATTTTTAAATTAAAACCATTAAAACTAAAATAATTCTTTTTTTTGGTTAATTCATAAGATACAAAAAAAATAGAACAAAAATTATAGAAAATAATATTCTCTACAACTTGTATCTCAAACATTTTTTTCTAATACCTATAACCGTTTAAAAAATAAATCGAAAAAATTAAATTTTGTAGAAAATCAATTATTTCCTAAAAACAATTTTGGGGGGGGGGGGGGGGGGGGATAAACGAACATAAATTATAGATAAATACCCTCTACGCAACTTTGATCTAAACATTTTTTTCTAATGTGCACCGTTTATACATCATGACACCGAATATTAATATGTGATTACTTTTATAATTTAATATTTGATTTTAAAATTTTTTACTTACAAAATGATTTTCAATGAATGAAATTGATACATTGTATTTAATATTGACATTAGATATTAAATGAAATCAATTAAGATTAGTGATTATTGTATTAACAAGTATTTATTTTGCTAGATTTCAATTTTGACACTTTTAATAATAAATGCCAAAATTTTCATAGATAACTAGATTTTTTGTATTATTCAAATCATTTTTAAATTAAAGCCATTAAAACTAAAATTATTCTTTTTACTTTTTTATACATACATGAAATGTAATGTATAAATAAAGTATAGTGATCACGAAAAAATTCGAACTCGAGATTTTAACGGAATTACACGTTTTGAGCGTCCCTGAATCATATACCACCATTAACTCAATGACGTCTGTGTGTCTGTCTGTCTGTATGTGTGTGTGTGTGTGTGTCTGTGAACGCTCTACAGCCAAAACTGTAATACTTACGAACGTGGAATTTTAAACTTAAGGTTCTTTTATGCTCTAGATGTGCACCTCCTATTTTTAAAAACCATCACTAAACCGGAAACGGAAGTATAATTATTTTTCGAATTATTTTTGAATTATTTTTGAAACGGTGCACATTAGAAAAAAATGTTTTAGATCAAAGTTGTAGAGGGTATTTATCTATAATTTATATTCTATCAATTTCCCCCCCCCAAAATTTGTTTTTAGGAAATAATCGATTTTCTAAAAAAAAAATTTTTTTCGATTTATTTTTTAAACGGTAGGTATTAGAAAAAAATGTTTGAGATACAAGTTGTAGAGAATATTATTTTCTATAATTTATGTTCTATTCTTTTTTTTGTATCTTATGAATTAACCAAAAAAAAGAATAATTTTAGTTTTAATGGCTTTAATTTAAAAATGATTTGAATAATACAAAAAATCTAGTTATCTATGAAAATTTTGGCATTTATTATTAGATTAGAAGTGTCAAAATTGAAATTTAGCAAAATAAATACTTGTTAAATGTCAATATTAAATACAATGTATCAATTTCATTCACTGAAAATCATTTTGTAAGTAAAAAATTTTAAAATAAAATATTAAATTATAAAAGTAATCACATATTAATACTCGGTGTCATGATGTATAAAAAAGTCCCGTGCCTGCCAAGGCAGTTTATTTTTTGTTAGTTCATAAGATACAAAAAAAAGAATTGAACATAAATTATAGAAAATAATATTATCTACAACTTGTATCTCAAACATTTTTTTCTAATACCTACCGTTTAAAAAATAAATCGAAAAAATTAATTTTTTTAGAAAATCGATAATTCCCTAAAAACAATTTTTGGGGGGGGGGGGGGGGGGAATGGATAGAATATAAATTATAGATAAATACCCTCTACAACTTTGATCAAAAACATTTTTTTCTAATGTGCACCGTTTCAAAAATAATTCAAAAATAATTATTCTTCCGTTTCCGGTTTAGTGATGGTTTTCAAAAATAGGAGGTGCACATCTAGAGCATACAAGAACCTTAAGTTTAAAATTTCATGTTCGTAAGTATTACAGTTTAGGCTGTAGAGCGTTCACAGACACACACACACACACACACAGACAGACACACAGACACACACACACACAGACGTCATTGAGTTAATGGTTGTATATGATTCAGGGACCCTCAAAACGTGTAATTCCGTTAAAATCTCGAGTTCGATTTTTTTCGTGATCACTATACTTTATTTATACATTACATTTCATGTATGTATAAAAAAGTAAAAACGACTTCAAAATTGGTAAAATTTAATTATTATACACGTTTCAGTATTCCTTTTAATTATATTTTTCCACTATTGAATTTTTGACGTTTATATAAAAATTTAAATTAAAAATTCGCCCCCCTCTATTGAATTCTTGTACCCGCCCATGCCTCCTTCGTCCGGCTCCATTTAGAGACAAGCGGGCGCATTTCGCCTTTAATTACATCGGCAATCCATCCAACGACGCCGAAAGTAATTCAATATTGCTGTTGCCGGAGTGTTTTCATTGTTGGCGCGCTACCCCTTTACCCCCTCGCCCAACCCTCTCATCCTTCGGCAACTAGTTCCCTTTATCTACGACTAACGAAAACCTCTATACGCGACGTTGTCCAAGTTTCTAGACTCAGACGTTTCTTTTACGTTTGTAATTATGTGGTTTTGTACACGTCAAAGATTTTTAACATTTTTCTAAAATAGGTGAAAATGGTCAAAGTCGAAACGTAAGATGTAGTTAATTAAAAATACACTCGCCGCTCTGTATAACGATGTTCCATATAATGACCGCTCTATACAACGACTGGCATACCGCTTTACTTAGCGACCATTTTCCTAGCGCGAAATTTAAATTCACCAATTGACGTTAAAGTTGATACCGTGTGGGCGCCCCGATTTTTTAGACCAAGGATGTTTGGGGCCTGTGGGTCCTTTGATTTTTATCTAGTAATATTCTTAAATTTTTTCTATGTTTGGTACTTTTATAAGGTCATTTGACAGAAAACACATACAAATATATTTTGTTAATTTGTCAGAAGATCAACCGTTTACAAGAAATACGATAGTAAAGATAGTATAAGAGAATTTGACTTAATGATGATCATTTAAAAAAAAGTTATACTCGAATTTAAGCTAAGTTTTTCTTCATGTGGCCGTCCATCGCCCCTTCTGAATTGGCACCCAGGAGTCGCCCAATCTCCTTCCATAAAATCGAGATTACTGTTTTTTATACATTAACAAAATAAGCAATGAATTTTAACAAATATAAAAATTTCAAACATCAACTATTCTTTTTTCTAAAGCTTACTTGACTTGAATTTAATATTGCATACGAGTGAATATTCTTCATAGTTTTAGCTCGTTTTAGCTGACATCGACGCCTCGATTAATTAATAAACATATTTTTGTTTTCCATGGAAATTGTGATTTTTATTCAATAATGAATAAAATGCGTTGTATCTTTTATTTGTTATACGTTGTTTTACTATCGATGATACGAGAAGCTTTGCGATCATATTTCAAATAGAAAAAAAAATATTCTCCGATTTCTTAAAGTGTACTTGATCTTTCTGTTTCAGGTCAATAATCGTTTAAATTAACAAAATATTAAATAAAAACTAATTTTATGCTAAAACTTTGGGGATCTTACCCTCATGAAGAATTTCCGGACACATGTTTATATGAACTTTTTTTCTTAAAATATTTTTCTCAATTAACTATTCAAATTTGTTCCACCTGATATGACTCACCCTGTATAGTGCAATTGAATATAACCCATTTTTTAAATAAAATAGTAAAAAAATTCTTGTATTTATTTTTTTCTTATCGAAAGATATGAAATATCAAAAATAATCTGGTAAAGAGGCTAGTAAAATTTGCTAGCTAGTAAACACTCTCAAATGAGGTATCAATTTTGTGATATTATCTATGGATTTTCTATGAAATTTAAAGCAGTAATACAGTTGGCGACTCTGACCGTACAAAATAATTTTCATAATATCACCACTATTTTAATACCGTTGGTGTTTACATATAACACGAGCGCGAAACTTGTCAAAGTCTTCATGAAACTCCAAGAGAACTATCATATGTTTGATACTTCATTTGAGAGTGCTTGCTAGCTTATTCAAGAAAGTTCTTAAATAACTACGCGTCCGTTTTGTGCAAAACGAAGTACATATACATAGTGTCAATATGGGAGACTTTTAAGGGTTGTAAGTTTTATGTATCGGATCGCGGGTATTTACTCAAAGGCGGGCCGGGAGTATACAACGTGACGCATTGCCTCGTTCGCTAATGCAGAGAGCTCTTATATCCATTTCGTAGCCAACCAGTTAATGACGACCATTTATTCATGTAGTTGCGGCCACGCACGACATTCCGCAGATCGTCGCGTTGTGAAAATGTACCAAGTACCATCTAAAACTGATTTAGTGCGACTCTAGTCTGAGAGGGAACTGAACAATAACCGGGGCCTACTGTGTATTTTATTTTACGTCCCCAGGCCCCTCTTTCCCACTGGGCACTCTGGGCACGTGCCCAGGGCCCCGCGATCGATAGGGGCCCCCATATCACCAGACGATAACCGATATTTATTACCGAAAAACATATTTATTTCGAAAAAATGAAACGATAATGACTGACTACAATACCTACTTGCTTATTAGCTTTTGCATGCGCGAAGCTACTCTACTCTCGCCCAAAAATCAGGCTTTCCGATAGTGTTTAGATAAATTTAAATATATTAAAATACAATTTAATGGTATACTAATTACCTACACTGTTTTAAAGAAAAATCATCAGTGAACTAGTTTTTCATATACTTAATTTTTTAAGTGTAAACTTCTTTAGCCCCGTTGGTGATTTGAAACTCGATGAAACGGAAATAGTACTCTGTCAAGGTCATAGGGGCCGTATTATCCTAATGTGCCCAGGGCCCCCAATAGGATTAAGACGACCCTGTACGTCCCTCGTTTGTTTTGGTCAAATCTAAAGCCTAGTTTACACGAGACAAACACTCGGTCGAGGAACTCGTTTTGCTGCTCGATCGAGCACTAATATTGGCCGAGTAAGTGTCTACACGCATTGTATTCACTGGGCCGAGTACGTGCTACCTCCCACCACTACTGTACTCGGCGTGTCTAAACCACCAACAAAATATCGAGTAGCTAGTAGTAGCTCGTAGTTAACCCATTACTTCCCGACTTTTCATTTATTCGAATTTTTTTATCAAGTTTTCAATTCATGTTGAAAATATTACCAAAAAGATAAATTCATAATAATTATCAGTCGTAGTCTAGATTATTATCATGAGGACCCAATGTCATATTTATAGGACAGTACTTTTTTTAACGATAGTCTGTACCTGGATTTATTTTTGAAATTATTGATATTGTTATGCTTTCTTTTACTCTCTCATAAGTAATATTGTATATAGTTTCATCAATTTAAAAACGCTTGACTAAGTAAAAAATGTAACTATAAATATCGGCTAGCTGGAATAATTAAAAGTGTTATAATTTGTCATTGAATGAACTCTAGAGTTCGTTTTTTAAAATTATTGTAAGTAGAGAGACTTAAATAACATATTAGTAATGTAAATCAAATAAACAACGTTATTATACAGGGTGAGTCGGGAGGAATCTGTAATAGTCCAGGAATGTATTGTACACGTGAAAATAATAACAAAAAACCCAAATTTTGTTATCCGATTTTCATTTGTTTTTAAGTTATAGCGTAATTAAAAGTTAACCAAATTTCATACATAATTACTAAAAACTAAAAATTAATAATTCTCATAAATGATCAAATGTATCAAACGTTTTCGAGCCTGTAACATAGCATACTACTTTATACATTATTAGTACTTCAATAATTATCTGAAATTTCTTTAATTTTTAATTACGCTATAACTTAAAAACAAATGAAAATCGGATAACAAAATTTGGGTTTTTTGTTATTATTTTCACGTGTACAATACATTCCTGGAGTATTACAGATTCCTCCCGACTCACACTGTATAAGAGAAAAAAAAATCGAAAATATGTCCTATAAATAGGACACCGGGAAGTAAAGGTTAACTTGTTGTGGTTAAATATTTGATAAAAAAATGTATTTGCTTTATTCACTCGCTCGCTCATGTTACACGACCGAGCTTACTCTCTTGGTCGAGTGTTCGTCCCATGTAAACTACGCTTAATAGCGTGCAATCTGCATGTAACCTGTACGCTAATATCTCAGTCGGTAATTCAGAACTCCTACGTACAACACTCAAGCACAATGCCCGCGCGCGCCCCCCTCTAAACCCATTTCGTTGGGCTTTTAACGAATTCCATGCGTACATTTTGAATATTTCAGAGCGCGAACTATCCATATTAAGTTTAACGTTCTATATAATATACCTACTTGGCCAGAATTAAAGAGGACATTTAATTATTCGGTTAAATTAATTTGTAGATGACCATTCATAAATTAACTAACTACATTTTTAGCGCAACTTACGAAGTAGTAGCGTTTATATGCTCGATTTTCCATCCGTCCGTCCGTCTGTCTTCCACCGCGATATCTCGGCCACTAACCACCTAGAGACCTCGGATTTTCGCTAAATGGTAGGTATGAGGTTCTAGTTAAGCCCATTTTAGGAATTTTTCCGGTCATGACCCCTCCCCCTCATTTTTTTTTTCATATATGGCATTATATACCTCATTGGACTCGGGATTGATTCACGAATCAATTGGGAAGGATATTTTTTGAGTTGTATCAAGTAGGTTGCGTGGTAACATCCACGCATGGGTTCTGATAATTTTTTAAAATTATATGTTAAAGCAGGGGTTCCCAACCTTTTCCATACTTCGACCTCTTTTTAAAGAACGATTTTTTTTATAGACTCCCTTACATTCTTATATTACATTTTTAGATTATAGAAAACATAAATATAAATAATAAATATGCTACAAAGTACAAATAGAAAGAAAAAAGTCATTGTAGTTAGACAAAAAAATAATTATCACCGGTAATAGACCCCAAAAACACCCCTGGAATACTATAAACATTTTTTAAACTTCCATAGAACACCTAGACTACATTGAAAATCCCCTATTTTATCAAAGGTCTTATGAAAAATACAAAGAATTGATTTTTTGATCCGGACAAGAAATTTTTTTTTTTTTTTTGTTAATTTTAAGATAATTAAGTTCCTGCATATTTTTTGTTAAAATGCAATTTTAATTAGTTATTGATTAATAAAAGTTTTTTTTAACAAAATTTGTTCGCTTCGATTTTTTAGAGAAAATAATTGCATGTACCTGATATAACATTGATTTATCTATGTCTCGTAGTCAAATATTACATCAGAGCACTTTTAAATTGAAAATTATTTTGTTTTCTCCCATTCTCTCGCGCATAACCGACGTAAAGTGACTTGTGCGCGTTTCATTTTAAAAATCTATCGAAGTAATTTGAACATACTAGACACGTTATGGAAGTTTCTCTTCAAAATAAAATAAATTTATACGTAGATACCTTTGGCCTCTTGGCAAACATTTTTCTTAGCAAATATCTATTAGTAAATAAAAAATAGCATAACAATTGAATACATCTTTATATTTTTATTATAAAGTTTTCGGTCGTATCTTTGAATAAAAGCTTTGTTAAAAGTTGTGACCAATAATAAATCAAATATATCAAAGTCGAAAAATACATAAACTTTTTATGCCCAATCTTATGAATATTTACACCGAAGTACATTGTTTCCAAAAACTTTTCATGATAGATTGAGGTGAACTTTGCATTATATACATTAGAGTTACATTTTTTACATTAAGATGTATATAATAAATGTAAGCTCTTTTCAAATGATAAGTTGTACTTTATGGATTATTCAATCAGTTTATTGAATATTGATGAGGTCTTTAGATTTATTGCTTTCAGTAATGTATGATGTTTATAAAAGTTATATTTTTATTGAAATAGATTCGTTCGTATTATGAAAAATACAGGATGGGTCATAATACTCATAATAGTCGGAGAGGTGAGCGCCAAAATTTGCAACTACTTTCTAAAAGCTGATTTTTTGATATTACGTCACATTTGTGGTGTAGATATACAGCTTGCCATCAGTCAGCTAGTTTCGTTAGCGTTTGGCGCGGGGGTGGTAAATCAACTGCTGACGGCATTTGTTAAGGTAAAATTCGGACTGACTATTTTTTTTTAATAATAATAATATTCCTAACTTTTATACCGAATTTCATATTTTAGAAAGTACTTTCACGATGTATAGATTTTTTAAGAGTTAAACGCGCTGCTGACGCGTCCGGTTGCAAGAGTTTGATGTTTGATTATGATAAAAGGGTTTTTTACTTAGTATACTGCTTACAAATTAATTTTCAGATTTTAAAAAGTAGTTACAACGTGACAATTTTTTTTTTACAAAGTTAAAACCACTCTCGCACCAAACGCTAACGAAACTAGCTGACTGACGGCAGGCTGTATTTCCCCGAGTAAAAATTTTTATATATAATTGTATATAATTATATACAATTATATATAATTGTATATATATAATAAATATATATATTGTATATAATTATATATAATTATATACAATTGTATATAATTATATATATATCTATATAATTATATAAAATTGTATATAAATATTTTTTAATCTATTATACATCCTGGAGTCCCCACCCCTAAACGGTCAATTATTGTAAATTTTTATTTCAACAATATGGGCCTCAAATATTACTTAATACGCATCTAGATTATTTTTTTTAAAATGATTCAATAATATCCGAGTACTTTATATATGTAATAGTTATATATACTATCTGCTAAAAAGAGCTGTGATTTACTGTGTAATTAATACATTCCCGTTTAGGGGGGGGGGGACTCCAGGATGTATAATCGATTTAAAAATATTTATATACAATTTTATATAATTATATATAATTGTATATAATTATATAGTTATATATATATATAATTATATATAATTATATACAATTATATACATTTCTATATAATTATATACAATTATATATAATTGTATATAATTATATACAATTATATCGGGCCAAATCTCCGATATAATTGTATATAATTATATATAATTATATACAATTATATATAAAAATTTTTACTCGGGTCTACACCACAAATGCGACGTAATATAAAAAAATCAGCTTTTAGAAAGTAGTTGCAAATTTTGGCGCTCACCTCTTGAACTATAATTACATCACGAATAAACTCTTTCTTGTATTAAGGATGGTTAAGTTGGATAGACACAATAAAAAAAACCTAAGAAATCGAAACAAAAAGCAAAAAAAAGAACGAAATTATAATAAATATAAATAACTAAAAATTAAAAATAACTTTTTAATTTTATTTTTTAAGCTATGACATTTCTTTTTATAATGAAAACTAATCACAAAAGTTAAATTTATTTAAATTTCATTTTAATTATTGCGAATTTTCAACTCCCATCAGTAAAGGAGGTTTTCTTAACCTTTAACTACTCGTGCTGACTAATTAAAAAAATTGTGGGGAAGCTTATAAACACTTACATGTAGTAATTATACCACGACTAGTTAAAGGTTAAAGGGTACATGACATATATCAACAATCAAAAAGTTTTTAGTAAATAGTAACTTAAAATATGTTAGTTAAATATTATTACTATGATAAAACGCCCCTTGATCAGTTAATATTTACTAATTTAATTTAAAACATTGTAGATTTGCAAACGGTTACAATGTTTTAAGCTACGTACGTACAGACTGAACGAGCGAGCACCGCACGACAATTGAGCGAGCATTGAGCGAGTAATGAGAGAGTAGTGAACGAGTACCGAGCGACAATTGTGCGAGAATCGAGCGACAACTGAGTGAGCATTGAGCAAGTACTGAGCGACAATTGAGCGAGTAATTAGCGAGTAGTGAACGGGTACCGAGCGACAATTGTGCGAATATCGAGCGAGCATTGAGCGATAAATATATATTTGTTCGCTCAGTCTGTACGTGGTTTTGATTGACATTAGAGAGATATACCGGGTGTTAAAAAAAGAGTGTAAAATATTTGAAGTTGTAATAGTATGGACCAAAATAAGCAAAAACTTCTTATAAACATGTGTCCAGAAATTTTTCCTGAGGGAATTATAGCCCTCCAAAGATTTGGCTCAAAATGAGTTTTTATTTAATATCTAGAGAACCCTTTCTGATAAAATTATGAAATTTGGTATTCGGTTTAGTAATAATAAGTGTTATCGATTTCTTGTATTAACCAATTATAATTTAGACCAGGGATGTATGGGGTCAGTGGGCCCATCAATTTTTATCTAATATTTTTTTATTCTTTAATTTTTTCTTGAATAAAGGACTTATATAAGATTACATGATACAATATACACAAAAATATAATTTGCTTATTTGTCATAGGATTAACCGTTTTCGAGAAATATCGATGGTAAAGAAAGCATGCAGAATTTAACTTAATACGGATGCTTCAAATTACAAATAATAAATTTATCTTCTTGTTCTATGATAAAAATTAAGAAAAAAGTTAACATAAGTATACCACAAAAATGCATCCATGTCAACAAATAACCATTTTTAATTTCGTTTTTTAGTCAAGTTAGTAAAGTACGTGTAACAGTAATAGAACTGCATGGCTATATATCTAAGAGGATTCATATTAGGATGTTACTTTATATGAACTTTTTTTCTTACCTTTAATCATAGAACAAGAATATAAATTTATTTTTTGTTATTTGAAGCATCCGTATTAAGTTAAATTCTGCATACTTTCTTTAACATCGATATTTCTCGAAAACGGTTAATCCTATGACAAATAAGCAAAATATATTTTTGTGTATATTGTGTCATGTAATCTTATATAAGTCCTTTATTCAAGAAAAAATTAAAGAATAAATAAATATTAGATAAAAATTGATGGGCCCACTGGCCCCATACATCCCTGGTCTAAATTATAATTGGTTAATACAAGAAATCGATAACACTTATTATTACTAAACCGAATACCAAATTTCATAATTTTATCAGAAAGGGTTCTCTAGATATTAAATAAAAACTCATTTTGAGCCAAATCTTTGGAGGGCTGTAGTTCCTTCAGGAATAATTTCCGGACACATGTTTATTAGAAGTGTTTTGCTTATTTTGGTCCACACTATTGCCTCTGTAAATATTTTACACTCATTTTTTAACACCCGATATTATGAATTTGTGGTAGCGGGGCATCCTACCTGCAAATTACTGACTTGCCTTCGAATGTGCGCTAGACTTGTCGGGTTATAAGCCATGTTCGCGAACACCAGCCTCTCCTCGTAGTCGTACTCGCAGAGGATCTTGTTCTCGCACAAGTAGAACCTGTCGCCGACACAAAATCTGTAACAAAAATCATAGACACTGTAAATTAAAAACAATAAAGCATAGAGCAGTGGAATTTTATATTTAATATCAATTTTCGATTAATGTGAACTTAGCAGCTTAATTGTTAGCATCTCAAGAGTATTTTTAAAACCTTTTTTGGGGGGGTTAAATTGACAGAACTTATTTTATTTTAAAATGCAAAAGTACTATTTTTTTTAGTTTGCGGTGTTGCGTGAAGTTAGCACCCCATTTTAAATACGATTTGGGGGGGGGGGGGTTAAATTGACAGATTTTTTGTAATATATGTATGAGAACTCTATAACTCACGAAGTGGCGCGTAATTCAAACAAATAATGACAACATGTCAACAAACCAATGTAACGGACTAAAGTTAACGGAAGTTCAATTTAATGGAAGTTAATAAGTTAACAAGAGCGTTAACATTTCTTTGAGTTAACTTAAAAGTTAATACGTTAAGAATTTTGTTAACTTCGTTAATTAACGATTAACGGATTAACGAGTTAATGCCCACCTATGCTCGTTGGAGATTGATTCACGAATCGATTGGTAAGGGTATTTTTTAGTTGTGTCCAAGTGGGTTGCGCGGCAACACCCACGTGTGGGTTTTGATAAAAAATTTTAAATTACATTTTTACTAAAAAAAATAATTATATTTAAAACAGTTGATAATAGAATAAAATGTCTATAACAAAAGTTGTAGAGAAGATTGTTTTCTATAATTTATGTTCCATTGATTTTTTCATATCTTTTGTCAGTTAGAAAGATTTGTTTTATACAGGGTGTTCGCGGGAACCGAGTGATCATTGCTAACTTTGTTATTATTGGAGCTAGAAGATCGGTTAAATGGACAAAGTATCATTATTTTTCCGGGATGAATAATGTCGATGTCAAAAAAACAATTGAATGTCAAATTTCAGAGATATATTGAAATATAACATTTTTTTAAATGGGATACCATGTATATTATTATTTAATTTTGTAGCTGAGGATGTTATCTTTATAAAAGTGTAATACATGTATCATGGTAAAGTTGACAGAAAACAAGTTATAACAACAACAACTATAAAATTAATAGAAAATATCGAAAATCAGTGTGCTATGAAGTTTTAATAAATTGCGAACAAATGATTAAAACATTTAAAACAATAGTCATATGTTCGCAAATTTTAAATGTTTTTTAACTAATAACGAAAAAAATTATTTATTATAATAAATTATATTTTTTTATGAATAATGCTCAAAAATGTTAAAAATCTGCGAAATAAGGCACAAATATCTGAAATTATTGTTTTAAATTTTTTTATCATTTGTTTGTATTTTATTAAATCTTCATAGCACACTATTTTTCGATATTTTCTATTAATTTTATACTTGTTCTAACTTGTTTTCTATCAATTTTACCATCATGCATGTACTAAACTTTTATAAAGAGAACATCCTCAGCTACAAAATTCAGTAATAATATACAGGGTGTTCCATTTAAAAAAATGTTATATTTCAATATATCTCTGAAATTTGACATTCAATTGTTTTTTTTGACAGCGCCATTATTCATCCCGGAAAAAATACTGATACTTTGTCCATTTAACCGATCTTCTAGTTCCAATCACTCGGTTCCCGCGAACACCCTGTATAATTTTCAGTATTACGTATAAGATGGACACGTGGCACCTATTACAAATAGTTTTAATAATCAAATAAATTTCACTCACCTATGGTTACATTGCTGACAAGCAAAACATTCTAAGTGATAAACGTTATTTTTCGCTCTCATCACCATCTCGAAGGCGGGTATGACTTTACTACACGCGGCACAATAACCAGTAGTACCGAATAACCTGAAACAAAAATAATTTATTTTTTAATATTATCATCAACCAGTGTTTTTCAAACTTTATAATTGAAAATATCCAATGTGATATGAAAGTTATTAAATTAATAAAAAATTGATCAAATGCATGTTGGGGACGTACTTGATAGGGTTCTGTAATCATTCTCTACTTGATAATATGTATCAATAGCTATTTCATGTTGATGGAAGATGTAATCTCTATAAAAGTGCACCTGTGTTCATGTGACAATTAATAAAAAAAAATTATTTCTAAATTTTTTATAAATTATTCCTGCTATAGTATTCGTTATAATTTTCATTGAAAGTACTAATTAAAAGTATCATTCTGGATTTTTTTTTCAGATTTTTTGCACCGCTAGTTTAGAAATTAGAGAGGGGGTACTCTGATAACGACTTTGAAAACAAATATATCATGACTGAAAAGTTAAAATCAAAAGGTCCTAAAACATTTTTAGTATAGTACAGTCTATGAAAGGCGGGTAAATTTTTTTTTTTTAAATCTCATTTATGTTTTTGGGTCATCAATCTACGTCCGTATACCAAATTTCAACTTGATAAGTATATAAATTTAAGAATGAGAGGGCTGTGATTTAAAAACAGACAGACGGACGGACATAGCGAAACTAGAATGATTCCTACACAGAAAAAATAATTTGTCTATTTGTTAAAAAAATGTGATTAATGTAAAAAATCCGTGATCGATTTGGCTTCTATAGAGGTTGTTTGTTAATATGATAATTTTTTACCAATATGGAAATATCCTTATTTATCTTTTTGATAAATGTATATTATTACTAACAATATTCTCATCACGGTGAAAATTTTGTTTCGTATTGAAAACATATATTTTAAATACAAAAAAATACTTTATAAATAATATCACTGAATTTACCATATCGAAAATTGCACTTTCACTAGTTGAGTGGTGTAAAAAATATTCACACTGATAAATATTTATTAATACAACCATTATGTTTAATCTATTTGAGAGTTTCGTTAGTTGGTGTAATAAATTATTTATTAATTTGACAAATGAAAAGATTTTTAGATAAACATGAAGATATATTTTTCAAATTAATAAAATATTCTCAATATTGTTATATTAAAATGATAAATTTTTCCATCTTGAATTTTCAATAAGATCGGTTTTTTTCTGTGTACTTTTCTACAGAACCCTGAAAAGAAACATAGCTGCTTGACATGTCACTGTTCTGTATTAGGCTGCTATTACCCTATCAAATAAATATGTCAAAGATCTTTGACAAAGATTTGATCATATATTAAATTATAAGTAATTTCGTAACCGAAACCGTCCACGAACACTTTTCAGTCGCCATTTTGATTTATCCGTCAAAAAACTTTGATTAAATATAAGAAACTGTCATTATCTATGATAAAAGAAATATTATGAAGGTAAATATTACGTAAATATTATAAAAGTTGACATATTACACTGTCATATTTCTTTCATCAAAGAAATTTTATCACATTTCTTTGATAGTGTAATAGCCGCCTTAAACATTAAAAATATTTTATATAATCATACCTAAGATAGTCCCTTTTGCAGAGTATAAGATTAGCCTTAGTGTAAAGAGTAGATCCAACTTCACCAAGTCTACAATCGCAGCATCCGCACTTGAGGCAGTCCTCGTGCCAGAACAGGTCGAGCGCCTTGAGAAGAAACCGCTCAGTGATCCGCTTACCGCATCCGGCGCACTCGCGAGGCCCGGGCGTCGGCGCTCCGGGGGCTCCACCGCCCCCGGCCGATACAGGACTCACCGCCGTGCCTCGACCGACGCCCGATTGTTGCTGTTGCTGTATGATGCTGCTAACGTTATTGTTATTATTGTTGTTGTTGTTACCGCCCCCGACAACTTGCTCCCCGCCCGGCTCTGAAATTAAAATAAAAAGTTTTTTTAATATTAATATTCGGTACTTATTATAAAAGAAATAACAAGCACTTTCAAATGGGGTATCAAACTTATATGACAGTTTTCTTTAAGTTTCATGAAGTGTTTGACAAGTTTCTCGTATGCGTGGTAAGTAAATATTAATGGTATTGAAGCAGTGGTGATATTATAAAAATTATCTTGTATCACTGTTTTAAATTTCAAAACAAATCCATAGATAATATCATAGAATTAAATCAAAGAATAGGCATGATGCCTAATTTAAAAAAAAAAAAACTATTCTATGATGATCTTACGTATCTCTTATTTCCAAAAAATACTTATTTCTGCAAAAAATAAAGGTTTAATCGCAAAAATTGACTCTTTTAAAATTAATTTTGAATTTGACGCCAAAACGCTCGCAGGTGACATTTCAGAGTTGTGACGTCACACTCCTTGTCAACAATAATCAAACATTCAGAGTTAGACAATAATTTAATTATTTTGTGTGTTAAAAATGAATTCAAAAGTATATAAGTTATTAAATAAGATATGTTTCTAATAATCTTGTACATAAGAGAAATTGATTTTTGTCTTAAATAAAAGTCAATTACTTTTGATGTTTACTGATGCGTAACGTCTCTCGCTCAGATTGGTGTTCCATTTAACATGGCGGATTGCATTTTTATTTTAACAAACATTATATTAATCTCGCTTTTAATATAAAAATAAATACATTTTTTAGAATCTTTTTTATCTATTTCATTATTTAAAATCATAATTTCAATGATACTTCGTTACTGGCATCATGCGCCAGGAGTTCAAAATATGCCAACTCAAAATCTACTAATTTTGTTATAATTTTCTTTTTTAGTCCTCATATTACCCCTTTTATCCACATAATGCTCATAAACTTCATTTTTTGCCAACCCCTAGCTACACCACTGACAAGGAAATCTTTTCAAGCCGAAAATTCGTATCGAGTTAAAATTTGTATATAGTTAGAGGAGGTTAAGGTAAGTAAGAAAAAAATTATCATAGCTGCGGTAAAACGGTTTAAGTAGGTGAAACACCCCTATGAAAATGTGCAAAATAATCATATTTTTTCAAATAACTCTGAAACTAATGAAAAATTAAAAAAATCTACAATACAAAATTTTCATGATTTTTTTATGCTCTTTCCATTGGCGATAGTTAAAATTCGAAAGAGCGTAAAAAAGCATGAAAATTTTGTATTATAGATTTTTTTAAAATTTTCATTAGTTTCAGAATTATTTGAAAAAATATGATTATTTTGCACATTTTCATAGGGGTGTTTCACCCCCTTAAACCGTTTTACAGCAGCTAAGATAATTTTTTCCTTACTTATCTTGACCTCCTCTAACTGTATGCAAAGTTTAAACTCGATACGAATTTTCGACTTGAAAAGGTTTCTTTGTGAGAAAAAGATACATAGATGCTTTAATACAATTTAAAATTAACTGATTTTCTGCAACGAGCATCACAAAAACTAACTGCATTAATAAATTTCAAACTTTTCTTCAATAATTAATGATAGGCATTATATTCTTTGTATAGGAAAATTTATACTTACGCATTTCCTATATTATACACAAAAAACTCTAATGTTTACTGTATACGTACAAAGTAATACATAATACAAAGTAGAATCACATTAACTGTGATTAATATTGCGTTTTGTTTTATTATTTTATATTCTTAATTGCTTCATTCCATTAATGCATCTTACTTATTTATTTTATTGCCGATAACTTTTGTAGTTTTATGCATTTTGTATTATTTATTTTCTATAATACCTTATACATATAAATTAAAGGTTGTTTATCTATTTTAACCACTTAACCGATTTGGATGAGTTTTGAAAATTAATATATCGAGAAGGATCTTGAGGGAAAGCCACTGTGATGAAAAAACAATTTTTTTTATAGATTTTTTTAAAGCTTACATATTCATAAATATGTATACAAAAAATTGAGTTTAAATTTTGAAAATTGACGGAGTTACAGTCAATTTAGTGAGACGATGTAGCACGGCCGGTTATGATATAACAAAAACATTAAACATGTTTATCTCGGAATGACATTTTTCGACCTGGTCGACACAATTCCTCAAAGACTAATGAACCGATTTCAATTTTTTTAAATAATTTTCGTAATTGTAGTAGCTATCGTTGCACGTAGCCGATTTTTGAAATTTTGATAATTACTATTTTTAAAACCGCTCTAATAAAAATTTTCAAACTATCGCCATTTTGTGAAAAAATAAAATAAAAAAAACGGCTACGTGCAACGATAGCTACATTCATATAGATATTGATAAAATTTTTATTTATTTATTTCATATATTCTCGAAATTTCGAGTCGACCATAGAGAAAAATATTATTTTTGGTCGTTACATCGAGGCTTATAACTTTGTAAATATTTAATATTTTTCAATAAAAATTGATATTAAGTTGAATATATACTTAATAAAACGTCCTTTACCTGATTCAAAAATAATTAGTTATATCTGTGAAAAAAATTCCCAAACATTGACAATTTTTTGACCCGTCACAGTAGCTATCCCCCTTAAGAGGGGAATATTTTTGGATTTTTTTTGTTTTGCTTAAACGATAGTTAAACTATTCACGAATATATTTTCAAAGTTTCAGAGAACAATTTGAAGTATTTTCATCTTGGGTTGCATAAAGAAAAATTAACCACGATTAGTTAATCAGTTATTTTCAATCCATGATTAACGTTAATTCTAAATATATTGGTGTTTATTACAACGCGTGCGCAACTTGTCAAAGTCTTCAGAAACCTCCATAACTGTCATATAAGTTTGATATCTCATTTGAGAGCGCTTGCTAGCATGTAAATTTGCTAGCCCCTGAATCAGGTTCCCCTTTAATAAGGATCTATAATAATATAGATTTCGATCCTGCATGTAAAAATTACTATTCGTATTGTAACTTTAGTAACACGTCGTGGCCTACAATATTTTGGACCGTTTCAATATTACTATGTCAAATAGGTAATATTTTTTTAAAATTGATTGATTGTTATGAAATATTTTTCTCAGTGTGTTTTCATATAAAATATTGACATTTTCTTAATTAAAGAGTTTCATAATAATGAAATATTTCAAAACATTATTTCCAAAATAAACCAATTGTCAACTACTTTTCAATCAAACTACCTGAAACATAATACGAAAAAAAAACAGATTTCAAAACAAAATTATGTATAATTTATAGTAAATATATTCAAAAGACTAATTGATAAAAAACATATGTGCATAAATTATAGTTGATAATCATCTATCATAGATATAGTTATATATAACATTATTTATGTAATACTTCAGAATAGATACATTACAAATTAAGACAAGCAGAAAAACTTTTTATTAATTATAAAGTGTAATTAAAATGCATTCGCTGATAGAAAGTCTTATCTTTTTATGCTATCGAAGACAGTGGCGCCACATCAAGATTCAATATAGCAACAATAATTTATATCATTTATCTATAATGTATATAAAACTGCAAACGTTAGTGAACCACTTATCCGATTTACGTTTTTTTTTAATTCATAGATATGTTCTTTGCCTTGGTGTTAGTATATATTTTGTTAGGTTAGGTAACATATGGAATAAGCAGTGACGATAATAGTAAATTAAGTCGGAAAGAAGTGCGCTCTTTTGCAATACGCAGCAGTCTAAACTGTTAAATATTGAACAATATAATGTAGTAAAGAATTGTGTAGAATAAAAAGTTCTATATTTTTTCAACTTTATTTTTGAAACAATAATTCCATAGTCCACATTTTGTCATTAAAACCAATAAGTTGTATTAAAGGATTATACCGTTATATACAGTTAGAATTTTCAAAAAATTGATTTTTATTATTTCATTTTCGTAAAGTACATATATTTAAATACACAGAAAATTTCAAGTCAATCCGGCGATTATTTTCGAAGTTACACGCATATTTGTAAAGACGTCTCAGAGCGTTTGAATGTAAGAGTTCGGAGCGGCATCCGCGGCAGCGCGTTTTTCTCAAATCTGTTTTTTTTTTTTAAAGTCGGTGACCACGATTCCTCGGAAACGGCTGAACCGATCAGTCTTAAATTTTAACACAAGTTTCTTAAGTATATTTTTTAGTAATTAATCGAAGGTTTTTTATCACCGATAAATATTTTGTTTTTTATAAACAATTTAAGGTAAAAATTTTTGTCAAAAAACGATTTTTTTTTTGAGAAGCCGCCATATTGTCAAAAAATTTTATTTTGCTTATACCTTCGATTAAGTACAAGATTATACATTAATTTAACGAAATCCGTTTGGGTTTTTTATTTTAAATGTTCCAGTCCTGAGATATCGTGGTCACCGCAAGGCACAAGGCGCCTTTTTGAGAGGACCTCCTGGAGAACAGCTGTAGCAGCTTTCGAAATTATTATTTTTACAAATAAAAAATGTTAAAATACAACTAAAAGTTACCATAATATATGTACAAATTTTCACATCAATAAATTTAAAAGTATTCTCTTAAAAAAAAACCTTTTTTTGGCCTTCTGACTGTATATAACCCCTTAAACGATGTCGTTAAAACCAGTTTCAACTATATTAACAATATAGTATAATAAGTATCGATCGATCTCCGAAGAAAATATCTAGATGGCGCCACTGATGAAAATGTTAAATTACCGAATATTACAAGAATAGAAGGAAGCCGAGATCGATGAAATAATTAAACTACCAACCATGGAAACATTATATACGTAAACTAGAAACTTCAACGTAGGCAATTAGCGATTATATTATAAGGTTTCAAAACTAAAGGATCGTTAATAATAATTCATTTTTAATTAAAAAAGACTGCAACACCACCGACGGCTTTCATGTATATGAATACAGGCACGGAATAAGTACATTTTTATATCGCAAAATACCCTCTTTTTTAAAACGAATTCACTTATATCCGATATCATAAAAGGGCTAGTAAAATTTGCTAGATAGAAGCAAATTAGGTATTTATTTTGTGATACACTCAACGTTCTACATAACGTCGCCATTGGTAATTCAATAATTCCACATAAGGCCGGCTAGAGGAGCCCCCACCACCACGCCTAAAAGTTGACAGATACATACAAAAAATAGTGCTGTTGGTTTCTTCATTTCTTTCATAAATTTATCCAATAAAATGTTAATTTTCTTTTGCAACTTTGATACTCTAGAACTCTAGACAATTGTTATTCGTTGCTTTAATACTGGATGAAAAATGTATAGATTTCTATACAATCATATGCCAATAATTTATTTTTGTTATTTCCTTTTTAATCGTTTTCAAATTATTAAATTTTAAATAAAATGTACCTTACACATTTTTTTATACTATTTATTATATTTCAATTTCAACGAAAATTGTATTGAATTTCATTTTTTTTCCACATTGAGTCACACCAAAACACAAGTTTTGTGTATAAAATCTACATAGAAAACTTTAACGTCAATTTGTTAATTTAAATTTGGCGCTGAAATATAGCAGTCTCAATCGTCGCAATGGTATTATGGTGGGGGTTGGGGAAAGACGTTCTATAGAACTGTTAGAACATTGTACTATGGAACGGTTGTACTGTGGATGGACGTTTTACAGAACGCTGAGTGTAGTATCTATGGATTTGTTATGGAATTTAGAGCACTGATACTTTAATATATTGTAACACAGTTGGCAATTCTGACCGTACAAAATAATGTTCATACCTACTGTCACTACTATTTTAATACCGTTGTTTGTGTTTACATACAACACGTGCGCGAAACTTGTCAGAAGTCTTCATGAAACTCCAAGAGAACTGTCATATAGGTTTGATATCTCAAAATCAATGGTACCACATTTTTAAAGTTAAAAAGGAAGGGCAATAAGGGCATACTTATAAATACAGTAGAAACTGGTTATAACGATATCGAAGGGACCGGTCATATTAGGTCGTAAAAAGCCGATAGTCGTAATAACCGGTAAAAATGTAATTTTATGGGATTCAGTTGGACTTCTATTTTGAGTCGTTACAACCTATACATCTTATTTACCAATGTCGTTATAACCGGTTTCTACTGTATTGGTGTGGGGGGAGGGGCACAATTGTATATGAAATAATTTTATTTTTTATTGCTGTTAATATTTTTTAAGTTTATATTTTTCAATGATTTAGATTGTTCCATTCAATTTGAGAGAAACTGATTCTATTATCTACTAACTGCTATCCGCGACTTCGTCCGCGTGGAATACAGGTTAGATAATAAATATTTCTGTTATGATAGTCATTAAAACAGGTTTTTAGTTTCTCATTTGCACGCTAGATGTCACTACGCGCGTACAAAAGTACACACACAATTTTTTTTCAATTTCCTATGCCTTTCCTTAAAATGCAGCTATCTCCCTGCCAAATTTCATTAAGATCGACTCAGTAGTTTAGCCAGAAAAGGTAACAAACAGACAGACAGATAGATATACTTTCGTATTTATAATATTAGTATGGATAGTTTATGTGCCCTTTAAATATTTCATAAATGTGTAGTAATGTAAATACTATGTATTTTATGAGCTACACTTATCATCACTGCTCTTTTTTTATATCACTCATATAAGGGTCAGTCCGTGGTGACGGGTGTGACATTTCAACTCGGATTAGAGTTTTTAATTTCTAAATAATACTAGTTAACAACATGGTTTTACCATTTTTCTGTAGATCTTAATGTAATACATGTATAAGTATATTGAAAGAATAAAAGCTGTACGGTTATTTTACAAAAAAAAATGCCAGCGTTCAAGTCCTGTGTGATGCCAACTATTGCAACCTCTATCCAAAATTTCAAAAGTTTAGCGAAAATATTGAAGTTACTTTATAATAATCATACTTACTTTAATATGTTACCAATATATTATTTTTTAGTAACACAATAGCATCAGGTAAATACGTAATCTATTTAATTGGTTATTAGTCAACAAACATTGTGATGGGTGTGACAAGTTGAATAAAAGGATACGATAAAAGTACTATTCGTATGTTTAATTGCTTACTGATATTATTAACTAATACTTATAACAATTATTTATCAAAGACACCAATAGACTCATTAAAAATAAATGCGGTCACCCTTAGTCATTAATGTTAGTGAGGGCAATTTTTTTTAATTTGGTCAAACGTCACGTTAGATATGTCATTGTCAAAGACTTTAAAATAGTTTGCCACGATCATCACTTATTCTTAAGTAAGTTATTGTGATTTCACCTTCTTCGCTGTCAATTTTGAAATATTTTAAAAGTTAATTTTATATTTTAGTATTTATTTTCGTAAAATATATTTTTTAACTATCGGGTATCGATTACCGCGGATCGACCCATAAACTTTATTATAACTGTCAGTGAGTTATTATTTACATTTAATACCTCACAGCTTTTGCTTTCGATTAAATTCTTTATAATACCGGACACGAGTGAATTTTAGCTTCCTGGTTTCGCTAAACGAGATGAATACACCCCTGCATGTTTTATATACATACACGTCGATAAAAAAATCTTATTACGGCATCGCGGGGCGCCGAAAAGAGCGGGGTATATTTTTAATTAATAAAACGGCGCACTGCGGATGCTCGCACAATTTTCTAGCTCGTTAAAAAGTTTTCGCACCGGCGTCCTGTTACGTCGCGGCGTCTTATGTAATCACTCGCCAGAGAGAAAAGAAATATGGTGACAAAAGGGGGGGGGGGGGGTAGCAGCGCAGTCGTCAGACCCTTAGTGGTGGTGATTTGTGGTCAAATCAGTATAATGTTATTTAGTTTTTTATAAAATGTATAAAGCGCTCTTGCGCTTCTCATGTATGCAGCTTTTTGTGATGGGTTTCAGGAAACGAAACTCTTTATGGTTGGAAACAATATAATATTTTAAACAAATCATTTTTCATTTTCAAAATGTTTTTTAGAGAACATTTAATAAGTTATTTTAAATTATATTTTGAAACTAGCTGCCCCAACAAACGATGTTCTGCCATAAAATTGTTATTTATATAAAAACATAGTAGTCTTTGAATATCGAATTCTATAATTTACGGTTTCGCATTTTTGTAAATATCTCTACCCCAGCGCCATCCACCGGGTCAAAAAATATATAAACCTAACGGAACACCAAACAAATATATGGAGTGAATATGGCTTCAATACGTCCTGTAGTTTAAGCCTGATGCGAACACCTATGTACATACGCACCAAGAGTTTTATATGGACTATATTCAATTGAAAATACCAAAAATGGTAGACCTCTGAAGAAAAAGTTTCGAATTTCTTGTTTTTTAAAATATATTTTTGTTATAAAAAAATAGAAATATTGGGAATTTTGAAACGATAGTAGACCATTCCGTGCGTCTATACGTGCTGAGTCTACCCTATAAATTTGAAGTAATTCGGTCAAACGGTTCTCGAGAAACGATGGAGGAAAGTTTGAAAAACACAGTTTTGAGAAATGAGGATGAACATTTCCATAGTCGTACTTCCTTTTCGACCACTCATTGCGAAAATAATTAATTTGTAGCTGATGTGCTCTTCGAAGCTAAACCAAGACTAAAACAAGTTCGACAAAATATTCAATAACTATAGAAATTTCCTATTAAACCTGTACAAACTTGTCTATACTTGTATGAACGTATTTTTGTATAGAAGAGTCTCAGCACTCCGAACTGCCGCTTCTTCTAACTGATGTATGTATCTTTATAACGACTTCGAATTTTTAAAAATCACTTTACCACCGTATTCTAGACATGTTAAGGAAGCAATTTATAAAAAAAAATAAAAAAATCGATTTTTTGAACCCATCACATGGGTGAACCCCCTTAAGTTGAGAAAAAGTGCTCCGGTTAAACCTCTTATTAGCTATAACAAGCACTTTCAAATGGGGTATCATTCGTATATGAAATCTATATGACAATTCCCTTGAAGTTTCATCAACTGTGTTTGAACAGTTTCTCGCATGCGAGGTAAGTAAACATTAACGGTATTAAAACAGTACACGAAAAAAAAACGAAACCTAAAAAATTACAGTTTTTCCCTGAACATCCCGGATAGTAAGCGATAACCTATAAATTATAAAATATTTTTTACTCTCTGAAACTGTAATAATATAATTTTAGACTGTATTGTTTGCAGTTTATCCATCAATTTATATTGAGTATCTGCAAACATTATTACAGTTTCTGACTAACAATAAAAAAATATTTTATAATGATAGGTTGTCGCTTATACTATCCAGGATGTACAGAAAAGAACTGTAATTCTTCAGGTTTCTTTTTTTTCGGTGATGAAATATCTCGTACGGTCAGTCACCAAATATGTTATAATAAGTTCATCGTATTTAAATTCCAAAACAAATCCATAAATAACATCACAGTATTAGTACCCCGTTAAAAGTGCTTGCTAGCTAACTAAATTTGTTAACTCCTTTAATGTCCGGTATTATAAACGACAGCAAATTTGCAAGCACTCTCAAATGGGGTATCAAACTTATATGATAGTTCCTTTGAAGTTTTTGACAGATAGTTTCATACATAGGAAGTAAAAAAAGGTATGTAAAGTATATTTACTAAACTGTATTTACTAACCTTGTGTAAAAAATGGCAAAAACCAACTTACTGCGCCTGCAACTATCGGTTAAAAACTCAAAGAGAACTGTCATATAAGTTTGATATCTCATTTGAGAGTGCTTGCTAGCTTACAAATTTGCTAGGTCCTTTATAATACCGGACATAATAATACATACCATAAACATAAAAATAATAAATATGTCCTTATTCCTAGAAATTTACTTATCAATCTTGCCTATTCTATCACTGGGCAATTATATTCCCGAATATACAGCGGTACCACAAAATACAACACCTATAATTAAACCTAAATCCATTAAAAAACTAATTCGATAAAAACCACTACCCCCACCCCTCAAAAACAAATTCAATCCTTTTTATCATCCACACACACACACACAAACATGTATTTGAAAAGGAAGTAAAACCGTCACTTTTAATACAATAACTCGCCGTCAGAGGCAGCGCGTGGGTAAAAACGAGAAGAGGGGGATGTTTTACCCTCCCCACAATTCCCCACTCCTACAAGACGGTGTAGCTTCTAACATAATGGGATTGTCTTGTCTCTAAGATTACAATGGGGCACTCAACCCAATCACTTCGAGCTGGCGACGTCCGGCGTCTCGCGATTGATATTGACAGGGGGAGAGGGGTTGGAAGTGTGCGCCGGAGTAGGGGTAAATGAGGGGAAGATAATGTTGTATTCCTTTTTCCGCTTTTCGTATTTTTATCGAAAATGACTAGTTTCATATCTGCTGAATGGAAATTTGTAGTGTACTTAGTTCTATTTTTATATTTTACTTTCTTATACGATTATATGGATAAAATGTATTATAAAGCTGATTTGTTTCAAATTCGGGATTTTGATGGAATTATTCCATTCTGACCTTCTCTGAATCCATTATGTTTAAGAAATAAGGAGTTATGTAGATCTAAAATATAAACCGTAGGAAAATTAACATAGACCGAATTGCACGTAGCCGGTTTTTTTTTCACAAAATGACGATCGTTTAAATTTTTTTTTTCATTTTTAAGAGCTATTTTTTTTATTAGAGCGGTTTCAAAAATAGTAATTATCAAAATTTCAAAAATCGGCTATGTGCAACGATAGCTACTATAAAATTACGATAATTATAAAAAATAATGAAATAAGGAATCGTGTCAACCAGGTCGAAAAATGTCATTTCGAGATAAATGTGTTTAATGTTTTTGTTTTGTCATAACCGGCCGTGCTACTTCGTCTCACTAAATTGACTATAATTCTGTCAATTTTCGGAATTTAAACTCAATTTTTTGTATACATATTTATGAATATGTATACTTTAAAAAAATATAAGAAAAAAAGATTTTTTTTCCGTCACAGTGGCTTTCCCCCATAAGGTATTGGCACCAGTTTTGAACGGTGGGTTACTTTTTTGTAATTCTTATGAACCTATATTACTAAGAAAACAAGTACCTCTTTATTAAATCAGTATAATTACCAAAATTCGTAAATTATACCTTTTTATTAACTTCCCAATAGGAATTGTAATTTTGTATGGTAATTGTAAAGTAAAACTAGTAATGAACACTATGTGATGAATTTGCTAATTATAAAATGATAAGTATTACTACACAAACGTTATAAAATAAAGAGTCGTACAATTTAAAACAATGTAAAGCATTTACATAAGAAAATACTCTTTTCTTAATAGTGTGCCGAACTGCGATAATTATTTGTCCACTGTTTTTAAACAAAATGATTAATTATCACGATGTAAGACAGTTAAATGTATACAGGATCCTCCAATAGTGTGTCCGGCATTGTTTTACGCCCAAACTATTGAAGATAGAGTTTTAGGATAAAAAATTTATTATATATATTGACCCTAAAGAATTTCAGGAAAATATTTTCAACCCCCTAATACCGCTCCTTGGGGGGTAGTTTGAGGGGTACATATCCGTTTCTCAGTTAAATCAAATGGAATGGTATATCAAAAAGTACATATTTGCAAAGATCATAAAAAAATAAGAAACTTTCGTAAAACAAAAATTTTCATACTTTCAATTGTTTAAAAAATATGGCGACTTGTTCTCAAATTTTAGGGTTTCACTAAAAGTGCTCTAATTTCGTTAAAAATTAATGGAATTTTATTATTTTTTCAAATTTAGAAAGTAGAAATAATAAACTTTGTAAAGATGTAAGACTATTTGTGATTTTGATAGTTTAAAGTGACATACGCGATATATCTAAAATTCAAAAGTTCAACTAGGGATAATTCGAAATTTTCAAATACAACGGTATATCAATTAGTACTTTTTCTTTAAAAGGATATGTAAATAAACAACTTTTGTTAAGAAAATTTAAAATTTAAAATTGAAAACTGAAAATTCAATTTTTTAATTTTAATTTTTTTTATCAAAAACTGTTTATTTAGGTACATATCTTCTTTAAGAAAAAGTACTAATTGATATACCATTGTATTTAAAAATTTTGAATTATCCCTAATTGAACTTTTCAATTTTTGGTATGTCGAGTATGACACTTTAAACTATTAAAATCTCAAATAATCATACATCTTTACAAAGTTCATTATTTCTACTTTCTAAATTTAAAATAATAATAAAATTCCATAAATATTTAACGAAATTAGAGCACTTTGAGTAAAACTCTAAAATTTGATAACAAGTCGCCATATTTTTTAAACAATTGAAAGTATGAAAATTTTTGTTTTACGAAAGTTTCTTATTTTTTCATTATCTTTACAAATATGTACTTTTTGATATACCATTCCATTTGATTTTACTGAGAAACGGGCATGTACCCCTCAAATTACCTCCCAAGGAGCGGTATTAGGGGGTTGAAAATATTTTCCTGAAATTCTTTAGGGTTGATATATATAGTAAATTTTTTTTCCTAACTCTCTATCTTCAATAGTTTGGGCGTAAAACAATGCCGGACGCACTATTGGAGGACCCTGTATAGATAAATATCCAGTAATGGCAGTAATCAAATATCAACAAATATTTCTAATTCTGTACATTTATGTTAAAAATGTTCAGCACTGGGGTGTTGTCCACGACTGGTGCCAGTACCTTATAAAATTATAAACTACTGTAATAGTTTATAAAATAAAAAATTAAATAGAAAACAATTTTTTGAATCTTTTTATGTTATTCTTACGAAAAAAGACTTAGGTTCAATATAAATTATTTTTTCCTTGTTTGTTATTTTAGGCAGTCCACTTTTTATACCGTCAATATCTAAAGGACACTCACGAAGAAGGTTTACTTTTTTTTTAGAAATATTGAAATGCATTTTTATTTGCTTACGTAGTCTACAAATAACGAAATCCGATTTTGTTGTTAGACGGAGCAAAAAATACACTGTAAGTGTGAAGTTAGTGCAGTGACTATAAAAATGTTTTGGGTGTAGATGGAAATTGTATTATAACTTATGGAATCACTTATCGGTGTCCATCCGTCCGTCTGTTATAGGCGATTTTCTGTGAAACTATTCGACGTAAAAATATAGCCATTTATAGACGTGAAATATAAAAAGTTAAATTTTGATTCTGGGGGTTAATTTTTGGGGGTAAAATGAAAGCTTATTGAAGCATGAATTCAATGTATTTTTTATGAATTTTTCAGGAAAAATGTTTAAAAATTGCTGCCCTCCACCCTTATCTCCAAAAGGATCATTAATTTTGAGAATTAGGTGTAAATTGAGTCAAAATAATCAAGATTGAAAAATTCTAGCGTGGTCAATTGTTTATTTCCTTATAACTACTGAACCATTGGTTTTAAAGAAAATTTTTTGTTAAAATATTACTAATGATGTAAGGAATAACTTTTGAGATTACAAGTTTTTCGAAATTTTCAATAATTTAAATGGGGTAGGTATGTCTAGCCCAGGCAATAGACTTAAAAAGGAGGTTAAACTAAGGAAAAATTCCAACCAAGCCGAATTATGGTGGAGACTTTTATTTTGATGTCTTAAAAATGACTCTTATTTTGAGTCTGGGATTTGTTTTTTAGAGGGTAAAGGGAGTCAAATTCTAGTTTTTTTGCAAATATCTCAAAAATTATAATTTTTTTAAGAAAATAATTATTCAGAAAATTCTACACAGAAAAGGTACATATATTTTTTTTGTATAATCAATACTTTTTAAGTAAACGGTTAGCCCAGTTAAGGTATATTTGCAAAAAAACTAGAATTCCCCCCCTTTACCCCCTAAAAACAAAAATCCATGGCTCAAAATAAGGGTATGTTTAAGACAACAAAATAAAAGTCTCCACCAAATTCCAGCTTGGTCGGATTTTTTTAGTTTATTTCTTGGGGTATGTCTATGAATTGATTCAAATATTTTTTTTTAATTTCAATATATATAAACTCGTGTCACGAGCATGTTCTGGCGTGATCGTGAACTAAAAATTACACAGTCTACTTCCAAGAAAAATGAAAGTCACTTTGTATAAAAAACAATCAATTAAAAAAAGAAAAAAATTCATATACTTGTAAAATATCATTTCCGTAGACACTTAATCACCTAATAAGATTTTTTATCTACATTTGTGTATAGTAGTTTTTAATGCTTCCAGCATGAACGAGTTAAATTAATATTCACTCATTTGCATTTTTAATATAGTTTATCGCACCTTTTTGACGGTTAAGTATTTATTAATTTAATGAAACACCGTGATTAAAAAAGAATTACAATTAGTCTTACGTTTGCAAAATATAAAAACGCGTGAATTTTATATACTTTTATTTATTTATTGTCATTTAGATCCTAAAGTGATACCGCTTGCATAAAATTATTATAAATAAAAGGCATGATGACTAATTTAAAAAAAAACTATTCTATGATGATCTTACGTGTCTCCTGTTTCTAAGTAAATGCTTATTTCTGCAGAAAATAAAGGTTTAATCGCAAAAATTTACTCTTTTAAAACTAATTTTGAATTTGACGCCAAAACACTCGCAGGTGACATTTCAGAGTTGTGACGTCACACTCCTTGTCAACAATAATTAAACAATCAGAGTTAGACAATATGTATTATTTGAGTGTTAAAAATGAATTCTAAAGTATATAAGTTCATAAATAAGGTATCTATGTACCTAATAATCTTGTAAGAGGAATTGAGAATTGATATTTGTCTAAAATAAAAGTCAATCACTTTTGACGTTTACTGATGCGTGACGTTTCATTCGCTCTGATTGGTGTTCCATTTAACATGGCAGATGTATTTTGCATTGTTATTTTAACAAAAATTATATTAATCTCGCTTTTGATATAAAAATAAATACATTTTTTAGAATATTTTTAATTTATTTCATTATTTAAAATCATAATTTCAATGATACTTTGTTACTGGCATCATTACACAGGTTTACACGGTTTTGGACACGAGCAATAAAAATATATTTTTGAGGTTATTTTAGGCGCTGATTACGAATTCGCAGTCCGTTTTTAAAACGAAAACGCTAGAAAAAAATTACCTACTTGAAAATCAAATCTTCAACATTGCCTGAATTGCCGTCATTTTTGGCACTTTTAGGTTAGTGTGTATCAAAAAATTTTTTTTTAAATTAAATTAGTAGAGCCCTTAGTACTATAATTCAGAACATGTTCTCTACACCTTATCGCGGGTTCCTTCCCCCCCCCCCACAGCGATAGACCACCAGAATATAAGATAAATATAAGTTTTCTTTATGTCAATAAATATCGAAATCACTGATAAAATTTCACAACTAATTGTTTTCTAATTTTTTTATTATTAATATCATCAAATCTGCCCCTCCCCGCAGTGTTGTTGTAAGTAAACATTTCTTTTTTATTTTCACAAATGGAACATCGCAGGGGTCTAATATAATATAATTAAGTTGGCCCAGAATATATGTATTAAATATATTTCATATGTAATACTTGTGTACATTTTATTTGAATCTATACATTTCAAATATACTATACAGGGTGTCCAAGATAAGCGTGCAATGCATGGGGATATCCTAAACGGTAAGAGATACAGATGTGGTTAAATGAGATGAATTATTTGTAAGAAAGGGGTGAGTATTACAACATCAAAAAATATTAATCATTTTATGTGGTTCAGGCGGTATACCCAAAAAACTGAAAATTCAGAATTTCTTTAAATGACTATAACTTTTTTGGCAAAGTAGATAGGTACTTTTTGTTTACGGTTTCTTAAAGCACTTTTTTGAGTAGAATTGTTTGGTGTATTTAGAATTTTTATATCACTTTTAGTTTCCGAGTTACAAGCCCTAACTTTAGTTTTTCTTATGGGCCGCCAAGTTGGCTATATCATATTTGAACCTGTTTTTTACTCTACTTTACAACGATATGTCACATGACATACTTATTATAGAAAATAAGTCGAAGTACTAAATATTGGTAATATTTATGAAGTATTTTATTACAAACTTTTAAGTGAGCCATGAAAAACAAAAATTGTTAAACAAAAATCGTAATAACAACAATGAAAATAACAAATGCATATTTAAAAACAATAAACTATTACAAAAAAAAAGGTTTTTACTTTTTTTTAATAATAAGTATGACATGTGACATATCATTGTAAAGTAGAGTAAAAAACACGTTCGAATATGATATAGCAAACTTGGCGGCCCATAAGAAAAACTAAAGTTAGGGCTTGTAACTCGGAAACTAAAAGTGATATAAAAATTCTAAATACACCAAACAATTGTACTCAAAAAAGTGCTTTAAGAAACCGCAAACAAAAAGTACTTATCTACTTTTCCAAAAAAGTTATAGTAATTTAAAGAAATTCCGAATTTTCAGTTTTTTGGGTATACCGCCTGAACCACATAAAATGATTAATATTTTTTGATGTTGTAATACTCACCCCTTTCTTACAAATAATTCATCTCATTTAACCACATCTGTATCTCTTACCGTTTAGGATATCCCCATGCATTGCACGCTTATCTTGGACACCCTGTATATGTAAAAAAGTAAAAAAAAAAACCAGAAGCAAATATTCGCGTTAAGATATAAGACCGTCCAAGAGCGTAGTAAAGGAATAAATCTCTAGAGGCCCATCCGAAACCATTAGATGGCAAGATGGCGTAAAAATCATCCATTCTTTGCAACTGTGTGTATGTTGTCCGAGGAGGGAATGAAAATAAATCCTTCAGCTAATAGACTACTACACGAATCTGCTGTTATTCCCGGCAAGAGTGATGTGTATGGTAAACAGGACTCGGGAATGCACTCTCTTGTCATACCAGAGGTACCAAAAATGTACGTACTTACTTTGTCTTTATAATGCGTTTGGACGCGGTCGATTCTTTTTAGATTTCGATAACTCTTAACTAGAAATGAAAAAAAAAATTAAAACTATTTTACAGGATTCAGGAATATAATCTCTTACTGCAGCAGAGGTACCAAAAATGTACATACGTACTTAATGTGTGCTTATAATTCGTTTTAGACGAACCCAGTTCTTTTAGCTTTCCTTTTGAGAACTCTAACTAGAAATTAAAAATATTAAAGAGTCACCTTCTATTTTATAGGATTTAGAAATGCTCTTTTGACTATACCATAGGTACCAAAAATGTACGTATTTACTTTGTGTTTATACATTGGACGCAGTCAATTCTTTTTAGTTTTCGAGAATTCTAACTAGAAATGAAAAAAAAAATGAAAAGGATTCAGGAATATAATCTCTTATTATACCAGCGGTACTGAAAATGTGTATTGCGTTTATATGGTGTTTTGGACGTGCTCAGTTCTTTTAGTTTTCGAGAACTCTAACTAAAAATTAAAAATATTAAAGAGCTACCTACTATTTTATAGAATTTAGGAATGTTTTTTTTATATCAGAGGTACCAAAAATGTGCGTACTTACTTTGTCTTTATAATGCGTTTTAGACGCGCCCAGTTTTTTAGCTTTCGAGAACTTTAACTAGAAATTAAAAATATTAAAAGAGCTACCTACTATTTTATAGGATTAAGAATGCTCTTTTTTATACCAGAGGTACCAAAAATGTATGTATTTACTTTGTCTTTATAATGCGTTTTAGACGCGCCCAGTTCTTTTAGCTTTCGAGAACTTTAACTATAGTCTATTTCATTTAAGATTGCAGCGGTAGCTAGCATAGGAAGTATAATACGCGCTCCTGATTGGTCAAAACGCCAGATAAATTCACAATAACACAATTTTCACTAATGCAATACATCATGTTGCCTTGGAAATAATTGCAATTAAATTCAAACTGTCAGATTAGTTATTCTACAAATGTATGTATATATACAGTTGACATTAGGATATAAGAAAAGTAATATTTATGACACAAAGGTGAATTTAATTTCATGTAAATTCCATTAAAAGTTATATGACAGTTCAGATATGCCAAAAATTACGTGGTTTTAAAAAAATTACACGTCTGACGTCAAGAAAAAAAAACACTATTGAGTATTTACAACAATCAGTAATAAATTAAAATGCGAGTTATTTCCCGTTTTGCCAAACAAAAAAATCACAGCATAAAAACTAAAAATGTGTTGAAAATAAATTTTAGCCTGTACTTTGTATGAAGGATGAATCTAAATACAGTGAAAGTTTGAAAAAAATTCACTGAAAGGTTTAAGATTTAATAAATGTCTAGTGAAAAAACTTTTCTGTTAGCTATAAAATAGTTCCTGTGTGAATCGTACCGTCTAATCCCCGCCCACCACTGCAAACTTAAATGAAATAGACTATAGAAATTAAAAATATTAAAGAGCTACCAACTATTTTATAAAATTTAGGAATGCTCTTGTTTATACCAGAGGTACCATAAATGTACGTACTTACTTGATTCATGCTTTTTTTACTATACCAGAGGTATCAAAAATGTACATATTTACTTTGTGTTTATAATGCGTTTGGACGCGGTCGATTCTTTTTAGATTTCGAGAACTCTAACTAGAAATTAAAAATATTTAAGATACCTACTACCTATTTTAGAGGATTAAGGAATGCTCTTTTTATTATATCAGAGGTACCAAAAATGTACGTATTTACTTTGTCTTTATAATGCGTTTGGACGCGGACGATTCTTTTTAGATTTCGATAACTCTAACTAAAGATAAAAAAAATGGAAAAAAACTAGTTTACAGGATTCAGGAATATAATCTCTTATTACACCAGCGGTATCCAAAATGTGCATGGTGTTCGTTTAGCGTTTTGAACATGCCCACTTCTTTTATCTTTCATGAAATGTTACTTGAGATGAAAAACATTTGAGATAATATTTTAGAGGATTCAGGAATGTTATTTTTTTTATTATACCAGCGGTATCAAAAATGTACGTACTTATTTTGTGTTTATAATGAGTATTAGACGAGCCCAGTTCTTTTAGCTTCCCTTTCGAGAACTCTAACTAGAAATTAAAATGATTAAAGATACCTACTATTTTACAGGATTCAGAAATACTCTTTTTATTATACCAGCGGTACTCAAAATGTGGATATTTTAGTTTTGGACGCATCTGATTTTTTTAGCTTTCGAGAACTTTAACTAGAGATGATAAACTGGACCTGCCCAGTTCTTTTTAGCTTTCATGAAATGTTACTTGAGAATGAAAATATTGAACATACAGGATTCAGGAATAAATGTTTTACTACAGCAGTGGTACCCAAAATGTAAATTGCGTTTATATGGCGTTTTGGACGCTGTTGATCTTTTTAGGTTTCAGTTGATGATGAAATGTTATTTGAGATGGAAAACAATTAAGATACTGTTTTGAAGGATTCGGGAATATAATCTCATATTACACCAGCGGTACTCAAAATGTACTTTGCGTTTATAATTGTTATAAACGCTGTTGGTCTTTTTAGGTTTCAGTTGATAATGAAATGTTATTTGAGATATGAACACATTGAAGGTGGGATTTAGGAATACATTCTCGTATAACGCCAGAGCTCCTTAAAATGTGGGTAGTTTCAGTTAGTGCCCTTTAGATTGGATTGAACTACAAGTGTACCAAGTATTATCAAAATTTATGAGATAACACTCAATTTTTAGACGATAATAGAATCGAATATTTCCGAAATCCTTAATCCGATTAGCACTAAAATCAATAGGTCTGGAGTAGGTACTCACTGAGACAAACATTTTTTCAAAAATAATTCAAATCAGTGCATATTTACAGTACTTATCGGGAACGAAAGAAAATTCAGACACACACACGCACAGCCGCCATGTGGAAATTAACTTTTCTGTACGTTTTGAAAGTAGTACAATCAGAATCTACTCTTATCTTGGATATGATTTTCCAACGGTATTACAATACTTCCATTTCTTCGAACATGGAAGTAAAAATAATATTGCCTGCATATAAAATACAAAATATATTTAATTAATCCAACAATTTTCTTCGAAAATAATCACTCTTACGTCAAACGTAAAATTTTGAATCCATTATACAAAATTATACATAAAAAGTGTTATTAACAAAAACAGCTACAATTTTTTGGAGACTATATCTAATGCACTCTTACCCATAAATTGGATGTCTGCGTGTGAAATTGTGTGACAAAGACACACAATACAAATGAAATGGAGAGAGTGAGACAGGGTGACGCGATACTACAACCAGTGCCGCTTTTAAATTCGATATAATCACGATTAAAACTCAGAGAGATGGCTTCTTTGTTGCCATTAAGATACACAAGATTGATAGGTAGCTAATGCTTTCGTTATGGAGTAAAGTGCAAGGGTTTTAAACACTTAACACTTCGCGAGAAACCAGTGGCGTCGGTACAATATATTAATAAAAATATTAATAATACAGTAGAAACCGGTTATAACGACATCGGTTAATATAACGTATATCGGTTGTAACGACTCAAAATAAAAGACCAACTGAATCCCATATAATTGTATTTCTACCGGTTATTACGACTATCCGCTTTTTACGACCAATATGACCGGTCCCTTTGATGTCGTTATAACCGGTTTCTACTGTATTTTTTTTTTTAATTAAATACGTCAAGTAAAATTCACGTTTTTTTGACCCCTTTAGTCATATTTTTTTTCAACCCCGTATTCTATAATACGTCACAAAATTTGGATCGTCCCCCTAAGGTTATACGCCTAGCACACTGTAAAAAAAGTTTCGAAAAAGTTTGTTTTTATTTTTTATATTCAGAACACATGTACCTATATTTAGGTAATGGACTATTTTATTTTGTTAATTATTAAAAGTAAAAAAAGTTTAATTTAATTCGAAAATTGAAATAGACAGAACGGTATATAATAGTAATATGTAATAATTTGCTGTAATGACAGAGCTAGTTTTTCATTATTTTGAATAAATTACACGTGAATATATTTGTTTTATAATTTTTATAGTATTTAAAAAGGTTAAAGTATCGAATAATTATTTTTTAAAACGTCTCTATATAACCAATTGTTTGAATATCAATAAATAGAGCACATTTGGTAAGTTTTCTCATTCATCGTGTGTTAAAAATTATATTTTTAATATCCAATTACTCAAAAATCATAAGTCCAATATTTTAATTAAATAAAAATAAGTAAAATATATAAGCTATCTATAAATAACATATTTAAATTTTACTTTTATCTATACATAGAATAACCCTAATCGAATAACCCTTAAAGGAATGATTATTTTTATGAACGATTTTTTTTTACAAAATAGGAAGAAAATATTTATTTGTACGACCCCCCAACTAAGAAATTGTCTCCCTTTTTTTTCGTACGTATTTTATAGACTATAGACGACCGCTAAAAATTTGAATGAGAACAATTCATCGATTTTATAAAAAAATAATGATCCAAAAATATTGCTTTCAATTTACTTTTAAACTTATTTTATTTATAAAATAATATGTACATTTTTTTTAAATTATTATGAAATGAACTGGAAAATAATATAAAATAATGATGTAAATTGTAGTAAAAATTCATGTACAGTATGATAATTTTGATGCAAAATTTCGTATACTAGGGCGTAACCTCGGGAGCGCGAATGCAATACTTAGAAAACTTATATTTCTAGAACTAATAATCGTAGAGGAGTAAATAAAACGCCAAATGGATAGCTCATATATTCTAATTTATAATAAAACCTTCAACCACTCAATTGGTCCAACAGTTTTTGAGTTATATTGCAGATGGACGGATAGATTTTGTTCTGATGGAATCCTAAAAATTAAAATAATGTCTTGTTTACCCTATGGGGGGGGGGGGGGGGGGTAAATATAAATAAAGAATATCCGCACGCAGAAAAATATTTTATAACAATAACTCAATTTTTAAAGGAATATTACTATTTGACGTAGTAATTTTGAAACGGTCCAAAATATTGTAATTCTTGCTAGACCACGTGTTTGTTACTAAAGTTACAATATCAATTAATAATGATCGAAATCTATATTATTGGTATAGTTTCATTTGTTACACAAATAAAAAATATACTATTAATATAATTAATTTAACACAATCGTATTATTTATTGTATTGTCTTTTAATTGAAATAAAATAATATGTATAGCACTTTATTAACAAATGGGTCAGTCCGCGGTGACGGGTGTGACATTTCAACTCGGATTAGAGTTAATAATTTCTAAATAATACTAGTTAATAACATGGTTTTACCATTTTTCTGTGGATCTTAATGCAATATATGTATATTTAAAGAATGAAAGGTCTACGGTTTTTTTACTAAAAAATGCCAGTGTTCAAAGCCCTGACGGGTTTGACGCCAACTATTGAAAGTCTTGCAACCTATATTCAAAATCTCAAAAATTTAGCGAAAATATTGAAGTTACTATATAATAATCATACTTTAATAAGTTACGAATAAATTATTTTTTAGCAACACAAGGGCATCAGGTAAATACATAATCTATTTAACTGGTTATTACTCAACAAACATTGTGACGGGTGTGACATGTTGAATAAAAGGATACAATAAGAGTAATATTTGTGTGTTTATTTGCTTATTGATATTATTAACTAATATTTATAACAATTATTTATCAAATACATCAATAGACTCATTAAATTTATAATAAATGCGGTCACTCTTAGTCATTATTGTTGGTGAGGGTAATTTTTTGTAAATTTGGTCAAACGTCACGTTTTATATGTAATTGTCAAAGACTTTTAATAGTTTGCCACAATCATCACTTATTCTTAAGTAAGTTATTGTGATTTCATCTTATTTGTTGTCTTTTTGGAAATTTTTTGTAATTTTTTTGAAATATTTTGAAAATTAACCAACATTTTCCTAATTTTCTTTTGGTTTATGAAAATTGATGTTAAATAACCTGTTAATTTTATATTTTAGTATTAATTTTCGTAAAATATTTTTTTAACTATCTGGTATCGATTACCGCAGACTAACCCAAATAATTAAACTTAAAAATAATTAGTTGAATAAATCTTGTAAATGATATTTATACGAATATAGTAAAAATTAAATATTATAAAAATTACAATTGAGATTGTAGAAGTTACATGTTAAAACAGATTGAAATTTTTATTAAAAAATCGACATCATTCGTGCGTCATAAAAGGGTTAAATAAGCCTAATTTATATCAATGTCCCATTAAATCATATATCAACGATTATAAAATAAAATAAATTCTCACCACCCCCTGACTGTCACGCCACTGGGTGGCGAGATAAGCAGAGTAGGTGGGCAGCAGTAACACAACTTAGCACTTCCCATGCATTAGGTGTTTAATGGATTTTATATTGGCTATTCATTTTATATTTAACTATATATATACATACATATATATATATATTCAAAGTACAGATAAGTGCATTTCATTCAAAATTTATTTATCAGCTTTAAACACCAGGAATACATTAAAGATTGAATTATTTAAAATTCGTTCGTCCATCCTTGTCCGATCGTATTGAGTTATAGCGTGTGTATGAGAGAGACAGGTAGATACATTTAGGTCATGTGGGTACTTAAATTGAGTACAGTTTTTGTATTAACATGATAAATAAATCATTTGTCGTTTATAATTAGATATACATGGGTTTTGATTCACAGATAGAACATGTTTTATACTTATTAGATTTATTTGATATGTTAATTCGTATATATTGCATTATAATTTTAAATATTTATCATTGGTTGAGGTATGTCGTGTTTTATAAATTTATACAAACATATCCGATTTTTTTTTAATTTTATAATTGAGGTGTTCAGAGGGTTATTAGAATAAATCTGCATTTTTCGATATTCTTTATTCAGGGTGGCTAGTATTTCTCTGGAACAAATTTCCCTGACTTTTCCCTGTTTTTTTTTTATATTTAAAATTTAGATAAAAAACCTAAAAAAGGTCACATAGATATTTTTTTTTGTGAGAATTTGCAATTTTATACAAAATTCCCTGACTTCCAACCAAATTCCCTGATTTTTCCCTGTATAGCAAAATTCCTTGACTTTTCCCGGGTTTCCAGAAACTGTTGTTAATTTATATACAGTAGAAACCGGTTATAACGACATCGGTTAATACGACGTATCGGTTTTAACGACTCAAAATAAAAGTCCAACTGAATCCCATATAATTGCACTTTTACCGGTTATTATACGACTATCCGCTTTTTACGACCAATATGACCGGTCCCTTCGATGTCGTTATAACCGGTTTATACTGTGTTAAGGAGGTTGACACCATAGAAACTTTGAAAATACATTTATATATATACAAAATCCTTGAAAATTTAAAAAAGTTATTAGGAGAGTAGTTCAAGAGATATTACAAAATTTATCAAAACTCACACGCGCAACCCATTTGACACAACTCAAAAATATTCTTGCCAATCGATTCGTCCAACGAGGTACATGAAGCCATATATGAAAAATTTGCGGAGGGGAGGGGGGTCAATTCCTAAAATGGGCTAAACTAAAACCACAGACCTATCATTTAGCGACAATCCGAGGTCTCTAGGTGGTCAGGGGGCCGAGATCTCGTGGTGGAAGACAGACGGACGGACGGAAAATTGAGCATATAAGGCAGTGTTTCCATAAGTGTTCTTTTTTTTAATTTTTGCATGAAACACTAAAAAATGAAAATTAGTTATCTTTATTTTTTATTTTTATTAATTTATAACTAATTAGGCAAATTGGTGTCACAATAAATTTTATTATTTTATTTTCATTTCGCTGTAATTATTATAAAAGATGAAAATTAATAATGAATTCTACTCTTTCGTAATAAACCCTCATTTTCAAGGGCCGATTTCACACCCTAAACTTTTAAACGGGCGCGTATAAAAAAATAGGTTTTCTTAATTTTTACCTGATTAACATTTTTACCAAGTTTCATTAAGAGTGACAGCTGGGGAACTTTTTTTGTTAGGTATTGGCACCAGTCTTTAACAACACCCCAGTGTTTAATATTATTTTGAAATCGTAAAACACAGTCCCCTGGTCGGTCACCAACCCAAAATATCTGTCCAAAGTATACTTAATTTCAGAAACACGTAATTAGAAATACATATTAAATTCACTATCATATTTTCAGAGATTAATAATTATCATATGCAAATACCATACTTTTATTTGGTGAAATTGATGTTTGAATTAGTGTAAAAATTAGTTACACTTTCGTCGTGAAATTTTGAACACAGCCCCCTGTGTCGTTTTTTTTCTTAATCTGTATTATATCGTATAATACTGCAAATTGCTTCAATCAAGCAAAAATATCATTGGGACATTACCCGTGAAAGTGATACTGTTAGTAGTGAAATGCCTAAATACAACCCTGGAATAAAATATCATACAAGTGACTATGTATATTAGAATATACATGTTTCTATTTATATAAAATATATAAAAAATACAGTATACATGGATAAATATGTATAGAAAACCACTAAAGTGATGTTTGGTTAAAGTAGAATAAAAGATCAAAACTAGAAAACAGGTTCAAAAAAACTTGTCGCATTATACAAATTAAAACGAACGACCGATAATATTTGAAACGGTCTATAAATCAGATTTAAATAAACCTGATTAAAATAAGGGTTTTAAATTTACATTTACAAACATTTTCAATAAAATGTACTTTTAAAACAAATCAATTATAATTACAAATTCAAATAATTCTACAGGCAGACAGATTTGGTCAAAGGATGTTCAATTAATTAATTCTACAGGTGGTGGGTTCAAATATACAGGATGAATCATATTACTTGATCGAGAAAAATATATCAAGCAAAAAAGTTCATATGAACATGTGTCTGGAAATTTTTCGTGAGGGAGCTACAGACCCACAAAGATTATGCCCAAAAATTAGTTTTTATTTAACATCTGGAGATTCGATTGTGATACAGTTATAAAATTTGATACCCAGTTTGGTATTAACCCATTACTTCCCAGTGTCCTATTTATATTTTCTAATTTTCTATCACGATCTACAACGATCTTTAGAGATCTTTGTAAATCGTTTTAGATCTTTGTAAGTCATTGTAGATCTTTGCAAGTCTCCAGAGATCAAAAACCAGTGAAAAATATGATGTCCCAAAATGCAGATCTGTCTAGATCTGAGTAGATCTCTGCAGATCTAAAAAAAAATCCCGGGAAGACATAATAATTATCAGTCGCAGACTAGATTATTATCAAGAGACCTGGATTTATTTTTGAATTTATTGATATTGTTATGCTTTATTTACACTCTCATAAGTAATATTATATTTTACTTTTCGTCAATTTAACGCTTTACTAATTGAAAAAAATATAACTATAAATGTCGGCTAGCTGGAATAATTACACTGTTACTTTAAAAGTATTATAATTTGTCATTGAACGAACTCTAGAGTTCGTTTTAAAAATGATTGTAAATAGAGAGGCTTAAAAAAACATATTAGTAATGTAAATCAAATTAACAACGATATTATGTCAGAGAAAAAAAATTAGAAAATATGATGTCCTATAAATAGGACATTGGGAAGTAATGGGTTAAATAGTGAAAACGATATTTAATAGGTTTATTAAAGATTAAATTTATATCCCCGAACAACATTTTGAAATACACGCAGGGACATTCTTGTAGTTTAATAAGGTATTATTAGTACACCTATCTCCCGATTTACACGGTAGATACCAGGCACGTATCCAGGGGACCCCCCCCCCCCCGAAATCCTGAAATTCGAAAACATTTCTATTTGAGATTTTTCACTGAAAAGTCTTCAGTATAAAATTTTTTATGCTTTGAAATTTGAGTTTTTTGTCGATGGAAAGCACGTTTGGCATCAATCCAACGTATCTTTATATTTTTGAATTATGAAAAGCCTGCCATGTTGAAAAAATCAAGAAAGTTACTTTTTTAAGGTGTATGTTCTAGAGAAAAATCAATACTGATATGAATTTTGCTATTAGTAGGTATTTTTTGTTAAACATAAAGAATGGTTAAACTTCTTTCAAACATTATAATAGCTGTTTATTGTACACCTTATACTGCATCTTTTTCTTGCACAATAAATAATAAAATATTAAAAGTCATTTTTGAGTGATTTTCGTCCTAGTTTTTTGTAAATTGTCAATTTATAAATCGTGTAAAAGCGAAATCGTGTAAAACAAGTGCCGTGTAAATCGGGGGATAGGTGTATGTACTATATCATGTCATTAAAAAATGCCATGAAGAATTTACTGATACATCCGATTTCAATTTATTTGAAAATGTACTTACAATGTATGGTATAAGCTATATATAAGGAGTTCTGTATACAAAAACTTGTTACTTGTATTGCATTATCGGTCAAAAGTTACAGCGGCTGCTGGACAGGCTTTTAAAGATATTAAATCATGAATAAATAAAACGGGAGGGGTTGCCGTAAGTGGCGATACCCGAACATTAAAACTAACTATATCTATAATGTCTGTGCGTCCTTTAATCAATAAACATGTTACATATATGTACTCTTTTTTGTTATTTGATTTATTTGTTGTGATGGAAAATATTTATCAAGTAAGAATTCAGGCTTTATTTTTAACATTTAAGGAATATCGACCACCCAATAGAACACAAAATACAGTGATGCTTTGCATAACGAACATAATTCGTTCCAAGAGCAAGTTCGTTATGTGAAACGCGTTTTCCCATAACAATACATGTTAAAAATTTTAATTCGTTATGTAGCATAAAATATGGTACTGTAACATAAAAATGATTGTACACACGTTTTTTATTTTTTAGTCAGACTTAGATTTAGAAGAGTGCACCGAGGCTTGCAGGGTCAAATCCTCACACACAAAATTACATTTATTAAAATAAACATGTGTGTGAGTAAAGCGCAGAAAAGAATGACTGACGTGCGTTGATGTATGTTCGTGCAAGTTTGAGCATCGACTGCGTGCGACCTTGGAAGTTTGGGCGACTTCGTGATACGTCGGAGCGTTCGGGCGGCAAAATGAAATACGATGCAATTCGTTGAATGAAGCAAGGTTCGTTGAGTGAGTTGCGTAATGAACAAACAGAAAGTTCGTTGTGTGCAGCGTTCGTTATGCGAGGCGTTCGTTGTGCGAGGCATCACTGTATTTGATGTTTAACATGCGATTTATAATACTAACAAAATCTTGTAATTTTTATTTTATTCGGAGATAATTATTTATATTTTTTTTTTTGTAACATTGAAAATCCTGTCGAATTCTATTTTTGTTCACGGAGATTTTAAAAAAAAATTACAGTTGCCGATTAAAAATTTCAATTTAGAAAAAAACTATTAGTTTTAACATGTACTGTCAATTGAGTAACTTCTACAATCCTATTCATTGCAATTTTTATGTTTAATATGCAATTTTTACTATATTCGTAAATTAAATACCATTTACAAATTATTTCATTTCAATTCATTATTCAAAAAGACAATAATAAATACTACGATTGAATAAAATTAATTATATTCATAGTATATTTTTTATTGGTATAACAAATTAAAATATACCAATAATATAGATTTCGATCCTGCAAGCAAAAATTACTATTCGTATTGTAATTTTAGTAACAAACACGTGGCTTAGCAAGAATTACAATATTTTTGACAGTTTCAAGATTACTACGTCAAATAGTAATATTTATTTAAAAATTGAGTGATTGTTATGAAATATTTTTTTCCGTGTAGTTAAGATCAACATCTGCATTTATGAGTTACGAACAGATGTACAAAATTATGGTACATACAGTGTTTTTGATTAACCAATACATACACTAATTGAAAAATGTAAATAGCTGATATGAAGTACATATTTAGATTTTTAATTATAAATAAAAGTCAAGAAATGGAAAATTTAATAACGAAAATGATTAAAAACGTATCTATCAATTAAAAGTTTGATACCGAGTTTTAATTATACCTAATCAGATAATGATCGATTGAATATTAATGAATTTTAAATTAAATCAATGGTCATATTTTTTTAGATATTTAATATAAATATACAGTAGAAACCGGTTATAACGAAATCGGTGTATACGACGTATCGGTTTAAACGATTCAAAATAAAAGTTCAACTGAATCCCATATAATTGTATTTTTATCGTTTATTACGACTATCGGCTTATACGACCTAATAAGACCTACTGATTTTAGGAAAATAATTATAATAAAAAAAATATCGGTATCCTTTTTTAAGTTAATTTATTAATAATATTTTAATTTAAAAAAATGACAATAAAACTGTCATAAAAAACTTAAAATAAATAAGTTTTTGGTTATTATATATTTTTTTAGTGTTTTTAGGGTTTCCTTTAGAATTAAGTTTTATTTTTTTCTTAAAAAGTTTATAATTTATTTCTTGGGAGTAGCGTATCATCAATGTCCATGGTGAGATTTTGATAAAATTTATAAAAGGCTATCTCGAGAGTATACACAAAAAAACATCCAAATCGGTGTGTATATTTGACGAATTATGTCTTAGAAAAGGAAAGAGGTAAAATTCATAACACATTTCCTAAAACTGTTAACGTCTATATAGCTCTAAAGAATTTTACTTTGAATGGCAGCGACGTATCATTAAGGCATTGAAAAAAAATTTATAATAAATGTTTTTAATTGCCCTTAAATGTTATTAAGATTATAAGCCTATCACACTGTAAAAAAGATTTGGTTTCGAAAATGTTTGTTTTTAATTTATATTCAGAACATATGTACCTACATTTATTGGAATATTTTACTTTGTTAAATGATTAAAAGTAAAAAAAAGTTTAATTGAAATAGACAGAACGGTATATAATAGTAACATGTATACTAATTTGCTGTAAAGGCAGAGATAGTTTATCATTGTTTTGAATAAATTACAAATGTTCGAATAATTAGTTTTTAAAACGTGTCTATGTAGCTAATTGTGTAGAATTTCAATAAATAGAGCATTTTTGTAAGTTCTCTCATTTATCGTGTGTTAAAAACTCTTTTTTAATATCCAATTACTTAAAAACCATACATCCAATATTTTAAATAAAAATTAGTTAAATATATGAGCTATCAATAAATAACATATTAAAATTTTAGACTTTTATCTATACATTGTTGTAATGATCGAATAACCTTTAGTGATAAATTATTATACAGGATGACCAGTATTTCTCTGGAACAAATTTCCCTGACTTTTCCCGGTTTTCCAGGAGAATTTTTACCGTTTTTCCCTGTTTTTTATTAAAAAAAATTTGATAAAAAACCTAAAAAATAAATAAAAAAAAAACGTCACAAATATTTGTAACCAAATTCCCTGACTTTTTTTTGTATAGCAAAATTCCCTGACTTTTTCCTATATAGCAAAATTCCCAGACTTTTCCCGGTTTTCCAGAAACTGGCCACCGTGTTATAGTTAAACGCCTTTTTACAATCCTTTCTCTAACAGATCAATTTTAAAGCATATTAATTTTCAACGAACGTCTATGATATAAATAAGCCATAATATTTTTTCAATTAAGAATTTATAAAAATGTATGAAACATGTTTTTTTTAACTTCATAAAATATGTTATTTGATCAAGTTTTAGTATATATTTTGTTACGTTAGGTTACATAAGGAATAAGTAGTGACGATAAAATACCACCTTAAGGTAGTTGGTCCATCATAATGTGATCACATTAGGCCATGAGTACATATTTTTAATTTAGAGAAATGATCATGGCAACGCTGTACATTATTTACTATTAACTACTTGTCAAATGATTATATTTTATCATCTAAACTACCACAGAATATATTAATAATTAATGAAATCGATTATAATTCCCTTCAATCCACTTATCATATTTTGTAAAAAATTATTTCATTATTTCGTGTATTTTTTACAATAATCAAATGAATACGTTGTTGCCACATTGACAACAATACTGTAATTTATGTGATGGTTTGGTAGTTAAATCTGGTTAAATCTTAATAACGGGATGGTCAATAATTCCAATTTTTTGTATACTGTTTTCTTTCATATAAATATACAACATGTCAGTTTTTTATGAAAATCTGACGCTACGTTTAAATTTTATCTAATAAAACGTTACGTTAGTCTACGGTTAGTCCATATAAGCTGTGTTAAAAATATAAACTTTGAGATCATTTTTCATGACTTTGAGATGGTCAATTTTAATAAAAATGGGCTATTTTTCAGATATTAATCTAGGGAATATTCCTGTGCAATTTAAACAAAATCTGACGAAAACGTGTTTACGGACCAACTACCTTAACTGTTAAATATTGAACAATATAATATAGTGAAGAATTGATTAGAATAAAAAGATTTATATTTTTTTCAAAAGTTTGAAACTATAATTCCGTAGTCCATGCGAACCGAAACCGCGAGCACGTCTAGTGTGTCTATAAACTAAGGTTTACAATAACGTTAAAATCAATCAAAACATGCGCACACACGTACAAACATTTCTAGTACCGCTGGTACGGAAGGTAGATTTTCACTTGTTCGGCGCGCTGCCGCACCATTACCGAGCTCAATCCAACAACAGAAAATAAGAAAACTTCTTGAGTGCCTTTTAAGTAAATGATAATCGGCTCTCGGGGATACACGGAGAAGAGGAAGAAGGAGGAGGAATCTTGCATTCAATAAACCGACTTCTCGAAACACGAGCGTATCTACCAGGGGGTCACTTGAAAGGGGAATTAAATGCTCTCAATAATATATTGGTTTCAATTATGAAATTTGATTTTTTATTTTTATATTCATTTATATTTTATACTAGCGCTTGGACCTGGTGTTACCCAGGTTAATATCCACAAAATCTTAGTTATCCAGGAAAAAAATGTAGATCTGCAGAGATCTACTCAGATCTCGACAGATCTGCATTTTGAAATATTATATTTTTAACTGGTTTTTGATCTGTGGAGACTTGCAAAGATCTACACCAGTCTACAAAGATCTAAAATGATCTACAACGATCAACAAAGATCTCTGAAGATCATTTTAAAAATTAATGATTTTCCAAAGTTTTAATCTCTATTACGATCTACAACGATCTTTAGAGATCTTTGTAGATCATTGTAGATCTTTGCTAGTCTCCACAGATCAAAAACCAGTGAAAAATATATTGTTGTCTCAAAATGTAGATCCATCGAAGTCTGAGTATTTTTCTTCAGAAAAATTTCTACCATTTTTCCCGGGTACCTAAATTAATAAAATTTTCAAACCCAAATTCAAACCGTTATTATAGAATTCTTTATTCCATGGCTTACTATGTTTTTATATAAATGACATTTGTATAGTGCACTGTGACATCATGGAAACAAAACACGACTTGATAAATATTTTTTTTAGTCTTTTGATGTTAAATCTTAGATTTTCATAAAAAATTAATAACCATGAACTTGTAATGAAAAATTATCTTACTATTGGTGAAAACCACATTGAAATCGGTTCAGTAATTCTCGCATTAAAAAGAGTTATGGATAGCACTCTAAGTGATCTGGAGTTTTTTTATATTTTGAAATAGAATTCTGTCAATTCAACCCTCCAAAACCGCATTTCAAAAGTCTTGTATTTAAATGCACTTTTTTTTAAATTAATAAACATTTTTTATCTAATCGTTTTCACATATAACAAATATAATGCACGAAAAATTAATTATTCAACATTAAACAAATATATTGAACTTAAATTACTTTAAATAAATAGTTTCCACTAAAAATAAATACTTTGCACCAAAAAAATTAATACTTTGCACTTGACTTCAATTTGGACCTGTCAAATTTAAAAATTACATATTTTTGATGTATTTAATGTGATTTTTGTGATTTTATATACAGTAATGCCTCGCATAACGAACGCCTCGTTTAACGAACGCTGCGCACAACGAACATTCTTTTCGTTCATTGCGCGATTCGCACAACGAACTGCATCCGCCCGAACGCTCCTACGTATCACGAAGTCGCCCGAACTTCCAAGGTCGCACGCAGTCGATGCTCAAACATGCATGAACATACATCAACGCGTGTCAGTCGTTCTTTTCTGTGCTTAACTCACACACCTGTTTGTTTTAATAAATGTAATTTTGTGTGTCTATATTATGAGTTCTAAAAAAAAGCAGGAAGGCGATTTCTGTTGAAATGAAACAAGAAATAATTAGAAAGAGGATTTAACCCTGCAAGCCTTGGTAGACTCTCCTAAATCTGATTCTGACTAAAAAATAAAAAACTTGTGTACATGTACAATCTTTTTTATGTTACAGTACCATATTTTATGCTACAGAACGAATAAATTTTTTAACATGTATGGGAAAACGCGTTTCACATAACGAACTTGCTCCCGGAACGAATTAAGTTCGTTATGCGAGGCACCACTGTATTTTTACCTAACCTAAAAACTAATCTACCTCCTATTGCCCCAATAGATTTAATATTTTTAATATGATTTTTGTCATTTTCTATATATTTTAAAACGTTTAAATATTCGCCTTGTGTTTTAAAAAAAATCACATACATTCATTTTGTCCACTAACATATCAATTTTCTTATTAAATTAAATTAATTCCCTTTCACTCCCACCATAGACCGCGTATGTGTATGAATATGAACACGGTTATTTTAACTGTAAGACAAAGACATACATACACGTATACACTTCACGCTGTGTGAGTTAGAGAGAGACGAGAGAATCAAACCTCACTTAGAGAAATAGCAATAAAATGTTTCAGCAACGGGAGAGCAATAAACAATGAAATCTTCCCGTACAGTTTGTGCTCTAATGGAAAGTTCTTCAGATGGATTTGTCGGCTGAAAGCGTTTTTGTTTTTGGATTATATATACATGTTTCATATAGCCTTAATTTGATTTCGCCTTGTTTGTCTAAAATGCACAAAATGTTTTTCATTTTAGTGTAAATTTGAAAGCTTAACCTGGATTTTAGACATTGCAGTTAATGTTAAGGATTTAGGGTTATGTTTTTTTTTGTACGATCAGAGTCAAGGTTAGTAAATGTACAGGTTGTACCATAACTTTTGACCAATCAGCGGCCGCGCGAAATTACGTCATCCTGAGGAACCTTTATATAGTAAAAAAAGTTTGACAACTATTTTTAACGTTAGAGGATTCCTCATGATGACGCAGTCTCCCCTCTCATGCCTCACCCCACCAGAGTTATGGTACAACCTGTGTATTTACTAACCTTGGATCAGAGTCGCTAACTGTGTTATAAAACGTTGAAATATTAGTACCTCATTTGAGAGTGGTTGTTAGCTAGCAAATTTTTTTATAGACCAGTAGCGTTATGAAGATTCCCTTGTATTAATTCTAATGTCAAAAAATATTTGGTTGCTGCTGATTTATTCCTTGTGTTATAATAGTATATTGTGTAGCAAGGGGTGAAACAAGACGATTTCTGACGAGGGCGAGAGTTGACTGCCCGCGCGAAGCGAGTGCTGTCATCGCCCTGGTCTGAATCGTCTTTGTTTCATCCCGTGCCACACACTGTATATTCATATCACATGTAATGAAACAACGAGTTTTGATTTCTGTAGCCAGTCGAAGTAAGACTATTTCACACAAATAGCGCAGTAATATCTTATACTATTTTAATAATAGAATAATTCAGAAATAAGATTCGCTTTTGTTTATTACAAATGCGATTCTGACAGACTTGAAATTAATAATAAATAAATGAATGTGCCGGGCAGAAACAACGTTGTTTTTTTGTTTCTGACCGGCACAGTCGCATTGGTCTGAAATTGTCTTGTTTCGACTGGCAAAACAGGGTTCAAAACTAGTTGTTTCATTACATGTGATATGAAAAGAATATTTGTGCATACATAAAACATTGCACAATTGTTTCAACAATTTAAAAACAATTGTCAAACTTTCAAAAATAGTATTTTTTATCTGTTACGGCTTACGTAGCGAGAACTAAGCAATATATGGAAAAATTCCTCAGAACCTTTCTTGTGGATCTCAAAATTTCCTATCAAAAAGTCATCGAAAGCATATGTCTAACTTTTTTAGTTTAAGCGTGAGAGACGCTTGCGTTTCCGCATCAAAATGACGCGTTTTACACGCGACTTGAGAAATAAACAATTTAAATATTAACCAAAAATTCTGAAAAAATTCATGTATCATCAGAAACGAATACTGAATTTTTTAACGTTAATTAGACATTTTTTTATGAATTTTTCCGACTTGTCATGAACGAAAATACAAAAATTGTATGTTATAATTTTTTATAATCTTTCATGTGTGATTTTGATGCGGAAACTCAAGTATCTCCCACGCTGAAACTAAAAAAGTTAGACATATGCTTTCGCTGAATTTTTTATAGGAAATTTTGAGATTTACAAGAAAGGTTCTGAGGAATTTTTCCATTTATTGCTTAGTTCTCGCTGCGTAAGCTATAACAGATAAAAAATGCTATTTTTGAAAGTTTGACAATTGTTTAAACAATTTCGCAATGTTTTTGTATGCACAAATTTTCTATATAACCCAAAGAATAAATCTGCACCAGCCAAATATATTTTTGACTAAAAAATTAATGCAAATGATCACATGGAAATCTTAATAACGTTACTGGTCTACAAATACACTATTTTATATGGATATCTGATACGAATTTCATTTTTTTACTATATTCCATCAATTCGACCTTTCTGCAATTTTTACATATAATAGCTAACTAATAAACAAATAAACTGTATTTTTGGTAGGTGTCACTTCAGGGTTTAGTATAAAAAATCACCTCCAAAATTATACTGCATGTTTTATGTATGCAGAAATGTTCCTTATAACCCAAAGAACAAAGGACCCCGCAGAATCCTTATGGGAAAGGAGTTTCGGTCAAATTCTTTGAAACTTTGGATTCTGATAGTCCTTGATGAGTAGATCAAAATTGTCAATGGGCACTAAGTCCTAAAAACTCAAACTTTTAAGATATACAGGGTGAGCCATATCAGGTGGAACAAACTTAAACCGTTGATTGAGAAAAATATTTCAAGCAAAAAAGTTCATATAAACATGTGTCCGGAAACTCTTTGTGAGGGAGCTACAGACTCCCAAAGATTTTGATTAAAAATGGTCTTTATTTAAAATCTGGAGAACCCATTGTGATACAGCAATGAAAATTAATACCTGGGTTAGTAATAATACGTGTTATAGATTTCCAGTATCAAACAATGGTTATTTAGACCAGGGATGTATGGGGCCTGTGGGTCCTCTGATTTTTATCTAGTATTTTTTTGTTCTTCACTTTTTTCTTATGTTTGGTATTTCTATAAGGTCATATGATATAAAATGCACATAAATATACATTGTTAAGTTGTCAAAAGATCAACCGTTTACGAGAAATACGATGGGGAAGATAGTTTTGCAGAATTTAACTTAATAAGGATGGTAAAAATTACACAAAATAAATTTATATTGTTGTTCTATAATTAAAAACAAGAATAAATGTGTATGTAAATATACCTACAAAAATGCATCCTTAACAACAAATAATAGTTTTTAGTTTCGTTTTTTAGTCAATTAATAAAGCACGAATTAAAGTAATAAAACTTGCTATAATTCTATGAAGAGTCATATTAAGAGGAATATTTAAACCAAATATTTTTCTTATTTTTAGTACTAGAACAAGAATATCAATTTATTTTATGTAATTTTTAGCATCCGTGTTAAGTTAAATTCTGCAAAATTATCTTCCCCATCGTATTTCTCGTAAACGGTTGATCTTAGGACAACTTACCAATGTATAATTATGTGTATTCTGTATCATATGACCTTATAGAAATACCAAACATAAGAAAAAAGTGAAGGACAAAAAAATACTAGATAAAAATCAGAAGGCCCACAGGCCCCACACATCCATGGTCTAAATAACCATTGTTTGATAATGGAAATCGATAACACGTATTATTACTAATCCAGGTATTAATTTTCATTGCTGTATCACAATGGGTTCTCCAGATATTAAATAAAAACCAATTTTAGTCAAAATCTTTGGGAGTCTGTAGCTCCCTCACAAAGAGTTTCCGGACATATGTTTATTTGAACTTTTTTGCTTAAAATATTTTTCTCAATCAACGGTTTAAGTTTGTTCCACCTGATATGACTCACCCTGTATATAGCCCTCTAAAGTTGGAGATTATGCTCGCCTTTAATTTGCAATAAAAAAATTTGTAGAACCTTAATTTTCGCACAACTATTTGTATGTGTTCCCAAAGACTTATATAATTAATCGATTGTCACCATGAAAAAGTAAACTTTTAAATTCTTTAGCCAATGACAGTACTTAAATCTTATTATTACGTTTTTTTAATAATAAAGCAATTTTTTATTATAAAATAATTGGATTTGTTTATAATTAAAAAAACGTAACAATAAGATTTAAGTGTTGCCATTTCTCAATGAATTGAAAAGTTGACTTTTTTATGGTGGCAATCGATTATAGATGTCTTTGGGAACACATACAAAAAGTTGTGCGAAAATTAAGGTTCTACAAAAATTTTTATTACTAATTAAAGCTATATCTTAAAAGTTTGAGTTTTTAGGACTTAGTGCCCATTGACACTTTTGATTTGCTCATCAAGGACTATCATAATCCAAAGTTTCAAAGAGTTTGACCGAAACCTCTTTCCCTTAAGGATTCTGCGGGGTCCTTTGCATCAACCAAATATTTATTTTTTGACATAAGAATTAATGCAAGTGATTTTCGCAATTGAACTGGTTTATTAGCCCCTTTATGATATCGGACATCAATCTTTAGAACTAAAGATCTAGACAACTCTACCTCCTTATGATGAACCCGAAGTTTTCGTTACCATTTTGAAACATTTTGCATTTTAAGACCTAGCCAGGAAATTAAAAAAGTGTCAGCAATGATTACATTTATACTACCTCTCGCGGGCATTATTTTTAATTAGTAACACCGCGACTACCCCCACCCACCCCTTCTTTCATCACGAGCACCCCCACCCCTTCCTCCCTCCCGTCTCACTTGTTCTCTCCGTCCATACAGCTTTTTACTTTGTTTGTTAATTAACATGAAAATCAATTAATTTTTACTGTGAAAGATGGAAACTGCTTTAATTGCAATAGGGCTGTATGTATGTGTTTTTTTTCTCTCCGTTAAAATTAAATTTCAAATCTGCAATTATTTTTGGTATTTTTAATTAAAAAGCGTCACATATTTATCCTGCCTTACATATACCACCTAATTCTTAATTAGCGAAGAAAAATTAATTTTTAATAACATTTTTTCACTGGTGGTGTTATGATGTATATTTTATGTAATAATTTTTGTTTCTTAATTAAAATTATTTTTAAGCGGAACTGTTTTGGGTAAATATTTTTAAATGAATAATGAATATAATTATCTTAGGGTGTAAATTTTATTTCCAACCAATTATTTATGCTCTCTTTTTCTAACTTTAAGTATATCTACTTTTTTTATACGTTTATTATATACTAACGAATTCCCGCGGCTTCGCTCGCGTAAATTTCGTAACTAATTACAACCCTGCATACGTGATAAAGGATGACATATTACAATTTTTTTTATATTTATTCTTATTCACTACCTATAAAAAACCGTAAATATCTCGGATCTTAGTTAAAAATTGCAAAAATCCACCCCCTGTCTACCTCCGCCATTAAAGGTTGAATATCGAACTTTTTTATGGCAGATTATTTTACCCGACTCCACCATTATACCTTAAGCCGCTATGCATATAAATATATCAAAAACACCCCCGCCATTATGGGTTGAATGTCGAAATTGTTATTTTAATAATTACTATTTTGCCCGAATTAGCCTTTATAACTAAAGCAGGTATGCAGATAAACATATCTAAATCCATCCTCGTCCCCGTCCAATGCTATTAGGGCTTGAATGTCGAACTTTATTTTTAATTGAATATTAACAAAATCTTCACCGTGATAAGAACATTGTTAGTAATAATATACATTTTATCAATAAGATAAACGTGGATATTTCTTTATTGGTAAAAAATTATCATATTAACAAACAATCTCTATCGGAGTCAAAACGATCACGGATTTTTTACATTGATCACATTTTTTAACACATAGACAAATTATTTTTTTTTGTACCCTTGTTTTTACTTACAAGGGAACCTTTTCAAGTTGAAAATTCGTATCGAGTTTAAACTTTGTATATAGTTAGAGGAGGTCAATGTAAGTAAGAAAAAAATTATCACAGCTGCGGTAAAAAGGTTTAAGGGGGTGAAACACCTCTATAAAAATGTGCAAAATAATCATATTTTTTCAAATAACTCCGAAACTAATAAAAATTTAAAAAAAATCTAATTTTGTATTATAGATTTTTTTAAATTTTTATTAGTTTCAGAGTTATTTGAAAAATGATTATTTTGCACATTTTTATAGGGGTGTTTCACCCCCTTAAACTGTTTTACCGCAACTATGATAATTTTTTTCTAACTTATACCTTGACCTCCTCTAACTATATACAAAGTTTAAACTAGATACGAATTTTCAACTTGAAAAGGTTCTCTTGTTAGTATCTGTCAAAAACTCAAAGATGCCATATAAATTTGATATTTAGCGGGTTAAAATTACCCTAAAAAAGTCTACTGAGAACTCTGAATCAAAATGTGTTATTTTAAAGAAAGTGGGTAGAAAAGACCAGTTTTTCGTAAATATTTTTATACATGATAGGTATGTACTTCGTTTTAATGCATTAGTGAAAAACTGGCCTTATTTACCCACCTCCTTTAATAAGCTTTGTAGATCAAATTATCGAGAGTGTACTATAATATCTTCTATAAAATTTGTTATGCTCATCCCGAGTTATATTATTCATGCCTATAAAAATTAATTTACAGCAACTGCTATTAGCTGGTATTCTTTGATATTAAAAACAGGCCAAGAATGCAGAACGAAAGAGAGAGATAGAGAGAGAAAACACAACTGGTAACAGGTTGCAACATAGTCGTTATATGTATATAGTATATTCCGCAGTTAGTAAAAATCTAAAACTGCACAAACAATTTACAGCCATTACGGAAATGAAATGATAAAACAAAGCAATCCTACAAACACGAGAAATCTGCACAGTAATTTATTCCATCATTTTATATGAGAATGCAGAGGGGGGGAGGGGGTAAATGTGGGGTAACACTGGCGGGTGTTTTAGGGATTTATGTAATTATTCGATGGAATCATATTTTTTTTGTATTTAAGGAAATTATTAATTTCTAAATATTTTTAATTCTTATTTGAAATTTCAATTCAAATTTTTACGTTATAAAGTTATTGAAATCTTGAACATATGTAATAGTTAGATATGTGGTATAGCCATAGGTGGGCATTAACTCGTTAATCCGTTTATCGTTAATTATCGAAGTTAACAAAATGATTAACGGATTAACTTTTAAGTTAACTAAAAAAATATTAACGCTTTTGTTAACTTCCGTTAACTTTAGTCCGTTACATTGGTTGTTTGATGACAAATACATAAGAAAGTTGTCGAAAGAGCAAAAAAAAACATTTAACTTTTAACGGTTACCTTTCGTTAAAATTTCAAAATTTCAGTTAACTTTAACTTCCGTTAAATTTTCGGAATTTTAACGCTTTAACGGTTAACGAAGTTAACTTTTCGATTAACTGTGCCCACCTATGGGTACAGCGAAGTTAATCAAATATCTTTTTATTCTGCACAATTTTTTACTACATTATATTGTTCAATATTTAACGGTTTAGGTAAAGTATTGCAAAAAAGCGCGCTTGCAGAAATTTTTTTTCCGATTTGATTTACTATTATTGTCACTAGAGATGCCACGAATAGTGATTTGGCCGAATACCGAATACCGAATACCGAATATTCGGCTAGGCTCTCGGCCGAAGCGCCGAATATTCGGTGACACTTAGTGCATTTCGTGGGCATATTTGTTTCATTTGCGAGTAGGTCGTGTCACAACACGCATTATTTATTTGTTGATTGTTACAAGAAAAGTGTGTAGGTACATATATTGATTGTTTGTTTAAGATATAATTAAGGTAACTAGAATTATAAAAATAAAAAAGAGGATAAAATAGGAGTACCCTCCCTACCATTCAGAAAATTCCTCGGAAAAAGGTTATATTATTTTTAGACCTTGAACACTTTATAAAAATTTAAATTTAAATTAGGACTTTTTTTGCAAATTTGTACTCGTATATATTGTACAATATACAAAAACATAATTATATATAATTTTTTTCAGTTTATAATTAAAATGAAATTATAAACTTTAATTCGGGTTTATTTTTTCAATTCCAGACAGTTAAAAATATTAATATATAATTAATAATCATTATTGACGAAACTTTTGATTCAATAATGATTAATTTCAATAATTATTATTATTTTTGAGAAAAATAAAATATTTATTTTTTTGTAATTTTATGGATAAAATCTTTACCAAATAACAAAAAAAAGAGGACAAAAGTTTCGAAAATAAAAAAAGAGGACAGATGGTCACCTTAATATAATACACTGTTTATCTTAAAAAATATTACTATTTGTTCGTGAAAAGCTTTACGAAATGGCACCATTTAATAAAAATCACCTATTTGGGAATATAATGAAATTTTTAGTGAAGACAATAAACTGGCAGTTTGTTTGTTGTGTAACAGTAAGATCTGTGTAACAACAAATGCTAAACAAAATTTCATTCATCATAACTGACCACTGTTAGATTTTAAGTATTAAATATGCTGAGTTTTTGTAAAAAAAATTTCACGATTTGGTATTCGGCCGAATATTGAGAACTATTCGGCCGAATACCGAATAGTAAAAAAAGTAGCCGAATAGGCCGAATACCGAATAGTAGCCGAATATTCGTGGCATCTCTAATCGTCACTGCTTATTCCTTATGTTACCTAACGTAACAAAATATATACTACAACTTAGACAAAGAACATATTTATGAATTAAAAAAAACACGCAAATCGGATAAGTGGTTCTCGAGTAATAAGCACACTAACGGACAGACAGACAGACAGAGAGACAGTGCGTTTTATAATATATAAGGATAAATATTTTATATTTTTTAGTCCATTCTTATCAGCTTTAAAGATTTTTGTATTTGTTTCGAGAACTGCTGAACTGATTTTGACAGGAATTTCACTGTTTAAAAGCCTTAGACTAGAAACGATTGTTAAATTCGATCAATGACTGATCGGAAAAAAATTGTAGATATACAGAGATCTACCCAGATCTCGACAGATCTGCATTTTGAGACATCATATTTTTCACTGGTTTTTGATCTGTGGAGACTTGTAAAGATCTACAATGACCTGAAAAGATCTAAAAGAATCTACAAAGATCTCTAAAGATCGTTGTAGATCATGATAGAGATTAAATCATTGAAAGTTCAAGAATTTTCAACGTTTAAAAATTATTTATTTTCAACGTTACAATGATCTTCAAAGATCTTTGTATATCGTTGTAGATCTTTGTAGATTGTTTAAGATCTTTGTAGACCGTTGTCGATCTTTGTAAGTCTCCACAGATCAAAAACCAGTGAAAAATATTATGTTGTCTCAATCGAGATCTGAGTAGATATACAGTTTTTTTCCTGGGTTATTAAAGAAAATTATCAATTGATATTTTATAACAAAAAAAAATTATATGACAAAAAATTTACTAAACCGAACTTGATGATACTTTTACTGTCCCAAAATTTTTGATGGAAAAATTTAAATATGGGAGAAAATACACAATCTATTTTGGTTTAAAAAAAAATCTTAGAATATTTGGAAACTCTTTCCCAACACCCCTATGGATTCAATTTCATGTCATGGTTACAATCACGAGAACGAAAATTACCTAAGTATGTAAAGTTTCGTTTCGAATTTAGTGTGAAGCCTTACAAAGTAAAACAAATTAAAAATTCAATATATTTTCGATAAAATATATTTATATTTTCTTAACGAACCGTCACTGCCCTGTTATGCATGTGTTTAGTCGACGCTGGGTAAGTATGCGGGGTTGAGGTTGGAAGGGAGGGGGAGGGGGTCCTCGGGAGGCGTTAGAAGGTTTATCTGAAGCCTCGACTATTAGTAAAACGTTTTCATAATTAATGCAGTCCGCTTAGAAACAGTTTGCGCTCAAGATCCGTGCCGGATATGAGCTGAGATTTTAGCAATGATGAAGATTTAACTTCAAGATACCAGTATAACTTTTCAAAGTTGTTGTTATCATAAGGAGAATACGGTAAATGTCTTGTTATTTTCTTCAATGGAAATTTATTATATTTATTTATTCAGTAAATTTTGATGTATTTTACAAATGTATCAATTTGTGATATTAAATTAATTTAACTTCGTATTTATAAAGTTAACTCATGAAGAATAGAGACAGGAGTGTAAACTCGAAAGGAGGGGGTATGTTGAAAAACGGAACCTGGAGTGGGCGGTCGGCATTTTTCGGACATCTGCGGAGAAGTAATAAATTTACTTTGTGCGCAATCACCACTCACAAATATAAAATTTTATAATCAAGCTAGTATTTTAAAGAAATGAATTTTACTCAAGGGGTTATAACTAATTAACGATCCATCAATATGATTTGTAATTTTATCAAATGATACTAGAATTTAAAACAAACATTTTGTTTTTGTGATATATAGTTTCAAAGTCCTTTGTCACCAAACAGGAACCTTTTTTTTTTAAATCCACCCGGTATAAAAAAATTTATTTTACTGAGTTTGTACTCACTCTATTTATGATCATCGTTTTTGGAAGAATATCTCACCTAAAACAAAAAGAAAAAATATGTCAAGTACAACTTCTCTAATATTATACTCACTAAATATATAAACTTCCCTAAACGTATATTTTCCCTTGATCTCTTACCCCACCACAATACTCTAGTTTGAGGTTATGTTTAACTTTGAATTGTATTTATAATTGTCACATAAGTTTAAAGCTTTTTAAATATATAATATCACATATACCGGGTGTCCCAGATAACTTTTCCAGCATGGGGATCTCAGTATCTATAAGAGATACAGGTTTGGTTAAATGAGATGAATTATTTGTATGAAAGGGGTGAGTATTATTACACAAAAAAATATTCATAATTATAGGTGGTTTAGACGGTATACCCAAAAAACTGAAAATTTGGAATTTCTTTAAATGGCTATAACTTTTTTGTTAAAGTAGATAGGTACTTTTTGTTTGCGGTTTTTTAAAGCACTTTTTTGTGGAGAATTGATTGGCGTATTTAGAATTTTTATATCACTTTTAGTTTCCGAGTTACAAGCTCTAACTTTCTTATGGGCCACTTAGTTGAATATATCATATTTGAACGTGTTTTTTACTCTACTTTACAACGATATGTCACTTGCCATATTTATTATCGAAAAAAAGTCGAAATACTAAATAATTTAAGTGAGCCATGAAAAACAAAAATTGTAAACAAAAATCACAATAACAACAATCAAAATAACAAATGAATATTTGAAACAATGAATTATTTGAAAAAATATATTATAATTTTTCTTTCGATAATAAATATGGCAAGTGACATATCGTTGTAAAGTAGAGTAAAAAACACGTTCAAATATGCCATAGCCAACTTAGCGGCCCATAAGAAAAACTGAAGTTAGGGCTTGTATCTCAGAAACTAAAAGTTATATAAAAAATCTAAATACACCAATCAATTCTACACAAAAAAGTGCTTAAAGAAACCGCAAACAAAAAGTAATCTACTTTAACAAAAAAGTTATAGCCATTTAAAGAAATTCCAAATTTTCAGTTTTTTGGGTATACCGTCTAAACCACATATAATTATTAATATTTTTTGGTCTAATAATACTCACCCCTTTCATACATATAATTCATCTCATTTAACCGAACCTGTATCTCTTATAGATACTGAGATCCCCATGCTGGAAAAGTTATCTGGGACACCCGGTATACTATTAATATAAAGAATGTTCAGATTAATGCCGAATGGGTTTTTATAAAATATAAAGGGGTAGAGTTGAAATAAACTTTAAGGTAGAGGTGTGCATGTATGTACTTAAGTACTTTATCAAATACAAGACACGGAGAAAAATTAATGTCCGGTATTATAAAGGACCTAACTGAAGGATCTGTTAAAAACTCAATGAGAACTGTCATATAAGTTTAATATCTCATTTGAGAGTGCTTGCTAGCTTGAAAATTTGCTAGGTCCTTTATAATACCGGACATAAGTCGAGTTTTTAATAAAAATTACATTTGCAGATTAAATATTTCAATTTTGTATCAAAAAATAAAAATACTATCAGTTTTAACAAGTATTTGCTGTCAATTGAGCAAATTCTACAATCTCCATTGTAATTTTTATAATACACAATTTTTACTATATTCATAAATATCATTTACATGATTTATTCAACTAATTATTCTAAAGTTCAATTATTTGTTAATAAAATGCTATACAAAACATTTCATTTCAATTAAAAGACAATACAATAAATACTAAAATTGTGTAAAATTAATTATATTAATAGTATATTTTATATTAGGTATTCATATTGGAACTTTAATAACACGTGGTCTAAGTTCCAAGATTACTACGTCAAATAGTAATATCTTTAAAAATTATAAGTGATTGTTATGAAATATTTATTTTCATGTAGTTATATTTTTATGTATGTAAATAAATGTATTGCTCTTAGGTACATTTAGTAATGTTGTACCTATTGTAAAAAGCAATATTATGAATACATGAATATATTAAATATAGATAATAATATTAATAATAATAATAATAGCAATAATAATATATGTACATTGTACATGATTATTAGCCGCTAGCCTATTAGGGTAAATTCAATTTTACAAGTATTTCAATAATTTCAATCCACACTTCCGATAGTTGTGGTTTTGTCTTTATTTAACATTAACACATCATTAACCAATTTATATATGTATTAATATCCATCATTAATTTAATATTTATGAAAAACAACCGTAATCATGAACATATAATACATTTTAACATAATATTCTAATTAATGCAATTGTATAAATTTGAATAATTGAGTTTTCAAGCCATATTCAGGATATCCGTTTATGTTATTTTGTAAATAACGTTGATGCATGTGGTAATATTCCCTAGTTTCGGGTTGGTTTATAATATAAATCTCTCCCCCCCCACCCGCCTTCGTTTAGTACGAAACTAATTTAATAAAAGAAAAGTAGTGATTGAATCTTTTATTTAAACCAGGGGAAAATACATTTGAAAAACAAATGCTTTAACCACCTAATTCAGTTCGCGGGAACCGAGTGATCATTGCAAACTTTGTTATTATTGGCGCTAGAAGATCGGTTTAATGGGCAAAGTATCAGTATTTTTCCGGGATGAATAGTGGTGGTGCCAAAAAAACAATTGAATGACAAATTTCAGAGATATATTGGAATACAACTTTTTTTTAAATGGAATGCCCTGTATATTATTATTGAATTTTATAGCTGAGGATGTTTTTTTTTTATAAAAGTGCAATACATGTATAATGGTAAAATTGATAGAAAACAAGTTGTAACAAGTATAATATTTAAAATTAACAAGTATAAAATTTAAAATTTAAAAATAGAAAATGAAAAATAGTGTGCTATGAAGATTTAATAAAATATAAACAAATGATTAAATCATTTAAAACAATAGTTTCAGGTTTTTATGTCATTTGTTCGCAAAGTTTTAATGTTTTTGAATTAAATTGATAACGAAAATAGTATATTGTGTAGCAAGGGGTGAAACAAGACGATTTCTGACGAAGGCGAGAGTTGACTGCCCGAGCGAAGCGAGGGCTGTCATCGCCCTGGTTTGAAATCGTCTTTGTTTCATCCCGTGGCCACACACTGTATTTTTCATATCACATGTAATGAAACAACGAGTTTTGATTTCTGTAGCCAGTCGAAGTAAGACTATTTCAGACAAATAGCGCAGTAATATCTTATACTATTTTAATAATAGAATTATTCAGAAATAAGATTCGCTTTTGTTTATTACAAATGCGATTCTGACAGACTTGAAATAAATAATAAATAAATGAATGTGCCGGGCAGAAACAACGTTGTTTCTCCCCTAGGGCAGAAACAACGTTGTTTCTTTGTTTCTGACCGGCACAGTCGCATTGGTCTGAAATTGTCTTGTTTCGACTGGCAAAACAGGGTTCAAAACTATTTGTTTCATTACATGTGATATGAAAAAATTATTTATTATAATTAATTATATTTCTTTTATGAATAATACTAAAAATAACATTAAAAAACTGCGAAATAAGGCACAAATACTTGAAATTATTGTTTTAATTTTTTTATCATTTGTTTGTATTTTATTAAATCTTCATAGCACACTATTTTTCGACATTTTCTAATAATGTTATACTTGTTATAACATGTTTTCTATCAATTTTACCATCATACATGTAACATTTATAAAGAAAACATCCTCAGTTATAAAATTCAATAATAATATACAGGGCACTCCATTTAAAAAAAAGTCGTATTTCAATATATCACTGAAAGTCATTCAATTGTTTTTTTGACACCGTCATTATTCATCCTGTAAAAAATACTGACACTTTGTCCATTTAACCGATCTTCTAGCTCCAATAATAACAAAGTTAGCAATGATCACTTGGTTCCCGCGAACACCCTGTACATAATCGTGTATTATGGTAACTAGCTTTTAATATGGACTACTCTGGTCCAGATTACACGCACATTTTTTAAGAGGTTGATTTTTGATTGTTTTAGATTTTTATTTTTTATTTTGTTTTCATGTAAGAATTTTATTTTTGCTTGCTAGATCTCGTTAAATGATTAAATTTTCTGCCCAATGAAATGATAAGGGTTGATTTTAAATAATATTATCATAGTTTTCATATATAAAACATGAATGGTGTTCCATATATACCGACTTTACTCTACTTATTATTTTATTCGGGAGAGTAATACACGATTTATAACTGACTGATGGAGGTTTGTCGAGCAAAATCATCAACTGAATTTGTCACGTTTTCGACTAATTCTAAATCCATATACGCCATCATATTTCTGAATCTTGCTCCAATGAGTTTATGGCACAACTGGGACCCATCGTGCACTATTGTGATAGATTGGGTATAGTTTATCTTAATTAATGTTCTGGGAATTGTGGGTATATGATGAGAAATCAGTACATATCAAAATATTGTAATTATTGTTATTGATAGATGAAAGCTGTGAGTAATCTATACAGGCATTTCTCTACTACACAGGTAGAAAGGTTTAGTTGAGTCAAGTAAACCTTGTTTTGTATATAACGAAAACAATATTTTCTTAAGATAAGAAATATATTCTTAAACCAACTATAGTATTCTTGAACGAAGAAATAATGTAGTTGGATTAAGAGTAGGGGAAAGGACCCGAATATCGGATAGTTGCCTATTATCGGATACTCGATTATTTTGATTTCAAATTGCCGCCATCGAACGGCTTTTCTACTAATCATTAAAGTACAATAAGTTGGCAGCACTGCAGAAGTTTCGTTGGCTATCTTGTCAAAATGGCGCTCTCATAGTTATGTAACGGTTTTCCTTCGTCACGAAATTTAATTGTTGTTGTGAAAAAGTTAATATTTTAATAATGTTAGTGCATTTTGATAATATTTTTTTGCTTGTAATTGGTTAACTGTTAATCGTTTACGTTATAAAGCCCACTACGTCAAAAAAATAATGCGATTCTGATTATCACTTTTATTTTTTTAGGTTATGTGAGAATTCCTAATATCGGACACATGGTATTGCTCAATATCGGATATCCGATATTGGGAGACTTTATATTTTATTTTATATTTATATATTATATTGTTGTTATTTATTGATTTCAGTTTAATTATGGCTCCTATCATTGTTTATTTTTATGTACTTATTTTGTGAAAGAACGACTTGTAGTAAATAGTACACTTTTAGTTTTTGTTTCATTTATTTTTATTTTATTATAAAATTGATTTATAACCATCGTAAACTCATAAAAGAATATTCTATGTATTGCATATTTTCAATTAAACGTAATTTCAGTTGACAATGCCATGCGTTTCATTTTCTTACTTTAGGAACCCAAAATCGGATATCCGATATTGAGGTCTTTGTCACCAAATATCGGACATCCGATATTAAGAGCCTCTTTGATGGAGTATCAGATATCACATTTAAATAAAAAAGATAATTATTCGTATTTTCTATATATTAGATACTAAGTTCACTCTAAAGTCTTAAAGTATGTTAGTCAAACATAACGTTAACCAAATTTCAGATGTATGCAATGATTTATTTCAACTTTTTTATTAGATTTACAAAAACTATCCGATATTCGGGTCCTTTCCCCTTCTTTTCTTATATTAAAAAAAAATTGTTTTCGTTATATACAAAACAAGATTTTCTTGGTTCAATACAGTTTTTTTTTGTGTGTAACAGCGTTACTTTCACGGGTAGTGTCCCAATGATATTTATGGGACTCAAAGCAATTTGCAGTATTATACGATATAATTTTAAAAAAGAACGACACAGGGGACTGTGCTTATAATTTCACGACAAAAGTGTAACTCATTTGTTACACTAATAAACATCAATTTCACAAAAGTAAAGTATGGTATTTGCATATGATAATTATTAATCTCTGTAAATATGATAGTGAATTTAATATTTCTAATTACGTGTTTCTGAAATTAAGTACTTACATACTTTGACAATTATTCTGGGTTGGTGACCGTGTTTTACGATTTCAAAATAATATTAAATAAGTGACAGTATTTTTAGCGTAATCCACGAAGTGGTAGAGCGCTTGTATGCTCGATTTTCTGTCCGTTTGTTTTTCACCACGAGATCTGGGCCCCCTGACCACCTAGAGACCTCGGGTTTTCGCTAAATGGTAGGTCTGTAGTTCAAGTTTAGTCCATTTTAGGAATTTTTCCGGTCATGACTCTTCATCCGGGCACAGATATGCATAATGTCCATTTTTGATACGAAATTTTTATATACCTCGTTGGACTCGGGATCGATTCACGAATCGATTGGCAAGGGTAATTTTTTAGTTGTGTCCAAGTGGGTTGCGCAATATTTTTATTGTAACTTTTTATATTACGCACAAATTGAATTCATTATTTATTTTCATCTTTAATAATAAATACAGCGTAATGAAAATAAAATAATAAATTTCAATTGAATTAGTGTCAACTAATTTGAAAAAAAATTGACTTCTTGTATTCTCTTAAATTTTGAATATACGGGTCTATAAAATTAACGTTTGGGGAGGCAGGAGAGTAAGTTGACAAATGATTTTATTGTAACTTTTTATATTACACACAAGTAGAATTCATTATTAACAGTACATTTAAGTTAAAAATGTTCAACACTGGGGTGTTCTTTAAGACTGGTGCCGCAGTACTTATGTCACTAATTCATAGGGGTACTTTTAACCAGGGCTGTGGAGTCGGTACAAAAATCTACGACACCGACTCCTTAATTTTTCTAATGTTCGACTCCGACTACTGTATAATTATTTTTTTTAATTTAATTTTTTTGAATGATTCTGGTTTCGGCCAGAATTGAAAATTTCAAATTATTGTACTTCAAAATTCAAAATGAACAAAAACTTTTAAGTGTGTAAAGAAGTAAAAACCATTATTTAATTAAAGGAGTCGGAATCCGAATCCGACTTCACAACCCTGCTTTTAACTACAGTAGAATCTGAATATAACGACTCCGCTTATAACGACTAACCGTAATGCATCGTAAGGCCTATTTCACACATATATGGTTTCATTCGGTTCGGTTCGTTTTCGGTCGCTGCCGACAAGTGTGACACGATGATTCAGTTTGTATTCGGTACCTAATAGAAACCGTACAGAACTGAATACTCCCTCCACAAGGACAGATTTCATCAGGTTTCAATTCGTGTCCAGGGAACACAAAGCAATGAACGCGTTCACACATACTCGGTTTAGTTTCGGTTTTAACCTGATAACGAGTGTTATTTTTTTTTAAGTTGTGTCGCGGATTTTCTAATAAAATGAGCGGTTTTTTAGATGTTGATGTGGATCGTCTTCATGCTCTTTAGCTTCGGGAAAATAGTGTAGAATGCTCCAAATTTCTGCTGTAAAGTGTTGAAAGGGTGCTCGCAATGAATTCTAGTATTCCTCCTTCATTTTTTAATTTTTTATAGAGAAAGAACATGGCAACAACTTGCTTTCTCTCCATGATAACTACTGAGTTTACGGAAAAAAATAAAACCTAATATGAACCGTATGAGGACCGTGTATGTGTGAAAGGGTTTGATTCGTTTTCGGCTGAAACCGAAAACGAACCGAACCGAATGGAACCGCGTATGTGTAAAACAAGGCTAACTATCCGGTAGTTTAGTGCGTCGTCCGGTTAGTACGACCAAGTGTCACCAGTCCCTTGAAGGTCGTTATATCCGGATTCTGCTGTATTTCAATTAGTGAATATTTTCAAAAATTCAGTTTTAGAGATAAGTTTAAACAATTCATCCTTAGAACGTGTCTATAGCAATCTAGCTCACATCGAACACCGTCATAAAGTATAGTTAATAAAACAATGATATATCGAGCAAGTTGTTCTCGGCTATAATGATTTAACACCACGTTACTGGTTCGGTCACGTTCGGACAAGTCCGTATTTCAATGCCTTGTCTATTGCACCACTGGGGGATATTAGACATAAGGTGATAGATGGATTATTGTTAATATCAATTATTGCCGAATGTACGTGATCTAAACACATACGTGCTGCGTTTCACTTAAATATAATTAATTAAAGCTGAAATCAAGTTAACGCCGTTGAATACGTCGGTAAATCAGATTCTCTGTATTATCAACACAAACTTGATTGCAGTGTGTTTTGGAAATTAACTTCCGGTGAATGTGTAAGTAATTATATGTGGTGGATTTCGATTGGAAATAAAGAGACAAAAGGAAGTTTTATAGTTTTATAAACCCTTTCAGTGCCAATTTTTTTGACAATGTCACTTGTCACATTTATTTTCGAAAATAAGTCGATGAACTAAATGCCAGTGATATTTATTAAGTATTTTATTACCAACATTTAAGTGAGCCATGAAAATCAAAAATTGTAAAGAAAAAAACAACAATCAAAATAACAAATACATTATAATTTTTTTTCGACAATAAGTATGGCAAAATATCGTTGTAAAGTAGAGTTCACGTTCAAATATGCTATAGTCAATTTAGTGGCCCATAAAGTTAGGGCTCATAACTCGGAAACTAAAAGTGATATAAAAAATCTAAATACACCAATCGATTCTACACAAAAGTTATAGCCATTTAAAGAAATTCCAAATTTTCAGTTTTTTGGGCATACCGCCTAAACCACATAGAATTATGAATATTTTTTGGTGCAGTAATACTCACCTCTTTCTAACTAATAATTCATCTCATTTAACCAAACCTGTATCTCTTATAGATACTGAGTCCCCATGCTGGAAAAGTTATCTGGGACACCCGGTATTTGAAATATAACAAATTTTCAAAATTAAATATCTTTATTAATAATACCCATGAAATTGAATGCTCGGACACGTATATTTTTATTTCTACTCTAGTTTCACCTCCCAAAAGCTAACTGAAATCCCTCATCCCTTCAGTATGAACTCCCCTTGTTAGTCTAACTCTTGTCTTTAACCAATCGAAAAAAAAATAAGTGACTAACTTGAAAAAAAAATGCAAGTAGCTCAAACCATTATTACTACTTGACATAAAATAAGTCTTTATATTTTCAACAGCGATTCACAATTTGCTACAACAGCTCCAGCAATTGATCCTCGTTTAAGATACTTTAGCTAATTTACATTGCAATGATCGCAGAACCAGTTGCTGTTAAATTACATGATTCGTATCGATTTACATTTTATTATCTGGTATTTCTCTATACATCGTATATAATTACATTTACTTCATTCTAATGAGTTGTAAAAATTAATACACTTGCTTACATACATGTAGAATGCAGAGGATGTTATGTATGTTCAGTTTAATTATGAATGGAATAAATTATTAATTTATTAATGTAGATACTTAAAAAGAAAAAAATAACAGTAACGGGTTTTATAAGTTGCAAGAAGTCATATAATTTCATGATTTGTTGTTGCTACAAGTATTTGTTCTATGTAGTAAGGTATATGTTTATATGTATAACAGGGTCGTAACTAGAAACTCGGGAGAGGGGGGGGGGTGCAGAGTGTATGTGAAGGGGGTTCTATTAATGCCGTTTTCGATAATTGAAAGTATTGTGAAGTTAATAAACAGACAGTGTGTGATTTTGTAATTGTTACTTAATGATTCATGTTGATTAAAAGACAATATTGTGGATTTGTGCTTGTTTTATTCATGATGACGAAAGTAAAGCAGATTATTGACAGTGCATGTGACGTGTGATGCCACCATATTACGTGTAAACCCACCACACTCCGACATCAGAAGTGCGATCTGCCAGACCCGATCTTTCGGACCATCTAGACAAATTATTTGATTAGTATCGATTCCAATCGAATATTGTTCTCGCTAGACAAATTATTTGAAAATTTTTACACGTCAGCAACAGTTGAGTCATATTTGCATTACGTCATTTGATCCGAAAAATTATTTTGAAAAATTTTACACGACAGCAACAGTTGAGTCATATTTTCATTACGTCATTCAATCCAAATGGTGACGTATTGATCCAAGATTGTTGTGAACATGTTGATTGAGCCAAATAACATTGTAATTTAACTGATTATGAAATATCTGTGATGTGTCAGTTAATACGTTTGAACTAGAGGCTCTATATTCAAACAATGTCGTTAAATTTAAAACCTTTGTTTTGAATTTGATATTAACAATCCTACTGTATCAATTATAGAAGCTTGAAATATTTAGATCACTCATGAGTATGTGTAATGAGTTTTTACGATTACGATTGCTTTCACGTTAGTGTGTAACTGTGTGTGTTCGATCGTATCTACAATGAAGTCAAGGTAAACCACCTTTAAAGTGAATACGATTGTGTTTGGTCAAAATGAGATGGTGTTTTGGTTTAAATGCTGCGACGTGAGCTTTTTACTTATCAATCGTACTTCAGATATGGTAATCAAACCAAATCTTCACTAACTAACAATGAAACGTGCTTTGAGACGAATCGAGTTGAACGACTCGAAATTAAGTGAATATATTGCGACAAATCTGGTCACAAGCTAACTTTTTTAAGAAAAGGAGTAACGAAGCTTGTGTGTAATCTGACATTTCAACATCAATAAACATAGTAGTAAATGGTCACAAACTCGTCGCATTATTTGACAGTAATGCAGATAATTTGCTCAAATGAAGGTCACTCAACACTTTTTGCCAGGAAAATACAAAGATTGCATCTTGATAAATATTTGGATACAGAGGTGTCGGTGATGTCTTATTAACGAATCGCTGTTAATTATGTAACTGGAATTCCGTTTGTTGAGGTCAGTTTTTATTTAATGGAAGATCATGAAATACCTTGAACTTTTCATGGGATCAGATCTTATCAAAACTCCCGTTTTAACTGTTTACACAAAAATAATCAAGGTGCAGTGTTAACGATAGAAAAACATACAGAGGTTTTTGATATGTGCATTTCAAAACTAAAATTTCCAATAGCTGTACAGACATCCAGTTTGAAGAACCTATCCAAAATAGTATCACGCAGCTTACGTCATATGGGACCTATTGTGTGTGAGAAAATCAAGTAAGTTATGATTTGTTTAGTTACTAAAGGTGCTACCCATGCTAGTACGCCAGAATCCTGCAGTCCAGTGATTATTGTCAAGAAGAGCGGCATTGAACAAATGTGTGTCAATTAAAGTGAACTGAACAGCAATACTAGTCCCATTAATGGATGGCTTCTTGGATGACATTTATTTTATCTGTCTTGATATGGCGGTTTCATCAAGTACCTGTAAAAGAAGATTATATCCATAAGACAGCATTTTTAAATTCCAATTGTGTTTTTGTGAATACATCGTGATGCAATCCGATCAGCGTTCAATCATTAAGTTCATTACCGAATGATATTTTAATTTACATGGATGGTGACCATATCAAGTGTCAAATATTTAGTGTAGGTCTTCCCATGATCGATCAAGTTTTTACGGCACTGCAAAAAGTTGGAGTTTTTGTGAATCTTAAGTGTTTCTTCTCTAAGCGATCCGTAGAATAACCTGCCAACTTTTTATACAATGGTACTGTGAACTGTAAAGCCAACGAAACTGTCACACAAGCTTGACAGTCCTGCGGGTCGATCAGTTACTTTAAGTGCTTTATTATGTTCTTTCTCTGAGTGCATTAGAGACTCATCTCTACAACCTCGACTTTGGTCCTTATCATTTCAAGAAAGCTTATCCATTGAACTCCATACAGATGCTAGCAGTGCAGATCTAAGACCTATCCTTATTCAGATAGGTAAATAACGAATGAGAGAAAGTAGTAGCATGCATGAGCGTGAGAGCCACTGAACCCAAAGGTTATTATCGCTCATATGTATTGGAGACACTTCCAGTTGTATGCGCTGTCAAGCATTTGAGACGATACCTGTATAGAAGAACATTTAATATTGTGACAGATTGCAACGCTATTAAATCCTAAAATGCATAAACACGAGTTGCTACCTAGGATTCACATATGGTTGGCGTACCTTCAACATCACGACTTCTTAATCTAGTGTCATCAGGGATCTCAAATTATTCATGCAAACTTTTTAGTCGCAATCCGATGGCGTACATTAATATGGCTTACAATGCGGATTCTTGGCTCAAGTGGAGCAAAACCGTGATAAAGAATTGGCTACTATAACTAGAAATAGATCAGAGTGACGAATTATCTGAGTATTGCTTGTATGTTTTAGTATCATAGTGAAAACATAAACGATAAACCAGGGCGCAATAGCTGAAAAAGTAGTGTCCAGTTATTTGCAAGGTAACATTATCAACACTTATCATACCTGCGAGAAGAATCCTGAGAGACACTCTGCAGAAAACTGTACTATGCAAGATAGTTAATGGTGCATCTAGAGCAAGGCAGGTAAAAATGTATCCTGTTGAAACGAACCAGTTCCATTCCATGAATTCCACATCGATATGACGAGCAGGCTGATTAAACGCAACGATAAGCACGAGTATGTGTTAGTCGTTATTGATGCTTACACAAATTATGTAAAGTTGACCTACGAAACAAATAAAACATGCTCTTTACACTCAAAATCTATTGGGTGTTCCGAAACAGATCATCAGTGATCAAGATACCGTATTCAAAAGCTGAGTGTGGATATTATATGGATGAATAAATGGAGCGAATGATAGTGGTAGTGAAGAACAATCATCCGCAATTATGAAAATAATTACTGAAACAAGGTGGTTCAATGGATTGCATTTAGCCATCATCTCTACAAAGAATAACACCAACTGAGCTGGTTTAACTCATTTGTAAAGCAGAAGGTAACTATTGGTAGAAAGAAGTTAGACAGCAATGTGCTGAAACGAAAGGAAGAAAAATGAATGATTCAACAAGCGAAAAACTTGAAGTCAAGCGATTCCAATAAAGGTGTTATTGTTCTTTTTAAAAAGAATTCAATTTGGATTCGATCTTTGATATCTTAATGTTTATTTTTAGGGTTGTCTAGTTTTTGTTATCAAATGGACGATCAACTATGTCTCGCATCTAGGCCAGGAGACTGCATAAGTCAGGAAGCCGAATCGGCGGTAGATGACTCTATCGAGGTTGAAAACCAGTATGTCAATGTGTCGACAGAGGATGATTCTGTCGAGATTGAAAACCACCATGTCAATGTGTCGGCGATTGATGACTCCGCTGAGATTGAAAACATCATGTCGATGTTTGATCGTCTGCTACAATGAGTAACGGTGAGTGTTTCGTCGTTGACGAATATTTTTATGTTTGTATGAGTGAATTGAGTCTAGTTGAAAGGCAGATTCGAATGTTCTGGTGTAAGTGAAGTGTCAGGTTGCTGACTCCTTATTTGCAGTTGTGTTTGTATGTGAGTCTAGTTGTAGGACAGGGGCCTCCTAGCTCAATTGTTCTGGAGTAAGTGGAAGTCAGGTTGCTGACTCCTTACTTTGCAGATGTGTTTGTATGAAAGTGTGGAGTCAAGGGGTGACGTGGGACCATAGTGCCTCCTAGCTCAGACAGTCTGGAGTAGTCGGAGGGCATGATGTTCCTCGATGCTTTGCAGATGTGTTTGGTATGTCTAGTTGTAGGACAGGTGCCTACTAGCTCAAATACTCTAGTGTGTATGATGATGTCTTTGTATGAAAGTGTGGAGTCAAGGGGTGACGTGGGACCATAGGGCCTCCTAGCTCAGACAGTCTGGAGTAGTCGGAGGGCATGATGTTCCTCGATGCTTTGCAGATGTGTTTGGTATGTCTAGGTAGGACAGGTGCCTACTAGCTCAAATACTCTAGTGTGTATGATGATGATTTGTTGAACCTAATGAGTTTTTGCCTTTTATTCATTATAGAATTCGATTTTGAATTCAGAGATAATGATGTTTTGTCAGTGAAAGACCGAGCGGTCAATGTAATTGTTATTGTGTGCAGAATACTTTGTGAGTTATTTTTCAGGGCATGTCGAGCGCGACCTGCTGCAGAATGGCCGTGTCGGCGCGAGGAATTTATTTAGTTCAAATTGGCGCTAAATACGTGGAGTGACGCAGTCCAATTAGAAATCAGAAGTTAGAACCAATCAGTAGATCAGGAAATACGCTAAGTGGGGGTCGATTTGGAAGGGGACAAACAGAATTTGCGGCTGTGAGAGACAACGTGAAGGCAGTCATCGTTTGGGCCACCTATCGACAACTTATCGTGTTTTTAAATGTGATAATTCACGCCTGAACTGCAATCTCTTAGTTTGGCAAGTGCATTATGTTCTGTGTATTTATAATTGTTATAGAAACATTCTATTAATGCCGTTTTCGATAATTGAAAGTATTGTGAAGTTAATAAACAGACAGTGTGTGATTTTGTAATTGTTACTTAATGATTCATGTTGATTAAAAGACAATATTGTGGATTTGTGCTTGTTTTATTCATGATGACGAAAGTAAAGCAGATTATTGACAGTGCATGTGACGTGTGATGCCACCATATTACGTGTAAACCCACCACACTCCGACATATATATAAAAAATATACAGGGTATTGAAAAAAATGGATACACCTGCATAAGTCGACAGGAAGAAATTATCAGGAAAAATGATCCAGATAAAACTTTTAACATACCTTTCGTATGGTTTCCGGGGTATTTTGGGCTAAGGAATTGAAATCAGTTATAAAAATAGGGGGTTACCATTTAAAAAATACGAAGGGGGGAGCGTTCCTCCCACACAACTGGCATCGTCATATGATAGCTGGAAAAAAATGCTAACATTTTTGTTTGGATCTTTTTCCTGATAATTCCTCCCTGTCAACTTACGCAGGTGTATCCATCTTTAAAAAAAATCAGATTCTGATAAAATTTAAATGGGACCACCTCGGAAGTATATTCTTTAAAAAAAAAAGTTTAAATTAGTAAATATTTTTTATGCTCGAACATATACATAAATTATACGTAATAATGACAGTGAACAGTGTACGTGATTTTTATTTTAGTGAAGGATATTTCTGACAAACTAATAAAAGATAGAGTAAAATGAATGAGACATAAACTATAGAAATATTATTTTATACATTATGTATCGAACGAATTTTGTTTAACCTAATTACTAACAATAAGATGGAAACAGATGTTTACTCATGTAATTTTTTTAATTTTTTGAAATAAGACAAAAATGTTATAGATAAAAAATGTCGAGTATGTTACTATCTATAATTTATTCCCCATACATTTTTTTCCAACACTTATGATTTAGCCAGAAATATTTTTTTAAAATCATTATTTAGAATAATCTATACTGGTTGCTGGGTGCTTTGACCGTACTGATCACGACTAATACCGTCAAGTCGCACGGCGACCACTGCAAACTAAATGAAATAGAGTATACAGTGTTTATTCTCAGTATTACGTATAAGAAAGTCCCATGACACTCATGGCAGATATTTCTTCTCTGCTATGAACCATTTGAAATGTACTTAAAATCGAATACTTAGTAAAAAAAAAAAAAAATTAAATTTGTTTTTTTCGAAAAAATGAACAGAACATAAATTATAGATAATAATATTACCTACAATTTTCAACTTGGCCATTTTTCTCTAATTCGCACTGTTTCAGTGTAATTCGAAAAATTCAAAAATCGATGTAGGTAAACATCCGTTTCCGGTTGAATGATCGTTTTCAAAAATAGGAGGTTTTCTTCCCAGGCAAAAATCAATCTTAAGTATAAAATTCCACCTTTCTACGATTTGTCGTATTTGAGTTACAGCGTCTACAGACAGACCGACAGACAGACCGACAGACACACAGACATCATGGCGAAAATAGTCAGAATGGATTCAGGGAAGGTCAAAATTAATAATTCCATCAAAATCCGGATTTCGAAAAAAATCGCGTTTACTATACTTACTTATACTATATGTACATTTCATATACATTGGTATAAGAAAATAAAAAATATTGGTTAAATTGAGAAACTCCTAATTTTTTTGAAGTCGGTTAAAAAGTAGAGATTACAAGCTTCAAAACCTTTTTTGAAATATCGCTCTGCGACTATTTTAACAAATGTTGTGATGGTTTAAATTTCACCCATTTTTTATTGAAAAAAAAAATTCAACAATTTTTATATAGAATATAATTTAAAAATACTAATAAAGTCTTAACTTCAAAATTTAATATACTGATCTCAAGAAGAAGATGTTGGGTCATTTATTATGTAACATATTGTATAATAACTTCCATTCGAAATAAAAATAAATTCTGACATATATCGTGTTAATCAAAAACACGAGTTAAATAGAGAAGAGCTAATGAAAGTAGGCCCCGGAGTAAAAGTAATCTGTATCCATTGCCATGTCTAGTATATATGTGTACTGGCGGACTGACTTTTTCAATAACAACGGCGAGAATGGGGCGGAGAGAACTAAAGAAAATTAAACAGTAATTCCTTGAGAAGACGTTCTATGTTTATACAATACAGATCAGTGCGTTATAAAAACATTCGTGAATTTTACGAACTTATTTAAATAGTTATGGAAATCTATTATTATATCAATAAAAATTGACTAATGAAGTATATCAACGTTTTTAATGCATGTAAAGTATGATTCTTTTTACATTAGTTTTTTTTTTTGTAAAAAGTAATTTAGTGTGTTTTATATTTATTTTTTCTGAAAATAATAATATAACCGGAAACAGGTGTTTATTATTGTCAATATTTTAATTTTTCGAATTCTTTTTGAAAAACGTTTTGGATAAAAACTGTAGAGAATGTTTTTTTCTATAATATATAATAATATGTACCATTCATTTTTCCTACCAGTTTAATATAATTAACTAAAGAAAGTTTTTTCAATTATATTTTTAATATTTTCTTAGAAAATTATATTGTATAATTTTTTCACTCTAAGTATTACGTACAACAAAGCCAGAATGCCAGCTATTTTTGTATAATAAAAATATACAAAATATTTTTTTACATCTAAACTCATGTCATATTATTATGACATAGTACATTGATAAAGGGTCATTTGACTATTTTGTATTTTTGAGAGCTGATTTTTGAAATTTACTATTTTGTCCGAAATTTTGAAAACTGGTAAAATTTTTTAGTCGTGAGAAAAATCGAAAGTAAATTATTCTAGTTTAAAACTAACTAATGTCCGATACATTTTTTAAATAAATATATATACATATTTAAAAATATGTATAAAAATTATAAAAATATGTTAAAATTCCGAATATAAAAGTTTCAGTTAAATAGTGAAGCCAGATAGCACGACCGGTTATGACCCTTTTAATCAAAACGGTTTTTTTCGACCTGGTTCCAGCGATTCCTCAAGGATTAATAAACCGTTTTTTTTGTTATTGCAATGGCTAAGTCTGTGCGTAATGATCACTTGAATTGAAAAGTGTTAAAATCAAACCGTCACCATTTTGTGAAAATATTAATTAAATAAAACGGCTACGAGCAACTATTCGCAGCGTGCGCGATGACAGCGCCATATACGGGTGGACTTTAGTAGCAAGTTGGGTGGACTTTGACGTATGTACTAACAAACAAATAATTTCAATAAAATATCGTAATATATACATTTTATACGATTATTTATGACTATTGGCTATGTACACGAAGTCTATAATTTTACAATATTGCTCACCACGAACACTCGCATCTACATTATTTCTAATTCCACCCCCTTGCATATAGTCTATATTGGGATTAACCATGTTAACCTTTCTATTTTCAGTTAAAAACGAGCCTATTAAAAATGACAGTCCACCCAAAGTGTTATTTTTTTGCCACGTTGTGCGCTGTGATCGATTTCGTTTCCCCCACTACCTACTTTGCACCCAGCGAATAGCTCCGTTCATATAGATATTGATAAAATATTTTTTCCCGAAATTTCGATTGAACCATGAAGAAAAATATCTTTTTGACGTCACATCGAGACTCATAACTTTGTAAATGTTTAATATTTTTCGATAAAAAAATGGTATATAATAAGTTAAATATAGATACCTATAAGTACTTAATGAAATGCCCACTACCCAATCTTAAAATAATTAGTAATACCCGCAAAAAATTCCTAAACATTGACAATTTGTCACCCGTCACAGTGGCTTTCCCCCTTAAAGAGTTATAAAATCTTATCATATATTTGTATTATTTATTATTAGTTATTTCAGTTAAAAACAACACTAGAACGTACATCGAGACATAAAAAAACTTTGTAAGCGCAAAGAATAATTACATTTGGAATACGTTTAACTATTAATCAAATTCTTACACTTTTGGTAAGAACTTTTACTGCTGGCCAACAGTTTTTCAACAATAAATAACCCCTTTGGTGATTTATATTAAAAGTATAAGACGTTATAGCTTTTAACGCGTCGAAAATAATAAATGTAATGCAATTTTCACATTCTGGTGAATTTTCTGAAGTCCGCTGTAAAAAAATCTACATCACTAGGTATATACCTATGTACACTCTAAAGGTGAATTTCTTTCAGAGGGATTTCTTTCACGTGTTCTAAAATATGTTCCTTTTTATATTTATAAAAGGTACTAGCACTAGTCTTGGACACTACTTCAGTGTTGGGTAGTTTTTTAATTAAATGTACTGAATTGGAAATATTTTTTGATATTTGATTGCTGCCATTACTGAATATTAATCTATATACACTAAAATGCAAAATTAACGGATCACAAAATTTTTCAAATATTTTTATGTGTTTTTAAATAGCTGGATCTTCCCGAAGAATGGTCGTAGAGTTTTAAAGCTTGAACGAAAAATCGTACAACAATAAAAAAAAGTAAATTAAAGAAAAAAGTCTGATTTACAACAATCTTTTATTTGATGGAAAAAAAAATTGGATGTCCTGTAGATCCTTTGAAAATTAATATAATTTTTTGAAAAAATTTTTTTTGGCGTTTCTTCTTAAAAAAGGAGGTTATTCTGAAGGATAATAAAATTTTCAATAAATGATTCAAAAACTAAAACGTTCAAACTTTAAAACAGTTTTTTTTTTAAAACTCTTCTACGACCATTCTTCGCGGAGATCCAGTTATTTAAAAACACCTAAAAATATTTGAAACATTTAGTGATCCGTTAATTTTGCATTTTAGTGTATATACATTTAACTGTCTTACAGCGTGATTTGTTGATAATAATTGATCATTTTGTTTAAAAACATTGGACAAATAATAATCGCGGTTCGGTACACTATCAAGAAAAGTGTATTTTTGTATGTAAATGTTTAAAAAAGTTTTAAATTTTATAACGTTTGTGTTGTAGTACTTATCATTTCATAATCATAAGCAAGTGTATATCACCTGGTGCCGATTACTTGAGAAAAAACATAAACAAAATAAAAGGCTATAATTAAAAAAATAGTCTATTTACAGACTTTAATAATTAAGTTCATGAAAATTCATGAAAACTACAAAAATGAAGCCCAGCAATCCCTAAAAACAGTATACCTTGCTCTTAATGTGCTCATGACAGGTACCAATACACTGAAAAAAAATTATGTTAATTTTTAACATGAAAATATGTTAACGGGAGGACGAAATTTTTAACACCCGACATGATAAAATTTAAAAGAACGTCTACTACAATTCAATATATACCTACTGTATAGCAGTTTCTATGACGGCGATAGGCCAGATATGAAAAGTAATATAGAAACATAGTAAAATTATAGAGAATGTACGTGAAATTTTCATATGCAAGAAATTAAATTAAAGAATAGCGTATATTACTTTTTCAGAGTAAATTTTAATAGGTACTATGTTCAAATTTACCAGTATGTCATTGTAATTTTTCATTTACTTTATTTTAAATTCTACCGACTTTTCTGTTAATTTTTTTCAGAAGTTGATTCTGTTCACAGGTTCTGTTAATTTTTAAAAGAATATTCTCTCCGTGTACCTTAATTAAAAATGTAATATCACCGGACTTTCTTATACGAAATACCCAGTGGGTGAACAGTGTACGTGTTTATAATTATATAAAAAAATTGAACATAAATTGTTTAAAAGTAATATTCTTTACAATTTACATTTAAAATTATCAAAAAAAATTTTTTTTATAATTTCTGACAAAATTATTTTTAATTTATTATTAGTTTTAACCTCCCCATACCTCAACCCTTAAATATAGTACCATATATTTAAAAGTGACAGTATATGTAGTATGTGGCTAGATTTTTTATAGCTATATATAAAAGTTGTTATTGCTATAAAAATAAAAATAATCTAGGATTCCGTTTAAACAAATTGTCAAGTGCGAGTTGAGCCTTACATATAGGTGTCACGTACTGTTGATTTAATTATGTTTATCACAAAGTTACGAACCAATTTGGATTATTTTAGTATTTTTTTATCTGAACAATTTTTCGGGGTACAAAGTATCCTAATGTCCTTCCTCAGAATGTAAGCTATCTCACTGTCAAACATCAAGATAGATTCAGTGGTTATTTAGTCGTGAAATAGTCAGACATACATTTATAATATTAGTATGAATGTTATTTGAATATGTATTTGTGAACAATATGATTAAGATGTAACGAACCAACTTGTCGCACTAGAAACAAGATGTGTACAACTCTGTGGTTTTAGCGTGTAATTTAATTTCATTTAGCAAGAGAGAAGTTAAAACAACACCTGTCCTACACAGGATCAAAAGGATTCCAGATCTGTGAGGAGCCCTTATCAAATTCTTCCACAGCTTCTTTTCTCTCCAGGCAATAAATGTATTTAATGAATATCCTTTGTAATTGTTTTTATTCACAAATATTTCGTAGTAGGAATTTAATTAGATCCAAAACAAAAATTAATAGTCCGTAACAAGGTAAACAACAATATGGTTATAATAAGACGCCGAGGCTTTTAATTTATGAAATTAAACAACATTTCATAAGCAGAGTTTCGTTTGATCAGTCAGTTATTATTATACTTCTTTGCCAAGGTATGCATCCCCCTGCATCCCCCAAACCCCATCTACAGCATGTTGCGATTCTCTTGAAATGTATTAAAATTGTTTACAAATTATAGATTATACCGCAAGATGAGAAATATGCACACGGCATTTGTAAATAACTTTACAAAATTATTTAACATCCTACAAAATTCATAGACTTTCTGGTTATTACAGTGAAACCTGGATAACTGGAATCTCAAGGGACCAGTTATTTTATCCCACTTAAAGAAGTGTCTCATTTACAATGAGAAAAATGCATACGCTATTTGTAAATAGCTTTATAAAATTATTTAACATCCTATAAAATTCATAGACTTTCTAGTCACTACAGTGAAACCTGGATAGCTGGAATTTCAAGGGACCAGTTATTTTATCCCACTTAAAGAAGTGTCTCATTTACAATGAGAAAAATGCACACGGTATTTGTAAATAACTTTACAAAATTATTTAATATCTTACAAAATTCATAGACTTTCGGGTTATTACAGTGAAACCTGGATAATCTCAAGGGACCAGTTATTTGATCCCACTTGAAGAGGTGTTCCATTAACCCAGTTTCCCAGATATCCAAGTTCATTCAAGTGATTTTCTCATTTACAGAGGGTCCGACAAATAGAAGTTAAAAAGAACTAATCTCAGTTATACAGAATTTTTTGAATTTGTTGATACCATAGAAAAATAAGAGATTTCGATGAAACTTTGGAAATTAAATAACACATTTATCAGGGACTTGAACCGGAATTTATTTATGGTTCGGGTTCGGGTTCAACAATAAATTTCGGTTCGGGTTCAGTTTCAGGTTCAGCACGTTGCAAATTTTTTGGGTTCAAAAACCGTAATTTTTTTAGGTTCAGGTTCGGGTTCAAATAAAAAAATATTTGCTAAATAAATGCACAGTGCTTCCTCGTGCAAAATTCATCAAAAGTAGTTAATTATCATGATCAGACATGATTCAATAATACAAGGTCTGTTTGACAGTTCGCAGTTCATTTATTCTATACTGTGACGTCATCACCATGAAATTTTTATAGTAAGGAATTTGTAACAAATGGAATATATGTAAATAAACTACCAATACTGTTGTCCCCCCCTCCCTCTTGCACTAGATTTTAATAATTTTGAAATGGGATCGTTTTCAAGCCAGACCCAACTAAGTTTCATTAATATCGGTTCAGTGTGACGGATTCAGGAGACAAACACGAAACAAAAACGGACCTGAAACGGAAAGATCAAGTTAAAATTTTTAAATCGGAGAACAATTTTTTGAACCTATTTCATTCTTGTATCTTCGATATTGTGGTTAACCATTGAATTTTCATACAATTTTAATAAAAAATATTAATTCGACAATTTTCTGAGTACTTAATTTGTCACGATTAACATTTGCAAGATTGAAAGGGGCAAAGGGAGTATCCGTGAGCTACGGTGGTTAAACTGTGCCTGTTAGTAGTAACTTTCATTATCATTGTAGTGCGACGATAGTGACCTTGGTGCATAAGTCACATCACATTATACCGCGAAATTCAAACGGATTACCAGTTTAGACATTTTAAAATCAATGAAGAAAAATTAGTAAAATACTAAAAAAAATTCTTAAACCTTTAAAAAATATATGGTTACCGGATATTCATTTAAAGGTTCGGGTTTAGATTCAGGTTCATTGACATTGAAATATAACGGTTCGGTTCGGGTTCGAGTTCATGAAAAATACGGGTTTTTTCGGGTTTCGGGTTCGGGTTCGGGTTCAGGTTCAGGTTCATGTCCCTGACATTTATATTTAAAAAACCCTTGCAAAATTTAAAGATCATTAGGAAAATAGTTTAAGAGATATTAAATAAACAAATTAAAATGCATTCTTATGAGAACTGCATAATTTCGTGACATTACAGGACTTTTCAAAGTAATATAACAGATAGAATTTGATGAAATTTGAGCATACATTCTTTATTCATTTACAAAGATATCTTTACATTTTAAAAATGAGTACCTAGGAAACACGTTTTTTAATAAAAAAATGTTAAGTGTATGAAAAAAATAGAGAGAGACGCATCTATGTGATTTCGCATGCTCCAGAGAGAGACACACCTTGCCTTTACTCTATGCTTATCCACAGGCGCTTACCCGAACCTTTTCTCGCAAAGCCATGCACTCTAAAGTATCAATGTATAAAATAACGAAGACAATTTCATTTAATCAATATACCAAAACATAATTTTTCTGTTGAATACAATGGAAAATAATATTCTTTTAAAAAATTAATTTTTTGTACACTTAACGTAAAAATACCTAATTCGGTTTGATAACAATTAAATAGTAATTTATTTAAATGAAAACAATATGAACAAATTTAATTAATTCGTGTTAAATTAAGCATATAATTAATATTTTTAATACACGTTCGTTCATTCGAACAAATGTATTTTGTTTATATTAAATTAATCATAAATTTATCTAAATTGAAAATATAAACTATATATTTAGGATACAGTGGCGTCCGATATTAAAAAATGTCATTTTTGCTTCCTCGCCAAATCGAAGATTTTAAAATGATCTTTTCGTTTCAGGTCAAGACACACATTTCGTTTTGTGTCTGTGTGTATCCTGAATAACTCATGAACTACTGAACCGATATTAATGAAATTTCGTTGGTTGGCTAGGTCTTGCTTGAGGATGGTCCCATGTGTAAAGGAGAAGAGTGATATCCCAAAACAGTTATTTGTTTTAAGATATCTCACAAACGACTCTAAATACGTGAAAATTGTATTTTTATTGTCATTTTTATAAAGAAATTAATTTTCTATAAAAAAGGTCACCACTTTTGTAATAAAATATTTTCTTAAGAAGATTTATCTCCATTTGCATAAAAAATCGTCATTAGTTTTTTAAAATCGTTATTTAATTTTTAACTTTCAGTTTAACCTTCTAAATGTTATTTTGGCGTTTGCATAGCAGAAACATTTAGATTTAGATCGAAATAGGGTATTTGACACTATTAATAATAAAGACTAAAATGTTGTTAATAGTATAATTTACAATCAAGTGTTTTTTACGTGAAATAAGTCAGTATTTTAATAATAAACCTAATTTTAAAATGTAATATTTAACCTATCTGTCGCGTGATCGCAAACACGACTAGTAGGGCTGTCTCTGGTAGACGTAGTTACTTACTAAAAACATCAGAATACTTGATTTCAGTTTGTTTGATAAATAGTTACGTCACGCATACCACGTGACTTTGAATGCGCGTTTTGGCGGGAATTTTTCCATTTGAATAGAAAAATATTATTTTCAGCGTTTTTTCGGCATTATTTTGGAAAAAAAATACTAAAGAATTACCTATTATATACATACGCACATTTTACAATATATTTTAAAATTTAGTCAAATAATAATATAGAAAAATAATCATACACGTATTACGAAGATTTCTTTGATTCCAAAAAGAGCATTTTTCGATTAAAATATTAGTTTTCAAATATAATGAACATCCTGTATACGTTTATATATAATATGTAATAGGTATAAACGTATTGTTGAAATATTTATAACAGAGAGTGTTTAATATTTAATTAATATACGAAACGATTATTTAATTAAATATCAATTAGGTTTATAATTAAATTCATCTACACACAGACACACAGACACACACACACACATACAACCAAAATGTTCGACGGCATCTTAAATTTTTAATTAATTTTCAATTAATTGATTAAAATTAGTACTCGTACAAAACGGTATTTTCCTTGATAGTTGAATTTAATTATAAAATTAATTTAACTATTTGATCTGTAAGAAAAACTAAGTAAATCAGTGGCGTAGATAAATCATATTCTCATTTAATTTTACCTTCTTGTTAATATATAAAATTCTTCATGTATATGTACGTGCGATCATCAGGCCTAAACCACTGGACGTATCGAAGCCATATTCACACCATATGAGACAGTAAGCCAGCCGAAAATACTAACTTGATACTGACAGCAGAAAGAGAAAAAAATGTGAACCGCTATCTATCTTTGTCAAACAAATCAGTTTGTTGAGAGACACAAGTAGGTTCAGATTTTTCTTTCTCTTATTATTTACGATTAACGTCCGTATACATAAAGTGCTATTAGTCGGAGAGATGATCGCCACCTCGACTAAGGTGCTCGTTACAAAGCTAATTTTTTTTATATCGTTTATTTAATGATAGTAAAGTATGAAAACCTACGTCTGCCGGGGCTAGCGCGGTTGTATGAAACCGGAAACGGATGTTTACTAGATAAATTTTGGAATTTTTCGAATTATTTTTGAAACGGTGCACAGTAGAAAAAAATGTTCTAGATCAAAGTTGTAGGAGGTACTTTTATCTATAATTTATGTTCTATCCATTTTACCCCCCAAAATTTATTTTTAGGAAATAATCGATTTTCTAAAAAAATTAATTTTTTCGATTTATTTTTTAAACGGTAGGTATTAGAAAAAAAATTGTGGAAGGAAATAATAATTTTTTTTTTTTAAATTATTAGAACAAAAATTATAGATAATAATATTCTCTACAACTTGTATCTCAAACATTTTTTTTCTAATACCTACCGATTAAAAAATAAATCGAAAAAATTAATTTTTTTAGAAAATCGATTATTTCCTAAAAATAAATTTTTGGGGGGAAAATGGATACAACATAAATTATAGATAAAAGTGCCTTCTACAACTTTGATCAAAAACATTTTTTTCTGCTGTGCACCGTTTAAAAAATAATTCGAAAAATTCTAAAATTTCTCTAGTAAACATCCGTTTCCGGTTTTATGCAACCGCGCTAGCCCCGGCTGACGTAGGTTTTCATACTTTACTATCATTAAATAAACGATATAAAAAAAATTAGCTTTGTAACGAGCACCTTAGTCGAGGTAGCGATCAGCTCTTGGACTATATGGCTCACTAACTCTATGTAATATTTTCTCTATGATCAGTATTCAGTTAATTTTTCCGAGACACTCTGTACACGCACACATGTCGATTGCTAAATCATGTGTTTGTTCTACAATTACCCGGTAGATTGCGGTGAGGCTGTGATGGTGAATTTGGCGCGAGGGAGGGGAGGGGGTTGTGTGTAGAGACAGGGAGTAAGCGAACGCGGCGCGGCATTGTCGCATTGATTTTAATTAAATCCGTGATTGTCATTTGCGCAATGGCAGGAGAGATCCATTCAAATCTGCTACGTCATTTGGCGTTACATTTATCTCAATTGCGTGTGCACAAAGGGGTTCATTTGACGAAGTGACGAGACGCGTCGCCACTGTCGCGGCTGTGTTCAAACGCGCGCGAAACAACGGTAAATGTAAAGAAGATTAAATAGATTTATTTTATGGGTATAGTATATAGGTGTTACTTTTATTGTTTTGTTCTACTTTTTTTAACCGACTTAAAAAATAGCGAGGTTCTCAATAGGGTATTTGATTAAATTTTAAAATATATTGTAAATTGTGCGTATGTATATAATAAATACTTCCTTGGTATCTTTTTCCAAAATAATAATATTTTTCTATTTAAATGAAAAAATTCACGCCAAAACGCGCATTTATAGTCACGTGGTACGCGTGAAATAACTGTTGCCTAAACAAACTGGATTCAACCAATAGGGATCGAATATTCTGACTTTTTAATGTATTTTGATGTCATACCAGTGACAGTTCTGCTAGACGCGTTTGTGATCGCGTGACAAACAGGTTAAATATTACATTTTTAAATTTGGGTTTTTATTAAAGTACAGACTTATTTCACGTAAAAAAACACCTGATTGTAAAATATTATATATTACACTATTTAGAACATTTAAAGAAAGGAAAAAAGAAAACCGGTTTCAAAAACTGTTAAATTTAATTATAATGTATATTTGTATGCTTTTTTAAGTCAATTTCTAATTTTTATTTTTTTATTTCATGGTTGAATCTAAGTTTTTAAAATAATATGAGCATAAAATTGATATTTTAAATTGAATATTATTATAAAATTTTTTAATTGGCACCTTATTTATATCTATATGGGACCATTCACGTTTCGATTTTGGATCCATTTCCATAGATTGGAAAAAAACCTAAAGACTTAAATTAGTTTAAGTTATATCAGTTATAATATGATAATAAAATTATGTCAGGTACGTATTTAGTCAAATTTACAATGGTATATATTATAAAAATATAGTCAAAACCGGTTAATAACATATCAGTTTTAACGACTCAAAATACAAGTCCGACTGAACACCATATAATTGCCTTTTTACCGGTTATTACGACCTAATATGACGTACCCTCGATGTCGTTATAACCGATTTCAACTGTAACAACAGAGTGATAAAAATAAAAAGTTGAGTGGACAAAAATAATAACAAATAAAGCGTAAACAAATAATTTCAAATAAAAAGAAGTGAAAAAATAAATGTACTTAGAGTGATCGAATAATAAAAATAAATAAAAGTGGAAAAATGGGAAATAAAAGAAGTGATACAATAAAAGTAGAGTGGACAAATAATAAAAATGAAATTAAATTAAGTAAAAACAGAAGTGATAAATTAAAAACAAAAGCCAAAATGAAAGAAGAAGAATAATAACTGTAACAACATCGTTTGTTACATAAAAAAATAAAATTTTGTCATAAAATTGATACAAATAATAATATTTTGTAATTCAACACTTAACAGATAATATAAAAGTACTTAATATTCTATTTTCATAACCACATAAAAATTGATAACTGCAAATAATATATGTAGATACAATACGATACATAGTATACGAAAAGTGTACAATATAATGAAAAATTTTATAGTCAGGGCTATGAATAATAAGTAAAGATTTCACTGGTCATAAAAATACCTAAGCATTAGATTGGAAATACCAAATATTGAATTTAAATATTTTATTGAGAACTTTTAAAATTAATTTAACATAAAGAACCTTGCACAAAATTATTGTTAACCCTTTCGCTGCCTAAACTGTATATACTCGTAAAATAAAAATGTGACCCATACGCTCCGAGTGAGTTTTTACTATAGTATCGTGTTTTTAAATTTTCCCTGCTCAACACAACTACTTAATACACATTGTTTACGTTACAGAGTGGTCAGTATTTTTCTGGAACAACTTTCCATGACTTTTCTCGATTTTCCAGGAGTATTTTTACCGTTTTCCCTGTTTTTATTTAAAATTTAGATAAAAAACCTAAAAAAGATCATGTTTTCTTTTAAATTTTAAATGTTTGCGAGAATTTGTGCGGTTAAATTTTTATTAAAAATTCCCTGACTTCTAACCAAATTCCCTGACATTTCCCTGTATAGCAATGGACCCCGCAGAATCCTTATGGGAAAGGGGTTTCGGCAGGCCCGGATTTAGAAATTTGCCGCCCCTAGGCAGTTGCGAAAATTGCCGCCCCCTCCGCGTGGTACGAGAAGTTTAAAAAAAAATTTGATTGAATTAAAATAAAAAAGTTAAGTTTTTTGATATCGGTGACCTTTTTTTAGGTTTTCATGTAAAAAGTTCGTTAATTTATGAATTAAAGTATAGACCTTTTTTTTTCAAAGTTTTACCCAAAATTTGCCGCTCTAGGCACGTGCCTACACTGCCTGCATGGTAAATCCGGGCCTGGGTTTCGGTCAAACTCTTTAAAACTTTGGATAATGATAGTCCTTGATGAGTAAATCAAAAGTGTTAATGGGCACTAGTCCTAAAAACTCAAACTTTTAAGATATAGCCCTCTGAAGTTGGGGATCATGATGATTGTCTTTAATTTGCAATAAAAAAATTTGTAGAACCTTAATTTTCGCACAACTTTTTGTATGTGTTCCCAAAGACATCTCTAATCGATTGCCACAATAAAAAGTCAACTTTTCAATTCATTGAGAAATGACGACATTTAAATCTTATTGTTACGTTTTTTTAATTAAAAACAAATCCAATTGTTTTATAATAAAAAATGGTTTATAATAAAAAAAACGTAATAATAAGATTTAAGTACTGCCATTGGCTAAAGAATTTAAAAGTTTACTTTTTTATGTTGACAATCGATTATACAAGTCTTTGGGAACACATATAAATAGTTGTGCGAAAATTAAGGTTCTACAAATTTTTTTATTGCAAGTTAAAGGCGAACATGATCGCCAACTTTAGAGGGCTATATCTTAAAAGTTTGCGTTTTTAGGACTTAGTGCCCATTGACACTTTTAATCTACTCATCAAGGACTATAAGAATCCAAAGTTTCAAAGAGTTTGACCGAAACCCCTTTCCCATTAGGATTCTGCGGGGTCCTTTCCCTGACTTTTCCCGGTTTTCCAGAAACTGGCCACCCTGCGTTAGGAATTCAAAAAATGCGCTTAATAAGTGACGTCACCACTCATTTACTTTGCCACGCGAAGCACCCTCTCCCCCTGAGGTAAAATTAATTAATCCCCCCCCCCCCTCTGAATATACAGACTTTATACTCAACAGATATTTATTGATTAAAAAAATTCATAATAAATAATTGTCAGTACACCCCTGGCCACAATCCAATTACGATATCAATATAAATCACGTAAAGACATAAAGATGTGATATCTTTATTAAAGAATTTTATTGGATACTAACAAATGGGCATATACATATATTACACGATCGATTTGATCATACAAAAGGTATAACGAATTGATATAATTATTATAATATTGAATTTCTGTATATAGATAGGCATTGGTGTCCTGCTAGGGCTGCACAAGAAACAGGATTAATGTTTAATCAGTTTTAGCAAAGAAGAAAGGAACGTCAATGTGATTAAAATGCTTGGACTGGAATCATTTCATAAGTGTCGCGTCTCGGTTTCGAATTTTATAATTGATTTCCGATAAAGGAGCTAGTTAAGCAAACAATCTCAAATAAGGTATCAAATTTATATGATAGTTCTCTTTGAGTTTCATGAAGACTTTGACAAGTTTCACATACACGTTGTATGTAAACATAAACGGTATTAAAACAATGGTGATATTATGAAAATTATTTTGTACGGTCAGAGTCGCCAACTGTTTTACAATACGTTGAAATAAATAAATATCACTGATCTAAATTCCATAGAAAATATTATCACAAAATTAATACCTCATTCGAGAGTGTTTGCTAACTTTACAATTATTTCAGTAGAAATCTCTCCCCCTTCTTCAGGAACTTTTTGAATGCCGGGATCTAAAAAAATCGTACTAAAGAGATCCCACTGTATTTTTCATTGTTCTTAGGTTTTTTTTTAAATATATAGGTTTTATTTGTTTTATCAAGTTTTGCTTCCTCGCAATATCGAAGATACAAGAAGCTTAAAATTTAAATTGCTATTTACGTTTTTTACATATTAAATGTCATTTTGACGTTTAGATCGAAATTATCAAATTATATACGAAAAAATTATCAGGTGCGTCTTAAGAAAAATTTCTAACTCATATTTTTTTGTAAAATTTTGTAAAAATTAAATGGTTAACCAATACCAATTTCGATTTTTATTTAAATTGTTCAATAATTAACTACCTTTGATTAATTTAGCACTAGGAAGGAAGCACTGTTCATTTACTTGGCAGATATCTGGCCAATCATGTTTCAAATTTAAAAAAAGCTGCCACGGGACTTTCTTATACGTAATACTGGCAGTGAACAATGTACGTGATTTTGATTTTATTGAAACATATTTCTGACAAACTACAGACAGACAGACCAACACACAGACTATCATGGCGAAAATAGTCAGAATGGATTCAGGGAAGGGTAAAATAGATAATTCCATCAAAATCGGCTTTACAATATTGCAACCCCGCAAAAAAGTGTCACAACTAAAAAAAAAAATTCACATGTCCTGTAGAGCCTCCCAAATTAATATAATTTTTTGAAATTTTTTTTGACGTTTCATCTTAAAAAATGAGATTATCCTGAAGGATAATAAAATTTTCAAAAACTAGAACGTTCAAGCTTTACTATGTTTTTTTAAAACTTTAAAAACACCTAAAAATATTTAAAAAATTTTGTGATCCGTTAATTTTGCATTTTAGTGTATTTATCTCAAATATGACATTTTTTGAGTTATGACACTTTTTTGCGGGGATGCGATATATATATTTTATATACTTACATATCGTCGCTTATCTAACAACACCGCTCAAGTCGTTTTGATCAACTTTACAGGAGAGCGAAAAAACCGTGTATATTTTCAGCGGCGTAACTATACCATCTGAGGCCCGTGGCAAATCCATCGGATGGGGTCCCCGCCTCGCTAATGTAAAAAAGCTTGCAGTTCTAGTTTCATTTTTATATATCACTAAGTAGATTGTTTTACTACAAATTTTTTCCATTCTACCAACCATAATTATTTTATATTCAGAAAAATCTTAATTAATAAATTCAGTTTTTTTATTAAATTTAAGGTATACAAACTTTTCATAATAAAAAAAAATTATATTATTCTTGAATGTAGTATTTTTTTCGGCTTAAATCAAGTATATGCTTATTTCAAGATAATTTTTTACTTGTTTCATAAAATAAGAGTTGATTTAAAGCATATCGCAAAAATCCCGAAAATATACTAAATTCAAGAATATTTTTTTGACAGTGTACCTAAGTTAAGTTTATTAAATTCATAATTAATAAATTTTACAAAATTTCATAATAAATGTTAGGTTCCTCCTTTGCTCACGGCCTCTTGGGCTGGGGGCCCCTTCAGGCCGGGGGACCGTGGCATTTTGCCCGCTCTGCCACCCTATTGTTACGCCACTGTATATTTTATATAGGCTACCGGCTTGCGCGCTGTCACTATTTTTTGAATTCTGGTCTCTTATTGTCCGAAACGTCTAGAATGTGATTGGTAGATCGACGCGCAATGAGTAGCTCTATCCAATGGCATTAAAATGTAAAAACTGCTAATTTTTTACTTAATCGGTGTTGTTAGCTAAGTAAAAATCACCAACACAAATAATGATAAGTTGTTTTGTATTATATCATTTCTAACTGAACAGATATTAAATGAATGAGAAAATAATCTCAATTTATCCGCCCACGATGTGAGTGAGCTCTAATGATTTCACTTCATACATGTTTTGTTGATTGAAAAACGTCCACGTAATGACATGGAAATAGCTAGATTCAGTGATTAATGGAATCCGTTATTAGCTTCTCAAATTTTAATTAAGTTTTTTTTTCAAAACAATTCCGTATAGATTGCGTGTTCTTTAAGTGCCAATTTAAATGTGAATTGAAATTATTAGTTTTAATTAGTTAAAAAGAATAATATTAGAGGTTTAATTAGTATTTTGACTGTTGTTCAGAAGATAATACAATTAACTATAACTTTTATATACTGTTGATTTATTTAGGGATTCCCAATAGGGTCCAGGTGGATCTGAGGGGTCTATGGATGTTTAAAAAGGGTATACCGGGTGTCCCAGATAACTTTTCCAGCATGGGGATCTCAGTATCTATAAGAGATACAGGTTTGATTAAATGAGATGAATTATTTGTAAGAAAGGGATGAGTATTATTATACAAAAAAATATTCATAATTCTATGTGGTTTAGGCGGTATACCCAAAAAACTGAAAATTCGGAATTTCTTTAAATGGCTATAACTTTTTTGTTAAAGTAGATAGGTACTTTTTGTTTGCGGTTTCTTAAAGCACTTTTTTGTGTAGAATTGATTGGTGTATTTAGAATTTTTATATCACTTTTAGTTTCCGAGTTACAAGCTCTAACTTTAGTTTTTCTTATATGCCACTTAGTTGAATATATCATATTTGAACGTGTTTTTTACTCTACTTTACAACGATATGTCACTTGCCATATTTATTATTGAAAAAAAGTCGAAATACTAAATATCAGTGATATTAAAGAAGTATTTTATTACAAACTTTTAAGTGAGCCATGAAAAACAAAAATTGTAAACAAAAATCACAATAACAACAATCAAAATAACAAATGAATATTTGAAACAATGAACTATTTGAAAAAATATATAATAATTTTTTTTTTCGATAATTAATATGGCAAGTGACACATCGTTGTAAAGTAGAGTAAAAAACACGTTCAAATATGCCATAGCCAACTTAGCGCCCCATAAGAAAAACTGAAGTTAGGGCTTGTATCTCGGTAACTAAAAGTGATATTAAAAATCTAAATACACCAATCAATTTTACACAAAAAAGTGCTTTAAGAAACCGCAAACAAAAAGTACCTATCTACTTTAACAAAAAAGTTATAGCCATTTAAAGAAATTCCGAATTTTCAGTTTTTTGGGTATACCGCCTAAACCACATAGAATTATGAATATTTTTTGGTGTAATAATACTCACCCCTTTCATACATATAATTCATCTCATTTAACCAAACCTGTATCTCTTATAGATACTGAGATCCCCATGCTGGAAAAGTTATCTGGGACACCCGGTATAGTATTCCAGGACCCCGCAGAATTCTTATGGGAAAGAGTTTTCGGTCAAACTCTTTGAAACTTTGGATTCTGATAGTCCTTGATGAGTAGATCAAAAATGTCAATGGGCACTAAGTCCTACAAACTCAAACTTTTAAGATATAGCCCTCTGAAGCTGGAAATTATGCTTGTCTTTAATTTACAATAAATTGTTTTGTATTACGTTTTTTTATTATAAACCAATTCATTTTTGTACAATTAATAACCTACCTACATAAAAGGAAGCTTATTTTTGTATCTTTTACCGCTAATCTCGAATACTACTGAACCGATTTTAGTTCGGTTTTCACCAGTAGATAAATCATTTGTCAGAGTAGGTTCTTGGCTATTATTTTTTAATATTGCTGGTTTTATGAAACATTTGAATTGGTTTATAATAAAAGAAAGTAACAATAAGATTTAAGTGCTATCATACCTATGATATGAGGACATTCAAATGATATCTACCTTATTTATTGAAATCGATTAATTACTTTAAACTTTCCTAGAAAATAAATGAACATACATACAACATACAAACATATGTAGGTACAAGCCAAACTCATATCCCTCATTTTAGCTTCGCGTATTAGTCGGGTAAAAAAATAGGAGAAAGCTATAAAAAAGCAGAAAACTATTTTGTCTTTGATTTAAAAATTTTCATTTCAGATATGTCTGTTTGTCTTTTGTATCCTTGCCACACGCATAACTCATGAACTACTGATCGGATCTAAATGAAACTTGGTCTGTTTTTTGACCCCATATAAAAATCATCAAACTCAGGAGGGGGGGGGTTAACATCTCATACTTTAAATTAATTCCTTTTACTTTTTTAATGTTGCATTTTTTATTAGAAAGTTACTTTAAACATGGTATAACTATCTAGGAAAGTAATGTTAAAATATATTAATTATTAGCTCGGTAAATTGAGTCATTAATATACAATTAAATGTCCATTTCAATAAACAAATATAATATTATCATCACATAAAACCACATTTGAATAATTTCGAGGCGCCAGACTGATAAAATATAAATGTAGACAACAATTTATTAATCATGTCTAAATTTATATCAAATGTTGTGGTTTTATATGTATTAACATAAGTTATAAAAGATAAAAATATTATATTAAATATAAGTAATAATACAGTAAATCATTGAACATAAGTTTATCACGGAAAATCGGGAAGATTCATGACAAAAATCTGTTAGTGCCTCGAATTAAATTTTAGTTAATTGTTATAGCTATAAAAATAAATATAGGTTTCCGTTTAAAAAAATTGTAAAGTGCGAGTCGAGCCTCACATATAAGTGTCACGTACTGCATATTAACTAGCTGATACCCGCTACTTCGTCTTCATGGAATTTATATTTTTTATCTGATCAATTTTGAGATACAAAGTGCCTATGCCCTTTCTCAGGATGCAAGCTATCTTCTTGCCAAATTTCATCAAGATTAGTTCAGCGGTTTAGCCGTGAAAATGTAACAAACATACAGACTTACTCAACATTATTATTTTTTTCAGATTTACTTTCGGAGTTATTGGCAAGAGATAAAATTTTTATTTTATTTGTTATACAAAGATTTTAATGATAAAAAAGTTCACATATAAAAATTCCTTGAATTCTCAAATTTCATTTAATACCCCACTGGGATTTAATAAAAAAATGTTTTCAATAGTCAATTTGTCGCCCTTAAGAAACTGCAAAAACATTACTTTTTATTTTTTTATTATTACTGAGATCTATCTCAAATCTCAGCTTTCGAAGTCAAATGGTTCAGTACCTCTGACAGACAGACGGACGGACACAGTGTTGATTCTTTTATTTAAAAATAAAAATCTCAAAAATTACAACAATTTATTTAAAAGTTGTTTACAGCAACAAAACTTTTTTTTGTTGTTGTAATTTTTTTATAATTTTTGTTATATATTTTTTAAATACGTTTTCTGAGTTTCAACTATATTTGGCCGTACATTTTGACTACCACTGAAGTACATATACGCACTTCATACAAAATATAATGATTCTTTTGTTTATATAATAAAAAAAATTACACAAAAAATAATAATTAAGGAAATAAATTGCTAAAAATACAAAAGACTCATGACTGAATTACCTCATATAACTGATTAATAACATATTTTAACAAGCACGATTTTTTTTCTTCAGCACATCACACACACACCCACCCACCCACCAACACACACACACACACAGAGATACACCCACGCATACACACTCGCATATATAGTATACGATGTCGCGGCTTTTCTATTAAAAGTGTAATGCCTGAGGAAGTCAGTTAATTAAATTGGTTTTGTTAGAGTGAGACGAAAGGGGTTTGGGACAAAGACAGATGCTAATTAAATATCATGATATGGGATGGTGACACTCGACTGTCGGTAATACAGGTCCCGTTACAGTTTCATAGCACTCCGGATTAACAAGCGATGTGTTGACTAGAGACGTATCGAGGTGTTGATGATAGAACATTTGTGTTATTAATTCCATTGATATATTTGTTCTTGAACAGTGAGTGCAGGCTCGGATTTAGAAATTTGCCGCCCCTAGACAGTTGCGAAAATAACTATTTTTTTAGGTTTATTATGTAAAATTTATCAAAAAAATGTGAAGACCTTTATTTTAGTTTTCACCAAAATATACCGCCCCTTAATTTTTGCCGCTCTAGGCACATGTCTACACTGCCTGCACGGTAAATCCGGGCCTGGTGACTTGATAGTTTTTTGTGATAGGGGGGGGGGGAGGTATGACAGTATTAAATCTCATAAAGTTATATTTTTCATTATGAAAATCATCTTTTATGTGGTGCAAAGTACAAAAAATGGTTATATTCTTCATTTAAATGTATTCATTATTGAAAAATACTCGTATCGTATATATCATAGTCATCTTATAATTTTTGTAGACTCATGGGGGGGGGGGGGGATTGATCCCCTTAATCCCCCCTAACTACGCCAGTGTGTCGATGTCATTTTGTTGTGTTTACACCATAAAAAAACAAAACAAAAAAATAAATACAACGAACTTACAAAAAAACTAAAAAAACAACTGAAAAGAATATCTAATAATTAAATTTAACATTGAAATAGTTTTTTGCTTCCTCGCAATATCGAAGATATAAGAAGCTTTGTGACCCTTTAAAATGAGAACAAAAAATTGTTATCCAAATTCAAAATTTTCATTTTTCGTTATGTGTCTGTCTGTCTGTGTGTCTGTCCCCTGAATTCTTGTCACACGTATTACTAATGAATCACTAAACCGATATTGATGAAACATGGTTAGTTGGTTGGATCTGGCTTGAGCCGGCTTGAGGATGGTCTCATTTCAAAATCATTAAAATCGTGTGCAAGTGGAATTTGAGTGTAAAATATTCTCTTGTCTCTTACAAATATTTGCTTTAAAAAATTGTTATTTGTTACTTTGACATTTTTTAGTAAAATAATATAAACAATTAAATGGTTAACCAATGCCAATTTCGGTTTTTATTTAAATTGTTCAATAATTAATTACCTTTGGTGAATTTAGCACAAGGAAATACTATGCAATTACTTGGCAGATATTTTTTTTATTAACCTTTGAAGGACCGGCATTTTTCGCATAAATAGTGCTTTTTTTTGTAAAAAAATTATAAATATTTTAAATGGATGTGCAGCGTACAATCTCATGATTTTTACAGAGCCTCAAAAAGGGCTTTGTCCGGTACGGTAGTGAATTTTTTTTAAATTTTAGAAAAAAGGCGGGTTTTGGTATCATATGATTTTTTTTCATTTTATGCAATTGTGAAAGAATTATTTAATTATGTTGAAAAATGAATGCCCATTATAAAAATGCCCTGAATACATCCCTGTGAATTCAGAATAGACCTAATAAACGAGACAATATAAGTATTTTGTGTGTTTATTTAATACGTTAATTCTGTGGTTACAGTAAAGGATAGGTACTTATCTTTTAGAATAACTAACCGTAGTAATTTTTATTACAATTAGGTAATTGTATATAGTACCGGGAATTAAAAATATTTGTTTGTATAAACCGTAAATAATTATTTATAATGAAGATGGATTCGTTTTAAAGTTTTACTTTTTGTTTATAGTTACAATAAGTGCTAGTTTTAATAGTAATTGCGTTAGTACAGCATGGGTGCCGAGTTTTGTAAATCTCAGAGGGAAAAAAAACTTTATTACTTTAATTTTTTTTTTAAATCTTTTTAAAGTTTTAAAATGCAATCGAGTGATCTTTTTAATCGAATTAGAGCTTGACAAAGTTTGAGAAAATTATTAGTATTTTCCCAGCTTAAAAATCGAATTATTTATTTTCAAAAAAATACATTTAAAAAATATAGATTACAAGTATTAACATTTTTTTTGAATGAATTTTTGTGCGACTGCAAAGTTCGAAAAAAATAAGGAGTTTTGGATACCTAACACTCTACTTTTTATTACAATTACTCAAGTAGACTAATAAACTAATAAGCAATATTTTTCTATCCTAAATTAATAATAAATTATTAAAATTAATTTATTTATTAGCACTCTAAATGTTATTGAGTCAATACCAGGCGCCCCATATTGTTTCAACTTCAATGTAAGGCTATTTAAATTTTACAAGGTTTTCAATTTTTAAATATATTAAATCTTAATCTTAATCTTAATATATATAAATTACGTGTCACGTTGTTCCTCCGCGATGGACTCCTAAACTACTTAACCGATTTTAATCAAATTTGTACACCGTGTGCAGTTTGATCCAACTTGAAAGATAGGATAGCTTACATCTCAATTTATGATCGCAATATTATTTTATTGCAAATTATTTGTCTATTATTTGACGGTCTCAATTATCTGTTAGCTCCAAACGATTCTAATAGATGGTGACATCTGTTGATTGGATTGAGTAAGTATTCAATAGATGGCGCTATGTCAAACTTCCAAACGTTTCATATAACCTACAATTTAATAGCATAACCACCACATCTTGCTGAGGCTAAAGTATAGGTTAAATTTATTTTGTAGTAAACGATATACAGTTAATTTTACTTTTTCAATTTTTGGTGTTAGCATAGCCGGCCACGTGTTACTTAGACTGAAGTATAAATTAAATTCATATTATAGTGAATATAATACAGTGAAATTATTCCTGCTTTTTAATTATTAGTGCTTCGTTCTTCAAAACTCTAATTAAACTATATACATGTAAGTATTATCACATAGTTCTATTATTATCTTAATCTTAATATATATTGCTATTTCAATGCGCTATAATAGCATGTTTTTCAGTTTTTTTTTTTTTTTTTCAATATTTCAACGTTTAAATTATTATTTTCAGTCGAATGCCACCGAAAAAATCTAATAAATAAGGTGATCCCAGTGTGGCAGTTATGTTATTCTGGAGAAGAGGAGCAGCTAACGGTTAAACTCATAGACTTATTGAATGAACTGACCATTCCCTATTCAACTGTGAAGTAAATACTGGCGAAAAAATGTATGACAGAGACAAAGTGAATATGTAGCCAATACCTGTCTCTTTCTAGAATTCTAATTGGTCACGTCACAGGTTTGCAGTCATTACAGAACTACAAAAAAGAGACAGGTATTGGCTACATAATCGCTTTGTCTTTTTAAAGAGAGTGGTCCATTCTATAAGTCTATGGTTAAACCCCACTCATAAAATTGTTTTATTTTTTTGGGAGGAGGAGGGGTGGGGGATAAATTTAACAAAGCACTCTAAATGTTATTTAGTATTCTTATATTTTGAAAAAGGTATGTCAATTTAAATAAAGTTATTTTACTTTTTTGAGACATTGAGGGGATGGAGGTAAATGAAGTACAATGCTATCCAACCCAGTTTTTTTTCTCTCGTCTATTCGAAATGTGCAGCACTGATTTCACATAATTAGATGAAAAACAGCCTTTAGTTTTTTAAAGAGGTTAACACTATTTGGTGCGGGGCTGGCTTTGAGGGAAACGGTGCGGGTAAGCGCCTGTGGACAAACATAGAGTGAAGGCAAGGTATGTGTCTCTCTGGAGCATTCGAAATCGCATAGATTCGTCTCTTTCTCTTTTTTTTCACACACTTATAATTTTTTAATTAAAAAACGCGGTTCCTTATCATTCTGAAAAATTACAGATATCTTTGTAAATGAATAAAGAATGTATGCCCAAATTTTCATTAAATTCTCTCAGTCACATCACATTGAAAAGTCCTGTCATGTCTCGAAATTATGCAGTTCTCATAAGAACACGGAGAGAATATTCTTTTAAAAATTAACAGAAAATGCTGTGAACCTGAGGACAGAATCAACTTCTGAAAAAAATCAACAGAAAAGTCGGTAAAATTTAAAATAAAGTAAATGAAAAATTACAATGACATACTGGTATAAATTTTAACATAGTACCACCTATTAAAATTTATTTACTCTGAAAAAGTAATATACGCTATTCTTTAATTTAATTTCTTGCATATGAAAATTTCACGTACATTCTCTATAATTTTACTATGTTTCTATATTACTTTTCATATCTGGCCTATCGCAGTATACAGTATATTGAATTGTAGACGTTCTTTTAAATTTTACCATGTCGGGTGTTAAAAATTTCTAGGATCAATTTCATTCTCCCATTAACATGTTTTTTATGTTAAAAATTAACATTAAATTTTTTCAGTGAATGCATGTTAATTTGTTTATTTAATATCTATTATTTTCAAAGTTTCATCGAAATCTCTTTGTTATTTTTTTTTTGGTGTCAACTTCATTAAATACAATAAATGATGATGCCAACTAAAACACTACCTTAATGGGTACAAAGACAAACCAATTCAAAAATCATCTACTGATACAATTTACTAATATTACAATTCTTAATAACATTCCATAAGAGCGCTCGACACTCTTTACTTGAATATCGCAGCAGCCGGTATAACCCAAACAGTATTAATTAATCAGTCAATCACGCTGTAGGGATCACCGGCGGGTGCTGAGTAACCGTTTGAAGACCCCCCCCCCCTCACCACCAATGGGCGTGTGTAAGAGAGAGATAGAGACACGTACGTCCGAGTGGGTGACGCTAATTAAAGGTAATCGATCGTGTCGGCCGATCGGTCGCACGCCGGTGATCGCAGTTTGCCGCGAAGACAGATTGATCCGTCGGTAAGGCAGGTGCCGATGTTATTGTCGTAGTCGATAAAATATACCTGAGTAATTTATACCGTATATTATTATTAATTTAAATTAAAATATGTATACATATTTTAAAACAAATACCCTTTTGTGTCTATCTGTATGTATGTGCTCGATTTTCTCAGTAACTACTGAACCGATTTTGTTCCGATTTTCACTTATGCATAGTGTTTCATTAGGAAGGTTTATTTTATAGGTATATTTAGAGTAATATTAATACATCAGTAGGTACCAATATTATAAATGCGAAAGTAATTCTGTCTGTTTGTTACCTTTTCACGGCTAAACCACTGAACCGATCTTGATGAAATTTTCCATGGAGATAGTTTGTATCCTGAGGAAGGATATAGGCCACTTTGGATACAAAAATTTATAAGATAAAAAAAATAAAAGTTCCACGCGAACGAAGTCGCGGGTAAAAGTTATATGTAAGTTTATAAAAATGTAAAGATATCTCCCTTTTTATGGTGTACACCAATCATCACTGCCTTAACAAATATGATACAACTGTAATTTCAAATTAATACCCTGAAGAAAGTATTTGGTTGAGAGTTTTAGACCAAATTCTTTAGAATTAACCCTGCCTGTTATTTTGTCCTGACTTCACACAAAATCTACTGAACTAATTTTAATGAGATTTTCACTGTTCGAAAGCCTAAGACCCTAGAACTAATTAAGGCTATAAATAACTAAGATAACTGATTTACAACAGGTCCGTATTAAGGAATAAGTACACTTATAATATTGATATAACAAACATACAAAACTTCATGTCTACTTATTTATTTTATAATTTATTTGTCGACAGGAATAAATCTAGTAAAATGATTTTCTAGTTAGTGAGTGAACGATATTTATTCAAGAAAAACACTTAACATTATTTTATAACGTATTTAATATATCCCATGCAATGTTACATGCAAGAACAAATATAATAAACATAGTTTTATGTATTTCCATAATTACATGTATTTACTTATGTAAATTCATATAAGATTTTAATATTGATATATGTATAATTTTATTATTTTTAAACTACCTGCTGTAGTTAAAAAAATAATGTTATGTTTTTTTCCCTGCTTGCATTTTTATACTTTATCTTTCAAAGATTTTATTAAATCTTTTAGCATTAAATATATGAAATATGTATAAAGTAAAATAAATAAAAGTATTATTTACATAATGATTTTAGAAATAGAAATAAATGTTATTTATGAACGATATACTTTACTAGCTTGTTACACCTTAATATTATATACTTATTAGATTTGTAATTTATAAAAGTATTTGAGATAAAAAAAAGTACATTAAAATTAAAACACAACCCATATTTTACGTTCGTTTGTTTTGTATAATTTGAGATAAAATATTTTTTATATAACTTAGGTACACTTATTTAATACTAGGTGTTAACCGCGACTTCAACCGCGTGGTAATGGTGATTTTTGTTATCATATAGTCGATAAAACAGGTTTTTAATTTTGCATTTGAATGCTACATGTCTACGCTACAAAAATATAACCATATATAATAATTTCTCGGGATAAAAACTAGCTTATATCCTTCCTCAGGATGTAGGCTATCTCCCTGCCAAATTTCATCAAGATCGGTTTAGCCGTGAAAAGGTTACACTATGCAATAAAAAATACTTTTGTAATGTCCTAGAGATTTGAATAGGTTATTTAGAAGGTATTTGTCATACCGAAACCGAATTCGTTGCCCAAATGGTTCCAACACGTCAGGTTTTTGAGAAATCCGAACCTAAAAGTCGAAATATTGACGATTTTGACAATTTTGGGGAATTTATTACCAAGTAGGTAATTTTATTCCTAAGTTTTTGGTTACGGTAACAAACAAATTAGTATATTTCCTCTTTAAAATGAGTTTTAACTTTTTACTGTACGATTTCTTTAGCCGAGATGTACTAGTTTGAAGATATGATATTTTTGTTAATATAGTGTAGTTAGTATAGTAGATACAATGAACTTTACTTTATATATTTTCGAAGTAGTATATTTCGGTAAAGAAAAATCGCATAGTTAAATATAAAAAATCATTTTAAAGAGAAAAGATAGTACTATTCGAAATCATGAAAGAAAACTTCAGAAAAAAATTACCTACTTAGTAATAAATTCCCCAACATTCTTGGGACATTCATTTTTGGGACTTTTAGGTTCGAAGATCTAAAAAACCTGACGTGATGGAATCATTTGAGCAACGAATTCGGTTTCGGCATGACAAATACCTTCTAAATCATCTATTCAAATTTCTGTGATTTTTTTTGTTGCATAGTGTTATCAGGCATACTTTTGCATTTTTAATATTAGCATGTTTTAATTTTTTAATATTGTTGATTTTTTTATTTAAAAAAGAACCTTTGAGTACACAATTTTAAGTCCTTGAAATGTTGATAAGATTTTTATCGAATTTTTTGGTGTCTTCTTTGAAAAACTGTTTTCAAAAGTTATAAAATATTTATTTATTTTTTCCTATCACCAATTTTTCAATAAAAATTGGTATTGAGTACGTTGAATATATACTTAATAAAATACCCTTTACCCGATCCTTAAATAAAAAAAATTCCAAACATTGACAATTTTTTGACCCATCACAGTGGTTTAAGAAAAATACCACATACGTCCCTGACATGTTAGATGAAATAAATTAGTAATGTATGAATTCAATTAAATAGCGTCAAATTTCTATACACAATAAAAATAACACATGGGCAAATAAACGAATTCGGCCGAAATCAATTGTGTAAATAAAACGTTCTTCACTCTTGTGCGGCGCTAAATGGAAAACACACAACATTCGCAATGAGATTAGCAATAAATAAACAATATAACGAGTCGACGCCGGGCGAGTGTTGTCTAATAACCCCGCCAGATCGCGCCACCACTGCGGCATTACGAATGTCAGATACAGGACATCACATGTATACAACATATCGCGATATCGGATACAGCTGTATGTAATAATAAGGATTATAAATAATTGCACTATATATTAGATCGTATCCGGAAAGTTGTTCGAATGTAATTTGTTCGAAAGTAATTTGTTCGAAAGTAATTTGTTCGAAAGAAATTTGTTCGAAGGAACTTTGTTCGAAGGAATTTTGTTCGAATGGAAATTTGTTCGAATGGAAATTTGTTCGAATAACATTTGATCGAACGGAAATTTGTTCGAATTTTTAAAATTATTTAAAAAATATCTGACAAAATGTAGACTACGAAAATCTTATATATATGTCACGTGTACATTAAAAAATATACGTGTAATTGATTTGTTATTAATTACAAATAATTAGCTCAGGGCCGTATTATTTTTTTGTGCAAATTTTATAATAAAATATTTTAAAAAAAATTAAAGTGTTACGAAAGTATCATAGTAGTTAAATAAATAAATTACATTAAACAATTAGGCCGTTTTAGGGAGTATAAGGGAGATTAAAAGAAATAAAAAAAATTAAATTTAAATATGTATAAACAAATAAAAAATTTATTTTTAAAATAATTTAAAAATTTCGAACAAATTTCCGTTCGATCAAATGTTATTCGAACAAATTTCCATTCGAACAAAATTCCTTCGAACAAAATTCATTCGATCAAATTTCTTTCGAACAAATTACTTTCGAACAAATTACTTTCGAACAAATTACATTCGAACAAATTACCTAGATTCATATTAGATAGTATTCATTTTGCATATCGAACATAAATTTTAATACTTTGCACTTAAAATTTATAGTATGCACTTTTATACATCGAACATAAATTTTAATACTTTACACTTAAGGGGTATGAACAGTGTAAATGCTAGAATTTGAGGTGTTTTTTGTTTATTTTATAAAAAAGAAATCGGTTTCATGGATTCATATCTTTAGTACATTAATAAGTACTTATTTTTTATATTTTTTAATGGTATGTTCTTGCATAATTAAAAAATATATATATATAAAAACGGCTACGTCCAGCCGAAGAGGCACGTTTCCTTTACAAAATCAATTTTGAATCATATCGATCGGACGAAAACTGTTTTAGTTATGCTGTCAACTAGGTCAAAAAAGTGATTTTGAGTAAACGGCGTTTAAAGTTATAAAAGAGATAAATCGAATATATGGTATAGCATTTGGCGCTCTTTTCGAATACTTAACGTTTGAATTTTCACTTGGAACTTGAGATACATATTCTTTGGGGTGTAAACTAATAATTTACAAACAAATAAAAAAATTGATTTTCTCCCCTTAAATATTTATAGTATCCTAGAAAATCACAAAAATCACATTAAAAATATTAAATCTATTTGGGCCAAAAGAAAGAGGTTAGTATAGATGAGCTAGATAAAAATATTGAAAATCACAAAAATCACAATAAATACATACATCAAAAATATGTAATTTTTAAATCTGACAGGTCCAAATTTACGTCAAGTGCAAAGTATTGTTTTTTTTTTTTTAGTGTAAAGTATTTATTTGTAGTGGAAACTATTTATTTACAGTGATATAATGTGTTTTATTAAATGCAATATATTTGTTTAATATTCAATAATTAATTGTTCGTGCAGTAGGTATATTTGTTATAAGTGAAAACTATTAAATAAAAAGTGTTTATTTAAAAAAAAGTGCATTATTTTTAATTCAAACGGTTTTTATGCCCACTGCAGTATGTAACGAAACGTTGATTGATAACACGACAAAACTGCCGCGGTTTACACCCAGAAACCAAGATTCATCATTTTATTATCTTTCATTTAACATCATAAAACGTTATTTCTCTCATTCGTTTGATAACAATACAAAAAAAATACAAAAGTATCAAAATTATAATTAAAAATATCAATTGTATCTATTTAATTTATCTTATTTCTCTATTCAGAAAACCACACCTCCACTGTATTCTCCGGGATCCAATTAAAGGGATCGACCGAGTTCCTCAGCCAATTAACTGTTTATACAGCCAGAATTCCTCCATCAACACCTGGTTAAATCACGTGCAAAATTGCGGAAATACAATATTATATACAACAGTGGTGTTAAACATGCAGCCCTTAAGACTTAAGACCATATAGTTGATTTTATTAAAATAATATAATACAATTGAAAGAAATATTAAATACATTTTTAAAACATTGCAATAGGCATGTGGACTAATTAAAAAAAAAAACTATTCTATGATGATTTTACGTGTCTCCTATTTCCAAAAAAATACTTATTTCTGCAGAAAATAAAGGTTTCATCGCAGAAATTGACTCTTTTAAAACTAATTTTGAATTTGCCGCCAAAACGCTCACAGGTGACATATGAGGTTTGTGACGACACACTCCTTGTCAACAATAATTAAACATTCAGGGTTAGACGGTAATTTAATTATTTTGTGTGTTAAAAATGACTTCCAAAGTATATAAGTTCTTAAATAAGGTGTGTTACCTAATAATCTTGTAAGAGGAATTGATATTTGTCTAAAATAAAAGTCAATCACTTTTGACATTTAGTGGTCCGTGACGTCATTCTGTGTGATCGGTGTTTCATTTATCATGGATTGCTGCATTTTGCATTTCTATTTTAGCAAAAATTATATTAATCTCGCTTTTAATATAAAAATAAATACATTACAACGCCATTAAGGGTTGAATATCGAATTTTATTTACTGCGATTATTTTGCCCGACTCCACCATTATAATTTAAGCAGCTATGCAGATAAACATATCAAAAACACACACCCTGTCTACCCCCGTCATTATGGGTTGTTTGTCGAAATTTTTTTTTAATAGATTACTATTTTGTGCGAATTAACCTTTGTAACTAAAGCAGGTATGCAGATAAACATATCTAAAGCCATCCTCGTCCCTGTACTATACTATTAGGGCTTTAATGTCGAACATTTTTAATTGAATATTAATTCATCCGAATTGACCTTAATATCATGAACAGTTATGAAGATAAATATATCAAAAATTTACCCCCCCCCCCACCCTATTCCTATATCATTCAGTGTTCATCACTGATTTTACTTTGTCCATTACTGGAGAAAAAATATATATAAAATAAAACGTTATAATTAAAAAAAAAACTATATTTGCGGATTTTGGTAAATAAATTGATTTAAAAAAGAGTTAGTTTTTTATTAGTAACAGGTTCACGAGAATTACAAAATGGTAACCCATTAGTAAAAAAAAACATACTGCGCTTAACGCGTTCAGTACCTTAGTTAAAATATTTAATTAATTTAAATACAAAACAAAAATAAATGAATTAATTATCGAAGAATCTTATGTTAGATAAAATAATACAAAGTCTGACATTTTAAGTACTTGAAAATAAATACGCCCACCCCTACTAAAAGTATTTACCCACATTTTTAATTAATTCTTATGTTTTCCTTCTCTCTGATAAAATATAAACATTTCAAAACGATTTAAATGAAACAATAATAATTTATTATCACAATGTAGACAAAAGAAACTTTTTAATGATTTACTCTAATTATAAATTTTATCAAAATAAAAAATAAAATTATATAAGAAATTCATTATTAAAGAAGATGCATTTAATTAAATTAGTTATACACCGAGATAAATTGAATTTTTCATTTTAATTATCGCTGGAAAGACATCCTGAGACATGAGATGTAAGCCTACTGTACATTAATTTACAATAATATTAACGGTTTCGTTATAAATTTTAATAACGACGAAATGTAATTAAAATTAAAATTGTTATCATTGAAAAATATTATTAAAGATATTCTTCGTCCTTTACAGCAATACATTAAAATTTTAATATTTTATTTATGAATAGTTAATATATTTTATTAATTTAAAAAAAATATTGGACGTATGGTTTTTGAGTAATTGGATATAAAAATATAGTTTTTAATACACAATAAATATGACAGAACTGGCCGAAAGTGCTTTATTTATTGAAATTCTACACAAAGAGGTTTTAGATTACACAGGTTTACACGGTTTTGGACCCAATCAGTCAAAATATGTTTTTAAGGTAATTTTAGACGCTGATTACAAATTCACAGCCCGTTTTTCGCCATCAGTTCTGGTTTTTTAGATAACAGAACCAAAAATTACCAAAAATGACGATTTAATTAATGTTTAATTAATTGATTTAATTAATGTGGAGTCGGAGTCGGAGTCGAGGAGTCGGAGTCGGAGTTTTAGTAATTTTGGGTGGAGTCGGAGTCGGTAAAAAGGTACCGACTCCGACTCCTTTAATTAAATAATGGTTTTTACTTTTTTAAACACTTAATATTTTTTGTTCATTTTGAATTTTGAAGTACAATGATTTGAAATTGAATCACCGGAATTCAATCTAAAAAAAATTTGCCCGAAAACGGATTTTTTTTCAAAAAAAAATTTGTACAGTAAAGAGTCGGAGTCGGAGTCGAACATTAGAAAATAAAGGAGTCGGAGTCGTAGGTTTTTGTACCGACTCCACAACCCTGGTTAAAGAATTGATAACCAAGTAGCTAATTTTTTCTACAGTTTTCGTTCACGTTAAAAAATAGTACTATCTTTTCCCTTTAAAATGAATTTTTACTTTTTACTGTACAATATTTTTTCGCCGAGATATGTTAGTTTGAAATAAAAAGTATTAGCAAATTTGCAAGCTAGCAAGCACTCTTAAATGAGATATCAAACTTATATGACAGTTCTTTTGGAGTTTCATGAAGACTTTGACAAGTTTCGCGCACGTGTTGAATGTAAACACCAACGGTATTAAAACAGTGGTGTTATTATGAAAATTATTTTATACGGTCAGAGTCGACAACTGTGTTACAATAAGTTGAAGTACCACTGCTCTAAATTCCATAGCAAATCCATAGATACTATCACAAAATTAATACCTCTTTTATTAGTGTTTGCTAGGTAGCAAATTTTGCTATCCCCTTTATAATACTTGACAGAAGACTCAAAAATCATTTTTCCCGCTTACTAAATACATTATATGCATTTAAAATTGACAATGGTACTTCCGTTTCTCGCGTATTCAAACTAAAGATGCTTTATGTGTTGTATGTATTTAATTAGCATCGTGTTTGTTTGCATTTCCCCCCCCCCCCCTCAAACACATAGACGCTTATAAAACGTGAGCTTAATTGGGACTTTACGTCCGCACCGGCTTTGTTAGAGCAGATTGTGCTCTTAATGAGAATCTGTATGAATAACTGCCGTGCCGTGCAATGTATGTGTGCATTAGGGAGGGGAAGATAACCCCCCTCGTATGTATCGCGAGTTTTGTCTTCGATTAGTTTATTTAAGTTGGATCATTATAGAACATAAATGTAATATTTATACTGGCACCAGTTTTGGTCGCTTTAAGGTTATTCGATCAATGGATCATAGATAAAAGTCTAAAATTTTAATATTATGTTATTTATGGATAACTCATATATTTTTCTAATTTTTATTTAAAATATTGGATGTATGGTTTTTGAGTAATTGGATATTAAACATAGAGTTTTTAATGCACACACAAAAAAAACTGTATTGGACCAAGAAAATCTTGTTTTGTATATAACGAAAACAATATTTTCTTAATATAAGAAAAGTACTCTTAATCCAACTACATTATATCTTCGTCCAAAAATACTATAGGTAGTTGGTTTAAGAATATATTTCTTATCTTAAGAAAATATTGTTTTCGTTATATACAAAACAAGGTTTACTTGTGCTCTATTTATTGAAATTCCACACAATTGGCTATATAGAGACGTTTTAAAAACTAATTATTCGAAACTGCAACCCTTTTAAATACTATAAAAATTATAAAACAAATATATTCACGTGTAATTTATTCAAAAAATGAAAAACTAGCTCTGCCATTACAGCAAATTAGTACATGTTACTATTATATACCGTTCTGTCTATTTCAATTTTCAAATTAAATTAAACTTTTTTTACTTTTAATAATTAACAAAGTAAAATATTCCATTAAATGTAGGTACATGTGTTCTGAAATTTGAATATAAATTAAAAACAACATTTTTCGAAATCAAATCTTTTTTTACAGTGTGCTAGGCGTATAACCCTAAGAACAAGTTTTTTTTTTATTGATAGGCTTCTTTTTTGTAATTTTAATAAACTCATGTTACTTATAAAGCAAGTAACTCTTTATATTAACAATTTGATTATCAAAGTCCGTAAATATAGTTATTTTTTTTTAAATTATAGCCTTCATTTTGTTTCTGTTTTTTCTCCAGTAATTGATAAAGTAAAAACAGTAATGATTACAAAAAGAATCGTAAAATTGTAAACAATGTATGTTAATATAATAATGCATAAATAGATTACACTAACAATTAGTTTAAATGTCCACCATTTTGACACCCATTGACCGATTGTCATCAAATTAAGCTGTTTTACAGTTAAGGCCCTCCGCACACGGGTCGACTGTTTCGCAACGAGAATCTCAAACCAGTTGCGTTAGCGACTATTTTGTAACTGGTTTGCAATCGATTTATTTCCTCGCACCGCACACGAGCGCAACTGAATCTTAATATTTTAATACTATTATGTATGTAATTATAATTATAAATAAAATCAAACATGTTATATTACATAATAAATATATAAAGTTTATATCTAGGTACAATATACCTGTCATGTTTACTTGGGCTGCTATCTGGTGCCATGCTTTTTCTGTTTTGTCTTTTTTCGAATATCCAGATAGGTTGTAATTATATAAAACTGCACGATTCTTCACCTTCTCGACGAATTTAATGTTCACTAGCTGTTCATTCATTTTGAATGAAGTAAATAAGTAAATGAAGACAACAATGAATAATAATAATTTTAATTGTTAATAAACTTTATTTTTACAATAATGAAAATTCAAACAGTATGCAACCACGCAACTGAAACTGAAATTCGACCTGCAAGCACAGTCGCATGAGACTAGTTGGAAACTGATTTCAAATCAGTTTTGTTTCAGTTGCGCCGTGTGCGGTGAGCCATTACACTATACGTGCAAAGTCACCAAACAGTCGCTTGCGCAACTAGTTTGAGATTCTCGTTGCAAAACAGTCGACCCGTGTGCGGATGGCCTAAGTGTCTATTATATTATGATTCAGTAATGGCAAAGTAATCAAATTTCAACAAATATTTTTAATTTAGTATGTATATGTTACCAGCAAAGTATGTAATTCAAGCATTGTATATAATTCCTAGGAATTCTATACAATGCCTAACGATTTCAGGTAAAGTATGAAATAATTTTTATTTATTGTTATAATAAATAAAATAAAATATTAGTTTAGACGAACATTAAGCATATGTTTTAAAATTGTTAAAATAAAAAAACATACAAAAATATTAGATATTATTTAGTCATTTAGTAACATATTAGGCCAGTATTAAGTAAGATAAATAATCAGTATTTTAGTATTTTAAGTAAGTATAAAGTAAGCCAATATCTGTGCCTGAACCAAAATTGGTTGGTTCCCCCTATTTATGTTTATATTTCTAGTCTACAATGCCCAAGAAATTATAAAATTAAATTCATTTCATACATTGCCTGGTGATTTTTAGACATTCTATAGAATACCTAGGAATTCTATACAATGCCAGATTACATATACATTTCCGGTAACATATACATTTAATTAAACAAGTATCCAAAATTGAGGTATTGTCCAAGATTGGTGCTATTTTTACATTCTTTTAATATTTACTTTAGTATAAAGATAAATACAATTAAATTAGTAAATAAATTTAACAAACAAGAAATAATTCAAATTTATTCCTTTCATATTTAAATTTATTCTTTTTTAATTGATTAGCTCTAACTTTAAATTCAAATATTTTCAATCATTAAATTTATATTTTTACCTCAAGCTACCATAATATTTCTTTGATCATTGTTTTTTTATTTAACAACATTCAGATATACAGTCGAAACTCGTTATAACGAAACGTTTAATACAACGTATCGGTTTTAACGACTTAAAATAAAAGTATGACTGAATTCTATATAATTGTATTTTTACTTATTTTTACGACTATCGACTTTTACGACCTAATATGACTGGTCTTTTCAATGTCGTTATAACTGATTTCGACTGTATATAATAAATGTTTACTGTTGAAATGAATATTGTTTTCAAAACAAATTGTAAAAATTTAATCAAAACGAATAACCATTTTCATATCTAAAGAGTACCTGCTTATGTATATAAATATAATTTGAAAGAGCGGGGTAGATCAAAAAACAATTTTCTCTAAACCCTTATTTTTTATTAAACAAAATATTCGCTAGAAATTTTCAAAAAAAAATTTTTTCTAAATGCAAATTTTTTTTGTTAAAATAAAGATTTTTTTATAAAATTACGCTTTAATTTTTGATTTAATATAAATATAGGGTAAGTGGGAGGAATGGGTGGTATGTTTTTGAAATTCAATCCTACAGGTTGTAATATTTTTAAAAATTGAAAAGTTAGTATGTATTCACTTGTTTTTGTATTCTAATTTGTTTTTTTTAGTTACGATATATTAAATTTTTACTTTTGCTTTTGAATGTAAAAATAAAATAAAAACAGTTTATCACCCAATTCCCCCAGTGAGCAAAAAACATTAAAATACATTTTTTCACTACTTTCAATTAAAAAATAATGTTTTTGTTCAGATAAAAACTATATGTAAAGTTAATTTTTAGAAACTAGCTCCTTTTTGAAAAAGTTAAGATATTATCATGTTTTTGTGAATTTAAAAATTACCACCCAGTTCCCCCACTATGGGAATTTGAGTGGTAAAATTTTCTACCCCTCATAACTCCATCATTGGTATTTGTAAAAAAGTAAGGGTAATAAAATAGCTTCATATACAATATACAAATATATACATACCTACTACAATAAAATGTTGCTTAATTTGGAAAAATCAAACCTACTTTATTTTTATGGAATATTATCGTAAAGCCTGATAAAGTGAAAAACACGTTTCAAAATTTTAAAAATGTTATGCCGACAGAAAATTCTAGATGCAACAAAAACAGCAAATATATTTTTGCCATAAAACTTAAGAACCAATACATACATTTATGCGTTTGCTACAGCTCTAAATTTATAAAAAAAATACCATTTCACACACAACCCCCCCTCCCCCTCTTACCCTAATTAAAATTAAAATTAATGACAAAATCATAAAATATAATAATCACGACTAATACTAATTAGAACGAAATGTTTTATATCATTTCTAAAATTAGGTCCTTTTATATTATATGATAATCAAATTGTTTTATTCAATACCGTTTATTAAATAAATTAATAATGAAATTATTTCCGATTAATTTAAAAGTAATTAATTGAAGTTCATTTATTCCGTAATTAAATTTTGTATATCAAATTACTCTAATGAATATTCCCGTGCTATGTTTTCCGATTTATATTTGCATTGTTGAAATAATTTAATTAATAATTTTCTGAAGTACTCATATCAAAATTAATATTACATAATTGCATTACACATCACAATGAAAAATCTAATACTATTTATTTATTTATACGTCAGAGCCAGGCGCGTATACACGGGGGAGGGGGGGGGAGGGAGAAGTAATGACTTTTACTTCCATGTTCGAAGAAATGGAAGTATTGTAATACCGTCGAAAAATCGTATCCGAGATAAGAGCAGATTTTGATTGTACTAACTTCAAAACGTAAAGAAAAGTTGATTTCCGCATGGCTGGCGGTTATGCGTGTGTGTGTGTGTCTGGATGTAGAATTTTCTTCCGTTCACGATAACTACTGTAAATATGCACCGATTTGAACTATTTTTGGGGAAAATGTTTGTATCAGTCAGTATATTCCAGACCTATTGATTTTGGTGCTAATTAGATTAAGGGTTTCGGAAATAATCGTAATTCTGTACCTATTATTGTCTAAAAAGTTAGTATTATCTCACTAATTTTGATAAGACTTGGTACACACAGAAAAAAAACTTGGACCAAGAAAACCTTGTTTTGTATATAACGAAAACAATATTTTCTTAATATAAGAAACATACTCTTAATCCAACTACGTTATTCCTTCGTTCAAGAATACTATAGTTAGTTTAAGAGATTATTGCTTATCTTAAGAAAATATTGTTTTCGTTATATACAAAACAAGGTTTTCTTGGTTTGAAAGATCCTTTCTACTAGTGCACTTGTAGTTTAATCCAATCAAAGTGTCACTTATTTTATAAACGTGCTAAAATAGCTACTGAAGTGGTGAAAATTATAATTTTTAATACTAATAATAGTCCACTGCAATTAGATATTTTCACGAAATCGGGCCTCTATGAACCGATTTTAATGAAACCTTTTGCATTTGGATTGTTTCGATGGGTAGGTCAAAGTTTATATTTTCAAACTTTACGCTAGGCCCTAAATATTTTTTTAGGGCCATTCCATTAAAGAGCCATCAATGAGGTATACAGTGACCTCTCAGATTTTGTTTAAATTTTCATATGTGATGTAGGCAATCAACAGGTAAATACATTCATCAAAATTTTTGCGATCGGACACACCGTTTGCCCGTTGTGAGTGACGAAAGTCGTCACGTGACGCTTATACGACCATTTTAAGTCCGCTTTACTGCGCTGCCTTGTAGTTACACAATTAATTCTGAAAAGTACATGATTGTATTACACAAGGGCTAAATAAAATGGTAACTGTGAATTTCGGGTAGGCTATGATTTTCAATATGGCGGCTAAATAATAACACCTCCACTCAATTCAAGTTTAATATTATTATAAAAATAAGTTATTAACTCATTTCTGATAACCCTTCGATACCCCTCCCCCCAAATTCTTGAAAATCATAGCCTACCCGAAATTCACAGTTACCATTTTATTTACGCCATTGACTGTACTATACTCAGAGCTAAAGATACTGCGGGATATGATTCCTGCTGAATTATGTTGTAGTATATTGGGACTTTATCGTATATAAATTACAACCCCAAAAAATACTTTTTTCCTGGAAAATTTACAGATCTAAAGTTTAGTAAATTTTTATCAGTTTATGGGGTCTAAGGGGCACTCTAAATACTTAATACCGGGATCTAATGACACATATTATTAGTTTAGCCCTTGTGTAATACAATCATGTACTTTTCAGAATTAATTGTGTAACTACAAGGCAGCGCAGTAAAGCGGACTTAAAATGGTCGTATAAGCGTCACGTGACGACTTTCGTCACTCACAACGGGCAAACGGTGTGTCCGATCGCAAAAATTTTGATGAATGTATTTAGCTGTTGATTGCCTACATCACATATGAAAATTTAAACAAAATCTGAGAGGTCACTGTATACCTCATTGATGGCTCTTTAATGGAATGGCCCTAAAAAAATATTTAGGGCCTAGCGTAAAGTTTGAAAATATAAACTTTGACCTACCCATCGAAACAATCCAAATGCAAAAGGTTTCATTAAAATCGGTTCATAGAGGCCCGATTTCGTGAAAATATCTAATTGCAGTGGACTATAAATTCATCTTGCCATTGAAACAAGCGCAGTTAAATTTAAATGTCAGATAATTATTATTTTACAAAAATGTGTAGGTATTATACAACTGACATAAGAATATTAGAAAACTAATACAAATAGGTAAAAATTATTGTAAAAGATATTATAGAACATGGAAGTCATGTATGGTTCTCGATACCATTTTTTATATATTTTTTAGTTGTGCGTTGGAAAGGTTAACAGAAATTTAAAAAACAAACAATACAAAAAATGGAGTGTATAATAGTTCGGACAGGCATAATGAATAGCGCATTGCAGCTATTATATTAACAACATTCTGAGTGGTATCTTATACGCTGGTTCGATACTCCCCAAGCGCGTCTACTTAAATTACCAGCCGCTTTAATTAAAATAGTTTGTAATTTAAACGAGAAAACTGTAGGATAATAAGAGAATATAGAAAATGCAATAATGTTAACTTTTGTTCATTTCCTTCACAGACTAATGAAAATCGTTATAGTTTTAATAATGTAAATACTTCAGTTCAGTAAAGCTTATTTCATTTTCAATATTTTATCATTAAATTCCAAATCAGGTTAATTGGTTTTATTTATTATTTAATACAATGAATTCCAGTTTTCCCTGCATGTAAAAGTAATATTATGTGTATTTTATATTACCTGTTGTTTTAACTTATTGTTAGTATCGCGTTTTGAAAATAAAAGAAATTTTAGGTGATTGGCGGGCATTCGCGCTGTGTTGTGTTAATATATGTTAATTAAAATAAATGTACTATTAAAATCTTTAAACATATTTGATGTAGTTTATGCTGTTACTGAGATAATGCGTGTTCAAAATAAAGTGGATGCACGTTTTATGTTAAAAACAATATCTGTAGCGACCTAAATATTAAAGTCTTTCGTAGACTTTTATGTACAACTAATTTAACCCTACAAAACGTAGATACATAATTTATATGTATATCTTTTAATTTTGGCCAAAATACGGATTAAATGATCCACGTGCATCTAATTCATTCACTGCTCAACTGTTTTAAGAGATAACGTGATTATATGAACCATATAGCACTTCTGCGATTGATGTATGTGCAGGTTTTATCAAAATCGGTACAGTATTTTTTTAGTAAGTAATCATTTTTTATGCAACAATGCATTCTTACACCAAATTGAAACAAATATCCCAAGAAGCGTCACATTTCTCTAAATATGGTTATTACACTATCGCGCGTAGTAAAAACATTAACAATAATGTTGTATTATAAAATGGTAATTTACATAGACATAAACTCATATATTATTATACATACCTGGTCCATTATCCGTGCTGTGCATTGCCGTGCAATGACGAACTTAGTTGTGCCGGCGTCTCAAGCCCGGCCGAAACTTATCGCCCATCTGAAACAATACAGAAATAAATTAAGCAACTTTTACTCATAGTCAAATAGAAATATTGGTAACTTTTAAATTTTTAAAAGAGTCTGTGAGGGGAGAGTAGTAAAAGCAGGACCGTAACTAGAAGCTCGGGGGTCATGGGGCAGGAAGTGAGTAAAAAAAGGGGGTCCCCAGTATATGTTAAAAAAACTGAAGACTTTTTTCGTAAACGCCTCAGTATTTTTGTGTGCTAGTAATTTTAATGATCTTTTTTGGGGGGCCCTGCCCCGGTGGTAGTTACGGCTCTGAGTAAAATAGTTTATAATTTTCATCTATTTGGTCGGCATTTTTTTCGTCGCTCGTGTGCGTGCCAAAAAATGTACATGAACGGCGGCGAAAAACATTTTGTGTAACCTGACGCCAATTTTTTTTAATAATTAAATGTCAGATTAATTTTTAAATGTATTGCTTATAACAAGGCAGAAAAAAAATAATCAATAATTTATATCTACATAATTGAAAAAAATACATTTGCCAAGTAGATCGAATGTTGACAATTCTATTGAACATAAATCAACAAACAAATTATTCACATTAATTACATGTATATGCAGTCTATGAAATGTAAGTATTATTAAATGGTATTAAATAGAGATCAATACATACTGTTTATAAATAATAACATTTACTATTGATCTACTTATCAATTATATGTATTCTATACCTATGTAAGCAATTATTATTAAACAAAAGTAAACAACGCGGACGCAGGTACATACAATACGGAGTCCAGGATTTGTCAATAGAGCAAATAGGCAATGGCCTAGAGCAGGGGTTCCCAACCATTTTCCTACATAGATCTCTTTTAAAAGAATGATTTTCTTAAAAAAAACCCTCACATTTTTAGATAATTTATGATTTTCCTTTTTATTTTCTTATCTTAAAGTCGATATTTCTATGAAACATGAAAATTGTTATAAAATTTGGAATTTTTGATTTCGTTTATATTACAGAAAATGACGTGAAAAGTTGAAATTTTCAAACCGCAGTTCTGTATGTCAATACGTTCTTGGGATGGCATTTCAAAATTTTCGATTTTTGAAAATTTTGGAGAAAAATGGCCGTAACTTTGGAATGTTTGGTCGGATTTGATTTTTGTCGACGGATTTGAAATCAGTATGTCAAATTCTATACAAAATGCCATGTATAACATTTCAAAATTCCGACAAAAAAAATTTCACGAAAAATTAAAATATTTCCAAGGGGTAAGATATACTTACCTTAAAAAATTTCGATTTTCGACAAAAAAAATTTTTTTTGCTAATTTTAAAGTATTATACATGTCATCAGATAGATTTTGATACGCTGATATCAAATCTGTCAACAAAAATCAAATCCGATGACACGTTCAAAAGTTAGTCTTTTTTTTCCAAAATTTTCAAAAATCAAAAACTTTGAAATGGCATATCTCGAGAACGTTTTGAGATACTGAACTACGGCTTGAAAATGTCAACTTTTCATGTCATGTTCTATAAAATAAACATAATTGAAACGAAATCTAAAATTAAAAATGTTATTGTAATTTTCAAGCACCTTTCAATTTGTTATAGATATATCGATTTTAAGATAAGAAAATCATAAATTTCTGTATAAACTTAATTATTATTACTAAGTATTAACATAATTGTGTTACATTTCTTCAAAAAGTGAGAGAAATGCAGTGTCGTTTAGGATATATCTATCTCTTTTTCTAAGAAAATGAAATAGACACTACTGTTTAAAATAAGCACAAGTATATCCCAAACATTTTCTATCTTTTTCTTTTTTATGTCTATATGAATGTTACTAATTTTCTATAAATTGACGTTATTAGTTGCGGTTAGTGAATACAATACCGGTATCCCGAAATACCGAAAACCGGGATACCGGTCAATTTTCTCCGGTATTACGATACCGGTATTGGGTCGAATTATACCGGTATTTCGGTATATTTTCGGTATTTCAAAAAAAATTAAATACTTAATAAATTACTAGGGTTTTTTTTTGGTTTAGTCTTCACCACACAATTTTTCCTTCGCATTTTATTTTTTTCCCCAATTTATGTTTTTGGAAGTAGAAAGGAGTATAAAATCACGAAAAGGAGTAGTTTGGGAGTGCAGTTTAAAAAGGAGTACTGTCCACTAAAAAGGAGTTAAAAACTCCCTAAAGGAGTACGTTTGGTCACCTTAATAATATATTACTGTTCTTTCAAAAGTGTTCTATTGTTATATGATATACATATAAATATTAAATTAACAATATATTTAATTTTAATGTTAATACAAATATATAAACATACAAATTAAGAATTTTAAAACGAGTACGTCTGATAACTGCCAACAATCTCTGAAACATAACCAAACTTATTTTTGATAATATATTTATATTATTAATATTATACATGCACCTAGATCATATTTCGGAAAAATATGTTATACTTCATTGCAGTAACGGTCTCGCTCAGAATTAAATGTAAAAGTTTTTAGATTTTAGAGCTAATTATTTTATATGCCTCTAAAATTAGTTTGCAACAAACAATTGCGCGCGTAATTTAAAAATTATAGTTCATTTTAATTAATTTTAAATTATTTAAATCTTTGATATCTATCCAGGTACATAAGTATGTTTGGGGTTAAAGCACTGATTTGGTATTATTGTATGGTTTTATTTGTATATTTAATGAAAAAAATTTATAAATTTGAATTTTGAACGTCCGTTGACGCATGCGCACAACCTGTTTCGATTGTTAGGAAATATTCAATTTTGGCCATCATGTTTGACTTATAATCAGTCCAGTCATTCATGTCAATGGATTAAAGCTATAATATACATAATTCATAATAAATATATGAAATATTTATTATTTTTAATTTTTGCCTTAAATAATTCACGATACGTGTAGTAATGGATATAAGGGGCTTTAGCTCTCCACTCAAAAATTATGGTTCCCCCTAGATCTACTAACGATTCCTGGATTGATGCATGAATAGGTGTAATAACAAAACAAAATTGAATGTTCTATGTAAACTTGTATGTATACCAAAACTTTATCGAAAAAAATAATATTCTTCAGTATTTTAAAAATATACCAATGGTAACTTACAACAATATCGAAATTATTTTTTTAATGAAGGTATAAGAAAAATATTAAAATTCAATATTAATTAAATTACTTATTTTTTGATCAAAGTCGTTGTGAACTGTTTAAATTCAATATTGTATAGGTACATAAAGATTTTATAATATCATACATATGAAGGTACCTACTTAAAAAGATCAATTTCTACAAAGTTGTCTGATATTTATGAAATTTTCTATACATGTATAATTTCCTAATCTTAATGACTTTCACTTTAAAATAAACTACAATATTTTTTTATTTATAAAATTTTATAATATTTACATTTATTTTCAACAGAATTAAACTTTATTATTATACTTATTTAATTGTTTTTATTTTTTTATTAATAAAAAATGCAAATGTAACTTTATATATTTATTTTTTACATTTATTATAATTGTATATATGTAGATATATTATCTTTAATTTTTTTTTAAATACCGGTATTAATACCGGTATCCCGGTTTTGACATAAAAAAATACCGTAATACCGGTATTACGATTTTGGTCCGGTATTGTATTCACTAGTTGCGGTACAGTTGCTACTACTATGTCTATTTTTTTAACCCGCCATTTTGTTGCTGATACTCTATTATATCAGCTATTCAGAAGTCACATGAATTAAGTACTAATATTTACTAAAATAACGGTTCATAATGGTCATAAAAAAGAGAAAATACATCACAACTTAAGAACTTTGAAGTTTCTTTAGTATAAAGGCTCTAGCCCATTAAGATGGTAAAAATCCCCCCTCAACGGATTTGGCTGAAATTAGGTACACTTATTTGTCATTATAAAAAAACAATTTCTCCCGAGTTACAAGACCTGAAACGCCCTCTGTCGTCCATAACCTCAAAAAATGTGTTTTTTCTTTAATATTTTTTTTCTCTGCGAGTTTTTAACCGAATTACTTGAAATTTGGACTGGTAATAGATTTTATAAAGATGAATGGCCACATATTTTTAAAATTATTTTTGGCGCGAAATTTGAATTTTTATAGCAATAATAAAATTTAAAAGGGCCATATCTCGGCTCTCAGGGCCCATGTAGGCTAGATACTGCAATTACATGTGTATCTTATCAAAAACTAACATCCTGATTTTTTTCATAATTTTTGATTTGGTGCGCCGTCCTCAAAAATTCAAAAAACCGTATTTTTCTGATTTTTTAGTTTTTAATTAATGTGATGAAATTATAAATAAAATCTGTATAATAATATTTTCTCAAGAATGGCTTGCTCATAAAATGACCAAAAAAAATTATTGCCTCAAAAAAATTTCAAAAATCTCAAAAAAAGGTTTTCATCAATTAAATAAGCATTTAAATAAATATGAGTTAATCGTCCAGCAAAAGTTCTGTTTTTATTTGTATATATAAGGTTGGGCTGATTTTCTAACTGACCTCGACTCCCCCCCCCCCCCCTATAGTACTCTCAATTCTAAGAAAAAACGCCCATGGAACTATACCTCTACATTTAGTTCGCCGCATTTTTGATTGAAAATTTTATGTTTGATTCCCTTGAATTCAATATGTATACCATTGTATACATGTTAATATACATGAAAAGTTACAATTTTGCATTGATTTTTTTTAGCAAAACAGCAACCCAATGGTTCTTGGGTACGAGGATTCCGAATTTGATATCCATTTTTTTATTTTATTCTTGAGCGTCACCTGGTAGCCCAAGCAATAGACTGAAAAAAGAGGTCAAACTAAGAAAAAAAATACACCAAACTGAATTTTGGTGGAGACTTTTATTTTGATATTCTAAGCATAAACTAAAAAAAAGCCATAATTTTGGCAATGGGTTTTCATTTTTAAGGGGTAAATGGGGCAAATTATATTTTAAAAATATTAATATTTTAACCAATAAAAATCGATTCTTACCCCTAAATATTACCGACTTTCATTGGTTAAAAAAGTAATATTTAAAAAAAAATATGGTTGATCATTATTTTTTAGAACTTCAAGAACAATTTGAGGCCAATCAGGATTTTAACAAAAATTATTAATTTTTAAAATAATTTCTCCGAAATAGCATCTTTACATCTTTTAAAACCTCGAGAAAGAGTATTCCATATACAAATTCTGTATTTGTGGTACCAATCGATTCGTCTATCGTGTCTCCAACAAATATCAATCATAAAAACACCCCGTCATCGATTTTGTGAAAAATTGAAAAAATGTTTGGAAACGTGGTTTTCATCCTTCAACATTTATTTTAAGGGAGTCGCACCACTTTTCACCAGACCGAGTTATTCTTTTCGAATTATACGCCCAAAAATCTATAATAATCAACCATAAAATTACTAAAAAATAGCCCTAATTTTGGCAATGGGTTTTCGTTTTTAAGGGGTAAATGGGGCAAATTATATTTTATTTGCAAATATCTCAAAAATTACCAATTTTTCAAGGAACATAGTTATGAAGAAAATTGTAGCTTATAAAATTCTACACAAATAAGGTATTTATAATTAAGAGCGCAGTGAAAAATCCGAATTTATAGGGGCAAGCAATTTTATGGTTGATTATTATAGATTTTTGGGCGTATAATTCGAAAAGAATAACTCGGTCTGGTGAAAAGTGGTGCGACTCCCTTAAAATAAATGTTGAAGGATGAAAACCACGTTTCCAAACATTTTTTCAATTTTTCACAAAATCGATGACGGGGTGTTTTTATGATTGGTATTTGTTCGAGACACTATCACGATAGACGAATCGATTGGTACCACAAATACAGAATTTGTATATGGAATACTCTTTCTCGAGGGTTTAAAAGACGTAAAGATGCTATTTCGGAGAAATTATTTTAAAAATTAATAATTTTTGTTAAAATCCTGATTGGCCTCAAATTGTTCTTGAAGTTCTAAAAAATAATGATCAACCATAATTTTTTTAAATATTACTTTTTTAACCAATGAAAGTCGGTAATATTTAGGGGTAAGAATCGATTTTTATTGGTTAAAATATTAATATTTTTAAAATATAATTTGCCCCATTAACCCCTTAAAAATGAAAACCCATTTTCCAAAATTAGGGCTATTTTTTAGTTTATGCTTAGAATATCAACATAAAAGTCTCCACCAAAATTCAGTTTGGTGTATTTTTTTTCTTAGTTTGACCTCTTTTTTCAGTCTATTGCTTGGGCTACCAGGTGACGCTCAAGAATAAAATAAAAAAATGGATATCAAATTCGGAATCCTCGTACCCAAGAACCATTGGGTTGCTGTTTTGCTAAAAAAATCAATGCAAAATTGTAACTTTTCATGTATATTAACATGTATACAATGGTATACATATTGAATTCAAGGGAATCAAACATAAAATTTTCAATCAAAAATGCGGCGAACTAAAGTTAAATGTAGAGGTATAGTTCCATGGGCGTTTTTTCTTAGAATTGAGAGTACTATAGGGGGGGGGGGAGTCGAGGTCAGTTAGAAAATCAGCCCAACCTTATATATACAAATAAAAACAGAACTTTTGCTGGACGATTAACTCATATTTATTTAAATGCTTATTTAATTGATGAAAACCTTTTTTTGAGATTTTTGAAATTTTTTTGAGGCAATAATTTTTTTTGGTCATTTTATGAGCAAGCCATTCTTGAGAAAATATTATTATACAGATTTTATTTATAATTTCATCACATTAATTAAAAACTAAAAAATCAGAAAAATACGGTTTTTTGAATTTTTGAGGACGGCGCACCAAATCAAAAATTATGAAAAAAATCAGGATGTTAGTTTTTGATAAGATACACATGTAATTGCAGTATCTAGCCTACATGGGCCCTGAGAGCCGAGATATGGCCCTTTTAAATTTTATTATTGCTATAAAAATTCAAATTTCGCGCCAAAAATAATTTTAAAAATATGTGGCCATTCATCTTTATAAAATCTATTACCAGTCCAAATTTCAAGTAATTCGGTTAAAAACTCGCAGAGAAAAAAAATATTAAAGAAAAAACACATTTTTTGAGGTTATGGACGACAGAGGGCGTTTCAGGTCTTGTAACTCGGGAGAAATTATTTTTTTATAATGACAAATAAGTGTACCTAATTTCAGCCAAATCCGTTGAGGGGGGATTTTTACCATCTTAATGGGCTAGAGCCTTTTATATTATATTTTTATACTGACTGAGTGAGGAAAAAAAACAATATAAGAAGTGTAGTGTTATCCATAAAAATATAAAGATGTAAAAAAACAATGACTTAACCTAATTTTTTTATAACAAACATGTTTTTATGTAATTACAAAATACAATTAAATTAATTAAAATTTATTGAATTGAAGCATCAGATAAATGTTTTTTTAAATTAAATATAATTAAAATAAATTACATGCGTAATCTAATTTTTATCATTTATTATATTATATTTACTGAATAATACTATATTTTATTTTTAATTGTCATTTATAAAAAAAGAACAATTAATTTATATAAATTTAATACACTAGGACAGTGGTTCCCAAACTTATTTTATTGCAGACCTAAACACATTTTTTTCTAAAATTGTGGAACCTTATAATCATACTTCTATTTTTCATATTCTCACCTTCCAATTTTAATAAGGCATTAAGGGGTCAAACCACTGTGAACGGTCAATATTTGATAATTTTTTTCACAGGTATAGCTAATTATTGTAGGATCAGGTAGATGATATTTTATTAAGTAGGTATATATTCAACTTATTCTGTACCTTTTTTTATTGAAAAATATTAAAAATTGACAAAGTTATGAGCCTCGATGTGACGACCAAAAAAATTTTTTTTCTCCATGGTTCCATCGAAATTTCGGGATGGGTTATCGAAGAAAAAATTAATAAATATTTTATCAATACACTCACCTCCCGAATTAACGACCTTCGAACTAACAATCGCTTAAAATAACGACGGGCTAAATACTCGAATTAGCGACCTTCTCCTATCCCCACCATAATACGACCGACTGCTATATTTCTGTGCGAAATTTAAAGTCATCAATTAACATTGAGGTCGGCTCGGTGGTGACGGTCCCTCTTGCCGTCGTTAATTCAAGAGGTTGAATTACCAACACAGTCGTTAATTCAAGCGTCGAGTCTATTTATACCTACAAATGTATGTACTTATCGTTTTGCGTAGCCTTTTTCATTTAATTTTTTCATAAAATGGCAACGGTTTGAAATTTTTTGTCCATTTTTAACACCTTTTTTTAATTCTAGCGATTTAAAAAAAAATAGTAAACATCAAAATTTCAAAAATCGGCCATTTTGTTTTTAATTTAAACCTGTATACATTTATTACACATATTACATATATTTTATATATTATTATATAATATTTTAAAAATCGAAATACGACACCCAAACATCTCTCTAACGATTTATTTACGACTTACAAATTCACAAAAAAAGATTAAATTACATTCCTAACTAGCACATCAAATTGGGCAAAATTTAAAAATATATATCTCGAAGTTATAAAAAAAATCATAAGACGAAGAAAAAAACTTTACTAACGAGATGATTCCATGTCAACAATGACAAACACCAAGCAAGTTTGATGTCATATCCGGTTCATAGAGAGGAAGTGTCTCACACCCTCTGTGGGATTAAGGGATGTACAAATATCACATATATTTAAAAAAATATGCTCGGATATAGGATATTTATATGAGAAAAATAAGATAAATGAGAAATTAAGGACGTTGACACTATAGGGTGCGGGACTGATTTTGCGGAGAACGGTGCGGGTAAGCACTTGAAGGCAAAGTGTGTCTCTCACTGGAGCATGCGAAATCACATAGATGCACCTCTCTCTCTTTTTTCCACACTTAAGTTCGTACAAAAAAGTTAACAAATTGTAAAAAAATATCATGTCTTAAATTTTTTAACAACTTTATTAATTTCATTTCCAATTAGTAAACACTTAAAAAAAATTGTTACAATAAAAAAATACCAAAAAGAGAGAATGAATTTTGTAGATAAGAGTTTCATCTTTATTTTGATTTTCTTGTATCGTTTTTGACCGAGTTATGAAGAAAATACATTTCAAATCTTTTCTAGTTGTAGACAATCAAAGTTAAAAGTGTGGTTTTTGCTTTGATCGCAAATAACTTGATCAAAAATTGATTTGTTGTACAGTGATATCAAAAACAGAAAATTTAAGAGTCAAATCTACAAAAATAGATTTAATCAAACAATTTTGTTTAAAAAATTTTCGCGAAATACAAAGTGGCCTATGTACTTCCTCAGGATGCAAGCTATCTCCTTGTTAAATTTCATCAAAATCGGTTCAGCGGTTTAACCGTGAAAAGGTAACAAACACACAGACAGATACTTTTGCATTTATTTATAACTAGCTGTGCCCGCGAATTATTGTTTAGAATTTTTAAAAATATAGATTTTTTTTATTCTGCACAAATCTTTACTACATAGTACATACATATTGTCCAATATTTAACGTTTTATGCAGCATATTGCAAAAGAGCGCACTGGTGGCAAACTTTCATTTACTATTATCGTTATTGCTTATTCTTTATGTTACCTAGCGTAACAAAATATATACTAAAACCTGATCTATCAATTAAAAAAATAAACACGTAAATCGGATAAGTGGTTCTCGAGTGATAAACGCACTAACGGAAAAATGAATTCTTCAATAAATAATTTCGTCTAAAATCAAACTAGTAATAACAATTATTAAAACTTTTTTAACCCTTAAGCACTCATTAATCCAATTAACATTATCTCATCTAGCAACACCACCAGTGTCGATATGACACAAACACTCAACACGAGTTCGACAAAGCCAATTTTCCAGCACGTCCGCCCGCGCCTTTCTCACCCCTGTCGACACAGATAGGGGTTGAACACAGTGCGGGGTGCAAATGGGAAGATAGTGGGAGGGGAGGTAGATGTGTTGGCGGCACGCGTCCTCTGTCATAGACCCGATAGAGTGCATCGTCTCTGTTCTACAATACCGGTAGAGCTCTCTGTATTACCGACATTGGGGGAATGGAACTGCTGTTATGACCGTTAAATCTCATTAAATAATCCTGTGAGTAGAATCACGTGGAAAGTAAAGAGAGAGCGAGAGATACATAGGGAGGGTTTTAGTTTGTTATAGTGAAACATCGATTTGTAGGGTAAATTTAAATTCCGACTGATTAGTTTATTGAAGTGAAATCTTCAAATGAATTTAAGAAGGGTTGGGGGGGGGGGGGGGGAGGATAAATGAATTAGTAATGAAATTATTTATTTATGTACTTATTACGAAAAATAAGACTCTGTTTGTACAGTCAAAATACGGTCGAAATCGGTTATAACGACATCGAAGGGACCAGTCATATTAGGTCGTAAAAGCCAGTAAAAATGCAATTATCTGGAACTCAGCCTAAGGTTACCATTTTGCCTCTTTTCCCCGGACACAGTCCTCTTATTAAAAACGAACGAGGACGTTGGGGGGATTTTTCAAATGTGTCGGAGTTTTTAAGAAGTTTACCTACGTAAAAAAGGTCGTCAAGATAATAGGTGCCCAACCTTTTGACTTTGTGGGTCGCAGAGCTCAAAAAAATGCGAAAAAATTTGTTAACAAAAATTTTAAAACCTTTTTTTTTCGTTGTTGACTTAATTAATTTTTATATTTCTATTTTATATGACAAAAAATCTAATTTTAATATTTAACTTTTTTTTTAACTTATGCACGAAGACTGCTCAGGGGCCGTGGGTTGGACAAGCCTGGTCAAGATTACTAACTGTAAAATTTCGGGTTGGAAGAAATGACAGACATTGAAAAAAAAGGTCTTCAATTTATTTTTATATTTTGAATGGCATTTGAAATAAAAATCTAATTCGATGTACAACATACTTTATTTTTTCAATTTGTCTTCTTTTTTTAATGAACTTATCCTTTTTTCAAACCTCGAGCTTCTGGCAACGCTAACTTAACCGGATTTTTATTTCGAGTCGTTAAAAATGTCATTTATTAAGAAAAATATAGTTATACGTCTATTTGTTCGTATTCGATACAAAAACTACTGAATCGATTAGAATTAATTTATACTATTATGGTAAAAATGAGGTTAGATATGAAATGAAAAGGGTTTGATTTCAAAACAAAACAAATAACGTATTAACTGCTAGTCCTTACATATTATAAAACGTAACGTGTCTCTGTCTGTCTGTCCGTTAGTGCGCTTATCACTCGACGACTTATTCGATTTACGTGTTTTTTTTTTAAATTCATAGATATGTTCTTTGGCCAGGTTTAAGTATACATATATACGTTAAGTAACATAAGGAATAAGCAATGTCGATAATAGTAAATCAAGTCGGAAAAATGTTTGCCGCCAATACGCAGCCTAAACCTTTAAATATTGAACATTATAATGTAAAAAATTGTGTAGAATAAAAAAAATCTATTTTTTTTCGACTATATTTTTCAAAAATCCTTACCAATAATTCTGTAGCGGGCACAGCTAGTTAATAATTAATAATAAAGATGAAAAGTACCAAAAATTAATATATAAACATCTCCTTATGTACCCGAAAGACAAGACAAGAAGCACCAAGATAAGAGAGAGATGCGAAGATAGGATTGCGGGCATCGAGTCCCGGACTAATGCGTGGCAACACCATCACCGGATTCTTTCCAGACAACACGTTAGAGCACTTAGACAAGTGAAATGTAAAGGAAATTCAAGGGACTTTCAGCTCTGAATTCATTACGCCTCCGTCGATGTTGTCACCATTTGGGAGAATAGGGAGGGGGAGGGGATTAAGTACATCTCTCGGGGAAAAAAGTGTATGAAAATATCGGTTTAACCAAATGGCTTTATCAAGTGTAAAAAGTTAATGGAGAGTATATGTATCTTCCATTTTTGTCTTGGTGTTAATTTTTAATGGCAATTTTTAATATCACACTATAATATAAACGTGCAATATATATATATATATATATCCGGACGAAATGTTTTCTTTATAGACTCTGCTTCTACCGAGCCGATTTTGATAATTTTTTTTTCGTCATGTAGCTGCACTCTTTTTCCAGTCAATAGGCTAGATTTCATTTCTTAGCTATGAAAGGTCTCTGAGCTGTGATTTTTTTCCGAAAAAGTACATGGAATTTCATTAAAAATTAAATTTTAAGGTAAAAAACCATCGGCAGTTTTTTTTAATCCGAGCTTCCTATTGGTCGAAAATGACGTATATTATATCAGATTTAAAATACATGTGCTTTTTGACTGATGACAGATGACAGGGAATGTTCTAGAAGGTTTTCTATCCTTTTCTATTAGGAGTGAGAATATTTTTGATGACGTTAGATTTGAAATTACGTGGTTTTTTACATATGACATATTTTTTGTTTGTAAAAAAATTATTTTGAGTGAAATTGTTGAATTTTTTTTAATTGTTGAAATTATTCATTTAAATCAGGGACGGCGTTTCAAATATTTTTTAATTTGTGTTTTTTTATTGAAATTTTATAAAAATATAATTTTTAATACTTTTGTTGATGCAATTTTAGTCAAAATTTCACATTTAAAAATAATAATTAAGTCAGGGGCTGGTGTTTTGGGAACTGTCACGTTTCATAACGTTTGTAAAAACTTAAAAAAAATAAATTCAGAAAAATATGAAAATTAATATGTCAGTAGCGTCCCAAAAAAAATTTTTAATTGTTCAAAAATTATAAATTTCAGAAAAATATGAAAATTATAATATACATCAGTAGCGCCTCAAAAAAAATATTTATGAATTATTATTTTTTTGAAAGTTCAGATTGATATATTAATAATTTTTTTAAAATTATAATTAAGTCAGGGGCGTCGCATGAAAATAATTAAAATTGCTATTTTTTAAAAGTGATGTTGACAAATTAATTTTGATTAAAATTGAATAAAAATTAAAAACTTCAGAAATATGTAAAAATAAAAAGTTAACCATTTAACAATAACAGTACATTTTAGGTTGGGTAATTTATACATGTAATTTTACTGAAAATAATAATAATGATAAGTGATTATCACCGCCAATTTAAGAAAAAAATGAGTATCAGCTAAAAGAATGGAAAATTATTATAATATACACATACGAGGGTCCCAGCCAAAGGCTGAGACCGGAGTAAATTTGTGATTAGATAATTTGTACATGTAAAATGATTGAAAATTTTAATTTTGATTATCTCCGCCAAATTCAAAAATTGACTATAAAAAAATAGTGGAACGAGTATGATATATACACATTCAAGGGTCGCAGACCCGAGTAAATTTGTGTAAAAAATATGACGTGAAAGGGGGTTGGGGCGCGAAGCGCCCAGGGGCACAGCCCCTAGTCACACTATAATATAAACGTGCAATATATATATATATATATATATATCCGGACGAAATGTTTTCTTTATAGACTCTGCTTCTACCGAGCCGATTTTGATAATTTTTTTTTCGTCATGTAGCTGCACTCTTTTTCCAGTCAATAGGCTAGATTTCATTTCTTAGCTATGAAAGGTCTCTGAGCTGTGATTTTTTTCCGAAAAAGTACATGGAATTTCATTAAAAATTAAATTTTAAGGTAAAAAACCATCGGCAGTTTTTTTTAATCCGAGCTTCCTATTGGTCGAAAATGACGTATATTATATCAGATTTAAAATACATGTGCTTTTTGACTGATGACAGATGACAGGGAATGTTCTAGAAGGTTTTCTATCCTTTTCTATTAGGAGTGAGAATATTTTTGATGACGTTAGATTTGAAATTACGTGGTTTTTTACATATGACATATTTTTTGTTTGTAAAAAAATTATTTTGAGTGAAATTGTTGAATTTTTTTTAATTGTTGAAATTATTCATTTAAATCAGGGACGGCGTTTCAAATATTTTTTAATTTGTGTTTTTTTATTGAAATTTTATAAAAATATAATTTTTAATACTTTTGTTGATGCAATTTTAGTCAAAATTTCACATTTAAAAATAATAATTAAGTCAGGGGCTGGTGTTTTGGGAACTGTCACGTTTCATAACGTTTGTAAAAACTTAAAAAAAATAAATTCAGAAAAATATGAAAATTAATATGTCAGTAGCGTCCCAAAAAAAATTTTTAATTGTTCAAAAATTATAAATTTCAGAAAAATATGAAAATTATAATATACATCAGTAGCGCCTCAAAAAAAATATTTATGAATTATTATTTTTTTGAAAGTTCAGATTGATATATTAATAATTTTTTTAAAATTATAATTAAGTCAGGGGCGTCGCATGAAAATAATTAAAATTGCTATTTTTTAAAAGTGATGTTGACAAATTAATTTTGATTAAAATTGAATAAAAATTAAAAACTTCAGAAATATGTAAAAATAAAAAGTTAACCATTTAACAATAACAGTACATTTTAGGTTGGGTAATTTATACATGTAATTTTACTGAAAATAATAATAATGATAAGTGATTATCACCGCCAATTTAAGAAAAAAATGAGTATCAGCTAAAAGAATGGAAAATTATTATAATATACACATACGAGGGTCCCAGCCAAAGGCTGAGACCGGAGTAAATTTGTGATTAGATAATTTGTACATGTAAAATGATTGAAAATTTTAATTTTGATTATCTCCGCCAAATTCAAAAATTGACTATAAAAAAATAGTGGAACGAGTATGATATATACACATTCAAGGGTCGCAGACCCGAGTAAATTTGTGTAAAAAATATGACGTGAAAGGGGGTTGGGGCGCGAAGCGCCCAGGGGCACAGCCCCTAGTGTTCAAATATGTACAGTAGGGTGTTCCAAATAACTTTGTCAGCATGGGGATGGAGATATCAGTATCTATGATAGATACAGATTTAATCAGGGTGACCATTATTTCTCTGTAATAAATTTCCCTGACTTTTCCCGGTTTTCCAGGAGAATTTTTACCGTTTTTCCCTGCTTTTTATAATTAAAATTTTGATAAAAAAGCTAAAAAAAAAAAAAACGTCACATAGATAAAATTTTAATATATTTCCCCGACTTCCAACCAAATTCCCTGACTTTTCCCGGTATAGTAAAATTCCCTGACTTTTCCCGGTATAGTAAAATTCCCTGACTTTTCCCAGTTTTCCAGAAACTGGCGACCCTGTTAATTAATTGACATGAATTATTCGTAAGGAAGTTGTGAGATAACCATATTTTTAGCGCAACCCACGAAGTGTTAGCGCTTATATGAACTTGACCCCCTGATCACCTAGAGAGCTCGGGTTTTCGCTAAATGGTGGGTCTGTGGTTCTAGTTTAGCCCATTTTAGAAAATTTTCCGGTCATGACCCTCCTTCCTCAAAAATTTTCATATATGACTTTATGTACTTCATTGGAGTCGGGATTGATTCATGAATCGATTGGCAAGGGTATTTTTTTAGTTGTGTCAAGTGGATTGCGCTGCAATATCGACGTGTGGGTTTTGATAATTTTTTTTTATTCTGTATGGTTAAAGCAGTACACCAAAAAAAAACTAATTTGTTTATAATAATATGGTCATTACTCTATTTTTTAAATAGATAAGTTAGATTTCTTAAGGTACTTTTTTGTAGTAATGAATGATGCTAATTTTTGTGTGTTGTACTTCAAATAATTGATCGATAAGTAAATCAAAGAAAATAAATAAAAATAAACTATTATGTAAACAGTATTGATCGTTTGTTACTTTCATGTTCGAAGAAATGGAAGTATTGTAATACCACCGAAAAATCGTGTCCGAGATAAGAGCAGATTCTGATTGTACTAACTTCAAAACGTAAAAAAAAGTTAATTTCTGCATGGCGACTGTGCGTGGTTGTGTCTGGATGTAGAATTTTCTTCCGTTTACGATAACTGCTGTATATATGCAGCGATTTGAATTTTTTTGGGGGAAAATGTTTGCCTCAGTGAGTACTTCAGACCTATTGATTTTGGTGCTAATCGGATTAGGGGTTTCTGAAATATTCGAAGTTTTGTACCAATTATCGTCTGAAAAGTGATTAGTATGTCACCAATTTTGATAAAACTTGGTACACTTGTAGTTCAATCCAATCTAAGGGGCACTTATTTCATAAACGTGCCGAAATACCTACTGAAGAGGTATTTCGACATTTCTAGAAAAAAGTCGCATCGAGATTCGAGAATATGGTATAATTTACACAATCGAGATTCTAGTAAATAACTTAGTGACTTTAAGTTTTAGTTTTAATGTCGAATGAGAAAAAATCGAACGAACTCGAGAATAGGGGCCCAGACATTGTATTATTGGATCATGGTTCTATGTCGCAAAATATGAAACATTATTTTTACATAACATAAAAATAATCTTTTTATAAGGGTTGTTAAAAAAAATATAAAATAACGTAGATGGAATAGAAGAATAACGATAAAACACATACACAATTAATTTGTGTAATTGTGTTCTATATAAAGTATAAACACACATAGAAGAAAACAAGAGACACATTCGTTTTATTTACATCAACTGAATTGTAAATCACTGTTAGCAGAACAATTAAGACATACACTCAGCCAAATGAATAAATTCAAATTTCGAATTGTTTATATTTACATACATATATATACTGAATGTTTCTGAGAATTAATTGGAAGGTTTTATGTTTACGAGACATAATTTTATATTTGCACATACATATAATGTTATATGTGAGACAGAAATAAAAATGTATGAGAAAATGTGCTATCTGCTACATTTAAAACGACATTTTTATGAATCTGTAGCTGTTCGGTCCGTCTGTCTGTCTGTATGTTTACCCGCAACTTCGTTTGCGTCATATGCATACTTATACAGGGTGGTCCAACTAAAACGAAACGGTCGCGCTTTTGGTTAGTTAAAATAAGATTTTGAGAAAACGCCCGAACACGTCGATTTTGCTTTCAAGCGGGACATCTTTTGCTATGTTTTTGCAAGAATCTTTTTAATCCTCAGCGCTATGAGCACAACCCTTAAAATTTTAAATAGCATGATAGGGCAAGTGATACCTCATTTGAAAGGTTTTTTCATTCCAAACAAGGTGCTCTTTATTTTTTATCAAATCTTTTTAGTTTTAGTCAAGTCATTTACATTTTTAATTCCATGAATGCATTGGTTTTCTGATCAACAAAACAAACATTTACAACTAAAATTCAAAACAAAGTAGGCTTATTTTCTTATCAAATAATTCAAAAAAAATTACTAACATTCAATTTGAATTAATTAAATATATAATAAGATGTATATCAAGTATATGGTTTGTGTGGAGTTTAAGTTAAGTAGGATTTGTCACCTATACAGAGAAGAAGAAAAAGAAGAAGTTTAGGTTGGTAAAGCAGATTTCTGTAATAGCCGATAACACAGGTCACTCGTACAAATGTCACTTATACCTATTTTTTTCTGATACATCTTCGGGGTACAATTTTCAGAATATAAAGTAGGCTATGTCCTTGCTCAGGATGTAAGCGACCTCCCTGCCAAATTTCATCAAGATCGGTGAGGCAGTTTAGCCGTAAAAAGGTAACAAACAGACACACTTAAAAATTTATAATATTAAAAAATATGGGTTAAGATGAAATTTGGTATACGGACGTAGATTGATGACTTAAAAGTAGCTGATGAGTTTTTGAAAAATATTATATATAATTTGGACCCACTTCCCTATGACTGAAAAGTGTACTCGTTTTTTTCACTTATTGAAAATGCAATAAAAAAATGTTTTAGGACTTTTTGATTTTAACTTCAGTTTCGAGATATTTGTTTTCAAAGTCGTTATCAGAGCGCCCCCCTTGCACCTGATTTCTAAACTATCGATGCAAAAAATTCGAAACAATTTTTAAATTGATTAAAAAAAAACAATGTATAGGTTCAAAAAATACATGTTTTTTTATACACAGACATAACCTGCAGATTATAAATAAATATTAATTAAATAAATAAGTATATCTCGCAACGAGTTTTGTGTCTAATATGTATAAACAATTTATATTAATCATTTTAATTAATTTAAATTAAAAATTAATTCTTTTCGTTTTGATTTGACAGATAAAATATAAAAAAAATTATATTTAATTAATATTATTTATTATTACAACAGTGGGACATTTAATTATAAGATAAATGTTTATAGCATTTTATTATTTATAATTGACATTTTCTAACATACTTTCATAATAGCAATTATTAATTTATCACTGATTATAAATTTTTTTTAAATAATAAAAATAAAAAAGTATAGTTCAATTTATATACGTTGATATTCTGACGTCTGGTATCATAAAGGGGCCAACAAAATTAGGACTAGCAACAGTGGCGTCTTTAGGGGGGGGGGGCGACCCTGGGCGGCCGCCCGGGGCGCCAAGGTAGCAGGGGTGGCAAGAAGCGAAAAAGAATGAAAAACATAAAAATGATGCAACGAAAAAAAAATGCTCATCAGATTTTTTTGCGGTAGAAATTAACTATATATTCGAGTCAACCAAAAAAAACAGGTCTTCAAAGGTCGGGAGGGCGGCAAAAAAATATTTCGCCCGGGGTGCCGAGCTTGCAAAGGCTGGCTCTGGCTAGCAAGCACTTTCAAATAAGGTATTAATTTTGTAATAGTATCTACGGATTTGCTATGCAATTTAAAACAGTATAAACGACTCTGTCTGTACAAAATAATTACAACCTAAAATTATATTATTACAGTTTCAGAGAGTAAAAAATATTTTATAATATTAGGTTGTCGTTGACTATCCGGGATATACAAAGAAAAACTGTAATTCTTTAGGTTTATTTTTTTTTCGTGTACTAACATTAATACTTTTTTTATACAGTGGAGTTTCGTTAGTACATTTTTAAAGGACCTGGAGAAAAAACACGTAGGAACGAAAAATGTCGACACCTTAAGAGAGCAAAACTTACTAACCAGGTTCCACTATAATATGAAAAACAATATAAAGTTAAAACACTTTTTTTTAAGTAAAATTATTCTATGAAGTCACAATAAAAATAAAACGTACTTATTGTTAGTAGACATAAATTATTATTAAATTATTCACATTTTTACTTCCATGTTCGAAGAAATGGAAGTATTGTAATACTGTCAAAAAATCGTGTCCGAGATAAGAGCAGATTCTGATTGTACTAACTTCAAAACGTAAAGAAAAGTTAATTTCCGCATGGCGACTGTGCGTGTGTCTGTGTGTCTGTATGTCTGTGTGTGTGTCTGGATGTAGAATTTTCTTCCGTGTACGATAACTACTGTAGATATGCACCGATTTTAATTATTTTTGGGGAAAATGTTGGCCTCAGTGAGTACTCCAGACCTATTGATTTTGGTGCTAATTGGATTAGGGGTTTCAGAAATATACCAAATTTTGTACCAATTATCGTCTAAAAAGTGAGTATTATCTCACCAATTTTGATAAGACTTGGTACACTTGTAGTTCAATCCAATCTAAGGGGCACTTATTTCATAAACGTGCCCAAAAAGCCACTGAAGGGGTGAAAACCATCATCAAAATTTTAATTTTAAATACTATTAAATTCATGTTGCCATGGAAACAAATGCAGTTAAATTCAAATGTCACATTATTATTATTCTACAAAAATGTGTATTATATAACTGACATTAGAATATTAGAAAACTAATATTTATAATACAAAGGTGAGTTTTATATTAAAAATTATTGTAAAATATATTACAGAACATGGAAGTCATGTATGGTTCTCCATACCGATATTTTGTTTTGTTTGTGTCATCTATTTTTAAATATTGTTAATAAATGACGTATATTACTGATAGAATAAAATATTATTACGTTGTTTTCATTTATACATTTGTAATATAGTATCCAAACAATTACATAAAATGTCAAAATAATAAACAAGACACTTAAAATTAAAAAATAACTACTATACAGTGGCTACAATAAAAATTTTTATACAATATTGTAACACAAAAATCTTGAAAACGGTTCTTTTAAACGAAAAAATGCTAAGAACATAAATTTTAGATAATACTATTCTCTACAATTTTTATTCAAAATATTTTTTTCTATTACGTACAGTTTCAAAAATAACTAGAAAAATACAAAAACTACTTCGGCCTCGCACCCAATAGTGTCAACTTCCTTAAAATTTCGAATTCGTTGTTTTTATGGTTAACCATATTTTATTTCATGTATTTATAAAAAAAGTAGTAAAACATACAAATAATGTAGATATTATAATAAATTTTAAATAAATTACAACACAAATAAATGTTAATGAAAATCACCATGACAGGAAATTAATAAGCTATTGCAAAAATTAATTCTGAAGAATATTTAACCGCCTGATACTCAGTTTATTTCACAATTAAATTTATCTTTCCTATACAAATATTTAACCGATAAAAAATCGACATATGTCAAACTAAAACCTGAACAATGTTTAATGTTTGACAGCAATTTATTAAAAAATATTAAACACTAATTATAATACTCGAAAGTGCCGGTAAATAAACTTCGTCAAATCCAGTGCCGTGTATGTATTTTTAATTATATTTTATATTTAAAATAACATTTAAAAAATATATACCTAGTTATACGGAGAAAAATATTTCAAAACAATCACTCAATTTTTAAAGAAATATTATTATTCAACGTAGTAATCTTGAAACGGTCCAAAATATAGTAAATTTACTACGTCACGTGTTTGTTACTAAAGTTATAATATGAATTAATCGTTTTTGCGTGAAGGATCGAAATCTATATAATTGGTGTAGTTTTTGTTATACCAATAAACAAATATACTGTTAATATAATTAATTTTACACAATCGTAGTATCTATTGTATTGTATTTTAATTAAAACTAAATAATTTGTATAGCACTTTATTGATAAATAATTAAACTTAAAAATAATTAGTTCAATAAATCTTGTAAATGATATTTACGAATATAGTAAAAATAACGTATTATAAAAATTACAATGGAGATTGTAAAAGTTACTCAATAGACAGTACGTATGTTACAACTGATAGTATTTTTTGATACAAAATTGAAATTTTTATTAAAAAATCGACTCAATTTTTCTCCGTGCAGATTATTTAAAATTAACTGCCATTACGAAAAATATATTTAATAATCTCACAAAATTATTATTTGCTGATATTTGAAAAGAATTTTAGGGGCACGGTAGCAATTTTACCTCAACCCATACTATGTCACCTTTTTGTTTTAGAAAATGAATAATTAGGTTTCATTTTTTATACTACTATATTTAAGGGTTGACATATAAGGGGGGGGGGGGGGGTAATTATAAAAAGTGTTTGTCTTGACCTTTAAAATCAGAGAACAATTTTTTTTTCTCATTTTAAAACGATCACAAAGCTCGTATCTTCGATATTGCGAGGAAGCAAAAATATATTTGTAGTAAAATATATTTAATCGATTTAAATTCTACCTCCGCTACTGACGGATAAATCAAGTCAGTGTGTAAACCAATCAATATTAATGTAATTACACACACCGTGAGGTTATTAATTAAATGATAATATTGTTTACTGTTGGCTATTTGTTCATGTGTTGCAATGAAATGATCGACAAAAAACACAATACCTTTGCATCAGTGTTATAATACATAATAATATTCGTGTATGAAAGTTATAATAATAATAATATTGTATTACATTTATATTTATTAAAGTTCATGGTCGTAAGATGTGTATATGTACTTTCAGTGGCGTCCGTCATAGGAGGGGTTAAAATCTATACAGTTTATTTCAAGTTTATTATAGTAGTTTTTGTAAAAATGTATGACATTTTTAAATTCGCTGTCTCGAAACTAACTGATAAGGTATTGGCACCAGTCTTGGTCATTTTAAGAGCAAAATATACTGTTCTTAGGATTAATGGGCTTCTTTTTTGTAATTAACATGAACTCATGTTACTAATAAAACAAGTACATCTTTATTAAATCAATTTAATTACGAATTTCCACAATTTTTTTTTAATTAAAACCTTTTATTTTGTTTATGTTTGATCTCCAATAATGGATAAAGTAAAACGAGTAATGGTGGAAACTTGCTAATGTTTGGATTCACAGAAAGCGGTTAGTTACCGGTTACACTGACCGGCGAGTTTTGATTGGTTGATTTATGGAATTTCTGGTAGAATGTACCAGAAATACGATAAATCAACCAATCAAAACTCGCCGGTCAGTGTAACCGGTAACTAACCGCTTTCTGTGAATCCAAACAATGATTACAAAATGATAAGTAATATCTATGATAAAAAAATTATAAACTAAAGAATCGTAAAGTTTGAAACTTTTGAAACAATGTAAATCAGATGCTATTGATAATCCTTATTAATTAATATCCTTAATATATATAAAGCTCAACGTCTCTCTGTCTGTCTGTCTGTCTGTCTGTCCGTTAGTGCGCTTATCACTCGAGAACCACTTATCCGATTTACGTGATTTTTTTTTAATTCATAGGTACATTCTCTGGCCAGGTTATAGGCTATATTTTATTAAGTTAGGTAACATAACAACTAAGCAGTGACGATATTAGTAAATCAAGTCGGAAAAAATTTCACCGACGGCACGCTGTTTTGCGATACGCTGCCTAAACCGTTGAATATAGAACAAAATAATGTATTAAAGAATTGTGTAGAATCAAAAGTGCTACAATAAAGTCCGCGACACCATATGTCTAACTTTTATATCTAAGCCACAATGACTGCTTTTATGTTACAAAGAAAACATAAAATATTTGGGTTCGGTTTACATGGAGTTTTGACCTCCAAAACTTCAATCCTTATTGAAATAAATGATTTCATCGTCATAAGTACTTAATATAGATATAATTTACCTTTTACAGAATCAAATTTGGTCTATTGGTTTAGGAAATAACGTGAAATATACATAAAATAACATATTATTCGTGACAATTCGCGCGAACTTTGATAAAGTGTGGCGGGGAGAATGAATATACTGCGCTCGGCCAGCAGTTGTTTATTTTGTTTTCAATAATTAACTTTAAATTTTTTTAAATCCTAAACAATAATTCCGTAGTCTACGTAAGCGAAGCCGCGCGGGCCCAGCTAGTATAATTATAATTAATAAATAAATAACACTAATAATTAGTTTAAATATCCACCATTTTGACACCCATTGACCGATCGTCATCAAATTTAGCTATTTTACAGTTAAGTGTCTATAGATTATGATTCAGTAATCCCGGGAAAAAATTGTAGATCTGCAGAGATCTACTCAGATCTCGACATATTTGAAAAAATGTAATTTTTTAAAAATTGTATGTAACAAAAATTCGGTGCATTTTAGTGTGCAATTGCATCCGTTCTAGTGACTGAATATTTTTTTGGGAGAGACTCGTTTTGTTTATATGTACAAATCAAAGATATCCTAGCTAGTTTTACTTAAAAATATTCAACCCTTATGTTTTTATTGAAAATTTAGTAAAAAGGCAGTTTTCCAAAAATTTACGTCACTTACTCTTAAAAATGAGCAATTTTCATTGGTTAAACAAATAATATATTTTTAAATTATAGTTGATCATTATTCTTTTAGGAACAATTTTAGGAACAATTTTAGATCAATTTCAAGTCATTTGAATGATTATAACCAAAGTTATTAATTTTTAAACTACTTTCATCAAAAAAAGCATTTTTACCTATATTAAACCTTTTGGAAGGGGTAATTTTTGATCAATTTCAGTATATGTGGTCTCAATCGATTCGTCTCAGTACCTTTAACAAATATCAATCATAAAAATACCCCATTGTCGTTTTAAATTTTGAGATAAATTGAAAATACACTTGGAAACGGGGGTTTCACACTTCAACCCCATTTTTAAGGGTGTTGCACCTCTTTTCGCCAGTCCGGGTTATTTTTTTCGAATTCTCTGCACCCAAATCTATAACAATCAACCATAACATTACTTGCCCCTAAAAGTTCGGATTTTGGCATATTTTACTGCTTCGTTTACTGGACTATAATTAAACAAAAATTCAACACTGGGTTATGATTAGGGATGTTACGGAGCTCCGTATCCGAAACCGAAACTATCGGATATCCGAAAAGATTTGACCTCCGAAACCGAAACCGTATCCGGAATAATTAAATTCTGAACTCCGAAACCGAAACCGTAACCGAAATAATTAAATTTTGAACTCCGAAACCGAAACCGTAACCGAAATAATAAAATTCTGAAATCCGAAACCGAAACCGTATCCGAAATAATTATTTCGGATAGTTTCCTACTTATTTCCCCGAGTCTCGAGACACAAACAAAACATACGAGCATATTATAAATTATTATTTTTTTTTTTTTATAAATAAATTTGTCTTTTGAAACCTGTTGGTCTCTTTTAGACAGCTTTTATACGTTTGAATTATTCTTATTATAAATTATAAATTTGTATTTACCGCCTGAAAGATTGGCGTATCGTGTACTTTTATTTGGTCTCTCTATTTTTAATTTCGCTACCATCGATTGAACAGATGATTTTTCAAATTTTGCAATAATCACTTTTTTGAAAATCTACTATATTTTAAAGACTATACAAAATTTTTAAAAATTGTAAATGAAAAATCAATTTTTATATCAAGTTTATCATCATATTTCAATTTTATTAGAATTCGTGACTATTTTTATTGTTGTCACAAATTACACTTGTCATCTCCATACGTCGTATGATTCGTAAGTTCGTTTAATAATTGATGCAACAATCTTCAAGAAACTACTTATATCAAATATCTTGTGTAAAGCGTAAATTAATTAAAGTTTTGGAGTTTTAATTTTTCGCTATAATTTTCAGTGAAAGTACTAATTAAAAGCTATGTACATAAACTTTAAAACTTTAAAGAGCAAATAAATCGTGATTGAATGTCCTGATACATTTTTTGTTGCATTTTAGGAGATCTTTCTAACGACACCTCACTCAATGGGGTAGGTGATTTTTTTAAACACTTCATTTTATGAAAAGGGGTCTAAAAAAATTTGTTTTTCAAAAATCTTATCATTTTTGTTTTTGGGGTATCAATCTACGACCATATACCAAATTTCATCTTATTATGTCAAAATTTTAACAGGGCGGACGGACGGACGGGCATGGAGAAACTATAAGGGTTCCTAGTTTTCTACGGAACCCATAAAACCGGTAATTAGGCAATTACTATATATGAAATAAAGGGAACTTTTATTTTGAGTCGTTAAAACCGATATGTTGTATTAAAAGATATCGTTATATCTTTATAACCAATTTCGACTGTATATATATCTTGTTTCAATGGAAACTATACTATGGGCTGAAAAATAAAAAATAAATAAAAAATATCCGTATCCGTATCCGTATCCGAAACTAAAGGGGGCAAAATATCCCTATCCGTATCCGAAACCGAAACTAAGAAAAAAAAATATCCATATCCGTAACCGAAACCGAAACCAAGAATGAAAAAAATCCATATCCGTATCCGAAACCGAAACCAAGAAAAAAAAATATCCTTATCCGTATCCGTAACCGATATTTCATATCCCTAACAACCCTAGTTATGATCCAAGACTGGTGCCAATATCTCGAAACGAGCTATGTGTGGGTTGATACTATAAGTGCATATAACAGTGTCCAATTTTATTACATAAGTAAAACAGTACACAATATTTATGTTTTTGCATTTATTTCCTCAATAAATCAAGATGAGACATAGTTCAATGAATAAATAAATGATAAAATATTGTTTTCTTTATTTTTAATGAGTTTAAAACTATAAATAAACTGAAAAGTGATATCCCTTTTATCAATATTGAAGTACGAATTACGAATAAACATAAGTCCAAATTTCAAATTGTTATTGTTTCTATTGTGTGTTAAACTATATAGATTACATTTAGAAGTTGTTAGTTTGATAAATAATTAGTAAAGTAGTGGTGATATTATGATAATTATTTTGTACGGTCAGAGTCATTAACTGTGTTGTAATAAGTTGAAGTATCACTGATCTTACAATTAATTCTAAAACAAATCTATAGATGGTAGAATTTAATACCCCGTTAAAAGTGCTTGTTAGATATCAAATTTTGTTAGCTACTTTATAATACTGGATATTAGTGTTTTTGTCATATAATATAGTTTCGAGGGCGATAGCATGACATTTTTATTTATTTTTAATTTTTTTTTAATGGTAACTGATTTTGACTTTTTTTGAATGAGAAACTATATTTTTGTTTAAGAATCTAGTTCTACTTTTAAAAAATAAGAAATTTGTTCGAAATATTATTTACTTTCAACCCGAAAAAATCATTTCAAATTAAAAAAAAAAATTCAAACAAAAGTTTTTTTATTTTTTTACATAGAATTAAATCCTTTAAAAAACTACAAGTTCTCATTTAAAAAAAAGTGACCCTTAAAAAATACATCATGATATTGCCACTTCCAAATTGAGTTACTTTTGTCTGAATTTTTTTCCTGTATGGAGCTTAATTTTCGAAAAAAAAAATCATAACGTTTGATTTTTAACAACCTGTATATTTTATTTATAATTGGTTTCTTACACTGATTTTTACAAACGTACCACCATCTGATTTTCTAATTTTTTTTCTTTTTTTTATAAAATTTAATTAAATATATTCAAGAATAAGATATTACTACTGTGTCTCTCACAGCAAACAGTACGACACAAATAATTAGGATCAAATAATATAAGAAAATACCCCTATCAATTATAAACATATTTACACATGATATAAATTAATGACCTTTAATTTAACAACCGCTTGCTACAACGACGTGACAACCGCTTGATATAACAACCATTTTCCTAGCCCGAAATTGGATAAGTGGGCGGGGCAACGACGTGTCGTTGTATCAAGCGGTTAAATTACCAACTCCGTCGTTATATCGAGCGGTGAGTGTAGTTACAAACTATAGAAATATCGAAAATAATATATTTTTATTGCTTCAAATACTTATGTATGTTGACAAGTACTTATTTTTTTAAATTATCACTACATATCTTTCAGATATACATCGTAATATATTAAGTGAGTGTTCTGCAAACACAAAAACAATTATATCTATTTCAATAAATATAAACACTTATTTTTTAATAGCGTAAATGTAATTATGTAGTTGTGTAAGTATGTAGATATGACATTAATTATGTGTACTTTATAATAAAAATAGTTTTTAAAAATAGTAATTTATTACTTTGTGATAAAAAAACGCGTATTACATAAATATGTATATAATTCATATGAACAAATTTTTTATAATTAAAAAAAATTGAAAAATGATTAGAACATAAATTATGAAGGGTGATATTTAATTGCACTATATATTAGATAGTATTTACTTTGTACATCGAACATTATTTTTTTTAATATATTTTTTTAATGCATACATCCTTAATATACATATATAAAGCTCAACGTCTCTCTGTCTGTTTGTCTGTCTGTCCGTTAGTGTGCTTATCACTCGAGAACCACTTATCCGATTTAGGTTTAATTCATAGGTACATTCTCTGGTCAGATTATAGGCTATATTTTGTTACGTTAGGTAACATAAGAATTAAGTAGTGGCGATAATAGTAAATCAAGTCGGAAAATTTTTTGCCGTTGGCGCGCTATTTTGCAATACGCTGCCTAAACCGTTGAATATAGAACAGAATAATGTATAAAAGAATTGTATAGAATCAAAAGTCCTACAATAAAGTCCGCGACACCATATGTCTAACTTTTACATTTAAGCCTCAATGACTGCTTTTATGATACAAAGAAAACAAAATATTTGGGTTCTGTTTACATGGACTTATGACCTGCAAAACTTTAATCCTTATCGAAATAAATGATTTCATCGTCATAAGTACTTAATGTAGATATAATTTGCCTTTTACAGAATCCAATTTGGTCTTTTGGTTTAGGAAATAACATGAAATATACATATAATAACATATATTATTCGTGACAATTCGCGCGAACTCAGTTAGTTTCGCGGGGAGAGTCGCTGCGCTCGGCCAGCAGTTATTTATTTTGTTTTCATTTTTTCAATAATTAATTTTTAAATTTAAATAGAACAAAAGTTATTTTTACTTTTTGTTCTGATTCAGTTTTGTTAGGTAGGTAATTTAACCCTTCTGTCAACCATTAGGTCTGGCCAGACCTTTTTGATCTTTCTGTATGTTTTTTTGATAGAAATATTTTATGTATCTTTATCGAATTCCTTGAATTCCTTAACCAACCTCTTTTCTATGATCAGTGCAAAAAAAAACAAAATTGGGTGTGTGGGAGTGCGAAAAAAAATGATATTTCTATTTGTATACCTCTTGTCTACCTTATAGGTCTGGCCAGACCTTTATACTTTTAAAATGGGGCACCGTTATAACATAACATTCCACAGACGACTACCAGCCAAACAGCAGCAAACCAGAAGAAATCCTGCAAGATTTTCCGAATAAATGATAAATTTAAAAGAAAAACAAGATTCACGTGCATTGCTTACGCAGACCCGGTATGTTTGCAACATAGCCGGCAATATTTAAAATGTCACGAATGTGTAAATCTAGAAGATAAATAAAAATACAAAAAAAAATTTAATAAAATTCAAAATGTATTTTAATAAGAGAAAATATTCAAATTAATCTATAAAAGCAGCTTTATTAATTTTTTCCATTTATTTTACTCCATTCTCATACAAAATATATGAAGGTCCAGCCAGACCTATACGGTAGACGGAAAGGTTTTAGAACTATGGTTGACAGAAGGGTTAAGTGTTGTTTAGTTTTTATTAGAAAAATAACTAATCGTGTTTATACTTACTTCAACTATATATTTTTTAAATCCTAAACAATAATTCCGTAGTCCACGCGCGGGCCCAGCTAGTATAATATATAATATAAATTTAATGCTTAAATATCAAATCTATTGGCGCGAAAGGAGGTTGGTTAGTTTTTACGTTAAGTTAAAATATAAAAAATCACAAAAAATACATCTAAAATATGTAATTTTAAAATCTGACAGGTCTTAATTTTGGCCTATTTATTTAAAGTGTCATAATTTGTTTAAAGTTCGTTTATTTGTTTAATATTGAATAATTAATTTTTCGTGCATTATATTTGTTCTAAGTGAAAAACGACTAAATAAAAATTATTTATTATTAAAAAAAAGTTTAATTAAATATAAGTCATTAATAAATACATACGCTTTGTTAAACATTAAATTGTTTATTACGTATATCTATTCTAAAATTTAATTACATCGTTCCAAGATAAACAAAATTATTTTATTAATATGTCATATAGTTCATTTATTAAAAGATCAAAGTAATTCTAACAGAATATATTATAAATAATAAGAATTCTGTATAATTGTTATTTTATAAATTTGAAAAAGTGAAATTTATTTCATAATAGCTGCCAGGACCAGATATATAATGCGACAAATTAAATTTAAATTATAATGTAATATGTGTTTTATTATAATTTGTAATTTATATTGTTTAATTTATTATTCTGTAAATATTTAATATTATTTTATTAAATATAATTATGTTATTTGTATTTTCATATTCGTGTAAAATTACAAATTACAAACAAAGTAAAAAGTTAAAAAAATAACATGAGAAAAATTGTTATCGAAGAATTGAGAATTACGATATAATTTAATTAAGATGAAAAATATAATTGGGGACGTTCAGAGATGGAAGCTGAGGTTTCAGTCATCTTTAGAAAATTTAGACTAAAAATAATAGTTTGTATAGTATACATAAAAAAAACGTTGCACTTTTTGATTGGGGTATGCCACTTTCTGTGGTCACATATAAAGTCAAAAAAATCATTTTTAAATGACTTGTATGTTATTTAAATGCACTTTTTTTTAATAATAAACACTTTTTATTCAATAGTTTTCACTTATAACAAATATACTGCACGAAAAATTAATTATTAAATATTAAACAAATATATTGAACTTAAAACAAATTATATCTCTTCAAATAAATAGTTTCTACTAAAAATAAATACTAGACCTAAATTTGGACCTGTCAGGTTTAAAAATTAAACATTTTTGATGTATTTATTGTGATTTTCTAACCTAACGTAAAAACTAACCAACCTCCTTTCGCCCCAATAGATTTGATATTGTTAATGTGATTTTGTGATTTTCTATATTTTTAACTAACGTAAAAACTAACCAACCGCATTTCGCCCCAATAGATTTGATATTTTTGATGTATTTATTGTTATTTTCTATATTTTAACTTAACGTAAAAACTAACCAACCTCCTTTTACCCCAATAGATTTGATATTTTTAATGTGATTGTTGTGATATTCTATATTTTAAAACGATTAAATATTCGTCTTATGCATAGAAAACATAATATATTAAAATCTATCTTCACGTGTATAAAGTGGATGCTATAAAATTTTAAGTGCACAGTATTAAAATTTATGTTCGATATACAAAGTGAATGCTATCTAATATATAGTGCAATTAAATATAACACTTTTATATCGGCTATTAAAGGTGACCCCTACCGGTGTTTTAAAAATTAGGTTTATTTCAGCTCCTAATCATCCGAATTCAATTTTCTTTTGTTTATTTAAAAGTTCTTATTTAGAAGATTATTTTTCATCATTATTAATTTTTCTCTAAATCTTAAGGGTTCCCTACAATTTTCGAAAATCTAAAAATTTCACTTTTCTTACGAACTTAATTGTATCATCCCCAATATATCATTTTTTTTTACTTAAAGGGTTACATACAGAATACAGTTAGAATTAAAAAAAAAATAATTTCATTTTCGTAATGTACATATATTTAAGTACACACACAGGAAATTTCAAGTCAATCCGGCGATTATATTCGAATTTACACGCATATTTGTAAAGACGTCTCAGAGCGTTTGAATGTTAGTCCACGGTATTTAGATTAAAATTTGCCAAATAGAAGAAAAAAATCATAAAGTTTTGATATTTTGTACACGTACTCTCAGAAGGGTTCGGAATAAGATCCCGAAAAGTTCCCACCTAAATCGTGGATGGAACATCCCCTTTTACGTGAAAAACTACCCCTGGAGTGAATTTTATTCCAGTTTTTCCCGTTTTTCAACCGAACTGCCGCTCGGAGAAAAAAATATTATAAGAAATAAAGATTAAACATGAAATTTTACGTAAAAAATGTCATATGCACTATTCAGCTAATCCTCAGCCTACTCTCGTATTCAGTGCTCAAAGTAAAGGGTAGTTTTTGGAGCGCAAGGAAAAATCGGTATGACAAGATTTTTCACCGTAAATATTTCCATAACGGTTAATTTTACCAAAAAGTTGATAAGAGTCAAAATTGTAGAACTGAATCTCCTCTGTAAGATCTAAATATCAGAATTTTGTTTCAAACATTTTTTTATTGATTTTTTACCTTTTTACACAAACGTAAATTACATTATTTTCAGATATTTTCCATAGAACCCATTGAGACAACATTTTCGCGCGTTTTTTTTTAGTGACTTACCATCGTATGTCTATTCTACTAAAGTCTTGTATATTTTTGTAAATTTATTCCTGTTTTTGGTGTAGAAGTAGCTTTAAGTATGAACTACCTGTTTATTCATTCAGAATTTAATTATTTTATACAGGATATCCGTTAAAAGAACTTAAGGGACAAGTACATACACACACAAATTGGAAACATAGTTTTTTTTAATATAAATTGGAGTTGTCCCACTTTTTTTGTTATAAAATTATATTCGTGTAAAATTATGGTATATGCATTTGTGAAAAAAGGGAAAAATCAATAAAAAAACGTTCGAAAAAAAATTGTATTACATGAATCTCATAGAGGAGATTCAGTTCTATAATTTTCATTGTATACATTTTTTTGGTAATATTAGCCATTATGGAAATATTTACGGTGTAAAATCTCGTTATACCGATTTTTCATTGCGTTCCAAAAACTACTCTTTACTTTGAGTATCGAACGCGATAGTAGGCTGAAGATTAGCCGAATAGTGCACATGACATTTTTTACGTATAATTTAATCAGGTATATTTAATTCTTATTATATATTTTTCTCAAAACGACGGTTCGAAAACAAAATACTGTATAAGACTTTACGAAAGGAAATATTTTTAAATCCATAAAAAAATAGTTCGTTTCATAAGTTGGTTGTCCAATAGAAACATGCCGCCATTTTATTAAAACATATATGCAGTATGTCGACAACATTACTATTGAGTATTACACTAAAGCAAATCTTAACAGACAGTTCTCATAGGTGCTACAAAATTTGGTTTAAAAAAATGTGGAACATTTTGATATTTATTTTCAACGCAGAGGCACAATTTATAACTTCCATCCTCAAAATTTTATATCACAACTGCCAAATGGGTTGCAGGAAACGATACAAATGTGTTAAAATTGGGTTGCGCTGCTGAACTATGTGTTTCAAATACCACAGAGAAGGTTGCCTTAATTCACCAACTGAAGAGAAATTAATTCAAGAAACCACCACTGACCAATAAAAATATACAAGACTTATATGGAATAGACTTACGAAGGTCAGCCACTAATTGAAAAATGCACGAAAAGCTTAACTCAATGGGTTCTATGGAAAATATCTGAAAATAATGTAATTTACGTTTGTGTAAAAAGGTAAAAAATCAATAAAAAAATGTTTGAAACAAAATTCTGATATTTAGATCTTAGAGAGGAGATTCAGTTCTACAATTTTTACTCTTATCAACTTTTTGGTAAAATTAACCGTTATGGAAATATTTACGGTGAAAAATCTTGTCATACCAATTTTTCCTTGCGCTCCAAAAACTACCCTTTACTTTGAGCACTGAATACGAGAGTAGGCTGAGGATTAGCTGAATAGTGCATATGACATTTTTTACGTAAAATTTCATGTTTAATCTTTAATTCCTATAATATTTTTTTCTCCGAGCGGTACTTCGGATGAAAAACGGGAAAAACTGGAATAAAATTCACTCCAGGGGTAGTTTTTCACGTAAAAGGGGATGTTCCGTCCACGATTTAGGTGGGAACTTTTCGGGCTCTTATTCCGAACCCTTCTGAGAGTACGTGTACAAAATATCAAAACTTTATGATTTTCTTCTTCTTAAATATCTAATTTACTTGGACTATGTAGGAGGTCGGAGCGGCAGCATGTTTTTCTCAAATCTGTTTTTAAAGTCGGTGACCACTATTCCTCGGAAACGGTTGAACCGATCAGTCTCAAATTTTAACACAAGTTCCATAAGAATATTTTTTAGTAATTAATCGAAGGTTTTTTCTCACCGATAAATATTATTTCTTTATAAACAATTTAAGGTCAAAATTTATGTCGAAAATCGATTATTTTTTTTGAGAAGCCGCCATTTTGTCAAAAAAATTTATTTTGCTTATTCCTTCGATTAAGTACAAGATTATACGTTATTTTAAAGATATCCGTTTGTTTTTTTTATTTTAAAAGATGCAGTCCAGAGATATCGTGGTCACCGCAAGGCGCCTTTTTTGAGAGGACCTTCTGGAGAACAGCTGTAGCAGCTTTCGAAATTATTATTTTTACAAATAAAAAATGTTAAAATACAATTAAAAGTTACCATAATATGTGTACAAATGTTTACATTAATAAATTTAAAAGTATTCTCTTAAAAAAATCTTGAAAAAAAAACTTTTTTTTTGCCTTCTGACTGTAAGTAACCCCTTAATAAAAACATTTTCCAGCTTAATTTAAAAATGATATTTTTCCCCGTATAGTAAAATGCTCAAGACGTACTAGCCATTAAGCTTTACATCGATATGTTACATACATACTAACTACACAACAGAAAAAAATGTAATTAGTAAAAACCAGTACTCGGCGTTCTTTTACTTAACTTGATCAACCGCTGACTCAATCAATTAATGAAAGAAACGCACATACAACATAATAAATACAAATGTATCGCATATCTGAAATTGTAACCGCATATCTAAGAATGCTTTGTTGTCCATATTTGTAACATATCGTCCGAGATGATCGGTCAGCTGAGTAAGGCAAGTGTACTTACTAACAAAGAATAAATAACTGTAATTATATATGTTGTTAAAATGTCAACTTGGGAGCAGATATTATTACATACACACAGAGGCGTATCCAGAAAAAATCTGGGGAGGGATATTTTTTTGTATTTATAAATATATAATTTTTATTTTTTTAACTATCAGAATTATTAAATTAAATAATGTATACTGACAAATTCAGAGGGAGGGGGTTACCCTAACCCCTTCATGGGTGTTAACACATGTATAGGTATATACGTTCTCAGAAATCAGCCCAATTTTTTTTAAATAAAATTAAATAGAAATATCTGCCATGGATGCCACGGGACTTTCTTATACGTAATAATGACAGTGAACAGTATATGTGATTCTTATTTTATTGAAATATATTTCTGACAAACTAATAAAAGATAAAATAAAATGAATGGGACATAAACTAAAGAAATATTGTTGAAACATTTTTTTCCAACATAGTAAAATCTTTCTGTAGCCAGAAAGATTTTTTTTTAAATAATTATTTAGAATAATCCACACTGTTTACTCTCAGTTTTACGTATTGCAAACACGTACACTGTTCAATCTCTGTAATACATATAAGAAAGTCCCATTACACTCATGGCAGATATTTCTTCTATGCAATGAACCATTTTAAATTTAATTAAAAACTGATGTTTATTAAAAAACATTTTTTTTTTCAGAAGTATTTTTCGAAAAAAATTAAAAGAACATAAATTATAGATAATAATGTTAGCTACAATTTTTAACTTGACCATTTATCTCTAATTCGCACTGTTTCAATGTAATTCGAAAAATTCAAAAATCGATTTCCGTATCCGGTTGAAAGATCGTTTTCAAAAATAGTAGGTTTTCTTTTTAAATAAAAACTAATGCTTGAGGTAATATTTCACCCTTGTATGATTTGTCGTTTTTGAGTTACAGTGTCTACAGACAGACAGACACACATAAAAAGAATAGATTCAAAAACACGAAAAAATCGATTTAACAATTTTACAATTTTCATTCATATGACGTTATAAGAAAGTAAAAATATTAAAATTACAATAAACAAAATTGTTTTTGGATATCGATATATTAATAGGTAAAATTCTGAATTTGTTGTACCTTTTTTGTATTTATTATAAAAGGGGAATGAAACTTATATCATTCGAAATGTATTGTGCCATACTATAGATAAGCACAAACAAAAATCATTTATGTATGTTGCCGTTAAGGCAGGTAAAATATTTAATTTCGTTTTGTTATTATTATTGTATGTACTAATATGTACATACATAATAAATTTTTCATTAAAGTAAATATTCTTTTTTTACAAAGCACTACATTTTTTATTGTGTCAATATAATTGTCAATTTATTTTATGTATAATGAAATTATATTTATCTGACATTTTAATACACGAAACGTCAAACAATAAATATGGACAAAAAGAAACGTAATGACAAACAGTAACCCTTCTGTATTGAAACACTTGTATAAATATGGACTGCACGAGTTTTTTTTTATACCTATATTGTCTTCAAACTGTTTAAGTAAGTATGAATGTTGACAATTGTCTACAGCAGGAATGCTGTCGTTCTATTTATCGATATACCAATCATTACATCCATAAAAATAACTAGTGTCCATAATTGGTCTTATAAAATAAATGCATTGAAGATTTCAAGCTTGGGTACACGGTGCTTTTCAGATTCAAAGAACTTTGATAAATATTTGAACAGTTTTAGATCATACCCTATCGTTTAATTAAGGGGTTAGATGTAGTCAGAATTTTCAAGAAATCGATTTTTGTTTTTTGCATTTTTGGAAGCTGCTACAACGGCTGAAGAACTATTTTATGGCCCAGGAATAGTTGACTCGGTGTAAGTAATTAAATAATACGTATATTACTTTACGTAAATTGAGTGTAAAACTTTAAATGCGTTTTTCTCAAAACTATGTTTTTTGAACTGGTGACCACTGTAGCTCGAAAACCGCTCGGTAGATTTTAATGAAATTTATACAGCTTTTTGAGAACATGAAAAATTAGTGCCTGATCGAAGGATTTTTTTTTGTTTTTAAATTTTGATTTGTTATAAACAATTAACTGTTGGTTTTTTTCCCGAAAATCTTGAAAAAAATTTCCTGAGGCTGCCATTTTGTTAATTTAAGAAAGAAAAAAAAAGCTTCGATCAGGCACTAGATTATCTATTAATAAAACTAATTTTGTTTGTCCGATTGAATTTGGATGAATCTCCAAGGATAAGTGATGGTCACCGCAAGGAGCTTCGGTTGGAACTGGATCAACACAAACAGCCATTACTTTTAAAATTATTAATATTTTTTTCTAAAATTTCTGTCAAGTCAAGTCAAAACCTTATTTCATGATGCTATGTTTTTACTTTTATAAAATAAAATAATTTACTGACAAAAAAAAATTATTTAAAATTGTCATTTTTTCATGTCTCTGACTACACCTAACCCCTTAAATGTATTAAATTAGAAATATTTGTTGATATTTGATTACTGCCATTACTGAATCACAATCTATAGATAGTTAACTCTAAAATAGTTTAATTTGATGACAATCGGTCAATGGGTGACAAAATAGTGAACATTTAAACTAATTGTTATTGTAATATATTTATTAATTATTATATTAACATACATTGTTTACAATTTTATGATTCTTTATTTTATTACTTTTGTGTAATAGTACTTATCATTTTAAAATCAATAGCAAGTGGGTGCCTATTACTGATAATACTTTATCCATTACTGGAGAAGAAACAAAAACTATAAAAAATAACTATACAAAGGTAGTTTTTTTATTAGTAACATGACTTTATAAGAATTACAAAAAAGAAGCTCAAGAATCCCAAAAAACAGTCAATTTTGTCCTTACAGCATCCAAGACTGGTACCAGTTCCTTAAAGGAAACTGTCCTTATTTATAACCACAGAAAGGTAGATAAGGTACTGGCACAGGTCATGGGAACTTTAAGAGCAAGGTATACTGCTTTTTGAGATTAATAGGCTTCATTTTTGTAATTTTTATGAACTCATGTTACTAATAAAATAAGTAACTCTTTATTAAATCAACTTGATTAAGTAGAATCAGTAACGGGCACCCAATGATGAACACTTGGTAATGATTATAAAATGATAAGTACTACGACAGAAAAGTTATAAAATAAAAATAAATTTTAAAACAATGTAAACAATGAAAAGTATTTATTTTAAAAAATACACTTTTCTTAATAGTTTGCCGAATCGCGATAATTATTTGTCTACTTTTTTTAAACAAAACGATCAATTATCATCAAATCACGCTATAAGACAGTTAAAGTTATTTGATCATTAGAGCAATATATTGATAAAAGTCTAAAATTTTAATGTTATTTATGGATAACTCATTATTTTACTAATTTTTATTTAAAATATTGGACGTATGGTTTTTGAGTAATTGGATATTAAAATTATAAGTTTTTTACACATGGTAAATAAGAGAACTTACCAAAAGTGCTCTATTAATTGAAATTCTACACAATTGAGACGTTTTAAAAACTAATTATTCGAAACTTCAACCCTTTTAAATACTATAAAAATTATAAAACAAATATATTCACGTGTAATTTATTCAAAATATTGAAAAACCAGCTCTGCCATTACAGCAAATTAGTACATGTTACTATTATATAGATACCGTCCTGTCTATTTAAATTTTCAAATTAATTTTTTTTTAGTTTTAATAATTAACAAAGAAAAATATTCCATTAAATGTAGATACCTACATGTGTTCTGAATATAAATTAAAAACAAAATTTTCCGAAACCAAATCTTTTTAAAGTGAAACTTTTATTACATCGTCTCAAACTTTTTCGTCTGTGTGTTGCATGTCGCATTACGCTCGGCCGCGGAGTAGGGATAAATACGTCATTACTTCATAAAGTACAATTGTAGGTACCTCTAACTTTAATACATATAACGTTTCCCCAAATAGAATAATATAAAAAACCCGCCCGGCCGGTCACCCATCCAACATATGTCTTATCATGATGCTGCTTAACTTTGGTGCAATGATAGACAGGTGTATATGAAATATACAGGGTCCTCCAATAGTGCGTCCGGCATTCCTCACGCACTTCCTGTAGTAGATAGAAAAAAAAGTTTGGTACATAATATTATTGGTTTAAAAAGATCAACGTCGTAAAATTATTTTCAATAATACAGGATGTCCTATTTTTGCACTGTAACAAAAACAAACATTTTTTAAATGGAACCCCCTATAACTTTTCCAGTATTCCGATGCCATTTTTTAACCTCCACATTACCATCTATTTATTTTTTGATTTAGTGACAGTGTTGCCAAATTATAAATTTTTTTCCGAAAAATAATCTATAAACAGGGTCAACTTTAAAAAATCGTAGAGACCTCGTTTTTTATGAAGTGATTGATTTTTTTAACAATAATATTAGTCCTGATAAAGAGTAACATTTTGATAATAACCAATTTGAATTTAGTTATACAGGGTGTCCATAAAAAAATGTCAAAATTTGCAAACTTAAAAATGATAAAACTCATTTTTTTCAAATGAGACTACCCTTTTTTATTTCGCTATTCAATGGGGTTTTTTCTCCTTTTCAATTTGTATAGGGAATGTCCCATGTCTAAACCTCATAGTTTCTGAGATATTCAATACTTTTCATAAAATTAACCTTTTTATTAACTTTTATGCATCGAAGTAGGCCGTGCTGATGAAAAACAAATGACAAAATGTAGTTCTTACGTATCAATGTAATATTTGATTAAAATTAATAGTTAAAACGGATAATACTTATGTAAAAAAATTATTTCTTTTATTTAAAAAAATTATGAAAACTTACAAAATTGAAAAAACATAAAAGATAAAAGACCAAAATAAATGTTCTAAATATATTTTATTTTCATCCAGGCTCAAATTAATTTGCCGGCATGTGTTTTTCATCAGCACGGCCTAGTTCGATGCATAAAAGTGTAATAAAAAGGTAAATTTTATTAAAAGTATTGAATATCTGGGAAACTATGGGGTTTAGACATAGGACATTCCTTATACAAATTGAAAAGGAGAATACCCCCCATCGAATAGCGAAATAAAAAAAGGGTAGTCTCATTTGAAAAAAATGAGTTTTATCATTTTTAAGTTTGCAAAATTTGACATTTTTTTATGAACACCCTGTATAACTAAATTCAAATTGGTTATTATCAAAATGTCACTCTTTACCAGGACTAATATTATTGTTAAAAAAATCAATCGCTTCAAAAAAACGAGGTCGCTACGATTTTTTAAAGTTTATGGATTATTTTTCGGAAAAAAATTTATAATTTGGCAACACTGTCACTAAATCAAAAAATAAATAGATGGTAATGTGGAGGTTAAAAAATGGCATCGGAATACTGAAAAAGTTACAGGGGGTTCCATTTAAAAAAATGTTTGTATTTGTGACAGCGCAAAAATGGAACAACCTGTATTATTAAAAATAATTTTACGACGTTGATCTTTTCAAACCAATAATATTATGTACCAAACTTTTTTTTCTATCTACTACAGGAAGTGCGTGAGGAATGTCGGACGCACTATTGGAGGACCCTGTAGACTGTCTACTGCATTCCTAGAATGTTTAATTTACAGTATAAAATACGTCTCATGTTTGGAGGCATATAACATAAGTTATACATCGTTATAAAGTCTAGTTTTATATACCTATTAAAATTTTAATTATTTTGTTTCAATAATTTTTAATTTTTAAAGTGAAACTTTTATTACATCGTCTCAAACTTTTTGGTCTGTGTGTTGCATGTCGCGTAACGTTTGGACTGCGCATGCGTGGAACAAGCAGCCATTAATTGTATGACAGTTTATGTACTGTGTGCTATTATACATATTTAGTAAGTTTGTATTGTAATTTGTCAGTGTTTAATGTAAATGTTGTTATTTATTTGCTTTTGGTAAACAACGACACAGCTAATGAGTCCAAAAAACTGATCAACGAGAAAGAATAGTGCAAAAATGAATGACGATGAATTAATTTTACGCACAGATTTTACGCCGTAAAAAAACAGAACGCCGACAGAGCACGTGCTTATAGAAAAAAGGAAAAAAGATCTTGGTTTTTATATAGAATTTATTAGTATTATTAGAACTTTTTGCTGGTGCATGTTGTTGTTTATGGATTTATTTCAATTTTGAGTGCTTGAATTTATTATTCCGAAAATTTTTAGCTAAATGTCTATAATGTGAAAAAAAAGTTTCACTTTTACCGTGGTTTCATAAAACCACACAATCCTTTTTTTACAGTGTGCTAGGCGTATAACCTTAAATGTATATAAGTAAAGACTAATACCCAGTAATAGCAGTAATCAAATATCAACATATATTTCTAATTTGGTACATTTAATTAAAAATTACCCAACACTGGGGGGTAGTGCCCATAACCTTCTCTAATTACACTGTATCTAATATTTCTTTGATCAAAGAGATTTGATCATACATAAACCTAAATTTGTTTTTCTATTCCACTAATCAAATACCTACGTTAAGTCACATTGACAACTGAATGAGTGAATTAATCCACAAACATTTTAAGTCTTTAACTGCCTAAAAGATCACGAAGAATAAAAGATTGGTTCCTTTTCACTTTTTACAGACATGTAAGTAGCGTATTAAGGAATTCTTTTTTATCCATTTCAGAGATGACGTTTCTTTTAGAAAGGTGTCGAAGCTGTCTTGTCATTTGATAATCCTTTTATCCATTTATTTGTCCACGACAGGACACATCCTGTCTACATGCATTACTCCATCATTCCTTAAGAAGATTATCTTGTCAGGTTTACAGGATAATCGTGTCAATTTAGTTTGCATCATCATTTCATTCATAATGTTACAGTGGTCAACAAACATTTTATTTTAATAAAATTAAAACCATATTATAAATAACACTTTAACCCATTAACGCCCGCCGTACACATTTGTATAATTAGTGCTTAGGTCTATGGATATTAATTCACAATATTTCCTTAAAAATTAGTTAAGTAGTAGAAGTGCAACAAACAAAATCTGTAAACGTTATTAGTTTCATAAGTGTTTAAACGTGTTTTAATTGTTCTGAATAATTTTTATATGAAAAGAGGTACGTGGTATGCTAAACAAATCTTTTGCATGTTTTTGTTTTCTTTTGGGCATTAATGGGTTAAGGAAGTTGACAATATAGGACAGGGTCTCTCTCTCTCTCTCTCTCTCTCTCTCTCTCTCTCTCTCTCTCTCTCTCTCTCTCTCTTTTACACACTTATACTGTTTTGATTAAAAAACGCGATTGCTAACCATTCTGAAAATTTATATATATCTTTGTAAATGAATAAAGAATGTACCTATACTCAAATTTTCATCAAATTCTCTCTGTCACATCACTTTGAAAAGTCCTGTCATGTCTCGAAATAATGCAGTTCTCATAAGAATGCATGTTAATTTGTTTATTTAATATATCTTAAACTATTATCTTAATCCAGATATGCCTGTATATGTAGGACGCTCATTCAAAATTCCCTCTACAGCTACCAAATGAACATTAAGGATTGCCAACAATGCCAATCGATATTCAAGGTTGGTATTAACTTTGTCTATGAGTTTCTGTTGAATCTCTAGGTACATATGTATGTAAAAAAATTGTAGTGAAAAAAAAATTGAAATTGAGTTAAAATGACTCAGTACGGAATTAATTTTAAAAGTAAAGATATTTGATACACGTGTTTGTTATTGTTTAAAAATGATATATTTTTTCTTTCTTTCTATCATACCTTATATCGATAGTGGCCAATATATAGGCAGCCCTTAAAAACGTAATATCAATTTAAAAAAATTTAAACAAAATTCTTTTATTGTTTAGAAGTTTATGATTAACCATATTAACTATACACTTTTTTTTATTATTTCTGTGTTCAGGCATATCTGGGTTAATGATGTTGAAATTTTGCAAGGATTTTTTAAATATAAATGTCATTTTATTTTCATTTTAAGTTTCATTGAAAATTGAAATCTCTCTGTTATTTCTCTATGGTGTCAAATTATTAAGTAAATTAAAGTCCAAAATCGCACAATAAAGACGTTTTATTATTTATATCAAAACCGTATAAAAAGAGACACAACTGTATAATAATTAAACATGATAAAAAATCAATTAAATTTTATTTGTCATGAACTTATGAGATACATCACCCTACAAAGGAATAGGTGGGAATTTTAGGACATCCTGTATATGATCTTGCAATAATTTATATCTAATCGAGAAGTACTCATAATATAAATGATGTGGACATCATCATTATAAATAAAAACTAATCAGAAAATCTAAGAGTAATTGAAAAATGACGTCACAGTGTTTCCTCGTGCACAATTTTACAAATAAGAGAATATTTTACTATATACAAATGTTGTAATTACCTTTATAATAGAACCATATAACGCCCATTTAAAAGAGCCCATATATATTTCACGTAACATACATTGTTTTTGAGTATTTTAAAAAACGATCAAGTGCGTGTTTGGCACGCACTTGATAGGGTTCCGTATCCATTCTCACTAACATTCTCTACTTGATAATACGTATCAAGAGCTATTTTATGCTGACGAAAGTGTATGTGTTTGTGTCACGGTTTATAAAAAATGTTATTTCTAAATTTTTCATAAACTATTTTTCCTACATTGTTCGTTATAATTTTCATTGAAAAAACTACATACTTAACTAAAAGTAATATTTTGGAATTTTTTCAACATTTTTGCATCGAAAGTTTAGAAATTAGAGAGGAGGGACGCTCTGATAACGACTTTGAAAGCAAATATATCGTAACTGAAAGGTTTAAATCAAAATTTTATGTAAGTTTATAATATATAACGTTTTTTGTTGCATTTTAGGAGACCTATCTAAAGATACCCCCGTTTAATGGGGGTAAATAATGACTTTGAAAGCAAGTATCTCGTGACTGAAAGGTTAAAATCAAAATTTCTTGTGTTAAATTTTAGGAAGTATATCTAAAAACACCCCATTCTATGGGGTAAGTGAAAAAAAATTAGTACACTTTTCAGTCTTAAGAATTCTGAATCTGAACTTTTAATAAAGTAAACCGTTTGGCATCTGAACTGTAAGTAGATATGATATATACCACTATGACAGTAACAAAGCTTGCTAATTTCATTAGAGAGTTAATAATAATAATAATACAAGACTGCAATAATTATTCAAATCTGACATAACGTTGTTATATAATAACTGGCACACGACGTTAACCAAACTTCACTTCCGGTGATTCACACCAGCAGCAAAGCCAAGGCTCCACAACAGACGATGTCTCACACTAAAAATATCAACAATAGTTGTTAGGTTTATGCATTACGTACATTTCAGCTAAGCTTTCGCACTGTCAGCCCGGCTGCGCTAATGGGCCGTAATGGAAGTTCCCGGTTTTACAGATACAAGCAATTCCAACGTCATTCCTCTCAATTACATGGGATTATACCCCGTACCGGAGACTCTCTCTTTCGGCAAGCACGTGTCGACACTCACACACCCACGCACAAACACAAACACACTCACACACATTCACATCTTCCGTATAAAATAACTAGCTCAATACTACATTATGTTGGGTGGGCATTTTGAGTGCATTCTCTATAAATAAGTATATCAAATTATAAGACTTTTTCAAAGTATACAAATGACACAAACAATAAATTGTATTTATTGTGTTGGGTGAGCATTTTGGGTGCTTTCTATAAATATATAAAAACTAGAGGAATCCCGCGGCTTCGCTCGCGTTAACTTCGAAACTACACGGAAAAAAGTATTTTTTGAACATAAGCAAGAATTACAACTTCGTCTTGTAAATCAAGTAAATACAAGGAAAATAAGCAGTAGATACTGTAAACATTGTAATTTTAGCTAATTTTCCTAGCACTTGGCCGGATTCATTAGTAATAACTAAAATTTACAATGCAGTGTTGTAACAATAGATGTTACTTATTGAAGTAATTTTTATACCGAGATATGATTTTTTTACATTTTTAGTACGGAAATTTTACAATAATCCCGATAATGTATTAAATACAATTTTATATTGTAAATTTAAATAAATCGGCACGTCTATTGTGAAATAATTTTTTTTTTAACTTTTTCATTAGTAAGCTTTACAATAACACACTGTAATTAATAGCATTAGCAATAATAACGTATTACTTTTGTTTGAATTACAATGCAATATTGTAAACTTTTTCTTTATAGTTGTATTTGTAATTGGGTACTTATAATAGTATAAATAGGTTTTATTTATTTATATTTATATTTATCTCTTCAACTGTTTTAACAGTTTTATTGGCGATTTGTATTAATATATAAAACGTAATACGCAACCTCATGAAATACATTGACTGCAAACTATAAAAATAGTGAACATAATGAATAACAGTAATAACGTGCAAATTGAAGTAGAGCCAATGCTTGGCAGAGATGACCGAATGTTAATTTTCATAATAGGTGGAATTGAACATTATTTTTTCGTAGAACGTCCAAGTAATTAATATTCAAATTTTGTTTATTCAGCGAGTATTATTTTTTCTACATTTGAGTTTCTTTAATTCTTATAGGTAATATTTGTTTTACGATGCCTGTCATTTGTTTACTTTAGAAGACCGAGATTTATTAAACAGTGATAAAAATTGTTTATTTTTAATTGCTGTTACAATTGAATTTTGCCCAACTCTGTGTGCAATATATAATAATTGATTGAACGATCGGTAAATTTTACAATGTGAGAAATCGTTTTTAGCTAATTCAAATGTCGCTCTGGAAAACTTACAATGCAGAATTGTAACTTATAACGGCTTTCAAAAAACGTACAAGTATGTACTTGTCAGCCAGCCACTGAGTCATTCTATGATTGTCTGTTGCGGTGATTACGTGATTTTGTGCAGCTAATCAGTGATTTTGAAAAACTATACCCAAATTGTAAAAATTTGGAAGAAAAGTGGATAACCCTAAGAACGTGTTTAGTGCGATTACTACTAGGCATTCGCAAACCGAAAGATCCCGACTTATCCAAGTATGTGGATAATTTTGCTAATGTCACATCATGTAAGTATCTACAGAAGATAAAATAGTTTATTCTTTGGGTTATTATTAAATAATTATTTCTACATCAAAATAGCTACACTGGATACTTTGGTATTATTGATAATACCAACATTATTTAAAAAGCTATTTGCAATACCTCCGTCAACTGCAGATGGTCCTAGACGAAAATTAAAGAACGGGTCTTCGTGGTGGAATCCGACTACCTCGGAAGTTCAACGAGGATTCTTGTTCCACATTGAAGTGAGTACTATATCATAAGTCGATATAAAAGAATTTATATTTATTTTAAAACTATATATTCGTTCAATGTTTAAACTGGGTTTTATATAATCTAAATTTAAATTCCATAAAATATACATTACTTTTTATTTTATAATAAAATTATTTAATATACTATATGCATCTAACATCCCAAAATTTTTTTTCCAGAGCCTAAATGATAAAAACGAATCAATAGATCGATTGCAACGCTGGATGGTCCAACATAAAATCCCATGTCAACCACGTCCAATTATTGTAGGACCATTGGAAGACATAAGTGAATCATATGTGAGAGTAAATGACATTTCATATAGTGTTAACAGTCCTATAGAGGCCGTATTAACAGTATTTAAAATATACTTTACACTTAATATAAAGTTTCCGCCTGAAGCACGTGCCCCTTGGTTATTAATTCAAAAAACGTTGTTTAATATAGATTCAGCAGAATATATATCTTTATCTTCTTCATTAACTGCCTTACTAGGTGATATTAAAGCTACTCAAATGTCTCTTAATTTAAATTCTTATATATTTATTACAAGTGCTTTTTTTATATTTATTGTTTAATAACGTTTCTTTACAATTTAAAATAATTAAAAAAATATAATTATAATCAATATGGCACAAATTAGATGCTCATGCTCTACAATTTTTACTCATTATACTACTTTTAACTCACATATTAAAAGTGAAGAACATCAAAGTATAATTTCAGGTTATTTTAATGCTTATCTAAATGCTATCGAAGATTTGATAAATTAAAATCATTTCAAGCTCATTTAAAGAAACACAACTTTGATGGACAATCAATTGAAGTAAATTGTACCGAAGCTTCTTCATTTGAATATGAAGTATATTCTGGAAATACAGAAAATAATTTTTATTAAATATCTATAGAGCCCATTGTGAAATTTGAATTTTGGACAAAATCTTTGGAGGGATGCAGCTCCCTCATGAAAAATTTCCGGGCATAGAATTTTTTGTTTAAAATATTTTTCACAATTTACTGTTCAAGTTAGGCACAATAGTGCTGAATCAGCCTGTATGTAATGTAGTTTTAAAATTACTCATTTATTATTAGTTTAATAAAAGTATTTTGTATACACAATAATTATTAGTCATTTAAATTTAAGAACTTAATTAAAATTAATATAATTTGTGTAATTAAATAATTTTTAAATAATGTAATTAAAATATTTAATAATATGAAAATAAAAAAAAAATTTTTACCATTGTAATAATGTTTCATTTTTTTATATTTTTTGTAATTTTTACCAAATTTCATTAAAATCAGGATGTGGTACCCAGGAACCTTTCCTGTGAGTACAAATTTCCTGTAGAAGTAAGTATTATTTCATAGTAGTATTAGTAATTTCAACAAAATGAAATTGTAATTTTTGCAAATATCAATAGTTCCACCTGTTATTTTTATGATTTAAAATTCCTATTTCTAATAAACATCTTTCACAACGCTAACCAGTAATAAATAACGTATCCTATGTAACAAATTACAATTTCCTTTAGTAATAATCACTCTATTGCATATCTATTCATGCTGGCCGCATTACAATTTCTTACTGTGAATATATACATTTTTATTTTGTAAAATTTACTAATTTTTCTCAAGTTTGTAAATTTTACAATTTGACGGTTCGAAGCGACTTTGTAACATGCCGCACTGTAAGTTGTACTCGTATATTCAATCAATACTTACTAATTTCTTTTTTGGGTGTAATTATAACCATCCATACGTGATAGGGGATGACATATTACATTTTTTTATATTGATTTTTATTCATTACCTATAAAAACGTAAATATCTCGGATTTAGTTAAAAATTGTAAAAACTAACGTAAGCAGCTTTGCAGTTAAACATATCTGTCTACCCCCCGCTATTAGGGGTTGAATGTCGAAATTTGTATTTTAATAGATGACTTATTTTCCCGAATTTACCTTTATAAGTAAAGCAGGTATGCAGATAAACATATCCAAATCCATCCTCGTCCCCGTCCCATACTATTAGAGCTTGAATATCGAACTTTTATTTTTAATTATCATTTTTAATAACATGAACAATTATGAAGATAAATACATATATCAAAATTTACCCACCCCCCCCATTCCCATAGGGGTCGAATTTTCGTAAATACTATTTGTCTTGTAGAGTACTTACTTACGCCATGTTTCATTCGGTGAATACAAAAAAAAAACTTTCACAAATTTTTCCACCCCCTAACACCTTAGGGGTTAAATTTTGGGAAATGCTGAAATAAATGTTTCATTATTTATATTGTAGAGTATGTTCGATAAGTTTCAATTAAATGCGAACAAAAAAAATATTTTTTTATATAAACTTTGACACCCTGTTTTAACCCCGTAGGGGTTGAATTTCGAAAAATCCTTTCTTAGTGGGTGCTTACATCATAAAAGGAAGGCACCTACGAAATTTCACGTTTCTAGGTCCAGGGGTTTGGTCTGTACGTTGATATATGAGTGAGTGAGTGAGTGAGTGAATGAGTGGTTAAGGACAAACTCTTTTATAGATATAGATTATATTAATATTTTTAATTAAATTTGTGTTCTTTTCAGCTTTTAAATTTGAAGTTTATAGGTTTATAGTTGAAAATTGACTAAATATCTATAAAAAATTCATAAATGATTATAAAGTTTTCTAAATTTTTGACCCTCCCGCACCCTTATAAGGATTCGAAAGTATTTATCCTTAGAAAAAATTATAATAGGTCATAAAAAATAAAATTAAATTGTCAAGTGCGAGTCAAGCTTCGTGTATTAGTTTCCCGTACTATCGATTTGATTTGTTTAAATATTATCGAAAAGATGGTAGTATTTTACATTTTACCTACATTATAATGTTGAATTGCAATTAAAAAAATTAACGAAAATTTTGATAACAAAACGCCAGCTTCCATTTGATACCCCACTTGCTGAGACTGAACAAAAAATATATATTTGACAACCCATTTGCCCCTCTTAAAAAGTGCCAAAAATTGTATAACTCAGGTTTATTATTGGTCCACAATTTACTATAATTATATCAAATCTCAACTTTCTACGTCAAACGGTTCATTAGCTAGAAGGCTGTGACAGCCAGTTAGACAAATTCGTAAATTACTGAACCGATTTTAATGTGGTTTTCATCAATAGTTAGATAATTTTTCTGTGTAGTAACGTGGAGGGCTAATAACATTTTATGAAAATCTAAGATTTAACATCAAAATAATATTTTTTTTATCAAGTCGGGTTTTGGTTACCATGAAATGTTACAACAAATAAATGTAATTTATATAAAAAAAAGTTTGATTTAGGTCACTATAAATTTGTAGATATTAAGCCGGGTAACACCGGGACCAAGCGCTAGTATAATATAAAAATTTATCAGTAATTGAGTTATTCACTTTTGCTTCCGAACTATGTTTTACATTTACAAACATACAAATTACATTTGTAAATACTGTATACTACAAATATATCAACAATTGTTTACTATATCATACTAATATTTACTAAATGATATCAGCAAATACACGTAGGTACTTCTGTAAAGATGATAATTTTTAATTCTCTCTTGTATTTATGATAACAAGATATTTAATTAAAATATTTACTTTTTCTCGTTATCTAAAATGTAAATATGGATAATAATTATCTGTTTTTCAGTAGCATTATGTCTCGTATTTTATTTTATTTTTTAATATGCACCTGTTCTAAAGTAATTACACAGTTTAGTAAATATTATAAATTAAATACATATACATATTCATGTTTTCATAAAATATATACTACTATAGCTGTTCCCTCGGCTTCGCTCGCGTGGACTACGGAATTATTGTTTAAGATTTTTGAAAATATTGTTGAAAAAATATATGTAGATAGATCTTTTTATTATACACAGTTTTTATAACATTATATTGTTCAATATATAATGGTTTGGGCCAGTGTTTCCCAACCTTTTTTGTGCTATGCCCCACCTAAGCCTTTCTAAAATTCTTATAAATCGAATAAGTGGTCCTCAAGTGATAAGGGCACTAACAGACACAGATAGACAGACACGTTACGTTTTTTATTTATTTTATATAAGAATATGTTTGTTCTCCAGTAATGGACAAAGTAAACACCAATGATGAAAACTTGCTAATGATTACAAAATGAGTAATACTACACAAACGATATAAAATAAAGAAGAGTAATAAAATTTAAAACAATGTAATGCATTTACATAAAAAAATACACTTTTCTTGAGAGTGTGCCGAACCGCGATAATTATTTGCCCACAAACAAAATGATCAATTATCATGAAATTACGCATGAAATGCATATAGATTAAAATTCCATAATGGCAGTAAACAAATATCAACAAATATTTCTAATTCACTACATTTAAGTTAAAAATGTTCAACACTGGGGTGTGATTCAAGACCAAGAACCTTACGGTATGGTGCCAATACCTTAAGGTTATACGTCTAGCACACTGTAAAAAAAGATTTGGTTTCGAAAAATTTTGTTTTTAATTTATATTCAGAACACATGTACCTACATTTAATGGAATATTTTACTTTGTTAATTAATAAAAGTAAAAAAAAAATTAATTTAATTTGAAAATTGAAACAGACAGAACGGTATATAATAGTAACATGCAGTGATTTGCTGTAATGGCAGATCTAGTTTTTCATTATTTTTAATAAATTACATGTGAATATATTTGTTTTATAGTATTTAAAAGTTTTGAAGTTTCGAATAATTAGTTTTTAAAACGCCTCTATATAGCTAATTGTTTAGAATTTCAATAAATAACTAAAATTAAAATTTTAGACTTTTATCTATACAGTGCTCTAATGATCAAATAACCTTATATTAGAAATAACTAATTTTTTCATAATTGCTCGCAAAAATCATTTAACAAGTGTTATTACATATCCGTTATCACATACTGGTATTTCCTTCGACAGCTTCCTGCAGCGGAGACTGTTCAATGGCATATAGTTACAAACATACATACATACATACATACAGGCTAAACAATTAGTGGCTACCCACGCTAGAATTAGATTGTTAAAACATTTTATCTTGCATAATTAGCGGGCTCGCGACGCCCACTCAATGGTATGTATGTATATTGTATATACATACAATGTTTTACATCTAATGAGACAATTAGTTATATAATGCATACTTTGTTACAGTCAACTTGTTATAAATACATACAAATTATATACCATGGGTTGCATAAGAATTCAAGTCATTCGATTTTTTTTTTTAATTTCAATCCTAAGTTTTATTTTCTATAGAATTTTTGTCAATTTTAAAATACGTTAGATAGTGTATACCATATGTCTCCAACCTTTTGACCTTCTTGGACCGCAAAGCGCAAAGTCAATTTGTCAAGAGTCGCACATATAATTTTTGTGTATTTAACTTTGAAAAATGAGAAGACCTTTTTTCTTTTTTTTTCGTTGTTGACTCAAATATGTAATAATATGTATTTAATATCACAAAAAATCTGAAACATTATGTTTTTTGTTGTTACCTTATTTCATTAATTATTTTCATATTTTTTAAATCTGATGCGGGCCGCACAAAGAAGACTAACGGGCTGCAAGTTGGAAAAACCTGGTGTATACCATTTGAATGGACAGTGTTATGCATTAGTGTATATTGGTTAGTTAATTAAAAATACATCTAATAAAATCAGAAAAAAATATGTCCGGTATCACAAAGGAGCAAATTTGCTAGCTAGTAAGCTCTCTCAAATGAGGAATCAAACTTATATGACAGTTCTCTTGGAGTTTCATGAAGATTTTGACAAGTTTCACGCACGTTTTGTATATCTAAATACCAACAGTGGTGATATGAAAATTATTTTGTACGGTCAGAGTTGCCAACTGTGTTACAATACGTTGAAGTATCACTGCTCTAAATTCTATAGCAAATCCATAGATAATATCATAAAATTAATACCTCATTTGAGAGTGCTTGTTATGATATCGGTTAAAATAGTTTTTTTTTGCAGAAAGTGTTTTTCTTAAATTATAATTTAAATAAAATGAACTATCTTTTTAAAAATGTGTAAACTTTATTTTGAATGAATCTGCATTCATAATTTAAAAATGTTATTTTGTTGGTTGATGCATTAGTGCATAACAGTTTCCCAATATCTTTGAAAATGGTATTTAAATCCATCTTAACGAACTTTTTATAGACTTTTGATTAGAATATAACAAAAGAAAAACATTTTAGAAGTATTATTATAAATAAATAAAAATATACTTGAATTAATTGAAAGAAGCTAAATGATTTTCAATACGACGAACAAAACAAAAAAAAAGTTTATTACAATAATTTATCTGGCAATTAGTGTCCGATAAAATATAATAAGCTATTTAAAAATAACTGTAATTAAAAATCTATAGCAATTGATACAGGTTGATTTAATTCCAACAGTGCATGAATGAATTTTAATCACTTTTTTTTAATATTCAACGATATACAATTTGTTTATCACAATTAATTGTGATATTTTTCAATGCAGGCTAAAATATTACTTATCTGTCGAAAAAAGTTATAGATATTATATTTTGAAATTTAATTTGTCAAATTATCCCCCCCCCCCCTAAAAAAAGATTGAATTTATAGACCTATATTTTCCAAATTTTTAAAAAAAAATACAAGAACTCATTTTTTCCAAACTTGCGGAGCTATATCGTCTTAACTTTAATTTTACTAAATTTTATTTTAATTTCGGTGTAATTATTATGAAAGATGAAAATTAATAATGAATTCTATTTGTGTGTAATATAAAAAGTTACAATAAAAATACTGTCACTTATTTAATATTATTTTGAAATCAAAACTCCCTGGTCGATCATCAATCCAGAATAACTGCCAAAGTAAATAGGTACTTAATTTCATAAACACTTAATTAGAAATATTAAATTCACTATCATATTTTACGAGATTAATAATTATCATATGCAAATACCATACTTTTATTTTGTGAAATTGATGTTTATTAGTATAAAAATCAGTTACACTTTTGTCGTGAAATTTTAAGCACGCAGTCCCCTGTGTAATTTCTTTTTAATCTGTATTATATCGTAGGTAAAATACTGCAAATTGCTTTGAGTCCCATGATTGACTGTATTTATCTTATTTTTATCAATTGCATCAATCAAGTAAAAATATCATTGGGAGTATTGGGACACTATTATACCCGTGAAAGTGACCCTGTTAGTAGAGAAATGCCTTCATACAGTTTGCCCAAAAAAGGTAACTGGATAATTGTCAGGAACAGGACTCCAAGTTTTTTTCCCAGTCCAGTTACCCTATAGTTACACCACTGACTGTAAGTTTAATATCTGCATTGATTAAATAAATTATAGCTGTCATTCTGAGAACAGGATAGTCTTATCAAATTATCTAGAATCCGGTATCAAATGACTTGATGTGTTTACTTTCTAGTTATATGTTTTATATAAAAGATTGATACATATTACCTTTCTCCTTTACATTGTATTTATTAATTAATATACCTACATATGCATATCATTCATAATTTGAGCATACATACTACATTTAATTTATTTTAATTTTACTAATTCGCTAGAGCAGTGGTTCTTAACTTAGGGTCCGTGGACCCCCGGGAGTCCGCTAAACTTTATAAGTATCTAATGACCTTCTTTGTTTTTCTGTTAGGCAGTGATGAAGGTTTAATTAGGTTAATATCACAATTATATTTGATTTTTTCATATCATTTTTATATATTTTTATTAAAAATATATTTTTTCCTTAAAAACCAGCATGTATAATTAAAATATAATACATTCTAATAAATTCTACGGTCTCAGTCTTTTTAACATAAAAAATCCCATCAAAATCCGCTCAGTAGTTTTTGTATCGGATTGGAATGAACAGATACACATTTATTTAAAATTTTGGAAATTAATTACATTGTCTATCAAATGAGGTAAAGAATAATATTAAACAAATAAAGAAAATTCTAACTTCTGAACCAAGAGAGTGGAGGGGGGGGATCTGGAACCCCGAAAAGGTACAAAATCAAACCAAGACCTTTCGAATGATACCTAACTTGTCTACTTTAGGGCAGACAGTCAAGAAACTGTAGCTGTCACGATATTTTCCAAAATTTCTTAAATACATGAATTTTTCAAATCGATATTTTTTTTGTTTTATTAAAAACTATACACGGAATAAAAGAAAACTAAAAAAATATAGTTTAATTTTATACAACCTATTATTATAAAATATTTATTACAGCCTGAAACATTAAAAATGTTTGCAGACACTCATTATAATTTGATGAATAAACTGCAAACATTACAGCCTAAAGTTATATTATTACAGTTTCAAAGAGTAAAAAATATTTTATAAAGATAGGTTGTCACTTACTATCCGGGAAAAACTGTAATTCTTTAGGTTTCTTTTTTTCTGTATATTGTTTGTCATTATCGTATAGAAACAAATTATCTAACAGCATTGTTAAAGTATTTCCAATTAAATATAATAAAATAAAAGTTTATAAGAAACGCTATTTTAAAAATACTTGTATTTCAATCCTTCCAATTACTGATTCCTTATAATAGAAATAAATACGTAGGCAAGGTAATTGAAATAACTTTTTGCTTGTAGGAATGAGAACTATACTAATTAAAATTCAAAATTCAATAAAGTCGATATTGTTCAAGAAAGGAACAATAGGCGATAGAGAATGTTAAAATAAATTGATATAATATATTTATATATAAAATAAATAATTACTGTACCATTTTAATTGTTTTAACACCACAAATATCACATGTTATTGATATTAATATGTAGGTAGGTATAAGGATTATTTATATAGGTCATTCGTACGATAGCTATGTTTAATTGGAAGGTATTGTAAAATATAACCAATTTATGTTCACTGTTCAATAATTGTTTACTTTATTTTAAAGATATTTAAAAAAATCTAAAGCAAATCATTGTAATTTCTTTGTGCAATGACTATTGCTTTTCTTATATTTATTATTTGGTACATATTTTTATAAAGAAAATGATTAAAATTTGTTTGCTTACATTATGTGCAATTTGTTTGGGAATTTTGAACAGTGGTATGTACTTCAATTTACTAAAATTTAAATATATTACCACTGTTTCAAAACCGTTTTTTAATATTTTTATGTACTGTATAATAAGTACAGTGATCATTAAAAAAACTCGAGATTTTAACGGAATAACACTTCTACAGCCAAAACGGTAAGACTTACAAACATGAAATTTTAAAGCTAAGATTCTTGTATACTCTAGTTGTGCACCAACTTTTTTTGAAAACCAGGGCAGATTTTTTCAAACAATATCTCGCAAAATTTGAAATGATAACCATAAAACCCCTCCTTTTGGATTATTAAATGAGATGGAAATGGGGAGCATATAGTATAATTTTCTTTATGAGTTTAATTAACTCATCTGAATGTATTTATTAATGTGATTTATCTAAATAACTAATTTAAATGAAAAATTTCATGAATAATAATGAAAATTATGACTTTTCTTCTAATTTTCGTATATTTTAACTGATATTTCTATGATAAATTCTGACGGCTCCGAGCTAGAGCTGGGGGGGGGGGTAGTTTTTTCGCCATTTAATAAATTATTAAAAAAGGGTGCACCAAAAATCCATAGGAGAGGCAAACTTTTTATGTGTTATCCAAAACACACATAATTATTTTTTTAAACTTTCATTTTTAACTTAACACTCCTGGTCTCCCAAATTGCTAATAATAAGAGGTCATATGATTATACCATATAATATATGTTATATGCCAATGCCCCCTATAAAAAAATCAGGTTACACCACTGCATTACTTACAAGTTTATTTAAACTGTTTAATTTTTGATTCGTTTGGTAATAAATTTTACTTTTTTCAGGTCAATATCTTCATATTATAATTCAAGTCGAAAATCACTTACAACTACAAGATTTGAACACCCACCTTCCAACACATATTTCCCATATAAGAAAGCTATCTTTAAAACTAATTATCGTTTAAAAACATTAAACTATCCATCGCTCATACATGAATAATTCTCATTATGAGTCAATATTTACTTATGTGCATATTATCATGTACATATATGTGTCTGTCTGTCCGTCCAGGGACGTAACGTTCATATTTTAACTGGGGCCATTTCGTATTATTACTAGCTGCTCTTTGAAATGAAGACATATACTCATATACAGTGAAACCTGTTTAAGTGGGACTTGGATAGGTGGGAAACTTTTGTAACTAGAATTCATACCTACAAAGGTCCCGTCACTTCTACATGTGTACCTCTATAACTGGGTAAATAGGACACCTTTTTAAGTGGGATAAAATAACTGGTCCCTTAAGATTCCAGTTATCCAAGTTTCACTGCAGTTATAACTAAGAAATGGGCCTTCTTTTGGTTTCTTTTTGAAGTATGCGTATTATACTGGTACTGTATTTGAACTGTAAATTTGTTTGTTTGTATATAGACGAGACGAAACTAGGTATAGGTTAGTCTCGTCTTGCCAGTATTTAAAAGGTCTCGGTCTCGTTCGAATTCTATATTTTATTTGGGGGGGGGGGGGAGGCAACAGATGGTCTGTCTACCCGATACTGTTATTTATAAAATCTAATATAATTTATTATACTGTAAATGAAACAGTATTTTAACCCCTTCGAGTTGTGCGTTGATGAGTTAGTCTTGTTTCACACATACGCGGTTCCATTCGGTTCGGTTCGTTTTCGGTTTCAGCCGAAAACGAATCAAACCCTTTCACACATACACGGTTCTCATACGGTTCATATTAGGTTTTATTTTTTCCCGTAAACTCAGTAGTTATCATGGAGAGAAAGCAAGTTGTTACCATGTTGTTTCTCTATAAAAAAATTAAAAAACGAAGAAGAAATAGGTACTAGAATTCATTGCGAGCACCATCTCATCACTTTACAGCAGGAATTTGGAGCATTCTACACTATTTTCTCGAAGCTAAAGAGCATGAAGACGATCCACATCAACAATCAAACCGCTCATTTTATATATTAATAATTTTATATTTATTAGAAAATCCGCGACAAAACTTAAAAAAATAACACTCGCTATCAGGTTAAAACCGAAACTAAACCGAGTATGTGTGAACGCGTTCATTGCTTTGTGTTCCCTGGACACGAATTGAAACCTGATGAAATCTGTCCGTATGGAGGGAGTATTCAGTTCTGTACGGTTTCTATTAGGTACCGAATACAAACTGAATCATCGTTTCACACTTGTCGGCAGCGACCGAAAACGAACCGAACCGAATGAAACCATATATGTGTGAAATAGGCCTTAGTCACTCAGTACTTCTTTCTTTATAGATATATGTAGAAAAGCTGAGACCAAAATGTTAGGCTTTGTATATCTGGTAGTCTGGGGCAGTCTGGGCCTGTATAGTATATTGTGTGTGTGTTTTGTATCACATTGTTCACGTTTTAAATAATTTCTGTAATTAGTTAGTTTGTTAAATACAAATAGTAATGTTTGTTTTTATATTTGTTTAAATTGATTGTGTGATACTCAGGTATGGAGTATAAATATTTTTTTATGTTTTATAAATTTATGGTACATATTGTAATAATATTTTTTTTATAAAAAAAAATTATAGTGTACGCATAAATAAAACTATGTTGTTAAATTTGATATTAATGACACATTCGTAATTTTTACTAAACAATTTGTTATGAACTTTTCTAAAGCAAATTCAATACCCTACAAAAAAGATTCTATACATTACTATACAATTTTCACAAAAATGTGTCGTTCTTGAGATATAAAAAAACGACTTCAAGTTTCATCAAAATCGGTTTCAGGGGACAGATTCACAGACAGACAGAGAGAAAGATACATAGTAAAAAGTGTTTGCCTTGACCTAAAAATTCGTTTCCTCTTTGAGAAATAAACACATAGCCTCCCCTCCCTTATTCTTTCGGAAATGGTAAGGAATCAGTTTAGATTTAAATGCAATCTTTAGACATATTTATCACACAATTTTACCATGCATACAATTTTACCCCCATGAAACTCCATCTAGTATGCGTCACTGTACACACACATACATACATACATTCATACATATATATTACACTTGTACCAACATAGCAAAACAAGTAACCGTGAAAACCAGAAGCTCTCGCTTATATCATTAATGAAACAACGAGTTACATATACCTGATGCAACAGTTCCAGCATTAAAAAAGGACAGTAATAGGTCACAACGTAAGGTACGTATATTACCGTCTCTCTTTCCGACAATTTGCTGTCATATTTTTTCGTACGACAGTCAAATTAGTAATACGATTTTCAGAAACAGATATTCTTATAGGTACATATATATTATTAAAGAATATATTATGATTTATGTAATTTAAATATGAGTATGTAATAATCCACTGAGAAAAAAGTTTTGATAAAAAGTAAAGCAGTTTTTAAATTTTATAAAATAATTAATAAACTTTTTTTTTAATTTTTAAATAAGTTTTAATTTAATAATTATCTACTTATTGAAATACAGTCGAAATCAGGACTAGTCATATTAGGTCGTAAAAGCCGATAGTCTTAAAAAATGGTAAAAAGGCAATTATATGGGATTCAGTCGGACTTTTATTTTGAGTCGTTAAAACCGATATGTTGTAATAAACGATATCGTTGTAACCCATTTCGACTGTATTATTAAAATATACCAGCGGTCATCAAACCAGTAGCCCGTGTGAAAAAAAAAAATATTGGAAATCTAAAGTTTCAATTTATTTCTCCAAGAAATGTAATATGTTTTCAAAAGTAGCCCCCAAACTTATTAAGTTTGAAGACCACTGTATTAAACAAAGAGCTGAGGGTTTGATTAACCAATTTTCTAAATTTTCCCCGGTTTTACTGAAAAATATTCACGTTTTTGATTTCTCTTATGCCCGGTATTATAAAGAAATTGCATGCAAGCAAATTTGTTTCCATGCAAATTTGCGATTTTCAAACCTTATCTACTAGGAGTCAAATGTAAATGACAACCAATCACAGATTGTAGCTTTAAAATATCAAGACAATTTGACTCCTAGTAGATAACGTTTGCAAATCGCAAATTTGCATGGAAACAAATTGCTTGCATGCAATTTCTTTATAATACCGGGCATTAGTGTTACACTTTAATGTGCGTCCGTCCGTCCGTTTGTCAGGAGCGATTTTCGACATAAAAATTAATTTAAGCTTACCTACATATATAGTTTCTTGCTATTGAAGAAAAAACGTTCGTAAAATTTAAAGGGTGGTTTTAAGGGTTTCAAAAAATCCTATTTGTCGTCCGCACTTTTCAGTCAAAGCAAAATATCTTGAAAACTATATGAGCTAGAAACTTTACTGAACAATTTAAAAAAAAAATAGTTCAGAGAGAGGGGGAGGGGCTAAAGAGTTAAAACTAGGCAAAAAAAATAATTTTTTTTATACCAAGGTATTATGTGGTATATCAAAATGTATTACCAAACCAGTTGAATTTGACCCTATATCTTATTTTTTCTAACTCAAAAATGGGGGCAAATGAAAAAAATGTGTGGAGTTTCAAAAGACCATTGTCTAAATCAGTGGTTCCCAAACTCTTTTGACCCACGGACCCCTTTTCATAGTCAAAACTTGCCCACGGACCCCCTTTCATAGTCAAAACTTTCCCACGGACCCTGGGTGAAAAACTACTAAATTTTGACACGCGCAGTTGATTATAGTACCACTTCGCCAATTTTTATTCGATTACGTTGAAATTTTAACACAATGAAGAAGATAGATAAAGCTACTAATTTAGTGAATAACATTAAAATTGGACAAAAATTGTTTGTGTTAATGCACTTTGAATTTTGAAAATTGCCGAATTTTTGCTAAAAAATAGATTTTTTTTTCGTTTAAAAAATGATTTTCGAAGGGAATAACTTTACGAATGTATATAATTTAAGACTTTTTAGTTCAATTAGGACCCATAGCTTCATTCTGAATGATCTTTGGTTAAAGTCATTGATTCAAAAAATATATATACGAATTTGAATGTTTGCATATCGAAAAAAACATTTTTTTGCAATATTGCAAAAACAAGAGCTGATTGAGCATAATGGTGGTCATTTTTGGATTCAGCGTCCAAATTACCCTTAAAAAGTTGTTGTATGCCCTGCAGCAAAATGGCTGTCGGCCAGTGTAATTTATTCATTGTTATTTATTTTAACATCCATATAAATAAAAATGTGCGCGAACCCCCTGACGTAGTTCAGGGACCCCCAATTCGATTTTAATTTTCCACGGACCCCCTGAATGATGCCAGGGACCCCCTGGGGTCCGTAGGGACCACTTTGGGAACCACTGGTCTAAACTTGCGGTATTTTTTTAGCGTATTTGAATTAAGCTGACGCGTTGTGGCTTTTACATGGTTACAAAAATTTCCCTGACGTCTAACCAAATTCCGGGACTTTTCCCGGATTTCCAGAAAATGGCTAACCTGCACTGTGCCTATCAGGGCAGAAATATATAAAATACATTGAAGAAAATAAATATTTTAATTATTAAATCTTTTTTTTTATCTTTTAAACATCCAATAAATTAAATTGCAGAGAATTTTTATAACAACCACCATACATGCGCGTACAACAAAAAATAAACTCTGAAAATAATGATAAACCTAATTTTGTAACAGATTCTAACAAACATTAACTTTTGATACGTTCAGTAATAAAGCATGCCATTCGTCAGACAAAGAGGCAACTAACACATGTACATATAGTGATGTATATCCGTCCCTTTCTACGGTCACGTACCGAACGAACGTCAATTACAAGAATCTCTAACAAGAGCGCAGTTTCACTAATGAGAAAAACTTGAAGACGGACTATCAGTTTTAGAGAAGCGGTATGTAATTGGGGAACCAAGGGTTCGTTAATTATTAACAAGGGGGTGTGCAGAACCGTATTTGTATAATATGAAACTAAAAAAAATTGTCAAGTGCGAATCGAGTCTCGCGCGTTAGTGTCGCATACCGTATATTCAATTTAGTCATTTTTCAAGAATAGCAAAGCTAACGATATTCGAGTAAGTAAAAACAGCGTTGCCATTTTGAACCAAACTGGCGGTGCCCGTTATTTATTCAAAAATTCATTTGTAAATTATTTGGTTGTTTCAACCAATCAGAAATCGATTCAAGCTGTCATTTTTACCCTACACAGAAAAAAAACTGTATTGGACCAAGAAAATCTTGTTTTGTATGTAACGAAAACAATATTTTCTTAATATAAGAAACATACTCTTAATCCAATTACGTTATTCCTTCGTTCAAGAATACTATAGTTGGTTTAAGAGATTATTACTTATATTAAGAAAATATTGTTTTCGTTATATACAAAACAAGGTTTACTTGGTTTGAGAAATCCGTTCTACCAGTGTATACTACTGAGTTTTATAAGGAAAATAATTTTCAGCAAAATAAAAAAGATATAGTTAAAAAAATAATAAAATATACACGAAAAAGAAGAAATAAATCGAAAAATATCGAAGTACATAAACCGTTTTGAGCTCTTGCGAGCGCCATTTTTGAGTAAAATAAAAATTGAATCAAATTCTACTGATATAGATATACATTTTGATAATGATATGCGTGTGACAAGGGGAACAGACACACATACCTAAAACAGAAAGATAGTAGAAATTTTGAAATCATGACATTTTTTTTGCTTTCATTATTTTTATAGCTTATCCCGAGGTTTTTTAACGATACTTTCTAAACATTTTGAGGGTCTCAGAATCCAATTGAGCGAATTTTTATCATTGGAGAGCATCACTAAACTACATACTTAACTTCTAATTGTTTTTTAAATGGTTTGTAATAAAAAAAATGTTTTAAATAAAATTATAATTTATGTTCTATTCATTTTTAAAAAAATTTTTATTTATTTAAAATTTTAAAGTAACGTTTAATTTTTATTATATACATTTAATTGTATAGGTAAATCAACTTATTGTTTTATTTAAATTGTTTTAGCATTTTCTATTGCAATTCTGTAACCAATTAATATAATTGAGTGCAAAATTGTACATATACATAAATAACACAAAGTCTATTAATTATTAATGAATTTATAGATTGTCATCTTAAATTAAGTTGTGTCTTGTCGGGGTTCTCCCCCTCTCGCCCTTCTTGCAATTCTTATGTTACCAATTCTTTCTTTTAATATATTTTCTCATTTTTAGGGAAACCAGTAGCCCAGTTTAAATTTAGAATTGAACCTTTGACTAAATTAAACTCGACATTTTTTTAGGGAAAAGTATCACAACTTAAATGGAACATATAATGATTCTATCATATTCAGAATTCGATTAACTATCTAATATTCGATGTTTATCGGGTAAAGACAGACAAGTACAAATAGAACTTACGCCCTGATGGTTCCTTTAGTCATTCATTTTCATTTTGAAATATGGAGGCTTAAACATGATTTAATTTCTAGAAATTAAATACTCATTTTAAACATTTTACTTCATTTACCGAAAACATAAGTGCGGAAAGTTAAGAGACCTTTTAGAAATAAGTTCTACATATATATTTACAAAAGACCGGTATGTAATTGACCCGAAACACCCCTATTAACCGGTAGTTTTATTGCATTTGTTCAGCCCTCTCAATTCAACTGAATGCAACCAATCAATTAAATTTACTATCGTCTAATTACACCAATACAGATGATATCAAATTACTTTCTGATTGTATGCCAATTACTATTAAATTAATGATATTGATAATGTAGTCATTTCAAAACTAATATTTTCAGTAATTGGTTTAAATGTTTTGAAATTTGAATCCAATTACCTTCGTATTTATTAAATATAAATTGTTTACCGATTTAAATATCGCTGTGAAAATTAATTTTGTTTAAGATTCTGATGATGATAGCATTGATACTGAAATACATGTTAAATTCTTGAAATTATTTTTGTCTATCGATATTTTTCAATTATAGACATGTAATTTAACATACAGGGTGTCCCGGATAACTTTTACTGCATTAGGTTCTCATTATCATAAAAATATTATATAATGCCGTGTTTAGATCGAAAAAACAAAACTGCAACTTCGCGCAGTTTTAACAAAAGTGCAAAAAAACATGTACATTTTTAAATATGAAAAACACCGTGTTGCTGTTTTTTTTTTAGTCTAAGCGCAGATTTGGTTAAATGAGATTAATTTCCTTTGTAAAGAAGGGGTGAATGATATGAGATACGTTTTTTTTAAATATCACATGGTTTAACCGGAACATCGAAAAAAATCAGATTTTTTTTAAATCGCAAAATTTTTTTATCAAAGTTAATAAGTACTTTTTGTTTGAGATTTCTAAAGACACATTTTTGTTAAGAATTGTATGACGTTTTTAAAAATTTTATGTGCCATAAAATTGACAATGGCATATTCAAACGTTTTTTACTTGGCTATAACTGATAAAATATAGATACTAAATTATTTACAATTTTTGTTTGCAATAGTTGTTTCAAAAATAATTAGAAAAAATTCAAAATTTTACATGAGTAAACATCCGTTTACGGTAGTAAAATCGTTTTCAAAATAGGAGAATTTTTTCTTTAAAGAAAATAGATCCTAAATATAAAATGTCAACTTTCTATATACTGTCGTTTTTGAGTTGCAGGGATTACAGATAGACACACAGACACCATGCGGCGAAAATAATCTGGATTCAGAGAAAATCAAAATTGAAATTTCCATCAAAAACTCGAATTCGAAACTGACTATATTAACATACAATATTTTTTAAATTAGTTAAAAGTTGAAAATATTCATCTATAAAAAATGGACAATATTCAAAGCACTGTACTTTAATAAAAATAAATAAACATGTTAAACATGATTTTTAAAATTCACACTTCTAGTTTGGACATGTTTATTTTTTTCCGTAATGCAGTAAAAAAACACTTACCATATAAAATATAATCCTATAAAAACTGAATAAAGTATTTAAAAATTAATTAAATAATCTATCACCACAATTCAATTTTTAAAACACACGTACAAATCAAAACACTGTCAAAAAAACAAAACTATCGATTAAAAATACAGTTAACAATACAATAATAATATTCACAACAATCAAAACAAATGAATTGAAATTGTTTTTAAAACAATATAAAAATCACAAAAAACACACTAGATCGCGAATTTGACAGTAGCCGAACAAATTCTACCAACCTAACCGCACGAATGCCTCCTATGCAATGCGAGCAGTAATAATATCAAAACATGTCAACGTGTGCGTTGGATGTTGACGCATGCGCGCGAAGCTTTCCGTGTAACAGTGAGTGAGGAAATGAGACAGAATTAAAACAATATTCTTTGAAGGGTGTGTATGTGTGTGTGTTGATTTCAAAGCTCACTGGGTTAGTGAGACAGAAAATGAGACGGCAATATTAACACGTAACATAAGGTCTATGATGTAACGATAATAGATAATGTAGTCTGTAAGATGGGGTATGTTTTATGCGCTCATGAAATAAAGTTATTAGCTCCCACTTATGATTTGAGAGCGGTTTATTAATAAATTAATAAATTAATAAATTAAACAAACAATGCTAAAAACTTCGGCATATTTTGTGGGTGTTCCCGTTAAATGTAAACATATAAAAAATTAAAATAGAAATTATAGAAAATACAGTAAAATGAATATACAATAAATGAATAAATAAACAATAAAATAATTAAATTAAAACTCAAGATATAAAGAAACTACTTTATTGTTTTAAACAACTCAAAAAATACCCTTGCCAATCGATTCGTGAACCAATCCCGAGTCCAATGAGGTACATAAAGCCATACATGAAAAATTTTGTATGAAAAATGGACATTATGCTTGTCCGTGGCCGGATGGAGAGTCATGACCGGAAAAATTCCTAAAATAGGCTAAACTAGAACCACAGACCTACCATTTAGCGAAAACCCGAGGTCTCTAGGTGGTCAGGGGGCTGAGATCTCGCAGTGGAAGACAGATAGACAGACGGACGGAAAATCGAGTATATAAACGCTACCACTTCGTGAGTTGCGCTAAAAAATACGCCAATAGAAGCAGAAGAAGGAATTGTGGGGGTCATTGTCGAGTATAATTTTATTTACACATTTTAAAGCCCAGTCCGACCCTGTGTGTATATAATTAACAGATACATAGAAGTATATGTAGATGCAATAGAAGTAGAGGTAGGTAAAAAATACACAAACTTCGAAGAACTTTCATATCGATAAGTATCAAACTAATATACATATGTATAGAAGTTAAACGTGTTAACATATTCCAAGAATTAGAAATTATAATTAATCCGATATAAAGTGCATATCACACCTAGACAATTATTTGAAATACGTAAAAGAATAAATTATTATTTATTCCTATGATTACAACAAACATGTTATAAACAAGAAACCTGTTTGCAGATATACCTATTATTTGCATGGAGAAATCAAATGTTATTTATTTATTTTGTTACTAAGATGATGATGACTAAACGGTTCAAGAAGATGGTACAGTGGTATTTACATGTATGTAGGGTTGTCAGAAACTCAATGTGTGAAAAGAGAAATACAGTAGAAACCGGTTATAACGACATTCTGGCAACCCTACATGTATGTATATGTTACAATGTAGTACATATGTGAACTTAGCATCTCAAGAGTATTTTCAAAAACTGTTTTAAATTAACAGAACTCTTTTTTTTAAATATAAGAGAACTTCAGTACACTTAGAGTACTCCCCCCAGAACTCAAAAAAATGATTTATTATATTTATTTTAATTTGCTGTGCTGCATAAATTTAGCACCCCATTTTGAAAATACGTTTTTTTTGGTGAGATGGTTAAACTGACAGAACTCTTTTTCAAAATATAAGAGAACTACAGAACACTTTGAGTGTTCTCCAGAACTATTTTTTATTTAGTTTACGATACTGCGTGAAGTTAGCACCCCATTTTGAAAAATTGATTTTAGAGGGTTAAATTGACAGAACTCTTTTTCAAAATATAAAAGAACTCTTGAGTGTTACCCAGAATATGTTTAAATACCTTTTTTCTCCCACAATTGCTTGAAGAGTAAAAAAAAAGTATTCAGATATTGTGAAATTAATTTTTCGCAAAAAATGGGGACCCCGACAATTATATGTAATTTTTTAACAATATACATATCAATGTATATTAAAACTAATTATTTTTTTGCACTAAAAAATGTATTTAAGCACGCCCAAGTTGACAGACAATGCGTAGGCGTTGCTCATCTGTAAACCGCGGGATTCATTTGAGACGCCGCCGCACCGCCATTAAGTGATTACTTCCCAAAGTCGCGCGGCGCTCACACACCCACCCACACACACACCCGTTAAAATGCACCTGTATGGGTATTAAAATAATTAGATAGCTTCATCTAGATTAATATTGGTAATTCTGAGGAATGTTTTAAACATATGATAGACACGGGGATAGTTGTTTAAAAAAATATGTAATAAATAAAAACCTTTGATTAAGACTGTATACAGTCAAAACCGGTTATGACATCGAAGGGACCTGTCATATTAGGCCGTAAAAGTCGATAGTCGTGAAAATCGGTCAAAATGTAATTATATGGGATTCATGCCATATAACATTTAGTTAAACTTATTATCTAGTTTAACTAAATGCTCTTGTAACTAACTGTCGTATATTATCAAAAGAACCAGTCATAATACATTTAATTTAATGGATTTTTAATTCTCTGCATTGCATGTTTTTTACATCAATTTTTGATTTACCATATATATCTCCAAAACAAATGAGTGCAGTGAGTTAATTTTTATTTAGTTTTCTTCGTAATTTTATAGAGAACCAAAAAGTATTCTACTATTTTGTTGGATTTCGGAATAGGGTCCCAGATAAAGTGCAAATTGTGGAAAATCGCACATAGGCGAATTCATAGTCACTTATAATTATAAAATACTATGGCTAGGCCATAAAATGCACACCCCTTAAACATAAAAAAATGTATTAATTTATAATATCAAATAAATACGATACAATATAATTGGTGAAACTTAAAAGGATGTTTGAAAAGAATATTGGAGGTAATTAATATTATATAAATATATAATATGAAGTTTATCACTCATTAAGATTTTTTAGAAAATCAACAATGAATCTTGATATCAATTGATTATTACCGTTTTTATTTAAATTTAGGATGTATAGTAATAAAACAACAATCATTTTAATTTACAATTTTTATATAAAATATTTTTTTTGTAAAATGTATAAAGTAAATTAATTAATTAATAATAATAATTAGAAAGATAAATACATCCACATATTGCAGCGATAACAGCTGTGTTCACCTGATGTCTAGCAGAGCATTTAAAATGAAACAACAATGTAACGTTTATAGGTTAGGTATATGTATATGTACATTATATATTTGTTTTAAAAATGCAAACTTACCAGACTTTATCTTGATTAAAAAGATTGATTGGCTTTGAATAAAATAATTAAAATACAGCACGTATCGATGTACATGTATTTATATATTAATTAACACAATATAATAATTGTAATACTTGGAATTTGAAGTGACGTATGAAGAAATAGCGCCTTACGGTAATCTTATGAACTACCGAGTAACTACTCTATTTGTAAAAATAATTCTTGTCAAAATATGAATTTTTGTTTAAATAAACTGCAAATTTCGTTACTTCTAGTTATCCAATTTTGTTGAGTTTTAATAGGGTTCTATTCTGATAATAGATGAAGTGAATTCAAAAGAATTGGTGCAAATTTATTTCGAAATATAGCCTACAGTTCGGCGTTTTTATCAAAAAAGGGGGTTAAATCAACAAATTGAACTTTATTAATATTTTTATAACAGAAAATTAAAACCGATCGATATTAAACTAAGTATAAATGCAGACTGTAATGTTTTCTATCAGAAAATGTAAAAATGTAAGTGGAATACTGAAGAAATTTAAGATATAATGCTCATTTTATCAATTTATATACGAAAAAAAATTTTAGCACGATAATAGAACACACTTCCAAGCAGCGCCTGCTTGGGTGTGCAATTGGGTGTGCAATAAAATAAAATAGATACTAAAAGAAAGATTGCTGTGGAGATTTTTTATCCGCACTTATATATAAACGTGTATGTTTATATATATATTTATTTATTTATATATCCGCACGAAACTATAGCTTTATAGACTCTGGAATTACCCGGCCGATTTTAATAATTTTTTTTTCGTCGTTTAGCTTGACTCTTTTTCCAGTCAATAGGCTAAATTTCATTTCTTAGCTATGAAAGGTCTCTGAGCTGTGATTTTTTTCCGAAAAAGTACATCGAATTTTACTAAAAAAACGTTGAATTAGCTGGTTCGAGTGTCGGCTTTTGTTTTTCAGACAGTGTGATTGTCGTTTGAAAAATACTATTTTTACGATAATTTGCTAAATTACAAGATATCACTGTTGTATTTTGTTTATATCTGTCAAAATATGACATTTATAAAGAAGAAAACACATGGATTTTTATTGACATTTTCATAAAAAACACACTGATAAATTACTTGATTAATTTTAAAATGTTAGATTTGTGAATAAATTATAATTTCTACGTAAAATAGATTTTGATTGAAATTGTTAAACGATGAAATTATAAACGGCTGTTTTTTATCTTATATACGTCAGGAGCGTGGAAAGAAATGTTATTTTGTACATTTTGATTAAATTGCTTATAAATTAAATTTTAACCAAAATTGATTGGTAATTTGATGTAATTAGTATAATTATCTATAGATAATATTAAAAAGTTTTTTTTTAACTATAATGTCAGGAGCGGCGAATTAAAAAATATTTAAAATCTTTCTTTCTAATTAGTTTAAATTTGACAGATGACAGAGAATGTTCTAGAAGGTTTTCTATCCATTTCTTTTAGGAGTGAGAAAATTTTTGATGACATTAGATTTGATTGTTCCACAATTACGTGGTTTTTGAGTGAAATTGTTGAATTTTTTTTAATTGTTGAAATTATTCATTTAAATCAGGGACGGTGTTTCAAATATTTTTAAATTTGTGTTTTTTTAATGAAATTGTATAAAAATATAATTTTTAATAGTTTTGTTGATGCAATTTATTCAAAATTTCACATTTAAAAATAATAATTAAGTCAGGGGCTGGTGTCGTTTTAAATATATGAAATTTTTGGGAACGTCACATTTCGTAACGTTTGTAAAAACTTAAAAAAACATTTTTTATTTTTCAAAAATAGAAATTTCAGAAAACTATGAAAATTATAATATAGTTTTGTTGTAGGGGATTGATGCAATTTATCCAAAAGTTCACATTTAAAAATAAATAAGTCAGTAGCGTTTCAAAAAAAATTTTTAATTGTTCAACAATTAGAAATTTCAAAAAAATATGAAAATTATAATATAGATCAGTAGTGCCTCAAAAAAAATTATTTATGAATTATTATTTTTTTGAAAGTTTTGAGATTGATATATTAATTTTTTTTTTAAATTATAATTAAGTCAGGTGCGCGCATGAAAATAATTAAAATTGCTATTTTTTAAAAGTGACGTAGACAAATTAATTTTGATTAAAATTGAACAAAAATTTAAAACGTCAGGAACATATAAAAATAAAAAGTTAATAAATAACAGTACATTTTAGGTTGGGTAATTTATACATGTAATATTATTAAAAATTGTAATATTGATAAGTGATTATCACCGCCAATTTAAGAAAAAAATGAGTATCAGCAAAAAGAATGGAAAATTATTATAATATACACATACGAGGGTCGCAGCCGAAGGCTGAGACCCGAGTAAATTTGTGATTAGGTAATTTGTACATGTAAAATTACTGAAAATTGTAATATTGATTATCTCCGCCAAATTAAAAAATTTAACTATCAAAAAATAGTGGAACGAGTATGATATATACACATACGAGGGTCGCAGACCCGAGTAAATTTGTGTAAAAAATATGGCGTCAAAGGGGGTTGGGGCGCGAAGCGCCCAGGGGCACAGCCCCTAGTTTACATATAACATTATTAAGGTTATACGTCTTGCACACTAAAAAAAGATTTGGTTTCGAAAAATTTTGTTTTTAATTTATATTCAAAACACATGTACCTACCTACATTTAATGGAATATTTAAAATAAAAAAAAATATTGTAATTTAAAAATTGAAATAGACAAAACGGTATATTATTATAATAGTAACAAGTATATACTAATTTGCTGTAATGGCAGAGCTAGTTTTTCATTATTTTGAATAAATTACAAGTGAATATGTTTGTTTTATAATTTTTATAGTATTTAACAGGGTTGAAGTTTCGAATAATTAGTTTTTAAAACGTCTCTATATAGCCAAATGTGTAGAATTTCAATAAATAGAGCACTTTCAGCAAGTTCTCTCACATATCGTGTGTTAAAAACTCTATTTTTAATATCCAATTACTCAAAAACCATGCGTCCAATATTTTAAATAAAAATTAGTAAAATATACGAGTTATCCATAAATAACATATTAAAGTTTTAGACTTTTATTTATACATTGCTCTAATGATCGAATAACCTTAATTCTTCATCCCTGTTCTAGATAAATTACTGTCCCATACGACGAGTCCGTCTCTGGACGACAGGACACACATACATACCCTGTGTATGTGTATCAGTGGGTGTGTATGTGTGTGTGCATTTAATTAGCACTATGCGAAGCTTGTTTGCACAAGCATGACGTTTATGAAACACGACCTTAATTGGGATTATGAGCTATATAGCTCTCTCCGAGTTTGTCTAATGAGGTAGACTTCTCGAAACTTGTAAGGTGTCTTCTCTACAGCAGCGAACGAGCGCACACCGCTTCCTCAAAACGGCTTACACACATTTAACTTACGTTATTAACAGTGGCGTCGTATACAACCAGTGTTTCTCAACATTTTCATTTTCAAGGACCTCTCAAAATGTGTTTGATTCAGTTGACTGCGTAATACTATTAGAAATGATGAAAGGACAAAATGATAACTGTTACATTAACTTCATTTTAATTTCTGATGGAACCCCTAAAAGACCGGAAAACTCCGGTTAAGAATCACTGAAATAAGGTATAGAAATTGCTCTCTACAATAGTACCTATACATATTATAGGGATTTTAAAAGATGTGGGCATCACCATTATAAATATAAATTATTAGGTATCAGAAAATCACAGTAGATACTCATAGATACTTTATTCTACAAAGGGAGATAAATCTTTGTAAGGGATTATCATACAACAGAGGTTGTAATAACTTATTTTATAGAAAATTTTATGTTCTACAAAAAACATTCTATACAATTTTTACATAACATGTCTAGTTTTTGAGATATTTTGAAATCTATCAATTTTAGAATATCACCCCATACCTTCATCCAATCTAAGGGACCATCTATAAATTACATCACACAAATTTAATGCTTTTTAGACCCCCACCCACCCTCTGGCCTTGTCACATTCGTGTGCCCCCTCTGTTTTAACGTCACTCAAATTTCGAAACAATAATTAGGTAATCAAAATCAACGAAAAAAATAAAATAAATATTCTTCATTGTTCTTGGCCGCTTATATTATTTTTATTTATATGAAATTTTACCACACATTTTTGAAATTTTCCCAAAAATTTTTCACCGTTTTCGACTACTAACTTAATAATGTTTTCTCATATTTTTGCTCTTAGAAGTCATATTAAAATTCATTGTTTTGATTTATTAGACGTGACATCACAAAGCTTGTGACTGCCCCCCCCCCCCCCTCTCCTGTCACACTTTGTAGACCCCCCGGTACTTTAAATTAAAGCAACTCTAGAGACTGATTTAAATAACAAAAAATAAAAATCAGTCCCATCGATATTTTAAATACCCTGATAAACACCCGACAAAAACCATTCTCCTTCATCTTTCCTTGCAAACAACCGGACCGATTGCCGCGATGATGACGACGACGGAACAGGGGGAGTAAATTGTAGAGACAGACCCCCCCCACCTTCCGCAAACCCCTCCCGCCCCCCGTAACGATCGCCATCTCTATATAATCCCATGTAATTGAGAGGAATGACGTCGGAATTGCATGTATCTGTAAAACCGGGAACTTCCATTACGGCCCATTAGTGGATGTGAGCTCGGCAGTGGGGCTTATGTTCAACGCAAATTGACTAGTTTGTAATCGATGTTACTCTCCCGTCTCTTGTCTGTATGTCTGTGTGTCAGTGTGTGTGTGACACTCCAGTTTGTAACGATTTTAAGTGTTTTAATTATAAGATTTCTTGGAAAAAAATTACACCGAATTTGAATCAATGAAGATTTTGTGATGTAAACAAATAAAAGTACATTATAATTAAAAAAAAAAAAACGTAAAAAACTAACTCCCTCTGTCTCCCTTATCTTAATTTAAAGACGGTACATATATTTAAAAATTTACTGAAAGTATCAAAAAGTAAGATATATACGAACAGGCCCAGATAGAGGGGAGGCTAGGAGGGTTATATGACCCGGGCCCCTGGTTTCTCAGGGGCCCCGGCGCGGCGCCTCGAAAATTATGTATATTTTACAAAGGACCCCGCAGAATCTTTATGGGAAAGGGGTTTCGGTCAAACACTTTGAAATTTTGGATTCTGATAGTCCTTGATAAGTAGATCAAAAGTGTCAATAGGCACAAGTTCTAAAAACTCAAACTTTTAAGATATAGCCCTTTGAAGTTGGGATCATGCTCGTCTTTAATTTACAATAATTTTTTTTATAGTGCCTTAACTTTCGCACAAATATGTGTATGTATATTCAAAGTGCCACCATAAAAAAGTCAACTTTTAATATGTTTGGCAAATTACAGCACTTAAACTATATTGTTACGTTTTCTTATTATAAACCAATTCAATTGTTTCATATAACCAGCAATATAAAACAATAATAATAGCCAAGAACTTAATCTGTAAAATTATTTATCTACTGTGAAAACCGAACAAAAATCGGTTCAGCAACTATCGATATTAACGATAAAAGATACAAAATAAGCTTCCTTTTATGTAGGCAGAGTTAATTAATTGTACCAAAATCAATTTTTGTGAATATTGTGTAGTATATAATATACCTCAAATAATAATAAGGATCCTGTTTGTGAAAACCGCACTAAAATCGGTTCAGTAATATTTGAATTATAATATCCTATCTCTGCGTTTGTATTTTCGTTTATAACTTGAGAACCACTGATCCGAATTTTATGAGGTTTTTCTTTCATATTATTACGTATGGTAGGTCAGGTTTTAGTAAATATTTGATTGAAATTGGATACGTGTTTACTAAGTTATTTCATTGGTCATTAAAATATATTTTTTCAAATTGTTCATTGTTTTCAAATATTCATTTGTTATTTTGATTGTTGTTATTGTGATGTTTGTTTACAATTTTTGTTTTTCATGGCTCACTTAAATGTTTGTAAGAAAATACTTCATAAATATCACTGGTATTTAGTATTTCGACTTTTTTTTCGATAATAAATATGGCAAGTGACATATCGTTGTAAAGTAGAGTAAAAAACACGTTCAAATATGATATAGTCAACTTAGTGGCCCATAAGAAAAACTAAAGTTAGAGCTTGTAACTCGGAAACTAAAAGTGATATAAAAATTCTAAATACACCAATCAATTCTACACAAAAAAGTGCTTTAAGAAACCGCAAACAAAAAAGTACCTATCTACATGAACAAAAAAGTTATAGCCATTTAAAGAAATTTCGAATTTTCAGTTTTTCTGGTATACCGCCTAAACCACATAGAATTATGAATATTTTTTGGTGTAATAATACTTACCCCTTTTTTGCAAATAATTCATCTCATTTAACCGAACCTGTATCTCTTATAGATACTGAGATCCCCATGCTGGATAAGTTATCTGGGTCACCCGGTATATAGTACTTCTCGGGGTTCAAAAAATACTTTACTGCAAATTTGACCAAGATCGGTACAGAAGATTTCGAGATTACTTAATATAGATAAGTCATGGCTACAATAGACAATAAGTAAAAAAAATAGAAAAATATACAATAATTTGTAATGATAATGTAAAAAGCATAATAAGCTAAAATTTGTAACCAATCCAACATATAAGATCGAATAATTAGGTCAGGTACGTATTAAGAAATAAAAAAATGAAACGAGATCGGATTAAATTCTGCAAAATACACAATTGGAAACAAAATAATTGCCCGACGATTTTCTTACCTTGAAAAACACATCACAAGAAAATCGCGTGCTGCGGCGGCTTACCCCCCTTCCAGATCTGATGAATTCCGGTTGGGGGCTAACGAATCGTACTGATGCGTTCTAACAAGCTCGTTAGCGGGCTTTGGCGGCCACAGACCTTACTACAGTCCTCCTGCCCACTGATGCTGTGAATCTACGAGAACTAATACGGGTTTCGAAACTACACACGTAACAGACTGGGATGAATTTAAATTCAACGGTTTTTTTCTGTGTGTACAATTCCGATAGCTTTTTTGTTGTTTTTAAAGTCAAAACAAGGTAAATGTAGTTAGGTATTTCTCTCTACTAACAGGGCCACTTTCACAGAATGCAATTTAGTGCTTTAGATTGAAGATAAATATTAGACAAATACAGTCCATCATGGGACTCAAAGCAATTTGTAGTATTATACAATATAATACAGATTTAAAAAAAAACGACACAGGAGACTGCTCAAAATTTCACGAAAAAAATGTAACTCATTTTTATACTAATAAACATCAGTTTCACTAAAGAAAAATATGATAAGTGCAAATGTGCAGATGATAATAACTATGAAAATATAATAGTGAATTTAATATTTCTAGTTACGTGTTTTTGAGCAGTTATTCTGGGTTGGTGACCGACCAGCGGACTGTGTTTTACGATTTCAAAATAAAAAATTAAATAAGTGACAGTATTTTTATTGTAACTTTTTATATTACGCACAAGTAAAATTCATTATTAATTTTCATCTTTCATATGAAAATAAAATAATACAATTCAATAACACAAGTGTGACAAGTTGTTCAATTAGAGGAGAAATACCAATTTACCAGAAATTAGACTTTTCCTATGATTTATAGTCCGTGTGTATTTCAAAATTTGTGAATTTTCGCGCGGCTAGCTCCTCTGCCAATTTTATATTATATTCATTGTTATATTTAATTCTAATTTTGTTATAATTTATTTCTAAAAAAAAATTCTAGAAAATAAGAATTGTAAAATTCTTTAATACGTGCCTGCCTTAATCCATACATTATTTATTATATAGCTTAAATCAATTCCAGGTTCTTAGGCTTTCCAACAGTCAAAGATTTATCAAAATCGGTTTAGTAGTTTTCGTATCAAATCGATTAAAAAAATAGACATATACAATTTTTTTTCAACTTTAAAAAAAAGGGATTTTATAGCTCACAAAACAACATAAAAAATATTTTGTATTATTCGCATCGTTTCTGAAATATTTCGCATAATTAAAAAATTGACGAGTAAACATCTTTTTCTGATCAAAGATCGTTTTAAAAATAGGAGGTTTTATTTTGAGACGAAAATAAATCTTAAATATAAAATATAAAATATAAATTAAAAATATTAAATTCAGCCTTCTTCTACAATTGATCGTATTTGAGTTACAGTCTCTACAGACAGACAGACAGACATCATGGCGAAAATGGTCACAATGAATTTAGGAAAATTCAAAATAAATAATTACATCAAAATCCAAAATTTGTTAAAAAACGGTTTTACAATACTTAACGTATTTTATACATATACGAAAGTAAATGACTTAAGAATTATGTAAAAATACATATTTATAAAGAAATGAAATAAAATACAAATACTTTATTATCTTTCTAATTTTATTAAAATCCTAAAATATGAAATGTTCAAACTATTGACATAATTTTGTTTTCCGCATTTGACAATGCAACTCGATCTCATTCTTTCTCTCTTTCGCTCTCTCTCTAAATTCTCATTCTAGTATATATGTACGTTAAAACCCTCTGGTCTTCTTTGATTTATAGTTTAATATTGTTTGAAAATATAATTGAAATATACGAACACGTAGTGGATAAATTCCATCATCTTAAATCAAACTGTATTTAAGAGATATTTGATCTCATTGTGGACTTTTATTTTTTATTTTATTTCATGACATTTAATTACATCAATTAAAATTTATAGTTTTACAGATAGTAACAGTGGGTAGTATAATATATAAATTATAATACATAATAAGAAAGTCAAATGTATATACTACTGTAGTAAAATTAATTTGCCGTAAGTCATTTTTAATTTTTAAATTTTTTATTTAATGTACTGAATCAGAATTATCTGTCTTACAGCGTGATTTCATGATAATTGATCATTTTGTTAAAAAACAGTGGACAAATAATTATCACGGTTCGGTACACTATCAAGAAAAGTGTATTTTTTAATGTAAATGCTTTACATTGTTTTAAATTTTATGACTCTTTATTTTATTACGTTTGTGTAGTAGTACTAATCATTTTATAATTATTAGCAAGTGTTCATAACTGATTTTACTTTGTCCATTACTGGAGAAAAAACAAAATAAAAAGCTATAATTTAAATTTAAAAAAGCAAACTATATTTGCGAATATCAGTAATAAAATTGATTTAATGAAAAGGTAATGTTTTATTAGTAACATAATTTCAGGGATGAAAGTCTCTTTCTTTTTCAAAAAAGATAAAAAGAGGAATTTTTTTCTTGAAAAAGAGACCAAAAAGAGGAATTTTCTAGCTCTTGAATAGGTTATCTATAGATATATTTTTTAGCGTTTAATCTTGAAATATTTTTTTACGCTTTTGCGCTATTATTTCTTACTATTTAGTCGAGTCTATGAAGGTTTTTACTTCGGAACCCTCAGAAACAGCACCGATTTTGATGATTTTTTTTAAATGTACGTTATACCATACTATTTGAAATCAGAAACATTCCAGCTGTCGGACTCAAAAACTAATTTTTTTTGCTCAAAAAAATGTACATAAATAAAAACTTTTGGAAAATTTCGGAAAAATTCCCGGAAAATCCTTATTTTGACAACGAATTCTTATTCAGCGACCCTCAAAACCCCTACAGGTAAAAAAATTTCGTCGAAAATCGAACTTAATATATGAAACCAGTAAATTATACAAATTTTCAAAATTTGGGGGGAGGGGTTAAATCTGACGACTGGAATGTTTCTGATTTCAAATAGTATGGTATAACGAACATTTAAAAAAAAATTCTATCAAAATCGGTACTGTTTCTGAGAGTTCCGAAGTTTTGGCCATTTTCGAGCTTCATTGACTCGACTAATTAAGGACAAAAAACATTCCAGAAAATATTAAAGATCTAAAAGACAACAAGTTCTGGGTATTTTATAAGAAAAAAAATCATTTAATAAAACTACAAACTATATTTTACCATAAGAAATACATAATATAATCAAAATTAAACTCGTTTTTTACGTTTCTTTCTTCGCCTCTTTTAAATCGAACAATTTTATTTTTTAAATAAAATTATAAGCTAATTATTAGCTAACAAATAACAAGTTCAACTTGAAATCAGCCAAAAAAGAGGAAAAAGATGAGTTTTTTTGAAAAAAGGGTACTTTAGGGCCGACTTCCCAAAAAAGAGGAAAAGAGGAAAAAAGAGGAGCGCTAGCATCCCTGTAATTTCATGAGAATTTAAAAAAAGTAGCCCATCAATCCCAAAAATACTTAAAGCCTTCGAGACTGGTGTCAGTACCTTATATAGCTTGCTTATATAATTACAGTAGAAACCGGTTATAACGACATCGAAGGGACCGGTCATTTTTGGTCGTAAAAGCGGATAGTCGTAATAACTGGTAAAATGCAATTATATGGGATTCAGTTGGACTTTTATTTTGAGTCGTTAAAACCGATACGTCGTATTAACCGATGTCGTTATAACCGGTTTCTACTGTATAATGATAATTCTTCATTGGGGAGCTAAATCCCCCCAAAAATCATTAGTTTTTAATTAATATCTGAAGAACCCATTGCAGTAGAATTATAAAATTTGATAATTGGTTTAGTATTTATTTAAGTGTTATTGATATAATTATTATTTAGTCCAGGGGTATATAAAGGATGAGGGCCTTACAATTTTTATTTTGTATTTTTTGTTTTTTATTTATCTAACCCATACATCCGTCGATACTGAAAATTAATAACATTAATTAATACTAAACCGATCATTAAATTTCATAATGGGTTGTCTAGATATTAAATAAAAACAAAATAACCTGTAGCTCCCTCAAGAAGAATTTATGAGCAACTGTTTATATAATTTTTGTTTGTTTTTTAATAACATCCTCGCTCTGCTCTTATTTTTATTACATTCGTTGTAAATCATCTTATAATAATATATTGTATGTAATATAAGTTACTTGACCTGATAATGAACGTCTAAATTATTAACTGTATAGTATCGAAAAGGCATTCAATTTATTAACCTTTCTTACAAATCGATTAAAAATTAATTGATAGTTAATGTCTATTTTAAAATTAATGAATATTAATAATGATTTTATTAAAGTACTAAAAATTTATCTTATTACAAAATAATTTTTAATGAAAAATATATTATACATTTTTCTTAATACGTACCTGGCTTAAATAATTAATATAATTTTTTAATTTGATTATTTACATCAATACACAACAGTGGTGCACAGGGGGGGGGGGGGGGGGGCTAATCGCCCGGGGTGCCAAAGTACATACATTTAAGAATTAATATTGAGGATTAAAAATTAGATTTTATTTATATCATTATTTTAAACATAAAATATTAAAAGAATATTAAAAGAAAAATAATAGATACGCCACTGTATTTTTAATACCATACAAGACACATTTCTCCAATTTATAATCCCAGTAAATGGCACGGCAGAAAAAATTAAACATACCTACTAAAAAAATATGTTATATAGTCGTTAAGACCATCCACATCGGGTTTAAAAAAATCCTCAACTTCTTGCACGCCAGCTTAACGTTGCGGTGTCACGTTAGGCACCTGTATCTCGCAAAAGACAGAGAGAGAAACACACTAGGGTTAGCCAAACCCGGACACTATATATACAAAAAAGATTTTTACTTAATAAAGTAATCGAAAATTACTTTCATTCTGCAATATTGATTTAATTTTTTTCTTATAAAAAACTAGCTTTTACCGCGGCTTCACCCGCGTGTATATTGAAATATATTACCGCGCGACAGGTTGCACCTATCTTTTACCACACAATTTACCTACTACTGTGTTAGTTTTGTCAAACGTAAGTTTGTCGGAAAAAGTGTGTTTGTCTGTCTGTCTGTCTGTTTGTCTGTCTATCACAGCCTTTTGGCTTATATAGAGAGCATAATGTCCGGTATCATAAAGGGTCTAGCAAATTTGCTAGCTAGTGACAGAAAAAAATAATTTGTGTTAAAAAATGTGATCAATGTAAAAAAATCCGTGATCGATTTGGTTCCGATAGAGGTTGTTTGTTAATATGATAATTTTTTGCTAATATAGAAATATCCTCGTTTATCTTATTGATAAATGTATATTATTACTAACAATGTTCTTATCACGGTGAAAATTTTGTTTCGTATTGAAAACATATTTTAAATACAAAAAAATACATCACTGAATTTATACCATATCAAAAATTGCACGTTCGCTAGTTGGATGGTGTAAAAAATATTCACACTGCTAAATATTTATTAATACAACCATTTTGTTTAATCTATTTGAGAGTTTTGTTAGTTGGTGTAATAAATTATTTATTAATTTGACAAATGAAAAGATTTTTAGATAAACATGAAGATATATTTTTCAAATGAATAAAATATCCTCAATAAGATTTTTTTTATTATTATATTGAGGAAATATTGTTATATTAACAAGATGAATTTATTAAGCATTTTTCCATCTCAGATTTTCAATAAGATCGATTTTTTCTTTCTGTACAAGCACTTAAAATAAGGTATCAAACTTATATGACAGTTCTCTTGGAGTTTCATGAAGACTTTGACAAGTTTCACGCACGCGTTGTATGTAAACGTAAACACCAACGGTATTAAAACAGTGTAATATTATGATAAGTATTTTGTACAGTCAAAGTGCCAACTGTGTTACAGTCTAAATTCCATAGAAAATACAGAGATACTATCACAGCATTAATACCTTATTTGAGAGTGTTTGCTAGCTTTATGATACCGGACATAAGTCTTACAGCTTCCTTGGCTGCTTATTTCTAATTGTCCATCCCTGCGAAGTGTGAGAAAGACGAAGGTACAGATGATCAAAGTAGCTAAGCGGATTATTGAGCTATAAATATATACAGAGTAACAAATCGGACATTAATGTGCATGTTACATCCAGCAGAGATTACTGTTTCTCTGTGTTTTTTTTATGTTGATTATTTTATATATATGTATGGTGTTTAAGGTTGTGTGGTTTTATACAGTTGACCAGATAAAGTAAGTATACATATTTCTTGTATAATAAATTATAACTTAATTGTATTCTTTAGTTAATGTCTGCCGAATTAAATATCGCAATACGCTAGCGGACCAATTGAAAAAATGTATAAATAAAAGTAAAAACAGTGCTAAATTCTGCATATCTTTGTAAGGGGACATTTTACTATAAAACATGTAATGATCTATTTTATAGAGGTGAATTAATGGTTCTCTTAAAACTAACGCACTAATTGAAAAAAAATAATTAATAAATAATCTGACAAGGAATTAAACAGTGCTTCCTTGTGATAAATTATCCATATTTTTGTAAGGGTATATTTAACTGTAAAACATGTAATGATCTATTTTATAGAGAGTTAATGGTTCTCTCAAAACTAGTGCACCAATTGAAAAAATAAATAATCAAAAAATCTAACAAGGGATAAACAGTCCTTGTGATAAATTCTTCATATTTTTGTAAGGGAAAAATTTTTACTGTAAAACATGTAATGATCTATTTTATAGAAGTGAATTAATGGTTCTCTCAAAACTAGCGCAACCAATTGAAAAAATAAGTTTAAAAAAAACTGACAAGGAAGGACTGTGTAGCTTTCTAGTGCTCAATTTTACATATCTTTGTAAGGGGCATTTTATTACAAAATACTTAATTACCTATTTTATAGAGGAGTTAATGTTTTATAAAAAATACTCCATACAAGTTTCACATAACATTTTTCGTTCTTATGATATTTTGAAGAAACGAAACAAAAAAAAATATTGGGGTAAGAAAACAGATTGTGTCACAATTTTCTAGCAACTACCTATTATTAATATATAAGTTTTTGGAGCTATTTGAGCGGGAGGGGAACGGTGACATACGGCTTATCAAAAAAAACATTTCCGGTTAGTTTAATTGTTCAAGTCGTTGTTTAACAAATTTTCAAAAAAAATCGTAAAAATATATTTTGCTCAAGTGAGAAAAATCTGTAATTTTTTATGATGCCAATATAATATAGTATATATTTTATGAAACCACCTGTTTTCTAATAAACTAACGTATCATAAAGGAGCAAGCAAATTTTCTAGCTAGCAAGCACTCTCAAATGAGGTATCAAACTTTTTAACAGATATTTTTGCATGCGCAGTAAGTTAGTTTTTACAGTTTTTACTCAAAGTTAGTAAATATACTTTACATACCTTTGCTTTTACATCCTATGCATGAAACTATCTGCCAAAAACTTCAAAAAACTGTCATATAAGTTTGATACCTCATTTGAAAGTTCTTGCTAGCTAGTAAATTTTGTTGGCACCTTTATGATATCGGACATAAAATTAAATTAAATTAGCATAATCAAATAAACTTAAAAAAAACTATACGGTACCGGACACTAATACGCGAGGTTTGACTCGCATTTGACATCTTTTTAAATACATATACTAATCAGTTGTTCGTGATAAATCATGAACACAAAGATACAAGACACATAAACTGTCAACCGTCTTTATTTCTTGGTAGTCGTTTACATGCACACAGTAAGTACTACCAACATAATAAAACATATACCAACTTAAGTAATAACGACTTAACTAGAAGAAGTACCTACATACAAACCCTGTGAGACGATAATACAACACACGGCAGCCATTTTATTAAAGTGCGTGTTTCGTACATACGCACGTATTTGTAATAATCGTCTACATACAAAAATACCTGTTAATTAGGCAGGTAAGGTAAGCTACGTGTGCAAACACTAATTATTTGTAAGTAAACATTGAAAATTGTTTTGTACAAATATATGGGAAGATTTTTATCTTGGGGTAAGTTATACCGGAATACAATTTAAGGCTCAAAATTCGTATGAAGTAATTTTATATTAAAACCAGTGCCGGATTTACCCAATGTGACGCCCTAAGCACTAATCATGTAAAGGCCCCCTTTTTGCAATTTTGACGACTTTTTTTTTAGTCGACGACAAAATTCTGATGACCTTTTTTTAGTCACCACCTAAATTTTCATTTACATTTCTCCCAATTAACTGCAATTTTACGCTAATGCCCCCAGATGGTGCCCCCAAACATCGGGTGCCCTAAGCAGTTGCTTCTTTTGCTTATTGGTCAATCCGGCACTGATTAAAACGAAACGGCCGCGCTTTTTAAACAATGCTCGAACACGACGATTTTTCTTTCAAGGGGGACATCTTTAGCTTTTTGTAAGAATCCTTCAACCCTCAGCGCCATGAGCACAACCTTTAAGGTTTTAAATAGCATGCTAGGGCGAGTGATACCTCATTTGAAAGGTTTTTTCATTCTTAACAAGGAGCTTTTTGGCTTTTTCAAATCTGTTTAGTTTTAGTCAAGTTATTAACATTTTTAATAAGTTGTTCTCATAGCGCTGAGGGTTGAAAAGATTCTTGCAAAATTTTTATAGCAAAAGATGTCCCCTTTGAAAGCAAAATCGGCGTGTTCGAGTATTTTTTCAAATTTTTATTTTAAATTACCAAAAGCGCAGTCGTTTTATTTTAGTTAGGCCACCTTGTATGTATACAATGAAACCTGAATAAATAGAATCTGAAGGGACCAGTTATTTTATCCCACTTAAAGAAGTGCCCCTTTTACCCAGTTATAGAGGTGCAAATGTAGAAGTGACGAGTCCCCAGTATAAATTCTAGTTATAGAAGTTTCCCACTTATCCAAGTCCCACTTAATCAAGTATCACTGTATAAGTACAGAATGGGAAAGTACGGGAAAGTGTTTAAATTTTCAAATGGATGCAATTATTGAAAAAAGATTTGTGCATCAGTTTATTTTATTGATGAAAAGTATGCTAAATATATCGATAATTCTGAAATAACAAAAAAAATATTTTAATACGGATTTCACAGAAAATCAAATATTTACATATGTCTGAACTAACATTTTTTGAATTGTGTTAATTCTTTTTAATCTACAATTTCATAGAATTCATTGTCACATTTAAGTCATTATAAAAGAAAACATATCAATAAGTATAAGTAGGGGGAGTGGGGGTAGATTGATACGATTTATTTTAGAAACTAAAAAAGGTCATAAAATTACAATTAAAATTATTGATGGTATATAAGTTAGTTGTCTTTAATGTTTATCTGAGTAACTATTTGGGTTAAAATTTGAACCCTGACTTGTTAAAAATAAATATACCTCATACATGGGACACTTTTATACATTGGTGTCAACACACCTTGCTCTTACAAATTATAATAAGTCATATTAATATTGAATAAAAAAAGGGATGTAATTCTGTTGGTGCATTTCTTGATGATTGGTTCTGGCAACTTCAACACAATATGTGAACAGTAGCCTCATCTTTTATGTCCGGATAGAGATAGATTCCAGAAGGTTTACGCCTTTAATAAAAAAACGTGAAATTCACATTTCTGATCTTTTACCCTGAAGAGAATTTTGTCAACAAAGTGCCTAACAGTCTTCTTTTGTTATAATTTTACTATTACAATACAATATTGTTACGTATCAAAGTGCCTCCATGTTATTGTATCAATGTGCCCCATGTTATCATTTAGAAATAAACAAAAAAGAAAACGGCAATAGATTACTTAAAAATACGACTTTTACACAACTCACAAGTGAATTTACTGATCTTATAATATATTCACCATAGATTAAATGAAATTTGGTACAACACATCCCATTGTAAGTTAAATGATCCAATTTGCTCAACAGAGAGCAAAATAGTTATTTACTTGTTAACAGCGAAAGCCTTACTGTACGTAGACGCACTTCTGTTGTGTGATTTACTAGGTTAAGAGGTAAAAATAAACTAATTAACAACCATTGAATCTTTGTGCTCCGTGTAGCACGTATCCAGGGGAGGGGCCCGGGGGGCCTTGGCTCTCCCCGAAATCCTAAAATTCGAAAAAAATTCAATTTGAGATTTTTCACTGAAAAGTTTTCAGTATAAAATTTTTTATTCTTTGAAATTTGAGTTTTTTGTCGATGGAAAGCACGTTTGGCATCAATCCAACGTATCTTTATATTTTTGAATTATGAAAAGCCTGCCATGTTCAGTAATACAACTTTTTACATCTCACATGTGGCAGCATTGAACATTTGTAGCTATTAGCAGGTATTTTTTGTTAAACATAAAGAATGCTTAAACTTCGTTCAAACATTATAAAAGCTGTTTATTGTACACCTTATACTGCATCTTTTTCTTGCACAATAAATAATAAAATATTAAACGTCATTTTTGAGTGATTTTCGTCCTTGACCCCCCCCCCCCCCGAAACGAATTTCTGGATACGGGCCTGCCCCCTACCATGTTTATTTTAAATTAAACAAAAACACATTCTTCAAATCCTGCACTGACTTTCGTCACCTCTGAACAAATAAATAAATAAAATGCATACATTAAAGTCGTAATAATTGTCCTCTACCTACAATAACCAACGCTCGCGATAATTAGATAGGTAAACTCGCCGAGTAAATACTCATTATTTGTGTGTAAATATGCACGAGAGAGGCGCGCACACACACCCACCAACCCGTCGGTAAATACACACACACACACTCTGCCTCTCGGCCGGTATGGTAGGCAGCACACGCTGCAGTACCAACACAATTGTGGACATTTATATGTATGATGTATTTACAGACACCTGTTAAGAATTTTTAATGTCAGAAATATGAAGAATTAATCTAGAAAGATAAAAGCTCAAGATTGTAGAGGGGGGTGAGGGTAATTACCCCATAGGATAGTATATAGATGTTAATATAAAAAAACAATCCCATATAATGTTTTTCTTATGCATTTTTGGGCGCTGAGAATGAATTTGATCTCAACATGAAAATACCTATATAAAATCTAGCTGTTACCCACAACTTCATTCGATTGAAATTTGTGTTTTTTATCTAATAAAATTTTCGGGATATATACAAAGTAGCCTATATCCTTTCTCAGGAAGTAAACTACCTCCATGCCAAATTTCATCAAGATCGGTTCAGTGGTTTAGCTTTGAAAAAGTAACAGACAGAGAACTGTGATAATTTTTTAAACCAAATCTAATGAATGTTTTTTTTTTGCAGATCAAACTTTCCTCTTCAATTTGCTTTTTTCTGCACCTTTGAATATTTTTTATCAATTTATCAAGAAAAGATTTTCAGCTTAAAGCGAGAATTTTATGATTTTTGTTCAACAAAATGATTGTTATTGATAAATCAAAAAGTTTTTTTTGGCTGTCCATATTCGATGATTTAGCCAGGACTTTTTTTTATTTCTCATTTTTTTTAAATGGTTGTTTTATTTTTTGTGTGAAATCAAAAAGTTATTAGAATAAAGAGTATATACTACAAATTATATACAAATAATTTTTAGGTTTTATTATTAAGGGTTTAATATCATCTGTTCTTTCTAATTGTATTTTTTGAGCAAATACAGTAGAAACCGGTTATAACGACATCGAAGAGACCGGATATATTGGTCGTAAAATACGAATAGTCGTAATAGCCGGTAAAAATGCAATTATATGGGATTCAGTTGGACTTTTATTTTGAGTCGTTAAAACCGATACATCGCGACATATTAACCGATGTCGTTATAACAGGTTTCTACTGTAGTTTCTATACTGTAAATACTATTATACTGGATACAAAACTTTCCAGTTTGGCGGCATAGTATTTTAAATTTGTTTTATTTTATGACCAAAAAACTCACTTTTGGTACTCTTTCAAACTTGTACCTAAATTCAAAAATAATTGTTAACTCCTTAAATTGTCTACATAGATTTTTATTTAAATGACTCAACTTACAAATTAATGTAATAATTAGAATAATAAGAAATTGTAATATGTACAACAAAACTAAAGGCCTGTATACAAGACCCAATCTGCAGAGGCGATTTTTAAGGAGGCATAGTGGGGGTTAAATCGGATACTGTTAAAGTAAGGAGTTTTTTTTATAAATAAACGCCCCGACTGGCCTATACACGACCCAATCAGCAGGGATCCTTTGGTGCCAAATTGGGTGGTGTATACAGGCCTTTAACCCTAGACGGGTAGACGTTAAACTTAAGCGGGCAAGAGTAGACGTTCGTAAAATTGACTACTACTATATAATTTTTGGTTTTCTAATAAATTTATGGCAAAAAAAAGTTTTGCTTTTAAAATCTTTTGATCTATGTATTTACAAAAATACAGAAATACGAAAGATTAAAATAAAAGGTTAGTAATATAAGTTTACAGCGAATCGACAAACGAAAAAAAGTATCATTGGATCAAGCATTGAGACGATTGAGATCTTTTTCACATTCACAGCATATCCTTTTACGTACATATTACGACTAATATTTACATAAAAGAGTAGAACTTCGTGAAAGATACGATGTGACTTGTCGATCTATGGCTCCCTCTAGAAAAATAGCAAACACTGACACCTGTCCTTCGCAGAGGACGAACTATTAAACGAGGCATATTTTCCCGCTCGGCTCCCCACCCCGTCTTGATTTCCCTGTAGAGGGCGTTGTGTAGATGTAGTCATAATTATTACGAACGTCTACCCGTTCAGGGTTAATAAACATTTAACAATAATTTTAAAATCTCTATATTTCCAAAGTACTATGTCACCAACCAGAAAACCTCTTTCATCTATCCATCCGGTATGTATGTATATCATTAACTGACAAATTAACAATAATACAATTATAAAAACACCAATTAACAACAATTTTACAACCCCTTTTCATCCTCCCGAAACACACATACATACACAAAGAGCAAAAAACATACCCAGAGTGAGAGAGACAGAAAGAGAGAGAGAGACGTTCACATTATCCGGAATTCGATTTCACACAACTAACGAATCGTGCAGATGCGTTCTAACAAGCTTGTTAACGAAAATTGGCAAAACTTTTACAACGAGAGAGCGCCGCCCGCCGCCATCTTGTGACGTCACGCGGTGATATACGATCCCCGGCGAATGTTGAATTATTAAATAATAAATGACATGTGGTTAATTTAATGGCCAATTAGTGAAGAACAAAACAACACACACACATACACACACACACACACACACACAGACTGGCTGATTGGCTGCTCGGTTATTCTAAGCTCACGTAGACATGTGTGTGTCTGTGTGTCTGTCTGTCTGTGTGTATGTGTGTGTGAGAGGTGGGTTGGACTGCGCACCGTGAAACCAATTACGAAAAATTGAGTTGGGAGGGTTGCAAATAGTTTTAATGTGACCTTTTTTCTAAAAAAAAAATACGAAAAAATATCCAATAAAATGATAGTGATTATAAAGAAATGAGTGATATTAATAGAACGCCGTATAATTTATAATATAGAATAGATTAATAGGTCTATACTAGAGTCACTCAAAGTACTGTACGTTTCATGAAAAATGACCGGTGGGGTAAGGGAATGAAATTTGAACTGACGTTAGTCCATTGGCGTAGTCAAACACAAATACATTTATAGAATATATGAATGTTAGATTACCATTAAAAATGAAGAATAAATATTAAAAATCATTATTCAACTATAGACCAGTGGTTTCATTCTTTGGGCACATCCAGCCAACATTACTCAATAGCTAGAACATCGTTTATGTAGGTAACACTACAACTCTAGCGGTCGACTATGGCATTTAGTATAAAGAGAGCGGCACACAAAAATACTCTATATTTTAACAAACTATTAACAAGACAGTAAGATTGTTATAGTTAAATCTCACTAAAGTCGACTAAATGGTCGATTACATTGAGTAAGTTTACTAGCTACAAGTCGGCGAGTTTAGAAGCCGGTGAGTCAGCTAGTACGATAGTGATGATGACACAAAACATTCCACTCGCTCAGTAGCCAACTAACTAGCGAGTTTAAACCACGTGTTGTGAATAGGAACCACCGGGATACTCGCAGCTAGTTCACTAGCAACTATGATGACGCATGGCTAGTTTACTAGCTAACAAGCTAACACGCCAGCGAGTAGCGAGTAAAGCTTTCATCTTTTGTAGCAGATTGTTTACAATCTGCTGCTAGTAGCTAGTGAACATGGTTACACTGGGCGAGTTTACTAGCAGCTAGTGAATTTGCCGGCTAGTAGCTAGTAAACTCGCTCAAGGTAATCGACCTTTTACAGCCGTATTTGCTAGAAAACTCAAAATGAGTTCAAAATTAATTTGTCATGAGTCTTCGCTGGGACAAACACATTTTTTTTAGAAAATCTAAACTTCTACAGACAGACACACACACGCACAACTTCTATGTTGTACAGTTCGAATTCATCCTTACCACGGACACGATTTTTGACCCTACACAATACTTTCTACAAAAGTTGTTCCTAACATCGTGAGATGTTATAAGGAAATAAACAATTCAATTGTTTATAACAATTGATCGTGTTTTGGTTCAATTTACACCTAATTCTCAATGTTTATGATTTTTTTCTGATTTTTCAGAGCGATTATTTTTGTGATACGGGTGGAGAACAGCAATTTTTAAGCATTTTTATCGAAAAATGTTTTTATAAAAAACTACACGATGCCATTGAAATTATTTTTAGTAATTTCCCAATTTACCCCCTAAAATTAACCCCTAGAATCAAATTTCTAATTTTTATACTTCACGTCTATAACTAACAATAATCCACCTATCTGTACTAAATTATAAATTTTTACGTCGAATAGTTTCAGAGAAAATCATCTGTGATAGACAGACGGACGGACACCGAAGTGATTCCATAAATGTTCCGTTTGACACGAGACACTAAAAATTATCATGCAAATTATTTCTGGTTGTATATTCTATTTTTTATCGTTAAATTACCTTTTTGTCGGAAACTAATTCCATCCAATTATTTTTAATTTCCATATCCATATTATAATTGTATAACCCTCTATACGAACGCAGTGGCGTCGCTAAGAAAGGTGAGGGTGACATCCGGGGCGGAAATGGAGTGCCCTCCACTCCAAAAGTCACTGATATTATTGTGTTACCCTCTATACATTTTTAACTACAGAAAAAATATTTTTTCTTTTAAATAAATTGGGCGTTTACGACCCCATATAGACTTTCAATGACCAAAAAAATTTTTTTTACACATTAAACCTTCTGGAAGCTTAAAATATTTTTTGTAAAATATGAAACGGGTGTCACCCCCATTGAGAGGACGCCACTGTACGGTCGCTTGTATAAAGCATTTTTTTTATTTCGTTTCATTATTTCTCTACTTTGGTTATAATTGACGGCACGTACTTAATTTAAATTTTAATGTCTATTTTAAAGTTCCTCTGATATGTTTGCTTTGTCATATAATGCATTCATTTAAATGATATAATTAGACTTCATGCCAATTACTTTTAACGTTTTTGTTGAAAAAAACAGGCAGACAAATTGACTCGAATTTATTTATATGCGTTTTTGCAATGTTTGTTCTGGTTTTAGTTTTATTTATGGATACATAACAAGCTCTCCAATCCTTTAGATATAGAAAGATACAGGACTCTTAATATGTTACCCATGAGCACCGAAAAATGAGCTCCGAAATGTCATCGAGGTAAATAAACTTAGTTGTCAATATTATCAATAATTATAGTAAATATTATTAAAAAAAATATCAGTAGTAAAATTTGAAAACAAGACGAGACAGTTAGGGGGTGATCCATAAAGTACGTAACGCAAAATTCACGCATTTTTGACCATTCCTCCTACCTAATAATGTGTCATAAAATATAACGACAATTTTTAAAATTGATAGTTAAAAACAATAAATAAAATATGTACCTAGTTAAGTAATAGGAATAAAATTGATGTAGGTACATATTTAAAACGTCGCGTTACGTCACGTTTTTCATCACATATCATCACGTTCGGCAATTACCCCCCCCATTTTGCGAACGTATTTCATGAACGACCCCTTACTCGGAAAAAACCTAAAGAATTACAGTTTTTTTCCTGTACATCCCAGATAGTAAGTGACATCCAATTATATATTATAAAATATGTTTTACTCTCTGAAACTGTAATAATATAATTTTATTAGGCTGTAATGTTTGCAGTTCATCCATCAATTTATATTGAGTATCTGCAAACAATATTACAGTTTCAAACTGTAATAATAATAATTTGTTGCTTACTATCTGGGATGTATAGAAAAAACTGTAATTCTTTAGGTTTCGTTTTCTCCGCGTAAAGACGTAAAGGCGAAAAGACGCAAAAACCTGGACCAAACCTATATAGTATACCATTCTTACACTAATGTATTTAGTATGTTAATGTATGTATGTTAAAATTGTAGTAATTATTAGCAAACAAAACTTATCAAATTCGCTAACCCACACTTCTATCTTCCTAAAAATATACATATTTTAGCTTGATTCCGTTGAATCAGATTAAGGGGTAAAACACTGTAAAATTTTCCAAAAATCAATTTTTTATTTGTTTATAAATTATTAGTTTACACCCCAAAGAATATGTATCTCAAGTTTCAAGTGAAAATTCGAACTATAAGTATTCGAAAAGAGCGCCAAATGCTGTCATGCTGTATATTGGATTTATCTCTTCTAAAACTTTAAACGCCGTTTACTCAAAATCACTTTTTTGACTTGGTTGACAGCATAACTAAGACAGTTTTCGTCCGATCAATTTGATTCAAAATGGATTTTGTAGAGGAAATGTGCCTCTTCAGCCGGACGTAGCTGTTTTTTATATTTTTTTATAAACAATTTTCTATTGAAAAATTCGGGAAAATTTTTTGAAATATTTTGAAAATCCCCTACGTCCGGCTATAGCTAATAACATATATTTTAAGAATATTTTTCGTTTTTTATCCTCAGATGATCCATTTGAACGAATTGCTGTCAACACCACTGAGGTCACATTTAAGAGGTGCCATTTTCAAAGGACCATTATGCAAAAATATACCATTAAAAAAATTAAGTACCTACTTATTAATGTACTAAAGATGTGTACAAAGTTTGATTTGAATTCATCAAACCGATTTCTTTTTATAAAATAAACAAAAAACATCTAAAATTCTGACGTTTACACTGTTTATACCCCATATTAACATATAATTTTGTATTAGGTTTTGTCCAGGTTTTAGCGTCTACAAAAAAAGTATCGTCTCCGGTATTCGCGATCGACATTTTTACAACCACTGTTTTTATATTCCAATTTCATTGGAATATAATATTAAGCCCATTAAGTATGTAAAGTTTCATAATAAAACCGCTGTTCTCAACATGTCACAAATATAATAAGAAATGTTCTGATGAGAAAAAAGCAACCTTGATCAATAGGAAATCGTTTCAATTTTAATAATATTTATGATTGATTCGAGAATAAATTACTTTTTACTACCGACGATTTGAATTCATTCAATTAAATTCATCTACAAATTATTTTAATATTGGTAATTGTTATTTGAAAAACTCATAACGGATATCAATTGTTATTTTAAAGTTATAATAATTATAGTTGGTATAATTAGCGTATTAATTTTTATAGTGCATAAAAATAGATTAATAATAATTAATTGTGCTCGAGGGACATTATTAGAATGCATTATTATGTGTATTAGTTATTTTGGTATGTTTATTTATTCATATTATTAATTATATATAATTTAATACTGAATTTAAATAGACCTATGTATATAATATCAACAACTGTATAAACACTAACGGAATCCCGCGGCTTTGCTCGCGTAAACTTCGAAACTAATTACAACCCTCCATAGGTGATAGGTGATGACATATTACATTTTTTTATATTGATTTTTATTCATTACCTATAAAAAAACGTAAATATCTCGGATCTTACCTTTATTAGTAAAGCAGGTATGAATATAAACATATCTAAATCCATCCTCGTCCTCGTCCCATGCTATTAGAGCTTAAATATCGAACTTTCATATTTAATTGAATATTAATTTGTCCGAATTTAATTTAATATCATGAACAATTTTGAAGATAAATATATCAAAATTTTACCCCCCATTCCCATATGGGTTGAATTTTCGTAACTGATATTTGTCTTGTAGAGTACCTATATACAGGGTGTCTAAATACCAGGGGACACCATGGGGATCTCGGAAACTATAAGAGATAGAGATTCGGTTAAATGAGAGAAAAGTTACCTTTAAGAGGGGACAGTTTAATGGTGCATTTACATTTTACAAAAATTTCATAATTACTAGATATTAACCAAAAACCATTTTACTCCGAAATCTTTCATCGTGAATATTTCTTAAGCGACTTGAAATTTAAAAAAAAGTTTCAAATAAATGTTTTAGGGTTTAGTATTGTCTATTTAAATATATTTTTTTAATTTCCAGAAATGTCACTGTTTTTGAGATATGACACTAACATATGTTTTCTTAAATGGAAGCAATATGAAATTTTGTAATTTTTGAACAGAAGATTTTATTACCTTTTCAATGATATGTAACTTGATATACTTATTTTTCAAAATATCTCAAAAAATGATCAAAAAGTACATTTTATTTATTTAATACACTATATCATCCTAAGATGGCTATGACAATTAACAATAAGATTGAAAAACAACTGAAAGTGTATTTATAAGCTTACATAACATAAATTAACTAATTTATTTATAGAAATAAAACATATTTTTATTAATTTAACACAAAATACCAGCCAAAGATGGCTATGGTTATTAACAACAAAAAAACAATAAGCTATTTTATTTAATACAGTTTACCAGTCTTTGTGGAAAAATATAAAAAAAAACTTTATCTTTAACAATAGGTACCCAGGTACCCCATATGAAAAAAAAATCCAAGTTATGTCTGGTGACCGTGGTGCTGGTTAGTTCCACCCATCCATTTATTTGGTACAACAGAATAATATTGCATTTTTAAAATGTAAAAAAATATTATCAACAAATACGTATCACAAATAATTATAAGTTACAAACAGGCAAAATAACAATTTCTCAGTTGATTTAAAAATCTCATAGTTGACAGCCATAGCCATTTTTGACTGGAAATAAAAAAATGATTTAAAAAAAAAAATAAAATAGCTTATTGTTTTTTTGTTGTTAATAACCATAGCCATCTTTGGCTGGTATTTTGTGTTAAATTAATAAAAATATGTTTTATTTCTATAAATAAAATAGTTAATTTATGTTATGTAAGCTTATAAATACATTTTCAGTTGTTTTTCAATCTTATTGTTAATTGTCATAGCCATCTTAGGATGATATAGTGTATTAAATAAATAAAATGTACTTTTTGATCATTTTTTGAGATATTTTGAAAAATAAGTATATCAAGTAGCATATCATTGAAAAGGTAATAAAATCTTCTGTTCAAAAATTACAAAATTTCATATTGCTTCCATTTAAGAAAACATATGTTAGTGTCATATCTCAAAAACAGTGACATTTCTGGAAATTAAAAAAATATATTTAAATAGACAATACTAAACCCTAAAACATTTATTTAAAACTTTTTTTTAAATTTCAAGTCGCTTAAGAAATATTCACGATGAAAGATTTCGGAGTAAAATGGTTTTTGGTTAATATCTAGTAAGCTATGAAATTTTTGTAAAATGTAAATGCACCATTAAACTGTCCCCTCTTAAAGGTAACTTTTCTCTCATTTAACCGAATCTCTATCTCTTATAGTTTCCGAGATCCCCATGGTGTCCCCTGGTATTTAGACACCCTGTATATGTACCATGTTTCATTCGGTGATTTTACAAACAAAAATATTTTACAAATTTTTCCACCCCCCCCTATCACCTTAGGGGTTAAATTTTGGGAAATGCTGAAATAATTGTTTCATTATTTATAATGTAGATTATGTTCGATAAGTTTCAATTAAATGCGAACAAAAAAAAATATTTTTTTATATAAACTTTGACATCCTATTTTAACCCCGTAGGGATTGAATTTCGAAAAATCCTTTCTTAGTGGGTGCTTACATTATAAAAGGAAGGCACCTACGAAATTTCACATTTCTAGGTCCAGGGGTTTGGGCTGTACGTTGATATATTAGTGAGTGAGTGATTAAGGACAAGCTCTTTTATAGATATAGATTACCTACTGCATATTATTACTGGTAGCGCTTATATGTTCGATGTTCCGTCCGTTCGTCTGTCTTCCACCGCGAGATCTCAGCCCCCTGACCACCTAGAGACCTCGAGTTTTCACTAAATGGTAGGTCTGTGGTTCTAGTTTAGCCCATTTTATAAATTTTTCCGGTCATGACTCTCACGAATCGATTTGCAAGGATATTTTTTGAGTTGTGTCAAGTGGGTTGCGCGGCAATAACCACGTGTAGATTTTGATAATTTTTTTTATAGGTACCTAATGTACAAACAGCCGACGAAATAAATTAATATTATTTTTATTATAAATGATATAGAAATTTTCATCATTTTTCACATTTTTTGTTAACTTTACTCCTTCATGAAAAAACATACCCTTGAAAATGGGATTTCAAAATATGAGAGTTATGAATTGTGACTGAAATTTCACAAGTAAAAAAGTGTAGGAATACCTAATCTTATAACCAGTTTTTTTCTTAACTGTTTTTAGCCACATGTTGATAGAATAAATAGCTACTGAGATATTCCAATTTTTGCAAAAAGTACAAAAAACGCTGCATCCTGTTAACAGTTAAACAAACATGGCTTCCACGAAAAAAATAAAACAATAAAAATAAAATAATGGTTATAATTAAATGTAATATAAAATGGTTATAACTAATACCTCTGACATTTACGTCTCACTAATTATAGGGTGCGGGGCTGGTAATGCGGGGAACAGTGCGGGTAAGCGCCTGTGGATATGCATCGAGTGAGGGCAAATCATATAGATGCGTCCAATCTCTCTTTTTTTCACACACTTATAATTTTTTAAATTAAAAAACGCGGTTTCTAATCATTCTGAAAATTTACAGATATCTTTGTAAATGAATAAAGAATTTATGACTTTGAAAAGTCATGTCTCGAAATTATGCAGTTCTCAAGAGAATGCATGTTAATTTGTTTATTTAATATCTCTTAAACTATTCTTATAAATGACCTTAAAATTTGACAAGGATTTTTAAAGTGAAACTTTTATTACATTGTCTCAAACTTTTTGATCTGTGTGTTGCATGTCGCGTGAAGTTTGGACTGCGCATGCGTGGAACAAGCAGCATTCATTGTATGACAGTTTATGTACTGTGTGCTATTATACATATTTAGTAAGTTTGTATTGTAATTTGTCAGTGTTTAATGTAAATGTTGTTATTTATTTGCTTTTGGTAAACAACGACACAGCTAGTGAGTCCAAAAAACTGATCAACGAGAAAGAATAGTGCAAAAATGAATGACGATGAATTAATTTCAGAGCACGTGCTTATAGAAAAAGGAAAACAGATCTCGGTTTTTATATAGAATTTATTAGTATTATTAGAACTTTTTGCTGGTGCATGTTGTTGTTTATGGATTTATTTCAATTTTGAGTGCTTGAATTTATTATTCCGAAAATTTTTAGTTAAATGTCTATAATGTGAAAAAAAGTTTCACTTTTACCGTGGTTTCATAAAACCACACAATCCTTTTTTTTAAATACAAATGTTTTGTTATTTTTCATCGAAATCTCTGTTATTTTCTATGGTGTCAGTTTGGAAGAATCACAAGATATTTTTTGAGTTAATTGAAATTTAAAATAAATTAATACAATTAATCATTTATACAATTATTTATACCCACAAAATAAACAGTATCAGAGCATAGTTCATTAACATTTAAGATTTATTATATAAATTACAAAATTGATAATAAATAAACAAAAAAATAATTAAAATCTTTTGATAAACGTACATCAAGTAAAATCATTCATTTTAAAATAGCTTCTTAAATTTAAATTAATTTCAACAACATAAATCTATCAGAAAATAATGAAAAAAGTAAATAGAATAAATAACATACATCTAATTGAGTCGGCCTGTACGGTAAAGATCAAAAATTTTAATTAAAAAACTAATACTACATTACTCGTATCAAGTCTCAGTTGGTGTTTAGAATTTACAAGATATTAATGAACACAGCTACTGGGGAGGGACTCTGAACTAACCGAATAGACAAGTATAGGCTTTTACTTACTTATACTGCATCCAAATTATGTGTCAGTTATGTTTGTTGACCTTACATTATTAATATTATAAACATAGGTGCCAATTTATCATTGTATATAGGTTTTTTACTCCTAATTCAAGTTTTTTCATTTCAAATTAAATTTTTTTCATTTCAAATTCAATATTTGAAAATAATTGATATATTTATTATTAATTTTTTAAACTGAAGAAACTAAGTATTTTTAAACAAAACAAATATATTGTTAAAGCCAACTGCAATTGCTTTATCTTATCTTCTTTTGATTGAAAATACTTAGTTTCTTCAGTTTAAAAAATAAAAAAATAAAAATATCAATTATTTTCAAATATTGAATTTGAAATGAAAAAAATTGAATTTGAAATGAAAAAATTGAATTTGAAATGAAAAAAATTGAATTAGGAGTAAAAAACCTATATAGGGGGGGGGGGGGGAGATTTATATATGAAAAAAGCTACTGGGAAGGCACTCTGAACTAACCGAATAGATAAATGTAGGATTTTATATAGATATACTTATACTGCATCCAAATTGCGTATCAGTTATGTTTGTTGACCTTACATTATTATTATATACATATGTGTCGGTTTTTCATTTTATCTAGGGGGGTCGAGATTTTTATAACTATTGTTGAATCTCGTGGAAAGGAGAGTGGGGAGATATTCCTTAACAAAATTATTCAATATTCAAAAACGACAATTTTAGCTGAAATTTCTCATTGTCAGTGGAAAAAAATTAAAAACAAAAACAGTTTAAAGCTTAGTCTATACTTTAAAATGGTATGTTTCAAATTATTTTTATCCTCATTGCACGCTGCCAAAGTTATTTATTGCTAGCAATTTCGTTCACGTGGAATTTGTATTATTTTTATATCTAATCAATTTTCGGGATACAAATCAGCCTATGTCCTTCCTCAGGATGTAAGCTATCTCCCTGCTAAATTTCATCAAGATCGGTTAAGTGGTTTAGCCGTAAAAAGGTAACAAACAGATTAGACACAGTTTCTTTCGCATTTATAAAAAAATATTTGACATTTTTCGGCGCACCCTTTATTGGTCTGTAACTTTTTAAGACGGATATCAAAAATATTTTTTTAGAAAGAGAACTTAAAGAAGAAATTTGAAGTTTTAATTTCCTTTTTGAAAAATTTCAAAATGATCATTTCTACCAAAGTTACAGCTATTTTAATATTAAAAATAAATAGACTTTAATTGCATTCAATTTATAATCTATGTTATTGAGATATTAAATAAATTAAAATAATTAATAAAAATGCAGTTTCATTCAAAATACAGTTTATAATATACAAAATTGATTTTAATAATAATTTAACAAAAATATTTCCTAAAAAAAACTTTTTCGGTTCGTTTGAAGAGAGAAAAATTATAAAAAAAATGTTTTTTTGATTTTATAGGAAGATGTACATATTTATGTATATCTAAATCTAATTAACCTAACCAAACGCCAAATTACTTGTATTTTACTTTGTGCGCATTAAAAACGTTCATATCTCAAAATGAGTTTATGTAGGTTCATGTTGATATTTTAGTGCAAAACATAGTCAATTTATTTAGTAGATGTAGGTAACATATATATTACATTCTAACAAAGAAATATTTTAATATGTTTTCTTCCAAATCTTGTTACAGTAATATACATAATCATAAAAATATTAATTATCTATTTCTAATTTAGAAATACACGCTTATAAAAAGCACCTAAACTATTTTATAATAAATGTTTATTTCCCGATTTGGTTCGTTTATAAAAAGATTGCCGCCGACATAAAGAATATATATTTTATAATTAACTAGACTTATAATGAGTGCCGATAATTATTGAACTAATGGACAATTACCACGCTATGGTACCTACTCGTAGATCCTCTAGACTCTAGAATGAGACATTTAATCGCAGCGAAAACATCGCGAACTGTTTCGGACTTGGGCTCGAATTTGTTGAATTTTTACTTTCTTATACACATGTATATGAAATATACATATAAATAGTATAAGTAAGTATTGTAAAGCTAATTTTTTTCGAAATCCGAATGTTAATGGAATTATCAATTTTGACCTTTCCTGACGGTCAAAATTGACTATTTTCGCCATGATGTCTGTGTATCTGTCGGTCTGTCTATCGGTCATAGACGCTGTAACTCAAATACGACAAATTGTAGAAAGGTGAAATTTTATACTTAAGATTCATTTTTGCCTGGGAAGAAAACCTTCTATTTTTTGAAAACGGTCTTTCAACCGGAAACAGATGTTAACCTACATCGATTTTTATTAAATAATACCATGTATAATGAGGTCATTAGGGTCTTAGGCTTCTTAACAGTGAAATTATATCAAAAGATTAAGTCGTTTTCAACTTGGAACAAAGTTATCATCAAAAACTATCATAATGGAAACTCGAAAACTTCAAAGTTTCGTACATTTTTGAAAATGAAAAAATAAAATAAAACAGAAGAGTTGATTTTTTTACTCAATGATGACACGACTTGCTGATAAACATCAGTTTTTCAATTGGATCTGTTGTTTTAACTTTATAACGTTTTTGAAAATGCATTTAACCTAATCTCAATAGAAATGTTCAAATGATTATAACTCTTCGAAAAAAAAATTGTAGAAAACTCGGCGATCCCGCTTTGTTTTTGTCTCGGTAAGCCTTTTCGAACGAGCCCTCACTCAACCCCATGTGCCATTTAAGATTTATTTGCTCCCCCTCCCCCGCCTCCTGGGGATACGTGGATGGGTGTTTTTGTGGTTAGATAATAGATTTAGTGATCCCATTGTATCTCTATAAATTTCAATCCTATACTTATCATTCAAAAGTTATTTAGGTGGTCCCGAACTTTTAGAAGGCACTGTATATAAAGCTATAAGAAGCTTTTTTTTAAGTTAAATTTATAAAAAAAATCTGTATGACCCCCTCCGAGAAGTTAGGCTGTATACGCGCCTGTGTACATATACTACCTGTATTTCGTAAAACACTTAAGTACAAACTTTCATTTAAAAAGTACTTAAGTAAGTAGGTACATGCACAGATCTGATATAATCATTTGAAAATAATTTTATATTTTAATTTCTTAAGTTTTAATTTAAAATTCATACAAAAATAGTTTCGAAGTTGGTACAACTGTCGACGTAACGTCTGCGATTAAAAGTAACAGTCTCTATACAGCTACTGATCTCAAATAGAAATCCGGTTACTTTAATTAGAAATAACTCTGCATGATTGTTTTTATTCCGTTCAGAATTCCCTCGTCTTTAAATCAATGTATGTAATTGATTCGTCACAATTAAAATTTCATGAACATTGTTGCGATACTTTTAAGACAGGGGAGTACCTATTTTGTTTGAAAAATTTAACTAAATTGTTTTAAAAATATAAAGTAGGTTCATTTAAAGCCATCTGTTTTCTAACAATATAAAATAACAATATAATAATTATTATTATACGTTTAAAACTATATGTTTACTAACAGACAAATTATTAAATATAGCTAGTGGTTTTTATTTTAATAAAATTAAATTAGAAGATTGGAAAAGTCGATACGATACGGAACATTAATACGCAACACTCAACTCGCACTTGACAAATTTTTAAATCGATATACATACTAGCTGACCCGGCCACGCGTTGCTGTGGTTAACCTATACTTTAGCAACATATGAAACGTTTGGAAGTTTGACATAGCGCCATCTATTGAATACTTACTCAATCCAGTCAACAGATGACACCATCTGTTAGAATTGTTTGAAGCTAACAGATAAAGACAAATAATTTGCAATAAAATAATATTGCGATCATAAATTGAGATGTAAGCTATCCTATCTTTCAAGTTGGATCAAACTGCACACGGTGTACAAATTTGATTAAAATCGGTTAAGTAGTTTAGGAGTCCATCGCGGAGAAAACATGTGACACGTAATTTATATATATTAAGATTAAGATAAGATAAGATATGTAGGAATATCTATAAAAGAGTTTGTCCTTAACCACTCACTCACTCATATATTCACGTACAGCCCAAACCCCTAGACCTAGAAACGTGAAATTTCGTAGGTACCTTCCTTTTATGATGTAAGCACCCACTTAGAAAGGATTTTTCGAAATTCAACCCCTACGGGGTTAAAACAGGGTGTCAAAGCTCATATATTTTTTTTTTCAAATTCGAAAATCAATCCCTAATGGCGAGGGTAGTTTTCGCAATTTTTAACTAAGATCTGAGATATTTACGTTTTTTACTTTCTTATACCAATGTATATGAAATATACATATAGTATAAGTAAGTATAGTAAACGCGATTTTTTTCGAAATCCGGTTTTTGATGGAATTATCAATTTTGACCTTCCCTGAATCCATACTGACTATTTTCGCCATGATGTCTGTGTGTCTGTCTGTCGGTCTGTCTGTCTGTCTGTAGACGCTGTAACTCAAATACGACAAATCGTAGAAAGGTGGAATTTTATACTTAAGATTGATTTTTGCCTGGGAAGAAAACCTCCTATTTTTGAAAACGATCATTCAACCGGAAACGGATGTTTACCTACATCGATTTTTGAATTTTTCGAATTACACTGAAACAGTGCGAATTAGAGAAAAATGACAATGTTAAAAATTGTAGGTAATATTATTATCTATAATTTATGTTCTATTCATTTTTTCGAAAAAACAAATTTAATTTTTTTTTTTTTTACTAAGTATTCGATTTTAAGTATACATTTCAAATGGTTCATAACAGAGGAGAAATATCTGCCATGAGTGTCATGGGACTTTCTTATACGTATTACAGAGACTGTACGTGTTTGCTATAGGTACCATGGGTCTTTCTTATACATAATATTGAGAATAAACACTGTACACTCTATTTTATTTAGTTTGCAGTGGTCGCCCGGTGACATGACGGTATGAGTCGTGATCCGTACGGTCAAATCACCAGACAACCAGTATAGATTATTTTAAATAATGATTTTAAAAAAATTATTTCTGGCTAAATCATAAGTGTTGGAAAAAAATGTATGGGGAATTAATTATAGATAATAACATACTCGACATTTTTTATCTAAAACATTTTTGTCTTATTTCAAAAAATTCAAAAAATTACAAGAGTAACCATCCGTTTCCGGTTTAGTGATCATTTTAAAAATAAGGTGGTTGTCTTCCCAGATGAAAGATTATTATAAATATAAAAATACACCCTTCCATCATCAGTCGTTTAGGAGTTATGGTATTTTTACTTTCTTATACCAATGTATATGAAATATACATATAGTATAAGTAAGTATAGTAAACGCGATTTTTTTCGAAATCCGGTTTTTGATGGAATTATCAATTTTGACCTTCCCTGAATCCATACTGACTATTTTCGCCATGATGTCTGTGTGTCTGTCTGTCGGTCTGTCTGTCGGTTTGTCTGTCTGTCGGTCTGTCTGTCTATCTGTCTGTCTGTAGACGCTGTAACTCAAATACGACAAATCGTAGAAAGGTGGAATTTTATACTTAAGATTGATTTTTGCCTGGGAAGAAAACCTCCTATTTTTGAAAACGATCATTCAACCGGAAACGGATGTTTACCTACATCGATTTTTGAATTTTTCGAATTACACTGAAACAGTGCGAATTAGAGAAAAATGGCCAAGTTGAAAATTGTAGGTAATATTATTATCTATAATTTTATCACGTACACTGTTTACTGTCATTATTATGTATAAGAAAGTCCTGTGGCACACGGCAGATTATTTATAGGTAATGAATAAAAATCAATATCAAAAATGTAATAGGTACATATGTCATCCTCTATCACGTATGGAGGGTTCTAATTAGTTTCGAAGTTTACGCGAGCGAAGCCGCGGGATTCCGCTAGTTAATGTATACATTGAGAACCTCCTCCTTTTTTAAAGTCAGTTAAAAATTAATTTTTATAAAAAAAATTACATCGAATTCTGGTTTAAAATTCACACGATCGACTAGTACAGCGGTTCTTAAACTTATGTGGTCTAGGGACCCCTTTTTGAACAATTATTTTTCAGGAATCCCCCTCCCAGATAGAAAAACAAAGAAAGTTATTAGATACTAATAACTCACTGGTAAATATAAATATAAAACTTTATGTAAAGTAATTTATGCCAAAAATGTTTCACAGACCCCCGTAAAAGTTAAACAGACCCCCTGGGGTCCGCGGACCTTAGTATAAGATTCGCTAGACTAGTAGATCGCGATCGACTTACTGTCCACCCCCGACCTATAAGATACTTGCAATTGTTATTGATACAATATAAAAATAAAAAGAGCACCACGGAAGTATTATTTGTGAACAGACAATTATGTATAATCGAGAGGGGAGGGGAGAGACATACCGACGATATATCAGTCTCTCCTTCTCTCTTAACACATACACAGCCATACCTACTACATCCACTAACAGGTTATTGTTTTCCTATGACGCTGTATAGCAGATACCATGTCGAAGAAAATTGACAATTTTCCAGATGGTTTATCTTGGCTGAAATTGAGTTTCAAATCAGATGAATTTAATATCTATGAGGATTTCTGTGAAAATTGCTTTTGTCTTCAACTGATCAAGATAAACAAGATATTGGAAATTTGTTTTATAAGTGATTTTCAATAACCAAATAAGAGAAGGGAGAGGGGGACAACAGTAGCGTGCTGTTCATGAAAATAAATACAAAAAAATGTAATTCAATTTATTCAATACATATAAATATTATTCAACATTTTTTTATGTACAATAATTTTATTACATAATTTTATGCAATGTTAGAAAAACGTTAAAAAATGCGGAAGTCAAGTAATAAATTATTATTTAATTAATATTTTTACTAAATACAGTGATGCCTCGCTTAACGAACATAATTCGTTCCAGGAGCAAGTTCGTTATGGGAAACGCGTTTTCCCATAACAATACATGTTAAAATTTTTAATTCGTTCTGTAGCATAAAATATGGTACTGTAACATAAAAAAGACGTGTAATGAACGAACAGAAAGTTCGTTGTGCGCAGCGTTCGTTATGCGAGGCGTTCGTTGTGCGAGGCATTAATAATTCTTAAATAAATTGTTATTTATCGTATGTCTACTTTCTAGTTGTAGTAACATAAGACAACAGTCCGAAAAGTTAGCTCTAGGAAAACTACCTACAGAAGAAAATTGATGAGTCATTTTTATAGAAATTACGAATAATTATGAAATAATTGTTATTGACTTCACCCGCGTGGAATACAGGTTAGGTGATACATATTTCTGTTATGATAGTCGAGGAAACAGGTTTTAGTTTCGTATTTGCACGCTAGATTATTATACACAGTCGAAACCGGTTAAAGCGACATCGTTTAATACAACATAACGGTTTTATCGACTCAAAATAAAAGTTTGACTGAATCCCATATTATGTAAAAAATATTTTATGACCCTGTAATAAATATCTATCACTAGCTGCCACTGATCAAGAATGTTTAGAGGTTTATGATACTGCGGTTTTTGGAAACAAATTGATATTTTTATTTGTTTTACTTGATTGAATTTTACGAATTTTATAGATGCTGTTTATTGAGAAAAAAAAAATTAAATTTGCTTCGAGTTTTGTATCCGTAGATAATTTCAAGTATATATGTTATACACAATTTATAAAATAAACTCTATTATCATTTCAAATATAAGAATTATTTAATAATGTTTATTTTGAGAAAACTTATAATGCGGAAAATATCCATTGTTCTTGATTCAAGTTTTAATTTTATGCATTTTAGTATGAATCAGTTTTTATAATAATTTATTTCTTGTATCAATATTTTCATTTCTTAAAATAAATAAAATTATTGAATGATTTTATTATTTATTCGAAAAATTATAATAAAATATTGTATGTGTCTGAAATAACATTGATTTTCCTTATATTCCGTACTTGAATTTTAAATGACATAACGAAATATTAAAAAACATTTTTTTTAGGTTTTGGATAAATATTGTATGGTTTTTGAGGGGACAATAACATCGCATTGTTTAATCTATATCTATAAAAGAGTTTGTCCTTAACCACTCACTCACTCACTCATATATCAACGTACAGCCCAAACCCCTGGACCTAGAAACGTGAAATTTCGTAGGTGCCTTCCTTTTATGATGTAAGCACCCACTAAGAAAGGATTTTTCGAAATTCAACCCCTATGGGGTTAAAACGGGGTGTCAAAATTTGTATAAAAAAATATTTTTTTTGTTCGTATTTAATTGAAACTTATCATAAATACTCTACAATATAAATTATGAAACAGTTATTTCAGCACTTCCAAAAATTTAACCCCTAAGATGTTAGGGGGATGGAAAAATTTGTAAGATATTTTTTTTGTATTCACCGAATGAAACACGGCATAAGTATGTAGTTACTCTACAAGACAGATAGCATTTACGAAAATTCAACCCCTATGGGAATGGGGAGGAGGGAGGGGTAAAATTTTGGTATATTTATTATTCATAACTGTTTATGATTTTAAGGTAAATTCGGACAAATTAATATTCAATTAAAAACGAAAGCTCGACATTCAACCCCTAATAGCATTGGATGGGGACGGGGTTGGTTTTAGATATGTTTATCTGTATACCTGCTTAAGTTATAAAGGTAAATTCGGGCAAAATAGTCATATGTTAAAATAAAAATTTCGACATTCCACTCATAATGGCGGGGGTAAACAGGGTCTGTGTTTTTGATATGTTTATCTGCATAGTTGCTTAAGTTATCATGGTGGAGTCAGGAAAAATAATTTGCAATAAAACAAATTCGATATTCAACCTCTAATGGTCGGGAGTAGACGGGGGTTGGGTTTTTGCTATTTTTAACTAAGATCCGAGATGTTTATGATTTTTTATAGGTAATGAATAAAAAACAATATAAACATTTAATGTCATCCCCTTGAAATTTACGCGAGCGAAGCCGCGGGATGCCGCTAGTTTTTGTATATACAATTTTAACGTCAATTGAAGATATTGACAACGTGATTTAAATGTCTAAATATGATATAAGTCATATATTTAGTTAAATGCTAGGCTCTCATAGAAAAGTAATGAAATAAAAATCTCTTTAATTAATTAAATGTACCTATTATGCTTGGTTTTGTTGATAATACGATACAAAAATTCACTAACAGTTAGTTAATTTAAGGGGGAAAGCCACTGTGACGGGAAAAAATATTTTTTTAATAATTTTTTTATGTATGATACATATTCAAAAATATGTAAAAAAAATAAGTTAAAATTAGTTAGTTATAGTTAATTTTGTGAGAGCAGATAGCGTGGCCAGTTATGACCATAAGAAAACTTTAAACGCGTTTTTCTTGAAACGACCTTTTTTCGACCTGGTTTCAATGATTCTTCAAAGATTTAAGAACCGATTAAAACATTTTTTTTTCTAAATATTCGCAATCGCAATGGCTGTCAGTGCGTAGCCGATTTTTGAAATTTTGATATTTACTATTTTTTAAAACGGCTTAAATTAAAAAGAGGTGTTAAAATGGCTACACACAACCATAGCTACATTCATACAGATATTGATAAAAAAATTATTAATTTTTTTTCTTATCATCCATTTCCAAATTTCGATGAAATTTTGAAGAAAAAAATTGTTTTTTGTCGTCAAATCGAAGCTCATAACTTTGTAAATATATAATAATATTTTTCAATAAAAATTGGTATTGAATAAATTTTTATCAAATATGTGGGGGGGGGGTAGAGGGTACATATACTTGTAAAGAGGTTTTACTGTATATACCAATATTACATATTGTTGTAAAGTAGAGTAAAAAACACGTTCAAATATTCTATAGCCAACTTAGTGGTTCATAAGAAAAACTAATTTTAGGGCTTATAATTCGGAAACTAAAAGTGATATAAAATTTCTAAATACACCAATCAATTCTAAACAAAACAGTGCTTTAAAAAACGTAAACAAAAAGTACCTATCTACTTTGACAAAAAAGTTATAGCCATTTAAAGAAATTCCGAATTTTCATTTTTTTGGGTATACCGCCTAAACCACATAAAATTATTAATATTTTTTGATGTAGTAATACTCACCCTTTTCTTACAAATAATTCATCTCATTTAAATACATTTGTATCTCTGACCGTGGATATCCCCATGTATTTCACGCTTATCTTGGACACCCGGTATAAAAAAAATACATGGTATTTAATATTAGTAAATATAATTAACAACAAACTAATTACAGTTCAACTATACTATAACTTGTTCATATAAAATGTATACACATACCAGCAGCAGAATTTCCAAGTTTCACGTAGGTATAATCGTTGTACTGACGTAAATTTTAAATTAGAGTTTTTATTTTTATTTAGTCCTGATTTATGTTCCGTTCTTTAATTTGTAAAACTTTTAATGATAACTAAAGTACGCTATAACTATAGACAGCCTTGAGAAGTTATGGCATCATTATTTTTATTAAAAATATAATGAACTTTTACTACAACTGGCGTGCATACAAGTTTTCAACTTTTTTTTTTTTTTTGATATTCGAATTTTAGTATTAATTATGCAAACGAAATTCATTCATCAAACAGTATTAAAATATTATTACTATCTTTTGTACAGCTCCATAAAACCGGACTGCGTTTTTTTTTACGTATTTTTGGGCGTTAAAAACAAATTTGACAATAAAAAAAATCGATGACTCGTCACAAAAATTTCGAGAGCCTCTTTACCGGGCGTGATAATTTTTTTTAATATATCTAATGAAATAATTGTAAAGATCAGTTTTTTTTCTGTATCGCTTTGAGACCATTTTTGACTGACAATGAAATACGTTCTGCTCTCCAAATCTGCCCTAAGATTTGTTTACGATCATTTTTTTCCAACTTAAAGGGCATTTTAAGTTATATGTGTGGTTTTTGCTTCGATTACAAGTAATTCAAAATAGTCGTGTAGCGATAAAAAAAGTTAATAGAAGAAAAAAACGATATTTTTAACTTTAAACGCTCTTTGCAAGAAAAAAATTATCGTAAAAAAATTCAAAGAGTAGAATTTTCTTCATAACTTGATCAAATATGATCATACAGTGATACAAAAAGAGGAAATTGAAGCGAAAAGACTGATCTACAAAAGTCATTTATAGGATTTGGAAAAAAAAATCACGTGGAAGTTCTCAAGATAACCTTTTTAATGGGACTGTGTTTTTTTTTATATTCTATTCATTAAAAAATTTAAATAAAGAAAAATAATCGAATTAAAAACAAATTTATATTTGAATTGGTTTTTAACATGAAACCCCCTTTCATAGACTGAAAAGTGAACTCATATTTTTCCCACTTACCCACTTGAGTGGGGTGTCATTTGATAGGTCTCCTAAAATGAAATAATAAAAGTCAAATGACTTTTTGATTTTCAGTCACGAAAATTTTGAAATAACACAAATTTATCAAATTTTTTTTGTAAATCGTAGTGAGAATGACTACGGAAAATATTTTGGACCCCCCGTCCAAAATATTTTTGACAATATTCGTTATAATTTTCAGTGAAAGTATTATTTAAAATCTACGTTCTGGATTTTTTTCAGATTTTTTGAATTGATAGTTTAAAAAATAGAGGACGCTTTTATAATGACTTTGGAGAGAAAATACATCGTGATTGAAGGGTTTAAGATTCTGATACATTTTTTGTTGCATTTTAGGAGACATTTCTAACAAAATCCCACTCAATGGGGTAGGTGAAATTTTTTTTTAAACACTTTTCATTTTATGAATATTTTTTCCAAAATATTTTTCATCAATATACGACCGTATACCAAATTTCATCTTATGTCAAATTTTTTCAAGACGGACGGACGGACATGAAGAAACTATAAGGGTTCCTAGTTTTCTACGGAACCCTAAAAATTACATTTACCTTTTTAAACAAACTAATAAAACCTACCTCTCTACGTCCCTGTATATACCAAAAATAAATACCCCCAGACTACAATCAAGATCCCGATCTTTAAATTACTCATAATTCTGCATCTGTCATCGACATCCACTACATTTATTTAAATAAAGTAAATAAAAAAAATCACTTCAATAAATCAAAATAAAACAATCTAGATCCGACAGACGACTGCGGCACGCCGAGTGTGGCTTTTAAACGTTTCCACCTCCTCCTTCCAACCCCAATTCACATCACATTAAACCCCTGTCTCACCCCCTCTTCGTATTCCTATATCGATCGCATTGTATTAGTACGACATAGATTGTTTTTGAGTGTTTTCAAATATATCCACTGTTATGTGAACCGAAACGTTTGTAATTGATATTTTCATATTTAATAATATTGTTGAAAGGTATATTATTCAATGTACAGTGTAATTTGGGATGAAACGTTGATAAAATATCTGTACGAGTATGTAGTAATCAACTAATAATAAAAAATAGTAGTATATTTTCATGGTCGGTATCATAAAAGGGCTAGCAAAATTTGCTAGCTTCTAAGCGCTCTCAAATTAGGTATTAATTTAGTTATAGTATCTATGAATTTGCTATTGAATTTAGAGCAGTGATACTTCAACGTATTGTAAACACAGTTGGCGACTCTGACTGTACAAAATAATTTTCATAATATCATCACTGTTTTAATACCGTTGTTGATGTTTACATACAACGCGTGTGCGAAACTTGTCAAAGTCTGCATGAAACTCCAAGATAACTGTCAAATACCTTATTTGAGAGTGCTAGCAAATTTGCTAACTCCTTTATGATACCGTACATAAGAGTACCTACCTAATTCATGTATGCCTATTATTTAAATAATAAATAAAACGATTAAAAATAATTTATACAGTTTCCATATTAATATAAAGAGTTTTATTTAACCCTCCATCCCTCAATCCAGGCGCGGATCAACCCCTCAAGAAAGGTTGTGGTCACGACCACCCGAAAATCGGCCAATAGTCTAGTCTAGTGCATTTAGTAACTGACCCAATTATTTCGGGTACATTTTTTCCTTTATGCATAGCTCATTTCCAGTGCATCTGAGACCCCCCCCTCGACAGTTTACTATTTGAAGTAGACTCAATTTCTAATGTTAAAAAAAATTATCCTGATTGGTTGATTTTTCACCTGCCAAACCACGCTCGAAGTTGCTAATACTCGCGTGGCACGCTCTGGCGCGTTCGCGGTTCACGCTGTATATCTCGCTTTTGCGACTAATAAAACAATAATGAATTAATAATAACCACATATTTGTTTAAACTACGCTAAGAACACGCGTTTTACTTACATTTAAGGTATTATAAATGCATTTTAAACATGTATGAAGTTAGCCCCACTTTTTGTTGAATTTCAAAATTTTGAAAGTTGTGCCAAATTATGCTAGTTGTTCTTAACATCGTACCAAAACATTAATACTATAAATGTAAGAGTATAAAAAGAAAATTTATCAGGCCCCCAAAACAAAAAATACATTTTTTACCAGCCACCCAAGCGAATTTTTTGTTTTATTAGTGTAGTTTTTGTTTAATAGGTGTAATATTTTGGGTCATTGTTAAAAACAATTGAATTGGCATAATTTAGCACAATAGTCAAAAATTTGAAATTCAAGGGGGGCTACTGAAAAAAATCGTTTTTTTTTTTTAGTGTTGTTTTTAATTTAGGGGGGCAATATTTTGAAAAAATATAGCACAAATATAGCACCATTTGGCAGAACTTTCAAAAATTTTAATTTCAACAAAAGGGGAGCTAATATCACACATAGTGGGTTCATAAAACGAGAGAGACTTATACAATCCAGTACATCTATCGCTTCTTATGCTTATTTCTATAACGTTGTGTTACTAAAAGAAACGGTGTCCTCAATTAGGTTGTGGGCATGCCCACCGTGCCCATATGGGTGGGTCCGCCACTGCGGCTCAATCCTTAAATACAGCAGCATATAAAATATAAACAAATTTTTATAGGATTTTCTTTCTTTCATATTTTCTATCTATAATAAATAAACTTGGCCAAAATGAGCACGCACATGATAAGGTTCCGTAGCCATTCTCACTAACATTCTCTACTTCGTAATATGTATCAAGAGCTATTTCATATTGACGAAAGATGAACCTTTAATCTCTATAAAAGTGTACCTATGTGTTCGTATGACGATTTATAAAAAAATAGTTATTTATAAATTTTTCATTAATTATTTTTGCTACATTATTCATTATAATTTTTATTGAAAGTACTAATTAAAAGCTACATTCTGAAATATTTTCAGATTTTTCGAATTGACAGTTTATAAATCAGACTGGGGTTGTCTGGGGTACGCTCTGATAACAACTTTGAAAACAAATATCTCTTGAATGAAGGGTTAAAATCAAAGAGGCCTACCTAATAATGAGTGTAACAAATTGAATTCACTTTTCAGTTTAGGAGGAGAGGGGGTAGTGTTTATTATAATTTTTATTGAAAGTACTAATTAAAAGCAATATTATGATTTTTTTCCAGATTTTTTGTACCTATCGATAGTTTAAAAATTAGAGGGAGGCGTTCGAAAAACGATTTTGAAAGAAAATATCGCGTGACTGAATGGTTAAAATAAAATAAAGTTCTAAAACATTATTTTTTGCACTTTAGGAGACCTATCCACTCAATGGGGTAAGTGAAAATTTTTTTTGAGTACACAGTAAAATTTTTTTTTTTAAATTTCATTGTTTATGTTTTTGGGTCAGATTATATTCAATTTCATCTTAATATGTACATAAACGAAAAAATGGGAAGGCTGTGACATAAATACATACAGACAGACAGACATATCTACTCAATGGGGTAAGTGAAATTTTTTTTTGAGTACACAGTAAAAAAAATTTTGTTTTAATTTCATTGTTTATGTTTTTGGTTCAGATTATATTCAATTTCATCTTAATTTGACATAAACGAGAGAATGGGAAGGCTGTGACATACATACATACATACAGACAGACAGACGAACGGACATACAGAGTAATGTTATACGGGTTCCTAGTTTTCTACAGAACTATCCCTAAAACAGACGTAGTTTGAATTCTAATTATTAATAAATTCCGTCATTCTAAAAGTTTTCTGTTCGACATTTCATATTTACAAAAAATATCATTATAGGTACACATCAAAAATGTTAAACAACCATGAAAAGATGAATAAATAACATTGATTTGAACAAAGAGTAAAATATGAAGGCAAAAAAGAAAAATAGAAGAAAAAAAACACAAACAGAAAATTACTTAAGATATTGAAAGCTTGGTATAATATTCGTGCAGACAGATTTGAATGGGTGTTGAGACGTAGCCTTAAGTGGCTCTTAAGAATTACTGGATGGAACATTGAAAACGATAATCGGCTCTTAGAAATCGGTAATATTTCTGTTCGAATGATGCGCGCCTAATATCTGTGCTTGCTTTTCAAATATTGTATTTGATTTACTTCACGGTTTTTTTATTGTTTATTCTTGAATATTATGTATGTAATAATGATAGTGTTTTTTTTGTAAGATCTGATATGAAGAATATACAGATTTATATATGTATATTATTTTTGATTGTTTATTATTATTATACAGTGCCTTCCAAAAGTTCGGGATCACCTAAATAACTTTTGAATGGTTTAAAATATTTTATAGAGATACAAAAGGATCTCAAAAGCTAATATTTAACCATAAAAACACCCTAACATAACCCTCGGGAGGGGAGGGGGCAGGAAATCTTAAATGGCACATGGGGTTGAGCGAGGGCTTGTCGAAACGAAAACAATGCGGGTTTGCTGATTAAGATTTTTTTTCGAAGAGTTATGATCATTTGGGTAATGATGACTCGACAACAGTAAATAATTTACTTATTTGCCATAAAATATGTTTGCTTTTCGATAGGAGGGCTTATTCTAAAATAAATAAGCCCAATACAAAAATTTATGCTAATAAAATAGCTTCTGACAGAACATGTACATAACATTTGACACTGTACATTAAAATTTAACTTATAAATGACCGTAACTACATTTCATTAGTGAGAGTTAAACTTGCAGTAAAAATTTACACATAAGATATGTTCTATTAGTTCAATCAAATAAGACTTTTTTCCGGAACTAAATCGGACCAAAATGATTTTTGGTGGAAACGTTCTACTAGTGTCCCTGATCATGCCACAAAAAGTCCGAGCTGAACTGAGTTGTGCTACCGCCGCCATCTTGAAAAAATGGCGGACAGGTCACGTTTTTCCATAGTTTTTCGTGTTTTTCTCTGAAACCGTTCATTTTACGAATACGGTGGACTTTTTTTGTAGAGTATAAAATTTTCTTTAAAATAAGTCCAAGGTCGTTAAGATCGGTTTATAAATAACACAAGGAGTACCGGTTTTTAAAATCGCAATAAACGGAGAAAATAATTTTTCAGATTTTATTTCAATTTTACTTGAGTCTTAATGCTACTATGATAATTTTATATAGAATCTTTATGAAATATCATACATTTGTGCATATAATAAGACCAAAAACATGAAGATTATTATAAACGTAACGGAAAGAGGGTTAATATTCTTAACCCCCACATTAGTGTGTACCAGAACAAGATATATTTCTATTACAGAATTGATGAAAAATGTTCAAATTATAATGATATTTTATTAAATATTGAAAATATAATACTTTAACACCATTAAATAGGTACTTCATGTTTTCAGAGACGGCTTAAGGAGATATCTCAATCCAGGTGTTTCTATGAAAATTTGACCCATTTATTGCAAATATATGTAATTTATATATGCTGAGTATTTAATTTCCAGTTAAATAACATATGTAAGTCAATTTTCATAGGGACTTACCTAGGCAACTACAATAAATGGATACAAACACATGGCGCAAAAATTATATTTATAATATTATTTCATATTCATACATATTTTTCAATTATTTTAATTGTGTTTCTCAAAAAAATTGCATAGCTAAGGATTTTGTATTATTTTTCTTGAATTTTATTACCCTGATCATTATATTATTATATTATAAAGCCGTCAAGTCTTCATTTGATGTTTTTAATAAATATTTGTGAGTACAGAAAAAATCGATTTTAGTTCAACTACAGCGAAGTCAAAAATTGTATTAATCTCATTTGGAATGAGAAAAAGATAAAAATAATTTGATATCACTCATATTCCAGCCTATTTATAATTCCATCGTACCTACTTACTTAAAAAAAATCATGTGAAAATTGACTTACATACATATATTATTCATCTGGAAATTAAATACATAACATGTAATAAATTACATATTACACTAAAATTCAACATTTAAAGATAATTTAATTTTTCAATATTTTTAGGAATTTTTGAATAACTGCATCTCCGCGAAAAATGGTCGTGGAACAGTGGATCATTAAAGTGTCCATGTTTTTTTTAAGTTAAAGTATTCCTAAATTATCTGTGAAACCCTGAATCGCACATATTTTTTTCTTTGTACCGTAAACGATCAAACATGCCATATTGCTATTAGAGAGATAAAGGGTCACTCTAATTTTCCAACTTTTTAAAGATATCTTTGTTTCGCGAAAAATGTTCATAAAACGATTTTCAAAAAAAGGTTTTAAAACTTAAGCGTTATTGTTTCCAATCATTACTTAAAATTTTTTGTCTTCAGGATAATCTCTTTTTTGATGAATCACCGAAAAAAAATTACTACAATTTTGAGAGCCTCCATGGCCTGTGGTGCATTTTTTTGATCAAATATAATTAATTATATTTGTACATCAGACATTTCTCTTATCTTCTCTTTAATTTAATTTTTATACGACCATAATTTTGATCGATTTATTTGCGTCCAAACGTTTGTTATATCTCATCATTCTGCATTAAAATTAAAAAAGTTATTTTTTTATCAGAAAAAAACATTGTCATTTTGAAATAAAATGTTATTTGCAAAAGAAATAAAATTGTATTTGCACTAAATGGGCCAATTTTTCATATAATTTCTGTATAATGACATTTTTTAGTTATTTTTAGATAATTTTATTGAATAACCTAAATATCATTTCATTCGTAAGGGTTTGGTTTTTTGGACACTTTCGAAAATTACATATAACTACAGTTTTGAGTTATTCCATAAAGCCTTTATAAAAACTATAATATTAAGTATACTGGTTGGTCTATTTAAATTGAGACAAGCAAATATCTCGAAAATTAAGGGAAAATGTTTGGTACAAAAGTTTCAGGGTTCGAAGAGGAAAAACCAACGGAGGTAAAAATTTTGACTTTGAGTGGAGGTTTAAGGGTCATTTTGGGGTCAACTTCAATTTTTTAAATGGAAACCTATTTCTTTTTTTACATATTCGTATTTTGCAGAAAAATAGAAACAACTTTTGTCTGAGAAGTTTTTTCAAAATCAATAGATTTATTTGTATTTATCATTTTGGTTATTATTATTTATTTATTTTTCTGATATACCGGGTGTCCCAGATAACTTTTCCAGCATGGGGATCTCAGTATCTATAAGAGATACAGGTTTGGTTAAATGAGATGAATTATATGTATGAAAGGGGTGAGTATTATTACACCAAAAAATATTCATAATTCTATGTGGTTTAGGCGGTATACCCAAAAAACTCAAAATTCAGAATTTCTTTAAATGGCTATAACTTTTTTGTTCAAGTAGATAGGTACTTTTTGTTTGCGGTTTCTTTAAGCACTTTTTTGTGTAGAATTGATTGGTGTATTTATATTTTTTATATCACTTTTAGTTTCCGAGATACAAGTCCTAACTTCAGTTTTTCTTATGGGCCGCTAAGTTGGCTATGGTATATTTGAACGTGTTTTTTACTCTACTTTACAACGATGTGTCACTTGCCATATTTATTATCGAAAAAAAAAATTATAATATATTTTTGAAATACATAGTTAATTGTTTCAAATATTCATTTGTTCTTTTGATTGTTGTTATTGTGATTTTTGTTTACAATTTTTGTTTTTCATGGCTGACTTAAAAGTTAGTAATAAAATACTTCATAAATATCACTGATATTTAGTATTTCGACTTTTTTTCGATAATAAATATGGCATGTGACATATCGTTGTAAAGTAGAGTAAAAAACACGTTCAAATATGCCATAGCCAACTTAGCGGCCCATAAGAAAAACTGAAGTTAGGGCTCATAACTCGGGAACTAAAAGTGATTTAAAAAATCTAAATACATCAATCAATTCTACACAAAAAAGTGCTTAAAGAAACCGCAAACAAAAAGTACAAAAATGTTATAGCCATTTAAAGAAATTCCAAATTTTGAGTTTTTTGGGTATACCGCCTAAACCACATATAATTATGAATATTTTTTGGTGTAATAATACTCACCCCTTTCATACATATAATTCATCTCATTTAACCAAACCTGTATCTCTTATAGATACTGAGATCCCCATGCTGGAAAAGTTATCTGGGACACCCGGTATTAATACACACTAATTTAAAAAAAAATGTAACACCATGACGTATTAGCTGAAGAAAATTATATTTTAATCCATGTATTTAAAAAAATAAGTATTCAGAAATAAACTTACTGTTAATACCAATTAGCTCCCATATAGTTAACTCCAAGAAATAATTTAATTTAAAATCAACATACTGACTACTTTTTACAAACAGTACACGTGTATGTATGTGTGTCTATGAATGTGTGCGTGTGTGTGTTTGTGAGTGTGTGTACATACATATTAGCTGTATGCCTCCATTAACGCCCATTAAGTCGATGTTAAAATCTGACATGTTTATCTACTCAATATGACACGACCCATAAGGACTGCATTTACTATATACGAGTAAAACATACAGTGACGCACTAAGGAGGGTGATAATAGATGGGGGGGGGGGGGGGGTACAGAATTAAATACATCATCTCAAACTATTTTTTCTGGAATAAACTTACTAAAATAATTGAAAAAATTGTTTTGAATGACATATATGTACATATTATGTAGATTATAGGAGGTTAATAAACATTAATCCCCCATATTTCATGTTACACCACTGTACTTAAAGCAATATAAAATTAAACTTTTAAATTAATATAATGTAACTTACTAAAATAATAGAAAAAATTAAAAATCGGTTTGAATGGGGTAATAAACTTTGATTCCCTACCCCATTCCATACATTCGATATAACGCCACTGTATTTAAATCAATATAAAATTAACTTATTAAACATGGCTAAATGTGAAAACAAAGGCCATAAAAAAACTTATTAAACAACTTACTAAAATAATTCAAAAAATTGAAAAATCTTTATGAATAACTCATATATTGAAGATATGAGTAATAAACGCTGATTCCCCCCCCCCCCCCCCCATTCAGTGTTCTTAAATAAATATAAAATTAAACTACTAAATAACGTACTAAAATAATTCAGGAAATTAAAAATCGTTTTGAATAACACATCACAGAAAAAAATAATTTGTCTACCTATGTTAAAAAATGCGATCAATGTAAAAAATCCGTGATCGATTTGGGTCCGATAAAGGTTGTTTGTTAATATGATAATTTTTTACCAATATGAAAATATTCACGTTTATCTTATTGATAAATGTATATTATTACTAACAATATTCTTATCACGGTGAAAATTTTGTTACGTATTAATATATTTTAAATATAAAAAAATACTTTATTAATGACATCACTGAATTTACCATATCGTAAATTGCACTTTCACTAGTTGGGTGGTGTAAAAAATATTCACACTGATAAATATTTATTAATATACAACCATTATGTTTAATCTATTTGAGAGTTACGTTAGTTGGTGTAATAAATTATTTATTAATTTGACAAATGAAAAGATTTTTAGATAAACATGAAGATTATATTTTTCAAATGAATAAAATATCCTTAATAAGATTTTTTTATGAGGAAATATTGTTATGTTAACAAAATAAATTTATTAAGCATTTTTCCATCTCAAATTTTCAATAAGATCATAGTTTTTTTCTGTGTGGGAGAGTGGTAATAAACGTTGGTTCCTCTTTCCCCACCTCATATATATTTAATGTTACGCCACTGTACTTACATCAATATAAAATAAAACTATCACATACCGTAATTAATTCGATATCAGTCACAATGGTTGTTGAGTAATTCACTTTAGTTTTGGTTCACTTCCCACTCAGTTATGTTAACGATATATCACTGATTAACAAAAGCATTCTCTACACCACAGTTTGTTTACGTGAGATGAAATCCACCGTTGATCTGCAACAAAACAGGAATTTTATATTTATATACCTATATTTTAAATTAATTATTATTACAATATTATGCATGTATCGGAATAAAAATTAATTTCAATTCATAAAAAAACTTTTTAAGAATAAAATAAAACCGATATAAGGATGTTGACACTACAGGGAGCGGGGCTGACTTTGCGGGGAACGGTGCAGGTAAGCACCTGTGGATAAGCATAAAGTGAAGGCTATCTTTTTTTTACACGCTAAATGAATAAAGAATGTATGCTCAAATTTTCATCAAATTCTCTTTCGTCGCTTATCTAACACCGTTCAAGTCATTTTGACCAACTTTACAGGAGAGCGAAAAAATCGTGTATGTTTTATGTAGGCTGCCGGCTTGCACACTGTCACTATTTTTTTAATTCTGGTCTCTTATTGTCTGAAACGTCTAGAATCTGATTGGTAGATCGACGCGCAATGAGTAGATCTATCCAATGACATTCAAATGTAAAAACCGCTAATTTTCGACATGGTGGGGTTGTTAGATAAGCGACGTTTTGTCACATCACTTTGAAAAGTCTTCTTGAAATTATACAGTTATCATAAGAATGCATGTTAATTTGTTTATTTAATATCTCTTATGTCCGGTATTATAAAGGGGTTAGCAAATTTACAAGCTTGCTAGCACTCAAATGAGATATGAAACTTATATGACAGTTCTCTTAGAGTTTTGTGATGACTTTGACAACTTGTTGTATGTAAACACCAACGGTATTAAAACAGTGGTGCTATTATGAAATTTAATTTATACGGTCAGAGTCGCCAACTGTGTTACAATACGTTGAGGCAACGTTGAAGTATCACTGCTCTAAATTCCATAGCTAGTCCATAGATACTATAACAAAATTAATAACCTCATTTATGAGTGCTAGATATCTTGCAAATTTGCTAGGTTCTTTATAATACCGGACATTAAACTATTCTCTTAATGACCTTAAAATTTTGCAAGCATTTTTTAAATATAAATGTAAAATCATTTTTTCAACCATTTAATTTAATTCTGGACCACTGGATATGGAATGACCCTTATGTTAAATTTTTAATTTAAATCTACTTCCATCGATATTTTTTCTTTAACAAACCATAAACATCAAACATATTATCATTAAAATGGAACACAACCCCTTTTGTGAAAAAAATACGTGCAAATAAACTGGAATAATTTCTTTTCTCGGTTGACAAAATAAATACCGTAGAGAGATGGTTAAAAATATTTCAGCTACTTTTAAATGGTCCCATAATAAACAAACCGTGGATGTTTTTTAAAATACAAATCACCGGTAATCGGATTTAACTGGACCCTTCAGCGCTTCAGTGTTTCATCATATAGAATATCAGATGTATCAAGTTGGACCCCCGTCCGCGGAACCACCGCGATAAGCGAATTTATTTGATAATGAAAATATAAAAAATATTAAATGCTTGTTTATACAGGGTGTCTAAATACCAGGGGACACCATGGGGATCTCGGAAACTATAAGAGATAGAGATTCGGTTAAATGAGAGAAAAGTTACCTTTAAGAGGGAACAGTTCAATGGTGCATTTACATTTTACAAAATTTTCATAGCTTACTAGATATTAGCCAAAAACCATTTTAGTCCGAAATCTTTCATCGTGAATATTTCTTAAGCGACTTGAAATTTAAAAAAATGTTTCAAATAAATGCTGTAGGGTTTAGTATTGTCTATTTAAAAATATTTTTTTAATTTCCAGAAATCTCATTGTTTTTGAGATATGATACTAACTTATGTTTTCTTAAACGGAAGCAATATGAAATTTTATAATTTTTGAACAGAAGATTTTATTACCTTTTCAATGATATGCAGCTTGATATACTTATTTTTCAAAATATCCTAAAAAATGATGAAAAAGTACTATTTATTTATTTAATACACTGGATCATCCTAAGATGGCTATGACAATTAACAATAAGATTAAAAAACAACTGAAAATTTACTTATAAGCTTACATAGCATGAATTAACTACATTATTTATAAAAAGAAAACATATTTCTATTTATTAAATTACAAAATACCAGCCAAAGATGGCTATGGCTATCGACAACCATATAAAAAAAAAAACAAGAAGCTATTTTATTTAAAAAAAAAAACACATTTTTTTTATTTCCAATCAAAAATGGCTGTCAACAATGAGAATTTTAAATCAATTGAGAAATTATTATTTTGCCTGTTTGTAAGAATACTAAATAGTCTTATAAGTAAATTTTCAGTTGTTTTTTTAATCTTATTGTTAATTGTCATAGTCATCTTAGGATGATCCAGTGTATTAAATAAATAAAAAGTACTTTTTCATCATATTTTGAAAAATAAGTATATCAAGCTGCATATCATTGAAAAGGTAATAAAATCTTCTATTCAAAAATTATAAAATTTCATATTGCTTCCATTTAAGAAAACATAAGTTAGTATCATATCTCAAAAACAATGAGATTTCTGGAAATTAAAAAAATATTTTTAAATAGACAATACTAAACCCTACAGCATTTATTTGAAACATTTTTTTAAATTTCAAGTCGCTTAAGAAATATTCACGATGAAAGATTTCGGACTAAAATGGTTTTTGGCTAATATCTAGTAAGCTATGAAAATTTTGTAAAATGTAAATGCACCATTGAACTGTTCCCTCTTAAAGGTAACTTTTCTCTCATTTAACCGAATCTCTATCTCTTATAGTTTCCGAGATCCCCATGGTGTCCCCTGGTATTTAGACACCCTGTATATACAAAACAAGCACTGTTTTTTTTAATAAAAAGATTTTTTTATAAAAAAAAGACGGTGGGTGCTCTAAGTTTTTATTTATATTTTTAAATTCGTAGATAACACACTGAACACTAACAGAAGCAGAAGAAAATGAAGAACACTCTGTCTAAAACATAGATAAGGAAAAATATAGGACTTATCAAGAAGACTAGAGAAGGAGAGTAAACTTGAGTGGAGGGGGTATGTCAAAAAACGGAACTTGGAGTGGGCGGTTCGCATTTTATGGACCTCTGCGCAGAAGTAAGAAATTTACTTTGTGCGCAGTCACTGAATTAAGATAACAGCGCCATTTAGTGACAAATTTAGGTTCCTTTCGAGCCACATATGTATTAAGGGGAAAAATTTGCCGAATTTCGTAAAATAAAATTTTAAATATATCATTTTTAGTGTAAAAGTATACAAGATACCAATCTTAAAACAGCGATAACTCAAAACTAGATTTTTTGACTAAGCTTCTTTTTCCCGTGTACCCTTCAATTGTTTTGAATTATAAAATTAATTAATATTAAACTATCATCTCTCTTACATACCAAATTCAATTGTAATTTAAAGCTTATTTGTATATTTTAAATTTTTAACTGACGCCTCTGAAATACATATATCCATAAAAAATGACAACTAATTAAAGATGGCCGCCGTCAAGTTTTGGTAACAATTTCATATACGGACTAGCATTTTGTTTTGTCTATACGTGAATTTATAAATATTTTATTCCATTTAGATAGTTTTAAGAATTTTGTCTCTGTTTATTCCAGCAGTGTTTTTTTTTTTATAAAAATGCAGAGGGCAGTCATTCGTACTTTTTTTTGATGCAATCAAACCAATAATATATATTAAGTAATAATTAGTTGATGTATGTAAGTACTAAAAAAAAACAATAAAACGAACGAAGCCATGAAAGATTTATAGAAAATAATAAATAGATTATACATTCTTTTGTATTGTCGTGTACAGGAAAGTGGGGGAGGTCCATTTATGCATCTGCCAAACTGACCAAAGCACTCTAACCGGTCGCCCTTTTAGAGCGCGCGGTTTCCAGAACGATTTAATAAAGCTGTCTGGAATATGTAATTGAGTAGCAATTACTGATGTTTATCTGAATCCCCCCTCCCTCCCCCCACTCTCTATCCGGGTAGCTTCTGTGTACGTACGATCAGTGGCGCACAATTATTTATTTTCTTTGTACAAAGGGAAATATCAAAATGTAATAAAAATATAACGAACAACAGACGAAAAAACAATTTCACTAACAACAAAAATTACTTATATTCATCATCAGAAACTTAACCCTTTCTATCCTAAATTCTTATTAAATAAAATAACATATTTTATTGCAGAAATATCTTAATCTATTTTGAACTCATTTTTTTAGGTGTAAAAACTAGGAAATCGTAGAAAAGGTCTTTATGATAAAAATTAAATAAAAACAAGTATATTTTTTATTTATTTGAAATGATATAATTTATAACAAAAAAATATAGACCAATTTATTTAAGACTAGCGCTTTTAAATTTAAAATTAAAATTAACAAAAAGTAACTTTAATGGTATTTACTTAAACATTGCACATTACATATACATACATAATATATTACAGTTTGATCAGAGATATAATGTAGCTACATTCTATGTATGTTAATATGTATTTACTGACTTAGAAAGTCTGTAATTTTACTAATCAACAATCATCATACGTAGAAGAGCGGAGAAAACCGTGACGCGGGGTGGCGAGGGGTATTGTTTGTGCGTAGATATTGGAAACATTGCACTGCGCGTCGTTCTAACCGGACAATTTATTCATTGTATTGTCAAAATAGGTCGCTATAAGCAGTTGGTTGCTTAAGGGGCCTTACCAGTGTGAAATTTTCAAAAAATCATTTATTTTTTTGCCTTTTTGGAGGCATTACTCGAGGAAGAAGAGGGTCCATTATATGGGCCAGGTATAGCTGATTAGTAGTTTTTGTGGCAAATCGATAGTTAAATCTTTAAACGGGTTTTTCTCGAAATGAGATTTTTCAAATTTGCTGACATTACTCAAAGAGCAATTATCCGATTTACTTGAAATTTGAACTGAGTACTCTTGAATATATTTACTCTACGATGAACTAGGATATTTTTGATTGGATGAAAATTGACAATTTGACATTAAAAATACGGCCATTTTATAGGCAATAAAACATACTTTTTTTCATAACTACGCCACTTTGTTAGATTTTGATATTTTTCGAAAATCGTAGGTCATCGTATAGGAAATACCTTCCAGTTCGACGACATTTTTTCTTTTTTTAATTTCAGCTACTCCATCGTCCGAAATCATGGCCGCAGTGGAGGAGATTTTTTTTGGCGTCTCCGAAGACAGTCGCTTAGATATCGATATTTTTACGTGAAAAAATTATGGAATACAAGTCTAATATAGCCAAATATATTCTCAATTTTCCAAAATATGTCATCGAGTATTTTTCTTCCAAAAAATTTCCGAAAATCACCCAAATTTCCAGCGTTCACACTGGTATAGCCCCTATACCTATAGTCTATATGAAACCTAATTTGAGTTTGCATTTTCGTCGCTAAAAACGGTTAGCCGTTATAAATTGAGTCGTTATAATCCTGTATTATTTTTTGACAATTATTTCTTCCTACGCCACTGTTTGACAGATAAACTTGTTAAGCAACGTTCAATTACATTATCAAACCTTATATTACAGCAATTAAAACAACTGCATCCCTGGCTTTGTGACATCAGATATATACATACACGTAATTTTATTATTTTTCATTAATCGTAAATGCCAATTGCAAATAACACTTGCATACCTATATTTATATTTTATTTCTAAAGGTACTAACTGCCTACATACGATATAATAATACACTACACTACGGACTATTATAATATGCATGTAATATATCAACAGTTTAACAGCTTTTACAGTTGTTTTTCATATTTTTAAATGCTATTTTATGATTTAATCATTTAATCTCTAGCTAATATAAACGTTATGATAAGTGTAATAAGATAATAATATAAATGATAGTTTTAAACTTAATTTGCATACAATTGTCCAGGAAAAATAGACGTACAGCAAGGAAAAAATTTGTAACAGGCTAAATTTTTGCATACACCTTAGTATAAAGGTACTTAATAATATGTGAAAGTTCCTCATCGATTTGATGTGTGCAAGTGTCAATTTTGTGGGGTCAAAGTTCAGAAAAACAGTATTTTTCAAATATCACGAAAACGGTGACCTTCTCGAAAAAAAATGTATTTTACTAATTTGTAGCTCAGATAATTTACTACAAAATCGAACCTCAAAGATTGTATGTAGGAGTGACCGTTCATGAATTATAAATAGTTATTTATAACCCCGCGCACTTTTCCATAGCATACGATATTGTTCTATGTATAACATTATATAGAGTGACAGCTTAAACATATACAAGGTGTCTAAATACCAGGGGACACCATGGGGATCTCGGAAACTATAAGAGATAGAGATTCGGTTAAATGAGAGAAAAGTTACCTTTAAGAGGGAACAGTTCAATGGTGCATTTACAATCTACAAAATTTTCATAGCCTACTAGATATTAGCCAAAAACCATTTTACTCCGAAAACTTTCATCGTGAATATTTCTTAAGCGACTTGAAATTTAAAAAAATGTTTCAAATAAATGCTGTAGGGTTTAGTATTGTCTATTTAAAAATATTTTTTTAATTTCCAGAAATCTCATTGTTTTTGAGATATGATACTAACTTATGTTTTCTTAAATGGAAGCAATATGAAATTTTATAATTTTTGAACAGAAGATTTTATTACCTTTTCAATGATATGCAGCTTGATATACTTATTTTTCAAAATATCTCAAAAAATGATGAAAAAGTACTTTTTATTTATTTAATACACTGGATCATCCTAAGATGGCTATGACAATTAACAATAAGATTAAAAAACAACTGAAAATTTACTTATAAGCTTACATAGCATGAATTAACTACTTTATTTATAAAAAGAAAACATATTTCTATTTATTAAATTACAAAATACCAGCCAAAGATGGCTATGGCTATCGACAACAATATTAAAAAAAAACAAGAAGCTATTTTATTTAAAAAAAAACACATTTTTTTTATTTCCAATCAAAAATGGCTGTCAACAATGAGAATTTTAAATCAATTGAGAAATTATTATTTTGCCTGTTTGTAAGAATACTAAAGAGTCTTATAAGTAAATTTTCAGTTGTTTTTTAATCTTATTGTTAATTGTCATAGCCATCTTAGGATGATCCAGTGTATTAAATAAATAAAAAGTACTTTTTCATCATATTTTGAGATATTTTGAAAAATAAGTATATCAAGCTGCATATCATTGAAAAGGTAATAAAATCTTCTATTCAAAAATTATAAAATTTCATATTGCTTCCATTTAAGAAAACATAAGTTAGTATCATATCTCAAAAACAATGAGATTTCTGGAAATTAAAAAAATATTTTTAAATAGACAATACTAAACCCTACAGCATTTATTTGAAACATTTTTTTAAATTTCAAGTCGCTTAAGAAATATTCACGATGAAAGATTTCGGAGTAAAATGGTTTTTGGCTAATATCTAGTAGGCTATGAAAATTTTGTAGATTGTAAATGCACCATTGAACTGTTCCCTCTTAAAGGTAACTTTTCTCTCATTTAACCGAATCTCTATCTCTTATAGTTTCCGAGATCCCCATGGTGTCCCCTGGTATTTAGACACCCTGTATATTCCACATAACCAGCAAGATCGAGATAACTCTTTCTGTTTCATAAGAATCGAAAGTACATTAGTTGACAATACTTTAGACAAAAATTAACCAAAATTAATACGTCGGAACAGAGCAAAATGAGGTCTTCAAGGTACGCGACCCTCGCGCAAAGTTTTAAGCTCAATCTCCACTTATCTATTTTTAAAAATCGATATCTATTGCAATATAATCATTTTGGAGACATCCATCTATAAGAATATATACATTTATACATGAAAAATATTATTATAAATAAAGAAAATGACTCTTAAAGGAAGATTTCTGGAGAATTTTTTATGATCTTTTTGTTTTGCGGTTGAGTGTATTTACTCTAGGTGGAATAATTTATATCATATGATTGTGTGCTATCACTCATTGCCTTCGAAAATATGTATTTTACAAATTTTACTTGAATTATTTTTTTATAAGGTTCACATTTTTCACATAATATTAATTAATAATAAAAATTTTCTTTAAAAGATCATAAAAAATCTCCAGAAATCTTCCTTTAAGAGTAATTTTCTTTATTTGTAATAATATTTTTCATGTATAAATGTATATATTCTTATAGATGGATGTCTCCAAAATGATTATATTGCAATAGATATCGATTTTTAAAAATAGATAAGTGGAGATTGAGCTTAAAACTTTGCGCGAGGGTCGCGTACCTTGAAGACCTCATTTTGCTCTGTTCCGACGTATTAATTTTGGTTAATTTTTGTCTAAAGTATTGTCAACTAATGTACTTTCGATTCTTATGAAACAGAAAGAGTTATCTCGATCTTGCTGGTTATGTGGAATATATATGTTTAAGCTGTCACTCTATATAATGTTTTACATTATATATGTATAATTTACATAGAACAATATCGTATGCTATGGAAAAGTGCGCGGGGTTATAAATAACTATTTATAATTCATGAACGGTCACTCCTACATAAAATCTTTGAGGTTCGATTTTGTAGTAAATTATCTGAGCTACAAATTAGTAAAATACATTTTTTTTCGAGAAGGTCACCGTTTTCGTGATATTTGAAAAATACTGTTTTTCTGAACTTTGACCCCACAAAATCGACACTTGCACACATCAAATCGATGAGGAACTTTCACATATTATTAAGTACCTTTATACTAAGGTGTATGCAAAAATTTAGCCTGTTACAAATTTTGTCCGATCTTCTATATTTTTATGTCTATTTTTCCTGGACTACAACAGGACTGGCCAGTTTAATAAAATCAATTTTAAGTAATATTTTTAAAAAGATTCAAGAGAAAATTTTTACGAAAGTAAAAATTAGTTTTTTGAGGTTGTTTTCAAAATGAATTTGATATGGTTCTATTTTGATTTCAATTTCAAATTCAGCGTCTCAAAATACATACACGGAGACGAATATTTCATAACAATCACTCAATTTTTAAAGAAATATTACTATATCGGATATCGCCAGAGAAACTGGCCAATGTGATGGAAAATGCTAAAAAAAAGAGCTCGGTTTTATCTCAGCAATAAGGGTGGCCATTTGATCGATATTGTTTTCGAAAACAAGTTGAAATAAATTTTATAAGAGTAAAGTCAATAAATATTTTCGAAGTATAATGAGAATAGTCAAAATATTTTCATTGAACATATACTGATGGCGCACCATGTATTACAGCCATCTATGTGAATTATATTAAAAAGAAGAGTCATATGTAGGTACATAATGGAGCAAGAGCCCATGGTAGTTTTTTAACCGTCATCGAACATCCTCAAAATAATTAGCGGATTTACAAGTAAATATACTAGAGAACAACAATCCGTCGGTCGGCCTAATCAAATCCTGTGCATAATTATGATAATTAACGCTAATTAGCGCAATTTTCGAAACGAATTCCCGTCATAGAATATCCGAATGAAATTTATATGGAATAATAGATAAATATGTATAATTTTAGAATATACCGGTCGCCCTCACCATATCCTGTGCAAACTACCCCAAAAACCGATTTTAGGGGGTAAAAAATATGACGGTAGTTTATCACCCGTCATAGAACATCCTCAAAATAAGTAGCTAATATGAAAGTAAACATACTAGAGAACAACAATACATCGGTCGCCCTTATCAAATCCTGTGCATAATTAAGATAGGTATTTTTGTTAAAACCTTTAAATCGGTTTTTGGAGTGGTTTCACAGGACAGGGTTAGGGCGACCAGTATATTCTAAAACTATATATATGTATTTATCTGTATTTCCATATAAATTTCATTCGGATGTTCTATAACGGGAATTCGTTTTAAAAATTGCGCTAATTAGCGTTAATTATCTTACATATGCACAGGATTTGATATGGGGGCGACCGACGGATTGTTGTTCTCTAGTATGTTTACTTGCAAATCCGTTAATTATTTTGAGGATGTTCGATGACGGATAAAAAACTACCATGGGCTCTTGGTCCATAAATATAAGATTCCTTTATAATAATAAGGTAAATTTTTTTTTAATAATGTTTTTACATCTATAAAATAGTAGATAATGTTGTCAAAATCGATAGGAACTTAAATTATTAATAATTTATAAGATTTATATACATATGACATTTATTTATTATTGGTTATATAGTTAATAAATAAAGAACAAATAAGTAATGTACTAATATAATCTTGAGTATAATATTATTAAAACAATGAAGTTTTCTGGATTGATGTAGATTAAATTATAATAATTTTCAAAAGAAAATTATGAAAAATGTATAACTACAGTCGTAAAGATTATAGTTTATATTATACAGTTAAGTACTACAGGAAGTAAAATATACCTACTTATAAAGTAAGAAAAGTGCATATTATCTATTTATATTAATAACTCGTTTTTGCCCCCGGTTTCGCCCGAGAGGTTTATTATCATAACTTGGAAACTACGAAACCAATTTTAATCAAATATTGCTTAAAAATTGGCGAAATAATGTACCTACATTTCAAAGAAAACCGCATAAAAATCTGATCAGTAGTTATCAAATTATAAACGGGCAAACAAACAGAAAAGTTATGTTAAAAATATTATACCGTCATTATGTGTTGTATATAGTAATCATTTAAGAATATAAAATAAGTGGTAATAACAGGTAAATGTTAATATAGAGCAGTGGTCCTCAAACTCTGCCGACTCACGGAACACTCAAAAGGTTTTTTTCTGGCAAATCCATTTCTACCCTTAGAAAAATATATCTTAAAGTAATTTTAACTATTTTTTTACTCGCGAAAATTCCAGAGGTACCGTTAAGTCCCAGGGTTTGAAGACCACTGATATAGGAGACAGGGCTTAACAAATTATACATACTAGTAATTCCAATGGTCGAAATTCAACCAATATTTTACCTGCCTTAACGGCAAGATACAAACATGATTTTTTGTACACATATATGACACAGTATCTTTCGAATAATAAAGTTTCATTTTCCTCCCTTTAGAATAATTACAAAAAAAAGGTAAGACAATTTTTACAAGCTTTTACTTAACTCAAATGCTATGTATGTCTCGTAACGCAAATCTTAGAAACGTTTTTTAACCAACTTCCCGTCGTACGATTTTCGTCAAATTTTCAAATATGGTGTATTCTCCGTGACAATGCACTTTTTTATCACTTTTATAGCTATTTATTTAATTATAAGGTCTTTTTTGATGTATCTAATATATCCAATAATATGCTTGCGCGATCAATATATATTATTGTAATTTTTCGTAACCATGGTTATTTTTTATAATAAAAATAATTATGTCGAATGTCAAATTGATTTTAAAAATAGCGGTTATTTTAGTTTGCAGCCCTATGTTGTTTTTGTAGTTCTTAAATTCAAATTTAAAAGTTAATTTATGCAGTGCTAAGAAAAATAAATACTCAATTTACGACTGAGTTCCATAATGCCAATTTTTAGTGTAGTTAAAATAAAAATTTGGCAAAATAACACTCGTATTAAAAGAAATCCACATACGAGGAAATGAAACATTGGAAATTTATTGTAAGGTAAGATTTTTATGTATTCATAGACACTTTTACAGTTATAGCTGATTTCGATATCAACGTTTTTAATGTGGCAAAGAAAAATGTACAGGATTTATAACTAGGGTAAAAAAATTCAACAGTAGACCAAAAATTTCATATGTTTAAAACGACACCGGCCCCTGACTGAACTGCGAGTCACGTTTGATGTTATAAATGCCTCCTTCATTGAACCCTATGAGACTAATTAAACATTGGACACTGATTATGAGGTAATATTTTTATGTAAGTATATTCAGAGACACTTTCGTATATTAATTTTCATAAAAGTGCAATTTTCATTCTACGTATTTCAATCAATAGATTTTGATCAGGTTTTAAACAAAATATGGTTTTTAGTCTTATGCAGGCCCTGAGAGAGCTTCAACGGGGATTGGTCTTTTTTGTAGTATATTTTTTGTAGAAGATATATTTATGTTTTTTTAAATAATCTCTATTAAAAATAGTATTAGTATCAAAAAAATATGTAAAAATGTAAAGTATAAATAATTTTAAGGGGGCCCGGGCCATATGGCCCTCCTAGCCACCCCCCCTCTATCTGGGCCTGGTCTTATGATGCCATGAATATACAGGGTGAGTCATATCAGGTAGAACAAACTTGAACAGTTAGTTGAGAGAGATGTTACAAGTAGGTGTGTACCGGAACCGAAATTTTCGATTCCGGCCGGAACCGGAATTACCGGAATTCACAAAAAATTTCCGGCCGGAATTCCGGCCGGAACCGGAATTTTTTTCAAAAAGTTATATTTCAGTTAATAATGATAATAAAATAACTAAAATGGTATAAATATGCTCTATATACATAGATTATCATCATAAATTAATATAACATTATTTTATATGTTTTTTCTTAAAAATTAGGGGGGTAGAGTCTTACATTATATTATAAAACATAGTATTTTCTACATATCCTGTGATTTCTACAGCTTTATAAGGTGTTTTAAATTGTTTATATATCATACGTTCTTTTCTATCAAATATAATTAAATTTCAAGTATGTCAAATTTATTTAAGTAAATATGTATGATAAATCAAAACAGCAATTAAACAAATTCATAAAAGAGAAAATCGTATGAAGTATCGATAAATAAAGTATTGAATTCCAATTACTCGAAAAGTCGAAATTAAAGCACCAATATGCGTTAATTTAGTTCTAGTGCAATGCAGTATTAATAAATAACTACTACTAGTTAAGTAGTAATTATTAACTAAATATAAATATAATGTTAGATTTAGAGAAATAACTATGTGAGTCTTTCTAATTTTATAGCTAATCCCAATAGCATAAATACTTGTGCAGTAACAAATGTTTCTCGGGCCACTATTTTGAATATTATTATTTAAAGATATATTTTTATATGGGTGAGTTCGCCGAAAAAACATTTTAGTTTCAATCGGGAAATGTTTTTGAAAAAACAGGACTACAGTATTATTTAAAAAATGCAGAATAAGTCTTATTTTACAGTTAATATTCCAAAATTTTTGAAAATCTTTAGTTTATTATTGAACAGTTCAATGTCCGTAGTCCGTAATATAATGACTTTTTGATTAATATATTTAAAATCAATTAATGCTAAAATTTCAATCATATTATGATAAAACAAATAATAAAAAACTGCCTTTGTGTTACGAAATGATTTTTCATTAATAAAATGTTATTTATTCATAATTATATTATTTATGAATTTCTTAGTTGAAAAAAATAACAAAATTTAAAAATTCCGGCAAACTCGGCCGGAATTTAGTAGTTCCGGCCGGAACCGGAACCGGAATAAAATCGTGAATTCCGGCCGGAATTCCGGCCGGACCGGAATTCCGGTACATCCCTAGTTACAAGTAAAAAAGTCCATATGAACAGTAAACATGTGTCCGGAAAATTTTCTTGAGGGAGCTACAGACTTCCAAAGATTTTGCCTAAAATCAGTTTTTATTTAATATCTGGAGAACCCATTGTAATACAGTAATGAAAATTGATACCCAGATTAGTATTAATACGTGTTATCGATTTCCAAGATCAAACAATGATTATTTAGACCAAGGATATATGGGGCCTGAAGTATTATCTTTACCATCGTATTTCTCGTAAACGGTATATTTGTATGTATTTTGTGACATATGACAATATAAAAGTGCCAAACATTGGAAAAATATTAAGAACAAAAAAATATACACCCCTGGTATAAATAATCATTGTTTGATACTAAAAATGGATACCCAAAATAAAATAAAAAAAAAAAACTTTTTTAAAAAACAAGCTTTTACGTATAATAAACCTATACATATGCACTAAAAAGTAAAAAATAAGTTTTTTTTTCACAAAGTCTTCCAGAATTCGTATGACTAAAAAAGCTTGTGGCGTTCATTTAATATTTAATGTAATATTTAGAAATATAAAAAATGTCGAAAATATCAATATTGGAAAAATCTATAGTAGATCAAATATTAATGTAATGTTGATACCAAATAAACCTGAAACTCAATGTATGTTAATGTTTTGAAATATTAATTTATAAAATAGATAAGGTAGTATTTCTTTTCGGTATTTCTTTGCCCTTTTTCATATGATAAATCTTGAAGCCAAAATATTCCTGTAGTTTATATCAAATTATCCAGGAATTTAATGTACAATTTAAAAATATTAATTGAAAGATGATAAGGTAGTCTTTCCTTTCCTTTATGTTGAATATAATTTCAAAATATTTACAGGATATAATATTTTATATTATCTTTGATATAAATTATGTATATGGAATTTTATGGAATATTTCGAAATATTCATTGAAAGTAGCTTAATGTAGTTTTTCCGCTTAGAAACTCTTAGCCCTTAATTCTATTTTGAATCTAGAATTCCAAATATTTCATGTAATATTTTGAAATAATAATTTAAGGTAGATAAAATACTGTTAAGACTTTTTTCTTATGTTGAATATAGAATACTAAATATTTCTTTCATGTGCGATAGTGAAATACTAAATTAAACTAACAAAAGGTACTTTGTCCTTTCCAAAAATTATAATTTGAATCTAGATTTCCAAATATTAATGTATACATATATGTATATACTTTATACATATATGCATTTTAACATAATATTAATGCAATTTAATGTAAGATTTGAAAATATTAATTTATAGTAGAAAATGTAGTTTTTCCTATATTGATATTTTAGACATTTTTTATATTTCTAAATATAACATTAAATATTAAATGAACGCCACAAGCTTTTTTAGTCATACGAATTCTGGAAGACTTTGTGAAAAAAAAACTTATTTTTTACTTTTTAGTGCATATGTATAGGTTTATTATACGTAAAAGCTTGTTTTTTAAAAAAGTTTTATTTTTTTTATTTTTATTGATGTTGAAATTCTTTTAATTTTTATTGGCCAGAAAATGAAATGTAGGTACATTTTTTATTTTTATAAAAATCTAGTGGCTTTTGTGATTAATGTCAAATTTCGATTTTGTTAATGTTTTTAATTATCTGAAGAAATAAAATTTAGATTAAAATGGGTACTTTAATGAAATATAATAAAAATGATGTTGTGGAAAAGTTATTAAAGAAAATTCCCGAAATATTACAAATTGTTCAAAACCAAATTTTAGAAAGAATGGTTCAGGAATTGAGAAAAGTCAAAATAGGTGATTCTTAAATTATGTTAAGATTTTGGGGGTCGTAGATAAAATTGAGGGTTATCTATCGTTTTAGTGCTCCAAAATATTTCATTATTAATTTATTGTCCGGTATCATAAAGGAGCCAGTAAATTTGCAAGCTGGTAAGCACTCTCAAATGAGGTATCAAACTTATTTATATGACAGTTCTCTTTGAGTTTCATGAAGACTTTGATAAGATTCGCTCACGCGTTGCATGAAAACATCAACGGTATTAAAACAGTGGTGATATTATGAAAATTATTTGCCAACTGTGTTACAATACGTTGAAGTATCATCACTGCTCTAAATTCCATAGCAAATCCATAGATACTATCACAAAATTAATACCTCATTTGAGAGTGCTTTCTAGCTTGCAAATTTGCTAGCCCCTTTATGATACCGGAGTCGGACATATGTTTTTTTAACTACTCAACTTATAGTCTGTGAATTCAATATTTAAAAAATATTTGAATGTTAAAATATATTGTAATAAAGATGATCTGAAAGCCTTTTTACGAAAATTTATTTATTTCTTTATTATTATAAATAAATAAATATTAATATTTATTTTTTCTAAATGTCGGCGCCCTAAGCAGCTGCTTAAAGTAATAAAAGGGATAACAACATTAAATAAATAAAAATATAAACAATATTAATATAATACGATACATAAAATCTGTAAAAAAAAAACAATCTAAGCAGACTTTTCGACCGCCTTATAACAACAGCTTTAAGCATCTGTTTGCTTTGAATTCATAGATTAAAAATCTGTAAGATGTTGAAACAATTATGTGGAACACTAAAACGATAAATAACCAAATTGTGAAAAAAAATTAATTTTGCATTTTTTTAAAGCAAAGAAAATAGCAAAAAGGCGAAAGAAGACAATATTTACTCTCCCATCTTCAGGCAAATTAAGTAAGTAAAAAAACAACTCAATTTTTACTTAAAAAAAAACAACTCAATTTTTACTTAATTAAAGATAATAAAGCATTTATACAATTATAATTTTAAAATTAGATGCAACTTTATCTCACCGTGATGCAAGATTAGCTCGTGGAGACAACTATGAAATATTTGATCTATTACAATTAAGATTAAATATAATACAAAATATGTAATACTGTTCCTCATTGTGTTTTTGGCTTCCATTTAAAATAAACTGTGTATTCTATGTGTATTTTGATGTTTATTATATTATATTTTTTATTAATATTATAGAAGAACTCCCCCCCCCCCCTAGACATGATAATTATTTAACTCGAAAACTAGTATGGGCATTAAAGAGCAAACGAAATGCTATAAGTTTGATATGAAAAAAATAAAAAATTATCGTTTTGAGGTGGAAGTTTGCCCCCACCCCCAAATTTGAAAAAATTCCTAACTCTTAACTTAAAAGGGTAAACGAAAAAATTTTAATGGCAATCACGAGCAAACGCTGAGCAATCAATGGCATTCGGTCAAAATTTATTCGCACATATGTATTGGGGGGGCTAACTTTATAAAAGTTATGGAGAACCATATATGACTTCCATGTTCTATAATATCTTTTAAAATAATTTTTAATATAGGTATAAGAAAATTTTCAATTGAGATTTTTTAGAAGTAAATCTTACTTTTGTATTATAAATATTAGTTTTCTAATATTCTTATGTCAATTGTATTACACATTTTTGTAGAATAATATTATCTGACATTTGAATTTAACTGCGCTTGTTTCCATAGCAACATGAATTAATTAGTATTTAAAATTAAAAATTTGAGGGAGGTTTTCACCCCTTCAGTGGCTATTTTGGTACATTTTAAAAATAAGTGTCCCTTAGATTGGATTGAACTACAAGTGTACTATTAGTCCTATCAAAATTGGTGAGATAATACTCACTTTTTACAAAAATTCTAATATTTCGGAAACCCTTAATCCGAATAGCACCAAAATCAATAGGTCTGGAGTACTCACTAAGGCAAACATTTTCCCCAAAAATAATTTAAATCGGTGCATATCTACGGTAGTTATCATGAACGGAAGAAAATTCTAGATTCAGACACACATACAGACAGACACACGCACAGTCGCCATGCGGAAATCAACTTTTCTTTACGTTTTGAAGTTAGTACAATCAGAATCTGCTCTTATCTCGGTCACGATTTTTCGACTGTATTACAATACTTCCATTTCTTCGAACATGGAAGTAAAAGCATCTTAAAACTACAGCCACTGGTCCCGTTGTATTATTTAACTGGACAAAATATCGTAATTTCTGTACGTACTCGGTTTTTACTTTAAATCACATTGTAACTTAAGTCATTGTATATGACTTAAGGCAAGTATCACATTTCGAAATATAAAATATAAATAACGATTTGCAAGTAACCAATCTATTAATTGACAATAAATAATTATTTCGTATTCACAGTAAAGACTATTGCATTTAATTATTTCTAACATGTACTCTGTAATAGTTGTTTAACCTGTTTGAAACTAATTATAAAAATAAATATATGTACATATTTGCATGCGTGTGACAGACAAAAGATTTTAAATATTAAAACATTAATTAATTACTAGGTATACGAGTATGTATTGTATATATGTACATTTTATATTCATATAATACAGGATGTCCCAGGACTGTGTCAAAGCACAATATTTCATTTATTATAAGAATTGGAAGAAAACTTTAAATGCAAAAGTTGTCAGGCTAGAGGAGCGGCATAGTTTGAAATTAGTTACATTTATACAGGGTGTCCCAAAACTGCGTTACAAATCAAAGTTATGTGTTTTTAAATACAAACTATATATTTTTATTTGATAATCTAAAAGCATTCATTTTTCTGAGTATTATGATATATCATGTATGGGATTATACAGAGGGGTTTAGAAATAATGACCAATTTTGTAAGAAATTGGGAACATTTTCAACACCTTGTAATTTTCTAATTACAAGAAAAAAAAATGTTTTCTGTTTTAAGTAGTTTTGGCATATTCTCTATTATTGTGATATTATGTCAAACATTTACAAAATTGTATTATTTGTACAGGGTGTATCAAAACACTAAACCTAGTTTTTTTTTAATTTTCAAATAGAACCCACTATATATTTTTACATTTTCGAATTGCCTGTTCAATTCTCAACACATTTTACAAATCATGTTCTATACCTAAATCCAGCCGTTAGCTTTAGATTATCAAATAAAAATATATAGTTTGTATTTAAAAAAAACATAACTTTGATTTGTAACGCAGTTATGGGACACCTGTATAAATGTAACTAATTTCAAACTATGCCGCTCCTCTAGCCTGACAACTTTTGCATTTAAAGTTTTCTTCCAATTCTTATAATAAATGAAATATTGAGCTTTGACACAGTCCTGGGACGTATGTAAGATAATTACATCAAATTTAATGTTTGTAAAATGATTTTTGGCATATTTTATTTCTCTTTATACACAACTGTTTAGAATAGAGTAATTAAATTTAATAAATTAAATGACTGGGCATAGTAAATTGTTTCTAGCAAAGTATTTTTTATCTAATGAATTTTTCGGGAAACAAAAAAAAACCTTGTCCTTTAAGATGTAAGCTATCTCCCTACCGAATTTCATCAAAATTGGTTCAGTGGTTTTACAGTGGAAAGGTAACAAACATACAAACGGATGTACGGTATCATAAAAGGGCTAGCAACATTTATACTCTCACAAATGAGGTATTAATTTTTTTCCCATAATGTACAACACATGAATTAATGTTTTCCATAAGTCTACCTAGTGCTCAGATGGGGCAGAAAAATATGTTATCAGCTCTTGGACTATATGGATTTGCTATGGAATTTAGAGCAGTGATACTTCAACGTATTGAACACAGTTGGTGACTCTAACCGTATAAAATAATTTTCATAATATCACGACTGCTTTAATAAGTCGAAAAAGTTTGGGAGCCACTGTAAAATATTTTATTTTTATGTTTTTTTTTTAAAATTAGTTGTTTCTCACACTAAATAACCAAATTTTTAGATGATTTAATAATAATTAAAAATGACTAAACAAGTAAAAAAATAAAATAAAATCAATTAATTTTTGTGGTTAAAACATGACAAATATATTTAAGAGAAAATAAATGACATCATTTGAATTTTTGATAATATAAAACTTGATTTGCAATGTGGTAAAATAATATAAAATGCATATATGTATAAAGTGTATGTACTGTATACATTATACATATATGTGGACTATGTAATTCCACGAAAAATTTACATAATAATTGCAATTTATTTTATAATTATATATTTCCTTAAAGCGATAAGAATATTTATAATGTAAAAAACATTATAACAATGTAAATAGTAATGTAAATAAATTGACGAACCTCACAATCAGTTATCTGATTTTTAATTTATATATTATAGTTATAGGTGTCCCGTAATTCAGGATTCAAAGATCTTTCTATTATTATTTTTATGAATCCTGACTTACGGGACACCTGTATAAACTTTCTGTCTTATTTATACACACACTATAGATTATTTATAATAATCTATATACAATAATATACTATAGATAGTAGTGATGTAACGAATGTATGATTTTAAACATTCGCGAATGCGAATGCGAATGCGAATATTGACTTTTTGAAAAAAAGCTTAAAAAAAGCTAAAAAAATAAAAAAATAAAGGTCTTCTGAATAAAATAGATTAGAAAACGATATTTTTATTTATTAATACATCATAGTATATTCGCAAAAATATTCGTAACTTTACCTGCGAATGCGAATGTTTAAAAATGTGCGAATATTCGTTACATCACTAATACAAAGTATAAAAGAACGTCCCTCACCGTGTCTGTCTGTCTGTATGATTTTCTCAGTAACTACTGAACGGATTTTTTCACTAATGAATAGAATATGTCACTTATGCGCTAGTAATATAGGGTGTTTGGTTCGGCGATACAAATATTTTGAAGGAAGGTAGAATGAGTCATTTGGAAGTGATTTAAGCAAATATACCTTTATAGAAAGTGCTACAGTTTTTTTATATCGGCCTTTTTAGTAAATTTTTTAGAAAACCCAGATTTATACATATTAATGGCAACAATTCAAATGTTAAAGAGCCCATCTTTTTCAAATATGGTTTTTATATTACTTAAATGTCTATATGCTACACTATCAGATCAAAATAAAATTGATGAATAACAAAAACAAAAAATGGCTGCAGGTTAACATTTTAAAACTTATAAAAAATTTGGATAAAATTAATTCTATAAAAAAATATATTATAAAATCTAGCACACTTACAGATGTTCAAATGGTTTTAAAAAGTGCTCTATTTTATACCCTTTCGAAAAACATGCCGTATCACCTACATGAATGGGCTACTTTTGTGAAAAAAACGTACATTTATCCGAGAATAAGTAAGATTTTTACATTTTTCCAGTGAGTTGATCCTAGTATGCTAATCTTAATAAGTCGTAAAAAATGGGATGCGATACTTTTTAATCATTTTTTTCTACTCCTTGGACAGTGTAACACCTACTCATGTGCAACTGATTGAAAATGATGATCCTGTCAAACTAATAACGCTTTTTGTCGGTTTTTGGTAAATTAAATTTCGAAGACGGCCTTCCTTCAAAATATTCGTATCGCCGAACCAAACTTCCTGTATACAAAGAAACGATATTGTTATTAGGTTATTTATATCTTTTCACTTCTACTGAACGACCGTTCCATGCAACGACTGGCAGACAGTTCTATGCATCGACCTTCCCAGTTCCTCACCATAATACTACCGTGACTGACTGCTATATTTCTGAGCGAAATTTAAATTCATCAATTAACGGTGGTGGGTGACCCTCTAGCTGTCGTTTGGTAGAACGGTTAAATTACCGATTCCGTCGTGGTGAGTGTATTTTTTTAGTTTGAAGTGCCACATTTTGGTGAACCCTTAAATTCTATTAAGATATAATTAGAATGGTTCACTAAAAATGGACAAGTATAAAATTTTTATTGAAATAATTTAATATAATTTTGCATACATACATAATATATTTACGGATATTATAAAAGTGGGTTTTTTATTGGGCAGTATTTCCAAATTCCTTTGTTTTTTTTTATGTGATACAGAATTGTAAATAAATCATGAATAAAGCCGAATACAAGTTATACAATCGTATTCCAAGCTCACTTCTACAAATCTAATCCAATATGAGAATTTTAGTATGGAATATAAAATTTTTATTAGATACATTTTTATGATGTATAATAGTACTGTATTATTAGCAGGCGGGTAGATTTATAACTACTTTATATATATTACGTGTATACCAGCGGTTTTAAAACGTTGGCTTGCGGATGACGAACTGAATAACATGTGGGTCACGTCAGTCCGCGGTAATCGATACCAGATAGTTAAAAAAAAAATTTACGAAAATGACTACTAAAATATAAAATTAACAGGCTATTTAACATCAATTTTCATAAACCAAAAGAAAATTTAAAATTTTTTAATTAATTTTCAAAATATTACAAAAAATTTAATTTTTTTTTTCGAAAAAGACAACAAATAATGTGAAATCACAATAACTTGCTTGACAACAAGTGACGCTCGTGGCAAACTATTAAAAGTCTTTGACAATTACATATCAAACGTGACGTTTGACCGAATTAAAAAAAAATTACCCTCACCAACAATAATGACTAAGGGTAACCGCATTTATTATAAATTTAATGAGTCTATTGATGTATTTGATAAATAATTGTTATAAGTATTAGTTCATAATATCAATAAGCAATTAAACACACAAATAGTACTCTTATTGTATCCTTTTATTCAACGTGTCACGACCGTCACAATTTTCTGTCACAACCGTCACAATGTTTATTGGGTAATAACCAGTTAAATAGATTATGTATTTACCTGATGCTCTTGTATAACTAAAAAATAATTTATTCGTAACATATTAAAGTATGATTATTATAAATTAACTTCAATATTTTCGCTAAATTTTCGGGTTTTTGGATAGAGGTTGCAAAACTTGCAATAGTTGGCGTCACAACCGTCACAGAGCTTTGAACGCTGACAATTTTTTGTAAAATAAATGTAGACTTTTTATTCTTTCAATATACAAGTATTGCATGAAGATCTACAGAAAAATGTTATTTACTAGTATTATTTAGAAATTATGAACTCCAATCCGAGTTGAAATGTCACGACCGTCACCGCGGACTGACCCATGTGTGAAATTCATACTTGGGTAGGATTGCCAGTAGCTCAAGGTGTGAAAAGAGGACTAGTTCATTAAAAAAAATAGGACAAATTGAAAAAATAAAAGTGTTTATTGTACTAATTAGATTTTTATTTCAAATGCCATTTAAATTTATTGAAGACTTTTTTTTTCATTGCTTCCAACCCAAAATTTTTGATTGTTTGTACTTTTGAGGCCCTTTTTTTACGTAGGTAAAGTTCTTAAAAACCCTGGACGCATTTTAAAAAATCTCCCCGGAAAAGAGGACGGATGGCAACCCTATACTAGGGTTCTATCAATGCTGACCATATTACTGGAGTGATAACTTTAACTCTTACTGGTATCGTAAATATTACAAACGTAACTGATATCGTGGGGGTATTTGCAGCCCCCATTGAAGATAAGCTTTTGGCAAGATAGTTTCAATAATAAAATTGAATAACACTTTATAAATGGTAAATAATATTCTCATTTTATGTAATTAACTCGCTTTTATTATCATTATTTTACTAAATTATCTTTTCTATACGAAAAATCTCAATAAAGTTACAATTTTTTTAAAATATTTTTAGGTAGGTACCTATAAAGACTCTAAAAAAATAATTTTAGGAATGTTTTTAACAAAAATGGTCGTGGTCCATGGCAATATTTTAATTAAGACCCCTCTGCTCCCCCCAAGAAATAAATACATTTTTTATTCGTTTTAAATTTTCAGATTTTTTTTCCGGTTCAACTCTTTTTTGTCTTCGCCCTATTTTGAAGAAAATTTTTAAAAATACATTTTTTGTAGCCCCCCCCCCCTTCTCCTCTCAAGTCCACCACTAGCTCCTTTTATTCTGTAATCTAAACATGTTTCATCTGTTTCCAACATAGACAGACGGACAAAAGAGCTTATTAGGATTCCATTTTGACGGACCTCCCAAAAAATATCTGCCAAGCGATGGGACAATGTTAAATTCTACAAGTGCAGAGATAATAAATATATCTTTGCAAAGAAATATTTTACTACAAAAGTTGTAATGATCTTTTTAATAGAAAATTTTATGATCTACAGTGTTGTGTCCGTTCTACTTTAACTGCATTTCTAAATCTGTTTCTCTCAGGTAATTTAGTTGGGGAATCGACGTGTAATATAATTAGTGCAGGAGCGCACTCAGATCTATTTATGGGCGGTCAAAAAATGTTTTTTCAACATTTTTTTTTCAGTTTTATTATTATCTTAAGATTATTTTCTTTGCGCAAAATTTCCTTATTTAAGTTAAACACTTTTTGAATGGCAATCTCTATTTTTTACCCATATAGTTACTTTATTTAATTTTGAATCTTATTGCCCCTTTACACGTATCTAGTGACTTAGTAGTTTAGTCAAGTGACAATTAATTTTATACTTAAGTGAGCAACTGAATAGAATTTCTTAAATTTTTCAATTTAGTAAGCGTGGCTTTGTAATTTGCTTCTTACACTGATCTGATATTATGGTTCAAGTAAAGATCAGACTGATCAGATATATTCGACATAGTCGGTACGGCAGGAAATTGCTGTCTCGGAAAACACGACAAAATCCGAAGATAAAATAAAAATTCACAAAATACATGCCAAGGTGTAAACACCCAGTCTTAACTACTTGTTACTTCACTAAACACTAAATCACTAGATACATTCGACATAGTCGGTATGGCAGGGAATTGCTGTCTCGGAAAACACGACAAAATCCGAAGATGTTACAAAATACTTGCCAAGGTATAAACGCCCAGTCTTAACTACTTGTTACTTCATTAAACACTAAATCACTAGATACATTCGACATAGTCGGTATAGCAGAGAATTGCTGTCTCGGAAAACACGACAAAATCCGAAGATGTTACAAAATACTTGCCAAGGTATAAACGCCCAGTCTTAACTACTTGTTACTTCATTAAACACTAAATCACTAGATACATTCGACATAGTCGGTATAGCAGAGAATTGCTGTCTCGGAAAACACGACAAAATCCGAAGATGTTACAAAATACTTGCCAAGGTGTAAACGTCCAGTCTTAACTACTTGTTACTTCATTAAACACTAAATCACTAGATACATTCGACATAGTCGGTATAGCAGAGAATTGCTGTCTCGGAAAACACGACAAAATCCGAAGATATTACAAAATACTTGCCAAGGTGTAAACGCCCAGTCTTAACTACTTGTTACTTCATTAAACACTAAATCACTAGATACATTCGACATAGTCGGTATAGCAGAGAATTGCTGTCTCGGAAAACACGACAAAATCCGAAGATGTTACAAAATACTTGCCAAGGTGTAAACGCCCAGTCTTAACTGAGGTTGTAAAAAACTTTGAAAAATGGTGTTATAGAAATCAATTAATAGTCAATATAAACAAAACTAAATTTATTAATTTCAGGCTCACAAAAGACTCTAATATAGATGGTTGTGCATTAAACCTGTGCGAAAACGCAAAATTACTCGGGGTAGTTGTAGATCAGACACTTAAATTCATACCACAAATCAATGAAACCTGTAAAAAACTTAACCAAATAGCCGCTCAAATTAGAATACTAAAACAATTTCTAACACATGAACAATTGATAATATTCTATTACGCCCATGTGTACTCAACAATAAAATACGGTATATTTATTTATGGACGAAGCTCTGAAGCTGATCGAATCTTTATTGTACAAAAAAAAATTATTAGACAAATTTTTAATCTAAAAAGTAGAGAGTCCTGTAAAGATATATTTTAAAAAAATAGCATACTAACCTTCTACGGTATATACTTGTATGAAACCATTTGTTATATGATGCAAAATAAATATTTTGAAAAAACAGAAACATCAACAAACAAGTATAATACCAGAAATCAGACCAATTTTGACTATAAGCACAGAACCACCTTTTACGAAAAATCACCTATGTATACAGGCTTTAAACTCTTTTATAAATTACCGGCAAATATTAAAACAGAGAAAAGCGTCAATATTTTTAAAAATAAACTTAGACAATATCTAGTCAATAAAAATGTTTATAATATGAATGAAATTATATAACCATTTTATGTATTTTGTGTATTTTATGTATTTTATCTATTGTTTATTTTGACTTTTTGTACACCATGTTATATGGTCCACGCAAATAAAAAATTATTATTATTATTATTATTATTAACTACTTGTTACTTCATTAAACACTAAATCACTAGATACATTCGACATAGTCGGTATAGCAGAGAATTGCTGTCTCGGAAAACACGACAAAATCCGAAGATGTCACAAAATAAAAATTCACAAAATACATACCAAGGTGTAAACGCCTAGTCTTAACTACTTATTACTTCACTAAACACTAAGTCACTAGATACATTCGACATAGCCGGTATGGCAGGGAATTGCTGTCTCGGAAAACACGACAAAATCCGAAGATGTTACAAAGTACTTGCCAAGGTGTAAACGCCCAGTCTTAACTACTTGTTACTTCACTAAACACTAAATTACTAGATACGTTAAACGGGCCTTTAGTGGCAGTCCAGACCCATTGAACTACCCCCCCCCCCCTTTTATGTGCGCCCCTGTATTACTGTAATATAAAATTTCAAATAAATTAAGTTTAGTGTTTGTACTTTTACACCTCACACTTTCCGAAGGTTATAATGTCTATCAGTAACCGCCCAAACTGCCGATTACAGCTAAATTTAAACACACATAACCTATGGATATGAACTGGGGCTACGAGAGCCGTTTTAATAACACAAAACCAATGTAAACATAAAAATTCTGTAACTAGAAATACAAAGTAGGGTAGCTTTTAATTATAAACAAACATGTTCTACCGCCCCACAGTTTAGTGAATAGGGGAGAAGGGAACTAGTTGAACACACCAACCCGTACGTGGAGAATTAGTGGGGTAAGTGTGCCCATAATAGTGGTCAACTAGAAATTGTGTGTATTTTTTTAATGACTATGCAAACAACAATAACTGAATTTTTATTTTACAAAAAAAATACATTTCTAATTACAGCAGTTGAAGTATAATTAAGGGCCATCAATTAATTAAATAGGGAGGGGGTGCAAAGTGTGACAAGGGGGAGGGTACATCAAGCTTTTTGTGACGTATATCACATTATTCAAAAATAAAATAATAAATGCAATCAGACAGATTTTCTGTCGTAAGTAATCAATTTAATTTTTGTTTTGTTTTATTCATTTTTTATTTCTTTTTAAAAACAGCAAAATAACAAGCAGTTGATTCTATTAATCGGTGAACAGAATAACCGACATCTACTGAATCAAAATGACTATTTTCTCAACGATGTCCGTGTGTCTGTCTGATAACATTCCTATTTGAAATTAAAATAATATTTTTTTAAATTATAAATATCTTTATTTCTGTACTACCATACATATATCTAGTCTTGAGGCTTCCTCAAGTGTTATCGGCCAACGTTTCGGCATACATTGCAGTGGATATCTTCGGAGCTCGCCAGTGCACTTTTAGAAGAGTCCTGAAGATGTCCAAAATGACGTGACTTACACCCAGAAGCCAGTACCATTTTTATTCTATTAATTTTTTCGACTTAAGATAATAATTTCTGTATAATAATTAAGAACTTATCAAAAAGTATCGTAGATGCCACTTTCTACTTTATTTACTTTCATAATATCATATTTGTTCCTGCATTTACCTTATACATGTATGCTGAGTCTATATTAATACGTGTTTGAGGGAAGAAGGAGGGGGAGGGGGTAGAGTGTGTTTACCCACAGAGATCTCCCAGCAAATTAACACAAGAGTCCTGCGAAACAATTAAGAGAGTTAAAGTTTATTCACTTTGAACGTTCAAAAGAGGTATATTTTTTTCGTCAGATTATTACTTAGTTATGACTTTAGAGGAGTTGGGGAAGGGCTGCATATAAAATTAAATGATATTTTATTATACACTCAAATCTCTAAACAACGACCATCCTATTAACGTACGCTCCGAGAAAAGACTGACCAACCGCTCCATATAATGACCTTCCCCTATCCCTACCACAATACTACCGTGACTGCTATATTTCTGCATGAAATTTAAGTTCACCAATTAACGTTAAAGTCAGCACGGCGGTGGGTGCCCCTCTAGCTGACGTTGTTAGGAGATTTTGAATTACCGATGTCTACGTTGTTCGGAGCGACGAGTGTGCAATATATTTCATCTATGTGTTAAAAAACGGGCAAGTGCTTGTTGGGCACGCACATGATAGGGTTCCGTAGTCATTCACACTACGATTTATAAAAAAAGAGTTTTTTTCAAAATTTTCGTGACCGAAGAGTTAAAATCAAAAAGTCATTTGGCTTTTATTATTGCATTTTAAGAGACCTATCAAATGACATCCCACTCAATGGGGTAAATGAAAAAAATGTGAGTTAACTTTTCAATCTATGATAGGGGGGTTCAAAATATTTTTGACAATTTTCGTTATAATTTTCAGTGAAAGTACTAATTAAAAGCTACATTCTGAATTTTTTTCAGATTTTTTGAATCGATAGTTTAGAAAATAGAGGGGGGGGACGCTCTGACAGCGACATTAAAAAGCAAATATTTCGTGACTGAAGGGTTGAAATCAAAAAGTTATCTGACATTTTTTATTGCATTTTAGGAGACCTATTAAATGACACCCCACTCAATGGGGTAAGTGGGGAAAAAATGAGAGTTCACTTTTCAGTCTATAGAAGGGGGGTCCAAAATATTTTTGACAATGTTCGTTATAATTTTCAGTGAAAGTATTAATTAAAAGCTACATTCTGGAATTTTTTCAGATTTTTTAAATTGATAGTTTAGAAAATAGAGGGGGGGGGCGCTTTTTTAACGACTTTGGAGAGCAAATACATCGTGATTAAAGGGTTAAAATCAAAAAGTTCTGATACATTTTTTGTTGCATTTTAGGAGACCTTTCTAATGACACCCCACTCAATGGGGTAGGTGAATTTTTTTTTTGAAAACACTTCATTTTATTGAAAGGGGGCCTAAATTTTTTTTTTTACAAAAATCTTATCATTTCTGTTTTTGGGTCATTAATCTACGACCGTATACCAAATTTCGTCTTATTATCTCAAAATTTTTGAAGACGGACGGACGGACATGGAGAAACTATAAGGGTTCCTAGTTTTCTACGGAACCCTAAAAATCGGTCAAGACAGATGTATGCCATTAGGGTTCTGAAGGAACCAATTATTAACGTTGACTATTTGGAACCCCTTACAGGCACCATTTTTAAGTTAATAAATAAAATAAAAATACTACCAAACCTACTTTATTAGATCTACATTTTGACACCCCGCATGCCTACGTAAAAAATAAAATAGGTATGAAAATAAATATAACTTAACTCTATGATCCCCTTCCTATTTTCCAAAATTAGAAATGATATTGCAACTTTATAATTTGTCTTGGGTATTAAAGTGAAAGCCTTTTACATACAAATTACATACAATTTAACAAATAATCACTTAGAATGCCTGTTATTTTTGATACGTTGAATTGAGAGACAACGTTGTAGAGAATTTTATCTTCTCAACAAAATGATGTCCTTAAAAATTTTACATCAGTAATCATGAATCAGTAATACCAACTTTAGTACTAAAGAATCATTTTCCCATGTTATTTAAATGGGAAACGAGACCCCCCTTTGCTGCACCTCTTAAAATTGAACTACAGGGTTATCCTTGTGGGGAGATTTATTTTGACTCAAAAACTAAAGTATTTCGTAACGAGAGCAAATTTTTTTTGACACACTCTATTACTTATGTTAAACAAAAACCTACAAGCACGTTTAAGAGTACACCCGGTATATACAACGTAAGACTTGATACGTCATATTGAAAAACAATATTTATAGAAGAACAATCGTGCGATCGGATTGTAGGATCGATGGTTTTGCCTCACAAATGATAGGTTATTGTATCCTGTAGGGCGACACCAGACCAAAACGAATTGACAATTTTCTGCACGGTTTATTCCTGCTGGAGTTGAACTGGAATCAGATGAGAAACAGAAAATAGTACTGGGCTTGTCACAAAATTGGTTTCTGTAGCTTGATAAGCGAATCGACTTCTTTCAAACTCGAAACACAGTTTATGTTAGAAATTGTATTACCTTTTCTCTCTTTGTTATTGTAATCAGTGGCGGCGTTACCTACGTATACGCAAACACGTGGACATGAAAAAAATAATAATGCATTTCAACAATGTTTGACGTATGGCATTTTTACTTTCTTATATACCTATGTATATGAAATATGCATACAGTATAAGTATTATAAAGCTGACTTTTTTCGAAATCAGGATTTTGATGGAATTATCCATTTTGACTTTTCCTGAATCCATTTTGATTATTTTCGACACGATGTCAGTGTGTCTTTGTATCGGTCTGTCTGTCTGTAGACGCTGTAACTCAAATACGAGAAATCGTAGAAGGGTGAAATTTTATACTAAGAATTATTTTAAAAAGGCTTGAATTTAACTGCACTTTTTGTTTAATAATAAATACTTTTTTTTTATTTAATCGTTTTCACTTATAACAAATACACTACACGAAAAATTAATTATTCAATATTAAATAAACTTAAAACATATTATATCACTTTAAATAAATAGTTTCTACTAAAAATAAATACTTTGCACTTGACCTATATTTGACCTGTCAAATTTTTCTGATTTTCTAGAATAACACTAATTATTAAATGTTACGTAAAAAAAGTTATTTATAACAGTTGTAGATATTCGATAACCTACAAAAATGTTTTAGACTATTTTTTGTCACGGTAATAAAAAAAAATAAAAACACGAATTGCACTCTTGTTTACATGGTGGCAGCAAAACGACAACTACCCCAGTTCCGAAAATTTGATGATTTTTATATAAAATCATCCACTACTCAAACCCAACCAACAAATCAAGTTTCATTAATATCGGTTCAGTGGTTCATGAGTTATGCGTGCATCAATGATTCAGATACACACAAAAAAAACTGTATTGGACCAAGAAAATATTGTTTTGTATATAACGAAAACAATATTTTCTTAATATAAGAAAGTACCCTTAATCCAACTACATTATTTTTTCGTCCAAGAATACTATACTTGGTTTAAGAGTATATTTCTTATCTTAAGAAAATATTGTTTTCGTTATATACAAAACAAGGTTTACATGACTCAAGTAACCTTTCCACCTGTGTAGATATAGAAAAATCTAAAACCTAAAAATCAATTGGGAATTTTTAAACTGCAGAATACATTTTTTTTCTACTTTTAGAATTTATCACATAGTTTCCCCTATCCTTGGATATAGCAAGACAGCAAAACTGATCCTTACATATATCCCAAAACTGATTTAATAATAATAATAATAATTTTCAACCGATTTATGTAACGACACGTCGTCGCCTCGCTCACCTTGCTAACTTTACCGTCAAGTGGTGAATTTAAATTTCGCGCTACGAAAACGGTCGCTATATAGAGCCGTTTGCAAGTCATTTTATAGAGCGGCCATTGTATGGAAGGTCGTTAAATAGAACGGTGGGTGTATATATAACTACTGAACCGATTTAGATGGGAATTTGACTGTTTAAAACCGAAGACCCTATAAATAGTATCACGCTTCTCTATCAAGAGGTAGTGTAGAAATTAATCTAATTAATTCATTAATGAAACAGAATTAAATTGAATTTCACATTTTATTTCATCTAATTTTGTTTTATGATATTCTTCGAGTTGATCATTTTGACTGCTGAACAATATAGTTAATTTATGAACCCTCCGTGATAACAGTAGACAATCCGCCACTGATTTTAATGGAAGGCCTTTTCATGCACATGTGTTTTTGAATTGGAGATTTCGTTTTACAAAAAGGAAACCGACTGTATAAGTTATTTCTTTAACCCTCTTTACTCTTGATTTTTTTCTTAAAAGAATTTTTCCCATACATGTAAAAATTTAAATTTATTAAAAATAATATTTTTATAAAAAAAAAAACATTTTTCATAAGCGTAATGTTATTATAAGTAATTATTAATATATTTTTATTAAAATTTTTCATGGAAATGTATTTTATATTAAAACAAAAAAACTTTCATATAAAAACAAGGAAATAACTGTACAAATATAAAATGAAATTCAATTAAAAATAATTTTATGGTAATTTACTATTCATGATTTCTACATACCTACTATTACCTACATACATAAAAAATAGTTAGTATTAAAATAATTATACTTTGTGTTCTTTGAAATGTAAGCAAAGTAAATTTTTTGAAGATAATTCATGTATAACAAATTTACAATTACATGTTATTTACAATTATTTATATAGGATTAATATTTATCGAGATATTTTGAAAATAACATTTTTTTTACAAATTCTGTAGTTCGTAAACTATTAATCGTATAAAATTGCGTCTCACTTAAAAATTGTAGAGAATTTACTTATCTACAAGATTATCATTTGATAATTGAATGTAGAATTACCAGTTTACGAAATAATTTATAAAAACTATTTTGTCGCGCTGTATTTCGTTAACGGTTAGTTTTACGAAAATGAGCCTGAAAAAGAATTGATAGAGAATTTAGTACTTAACAAAAAAGGTCCTTACAATTTTTGTCGTAGTATCAACACTTCGCAAGATATTTACGTTCATACTTGGAACTTATTTTTATCAAATATGTAGGGAGTATAGGAGAAATATACTTTAAATTCTAAAAAAAAATACAAGATTTATAATGATGACCCAATAATACAATATCTACTGGACAGTTAATTTGATTATTTGTTTTATACTGTGACGTCACCGCCAATAAATTTTTTTATAAAGAATTTGTAACAAACGGAATGTAAATAAATAAAAAATAAAATAAAAATTTCTTTCATTTAATTATCGAACAATATCATCGATAAGACATTTATATAAAATGACGACTGTCTACATCATACCTTGTTTTATTATAATTATAATTATTAATATGGTATTTAAAGAATTTATGTAGTGTTTTAGTTGAAAATATCTTCGTTAAAGTAAACAAACTATAGGTTTTATATTTATGCATGAAAATGCGAAATAATAAACAATTTTATTTGCCAGAAATAGAGAATTAATTACAGAACAAACATTAAACGTTTTTAATAACAGAAACGTTGTATTTTTTATTACGAGAAAACGATATCACATCGCAATAATACAACTTGTATTTTTAAGCTTGGAATATTTTAATTATTCAGTATTTAATTTGTTTGAAAATATGTACAAACATTTTAATTTTAAATTTAAATATAACATTCTTGAACAATGAGTTTTTATTGCGCTGTTCAAATATTTGTTCCTATATAGTTTTATAATACAGTAGACCTTCTATACTGTGAACCAAGTTGGGTACAGTATCTTCCATAGTGTGAATCCCCACTCATCAAAGTTAGTATTGGCACCAGTTTTGAACAATACCCCAGTGTAGAACATTTTTAATTTATAACTTAAGGTAAAGAGTTATTCTTTACTCAATGCTTAAGGTTATTCGGTCATTAGAGCAATGTGTAGATAAAAGTCTAAAATTTTAATATGTTATCTATGGATAACTCATATATTTTACTAATTTTTATTTAAAATATTGGACGTATAGTTTTTGAGTAATTGGATATTAAAAATACACAAATGGCTATATAGAGACGTTTTAAAAACTAATTATACGAAACCAACCCCATTTAAATACTATAAAAATTATAAAACAAATATATTAACGTATAATTTATTCAAAATAATGAAAAACTAGCTCTGCCATTACAGCAAATTAGTACATGTTACTATTATATACCGTTCTGTCTATTTTAATTTTCAAATTAAATTAAACTTTTTTAATTTTTAATAATTAACGAAATAAAATATTCTCCATTAAATGTAGGAGCATGTGTTCTGAATATAAAACAAAATTTTTCGAAACTAAATCTTTTTTACAGTGTGCTATACGTATAGGTAACCTTAAATGTACTGAAATAGAAATATTTGTTGATATTTGATTACTGCCATTACTGTATGTTAATCTAATAATACATTTAACTGTCTTACAGGGTGATTTCATGATAATTGATCATTTTGTTTAAAAATAGTGGACAAATAACACTATGCAACAAAAAAAATACTTTTGTAATATAACATAGATATGAATAGACAATTTAGGAGGCTTTTGGCATGCTGAAACCGGATTTGTTGCCCAATTGGTTTCATCACGTCAGGGTTTTGAGATATTCTAACCTAAAAGTCCCAAAAATGACTATAATGGCAATGTTAAAGAATTTATTATCAAATAGGTAATTTTTTTCTTAAGTTTTCGGACACGGTAACGAATAGTATAATCTTTCCTCTTTAAAATGAGTTTTATCTTTTTACAGTAAGATTTTTTTAGCCGGGATGTACTAGTTTGAAGATATGATATTTTTGTTAATAGAGTGTAGTATAGTAGATACAATGTAAGTAGTATATTTCGGTAAAGAAAAATCGCATAGTAAAATGTAAAAAATAATTTTAAATAGAAAAGACAGTACTATTCGAAATCATGAAAGAAAACTTCAGAAAAAAATTACCTACTTAGTAATAAATTCCCCAACATTGCCAAAATCGTCATTTTTGGGATTTTTAGGTTTGGATATCTAAAAAAAACCTGACGTGATGGAATCATTTGGGCAACGAATTCGGTTTCGGCATGACAAATACCTTCTAAATCACCTATTTAAATTTCTGTGAATTTTTTTTGTAGCATAGTGTAATTATCGCGGTTCTGCCACACTAAAAATTTCAAGATTCATTTTAAAAAAAGTTAAAAATTACCCCATTCCCCTCGTTTGAATCATAAAGGGGAGACTTTGAACAAGTATTTACACATTTTTCATGATAACAATACTTTCTTATTATTCCGTATCAAAAAGGTATACATATCAAAGAAAGGGCGTGTAACAATTAAATATATATATGTAATATAATTTAATGATGCAAGGCGGAAGGTCCTTCCTTCTAACAAGGCTTGTCAGTAGGAGCACGTGTGACGTCAGTGCCTGCGCTATGTTTTAATGAGGGGTCGTTATAAGGATAGCCTTCGCGATATCATACGTTACTACAAATTGACACCTCGTTATAGAGGTTTCAGTAAACGGGTTAAGGGAGTTACACACATCAAGAGAGTTGTTACTTTTATTGGTTGCTTTATATTTGAATATGTATAAAGGTGTTGATTGGTAAACGTTTAATGGGGCATTTTGACATGTTTATAAAATTTATGTACATAGGTAAAATATACTAGGAAATATTATATTATGAGGTGTTCAGAATTAAGCAAGAATCTTTTTTTGAATCAAATTTCAGGATATTTCAGGGGGAGATTTGTAAAATTCAGCAAAAATTTCAGTATCTGTACACATAGGGCATTTTCGTTCACAACAAATCGAAAAATGCATAAAAAGCTTCATGTTAACGTTAAAAAATACAGTATTCGTATCTGATGATACATGTTTTTTTTCAGAATTTTTGGTTAGTAGTATATTTAAATTATCTCGGTTTTTTTTCGAGTAATTTTGATGCGGAAACTATAGCATCTCTCACGCATGGACCAAAAAAAAAATTAGATATATGCTTTGGCTGATTTTTTGATAGGAATTTTGAGATCCATATGAAAGGTTCTGAGGCATTTTTTCATATATTGCTGAGTTCTCACTACGTAAGCCACAACAGGTAAAAAATTTTGTTTTCGTAACTTTGATAATTGTTTATAAATTGTTTTAATGTTTTTATGTATGTGTTACCGGCAATGTATAAAATCTGGCATTGTATATAGAATTCCTAGATATTCTATAGAATGCTTAAAAATCACCAGGCAATAGTATAGACTAGAAATATAAACATAAATAGGGTAAACCAACCAATTTTGGTTCAGACACAGGTATTGGCTTATTTTATGTAATAAAATACTAAAATATTGATTATTTATCTTACTTAATACTGGCCTAATATGTTATTAAATGACTAAATAATATCTAATATTTTTTTTTATTTTCACAATTTTAAATCAAACTTCGTCTGAACTAATGTTTTAATTTTAATTATTATAACAATAAATAAAAATTATTTCATACTTTGCCTGAAATCGTTAGGCATTGTATAGAATTCCTAGGAATTATATATATCTGAATATATGTCTGAATTACATACTTTTCTGGTAACATATGCATAAATGTTCTTTATAACCCAATGAATAAACCTGCACCAATCAATTTTTTGTTGGTATACCTATAATTAATGCAAGTGATTACATGGGAATCTTCATAACGTTATACTATTTACTAAAAGAGATAGGCAAGACTTCATTATGAGTTTGTCCCTTAAAAAAGACAGATATTAAATAACGACAAATTTCAAAAAGGCACTAAAACTTTTGTTGTAGGTACTCCAAATATGATTAATTAAAAGTTAAAAAAATGATGTTTTTTTTGTGCATTGTAAATACAAATATTAAATAAATCGATTTTGAAATATAATATAAATTCGGACATTTATTATTTTTTTATTTTATGTTTTATTTAACTTGACACTTAAAATGAATTGTTCAATGTTAACCCCATGAAAAAAGTGCAGATACTTATGAATTTTAAACTACTTTTGTCTCCGATTGTATCTCTAATAAAATCCCTACAAACTATCTAATAATAATAAAATATGAATAATAAATTATTTTGTTAAAAAAAACACGTGTCTGTGTTTGTAGTTCAGAACGCCACCGTCGCGTCGTCGAGCTTTGGCAATCTCAAAGCATCGACCTCCTCACTTTAATTAAGCTGCCGGCACTCAACTAATCCACGCAGCAGTGGCGGCGGCCTCTGCGCTAATGACGAAAACACTGTTTGTTCTCTCGCATCTCTCTCACTCACTCACACACACACACACCTTCTTCTACACACCCGTGTGTTCGAACTCACGCACCCGTGAGCGTTGTTTACACCAGAGTTATATCCCGTATACCAGAGGTTCCAAACTAACGAGTAATTTTTGTAGTACTTATAGTATAGAGAATTTTTGTTTTAATTTATTTTTATGTTTATTTCCTTATTATATTTTACAAACGTAAGGGTCAATGTTTAAAAAAAGACAAAGAATAAAAAGTGCTTACAATTAACCAAAGCATACAAAGAAATTATATTTTTTCGAAACATTTTTTTGTTCGGAAGTTCGTGTTATTATCCTATATGCAGTATTCATATATGTATATATTATAAAGCTCAACGTCTCTGTCTATCTGTCTGTCTGTCTGTCAGTCAGTCAGTCAGTCCGTTAGTGCGCTTATAACTGAAGAACCACTTATCCGATTTACGTGTTTTTTTTAATTCATAAATTTTTTCTTTGTCCAGGTTACAGGATATATTTTGTTACGTTAATAGGTAACATAAGGAATAAACAGTGACGATAATATGATAGTAATTCAAGTCGAAAAAAAATCGTAAATATCTCGGTTCCTATGCGAGATTGGGGGTTCTTTTCCCCTCTAAAACCACCACCTCTGTGGTATTTTTTATCGCCGGATCTAATGAAACTAATTACAACCCTCTATATGTAACACGGGGTGAAATATTAACCTTAAGATGAATCCGGGGCGGGTCCGTTAGTTTATTATAAGTATTAACTAACAATAAATTAATAAAATAATATTTAAATAATATCAAGTTTGGATAATTTTTGTAAAAGGCGGCTATGAGTTTTCATTACACTAGAAAACTTTTGTTTCAATATTAACTAAACCATCACAAACAGCACAAATGCAAAAGTACGCGTTTTCCTTTTTTCCAAATGTACTTTCATTTCGCTACAAAAATTAAACTAACGATTTTTTAATAGGAATTTTTCATTTTTTATTTATTTTTTGTAATTTTAATATTCGAGTCCCATATATTTACCGCCTTGCAAATAATTTGTATCACTATTTTTGAAACTTGTGGACCGTGGTTTCGCCCGTGTTGTTTTAATTTTTTTGTAATTTTATTCGTTAATTGAATAACTATTTAAATTCTTACCCCTCTTTTAAGATTGGTAATCACGATGAATATGTATTTTAATTTTTTTCGAAGATTATTTTATTACAGTAAAAAATGTTTCACACCCTTTTCCCCTCCTCGGGGATAAATTACAAAAAATCCCTTCTTACGTCACCAAATTTCACGTTTAAATGAATTTTTAACGTATGTATTGTATATACCACAATAAAACGGGAGGCTGCTAATGTACATGTCAGGGTAGGCACTGGATAGTTAAGAAAGTTGACAACATAGAAAAATTACAGAGAGATTTCGATGAAAAGAAAATAACAAAAGAATTACATTTAAAAAAAATCATAATTTTTAAGGTCATTAGGAAAATAGTATAATTTCGAGACATGACAGGACTTTCCAAAGCGATGTGACAGAGAGAATTTGATGAAAATTTTAGCAAACATTCTTTATTCATTTACAAAGATATCTGTAAATTTTCAGAATGATTAGGAACCGCGTTTCTTAATTAAAAAATTATAAGTGTGTTCATCACCACAACTATGTGATTTAGCATGCTCCATCACTTTGGCTACACTCTATGCTTATTCACATGTGTTAACCCACACCATTCCCCACAAAGACAGCCCCGCACCCTATAATAACAACCTCTTTAACTTGTAACTTGAATAAGCCAATAATCAAATTCAACATTTCAGAAATAATTCCAAGATTTAATTCGAAGTTGTACTGTGTAGTATATAATTAAACGAAAGAAAAGAAAGATGGAAAAAAACAAAACAATTTAACGTTTACTCGCTAGAAATATAATTAAACTCCGTTACATTTCCAATTACGTGTGCCAGTAAATTGCGAGAGCATTAAAAGACAAAATAAAAAGAATTAAAGTAAAATAAATTAGAAGTATAATGAAAAATGGTGCCCACATAATGAACCCCTATGGATAAATCATAGGGTGCAATCGGAAATTACACGAGTCAGTGGCGCCCACTGATAAAGGGGGTGGGGGTTAGAGGTGCTGAAGCGCACGAAGCAACACAGGGCTGGTAACTGTCAAGAAATAAAATTGAATTGCATTTAGATTTAAACTATCACAGCTTGCTTCTGCTGTAAAATAAATTACTTTTAACAGTGAGTTTGTTGTACATAGGTAACACCTCTCCAATCCATGTTTATTGTTATACCCCCCCCCCTTCAATTTCAATCAACATAAAAATACAATAGATTATATAGTATATGAGAATTATTGATTCATTATAAATATATCAATGCGAAGTATTTTTTAATATAAATGCATACATACACTATTTTTCTCTGTCACGTACTCCAGTAGCGTACCTATATAATTTTAAGAGCCCAAAGAGAATTTATATAATGTTGTAAAATATGATTTTTGTTACACGGAAAAAAACCTGAAGAATTGTAATTTTTTCTGTACCCGATAATAAGCGACAACCTTTCATTATAAAATATTTTGTACAGTCTGAAACTAATAATGTTTGCAGATACTCAATATAAATTGATAGATAAACTGCAAAAATTACAGCCTATAATTATATTATTACAGTTTCAGAGAGTAAAAAATATTTTATAATAATAGATTGTCGTTTACTATCTGGGATATACAGAGAAAAACTGTGATTCTTTAGGTTTTTTTATATCGTGTAATCCAGGAGTTTCCAAACTTTTTCCTACATAGACCCCTTATAAAAGAATGATTTTCTTTATAGACCCCATTACATTTTTAGATAATTTATGATCTTCTTCTTTCTTTCTTATCTCAAAGTCGATATTTCTTTGACAAATTGATATTTGGTGCATGAAAATGACTATAAATTTTTTAATTTTAGATTTCGTTTAAATTATGTTTATTTTATAGAAAATTACGTGAAAAGATGAAATTTTCAAACCGCAGTTCTATATCTCAAAACGTTCTTGAGATATGGCCTTTCAAAGTTTTCGATTTTTTATAATTTTTGAGAGAAATGGCTGTAACTATTGAACGTGTGGTCCGATTTGATTTTTATATAGCTAATAACACCGCATAAGTCAAAAATTAGCAGTTTTTACATTTTAATGCCATTGGATAGAGCTACTCATAACGCGTCGATCTACCAATCACATTCTAGACGTTTCGGACAATAAAAGACCAGAATTAAAAAAATAGTGACAGCGCGCAAGCCGGTAGCCTATATAAAACATACACGGTTTTTTCGCTCTCCTGTAAAGTTGGTCAAAACGACTTGAGCGGTGTTGTAAGCTAAGGGACGATATGTCATCAGATAGATTTTGATACTTTCAAATCCGTCGACAAAAATCAAATCTGACCACACATTCAAAAGTTACGGTAATTTTTCTCCACATTTTTCAAAAATCAAATTTTATGAACGGCCATATCTCAAGAAAGTTTTGAGATACAGACCTGCGCGCAGCTGCGGTTTGAAAATTTCAACTTTTCACGTCATTTTCTATAAAATAAATATAATTTTAACGAAATCTAAAATTCAAAAATGTATAGTAATTTTCATGCACCAAATTACAATTAGGTAGTAAAATTAAATTTATTTTAATATCCCCCCCCCCCAGGCTCGAAGGTAGTTACGCTGCTGGTATATACACTCACACACATATTATAGCTGTTCTCTAGTGTTCTAATATTGCGTACGTTTTTGAAGTCACACATTGAGAATAGAAATCAAGATATATTAATGCCTGCTGAATGTCGGTATTTCCAATATGCCTGCACTACTACTACGTAATAAGTCTCACTGAATGTCGCCCGTGGAGCTAAGGAAATACGGCGAAACGGAATGTGCAATCAAGCCATATCAATATACAGGGTGATTCAGCACTGTCGTGCCAAACTTGAACACTAGATTGAAAAAAATATTTTAAGCAAAAAACTCCCAATAAACATGTGTCCGGAAATTATTCCTTAGGGAACTACAGGCTTCCAAAGATTTTACTAAAAATGAGTTTTAATTTAATATCTAGAGAACCCTTTGTGATAGAATTATGAAATTTATTATTTGGTTTAGTAATAATATGTGTTATTGATTTCTAATATTAACCAATTATATTTTAGGCCAAGGCTGTATGGGGCCAGTGGGCCCATCGATTTTGATCTAGTAATTGTTTGTTCCTTAATTTTTTTCCTGAGTTGGTACTTTTATAAGATTATATGACACAAAATACACAAAAACATACTTTGCTTGTTTATCATAAGATGAACTGTTTTCAAGAAATATCGATGGAAAAGAATGCTTGCAGAATTAACCTTAATACGGATGCTTGAAATTATAAAAAATAAATTTATATTCTTATTTCATGATAAAAAATAAGACAAAAAGTTAATATAAAGATACTTCCGAAAATGCATCCATATCAACAAATAGCCATTTTTAGTTTGTTTTTTAGTCATGTTAATAAAGTACATGTAACAGTAATAGAACTGGCTATAGATCTTAGAGGATTCATATTAGGAGGTTTATTTATATAAACTTTATTCTTACCTTTAAACATAGAAAAAGAATATAAATTTATTTTTTATAATTTCAAGCATCCGTATTAAGGTTAATTCTGCATGCTTTCTTTTCCATCGATATTTCTCGAAAACGGTTCATCCTATGATAAACAAGCAAAGTATGTTTTTGTGTATTTTGTGTCATATAATCTTATAAAAGTACCAACTCAGGAAAAAAATTAAGGAACAAACAATTACTAGATCAAAATCGATGGGCCCACTGGCCCCATACAGCCTTGGCCTAAAATATAATTGGTTAATATTAGAAATCAATGACACATATTATTACTAAACCAAATAATAAATTTCATAATTCTATCACAAAGGGTTCTCTAGATATTAAATTAAAACTCATTTTTAGTAAAATCTTTGGAAGCCTGTAGTTCCCTAAGGAATAATTTCCGGACACATGTTTATTGGGAGTTTTTTGCTTAAAATATTTTTTTCAATCTAGTGTTCAAGTTTGGCACGACAGTGCTGAATCACCCTGTATAGTTCTCTTTATTTATATACCTACCTAAATTTAAAACATGAAGAAAGATGGAGACGCTTTTTTAATAAAAACTACAGTTTTTGATTAAAAATTTCAATTTTGTATCAAAAAATTAAATAATCAGTTTTATTTAACATGTATACCTGATGTCAATTGAGTAACTTCTACAATCTATTGTAATTTTTATAATACGCTATTTTTACTGCATTCGTAAATATCATTTAAGGCTGAACATGCTATTTGAATTACCATAAGAATTACTATAGAGAAATTACGGTTTTGTATTTTATGTTCAGCTCTGACCAGTATTAATAAATCATTTAGAACAAAAATACAGTGATAAACTAGATTAATTTTTCTGTTATGACATACTTATATTTTATTTATATATTAATAAAAAAAATCTGAAAATCTGTGTATTTTTCTTGATATGATAAAACTCAATATATAACAAAAATTCTTGAAAAATACGGAGAAAAAAATATACCATGACATAGATATTTGTTTAAGCTTTCTAATTTTATAATAATTCTGCAATTTTCATTTGAAAATATTGAATGTAAGCCAAAAAACATTAGAACTAGTTCTATCCTTTGTAGCTTCATCTCTGTTTAATTTCGAGAATATCTCATTTTTTATTCGATCGTCAATTGTCACTGTATTACTTGTATCTGTCATTTCCCCTCAGAGCTAGACTTGTGCAAATAATTTTTGTTTTCTACGGTGGTGACATCTCGTAGAATTTAGTTTCGGAAAAATCGGCATGAACAGCCTTAATTATTCAACTAATTATACAAATTATTTCATTTCAATTAAAAGACAATACAATAAATACTACGATTGTGTAAAATTAATAATATTTTTTATTGGAATAATAAATTAAACTGTACCAGTAATAAAGATTTCGATCCTACACTTAAAAATTAGTAATTCGTATTCGTATTGAAACTTTAGTAACAAGTGACCTAGCAAGAATTACAATATTTTGGACCGTTTCAAGATTACTACGTCAAATAGTAATATTTCTTTAAAAATTGAGTCATTGTTATAAAATATTATTGTTATTCTTTTTAATTTTAGCAAGTACATTTTTTGTTCCCGAAGGATAGAGGAAGTAATGTAATCATTTCTGAAAATTAGATTTAAAATTTTTCTGGGTCGGTCAGTCCCATGCATCCTTTTTTTTCTTTTTTTTTTTCTTGGGTTTCTTGGCATTCTTCTTCTACAAAATCAGCCATCTATTTTTCTTTTTTGTATGGAACACTTATATGTTATACGTACTACAATAAGACGGGGACACAAAGACGGAAAGGATGTTGCCTCTGTGCCTGTCAGGGCAGGATTCGACAAACAGTACGGCAAGGTTTTATAGGATTAGGTATTAGGTGTTACACATTAGGAGTACGTTTATAATTATTAAATATTCACTTTATATTTATATATTTTGGTTTGTTTTTATTTTATATTACTTTGTTTATTTTTTTTTTTATATATTATACAGGGTGATTCAGCACTGTCGTGCCAAACTTGAACACTAGATTGAAAAAAATATTTTAAGCAAAAAACTCCCAATAAATATGTGTCCGGAAATTATTCCTTAGGGAACTACAGGCTTTCAAAGATTTTACTAAAAATGAGTTTTAATTTAATATCTAGAGAACCCTTTGTGATAGAATTATGAAATTTAGTATTTGGTTTAGTAATAATATGTGTTATCGATTTCTAATATTAACCAATTATATTTTAGGCCAGGGCTGTATGGGGCCAGTGGGCCCATCGATTTTGATCTAGTAATTGTTTGTTCCTTAATTTTTTTCCTGAGTTGGTACTTTTATAAGATTATATGACACAAAATACACAAAAACATACTTTGCTTGTTTATCATAGGATGAACCGTTTTCGAGAAATAACGATGGAAAAGAAAGCATGCAGAATTAACCTTAATACGGATGCTTGAAATTATAAAAAATAAATTTATATTCTTATTTCATGATAAAAAATAAGACAAAAAGTTAATATAAATATACTTCCGAAAATGCATCCATATCAACAATTAGCCATTTTTAGTTTGTTTTTTAGTCATATTAATAAAGTACATGTAACAGTAATAGAACTGGCTATAGATCTTAGAGGATTCATATTAGGAGGTTTATTTATATAAACTTTATTCTTACCTTTAATTATAGAAAAAGAATATAAATTTATTTTTTATAATTTCAAGCATCCGTATTAAGGTTAATTCTGCATGCTTTCTTTTCCATCGATATTTCTCGAAAACGGTTCATCCTATGATAAACAAGCAAAGTATGTTTTTGTGTATTTTGTGTCATATAATCTTATAAAAGTACCAACTCAGGAAAAAAATTAATGAACAAACAATTACTAGATCAAAATCGATGGGCCCACTGGCCCCATACAGCCCTGGCCTAAAATATAATTGGTTAATATTAGAAATCGATAACACATATTATTACTAAACTAAATACTAAATTTCATAATTCTATCACAAAGGGTTCTCTAGATATTAAATTAAAACTCATTTTTAGTAAAATCTTTGGAAGCCTGTAGTTCCTGAAGGAATAATTTCCGGACACATGTTTATTGGGAGTTTTTTGCTTAAAATTTTTTTCTCAATCTACTGTTCAAGTTTGGCACGACAGTGCTGAATCACCCTGTATATTATTGTTTTTTTAATTCGATTAATGTATTTTTTCCGGATTAAATTTTGATTTGTGCTTCTCTTTTAAATTCTAGTATGGCATTGTATATTTTAATGTTTTCTGTCGTTAGCAATGTATTTATATTCGTGGGAAATGGAATTTTTAAGTCTAGTAGTTTATTATAGAATTTTGTTTGTGCTGTTTTATATAGTTTACATTCAAATAACATATGGTTCATATCTCCATATGATTGATTGTCACATGGACATAGTGGTGATTGTACAATGCCTATCTTATGTAGGTGACTGTTGCAGCAAACGTGGCCGAACTTCATTCTCGCTATTGTTGCTATGAGATCTCTGTTGCATTCGTGTTTTCGGTACCATAGTTTTGGGGGAATATTTGGGTGTATTGTGGCGTAATTTTTTCCTTTATATTTTGCAGATTCTAACCATAAGTCGTTCCATTCTTTTTTAATTCTGTTTTTTGTGTTTATTTGAAAGTCTGTATATGGTGTGTTGACTTCTGTTACTATCCCGTCGGTTATTGCATCTTTGGCAATTTTGTCGGCATCCTTGTCACAAGCATAACTCATGAACCATTAAACCGATATTAATGAAACTTGGTTAGCTGGTTGGGTTTAGCGTGAGGACAGTCGAATTTAAAAACTTTCAAAATCGTGTGTAAGAGAGAGGGGTGACATCCCAAAAACTTAATTTTTTCATGATATCTCAAGAACCACACGTTACGTGAAATTTTTATATTGTAGACTCATTGTAGAGCATTTAATTTTCTATTAACTTCAGACTGACTTTTTGGTCAGTACAACTTTTGAAGTAAAAAAAATATTTCTTTACGAAATTTGGTTAATTTTTTTTACAATTGCTAGCATTTGCATAGCAGAAAAATTTATATTTAAATTAAAATTGTTAAAAAACTAATTATATACAGGGTGTCCCATTTTAATCTATCACCCCCCCCCCCTAATTTTTTTATCTATCAATAAAATCAAAAAATGCTTCAAATAAAAGTTGTTTGGTTTGGAGGGGGACCCAAAATGGCGTTATTAGTTTTTTATTTTTTGGACGTCTTCATGGTCAAATAGGCCCAACTTTTTTTTTCAAATGGAAACATATATTTTTTAATACGGTATCTTATTGTTTGGAAAAAAACAAGTAGCTTTTGTTTCAACAAATTTTTTGTATGACTTCATTTTTTTTTTAATATTAAACAAAATAATTTTAGATTTTTACTAAGTTTTTACTCGAAACCCAGAAACTTTAGAGGAAAAATGTAAAAAACAAAAAATGTTTATTTTAAACTGATATAACTAGGAAAATTATTTCAGATTTTTTTAATTTTTTTTTTTTTTGCTTTAATATTTTGAAGAGCAAAAGTTAACAAAAAATCCTGATATAATTTTGCTAGTTATATTAAAATAAACATTTTTTGTTTTTTACATTTTTCCTCTAATGTTAATCGGTTTCTAGTAAAAAATTAGTAAAAATCTAAATTCTAAAATTATTTAGTTGAATATTAAAAAAAAAAAAAATGAAGTCATACAACAAATTTTTTAAAACAAAAGCTACTTGTTTTTTTCCAAAAAATAAGATATTGTAATAAAAAATATAGGTTTCCATTTGTAAAAAAAAGTTGGGCCTATTTGACCATGAAGACGTCCAAAAAATAAAAAAAACTAATAACGCCATTTTGGGTCCCCCTCAAAACCAAACAACTTTTATTTGAAGCATTTTTTGATTTAATTGATAGATAAAAAAATTAGGGGGGTGATAGATTAAAATGGGACACCCTGTATAGAAAAATAATCAGGCGCGTATTAAGAAAAATGTCGAATTAATATTTTCTAATAAACTTGTACAAAAATTAAAAATATTCTTCGATAATTGGTGAATTTAACACAAGAAGAAAGCACTGTTAATTTACTTGGCACATGTTTTTTTTTAAGTAATACAATTTCCTAGTTCCACGACATAGTTGAATGTGTGTGTGTGTGTGTTTTGGAGGGGAGGGGTTAGCTCTGTATGTGTTAAGCACCCACGTTCTCGACGCTGGTTTTTATTAATATTTCACTACACAGACAGATCGAAATTAAAGAAACTCTTCCGCTATTCAGGACGCGAACTGCCTGCAAAATACAGCGTAAAGAATTTCATGGGGATTTTCAAAATATTTAGAATAGGGGCGCATATAACTATATAATTTATGAACGGAATACTCACGTATGTATTTATTAATTTGTAAAAGAATGTTGATAAAAAAATTTTTATTCAATAAGTAAATGGTTTTATTATTAATATATTAAAATTTTAAAGGGTGTATTTTCATACACGAAATTACATAGATGCGTCTCTCTCTCTCCCTCTCTCTCTCTCTTTTCACACACATTTTTAATTAAAAAAGCGGTTCCTAATCATTATTAAAATTTACAGATATCTTTGTAAATGAATAAAGAATGTTTGCACAAATTTTCATCAAATTTTCTCTGTCACATCACTTTGAAAAGTTCTGAAATTATGCAGTTCTCATAAGAATGCATGTTAATTTATTTATTTAATATCTCTTAAACCAGCGGTTCTTAAACTGGGGTCCGCGGACCCCCGGGGGGCCGCCAAACTTTTACGGGGGGCCGTGAAACATTTTTGGCAAAATTTAATTTACATAAAGTACTTTTATATTTCTATTTATCAGTGAATAATTACTTTATAACGACCTTTTTTGTTTTTCTATCAGGGATGGGGGTCCCCGAAAAATAATTGTTCAAAAAAGGGGTCCCTAACCCACATAAGTTTAAGAACCGCTGTCTTAAACTATTCTCTTAATGAACTTAAAATTTTACAAGGATTATTTAAATATAAATGCCTTGTTATTTTCAAAGTTTCATCGAAATCTCTTCGTTATTTTTCTATGGTATCAACCTCCTTAATTATATCAATATTAAAACTTCCCTTATTATTTTTATTAGAAAATATTAATTGTAAATTTTACTCAATAGAGGCTTTTCATTAATCAATTACATTACTTCACACCGTTTTTATTTTTGTTGTTAAATGATTTTCGAGCATTAAAATCAGAAATGATAGAACTTTTGGTCACGGCTGCAGATAGTAGGTACATTTTATATATTTCCTCTTTAAAATTAATTTAAGCTTTTCACTGTACAATTTTTTTCACAGAGGCATAGTAGTTGGACGAAATTGTTACATTTATGTGTAGTATAGACCAGTGCCTATCTACATACACTAATATACAGTGAAACCTGGATAACTGGAATCTCAAGGGACTAGTTATTTTATCTCACTTAAAGATGTGTCCCGTTAATCCAGTTATAGAGGCGCACATGTAGAAGTGACGGGATCTCAGTATTAATTCTATTTATAGAAGTTTCCCACTTATCCAAGTCCCATTTAATCAAGTTTCACTGTATTATACCCTGCAATATTTTTTTAAATGTCATATTTTCTAATTAATATATTTTGGTGAACACAAAAATTGTACAGTGAAAAGTTTAGATTAATTTTAAAGAAGACATTTTTTTTATTAATCAGCTAAACCTAATTCTATGTAGTTTACTAACAATAAGCTTTCGAACAGTGAAAGTCTCTTCAAAATCGGTTCAGTAGTTTTCGTCAGTACAAACAAACAAACAGACATAAAAAAAATTATCAATAAAACAATCAAAAAGTTACCTGTGAAACGACGTAGGTACATAATATTTTATAAGACAAACAAAATCTTATCAATTCCGGCTCATAGATACTATACATGTACATATAAAACACAGACTAGACACACACGCACACACACACACATACAAATACATAACACAACCTGTGGAATAACGACTGAAAACAAGAACACCATCAGCAAATAACAAGTCCAATTGATATCATTACGTTACTACTAGTACTAGCATCTCTACACACCTCTCTTTCTCTCTCTCTTTCTTTCTATATATATCTCTCTTTAACACATAGGTGTCCCATATATTATTAAATGGAGGATAAAGTATACATAATACAGTCAATATATCGAATGGATATAAAAACGTCTCCTGTTTGACGACATAGAACTATGTAATTATAAATCACACTTTCAAAATGGTCCTAAAATGTTCACTATTTAATCTAGTCTTATGTATTAAAATTTCAAAACAATTAGACGAATCATTTGGCAGTTACAACCTTTTGAGTAAAGTATATCAAAAACATTTTTTTTAATATATGTAAATGTTATAATTTATACTTATTACAGTTATTATTAATTAATAAAATTATTTACCCCAAAATTTCGTTAAAAACGGAGCACAATTATTAAATTACAGTATTTTTAAAGTCAAATCTCATTTTCATTCTCTCCTGGGTGTAAGTCACGACTATATTTCATTACATGTTTACCTGTAGATGCCTATGCTCATGCTCACATACAAGGTATGGGGCTAAAAGAAGGACGTGGGGAGGGGTGAGGGAGTTAGAGGCACATGCTGAGATCAGCTCGACTTTATTGACGCCCTTATTCAATCTCCCATTATCCCCGCATTCTTCAGCGATGTACAAATTGTAAATTGCAAGCAACAGTAGACCAGAGCAATGATGTTCGTTTAAAATGAAACAATTTTTTATAGGGACTATAACATGTATAATAATGTATGAAAAACATCATCATTAAGATGCTCTACTATTGAATTTTTAAAAATATTAATTTTATTTAAAAAAAAATCTATTGGCACGGGGAGAAAAATATTTCATAAAAATCAATTTTTAAAGAAATATTACTATTTGACGTAGTAATCTTGGAACGGTCCAAAATATTGTAATTCTTGCTAGGCCGCGTGTTACAATATGTATAAAGGTGGCTACAGCCGTAACTGCATGCTTGATAAGCACGCTTGATCAATCCGTTTGTACAAGCATATTGTAGCGTGTGTATGATAATTTTGTGCAAGCATTATGATTGTACAATCCGCTTGGAGATTGATTGAATTTTAATCATACAGCTTGTACAATCCGCGATTGCACAAGCTGTCTCAACGTGTGTACCAAGAACGTGTAGGTTTGTCATATAGATATAAAAGAATATACTGAGCATAGAAAGAGAGAGTGTGTCCCCAACACTGAGTGATAGAAAATGATAAATAGGACGGTATGATATGCGCATGTTCTCTGAAATACTGGAACACTATTGGTTGTACTGACGTTTCTGACAGTTCTGACGTTTTCCATATTAATTATATTTTGAATTTAGCATGGAATTCTTAGACATGCGCTGTAATGGCTTTCCTAACTTAAAGGACGGATATATCGTTTCCCAATAATGCTATCGCTTAGTCTGTGGGACATGTTTACTTCAGTACTCGTATGGGGAATGCGCGATATAGTCTTATTATATATATGAGGTTTGTACAAGCAAACGTTAGTTGTATGTCAGCTGTACATGTGATAACAAACTGCCGCTTGTACAAGCATGCTTGTGCCGTGTGGTGGTGCAGGGAAATTGTGCATGCTTGTACAAACGGATTGATCAAGCGTGCTTGTCAAGCATGCAGTTACGTCTGTAACCACCTTTAGTAATTTTTGCGTGCAGGTTCATAATCTATGTTATTGATATATAATTTAATTTGCTATACCAATTAACAAATTATATACTATTAATATTAATATTATTAATTTTACACAATTTTAGTATGAAATAATTTTTAAAGCAATTTATTAACAAATAATTAGTTGAATAAATCATGTAAATGATATTTACGAATAAAGTAAAAATTGAGTATTATAAAAATTACAATGGAGATTGTAGAAGTTACTCAATTGACAGCAAGTACATGTAAAAACTGATAGTATTTTTACTTCCATGTTCGAAGAAACGGAAGTATTGTAATACCGTCGAAAAATCGTGTCCGAGGTAAGAGCAGACTCTGATTATACTACCTTCAAAACTTAAAGAAAAATTGTTTTCCGCATGGCGGCTGTGCGTGTGTGTGTCTGGATGTAGAATTTTCTTTCGTTCACGATAACTAATGTAAATATGCACTGCTTTGAATTATTTTTGGAGAAAATGTTTGTCTATTTGAGTACTCCAGACCTATTGATTTTGGTGCTGATCGGATTAGGGCTTTCGGAAATATTCAAAAATTTGTACCTATTATCGTGTAAAAAGTGACTATTATCTCACCAATTTTGATAAGACTTGGTACACTTGTAGTTCTATTCAATCTAAGGGGCACGGCCGGGCACTTATTTCACAAACGTGTCGAAATAGCCACTGAAGGGATGAAAACCACCCTCAAAATTACGATTTTAAATACTAATTAATTCAGATAATTATTATTATTTTTCAACTGAGAAAACTAATATTTATAAATAATACAAAGGTGAGTTTTATACATATTAAAAATTATTTTAAAAGATATTATAGAACATGGAAGTCATGTATGGTTCTCCATACGGGTCCATACCGTTATTACTTTCTTATACACATGTTTATGAAATATACATATAGTATAAGTAAGCCAAAGTCAGTATTGTAAAGCCGATTTTTTTCGAAATCCGGATTTTGATGGAATTATCAATTTTGACCTTGCCTGAATCCATTCTGACTATTTTCGCCATGATGTCTGTGTGTCTGTCTGTCTGTAGACGCTGTAACTCAAATACGACAAATCGTAGAAGGGTGAAATTTTATACTTAAGATTCATTTTTGTCTGGGAAGAACGATCATTCAACCGGAAACGGATGTTTACCTACATCGATTTTTGAATTTTTCGAATTACATTGAAACAGTGCGAATTAGAGAAAAATGTCCAAGTTGAAAATTGTAGGAAATATTATTATATATAATTTATGTTATATTCATTTTTTCGAAAAAAAACAAATTTTCTTTTTTTTACTAAGTATTCGTTTTTAAGTAAATTTCAAATGGTTCATAACAGAGAAGAAATATCTGCAATGAGTGTTATGGGACTTTCTTATACGTATTACAGAGGTTGAACAGTGTACGTGTTTGCCATAGGTACCATGGGTGTTTCTGATACGTAATACTGAGAATAAAAACTTATTTGAAACATTTTATTCTTATTTCAAAAATAGTATGAAGGTTAAAAAAAATGACAAGAGTAAACATCCGTTTCCGTCTTAGTAATTACGTTAAACAAAATTCATTCGATACATAATGTATAAAATAATATTTCTATAGTTTATGTCCCATTCATTTTATTCTATCTTTTATTAGTTTGTCAGAAATGTATTTCAATAAAATAAAAATCACGTAAACTATTCACTGTCATTATTACGTATAAGAAAGTCTCGTAGCACCCATGGCAGCTTTTTTTATATAAAATTGAATTTTTCAATCGACAACTGTAATCTTTACTAAAAAATCGACTCCAATTTTATTCCGTGTAATTTTCTATAAAAAAGGCCCCTAAAACTTTTCTACGAATACTATAATAATAAGTAAAAATAAAATAAAAAATAAAATTAAACGACCGTTTATTAGCATCACGTAAAATCAAGAAGCCATAAAGACAACACGGTCTGTCAAATATCATATAAAAATAAGTCAAACAAATTTAATTTAAATCGGAAAACTGATTTACGAGGACGTTTCAAAAAGCAGTCATGGATTTAAGAATTGTAGTAGAGATGCAATAAAGGGTCGTTTCATAACAGGACAATACATTTGAAATATCGCAACATAAAAGATATTAAACGAAACTGCATCAACTGATATTGGAGCTATATTCGTGTTCTCACGACGCGGCTATAAGTCTACTACTGTACGACTTATTATTTTATTGTTCTTACAGCGAATTTACGTCGCTACTTGAAAAACTAATAACAATAACGTGTTAACATTACATCACACGTTATTACTTTAAATTGAAAATGGGTGGATGTACTTTTTGCCGCTGTCAGTGCACTCTAAAAAACGCATAGAAAAAGACATACATTTAAAGAGTTGATACCATGGAAAAAACGGAGTGATTTTGACGAAAATAACAAGATATTTATATTTTAAAAAATCCTTACAAAATTTCAATGTGTTTAAGAGATATTAAATAAACAAATTAACCCTCCGTTAGGCGCGCGTACTACTGTCACGAGTTTAGGCGCGCGGCATACATGCGTATTTTAATTAGGCCTATAATAGCTGAACTTGATTTTTATTTCAAATGAGTTGAACTATTATGTTTATTGATGTATACTCTTGTATACAACATAAATTTTATTGAAATTTTTGTATATTTGTTTCTAGAAAAATAAACAAAGTTTAATACCAATTGTAGACGTTTAATTGTCATAAATTCTATATTAACTTAAAAAAGAAACATAATATATCAAAATAAAAATGTGATAAACAAAATATGTTATTTATGACTAATATATAGAGATAGAAAAAAATAGCAACCAAAATGTTGCAAAGAAAAGTATGAAAATGGCGATCAAAATTTGATATTTTTATTTAGGTAAAATGTAGTGCGAATATATCATATATGGTGTTTTTATACATATTTACTGAATAATTGCGGTTTTTAGAATAAATATTACAACGTACGAAATAATTACCTTATGCAGAAAAGTCGAAAAAAATTTCCATGGGGGGTAGGGGGTGATGACTTAGACCTTATCACATTGACCAAAAAAATAAGGGCACTAGGTATTTTTTTTCACTGTTAGTTATTTTGGGTAGTAATGCCCATCTGTAGATTTTCAATGACCAAAACAAAGATCAATTAGCTCTTGCCCCCCCCCCCCCCCAAAATATAAAAAATATTTTTTCACAAATACATTATAGAATCGAATATTACATATATTTTCTCGATCCCAAGGGGGGGGGGTATCCTTTTAGCCCCCCCCCCTCCCTGTGAACGCCCATGCCTATAATGGTGTGGGGTTCTGCAATTATGAAAATCTCATACGCTCGGTATTGTTCTAAACTCTTTGTGGAACTTTAAATACACCCCTGCAATGTTTTTTTGGTCAAACATGTCTATATTTCCGAAAATAGTAAAATATAATACACGCCCATAAAATAAAACTACTATTTCTTACAAAAATTATGAAAATAAAAAATCGAAACACAACAAAAATAGTTACACCGTTAGGCGCGCGGCATACATGCGTAGACCAGCCGTTTTTGATTCGTTATAACTCAAAACACCGAGCTAAAATATTGCAACTAAGTAACTGATAATATGTAAGGACTCATAATCGACAGCTACTCATGAGGACACGTGCTCAAATAAAGCGTGATTTTTATTATTACAGTTTTTATAGCAGTGGTCTACGCATGTATGCCACGCGCCTAACGGAGGGTTAATATGCATTCTTAAGAAAACTGCACTATTTTGAGACATGACAGGACTTTTCAAAGTGATGTGACAGAAAATTAGATGAAAATTTGAGCATACATTCTTTATTAATATACAAAGATATCTGTAAATCAGAATGATTAGAACGTGTTTTTTTATTAAAAAATGTTAAGTGTGTGAAAAAAGAAAGATAAACCCATCCATCTATGTGATTTCATATGCTCCAGAGAGAGAGACATACCTTACCTTCACTCTTATCCATTAATACTTTTCCATTATTGATTTTTGTATGAAATTCCGTTTTATTCACACTTATTATTTTTTTATTATATTTTTTTACATTTTTTTAATAGACATAAAAAAATTAATTCTATACATAAATAGTTTCAACTATCATCATACTAAAACACAAGAATGAAACTCCAAAATTAAGTCTAAAATGATTTTTTTAAATAAATAATGCATATCAAAAAACGTCAAAATTTTTCAAAATAATTTTAACTCAATAACTCCTCAATGTTTATTTTAATATTGCACCACTGTATAATTCACATGGTGGCGATGAAATGCCACGTGCTATCATTTAGTTTTACAGCAAAAGAATCGGAGTCAAAAGTGTTATTTTTTTTGAATTAATTATTTTAAAATAACCAATTTTGGGCTGTGCATTATCATATTCTATCAATTGAGATCTACATTTTGATACCACACACGCCTTGGAATACATTTTTGTGTGTTTTAAATTTGCTTTAAAGCCCCCTGCAGGCGTCATTTTTGATTTAGAAAAAAATAAGAACCAAGATCAAGTTACACTAGTTTGGTTTCACATTTTGATGTGCCACATGCCTTGGTATAAAAAAATTCTTTTTGCCTAGCTTTAGCTTCTTAGCACCCCCCCTCCCTAAAAATATTTTTTTAAAATATATACATATTTTATTAGAAGGTGTCATTTTGCATGTTCAGTAAAAATATCAAGGTTCTAACTTATATAGTTTATGAGCTATTGGGCTTTGACTGAAAAGGACGGACGGACGGACGGCAAAGTTAGATAAATAGGATTTCTTCGGAACCCTAATAAAAAATAAAAAAAACTTTACGTAAGAAAAGGAAATGAGGGGGGGTATCTTAATCAATGGTCGCCCCCTAATGAATTCGGTACAATATTGTCTATTTACACATATAGGTATGTATTTTTTTTCACACCACCTCTGTCTTCACAGAGGTGTAAGAAATACCACTGAGATGGTATCGTAGTGGCAAAAAGACAAGGTATCGAGACAGCTGTGTGACAGATACCTAATTGAAAAATACAAAAATCGATTTTATGCTTCTCGAGCAATTCGTCCAGATACCGTGAATGCGAGAGACGGAAAAAACAGTGTCACCTTGGTTGTTTCCTACTTTGAGAATTTGAATTCTCCGTCATGGCCCACTAAGAATGTTATTTACAACAGGAATAGATTTTTTTTATTAACATTTTTGCCCGATATTTATAAATACATACATTGCTAGTACAACACAGTTTGGGAATTTAGAAATTTATATTTATATTATATTTTTAACTGATTTCAAAAAATGAGAAGGTTTTCAATTCAATTAATATTTTTATTTTATGTATGTTCGGGCATAAGTATCTCCAATAAATATGCACTAATTTGAACTTTTTTTTAAGACAATATTCTCAAGGTGGTCCCATATAAATGTTATCAGAATCTGACCATGGACTTCAAAAAAGAAAGGGTTTTCAATTCGGACGTACATATTTTTTATGTATTTTCGGGCATAACAAATATGCACCTATTCGGTTGATTTTTTTTTTTGCTTGAAAGAGTATACTCCCGAAGTGGTCACATATAAAATTCATAAAAATCTGACCACTCTAAAGGGGAAAAAATAAAAATTATTTTTAAAAAAACATGAAAAATATACAAAGTCGGTAAAAAGCCAATAAAAAACTTTATACGAAAGAAAATAAAAATAAAATCGACTTCAAACACTGTTTTTAATTTTCATATACACTCAGCACTCTATAAAACGACCCTCCACTGAACGACCGCTCCATAAGACGACTGACCGACAGTTCTATCCATCGACCTTTCCCCATCCCCACCATAATACTACCATGACTGCTATATTTCTGCGCGAAATTTAAATTCACCAATTCACGGTGGTGGGTGGGTGCTCTTCTAGCCGTCGTTCGGTAGAACGATTAAAATACAGCTGCCGTCGTATTGTAGAGTGGTAAGTACTTTTCAGTATATTTTTTTTTTTCAAATCGGATTTATTTTTATTAGAAGTTTTGAGGTTGATATGAATATTGGCTTCGATTTGGATGTTTTCTTGGCTGATAAAATACAACCAATAGTGTCTAATATGGGAATTATTTTAAAATCAATTATGTAAATAAGAGTAATTAGTGAAGGAAGATGACATAAGAATAATTGTATAAGAATTGTCCATTATTACACCAAATTGTAATTTAACAACTGCACTAAAAAAAGGAAAAGAATATTCTAGGATATAAAATCGCAATAAAAAAAACAATTGCACGTCCGCTGCTATAAAGAAAACAATACAGACAATGTGATACAGGAACTTATAACACTTGTTCAGGTCCGGCCAAAGTTCATGAAGGTTCAATAACTCTAATATTATACAAAAATAACATTTATGTCCGGTATTATAAAGGGGCTAGCAAAATTTGCAGGCTAGCAAGTATTTAGTATTAAATATCAAAAAGTATTTATGGATTTTCTATAGAATTTAGAGCAGTGATACTTCAACGTAATGTAACACAGTTGGCAACTCTGACTGTACAAAATAATTTTCATAATATCACCACTGTTTTAATCATAGAGATAATACTACATAGAGTCAGTGAGCCTGCATAGCACTTTATGTAAGTGGACGTTAATCGTGAATAATAAGAGAAAGTAAAATGTGTACCAACTTGTGTCTTTGTCTTTTGACGCTTTCGTGAGTCTTTATGAACCACCATCTCTACGGAAACTTATTTGTTTGACAAAGATAGATAGCGGTTCACATTTTTTTTCTCTTTCTACTGACAGTATTTTCGGCTGGCTTACTGTCTCTATGTAATATTACCTTTATGGTTTTAATACCGGTGCTGGTGTTTACATCAGGGTTGGCAAAAACCCGTTTTTTTTTAAAACGCCCAGCCCACCGGGTTTTATTGTTGTTGTTTTTTTAAGTAAGAGTATATAAATATATACATATTTCGTATAAAGAAAAATAAAAAAATTGTATTTTTGAAGTGTCTAGTAACTAAATAAAAATATATCTACAGAACTATTTGGAAACTCGACAAATATAATTAAATGTTTATCTGCTGGTAATGCCCAGTATTTTTGAATAGAAGATTTTGCAAGAAATACGTAAAAATATTGAAATAATTTTTTTTCCAAGGCAACGTGAATTAGAAAAGGTAATATTTTATTATTTAAAATTAAATTTTGAGAATGTTTTTCACTCTCATATTGTTGAAACGACTGATATTCGATAGCTTTTTTAGGTCTATAGATAATAGTTTAAAACAATTATTTGTTTTAAACTTTTCAAATCACAGATCCTGTATGTATAGGTATTATTACTACTGTTATCATAATTATAAATAAAATATTTAGGTTTAGAATGATTGTATTACAATTATTTCCTTACAAAATAAAATATTTAATTTAGATATCATTAAAGATACCCTTAAATAATAAATTCAATAAAACCCACTGTTTTTTTAAGTCATTTTACCCAAAAAAAAACCACCCGGGTTACTTAGTGGGGAGCCAACCCTGGTTTACGTACAACGCATGCGTGAAACTTGTCAAAGTCTTCATGAAACTCCAAGAGAACTGTCATATAAGTTTAATACCTCATTTGAGAGTGCTTGCTATCTAACAAATTTGCTAGCTAGCAGGCACTCTCAAATGAAGTCTTAATTTTGTGATAGTATCTATGGATTTCCTATGGAATTTAGAGCAGTGATACTTCAACGTATGGTTTTTGAGTAATTGGATATTAAAAATGGAGTTTTTAACACACGATAAATGAGATAACTTGCCGAAAGTGCTCTATTTATTGAAATTCTACACAATTGGCTATATAGAGACGTTTTAAAAACTAATTATTCGAAACGTCAACTCTTTTAAATACTACAAAAATTATAAAACAAATATATTCACGTGTAATTTATTCAAAATAATGAAAACTAGCTCTGCCATTACAGCAAATTACTAACTGTTACTTTTATATACCGTTCTGTCTATTTCAATTTTCAAATTAAATTAAACTTTTTTTTACTTTCAATAATTAACAAAATAAAATATTCCATTAAATTTTTTTACAGTGTGCTAGACGTATAACCTTAAGTGAAACAAAATCACAGCAGATTAAACAAAGTAACCCCTACTAGATACGGACCTGTATCCAGCAAGTCGTGCGTAGTAACTCGGCTCTATTCGATTAAGTCGAATGTTCGGACAAAATTGCTTTTTAAGATTTCCATGATCGTTCTTGAAAGGTTTTTGTATTAGCTCCCAATTGGCTGTTAAGTCCTTAAGACGCCCCCGCCTCCTATCTACCACCCACCTCGCATTCCATTTCGCGCTTCGCTGCTACAGGCCGAACTCTTGGAATAGGGTTTCTGATTCAACTGATCTTTATTTTGTGTTTGTTTAATTCTCGCAATGGTTACTTTAAGGTGATTGGTTTCATTTTGCATAATTTATAAATTACACTTGTTTATTTCCCTTGATGGTTTTGTTAAATGCATTTTAGATGTTGTTATTGTGTTCTTTAAACCATTTGTGACAGAAACGAGTCTATCGAATTCCAAAGTCGTAAATTTTACAGTTATCAATCAATTTAACCCATTAACGCCCACCCTACATATTTGTGTACACCTCATTTTATAATTAGTGCTACTGTCTATGGATATTAATTCACAATATTTCCTTAAAAATCAGTTGGTAGATGTGCAACAAACAAAATCTGTTAACGTTATTAGTATCGTAAGTGTTTAAATTGTTCTGAATAATTTTTATATGAAAAGAGGTACCTACGTGGTATGCTAATATATTTTATCCAACTAGAGCATGTGATTTCGAATTTTGTTCAAATCATATGAAATAACTTAAATATACATAAAACAAGACTTTTAAATTAAATTTATCTAAATAAAAATGATATCAGAAAAGCAGTCTCACACAAAATAGACTTCATATCTGCCCGATTTACTAGCTTGAATACACACTGTTATTTTTTTTTCTAAATATTAAAAAAAGTTTGTGTTGTATATTTAGTTAAATACCTATATTGAATATGTTTTTAATTTCATTTTAAAAAATCTTTTGCATGTTTTTGTTTTCTTTTGGGAGTTAATGGGTTAAACCCTTTGTAACTCCTAACAGAAAAGAGTATATCAACTTCCAAAGTCGTAAACTTTACATTTTACATAACTTATCTGTCACATATCAATATTATCAATGCATAAAAATACATTTGCTATCAAACATATATAATTTGTATATGTAAATACAATGCTTAGACCGATCATCTTTCATGTTACAATATTATTGGCCAATAATATCACGAAAAATATTTTTTCTAGATGTTTTGAAATTTCAACTTATCAAAACGAGATTCACTTTACCAATTACGCAGGTTAAACATAATCAACTAGTATAGTATTGTAACATGAAAGATGACCGGTCTTAGCATTGTATTTACATTTCCAAACCGGTCATCTTTCATGTTACAAATTATATATGTTTGATAGCAAATGTATTAAATTTTACAGATCTTCAGGTAAGTGAAAAAATTTAATTTTTATCATAAGTATGTAAAAATTTTATGCTTTAAATATTTTTTATTAAATTTCTATTATTATTACATTAAATAATTCTGTGTTAAAAATACATTTTTTGCTGAAATACGTATTTTTTTAATAAAACTTACCCCTTTCAGTATTTTATTTATTTTCGATGAGTTATTAGCTCTTAATAATTAACATCCAGTGCTTCCTAAACTTTTTAAGACAATGGCCCTAATTTTATTACGTCAATATTGTGCGAGTTATTAGCTCTTAATAATTAACATCCAGTGCTTCCTAAACTTTTTAAGACAATGGCCCTAATTTTATTACGTCAATATTGTGCGAACTTTTTATGTATCCGAAAAAAAATGTAGTGTCAAAAATTTGCAAAATATGAAATTTCTTAACAAATCTCATATTTAATTTTTGTAAACTAGATTTTTTTAAAGAAATGTTATATTAGGACAGTAATTCTCAACCGTTTCACTGTTACTAAATCATAAAGGTCTGTACACGGAAAAATATTGTAATAAAAATTACTATGTATTATGGTACTGGAAGGACGGTTCAGTAATTATGGTATAATATAATAAAAATTACAATGTTCATTGAAATTGTTATTAGAATATTAGTATAATTGTAGAGATTACAAAATACATTTCACTATTATTAATAACAATTTCATTGAACATTGTAATTTTTACCATAATTACTGAACCGTCCTTCCAGTACCATAATACATAGTAATTTTTATTACAATATTTTTTCCGTGTAGGTACACAAAAATAAAAATATTGTTTCAATTTAAATAAAAATATTTTTTAATCTCAAATTATTTTTTATTTTATTTAGAAATTATAAATTTATATTTAAGAAATTATCCATGTAATAAAAATATTTAAATATCGATTAACACAAAATTTAGTATTAAGGAATTTTCAATCAAAAACCACCTACACAAAAATTCGTTATATTGTTACTCGATTTATTTTAAATTTCATTTGTTACAGACATGAGTTATATTATTTTTTATTGAGAAAATTATTGTTTTATAAAATACTCTGCACCATTATAAAAAAAAATCAGCAAAATCGTATACAATTTCGTCAATATTGACTGAATTCCTGGAATCAAACTTATTCCTTTAATGCTCGCATTTTTGCCATCAATTAATTTCGAAATTACAAATTTTGATACCCTACTTGTAAATAGTATTTTTTGGGACGTATTTTTTTTAAATTTTGGTAAATTACAATTTTTCGGTATTAATTTATATTTTTCTTGGAAAGACGTTGTGTTCACTCATGTATAAACATGGGGCACAAAATTCAATCTAAGAGAGTCTGCGGGTCGTAACCGTAGCTCCCCCCCCCCCCCCAAAAAAAAAGATACGTTATATTGGCTTTTATTGAAATATCTATTTTCTTATAAAGGATCCCGCAGAATCTTTATGGGGAGAAGGGGTTTCGGTCAAACTCTTTGAAACTTTGGATTATGATAGTCCTTGATGGGTAGATTAAAAATATCAATGGGCATTAAGTCCTAAAAACTCAAACTTTTAAGATATAGCCCTCTGAAGTTGGGGATCATGATTGTTTTTAATTTAAAATATTTTTTTTGTACAAACTTAAATTTTGCTTAACTTTTTGTATGTGTTCCCAAAGACATCGATTGCCACCATAAAAAAGTCAACTTTTTCAATTCATTGAGAAATGACAATACTTAAATTTTATTATTACGTTTTTTTAATTATAAACAAATCCAATTGTTTTATAATAAAAAATTGTTTTATAATAAAAAAAGTAATAATAAGATTTAAGTACTGCCATTGGCTAAAGAATTAAAAAATTTACTTTTTTATGGTGACAATCGATTATATAAGTCTTTGGGAACACATACAAATAGTTGTGCTAGTGTCCGACCGAATGTTCGGTTTCGGTTTCGGTTTCGGTCGAGTTTCGGCAAAAAAACGAGTTTCGGTTTAGTTTCGGTTTCGGCGGCAAACCTGCCGAAACTTCGACCGAAACCGAAACTGCATTCGGGAGTTCTCGCGCTGTGATCGGTCAAGTTCGGCGCGTTAAATTCCCTCAAAAATAGGTAATTTTATGTTTAATATTTAAAAAAAAAACATGAATAATATTTAAAAGAAGAATCTAACTACTCAAATAAACGCCTCACCTATATTGAGTATTTTTAAGGCGCAATTAATATTTTTTTCTTAAATGAGGGGTTGTTATGTTGATTATTATCATACCAATAAGTAAAAATGTCGAAGACTGCATAGTAGGGTGGGCCGAAAACGACAAAAAATTTTTTTTTTAGAATTTCAAATGGGGGTAGTGGGGAAAAGTTGTCTTATGTAAACAGTGTATTATACAAAAAATTTGAATTTTTTTTTTAAATATCTAGCCGGGCCCATTAGGGTCCAAATAATAAAAAAATGCAATTTTTTTTCATATGATGTCGCAAAAAATACTATCACTGTGTTTAATATACATGTAAAAAATGCTTTAATATATTTCAACATTTAAAAAGGGCCCTTAGCACTCAAATAGATAAAAAATATATTGTTTTACTATAACAATACTAATAATGTACAAATGTTTTTATTGTGCAGCTCTTTGCTTGCTTAAGTATGTTTAAGTGATCAGGTGCACGGTAAAAAGTTTAAATATATCAGTATTAATTGTTTTACATATGTTATAAATACAGTAAAACTGTTTTTGTCCTAAAAAAAATAAATAAATTAAAAAAAAATTTTTTTGGGTCCCCGTGGGCCCGGCTAGATATTTTTTAAAAAATTCGAATTTTTTGTATAATACACAGTTTACATAAGACAACTTTTCTCCACTACCCCCACTTGAAATTAAAAAAAAAAAATTTTCGGCCCACCCTATTGCATAGCTATGTGATTTAAAGATAAAAAAATAAAGACTGACTGATTATAATAACGTTTTCTTTATTTTTCCCTCAAAACATGATCCTTGTAAGGAAGTTTCGGTTTCGGTTTCGGTTTCGGCCGAAACTGAGACTGTTGCCGAAATTCGTTTTCGGTTTCGGTTTCGGTCGTAAAAACCAGTTTCGGTCGGACACTAAGTTGTGCGAAAATTAAGGTTCTACAAATTTTTTTATTGTAAATTAAAGACGAGCATGATCCCCAACTTTAGAGGGCTATATCTTAAAAGTTTGAGTTTTTAGGACTTAGTGCCCATTGACACTTTTGATCTACTCATCATGGACTATCATAATCCAAAGTTTCAAAGAGTTTGACCGAAACCCCTTTCCCATAAGGATTCTGCGGGGTCCTGTACAAATTGAAAATAACTTAAAAAAAACATTTTTTTACTAGAAGTTTGGCATCTTTTAGAAAAAGAAATTGCAATGTTGTAAAAACATTTTTTAAAACAACAATTTTTTTACCTCATTTAATTTAATTCAACTGCAATCTTCAGGCCACGTGTTTAACACCACTAATTCAAAGCATCCAAAGAAACAAACCCTAAAAAACAATCAACAAGTAATCTAGTTGACAATACCAGCCATTTCCATCCCATAAACTAAAAACAATGAATTAATTAATTAAACTGTACAATTATCCTAAAATATATTTACAACAACAACAACGACTACTAAACGTTATCATCAAATTAAATTAAAATAAGCAAACATAAAAACAAATTTCATTAGCGAGAGCAATGCGTAGCAGTCTATATAAAGTAGAAACGGTATAACCTCAAAATTACCATTGAAATGTTTATCACCCCCCCCTATAAAATATTCAAGTCGCATCGAACGGAGGAGTCGTTTAAAGCAAACCATGGTGTGCTGTGCAAAAACCATTCTTCACGCAGCTCTTAAATTAAAAACCGGAGTCAACTACTGCTGGTGTAATCAAGACGCACGCAACATTCTTTACACACACACATACACAAGCACGCACGCACGCACACACCTCTACAGCATCATTAACTGCTACTTCACTGCTTTCGCTTCTTCTTAATCAACATAAAGACAAGGATTCCTAACAATGTGTATTATGTATGCACTTTAAGTATAGGTACTACACATGATGAAAAAATTTATCAAAACCCACACGTGCGGGTGTTGCCGCGCAAGCCACTTGGATTCAACTCAAAAAATACCCTTGCCAATCGATTCGTGAATCAATCTCGATTAATGAATACAATACCGGGATCCCGGCCATTTTTCTCTGGTATTACGATACCGGCATTAGTGCATAAAATACCGGTATTTCGGTATTAATAATAAGTACTAAAATACGCATAAATAACTGTTAGGGAGTTGATTTTTACGCTTAAATATTCTTATTATTAGCTAAATTGTGATATGTAATTGTAGTGTCAAATTATGATATTTTCCCGATATGTGATAGATTTTCCTAGGAAATATTTTATTTTTAATAAAAGTAACAACACTCAATGTAAAAAATTATATTAAATCCAGGGAAATAATATAAGCTCAAATAATTGTTTTTTAAAGCAATATTACATATCGAGCCCTTACCTCCAGATTATAATCGACAATTTATCCGAAATTTAGTTTTGTATCACAAATGACGTCAATTCTTTTAACGCTGAGATTTAATGTTAAAAAGTTAGAAAAAAATCACAAAAAAAAAATATTTCATTTTTTTTTTACATATGTTGACATTCTTGTTCCTAGTCAGTTGTTTTAATACTATTGTTGATGACATCTAGAACTCGCGGTATTTCTATCAAAACCGCTAAAAATTGACATATTTCTTCAATAAAGTAACTGAATTATTTTTTTTAAATACCGGTATTAATACCGGTATCCCGGCTTTGAATATAAAAAATACCGAAATACCGGTATTAGGATTTTGGTCTGGTATTGTATTCACTAATCCCGATGGACATTATGCCTGTCCGTGGCCGGATGGAGGGTTATGACAGGAAAAATTCATAAAATGGGCTAAACTAGAACCACAGACCTATTATTTAGCGAAAACCCGAGGTCTCTAGGTCGTCAGGGGGCCGAGATCTCACGATCGAAGATAGACGGCCGGATGAACGGACGGAGGGAAAATCGCGCATATTAGCGCTACCACTTCGTGGGTTTCGCTAAAAGTCGAAATCGGTTATAACGACATCATGGGGACTCGTCATATTAGGACGTCACATTAACTCGTTAATCCGTTAATCGTTAATTAACGAAGTTAACAAAATGCTTAACGGAAAAAAAATGTTAACGCTTTTGTTAACTTCCGTTAACTTTACCCCGTTTTACATTGATTGTTTGATGACAAATACATAAGAAAATTGTCGAAAAACCAAAAATAAAAAAAATGTCTTCAAACATTTTAGATGGTTAACTTTTAACGGTTAACTTTAACTTCCGTTACATTTTCGGTATTTTCGGTTAACTTTAACTTCCGTTACATTTTCGTAATTTTAACGCTTTAACGATTAACGAAGTTAACTTTTCGGTTAACTGTGCCCACCTATGGTTAAAGTCTAAAAATCGGTAAAAAGGTTGTTATATGAGATTCAGTCGAACTTTTATTTTGAGTCGTTTAAACCGATATGTTTTATTAACCGAAATATAAACTGTATTTATGTTGTATTAACCGAATATAATTACACAATCGTAGTATTTATTATATTTATATTGCCTTTTAATTGAAATAAAATGATTCAGCACTTTATTAACAAATAATTCAACTTTAGAATAATTAGTTGAATAAATCATGTAGGTAAATTATATTTACGAATAAATGTAAAAATTGCGTGTCTGTTATAAAAATTACAAAGGAGATTGTATATAGAAGTTACTCAATTGACAGTACAAGTTAAAACTGATAGTATTTTTTAATACATACTAAATTGAAAATTTTAATCGGCAATTGTAATTTTTATTTTAAAAAAAATGACTCAATTTTTCTCCGTGTATATAAATTGCATTTACATTTATTTCAAATAGAATTGTAGAGAAATAGCAAATTAAACATCAAATATTTGTAGAAGCTTTATACACAATTTGTAATCTCACTAAACTTTCATTATAACTAATACCTTGGAGCTTGATTGAACAAACTAACCAAACCGTTTTTTTTCTTCTTATAAATACAGCGGCGGAATTAACCGAGACCTTCCCGTACCAGTTTAATCACAACAAGCAATCTTACAGTTAACTCATATGCTACGAGATGAAAAAGGAAAATCCAATTTTATATAAAAAACCTTAAGTAACGTTCCTTAATATTGTCTATGTTGATTATGAAACATGCTCTCTAAAATGACTTAAATTGTTATGACATTAAATAAAACAATTTTTCACGAAGTGGTAGCGCTTATAATATGCTCGATTTTCCGTCCGTCCGTCTGTCTGCCTTCCACTGCGAGATCTCGCCCTCCTGACGACCTAAAGACCTCGAGTTTTCGTTAAATGGTAGATCTGTGATTCTAGGTTAGCTCATTTTAGGAATTTTTACAGTCATGACCCCCCCCCCTCAACATTTTTCATAAATGGATTCATGTACCTTGTTGGACTCGGGATTGATTCACGAATCGATTGGCAAGGGTATTTTTTGAGTTACGTGTGGATTTTGATAAATTTTTATTAAAAACAACAATGTTAATCTTATGACCTCTAAAAGATTAAATAGACACTGTTATTCATTAATTTAATAATTTTACCCACTCGAAGCTCATTTCGAGATGTCAATGTTATAGAATTTTAGATGCATACAATGAAAATACTCTATATTTTATTGGAAAAAGGTAATTTTCAATTAAATCTGAAAAATATTATAATTCATAATCATTCTTCTGTTGCAAGTAAATGTATTATCAGAGGTTCCTAACCTTTTTCCTACATAGAGCCCTTTTGAAAGAATGATTTTCTTTATAGACCCTCTCACATGTTTAGATTCGGATCAAAGTAAGAATATTTTGTAATTTTTGTAATAGTTAATTTTTTCAAATATTCATTTGTTATTTTGATTGTTGCTATTGTGATTTTTGTGTAATAATTTTTGTTTTTCATGGCCTACTTAAATGTTTGTAATAAAATGCTTTATGAATATCACTGGCATTTAGTACTTCGACTTATTTTCGAAACCAAATGTGAAGTTGTAAAGTAAAGTAAAAAACACGTTCAAATATGCAATAGCCAACTTAGTGGCCCATAAGAAAAACTAAAGTTAGGGTTTGTAACTCGGAAACTAAAAGTGATATAAAAATTCTAAATACACCAATCAATTCTACTCAAAAAAGTGCTTTAAGAAACGGCAAACAAAAAGTACCTAACTACTTTGACAAAAAAGTTATAGTCATTTAAGTGAGCAGGCCCAGTTGCGACTTCCAAAAAAAGTTCTTTTTTAGGATTTTTTTTGGCCACGCACTTAAATAATTAATAACACATGTTTTCCATATGAAAGATATGTATTTACAGAAAATGTTATAATTTTTTATGTAAAAATATTAAAAAATAAGTGGGATACAGTAAATTTGAGAGTGGTTCAAAAAAAGTGTTTTGCCGTGATCACTGCTGTTCGTCACTGGATCATCAGAAAAAAAAATGAATCATTAGTTAATCACATAATGCTCCGGATGGACGAAGAGATTTGAATTTTTTTGAATTTTCACAAAATGGCGGATGTTGAAAGTCAAAGTTCTTCATTTGACTAAAATTTCACTCACATGTTCGGCTATAAAACAAAAATATTCGTCTAAAATAAAAATCCTTCGTCCATCCGGAGGACAATTATGTATAGAATAAGTCAGAAAAATTTCAAACCGATCGACAAAGCCGTTCTCAAGTTACAGTGATCACCGACTTCGAAAACATGGCCGCTACCTGCCTACTTGAATTAATTAGAGACAGCTCCGTTCAAAGTTATATATCTCCATAAATAATGGTCCGATTTCTCTGAAGTTTTTAGAGAATACTTTTGGAATATTCTACTTTGAGAAAATGCAATAAAAAAATTGATTTTAAAAAAATTCTAACTGGGAATTTTCAGTTTTTTTTTGGTATACCGCCTAAACCTTATAAAACTATTAATATTTTTTAATGTAGCAATCCTCACCCCTTTCTTAAAAATAAGTCATCTCATTTAACCACATCTGTATCTTTTACTGTTTAGGATATCCCCATGCATTTCACGCTTATCTTGGACACCCATATGCACTAGGCTGATTTTTTAATATTTATATGTATAAAATCCGCCACTGGAATACAAGTAGAGCCAGGTAATTTCTAAGAGACGAACACTCATCTTGTGTTTTATCCATCTTTGGAAGCACCGTCGACGTTCCTCTACTTAGGGATTAGGAGAGTGTGATGTTAATTAAAGTGAAGTACGCTTGAAATTGGTACGGGGTGTGTAGCAGAACTTTCTACGATATTACACGCGCCAATTAGCACTTCCCAAACAAAGATGAAAGATGGCCTCTTACATTACACCTCATCATTCCATCTTTGTCGAATGAAGTTTTTGTTTAGGCTCACACCAATTACTGTTACCTCGACAAAGATGAAGGATAGCCAACAGTGTTTTGTTGTGCGATTTTGTCCTTGTCATCGAAAACACTGTCGTGTTTTGTTTTGATGTATACCAATTCCTGCTTCTGTGACAAGGATGCTAGATGGCCGGTTAGATTTTGTTGTGTAGTGCGATCTTTGTCAATTGTTAATATTACTATTTTAGTTTGGGGCCAATTAAGAAGTCCATGCCGAAGAACAAGGATGCTCAAATATTGTTTAAGGTTTTGTCTTTATTAATGAAAATGCAGTTGTGTTTTGTCTTATCTTTCTTTAATCAAAGGTGGCTTACTAAACAATAGTAAAAAGTAGACAACTGATATTGCTTCCTCGCAATATCGAAGATACGAGAAGCTTCGTTATCGTTTTTAAACGAGAAAAAAAATTTGTTCTCCGATTTCAAAAATTTTACTTTATTTATCCGTTTCAGGTCAAGACAAACACTTTTTGTTCCGTGTCTGTCTGTCTGTGTGTGTGTGTGTGTGTGTGTGTGTCTGTCTGTGTGTCTGTCCCCCAATCCTTGTCACACGCTTAACTCATGAACCACTGAACAGATATTGATGAAACTTGGTTGGTTGGTCTGGCTTGAGGACGGTCCCATTTCAAATTAATTAAAATTGTGTGTAAGGGGGAGGGGTGACATCCAAAAAGATTTATTTTTTGAAGATATCTCAAGAAAGACACATGTTACGTGAAAATTTTATAGAACCTTTTTTGTAGAGCATTCAATTCTCTATAATATAGGTCACCTACTTTTGCTGTAAAATATTCCCTTACAAAGATCTATCTGAATTTGATTTAAGAAAATCGTCATTTGTTTTTTAAAACTGCTATTTACTTTGACATATTAAATGTCATTTTGACGTTTTAAATGTCATTTTGACATATGTTTAGCAGAAAATTTGTTCCGTGTGTGTGTGTGTGTGTGTGTGTGTGTGTGCGTGTGCGTGTGCGTGTGCGTGTGTGTGTCCCAATCCTTGTCACACGCTTAACTCATGAACCACTGAACCGATATTGATGAAACTTGGTTGGTTGGTTTAGTCTGGCTTGAGGACAGTCCCATTTCAAAATAATTAAATTTGTGTGTAAGGGGGAGGGGTGACATCCCAAAAGATTTATATTTTGAAGATATCTCAAGAAAGATACATGTTGCGTGAAAATTTTATAGAACCTTTTTTGTAGAGCATTCAATTTTCTATAATATAGGTCACCTACGTTTGTTGTAAAATATTCCCTTACAAAGATTTATCTCAATTTGCTTTATAAAAATCGTCATTTGTTTTTTTATTTTTAAATTGCTATTTACATATTTTAAATGTCATTTTGACATTCGTATAGCAGAAAAATAATGATTTTGATTGAAATTGTCAAAAAATTCAAAATATACGACATAATAACCAGGCGCGTATTAAGAAAAATGTCAAATTAATATTTTTTATTAAAATTGTATGAAAATTAAATGGTTAACCAATGATAGGCAGTTCATCTAAATACTTTATTGGTTTTTATTTAAATTGTTCAATAATTAACTACCTTTGATGAATTTAGCACGAGGAAGCACCGTGCATTTACAAGGCAGAGTATTTTCATTATTATAATACAGAGTGTAAATTGAACTATGGTACATATGGAAATCAATGATATTTTACATATGGATAAACTATACTATTTAGGGGGTACAATATGAATAATTTAACAGTACGGATATTTATAGTATGTAATTATCAAAAATAATATCCGGTATTATAAAACGAGCTAATAAAATTTGCTAGCTAGCAAACACTTCCAAATGGGGTACCAAATTAAAATAACATCTTTGAGTTTTTAACATATGTTTACATGCGCAGTAAGCTGGGTTTTACCGTTATTATTCAAGGTTAGTAAATACACTTTAGCATGCATGAAACTATCTGTCAAAAACTCCAAAAGAACTGTTCATTAATTTGATACCCCATTTGAAAGTGTTTGCGAGATAGCAAATTTGTTAGCTCTTTTATAAAATACAGGACATAAATGTTTAAAATCATTAAATGACAAAACGGACAAAAAAAATTAATGGTTTTGGAGCAAGCTTCAAAATTATGAAAAAAAAAATAATTTTCGAGATATCGTATTAAATAGGGTGCAAATATTTTCTATGTGTCTAAAATATCATTGAAATCCATATGCACCGGTGTTAAACTAAGCTAATTATTTGCTTCATTTGTTTTACGAACATGTGTGACGACATCGCCAAGAACTTTTTCTAATAAAGAATTTGTGATAAACGGAATGTAAAAAACTAAACGACCAATACTGTTACATAATAGTTTTAAAAAAATCTATGATTTTATTATCGATCAATTATATTGAAGCACAATGTACTTAAATTTCTTGTCGATGTAATACGTCATCGACAAGAAATTTATATAAAATGGTGACTGTCAAAATGTCCACAGCAGACCTTGTATTATTGGATCATACTTTTGACCTCTGAAGAAATTATATTATTTTAATAAAATTCATAGCACACTAATAACATAGATATATATGAAATTAATAGAATATTATTCAAAGCAAAAGAAGATATAAGTGACACATTTATTTGATAGAAAAAGATACGTGTGTGTATGAGAGAGAGATATCTAGAGAAAATGAGATAGAGAAACACTCTTGTACGAAGCAAAAAGTAAATAATGCATTTTCAACGGAGAAAAGCGAAATTGAAATAAACATAAACCAACAGAAGGAACGCATTTGGAATTAAATTGAGTGAGATGGCCTGAAAGACTTGACGCCGATGAGTATAGTATGTTTTATTTAAGATAAGTCTCAAGTTTTACTTTTTATTTAATCAAACCATAGCTCGATAAAATTCAATTGCATATTTCAAAACTTTACTACTTATTCTACTTTTATATATTTTCCACAAATTGAGAATATTTATATGTATATAAAAAAAATGTTTTTTTACATAGAGTAAGGGGGGGGGGGGGGGGGTCTTTCATAAATAAAATCACACTTTAAGTGAAAGAGAGCGGGGTCACAAACTATGACTGTATTACGTGCAGTAGTATCATTAATTTAAAATAAAAAATAATTTGTTTATGAAAATGTTAAAACACATGGAAAAAAATATAGTATGTACTAGCGGGTACTCGCGACTTCGTTCGCGTGGAATTTAGGTTAGTGAAAATACGTTAAACCCCCCACCCTCGTAGTGTTTTTCCCGCCGGATTGATTGAAAATAATTACCACCCTTCATATGTGACAGGTGGTGAAATATTTTAACCAAATTTAATTTTTTCCCCACACAAACATTTCCACCCCCTTGAAATTTCTTAAGGGATAAAATTTTTGGATTCGAAGTAGCCTATGTCCTTTCTCAAGATGCAGGCAATCTCCTTGCCAAATTTCATCAAAATCGGTTCAGCAATTTAGCAGTGAAAAAACAGCAAACAGACAGAGAAACAGATCCACTTTCGCAATTATACATAATATTAATATGTAATGTTAAAATCTTAAATATCTCGGCTCATAAGTATAAGATAGGTTGTTGTTTTTTTCCTTCTAACCCCCCACCCCCATGGTATTTTTCCCGCCAGATCGAATGAAACTTATTACAACCCTTCATATATGGAAGGGGGTGAAATATATATTTTTTCTTTTGTTTTGGTTTACATTCATTTTACAAAATCGTAAATATCTCGGTTCCTATGGGAGATAGGGGGTTGTTTTCCCTCCTAAAATCCCCTACTCCCGTAGTATTTTCCCCGCCGGATCGAATGAAAATAAGTACAGCCCTTCATATGTGACAGGGGGTGAAATATTAAAAAAAATGCCCATACATTTCCACCTCCTTTCAATTTCTTAGGGGATGAATTTTTGGATTTCGAAGTAGCCTATGTCCTTTCTCAGGATGTAAGCTATCTCCCTACCAAATTTCATCAAGATCGGTTCAGCGGTTTAGCCGTGAAAAGGTAACAAACAGACAGACAGACACACTTTCGCATTTATAATATTAGTATGAATATCAACATGTTTTTTTTGGATTGTGGGCTACTTTTTTGACTACACAAACGTTATAAAATAAAGAGTAATAAAATTTAAAACAATGTACCTAAAGCATTTACATAAGAAAATACAATTTTCTTGATAGTGTGTCGAATCGCGATAATAATTTGTCCACTGTTTTAAAACAAAATGAATAATTATCAACAAATCACGCTGTAAAACAGTTAAATGTATCCAGTAGTATCCACATATCGCACACCTAGATCTAAAGGGAGCTAACTCAAAATGAGATTTTTGAGTTATGCACACCATCGAATTCCTTATCTCAATACCTACCGACCAAAAAAAAAGATTTTAAAATTCCTTCAATATCTTTCTTCTAGCTACATATAAAAAGCATAATATAGTGCACAGTGATACAGTAATCAATATTTCGCCTGTTCTGAAAAAAATGTTTTTTTGAATTAATACCTGTTTAGATCTAGGTGTGCGATATATCGATTAATATCCAGTAATGGTAGTAATCAAATATCAATAAATATTTCTAATTCAGTACATTTAATTTAAAAATGTTTAACACTGGGGTGTTGTCCAAGACTGGTGCCAATACCTTACTTGTTTTACGGAAATCTTTTAAGGATTCTTATTTAATTTTGAAAACTAGAAAAAATGTTTTTATTTTTTTTTACCTTCCCTGTACAAAGTTCTTTGGCTTTTAATAAGTGAGTAGATTAAAAGACTACATAAAAGAAAATAATACCACCTTGAACCCATACAAGTACAATAATCTGAATGATTAAAGAAGGAAATGGAGTTTTCTTCGTCAGCATTTCCTTGGAAAAATGTCGAGCGCAATTTGTTGCGAAACCAAGAAATTACTAAAGTGTAAAATCAATTTACTTCACTAGTAAATAAAAACCTTTGTTCTTTGATTTGTACGCACATATTTATACAGCCTGTTGCAGAATAAAACGTGGCAACCAAACCATTTTACTTCCATGTTCCGAAAGAAATGGAAGTATTGTTATACTTTCAAAACATTAAGAAAAGTTAGTTTTAATAAGATTCCTGCGACAAATAATCGTCCAAGAGGTGAGCGCCAAAATTTGCAACTACTTTCTAAAAACAATTTTTTTATATTAAGTCACATTTGTGGTGTAGAAATACAGCCTGTCGTCAGTCAGCTAGTTTCGTTAGCGTTTGGCGCAGGGGTGGTTTTAACTTTTAACTTTGTAAAAAAAAAAACTATACACGTTGCAACTACTTTCTAAAATCTGAAAATTTATTTTTAAGCAGTATACTAAGTAAAACCCCCTTTTATCATAGTCAGTCATTAAAATCTTGCAACCGGGTGCGTCAACAGCGCGTTTAACTCTTACAAAAATGTATACATCGTGAAAGTACTTTCTAAAATATGAAATTCGGTATAAAAGTTAGAAATATTATTATTATTAAGAAAATTGTCAGTCCGAATTTTACCTTAACAAATACCGTCAGCAGCTGATACACTACCCTCGCGCCAAACGCTAACGAAACTAGCTGACTGACGGCAGGCTGTATATATCTATACCACAAATGTGACATAATATCAAAAAATCAGCTTTTAGAAAGTAGTTGCAAACTTTGGCGCTCACCTCCCCGACTATAAGGCCCATGTAGAAAAAAACATTTACAATAGTTGGATTGGTCTAGGTTTTTATGCACACATAGAAGAAACTTATACTACTAACTACATACCAACATAGTCTCTTGCAGGGTGACCATGCAGTATTTCTCTGGAACAAATTTCCCTGACTTTTCCCGGTTTTCCAGGAGAATTTTTACCGTTTTTCCCTGTTTTTTAATAAAAAATTTAGATTAAAAACCTAAAAAAATAAGTCACTCTTTAAATATTTGCGAGAATTTGGTGTAATTTTGCATTTTTATCAAAATTCCCTGACTTCCAACCATATTTCCTGACATTTCCCTGTATAGCAAAATTCCCTGACTTTTCCCGGTTTTCCAGAAACTGGTCACCATGTTTTGCCGCGCTGACTTTTTGGTACCTTTGTATTTGTTGCGAGAGATGGTTGTTTAAAAAATGTATGTTTTTTCTGTTTCTTATTTGTTCAGGTAATAGTTCGACCCTTAAAGTTTATGGTGCAAGTTGATTTCTATAAATTGTTTTATAAGTTTTTGCTTAATAAAATAAAATTACCATAGAACCTTAGGGTTAATTAGGCCAACCAAATTGAAGATTGAGTTTTTTAATAATTATTATAATTTATGATCACATATTTTGTTCTAGACTGATATGTTGTTTTTATTTACTAATAGTTTTATTAAAAAATGCATCTACAACGAAAAAATAACGTGAGTCTAATTCTAGTAACTGCTATGGAAGCAACATCGCCATATATGAATAAAAAATAAATATTAAATTAAGATTATTAGTTATTTATTTATTAGCTGTAATCAAGCAAACATAACGCCAAATGTTGCTTAATTATAACATAGTTCTTATTTTCATATGCAAAATAAAATTCTAATTAGCTGAAAATATTTAATTTAAGTGGTATTATAGTTTAATAGTTTAATAAGGCCTAAAGTTACTTTTTTAAGATATCTTAAAAATGGAAAAGGCATTTAAGAAATGTTGATTTTTGTTCTTTTTTTTAGATTAATAATAAACCAAAGTTTATCACCAACATAGTTTTTTTTAATATAAATTACATATTATCCATAATGTAGCCTTATTTGCCTCCATGATCTTATATACCTTCATATTCTGGTTATACATACATACCATTTTCCTGGTTATTTATTTATTTATTTCAAAATCAAATAATTTTGATTGCATTTTTTTTTAAATACAGTTTTTCTAACACAAACAATCCCCGAATACTTTCGTTTAGAGTAGAGAACACAGTGCGAAAGAGCACATTTGTTACATTCTAAAGTTCAGTAGCTAGAGAGCACAGTCTTTCCTCCTCCTCCACTAATGGGTCGTAATGGAAGTTCCCGGTTTTACAGATACAAGCAATTCCGACGTCATTCCTCTCAATTACATGGAATTATACCGTACCCAGTATTACCTACTAACAGTTAATACACCATAGTGTACGCATTTGTTAACTTTGTACATGCCCGATGCCAGTGCTTACCAAAATGTCTATACAAAATATCTACATCCAAAAAAATTATTTTAATTATAACAGCAAATATATTTTTTCCTATTATTCTTTTATTTAAATTTATTCATTTTATTTGCTTTACATAAAACAAGAACACAAAAAGAGGAAAGGAAAGTTGCCACTGCACCCATCAGAGCAAGATTTTTTTTAAGATTGATTGTTTTAGGTTTCAAAACACGTTTTCCTATTATCGTTATCTTACAAATTTATTCATTTTATTTGTTATAAACATAAAACAAGAACATAAAGAGATGAAAAGTTGTCACTGTACCTATCAGAGCAGGAAAAATATTTTTTTAAGATTGATTGTTTTAGCTTTTAAAACGATTTCCTATTATCCTTTTCTTAAAATGTATTCAATTTTTGGTACACATAAAACAAGAACACAAAAAAAGAAAAGGAAGTTACCACTGCACTTATCAGAGCAGGATTTTTTTAACACTGATTGTTTTAGCTTTTAAAACTCGTGATATAGTTTTCAGTATACTATTTTCAGTAGTAATTTTAATTTCAGTTTTGGAGAACACTAAAAAAAATTATATTTAAAAAAAAATCTGTTAATTTTTTACTTTGCCCTTTTTCCTTAAAAAATATTGGGGGGGGGGGTGAAAGGGAGTAAATAGGCAGATTTTGTTTAAATATAAAATAACTCATTTTTTTGAAACTAGCAGTGCTAACTTATATCTCATAGTATTTATACTTTTAATTAATTAAATATAAAAAATTACATCGTAAAAATGCAAAAGAATTATGTACCTACTCATAATTTTAATAATAATTTAAAAAACTGTTTATTTCACACGAAAACAAACTAAATTACTGTATTTAAAAAATTAAATCAACACAAACATGCATTATACATTACAAAAAAATAATTACATTTTTCCATTTGTATATGGAAATCCTTAACAACTTTCAGCTAACACTTAAAATGAAGATTAATATCAAGAACATGGTTTAAAACGAAATCATTTTTACCTTAATTATTAAAAACATATAATTCATTAAAATATATACCTATTATAATTACTAATTGTAAGTACATATAACAGGGTCAAACTTATAGGCAGGGTCGTAACTAGGGACTTTGGGCAGAAGTAATCAAGGGGCCTTTTATCTCCCTACTAGCTGATTCCCGCGGCTTCGCTCGCGTGAATTTCGAAACTACCGTATTAGCCCGAATATAACGCGACATTTTTCAACCATTTATTTTCCGTTAAAAAATCGACTCGCGCTAAATTCGGAGGTTAAGTAATGTAATATAAACAAGGACATTCTCCTACGGAGGTTGAAACATTACTTAACTTTATTGTCATGAATGTAACCTGTGTTATTACCTATAATTACCTAAAGAAATGCTTATCTGATTGAATTTTACTTTCTTTGAATTCTTTTATGAGTATTATTTTTTTCTAACTATCTTTATGACAATTTCGGAGTCGTGTTAAATTCGGGGTCGCGTTATATTCGGGCTAATACGGTAATTACAACCTTCCATACGTGATAGGGGATGACATATTACATTTTTTATATTGATTTTTATTCATTACCTATAAAAAGTCGTAAATATCTCGGATCTTAATTAAAAATTGCAAACCCACCTTCTGCCCACCCCTGTTATTAGGGGTTGAATATCGATTTTTTTATTGCAGATTATTTGACCCGACTCCACCATTATAACTTAAGCAGGTATGTAGATAAACATAACAAAAACTACCCCCATGGGTTGAATGTCGAAATTTTTATTTTAATGCGGCGTTTACACCGACAAAACAAAACAGAAACACGGTGTTTTTATGACAAAAAAGCAATAAACCCTATACATTTTTAAATACGAAGTATTTTACAGACACGATGTTTTTGTTTTGTTTTTTCGGTGTAAACTCCGCATAATAGATGACTGTCGAACTTTTATTTTTAATTGAATATTAATTTGTCCGAATTCACCTTAACCCCCCCCCTCCCCCCTTCCATTCCCATAGGGGTTGAATTTTCGAAAATGCTATTTGTCTTGTAAAGTATCAACTTGTGCCATGTTTCATTCGGTGAATACATAAAAAAATATCTTACAAATTTTGCCACCCCCTCGTAACACTTTAGGGGTTAAATTTTGGCAAATGCTGAAATAAATGTTTCGTTATTTGTATTGTAGATTGTAGAGTATGTATGATAAGTTTCAATTAAATGCGAGCAAAAAAAAGTATTTTTTCATACGAACTTTGATACCCCGTTTTAACCCCGTAGGGGTTGAATTTCGAAATATTAGTGAGTGCTTACATCATAAAAGGAAGACACTCATGAATTTTCATGTTTCTAGGTCCAGGGGTTTGGACTGTACGTTGATGAGTGTGTGAGTTAGCGAGTGGTTAAGGACAAACTCTTTTATATAGGTATACCTACATACATATAAAGATTTTCATTTGTTCCAAGATCCCTTATGCTTGGAGGCCCAGGGCAGTTGCCCAGCTATCCCGGTGGTAGTTACGACCCTGCTTGTAGGGAAGAAACGGGCATTTGAGATTGAAAAAGTTTTTTAATTGAAACTTACAAAATTATAAAAAAATAAACTACTCTAATTAATTGAGTTTCTTAATCTTGATTTATTTTTACCACAAAATGGAGGGGGAGATACGCCCCTATATCAAAATTACCTCTTGTATATCGAATAAAAAATTAATTTCTGAAGCATGTATTAAATAACAAACTCCGACACTGTTTTCTTATTACGTAAAAAACTGCAATGTATTTAAATTTTTATACATGTTATCTCACACGTTACAACTTTTTACGAGTTAAATTATTATTTTAAATGAGGGACCAGCATAATTCTTCTTTGACGTTATTTTGCCAAATTAATTATACAGTACGAAAATTATAAATTGTGATTCATCTATGTAACAAAGTGTAATGTATCGTCAAATTATGCTATCTCTCTATTTGAATAGCACTGCAACATGCCATCAATTATACAGTATACAGGTGATTAAAAATAATTATGCACTAAACAAATGAACAATTTAATGGGACGTGCTATATGTACATTTGATTTACATGCAAAAAAAATTAAAAAAAAAAATTGTCTCACTATTCACTACCGACTTAAATAATTATACATTATACAGTGATACCTCACACAACAAACGCCTGGCATAACAAACGCTGCGCACAACGAACTTTATGTTTGTTCATTACGCGACTCACTCAACGAACCTTGCTTCACACAACGAACAGCTTCGTATTTCATTTTGCCGCCCGAACGCTCCGAAGTCGCCCAAACTTCCAAGGTCGCACGCAGTCAATGCTCAAATTTACACGAACATGCATCAACGCGCGTCAGTCGTTCTTTTCTGCGCTTAACTCACACACGTGTTTGTTTTAATAAATGTAATTTTGTGTGTCTATATTATGAGTTCTAAAAAAAGCAGGAAAGTGATTTCTGTTGAAATGAAACAAGAAATAATTAGAAAGAGGATTTGACCCTGCGAGCCTCGGTAGACTCTCTTAAATCTGATTCTGACTAAAAAATAAAAAACGTGTGTACAATCTCTTTTATGTTACAGTACCATATTTTATGCTACAGAACGAATTAAAATTTTTAACATGTATTGTTATGGGAAAACGCGTTTCATTAACGAACTTTTCGCATAACGAACTTGCTCCCGGAACGAATTAAATTCGTTTTGCGAGGAACCACTGTATTCAATGCAAGTATTCGAATTTTAAGTAATGAACATAATTATTTTAAAAAATGTCAAGTGCGAGTCGAGCAAAACGAACTAGTGTCCCGTACAGTAGATTTTCAATTTTTTTAAATTTATTTAGTAAAGTTAAGAACCACTACTTATAATAGTTCGTCCATTAGAAAACAGATAGTTTTCAATATACATATAAGTATACTTGTGTGACAATTTTGAATTATTTTTGAAAAATACGTAAGTCGGCATCATTATACATAATCCAATGTTTTTCAGATTTTTCCCCTCGATGTCGTTATAACAGGTTTCTACTTTATTACTATTATAATAGTAATAAATATATTTTAATTCTTTGCTATAATAATAGTTATTATTATAACAAAGAATTAAAATATGTTGCATACAAACACAAACTATAGCACTCAACACAGAAAGGGTTGATACGAGAATAACGACGAGGCGAGTGCTGTTGGGTGGAATGGGAAATTGTCGAAGGAGGGGTGGAGGGGGTAGAGAGCAACATCGAACTGAAGAGCTTATTAGATGTCGCTAGTTCGAGTCCCGCGAACGTACACACACTACGGATTTAATGAGCAATTAGCAAGAACGGATATTATAGAGTTAATTACGACGTGAGGCAAACGCACCTGCGTTACTTCTCTCTCTCTCTCTCTCTCTCTCTCTCTCTCTCTCGTTCTCTTTCTTTCTCTTTCTTTCCCCCTTCTTCTCATCGTATGTGCGTGCGTCAAGCTGGGTAGTGCGAATTAAAATAAGAAAAAATTCAGATAAAATTTGAAAAAATTGTATTAGCTTGAGGGGGAGAGGGTAGTTTTTGTGATCGCTCTTTCTCTCTCCCTTCTTCTCACCGTATGTGCGTGCGTCAAGCTGGGTAGTGCGATTTATATATGAAAAAATGCAAATAAAATTTAAAAAAATTGTATTAGCTTGAGGGGGAGGGAGTAGTTTTGAGTGATCTCGATATCTCTCTCTTTCTCTTTCTTTCTCCCTTCTTCTCACCGTATTTGCGTGCATCAAACTGGGTAGTGCGAATTATAATTTGAAAAAATGAAGATAAAATTGAAAAAATTGTATTGACTTGAAGGAGGAGTTATTTTTGAGTGAGGAGTATAAATAAAAAACAGAAAAAAAAATATTTTAAAAAAACTGTGACCGCCACAAGACTTTTTTTTATTAATTATTTGCTATCTATACAAAACAAAAACAAAACAAAAAATCTTAAAAAAATTTAATTTACTTTGTATGAAGAAAAAGTCTGTTTTTTTTAAATCACCAATTTTTAAAACATTTATTTATTTTATTTATTTACCATCATTTTAACTATAATTAATAAAATAATTAAATAAAAGAGAATTTTTACTATTGTTCATTTTTTCCGGATATTAATTTTTACTCATTCATAATCACTTAAATTATTTTTGTAAATATAATTTCTTTAAAAAACTCTTTTTGCCTCTAGGTCGCGATAGCATCTCGTTCTAAAATTTGGATCGCAGTGCTAAAATTTAAAAAGCATTGGGTTAGAGCATACATTTTAATAATAATAATTTCTAACTTTTTTAAGTAGATAATATTTCTTTTGACTCACCGCAATATATTTTTAGAGGAGCATTTTAACCGTGTTCAATGTGACATAAGAGCTGCTAACTCAAATTCTATTCAAGTCTAAATTTTCAAGTTAAAATAAACCAATAACGCCAAATAAGTATAACTTCCACCGGGTGTGCATAAGTATACACAGTATATTTTTTTATTTAAAATATACAAATTGTAATTTAAATGACATTTAAATTTATCACAGCCGCCTTTATTTATGTAATGTGATCTTTTGTAACTAATCTACAGAAGATTATTTATTTCTCACCGACAGAGCGCATGATAGCTTATAAGGGTACCCGTATAAGTTGATTTTATTATTAAAATTAGTTAGAAGTGCATACAACGTACAAGTAATAGATTCTGCTTTGATTTTGTTCGTTAAATTGTTTTCAATTTTGTCTATTCATCGATAGAAGAAATTTGATTTATTTTATTTAAAAATATTAACGGCGTAGATGTCGAAATGTCGCCAAAACGGTTTACGTACTAAGATTGTGTGGAATGGGGCTTGCAAATAATGAATATAATTTTTCGATTATTTTTGATATAAAGCAACACCTCGTAATAACGACGTAGTTCGGGCCGGACCTACGCCGTTAAGTGGAAAACGCCGGTAAGAAAATTAAGACTTTTTTTCTGTCTTGCCAGTGCCTGCAAAAAACTATGTATTAATATTTATTAAGTGTGCAATAACACTAAGTATAAAACAATAATACACATGATTTCCAACTGAAAAAAAAACGAGATTTAAGAGCATCGTTATTGCGAAACACCTTTAAGCGAGTATTACTTAAAGATACTTTTACAACATATTTTATCCTTTTAACAACATTTTTCTGCAGCTTGGATCACATATTTATATATTTTGACATGCTAGCGTATTACTCGGAAAAGTTACAGGTAAATCGGTTCAATAATTTCAGAGATTAGAAACAAATTAACTGACAAAATTATTAGGATATAAATACAGATATGGATCTTGGATTCTGAGTATAAACCGTGTCCGTTAGGTCGTTCTATCGGCCAATGTTTCGTCGCACATTGCAGTGGACATTTTTTATACATTCAAACCAGGGATTCCCAAATTTAAAATAATATTCCAGGGGTCTATTGATAAATTTTATTAAATTTTTACTTTTTTCCAACTGCAATTATCTTTTTTTTCTACTTTTTCAAAAAGATTGTGTCTATTTATGTTCCCTAAAATCTAAAAATTTAAGGAGGTCTATAAAAGAGGTCCACACAGAAAAAAAACTGTATTGGACCAAGAAAACCTTGTTTTGTATATAACGAAAACAATATTTTCTTAATATAAGAAACATACTCTTAATCCAACTGCGTTATTCCTTCGTTCAAGAATACTATAGTTAGTTTAAGAGATTATTGCTTATCTTAAGAAAATATTGTTTTCGTTATATACAAAATAAGGTTTACTTGGTTTGAGAAATCCTTTCTACCAGTGCATGTAAAAAAAAAATTGGGAACCTTTGATTTAAACAATTCACTTAATCAACCTACTCACTAAAAATGTAAAAACAGATTTTTCCGTTTATTTGAAAGAAATAATCAAACCGAAAAACCATAATTTTCTGATACGCGTATATTATCGACGCAATAGCCAATTTACAGCAATCATAGTTTGTTGCAAAAACGCCAATCAGATTTAGTTAATTATCATAAACCGTCAACTAACAAATCCAATTACGAAAATTATTCCATACCTAAACAGTAACACGTTAAATCCAACTGAATTATATCTGTCAATCAATGTTTCCAGCTATCATTAACAGTTTTAATTAACCACTTCGAGTTCGATTAATTGTGCAGACTAATATTAATGTAAAATCTATCAGTAGCACTGATAGAAAATAGGGGAAGTGTACCTAATATCGTACCTATTATCAATCGAAATTGGTGACTTTTTTTAAATCAATTTAAAAAGATCAAAATATCTACTTTTCAATGACTTTTTGCATAACGAATAACCATTTTTAAGTTTGATTTTTTTTATTAATTTTATTTGTGATTCGGTAAAAATAGTTATTTTTAACTTTGTGAAAAAAACTGTAGATCAAGTCTTGCTAGCATATTTTAGCTGAATCTCAATACTTCCAAATGACGTTAAAAGATTTTTGTCTATTTTTTTTTTAATTTTACCAAATAAAAATTACGATTATACGTTTAGCACACTGTAAAAAAAGATTTGGTGTCGAAAAATTTTGTTTTTAATTTATATTCAGAACACATGTACCTACATTTAATGGAATATTTTATTTTGTTTGTTATTAAAAATAAAAAAAAGTTTGATTTAATTTGAAAATTGAAATATACAGAACAGTATATAAAAGTAACACGTACTAATTTGCTGTAATGGCAGAGCTAGTTTTTCGTTATTTTGAATAAATTACACGCGAATATATTTGTTTTATAATATTTATAAGGGTTGATGTTTCGAATTAGTTTTTAGAAAGTCTCTATATAGACAATTTTGTAGAATTTCAATAAATAGAGCTATAGAGCACTTTCGGCTAGTTCTCTCATTTATCGTGTGTTAAAAACTCTATTTTTAATATCTAATTACTCAAAAACCATAATAAAATTAGTAAAATAAATGAGTTATCCATAAATAACATATTAAAATTTTAGACGTTATACTTTTTTTGCTTCATAATTCTAGAAGTCAGTGGGGGGATAATTCACTCTTAATATAGAGGGTTAAATGTATATTGCCCTCTCTTTTTTTATAAATATTTTAACCCCCAATTTATTTTGGGGTCTATAGGCATAACGAAAATTTGGGACCCCATTTAAGTTACATAATAATATGATAGCTCTTTTTTTGTTCAGACAACCATCTTATTGTGACAGCTTTCATTTAGCTTGTTCCCCTCATTTTACCTGGGGGCCTTAGGCGGTTGAGTGTAAATATATTTAAAATTCGTCACAATCAACTAGTAGATCGCGATCGACTTGTTAGTCATCCCTGCTACATATAACATGTATGATTAAATAGGGTTTACCTATAAAACAAAGTTTATTTCAGACAAATGACAATTTAAAAATAACAAAACTAAAAAATATGGCATTATATAAATGTAAAAACGTACCAAAATTAATATATGAAGCACTTCAAGCCGGATGAATACATACTTATATCACAACACATTTTACTCGTCTTAAATGTTGCTAAATTATTATAAATTCAGTACACTATTAACACATTTCTTCCCTATATAATTATATATCTATACCGGTTTCAAAGTGTTAACAAACGTCACTTTAAACTAATTACTTCGAAATATCGCATTTGAATAAATTACCAATCGCCCGGTTTAAATGTGTTAATCTGATTAAAACACTGCTACCAATTATCGGAAGGGGAGTGATTCGGGTATAATTGTATAATTTATATACAGGCTGGTTATCAAGCGACGCACGAATTGTATGTAAAGTGACCGGGAACTAGCGATGGTGTGGTTTGATACTCGCGAGCGTCCGACGCTTACTGTCAAAGACATGCCGCCGTGGCGGACGCCGAACGTCCTTCCAGTGTGACGTCATACGGTAAGCATGCGCACACATACATGCACGCGGACGAGACCAGCCAGTGGCGTACCAAAAACATTTATATTAAATTTGTATTAAGGGAAAATAATACTTGGTTACATTTTAAATCATTTTTTAGTTTCAATCCATTTTTATCGAATTGTTTATTTATTTATTACTAAGCAGAGATTTTGATCTTAGAAATTGATTTTTCCCCATTTTAAAGGGAAAAGCCACTGTGATGGAAAAAAAATATTTTTTTCTAACATTTTTTTGAAGTATAAATATTCATAAATATGTATACAAAAAATTGAGTTTAAATTCCAAAAATTTACGGAGTAACAGTCAATTTAGTGAGACGAGGTAGCGTGGCCGGTTATGACATAACAAAAACATTAAACACGTTTATCTCGAAATGACATTTTTCGACCTGGTTGACACGATTCCTCAAAAACTAATGAATCGATTTCATATTTTTTTAAATAATTTTCGTAATATTAGTACCTATCATTGCACGTAGTTGATTTTTGAAATTTTGATAGCTACTATTTTTAAAACCACAGAGAAAAAATTATTTTTGGTCGTCACATCGAGGCTCATAACTTTGTAAATATTTAATATTTTTTGGGTCAGTAAATACATACTATCTAGGCCAGAGTAAGGCAAACTTTGCGTTCCAAAGATCTACTACTTTCCGGTAGATAAAAGAGAGACAGGTATAGAAAGGAGCGCTTGTCTCTTTTCCTTCCATAACCAAGCCCCCACTCTCATAAAATTGAAAATCTTGAAAAGAGACAGCGAGTGGTTCATTCTCTATTTGTCTCTCTTGAGTAGAGAGAAAAATGGATAACAATATGAATCCTAATACTTATCTCACTTGCTCTCGCAGGATCTCTTTGGATCTGAAAGATCCTAATTTGCCCGGCTCTATTATAGACAATTAAAGTATGATTATAAAAAATAAAGGTTATAGAAAAAATGTATTCTTTATATTATTAATATAGCATTATATTATTAATAAAGCAAAATCGACGTGTTCGAGCGTTTTTCAAAATCTTATTTTAAATCACTAAAAGTGCGGCCGTTTCTTTTTAGCTGTACCACCCTGTATAGTTATACTATATAGGGTACTATTTGTTTAAAAATAAAGTATTTTTAATAATAAAATTTCTTATATCAAATATTAAGGCACTATTATTTAAATAATATTCTAAAGATAACATACCTTACTACATAGACTTTGTTCACAATTTTCTTGTAACCTGTAACAATAGAAAAATGTTGATTATTATTCAATACACAAAAGGATTATGAATCCGATCTCATGCTAAAAACTGCATTTTTAATAATTTAGGTAATTTTAAAAGTATTTTTAAATATTCATGTATACCCAACTGTTTTCATGTAAATGTTTTAACCAAAGGCTATACAACAAAACTATACCATCTAAAGGAATTTATAAAAGATTAAATAGATATAGCCATCTCCCCTGGATTTACCCTACATATTTTTTTAATATGTTATAACAATATTTTCATAAATAAATAAAAATATTTTTTAATCAGCAAAATAAATGTTCGTGACTTCCTACTCACTCTGTATACAACACAATACACGCCAAACTTAACCCCCAACAACTCTAAAACTGAATTAACATCAATCTTAACTCGAAGCATACATAACCTCCCATTTAAATATTTAAAACAAACACATTTTACTGTATTTTCATGAATAAATAAAAATATATTTTAATAACTAAAATAAATGTTCATGACTTTCTACTCATCCTGTATACAACACAATACATGCAAAACTTAACCCCCGACAACTCTAAAACTGAATTAACATCAATCTTAACCCGAAGCATACATAACTTCACATTTAAATATTTAAAACAAACACATTTTACTGTCTGTCAGTTGAGCCGTACATATTTTTACCATACACTTTTTGCGTGTGGCATAATTTTTAACGAGAAGCATGTCTATAAAAAGTCAATTTAAAAACAAAATGTAATAACAATAAAAACACAAAAAATACAACACAGCAAAAGTGACGCGTGAAAAATAAATAAAAAATTACATTCGTAAGTATGGAAAGCATATATGTATGTTTTACATATGCATGAATTTGTTACCTGTTTTGGAAATAAATGTTATTAAAAAAATAAAGTCAACTCTTATGTTTAAAACTACTTTTATTTTATGTTATTTAATTGTAACTTCATCAATATTAAATATAAATTTGTAATGATGTCAATAAACCACAAACCACTAACTTCTAGAATTTTTGGGCCCCCTTATATATACAGGGTTACTGGTAATTCGATACATTCCTAATAAAGAGTAATAGTAGAGATAACAAGTAATCATTTGAACACAATATTGCCTTATACAAATGTTAACCGTTACTGAGATATTTAGAATTTTCAAAAATATCCAAAATTTCAACTTAAAACCCATTTTTTTTAAATTCACAGTGTAAATTTTTTATTTTGTTTTTTATATACAGGTATACCGGGTGTCCCAGATAACTTTTCCAGCATGGGAATCTCAATATCTATAAGAGATACAGGTTTGGTTAAATCAGATGAATTATTTGTAAGAAAGGGGTGAGTATTACTACACCAAAAAATATTCATAATTTTATGTGGTTTATAAAAAAAAAATCATTATATATTTTTTTTAAATAGTTCATTGTTTTCAAATATTCATTTGTTATTTTGATTATTGTTATTGTGATGATTGTTTACAATTTTTGTTTTTCATGGCTCACTTAAATGTTTGTAATAAAATACTTAATAAATATCACTGGCATTTAGTGCATCGACTTATTTTCGATAATAAGTATGGCAAGTGACATATCGTTGTAAAGTAGAGTGAAAAACGGGTTCAAATATGCTATAGTCAACTTAGTGGCCCGTAAGAAAAATCAAAGTTAGGGCTCGTAACTCGGAAACTAAAAGTGATATAAAAAATCTAAATACACCAATCAATTTTACGCAAAAAGTGCTTTAAGAAACCGCCTACAAAAAGTACCTATCTACTTTGACAAAAAAGTTATAGCCATTTACAGAAATTCCGAATTTTCAGTTTTTTTGGTATACCGCCTAAACCACATAAAATTATGAATATTTTTTGGTGTAGTAATACTCGCCCCTTTCTTACAAATAATTCATCTGATTTAACCAAACCTGTATCTCTTATAGATACTGAGATCCCCATGCTGGAAAAGTTATCTGGGACACCCGGTATACCTGTATATAAAATAGTTTATCCTTAACCACTCACTCATTCATCAATGTACAGCCCAAACCCTTGGACGTGAAATTTCATGGGTGTCTTCCTTTTATAATGTAAGGACCCAATAAAAAAGGATTTTTCGAAATTCTACCCCGGGTGTCAAAGTTTGTATAAAAAAATATTTTTTTGTTCGCATATAACTGAAACTTATTATACATACTCTACAATACAAATAATGAAACAATTATTTCAGTATTTCCCAAAACTTAACCCCTAAGAAGTTAGGGCAGTTAGGGGAAGTGGAAAAAATTGTAAGATATTTTTTTTTTGTATTAATCGAATGAAACATGGCTCAAGTAGGTATTCTACAAGACAAATAGCATTTATGAAAATGCAACCCCTATTGGAATGGGAGGGGGATCAAATTTTGATATATTTATCTTCATAACTGTAATATTAAGGTAAATTCGGACAAATTTATATTCAATTAAAAATAAAAGTTCGACATCTAACCCCTAATAGCATGGTACGGGGACGAGGATGGATTTAGATATATTTATCTGCATACCTGCTTTAGTTATAAAAGTAATATTCGCTTCATTGTCCTTCGATGGTAAATTATAACCTTTCAGAGAAATACACAAACAAAAATTGAGTGCCATTTATGCTTAAATCATCAATGCAGTGAAAATGATGTAAGATAGAATAAAAATAAATAGGAACAATTTTACAGATAATAAAATTTCCTATAAGAGAGTCACCTACTTCAGGTATATGCATATCAAAAAACTAATAGTTTAGGAGTGAGAATCGTTCAAAATTACATGTATCGTTTATTTTAAATGTCATTTTTAAAATCTAATGTAAATATTCATCAGTTAATAAAAACTTTTTTATAAACTAGTTTATAAAAAATCACCCACCATTTTACGAATTCAAAACTATTTTTCATTTTAAATTGCAATTAAAGGGGCATGTCATTTGGAAGGATTTATTTAATTAAATATGCTCTCGTCTCATGTCCTAATTTGTTTTGAGGGGAACAATGGGGATGTCCATTAATTACATACGCATATCAGCGAGTGGGGAGGAGGGGTGGGGGGGCTAATAGTGTAACAATATGTGCCGGATTAGTTTTTTATAAATCAAAAATATCAAAAATGAATTAACTTGGCGTGATATAAGGAAGAGGGTTTTACAAAATTGTGATAATGAGGAGTTGGGAGGGGAGAGAGGTAGAGCTGTACACAAGAATAGATTCTGGTTAGTCTCGCCTCATCTAGGTTTTTGAAACTGAAGTCTCGTTTCGAATCTCGATCTAAAATTTTATAAACTTGAAAATGAGAAAAATCTCATTTGATTTTTTGAAATATTTCTAATCTTATAATAAAAGTTTTATATCTGTCAAATTTTGATGTACTCTCGTCTTGACGTGCAACCCTAGTTAAATATAACAATACTCTGCCTTGTAAATGCACGGTGCTTCCTCGTGCTAAATTCATCAAAGGTAGTTAATTATTGAACAATTTAAATAAAAACCGATAAAGTATTCAGATGAACTGCCTGTCATTGATTAACCAATTAATTTTCATACGATTTTAATAAAAAAATTTAATTTTACATTTTTCTTAATACGCTGGTTATTATGTCGTATATTTTGAATTTTTTGACAATTTCAATCAAAATGATTATTTTTCTACTATACGAATGTCAAAATGACATTTAAAACGTCAAAGTGACATTTAATATGTGAAAGTAAATAGCAGTTTTAAAAAAACAAATGACGATTTTCTTAAGTCAAATTGAGATAGATCTTTGTAAGGGAATATTTTACAACAAAAGTAGGTGACCTATATTATAGAGAATTGAATGCTCTACAAAAAAGGTTCTATAAAATTTTCACGTAACATGTGTCTTTCTTGAGATATCTTCAAAAAATAAAACTTTTTGGATGTCACCCCTCCCCCTTACACACAATTTTAATTATTTTGAAATGGGACCGTCCTCAAGCCAGACCCAACCAACCAACCAAGTTTCATCAATATCGGTTTAGTGGTTCATGAGTTAAGCGCGTGACAAGGATTGGGGGACAGACACACAGACACACAGACACACAGACACACAGACACACACACACACACACACAGACAGACAGACAGACACGGAACAAAAAGTGTTTGTCTTGACCTGAAACGGATAAATCCGGTAAAATTTTTAAAATCGGAGAACAAATTTTTTTTCTCGTTTTAAAACGATAACGAAGCTTCTCGTATCTTCGATATTGCGAGGAAGCAATAAATCGCATGACGTGGTTTATAGACACTACTTCAAAAGGCATGATGCCAATAACAAAGCATCATTGAAATTATGATATTAAATAATAAAATAGGTTAAAAAGATTCTAAAAAATCTATTTATTTTTTTATTAAAAGCGAGATTAATATAATTTTTGCTAAAATAAAAATGCAAAATACAACGATCCGCCATGTTAAATGGAACACCAATCAGAGCAAATGTCGTCACGCATCAGTAAACGTCTTTCATTTTAGACAAATATCAATTCCTCTTACAAGATTATTAGGTACCTACATACCTTATTTAAGAAGTTACTTATACTGTGGAATTCATTTTTAACACACAAAATAAATAAATTATTGTCTAACTCTGAATATTTGATTATTGTTGACAAGGAGTGTGACGTCACAACTTTGAAATGTCAGCTACGAGCGTTTTGACGTCAAATTCAAAATTAGTGTCAATTTTGCTATTAAACCTTTATTTTCTGCAGAAATATGTTTGTTTTTTTTTTAAATAGGAGACACGTAAGTTCATCATAAAATAGTTTTTTTTTTTATATTAGTCATCTATTGTATTTTATCTTTATGCTACCTACAGCTATATAGGTATATTATTACTGACACCAAAAATAGAATGCACTCTCACTCAAAACAATTCAAAAACCATTTATATATTAAATATTAACATCGCATTTGACAAATATTTAGTTCATCATGAAACCAGCAGCATCATCTCTTTGTGACCCTTAAAACATTTCACTGCCCTATGTCGGAAACCCTCCAAGGATGTCGCTGTAATGGACGAGAGCAGTATTATATGTAATATTAATGACAACTATATACGTACTATGTATACCTTGTATTATCTAGCTAAAGGACTATGTGCGTGTGTGTGTGTGTGTGTGTATGTGTATGTGTGAAGGATGAGAAGAGAGAGAGAAACAAAAAACAACAAGAAAACACGATGTTATTATACTCTGAATGTATTTACTAAAAACATTTATTAATTGATTTATTTAAATAATTTGTCAATTGCGAGTCGAGCCTCGCGTATTGTATGTTCCGTACCGTAGTTTTTCAATTTATTCGATTTGACTTATACTTGTGAGTATGCACTAGCAATGACACTATAACACAAATCATTCAATATTACAATAATTATTTCAGTTGTTAAAAAAAATTAATTTAAGTAAAATTAAGTCCAATTTTATATATTTTTATTATTTTTGAAATAGAGCTGATAATTTTCTTTTAACTTGAAAAATTGTTAATATAATGTAAAAGATTTTAATAACAAAAAAAAATTGCATATTTAAATTCCATTCACTGCGAGCCTACATTTGACACCTCACTCTATAACCTGTATATGGTGGCTCTACAATATTTAAACACGAGCATGAGCACTCTACAACCTCCTACAATAATTTCGTCTTCAAGTCTGCGGCCACGGAAATGGTGAATTTTTAAGTGGAATAATATAAAAATTAATTTAAAAAAATATTATTACTTCTAAACTGGACATTAGGTGGGGCTAATATTTTAGATATCAATAACTATCCCAAGAAAAGTGTTAAATACGCAAAAATATTCAGGGAATTCCATTTTTTTTAAATAACTTAAGCATGCCACACTTTTTGTAACACTCTGTATATTTGAAAATAATTTCTTTGTATAGTTTACATCTACACTAGAAATATTTTTCTTTCTATTATTTCAAAGTACGAGCTATCGAAACTCCACGCACTATTGCCCAACCCTGTATATTAGTTTTGGATGCATGCACTCACAAGGCAAAAAAAAACTTAATTCACTTACCGATGTTTTCATATAACGATGGGGATCCGGTCCCAATAAACATAATGACTATTTTAAAAAAGTATTTTCTTACGAATCTCCTATTTCCAAAAAAAAATACATATTTCTGCAGAAAATAAAGGTTTTATCGCAAAATTTGACTCTTTTATAACTAATTTTGAATTTGACGCCAAAACGCTCGCAGGTGACATTTCAGAGTTGTGACGTCACACTCCTTGTCAACAATAATCAAACATTCGGAGTTTTTTTTTGACATTCAGAATTAGACTGTGATTTAATTATTTTGTGTGTTAAAAATGAATTCCAAAGTATGTAAGTTCTTAAATAAGTATGTAGGTACCTAATAATCTTGTAAGAGGAATTGATATTTGTCTAAAATAAAAGTCAGTTTGCTGATGCGCGGAGTCATTCGCTCTGGTTGGTGTTCCATTTAACATGGCGGATTGCTGTGTAATGTTTATTTTTTTTGGGTTTTCAATTTTTATATTAAATTCTATATTCTTCAATTTAATCATTTTATTTTCGCTGCAATCTTGTACATGTAGTTATTACTTATTAATTTCTTATCGCTTTAATTGCAACGACCTTGCGTGCACTCTTGAATCTAACGCTAACTTGTCGAGGGACGGAACAAGCTAAAACCGAAGACAGACAGATACGTGCGTCTGGCGAAAACAGCCAACAAAAACATACGACAACAATAGACGACATATAGTGGGACAGAAGAAGAACGTGTAGAGGTCCGGAAATTTGGTGGTCCAGCCGGCCTTTCCCGAAAGGGGATTTATTCTTGTTGTGTCCGAGGGAGTGATTTGGCAGAGGAGTGGAGGTCCAGCCTTGCCGTCCTGATAAATCAGGGATATACGCCCCCTAAAAGCTAAGTGTTAATATTGTGTGTGTCCGTTGAATAGCGCGAGTGCCGGTCGCGAGGCCTACTTACGTTCTATTTTTCTAGGGTTGCAACCAACATTTAATATCTAATAAATAACTGTCTCTTTTTAATATATGTATATTAGATGAGTATAAAAATATCATGATCATAGATATATAGTGCAAGGTATGATTTATAGGTACCCTATGCATACTTAAGTATCATATTTGTATATTCTGTTTTCATATTTTCAAGTAATGCATAGTTAGACCTTATTATATTTTTGTATTCTTTTTATAAACATTATATCTTTCATATTTGCACTCAATCCCAAAACTTATAACTATTGTGTGTATATTATTTTATAGATTATATAGGGTTTCTTTACATTATTATTTTCTTGCAATTATATCATTTAGTTATTATCTTTTATGTTATCAGTGTTTGTATTGACTGGACATTTCCGCACACACACCCCGATATAGGGCAGAAATATACCTAATTTATTTTATTAATATATATTTTATTTCACTAACATTCATAACATATACAACTAACAACAGAGCCGCATTAGGAGTTCCATGGTCGCTCCGTTTGGTTATTTTAGTATATTTTGCAGACCAGGTGGCGCCCAAATATTTAATTTTATTGATTAATGATTGTTGGAATAATTTCGTTGTTAATTTGATAAAGTCCTTGAACCCTCCCGTCTCCACTGAGCTAGGGCACTACCGCTTTCGTAGCGACCAATTTTGGGTCGTTACAGAATTGGCGCCCAACGTGGGGCCCGAAATTTTGGGACTTTTGAAAAATTAAAAATTTAAATTTTCTACATTTTTATTCGTTTTTTTGTATATCAATACTATAAATTATTTTCTAAATTTAAATATTAGTTTTCTTATAAACATTGTTAAGATTTTTATAATAATATTAATTACGTTTATAAATCAATTAAGTACATTTGTTTAAAAATTTTCTTGACCATACAGTATTTTATCTTGAGGTTTAACTTAGGTTTTCCAGGCGGAATCGAAATTATTTCAAGGGCCATCTCTTTTTGAGGATTGTCTTGTTAAATTAGGTGGGCCCATTAGGATTTTTTGTTGATTGCGAAGGGCCTTTATGGTTTTAAGAGGGAACCAAGGAAAATTTAGGAGGGCCATCTCATTTTTTAAGGATTACCTTGTTAAATTAGGTGGGCCCATTAGGATTTTTTGTTGATTGCGAAGGGCCTTTATACTTTTAAGAGGGGGCCAAGGAAAATTTAGGGGGGCCATTAGGATTTAATTACATTTTTATGGTCATTATTTTATTTTGAATATACTCGTTGAGCTGTAGGGTGGGCCCAATTGATTTTGTCGAAATTTTGAAGTGGTTTTGAATAAATTTGTTCGCGATTTAAAAATTTTATCTGGCCTATTGTGACGTAGGTTGTGTTTTGGTTGGGACTCTTTAATTTTAGGAGGGCCCATTGGTTATTTTAGGTAGGGTTAGGTTAGGTAAAGTTTTAATTAGTAATTTTTTTTCTAAAATATCTTTCGGCAATTTTTAAGGCTCGTTAGGCTTGTTGTTAGTTGTTATAGTCATTTAATTCTTGTGCCTATTGAATATATCGAAAGTGTGTTTGTTGAAATGTCACTCAAAATGGACGTCGACCGTTTATCTCTGGATGAACTCCAGTACGAATTAACGGTCAGAGGCTTTGGTAGTGAGGGTAAGGTTGATAAACTGCGGAAGCGTTTTCGACATGCGCTTAATCTGGAGAATGAGGGCAAGGTGCACTCGAATCCAGCGTGGAAATTTGACCTTGCAGCGGAAAAAGTAAGCTGTGAACAAAAGTTGCAAGAAGTGGACGAGTTGCTGAACATATTTTCCGGGGATAAAACCGACGGAAACTATAAAAAGATGGCGACGAAGCTGGCACACTTATGGGAGCGAGTGAATCGGTTTGATAGTGCGGATTCACAAGCTGTCCGAACCCAATTGTTAGATCGCATTATCGATGCCAGTGCCGATTTAGAGCAGAAAATAGCCAATAAAGCTACCGACGACAATGTAGTTCCACAGGCCACCGCGACCAATCTAGAAAATATTCCTGTTGATCTGTCTGTTCTTAATTTGAGGGACGACGTCCGAAATAGTTCGACGATACATGATGATTACCACACTCAACCCCCGAATCAATCAAGCTGGTCTTCTTCAGTTAAATCAATGCCAGTCTCCAAATGGGATCTCAAATTTAGCGGAGAACCAAACGACATTAGCGTGAGCGCGTTCCTCGAAAGAGTGGAAGAGTTAAGAGTTGCACGCAACGTCGATGAGACTCAATTGTGGAATTCGGCAGTTGACCTTTTCCCAGGTCCGGCATTAATTTGGTTTAGGGCAATGAGGCGCCAGTTGTCTTCCTGGCCTCGACTTTGTTTATTTTTACGTGACCAATTTCAACCAGCTGATTATAATGATAGGCTTTTTGACGAAATTAAACGCCGTACTCAAGGGCCAGAAGAATCGTTTGGGATATATCTAGCCATAATGTCAAATTTGTTTAATAGACTAGATAGTCCGTTGTCAGAATTGGTGAAGTTAAAGATCCTCCTTAGAAACATCTCTCCCTGGTACCAGGATCGACTAAGTCTGATTGAAGTCAACTCGGTTAGTCAGTTGGCCCAATTAGGACGACGATTGGAAAATAGTCGCCTGGCAACAGAGTCATTTGTGCCTCCTTCAGGAAATACAAGTCGTTTTCTAGAACCTGATCTCGCGTACAGGGGAAGGACGCAAAGACCAAGTAGAGTAGCGGCAGTTGGAACAACTACCACAGTATTACCTCAGTCTTCAGAGATACTGTGCTGGAATTGTGGTGGAACGGGCCATCATTTTAGAGAATGTTCATCCCGTAGGAAGAAATTCTGTTTCGGCTGTGGAGCGGAGAATGTCTTCCGTGCCACATGTCCCCGATGCCGATATACAAAAAACTAAGTTCTAGGACAGTTCGAGGTCACGAGCCGTCCAACAAATTTGAACAAGTGACCAAAACTAAGCTTACTGCCAAGCTTGATTACATCCTGGCAGAACGAAAAGGCGATGGAAGACCTTTTCTTGAGGTAGACATACTGGGTGTCAAGATGCACGGATTGCTCGATTCTGGCGCATCAAGGTCGATAGTCGGTGCTGAGGGCTGGAAGCTTCTGCGTGAACTTGGTCTACCGATTAATCGCTCGACACATGTGTCCTGTACTGTTGCTAATGGGCAGGAACTGGAAAGTTTAGGCACGATTGAAGTTCCCATAAGATTGGAGAGTCGTGTGAGGGTGGTAACGCTGCTGGTGGTCCCAAGAGTCAGCTACCCCCTCATACTAGGACTGGATTTTTGGAAGCTGATGGGAGTCGTGCCGAACGTGTGTCGAGGTAAGTGGTTTTTCACCAACACTCCAGTTTGTCAAATTGATGCTTCGACAAAGAAACACATAGGGCTCGAGTTGAGCGATGAAGAAAAGCAACAACTAGTACTGGTTACGAAAGAATATTTTTCCAAGATGCCAAAGTTTGGGTGTACTAACATGGTAGAGCACGAAATACCGGCGTCTGGACCCCCTATCAAACAGAGATATTATCCGGTGTCTCCAAAGGTGCAGCAACATATCAACGCGGAGGTGGATGAGATGCTCAAGCAAGGTATTATAGAGCCATCCAAAAGTGCGTGGTCTTCACCGATCATCTTGGCGAAGAAAAAAGATGGAACGTATCGGTTCTGCGTCGATTACCGCAAGGTGAACGAGGTTACAAAGAGGGACGCATATCCGTTGCCGTACATATCAGCAATACTAGATCGCCTAAGAGATGCTCGATATCTGTCGTCGCTTGATCTGAAGTCAGCGTACTGGCAGATCTCCGTCGCGAAGGATAGTCGCGATAAGACGGCGTTTACCGTGCCTGGACGTGGATTATTCCAGTTTATGAGGATGCCCTTTGGACTCCACAATGCGCCTGCTACCTGGCAAAGGTTAATCGACCGTGTGTTAGGGCCAGATCTAGAGCCGTTCGTTTTCGTTTATCTTGACGATATCATCGTTAGCACTCAAACTTTTGCACAACATGTGGACGTTCTTCAGAAGGTGTTTTCTCGGTTAGCGGCTGCGAATCTCTCTTTGAGTGAAGAGAAATGCCAGTTATGCCGCCCCGAACTTAAATATCTGGGATACGTGGTCGACAGAAATGGTCTTCACGTAGATCCTGAAAAGGTCTCCGCCATCCTGAACATACCGTCTCCGAAAAATGTGGGAGAAGTGAGGCGAATTATCGGAATGGCTAGCTGGTATCGTCGCTTCATACCAGACTTCTCAACGACGATAGCACCGCTAACTGAGCTCCTAAAGAAGTCGAAGAAATGGGCTTGGACGGAGGGTTGCGAAGATGCACTTCGTACCTTGAAGGATGCCTTGGTTTCGGCACCTGTCTTGATGTGTCCGAACTTTGACTTACCTTTTGTCCTCCAGACCGATGCCAGCGATTATGGTCTTGGAGCGGTTTTGTCTCAGCAGTTGGCAGACGGCGAACACGTTATAGGGTACGCGAGCCGTAGTCTAAACAAGGCCGAAAGAAATTATACCACGACAGAGAAGGAATGCCTAGCTGTCATCTGGTCGGTAGAGAAATTCCGTCCATATCTCGAGGGAGCAAAATTCACCGTGATTACGGATCACCACTCGCTGATTTGGCTCAATAACTTAAAAGACCCTGCAGGAAGACTGGCCAGATGGGCACTACGCCTGCAACAGTATGACTTCTCAATCATACATAGAAAGGGAAAGGATCATCTTGTACCCGACGCCTTGTCTAGAGCCGTACCACTAGACGTTGTCGAAGTTCCAGAAATTCCTAGAGACAATTGGTATGTCAATATGTGCCAGAAAGTTGCCAACTTTCCACAGAAAATGGCCCAATGGCGCGTCGAAGATTCAGTACTGCTAAAGAAAGTTCGAAGCCAAGGTATCATCCGTGAATGGGAGTGGAAAAAGGTTTTGCCGAAGGAGTCTCGGATTGAGGCACTGGTCGAGTGCCATGATGAGCCGACTTCAGGGCACCTTGGAGCGAGTAAGACATTCTACCGTCTTGCTCAACATTATTATTGGCCGAAAATGAGGGCAGATGTGACACGCTATGTCAAGAATTGTCGTGTGTGCGCGGAACAGAAGCCGAGTCAAGCGGGACCCGTTGGCCTCATGGGAAAACGACCAACTATTTCCCAGCCATGGCAAATGGTCAGTGTTGACCTGATGGGCCCGCTACCACGTTCGTCGAAAGGAAACTGTTATATCCTAGTTGTTTCCGACTATTTTAGCAAGTTCCCGTTGATCTTTCCACTGCGCACGGCCAAAACGAAGCCAATCGTGAAGAAAATTGAGGAAGAGGTCATCTTGATGTTCGGTGCTCCTCAATACCTCATCTGTGACAACGGGGTACAGTTCAAAAGTACAGAATTTCGATCGCTTTTACAAAAGTACGAAGTCAAAGCCTTGTACACTGCGAATTACCACCCACAGGCTAACCCCGTTGAACGCGTGAACCGTGTCGTGAAGACCATGATACGGTCATATATTAAGGACGCCAACCATAAGCGATGGGACGACCACATGGCAGAGTTTGGTTGCGCGCTAAGGACTTCACGTCACGAGGTATTGAAGGACACGCCGTACTTCGTCAATTTTGGACGTCAATATGTGTTAAATGGTAGGAGTTTCGGGAGACAAGCCAACCGTCTGGAACTAGAGGTCGAAGTGGAAGATCGAACGGAAAGAAGTAAGATCTTTGAGGAAATAAGAACGAGGGTACAGAAACAACTACAGGATGCGCACACGACAAACGAGCGCGTGTATAATTTGCGCAGACGACCTGTTATATTCGAGGTCGGGGAACCAGTGCTGAAAAAGAATTATGTTTTGTCGGATGCCACCAAGAATTTTTCAGCAAGCTTAGCTCCGAAGTTTGTGGGACCTTTTCGTGTCAGAAGAAAAGTCTCGGCAGTCACGTACGAGATTCAAGATGATGATGGCAAGTCGAGAGGGATTTGGCACGTAAAGGATCTTAAACCGTTTTCGCAGAATTTCTGAAAGAAATTCGCGCGGAAGGAAAGGGGGGGTTTGTAATGTTTATTTTTTTTGGGTTTTCAATTTTTATATTAAATTCTATATTCTTCAATTTAATCATTTTATTTTCGCTGCAATCTTGTACATGTAGTTATTACTTATTAATTTCTTATCGCTTTAATTGCAACGACCTTGCGTGCACTCTTGAATCTAACGCTAACTTGTCGAGGGACGGAACAAGCTAAAACCGAAGACAGACAGATACGTGCGTCTGGCGAAAACAGCCAACAAAAACATACGACAACAATAGACGACATATAGTGGGACAGAAGAAGAACGTGTAGAGGTCCGGAAATTTGGTGGTCCAGCCGGCCTTTCCCGAAAGGGGATTTATTCTTGTTGTGTCCGAGGGAGTGATTTGGCAGAGGAGTGGAGGTCCAGCCTTGCCGTCCTGATAAATCAGGGATATACGCCCCCTAAAAGCTAAGTGTTAATATTGTGTGTGTCCGTTGAATAGCGCGAGTGCCGGTCGCGAGGCCTACTTACGTTCTATTTTTCTAGGGTTGCAACCAACATTTAATATCTAATAAATAACTGTCTCTTTTTAATATATGTATATTAGATGAGTATAAAAATATCATGATCATAGATATATAGTGCAAGGTATGATTTATAGGTACCCTATGCATACTTAAGTATCATATTTGTATATTCTGTTTTCATATTTTCAAGTAATGCATAGTTAGACCTTATTATATTTTTGTATTCTTTTTATAAACATTATATCTTTCATATTTGCACTCAATCCCAAAACTTATAACTATTGTGTGTATATTATTTTATAGATTATATAGGGTTTCTTTACATTATTATTTTCTTGCAATTATATCATTTAGTTATTATCTTTTATGTTATCAGTGTTTGTATTGACTGGACATTTCCGCACACACACCCCGATATAGGGCAGAAATATACCTAATTTATTTTATTAATATATATTTTATTTCACTAACATTCATAACATATACAACTAACAACAGAGCCGCATTAGGAGTTCCATGGTCGCTCCGTTTGGTTATTTTAGTATATTTTGCAGACCAGGTGGCGCCCAAATATTTAATTTTATTGATTAATGATTGTTGGAATAATTTCGTTGTTAATTTGATAAAGTCCTTGAACCCTCCCGTCTCCACTGAGCTAGGGCACTACCGCTTTCGTAGCGACCAATTTTGGGTCGTTACAGCTGTATTTTGCATTTTTCTTTCAGCAAAATTTATATTAATCTCTTTTAATATAAAAATAAATACATTTTTTATAAACTATTTCATAATTTAAACTCATAACTTCAATGATACTTTGTTTCTGGCACCATGCCTATTACGCCGTTATTACGAAGTGCTATTGTATAAATTTAAAACGCAATTTTTCAGTTTTCTTCTTGATTAATTTATAAATTAATTATACCAAATCTCCCAACAATGTTTTCATACAGTAACGATCCCGATACCACGTACATGGTAACCAAATTACCCATACGTTACAACAACTGAACAAACCGAAAGAAGAAAGAGAGAGAGAGACGTGTGCATTACACAATTACCTAGAAAGAGATAGCGAGATGCATTACGATAATGGAGTCCAAAGCCACAAAGTAGCAACGATACACCCTAGGTCGCCAGAGTCAAGTCTCTTAATTTTTAGGATGGGTGCCTGTTTCATATACCGTAAGTGCTCGGAAGGGCAGGGGTTCGTGTCTGGATCGTGTAGTAAACTTTTACTTTATTACCTTGCACAGTGTTACAGATGGATAACTCTTACCAATTGTGGCATACATTTATTCATTGTGGTTATGGATATTTTGTTATATATCCATAATCGAAATCAAATCATTTACTTGAGTATTGGACCGGGGGATATAAATTTAATCTGTAATAAACCTATTAAATATTGTTTTCACTTATATCGCTAACTACTTATACGAAGGCACTTCCGACAATGAGGCTATAAACAATAATAAATAAAATTAATATTTAACTTTTTTTCTATTAGAAATAATTGCCACAAACACATTACCGTTTATTTTATTTCAATACGTTAATTATTTACGGAGATACTTTTTTTTTAATTTTAATACCGCGCGTCTATCCGACGACACTATGTCCGCCAGAGTGGGGGTAATGCTGACATCACAAGCGCCGGTCGTGTATTTGCAGTGTATTCGCTGTGTTATTATAGTGAGCTGTGATGTCGGCGCTCGTGACGTTGCATTGAAAGTAAGGAAAATTGGGGCGTGGCCTATTATAGCCAAATATAAAAATTTATTGTGAGACCATTTTAAGTGCTAGACAAAAAAATCGAACGGTATTAATTAAGTTAGGCATAGCTCGTTCCAATAAACATATAAAAAAACGTTTATAGACTCATTGTTTTTTTTTCAACTTGAAAGGACACCACACCTCTCCCTATGGAAACCCAGTCTCGGTCAAATGTTACTAAACTCTGCTGAATGATAGTCCTCAATCTTTAAATCAAAAAAGTCAATGGGACCTAGGTCTGAAAAACTACGGATTCGCATTCAACGTACGAAAATACATAAAAAAAGTGGCTTGGTCACTTTCATAGGTAAGCACATATATATTAACTCGTTAATCCGTTAATCGTTAATTAACGAAATTAACTTTTAAGTTAACTCAAAAAAATATTAACGCTTCTGTTAACTTCTGTTAACTTTAGTCCATTACATTGGTTGTTTGATGACAAGTACATAAGAAAATTGTTGAAAGAGTAAAAAAAACGTCTTCAAACATTTTGGATGGTTAACTTTTTAACGATTAACTTTAACTTTCGTTAAAATTTCAAAATTTTAGTTAACTTTAACTTCCGTTAAATTTTTAACGCTTTAACGATTAACGAAATTAACTTTTTTTATTAACGAATTAACGATTAACGAAGTTAATTTTTCGATTAACTGTGCCCACCTATGGTCACATTACATATAATGATTTTTTTTCCATGTCCGTGAATCAGTGGACTTTTTGTTCATCGGGCACGTGGATTCGATAACTTCAGAAGGCTGTAGCTCAAAACAATAGTTTTTCAGACCTAGATTCCATTGACTTTTTTGATCTACACATTGAGGACTATAATTTAGCAGTTTCGTAACATTTGACCGATACTGGTTTGCCATAAGGAGAGTTGCGGGGTCCTTTACAAAAATTATAAACCTGAACCTTGCTCGTGAAAGACTATTGATTAGTGAAAACCAGAATAACATCTGTTCAGTAGTTACTGAGAAAATCGTGCACAGACAGACTGACAGACACGGCGAGGGACTGTATTTTAAACGATATACAGCTGTTAGATTGATTTTATGATTTTTTTTAATTGAAGTTAAAAATTTATCAAAATCCACACGTGGGTGTTGCCGCGCAACCCACTTGGACACAACTCAAAAAAATACCCTTGCCAATCGCTTCGTGAATCAATCCCGAGTCCAACGAGGTATGTACATGAAGCCATATATGAAAAATTTTGTATGAAAAATGGACATTATGCCTGTCCGTGGCCGGATGGAGGGTCATGACCGAAAAAATTCCTAAAATGGGCTAAACTAGAACCACATACCTACCATTTAGCGGAAACTCGAGGTCTCTAGATGGTCAGGAGGCCGAGAACTCGCGATGGAAGACAGACGGACGGACAGAAAATCGAGTATATAAGCGCTACCACTTCGTGGGTTGCGCTAAAAACATTGCTTTGTCGGAATCGAGGCTTTGGAGTCGATACTTGTGTAAATACATATAACTATTTTACTGTATTTAAGTCATTTCATCGCCACTACGTGAATAATACAATGGTACAAAATTTTTGAAAACTTATTGATGTTTTTAAACATTGTTTAAAAACATATTTAGAGCTTAATTTTGGAGATAATCAAATTATAACGTGAGCAAAAACAGTCTGGACTATATTGGTGTTGTTATTTAACTCCCCACTCCCCCTGAATAATATTGATGGTTATCGCGTTGCAACATTTATAATTATGTATTTATAACTAGCCATATGACCCGGTGTTACCCGGGGATATTAAATTAAACTATATTTAACATACAACCATGCTATAATATTTTTTTTATTTAAATTATTTCTATATTCGAAAATAATATTTTATAGGTTTTAGAAATAACTTGAAAGACAATCAGTGACAGAAGTAGCTAAATTTAAAATTCATCAATATCTATGCTTGAGATTTTGTATAGAAGTTATAAATGTCACAAATTATTGTTAGAGTCGTTGACTTATATGAAGCTAAATTTCCCTCCCCTATGACTATTTTGATGAAAATTATAACGATTTTGGTATAATGTACAGCGCAAATACCTGGTCTAACCCGGGATTATGAGTAATTTGCAAGACAATAAAATAGGTGATAAAAGTAGCTAAATTTAAAAAATTCATTAATAAGTATCTGTGCTTAAGATTTTGTATAAAAGTTAAAAACGTCATTAATTATTGCTAGAGTCGTTGACTTATACAAAGTTATATGTGAAGCAAAATTTCCATCCCCTATGACTATTTTGAAAAAAATTATAATCTATTTTTCATACGTCACAACCTTGGATATCAGCACGAGATCCGGTCAATTTATCGTAAACAGTTAATCGTAAAACAATTAATTGTATGGAGAATTTATAGTAACAACAATGTATCGTAAAACAATTAATCGTATGGAGAATTTATAGTAACAACAATGTATCGTAAAACAATTAATCGTATGGAGAATTTATAGTAACAACAATGTATCGTAAAACAATTAATCGTATGGAGAATTTATAGTAACAACAATGTATCGTAAAACAATTAATCGTATGGAGAATTTATTGTAACAACAATTTATCGTAAAACAATTAATCGTATGGAGAATTTACCGTAACAACAATTTATCGTAAAACAATTTATCGTATGGACAATTAAACACTGAGATTATCATAAAAAAAATAATACATACCATATGATAGCATATCGAGATAAACAAATACATATTATGTAGATACTTCATAAATATAATCAAATATCCATAATTCTGATTTATTCCATCATTATATACTTATTAATAGCTGTTTTGAAACACTTCTAAAAAAGACTCCCACGTGGTAGATACGTCAGAACAAAAAACAGCCCGGAGATCAAGTTCATAAAAAAGCTACAGAAGAAAATGACTTTTTTACAATAATGCAGACATTTAATCCTTTACTATCAAGATATATTTTGGAATATAACGATTTCCAGGTCTTAGGAGTAACTTGCAAGTTAATCGGTGACAAAAATAGCAAAATTTTATAATTCATGAATATCTGCGCTCTAGTCGTTGACTTAGATATGAAACTAAATTTTATCTGCGCTCTAGTCGTTGACTTATATATAAAACTAAATTTTATCTGCGCTCTAGTCGTTGACTTAGATATGAAACTAAATTTTATCTGCGCTCTAGTCGTTGACTTAGATATGAAACTAAATTTTATCTGCGCTCTAGTCGTTGACTTAGATATTAAACTAAATTTTATCTGCGCTCTAGTCGTTGACTTAGATATGAAACTAAATTTTATCTGCGCTCTAGTCGTTGACTTAGATATTAAACTAAATTTTATCTGCGCTCTAGTCGTTGACTTAGATATGAAACTAAATTTTATCTGCGCTCTAGTCGTTGACTTAGATATGAAACTAAATTTTATCTGCGCTCTAGTCGTTGACTTAGATATTAAACTAAATTTTATCTGCGCTCTAGTCGTTGACTTAGATATGAAACTAAATTTTATCTGCGCTCTAGTCGTTGACTTAGATATTAAACTAAATTTTATCTGCGCTCTAGTCGTTGACATAGGGATGTATATGAAACTAATTTTCCCTCTCCTATATAACTATTTTGATGTAATTTATAAAAGTTTTAATATAATGTATAGCACTTTAGACCCGGGTTTATAAATTTTATTTGTAAAATAGAAACTGCCTAATATTTTTTCAACTAAATTAATTTTGTATTGGAATATAAATTGTAATAGTAATTGAAACTTTTTACCAATTTCATGACGCTAGATTCTTAGACTTCACGAATAGATCGAAATAGTTAAGTAAATCGTGGACATGGGTCAATGTCAATTTGATTGATATTACAGTATGATGTAGAACAGTGTTTCCCAAACTTGTCCTACGACAGAACAATTCACAAATCCTGAAATTTTAAATGGAACACCTTGATTATTTTGTAAATATATAAAATTAATTAGTAAATTTAAATCAGCGAATGATTTTCAAACATATTTGAACATATCGCAGCATTTAAAACCACTGAATATTAATTTGGAACTTTTTTGCGCTTAAACTGATAATGCCCGTTGCATAATTATACGACATGTAGTATATATACTGCATACTTAGAGTCAATCCAGACCATCGAGCTGGTCTCTCTCTAATCAAATGTAAATAAACAATAAACATTGAAATCATTCACACTGCCTGTATAGGAATCGCACAGGTTTCGGTCCAATCTCGTTCCAATACAGCGTAGTACAAAAATTTTACCTAAAATATTCTTTGTACTATGCTTTATCGGAGAGAGATTGCATCGATACCTGAGCCCTGAGCAATACCTTTATTGTAAATGATTTCATTGTTTATTTATATATTGTTGGAGCGAAACCGGCTCGATATTCTGAATATAACCTTATAAGATATTTGTATCTGATACGACAATGACAAAAATTATTTTATGACTTTAATGACATAACTGTATATAGAATTAAAAATATTTCAAATTAATATATTACACATACCTGTAATTTTATATTAAAAAGAGTCTGACATTGGAGTTAAAACATAAGACAAACATAAAATCCTAGAGATGAATCTTACATATAGGTATTATTATGTATGAACAAAAATAATACATTTATATTATCTGTAAAATTAATGACATTAAATAATTATATTAGTAAAATTAGTATCATATTAAAAAAAGAGACGTCATACTTAACATTATCAGTTCATGAATTTGCAATAAATCATTCTTGGTAAGTTTAATTTATTGGTTTTTCAGTTTAACTATATGTACATAGTACACATGTATATTTTTTGTGAAGCATTCTAAAGTACTGACAGCTGTTAAATTGGCTATATATGTACCTATACAAAAATTAACAATGACTTAATTTTGCAACAAATAAAAATTATATATTTTCAAATTTTAAAAGAAAATAATATTTACATACTGTATTGAGACATCTTGTTAACAATTAAAATGGCGACCTGCCAAATTTTTTTCAATAAAAATCAATAAAAGTTATGTTTCCATGGTAACAAAATATGAAATTAATTAAATAGACGAATTTAACGGATTTTATGTAAACATCGGGTGTTTATTTATTTATTATGCCCCCGTTAATGGATCTTTTTCAAAAATCAAACACTGGTTTATGGTTGTCAATTAAACGAAGCATTTGATAAAAAATAAATTAATCTAATATCGATTTTCCTTCTAATAGTAATTCATCTCAAAAGTTGGGGCCCCCCTTAAAGGCCCTTTTAAAAAAAAGCAAACATTTGATCTGTACATTGTATCACCCAAAGAAAACAAAAAAAATAATTAAAAAAATCTGGCGTTTTTTTTGAAAAATTGGGGGGCCCTATCTACCCCATTTTTGAACCTATCCAAAAAAGGCCCACTAGTTGTTCTTATAATCCCACCTGGAATCTGTATGCCAAATTTGAACCTTCTACGATGCGTGGAAATACGCTAAAAAATGATTATCAGTCAGTCAGTGAGGGCACTTCCTTTTATATAGTAGATTAAGTATCTATCAAAAAAAACTGATATTTCTAACACAGTAAGTTAGTTTTAATTAAACGTTTACATAAAAAAACCTATACTAATTAAATAATTACTTAGCTAAGATAATAGTTTCATATATTAACCTCATCGCATCTGTTTAAATATTATGATATATTTGCTTAATTCATAACAGCAATTTGTAGGAAAATTTGGTCTGTTTTAATAATTCTCTCAACGGCTCTATAACTATGGCACATATTTGCTTTTATTCATGCAGAACAGGGGTGAACTTGAATTTGTACTCCCAAAAAATATAATCTCATTTATGCAAAATTATGATTTCTTGACATACATAAATGGGTATTTCTCCACTTATTGGGCAACTTGGTGTCTCTCACTAATTTTATTGAATTTTATATTTTTTTTTAATTTCGCTGTAATTATTATTAAAGATGAAAATCAATAATTAATTCTACTTGTGCGTAATATGAAAATACTGTCACTTATTTAGTATTATTTTGAAATCGTAAAACACAGTCCCCTGGTCGGTCGTCTGTTATTTGTTATAACAATTGCATTACGCCATATATATATATCTTAACTCCATGATCCAATAAGACAAGGTCTGCTCGACAGCTCATTTGTTCTACACTGTGACGTCATCACCACTAAATTTTTGACAAACGGAATATAAATAAATAAACTACCAATACTGTTTACATAATAGTTTCTTTTTAATTTTTTTCTTTGATTTAATTATCGATCAATTATTAGAAGCACAACACACATAAATTTCTTATCGATGAAATACGTCATCAATCATCAACACGATTTATATAAAATGGCGGCGGCTATCAAAATATCCAAAGCAGACCTAGTTTTATTGGATTATGGTTTGACACTTTCTTTATTTTCTGGCAATGAGTCTATAAACGATAATTTTTTATATGTTTATTGGAACGAGCTATGTCTAACTTAAATAATACCGTTCGATTTTTTTCTCTAGCAGTTAAAATGGCCTCATAATATTTTTTTATATTTGGCTATAATAGGCCACGCCCCCATTTTTCCTTACAAGCAATGCAACGTCACGAGCGCCGATATCACAGCTCACTATAATAACACAGCGAATACACTGCAAATACACGATCGGCGCTTGTGACGTCAGCGGACATAGTGTCGTCGGATAGACGCGCGGTATTAAAAAAAAAGTATCTCCGTAAATACTTAACGTATTGAAATAAAATAAACGGTAATGTGTTTGTGGCAATTATTTCTAATAGAAAAAAAGTTAAATATTAATTTTATTTATTATTGTTTATAGTCTCATTGTCGGAAGTGCCTTCGTATAAGTAGTTAGCGATATAAGTGAAAACAATATTTAATAGGTTTATTACAGATTAAATTTATATCCCCCGGTCTAATACGCAAGTAAATGATTTGATTTCGAATATGGATACACACGCGCTTATGACGTCAGAATTACCCCCACTCTGGCGGACATAGTGTCGTCGGATAGACGCGCGGTATTAAAATTAAAAAAATTATATCTCCATAAATAGTTAACGTATTGAAATAAAATAAGCGGTAATGTGTTTGTGGCAATTATTTCCAAAAGAAAAAGTAAAATATTAATTTTATTTTTTATTGTTTATACGTTTATAGACTCATTCCAAAAATACAAATCAGTCAAAAAATACCAAATAAAATATATCTCTAAAGAAACACGAATAAACCGTCACTGTCCTCTAAACACAGTTCATCTCTGACACCCCCATACAACCCCTAAATATACATACATATGAGAGCACACCGGAGGCTGCGACTAAAGTGGCCATTTCTCAACACACTCCCACCCACACACACACACCCGTACACACATACACACATACTCGCACGACTGTTGTGAATTATTTTAGTACACAACATACATTTAATTAAATAATTTAATTAGTGCATTTAAGTAATTAGTTTGTAGGACGCGCACGCGGTTCGAGGACAGCCAGCCAGCCAGTGAGCGGTGTTATGGCGGGCCCTGTAGCGCTGGGAAATTAAGGTGCACTGGAATGCAAGCCTGCCCCCCGGACCCGTTATTAATTGCTGTTAGTTAAGGCCTTGTGTCATTATAGTGTTTAGATGCTATGTTTGTTATGCATATAGAATAAGGCAGCGTTTTGAAGTTGGGATGATGCATGCTAGGACGAGAATTATACGAGTCTACAGTTATTTATAAGTTTCGATTTATTATAAAATAATTAACGATTAGTTAATCGATTGTTTTCAATCCATGATGAATGTTTATTCTAAACTTTTTCTCAATTTGTAAATGAACAATTCACTTAATATGACATTTTTTTACCTTATAATATGTATCATAACCGTGATTGTTTTTTTAGAATTGACGTAATAATGCTTTGAAAACAACTGATTAACTAATCGAGGATTATTTTGCTTTGTGCAACCCGAGGTCGGTATTTTTAATAATTTTTAAATTCTAATTTGCTAAATATACTCTGCATATTAATTAAGGGGACACCTACAAAATAGCCTGTTTTCAAATGCTTGTAACTTGGTCAAAAATTAACTTTTTTATTCTCAAATAGAGCAAATTTACTCTACTTTATGATGGTCTAATTTGTTCCTCAACATCTTTTCATTTTTTATGTTATTTAAGAAATTTTGAAAAAAACTACATATTTTGAAACTTGACGCGGAGTGCATTTATGTAGAAAATGAAATTTTAAAATAACCTTTTTATAGAGAATTTCAACACCTTGAAATTAGTATCATGGAATTTTTTTTGCAAGAAAAATTTAGTGAAAATCAGGAACAAATAATTTAAATGAACGAAGTCGGAGTAATTTTGGTGGTACAGAAAATTACAAAAAGTAAAATGAAGCTTATTTTAACATCTTTCAGATTATGTATTGTAATGAAAAACATTTGATGAATTTCCATGGGCCCAGTTCGACAAAAAAATTCGTATGGTTCGACTTTCTGATTATAACATTTTTTTTTTAACTTTCAAGATACAATATATGGGATAAAAAATAGCCTATGTCCTTTCTCAGGATGCAAGCTATCCCCCTTCTAAATTTCATCAAGAACAATTCAGCGGTTTAGCCGTAAAAAGGTAACGAACAGACAGACATAGTTACTTTAGCATTTATAATATTAGTATGGATACACGGACATCGTAACCACCCCCAAATAAAATAATTAATTTCAACAAGAAATATTTGTGTGTACGCACACATACAAGGGCGATTTTTAACACACACACACATACACACACACACATATATACATATACACATACACCTAGCGGGAACCGCGGTTTGAGCTGAATGTTTGAAATTAAAATTTAATTAACCGCCATAAATTCGTCGTGACTTGCAAAATTAAGATTCAGTACACGGTCTGCTATTGTTTCATCTGTTCTCTCTCTCTCTCTCGGCCGAATAAATTGCTATTAGATTAATTAAAGTGAAAAACTGTGTTTTAACTTGGTAAATTAAATCAGGCTTTTAGCGAAATGACGTACCTACAACAAGCGCCCACTAAGTTACAATTAGCTATTAATTTATAGCAGAAAACGCTGCAGGTTTTTATACAGATCTCGTCGTACCCCCCCCCCCCCCTCCCATTTACCCCCACGCCCATCGCCACCATGGATGTTTTTTGTGTTGTTGCATTTTTTCGTTTGGTATTTTTTTTTGTTCGGAGAAAATATAATTATTTTGTGGAAGAAATTGCTTTAATGAAATTAATTATCAGAGTTGGGGGTTGAATGTAATAAATAGGGGTTGTAATGTGAAAGATTCTTGACTTTATAAATAATTTCAGTTTTTATATGACAGTGCATCTCGGCGAAAAAAATTGTATTGTGAAAAAAAGTTATTTAAAAAGAGAAAGTGAACAAAAAATTGCCTGTTTGGTAAAATATTCAAAAATATAAACAGAATCGTCATTTTGGCATTTTAGGTTAGATTAAAGATACGATTTATGATCAGTTTTAGTCTAACTGGTGTTGAGATTTATTCAAAATTTAATTTACATCTGTATTATTTTTAACAAGCATAAAAAAAATAAAAATAAAAATTATCAAAACCCACACGTGGGTATTGCCGCGCAATCCACTTGACAACACTCAAAAAATACTCTTGCCATATATGAAAATTTTTGAAGAGGGGGGGGGGGGTATGACTGGAAAATTTTCTAAAAAGGAATAAACTAGAACCATAGACCTACCATTAAGTGAAAATCCGAGGTCTATATAGGTAGTCAGGAGTCCAATATCTCGCAGTAGAAGACAGACGGACGTATGTATAATCGAGCATATAAGCGCTACCATAGACATAAAGAAATGGACAGCGCATCTGACTCGTAAAAAGAGCCGTGTCAAATGAGAGAGACAGAAGATGTTTGGAAATCATATATGTTATTTTCCAAACGACATGCATCTCTCTCTCACTTACAGAACATATGTTACACCCATATTACACCATTATGTTAAATACGAATGCGCTGTCCATTTCTCTATGTCTATGAGCGCTACCACTTCGTGGGTTGCGCTAAAAACTGGAGTTAATGTAATAATATGAAATATATTCATAATATTGATTGATAAAATCAGAAAATACAGCTGTAAGTGAGACTTAGCTATACTACCAATCAATGAGAAAAAGGGTTTAGGCTGTCTGAACTATTATTGTGAGTATCTTTAAAGAATCTGATTCGGTTTTAACCATAGAGATGTACTGGAGCGGTAGTTCAAATGTCATGAGTGTGCCAGTAGAGATAGCCTATACTCAGGTACCGTACTTCCTTGTCTAACAACGAGCTCTGATTGGTTGGCAATGTGAACCGACTAACTATACTAAAAACATTGATATGATGATAACCATGGAAACAACAGAAACATGTTTAGGTTAGAGAATACTGAAAACCATAGACCTATAGAATGGACTGAGCATTCCCTGTCCAACTGTGCAGTAAATACTGGCGAAAAAGTGTGACAGAGACAAAGCAAATATGTAGTCAATACCTGTCTCTTTCTAGAATTCTAATTGGTCACGTCACAGGTGTGCAGTCATTACAGACCTACAGAAAAGAGACAGGTATTGGTTACATATTCACTTTGTCTTTTTACAGAGAGTGGTCAATTTTGTGAGGCTATTGCTCAGTCTACTATAAGTCTATGCTGGAAGCAAAGAGTGGTACGTTGAAAACTATCTTTATCAGGGCCAAGCTCACCTATTAAACTTATCTTTCTAGTTATATTACATCTACACCAATACCTCACTTTGCGTCGTGGTTACGTTCCAAAAAAACACGACGCAAATTTAAACGACGCAAAGTGAATTATGATTTTCTATAGCAAACCATTTAAAGATCGAAGATAGGTTCCAAGGTTACAAAAATACTACTTTTTAAAAAGAAAATTGAGCAAAGTAAACAGTTAAAAAACAAAAATAATATAAAATTTTATTACATAGGTACATACAAAAAACAAAAAAAAAACAAATTCAATTAAAACAAAATAAAATATTCAATTAATTTATAAAAACAAAATAAAAACTAGCTGTCGGATCCAATTTTACCCGGGGATATAAAATTAAACTATATAACGTATAATGCTGTGGGGTGCGATCCTTTAGGTCCACACAATAAACTTCCCAACATGGTATGACTTACAATACTTGAATACTGATTACTTATTGTTTCCATAATTAATATTACTATGTTATAGTTTGTAAATATTTGTTTTTTTTTAATATGTATATGATAAATTTTAATGGAATTTGTCAGAAATAAAACTCATCCTTTGTATTATGAATATTAGTTTTCTAATATCCTAATAATGACAATAATATAATGCACATTTTTAGAAAAACTAATCTGACAGTTTGAATTTTGAATTGTGTTGTTTCCAAGGCAACATGAATTATTAGATGTATTTATTAGTATGAAATTCAAATTTTGATGGTGGTTTTCATCCCTTTAATGGCTGTTTGGACCCATATAAAAAATAAATACTGAAATATACGTTTCATTATTTGTATTGTATAGTATTTATTCTAAGTTCCGACTAAATTCGACCAAGAAAAAAAATAAAAATGAAAAAAAACACCCTTTTTACCCCCGTAGGGGTTAAATTTCGAAAAATCCTTTCTTTCAGATCATATTTACGTCAAGACGCTTCGATTAGCACCCCAACGAAGTCAATAGCATTTTTTGTTCGCGAGATTTCGTCCCGGAAAAAAATGACACGTACGTACGTACGTACATACGTACGTACGTACATACACACACACACACACACACACACACACACAGACATTTTTCTAAAAATAGTGTCAATATACTCTAATGCCCTTGAAACATGAAAATATGTTAAAATTTTTGATTTCGATTTTCGGACCAATTACAATAACTCCCTATTGGGAAGTTAATTAATCACTGTCTGATGAGTCCGTAGAGGCTGTTGTAAATCGGCTTTCTTTCACAAAAAATTGGTCCAATGTTTGCTGAACAGCTTTTTTTAACGTAAAATAAATTTCCTTGTAGCAATTGATATTCGTAGCTACCACCTGGGACACTTTAAAACTCCTTCCGCTGTCAGGATCGTTTTTTTTTTTAAATCTCCATAGCTTCGTCAATTAAACACATCGCTTTGGAAATTTATTTGGAGGTTAAATTAAAAACTCTGTTAAAATACTAAGATAAATTTAAGACTCGAAGCCAAAACAACGCAACTTCGAAAATCAAACGACGCACAGTGAAAATTAGTACTAATTCAGCAGCGACCCAACTTCGAAAAAACGCAAAACGAAACGACGCAAAGCGAGGTATTGGTGTATATGATTTCAACACGTCAAAAACCTTCTATAGTCTGTTTCATTTATGTTTTCCAGTGGTTGCCGTATGATTTGACAGTACGAATCATGTATTTGTACGGTGAAATCCTTCGGCAACTACTGCAAACTGAAATGAAACAGACTATAGATTATTTATTTAACATTTTATCGCATATTCTAACAACCCAAAAAAAATTCTGCATTAAAATTTAATTATATTGACTTATATCACTTAAAATGTTTATGATATTAATTCAACTAAAATAGCAAAAACGACTAAATATAAAAATATATATAATATCTCAAAAATTCCGTACGTGACTTCAACCTTCTACACAAACCCCAATTTAAAAATCTACATCATTCCAACCGCAATAAACGGGTACTTAATAACAGCAAATAATAATAATAATATTAATAATAGCGCCCACCCAACAGTCATACATACATACATGTTCCAAACATAAAACTGAGTACACGTGGACGCGCGCGACCCGTTCCCTAATTATATTACTTCCATTAGCACGGTCTGACCGGCGCGGTGGTAAAAGGAGAGGGAGACGGGGGGCAATTAAGTCATTAAAAAACCATTAACAGCATCTAAATGCCTTTTGAATAAACACAATAAGCACGTTTATGTGTATGTGTGTGTGAGTGTGTGTGTGTGTATGTGTAGGTGTGTGAGTAAGTGTGTGTAATAGCTAATCATATTCGTTAGAGGTAGAAAACACGCGAAACAATAAAGACTATTTAAAATAGAAAAGGGGGTCTGATTATGTACTATTATAGTATTTATAATAATATTAAATACTATATAGAATTTCCTTGCGGTTTCCCTATAGGCATGATGGCTGCCCCCCTCCCCCCCTTCGCAGTGTTGTAATCAAAGAGGGGTCAGATTATAACACCATATTCATACTAATATTGTAAATGCGAAATTATGTATGTCTGTTTGTTTGTTTGTTATCATTTCACGGATAAACTGCTGAACCGATTTTGATGAAATTTGGCAAGGAGATAGCTTGTATTCTCGCGAAGGACATTGGCTTATTTGTAACTCAAAATTTTTATCCTAAAAAATGTATTTGATAAAAAATGGAAATATGATATCTGTACGTGCATTCTGTTTTATCAACTATCATAACAGGAAATCGTCCTACCCAACGTTCTTCTTCTTCTTCTTCTTCATGGGTGACAGTTCCTACCTAATCTAAATTCCACGGGAACCATATACATCTTATTATATATATGACGTGAACGAAGTCGTGGGTATCAGCTTGTAATATAGAATATGTATGTAAAAGAAATGTTATATGTCAATTACCTTTTCATAAAAAAATTCTGGTTACGCCACTGCACCACATCTCTATATTACAACAATATATACCTTTGATTTTTCTTTTCATTTTTGTATATAATTTGTATTGGAAAATATCAAATGTAAACTTTCATTAATACGATACGGCCCTGTTCTATTTTACCCTATTAAACTCATGTATGATTCGTGGTTGCTACTACTTCTATTAACGACTAATTAATTTTTTTAAATAAAATTTCTCATAAATTCCGTACGTGACTCCAATCTTCCTTAATATACTTACATAAAGCTCAACGTCTGTTTGTCTGTCTGTCTGTCTGTCCGTTAGTGCGCTTATCACTCGAAAACCACTTATCCGATTTACGTGATTTTTTTTTAATTAATAGGTACATTCTCTGGCCAGGTTATAGGCTATATTTTGTTACGTTAGGTAACAAAATAACTAAGCAGTGACGATAATAGTAAAACAAGTCGGAAAAAATTTTGCCGACTTCGCGCTGTTTTGCAATACGCTGCCTAAACCATTGAATATAGAACAAAATAATGTATTAAAGAATTGTGTAGAATCAAAAGTGCTACAATAAAGTCCGCGACACCATATGTCTATCTTTTATATTTAAGCCACAATGACTGCTTTTATGTTACAAAGAAAACATAAAATATTTGGGTTCGGTTTACATGGAGTTTTGACCTGCAAAACTTCAATCCTTATCGAAATAAAGGATTTCATCGTCATAAGTACTTAATGTAGACATAATTTACCTTTTACAGAATTCAATTTGGTCTTTTGGTTTAGGAAATAACGTGAAATAAGTATATTACAATAATATATAACAATTAGCGCGAACTACGACTATGTAGACGCTGCGCTGGGCAGAGGGGACAGGCCGGTATTCTTTTGATTGTTAATTGTTTAAATTGTTTTCAATAATTAACTTTTAAATAATCAACTATATATTTTTTAAATTCTAAACAATAATTCCGTAGTCCACGCGAGCGAAGCCGCGCGGGCCAAGCTAGTCTATACATAAACCCCAATTTAAAAATCAAAAAATTCAAACTGCAATAAAAACTTTCATTAATACGATACGTACCTGTTCTAATTCAATTATTATGTAGTCTAAGCTAATTCTAGGCTTTTATTATAGTGAAAATCACATTAAAATCGGTTCAGTAGTTCTTGTGCATTCTTAAAAAAACAAAAAGATAGACAAATCAATGAAAAAATCAAGTGAAAATTTTGAAATCACAGATTTTTTTTTTAGAAATAATCACACAAGAAAAAAGATTAATAAAAAAATTTACATTGTTGACATGTGATAATTCCCCGTCACTTCGAAACAGGCCAATATAATATATAATATACGTAATATTCGGACGTCGTTGGCGACGCGGATGGCATTTTGCAATAACTCGTTCACGAAGTCGTTTATTAAATTTTTAAATAACGTCCTCTCGAGCACATCGCACAGATTATTAGACTTCTGTGGACATCTTCGCAAACAATAACTGCCATGGAAAGTTGAAATGTGTGGGAACACTTGAATTTAATTGCTTTAACTCTTTCGGGTACGGAATAACAATGAATTAAAACAAAAATGTATGTTCGATCTGACGGAATTTTATTAGTTTTCTTTTTCATTGTATCAATGTGGAAAATTGAATTGTAACTTTTTGATTATAAGAGTTTTTTTAACAAACTAACAGTTTTAATTATTCAGACTACAGCAGGTACATGGTAAAACTGATAGTATTTTGCTTCATCGCAATATCGAAAATGCGAGAAACTTTGTGATTATTTTAAAATGAGAAAAAAATATTCTTCGATTTTTGTTAGTCACAAGCATAACTCCTGAACCACTGAACCGATATTGATGAAACTTCGTTAGTTGGTTAGGTATATAGCTTGAGAACTGTCCCATTTTAAAATTATTAAAATCATGTGTAAGAGGGAGGGGTGAAAATTTTATAGGACCTTTTATGTAGAGCATTCAATTTTGTTGTAAAGATTTATCTTAACTTGCTTTAAAAAATCGTCATTTGTTTGTTTTTTTTTAATTGCTATTTACTTATTTACTTTGACATACCTATTAATCACTTATACTAAAATTGCACCTTAACCACAAAAGTTATGTCACTCGACACGTGTTTCGACTTCACAAGAAGTCCTCATCAGGAGCCTAACGATTCCGTTTTCCAAGTTAACAAAAAGAAATACCTATTAATGTCATTTTGATGTTTAAAATGTTATTTTGACATTTGCATAGCAGAAAAATTTAGATTTAGATTGAAATTGTCAAAAAATTAAAAATATGCGTATTAAGAAAAATGTCGAATAAATATTTTTTATTAAAATTGTATTAACAGTTCTTCTGTTAATACTCTATCGGTTTTTATTTAAACTGTTCAATAATTAACTTCCTTTGATGAATTTAGCACGATGAAGAAATATGCATTTACTTGGCAGATGTTTTTTTGATACACAATTTAATTTTTTTTAATCAGCAACTGTAATTTCTATTAAAAAAATTGACTTCATTTTTCTCCGTGTATTTCTACTGAAATTATAAACAATACACCTATACCTAGTAACAATAATCCATATGTATTAAAAACCAATTCACAATATTAATATTCAACATTAAAATAAATTGTTTTCAATCTAATACCACCACCACGACCGTATTGGTTTCACCAATATATCAAATAAATAATATTTAAATCAACAACAGCAACAACGTAGCTGATTAAAATGTATAAAACCCGCACCCAATGTTTTTAATTATAACATTCATATAACCTCAATAATAAAACTGAACTACAAAAACCAATTATCAATTAATGGGAAAACCGATTCAAATAAATTTTAAATAATCGTCCACAAAATTACCGTGGATAAAGTTTTTTTACCCCCTCCACCCCCACTCTTTCTCTCTCTCTCGCACACAGCGAAGTTATAAAAACACCAATATGTAATTAATTATATTTCACATAGTAATTAAACTTGGAAAAGTCATTCAATATCAACTAATGAGTCGGGGAAACAAACGTGTACAAATAACAACCACTCACGGCATGGTTAAAACGTTGAATAAACAACGCTATTTACCTAAACCATACCCGTATATAAAGTCATTAGCGGTGACGATTGAACATGATGCTTGTGTTAGGTTTCAAGCCTCGTTATGGACGTACTAATTAGTCAAAATTGGATCAAAAGTTTAATTACAAAACGTTAATTGAATAGCCTAATTGGCCTTTATTTGCGCAGCTACCCCTATATATATGTGTGTATGTCTGTGTGCGGTCAGTCTCGTTTCAAAGGGTGCTGTCTATATTGGGTTGCCCATTTAAACTATAAGCTATGTAATAAAATAATGTGTTATAGCCATTCTAAACAACATCACTGAATTGTCTCAATGGCTTCATAATATTGTATTGAAAAGATGTATTGGAGTTTCATGTATTAGTTAATATTTTACAGAACGTGACAATGATTTAATAAAAGTTTTGTTACGAATTATATAATACATAATATATGTATAGTTTGTATAGGTTATTGTAAGAAGCCATACAAAAAGGTACAAGTTGTTACTGAACATAAGTAATTAAATTATAATTATTTCAGATCTGATTTTTTTTGTATCAAGTTCAAAGCTGTACGTAGGATGGCCACATTTCGGAAAAAAATTAACCACGATAATATATAAAGACCTTTTTTAATATATCTATTACATTTTCTGTTTTGAGGTGAAAATGAAGACCTCTTTTGTTTTGTTTCTTTAATTTCAGTTGATGACTTTTTTGTAGTTTTCATTATTTTAACAAAACCCGGAGAAATTATGATGAAACCCGGAGCCCAGAGAAACACTATACAAACCCAGAGACTCCAAATGAAAACCTTGAGACCTGATAACCTTAGCTGTACGCCAGGCCCGTATCCAGAAATTCGTTTCGGGGAGGGGGCTCAAGTACGAAAATCACTCAAAAATGACGTTTAATATTTTATTATTTATTGTGCAAGAAAAAGATGCAGTATAAGGTGTACAATAAACAGCTATTATAATGTTTGAAAGAAGTTTAAGCATTATTTATGTTTTACAAAAAATACCTGCTAATACCAAAATTCATATCAGTATTGATTTTTCTCTAGAACATACACCTTAAAAAAGTAACTTTCTTGATTTTTTCAACATGGCAGGCTTTTCATAATTCAAAAATATAAAGATACGTTGGATTGATGCCAAACGTGCTTTCCATCGACAAAAAACTTAAATTTCAAAGAATAAAAAAATTTACACTGAAGACTTTTCAGTGAAAAATCTCAAATGGAAACATTTTCGAATTTCAGGATTTCGGAGGGGGGGGGGGAGATTCCCCCGGGCCCCTCCCCTGGATACGTGCTTGCTGTACGCCACAATCGGTGTTTTATGATTTTTTGAGATATGTAATTTGTTGTACAATTAATTAAACGTAACATTTATTATTTAATTAAGGAGGTTAGGGAGTTACTTTTGAGGGGCAGGTGGTGGGATAGGACGTAATGTTTGCTGTTGCCATTTTTCGAGTTTCTTATATTGTTTTTTTTTTTTTAATAATGGTTTGGTCGAAGCGTGCAATTTTTTTTCAAAATTATTACATAAATGTATACTTTACAATTTAACATCATGTATAATGTAATTACAAACAACTGAGCATTAAAATGTATATTCTTAAAAATGAGATTGTCAAAAAATCTGAAATTTCAGTATATCATGCATTTTGAGTGTTTAAACAATTAGGTATAAGAAATTTTAACTTATACCTACTGGTTTGACTTAAGTACCCAAATTAGTAAAACATTTTAGTACAGTAAAATTAGGTTTTAATAACGAAAAAATAGAAAGATTAAAAATCCCTTCTGAAATGGTTTCAGAAACACTTAATCTTTAAGAAACCGATGAGTCCCTAGTCTAGGGAGCTTTAGTCGGCATTTTGATTTAAAGTGAGGCGCACCAAACATGCGATGAATCTAGTCTAGTTTTTGATCACTTACCGGCAGCGTTGTAAATAATGCATTATTTTCGTAATGGCATTACCAAAATAATGCATTATTTACAACGCTGCTTACCGGCTTATCGTATTTTATTAGCTAATTTTATAAAAATCGGATAACATATGTCTCATAGAATGTAACCATGCTATTATTTTAATTTTGAAGGAGGGGAACCCCTCCATAAACAGCTTTGAAAATCTACGTATTGCCGATGCTTTAAAAAATTGTAAACTCTAAATCTAAACATGAATAATTTGGCATAATAAAGTAAAACCTAGCCTCGAATATTTTCCCAAATATTTAATTTCAACATAGAAAGCATATTTAAGAATTCCATGTGAAAATATGTTTCATTTTAGGCATGCAGCAACTAAAATTCGTAACGAAAGGGTTAAAACAGTTAATTTCCCCATAACTGCAACCACACCTATTATAATTTGTTAATAAATAAAGTTATATACGCACGGCAGTGTCAGTAAAGCTAATGAAAGCTGTGGCGCTGATTAATGAAACAAAACAGCTCATGAATACCGACACTCACACCCCGCGCAACCCGCGCAAAGAGCACACCTCACACAGCCATTCTTCTCATCAAAATAATCGTTGTTTCAAAATACACGGTTGCAATTATTTCAGACTTAATTTACTACATACTAGTTATAGAGCAATAAAAAATTCGTCAAATCAATTTAAAATAATTAAAAAAAAAAAAAAAAACTCGCCGCTTCTGTCTCTGTCTGCGTGAACAATTTTTTCAGTAACTACTGAACCGATTTTATTTCGGTTTTCACTAATGGATAGAGTATTTCACAAGGAAGATTTAAGTGTGTAATTTGTGTAAATTTAATGAAGTTGGAAAAACAATCGCCGGAGAGGTATTTTCGTGTAAATAGTTATCGATAAGTGAAAATATTTATTACAGATTATATTTATATCCCCGGGTAACATAGGATCAAATCCCCCCCCCCATGAGTCTACAAAAACTATAAGATGATTATGATATACGAGACTTTTTTCAATAATGAAGTTAAATGAAGTCGAAAATTCGTATCGACTTTAAACTTTGTATATAGTTAGAGGAGATCAAGGTAAGTAAGAAAAAAATTATCACAGCTGCAGTAAAACGGTTTAAGGGGGTAAAACACCCCTATGAAAATGTGCAAAATAATCATATTTTTTCAAATAACTCTTGTATTGTAAATTTTTTTAAAATTTACAATACAAAATTTTCATGTTTTTTTATGCTTTTTCGAATGGCGATAGTCAAAATTCGAAACAATTAAACCTATGGAATGTGGGTGGGAGGTGGGGATTAACGGTTTAATTTTTTCGAATTTTGACTATCGCCATTCAAAAGAGCATATAAAATCATGAAAATTTTGTATTGTAGATTTTTTTTAATTTTCATTAGTTTCAGAGTTATTTGAAAAATATGATTATATTGCACATTTTTATAGGGGTGTTTCACCCCCTTAATCCGTTTCACCGCAGCTGTGATAATTTTTTTCTTACTTACCTTGACCACCTCTAACTATATACAAAGTTTAAACTCGATACGAATTTTCGACTTGAAAAGGTTCCCTTGTAAGAATAAAACCAATTTTTGTACTTTGCACCACATAAGAGATGATTTCCATAATGAAAAATATAACTTTATGAGATTTAATACTGCCATCCCCCCCCCCCCCCCTGCAAAAGCTATCTACGCCACTGTATCACACCAACCTTCCGCAAAAAGTTATTGTATGTTGAGAAAACGTATATAGCGACCTAAATCTTATACTTGCACATTAATTAAGTTCATATCATTTAAGTATTTAAAACTCTAACAATTTTATGAATATCAATATGAAATGTTGTATGAATATTCTTAAGACTTTAAGGAGGTTGACTTCATAGAAAAATAACAGAAAGATTTTGATGAAATTTTGAAAATAATAAGACATATTTATATTTAAAAAACCTTGCAAAATTTTAATGTCCTTAGGAGAATAGTTTAATTTCGAGACACGACAGGTCTTTTCAAAATGATGAAAATTTGAGCATATATTCTTAATTCATTTACAAAGATTTATGTAAATTTTCAAAAAGGAACCGCATTTTTTTAATTAAAAAAATTATTAGTGTGTGAAAAAGAGAGAGAGACGCATCTATGTGATTTCGCATGCTCCAGAGAGAGACACACATTGCCTTCACTGCTTCTCACCCTACACACGAAAAAAAACTGTATTGGACCAAGAAAATCTTGTTTTGTATATAACGAAAACAATATTTTCTTAATATAAGAAAAGTGCTCTTAATCCAACTACATTATTTCTTCGTCCAAGAATACTATAGTTGGTTTAAGAATATATTTCTTATCTTAAGAAAATATTGTTTTCTTTATATACAAAACAAGGTTTACTTGGCTCAAGTAAACCTTTCTACCTGTGTATAGTGTCAACCTTCTTAAGGTAGTTGGCCCGTAAACATGTTTTCGTCAGATTTTGTTTAAATTGCACAGGAATATACCGTAGATTAATATCTGAAAAATAGCCCATTTTTATTAAAATTGACTATCTCAAAGTCATGAAAAACGATCTCAAAGTTTATATTTTTAACACAGCTTATATGGGCTAACCGTACACTAACGTAACGTTTTATTAGATAAAATTTAAACGTAGCGTCAGATTTTCATAAAAAACTGACATGTTGTATATTTATATGAAAGAAAACAGTATACAAAAAATTGGAATTATTGACCATCCCGTTATTAAGATTTAACCAGATTTAACTACCAAACCATCACATAAATATTACAGTATTGTTGACAATGCGGCAACAACGTATTCATTTGATTATAGTAAAAAATACACGAAATAATGAAATAATTTTTTACAAAATATGATAAGTGGATTGAATGGAATTATAATCGATTTCATTAATTTATTAATATATTCTGTGGTAGTTTAGATGATAAAATATAATCATTTGACAAGTAGTTAATAGTAGATAATGTACAGCGTTGCCATGATCATTTCTCTAAATTAAAAATATGTACTCATGGCCTAATGTGATCACATTATGATGGACCAACTACCTTAAACAAGAAGATTAAGTAAAGAAATCTATTTTGACTATATTTAAATGAGAAACGATAATTTAATTTCGAAATAAATAATTAGATTTTAAATACAGTAGAAACCGGTTATAACGACTCCGGTTAATACGACGTACCGGTTTTAACAACTCAAAATAAAAGTCCAACTGAATTCCATATAATTGTCTTTTTACCGATTATTATGACTATCGGCTTTTACGACTTAATTTGACCGGCCCCTTCGAAGTCGTTATAACCGGTTTCTACTATATTCCATATACGGGAAGACAATTCCAACATTCCATTCATATTTGTGCGCACTAATTAATAGACAATTTGTAGAAAAACATGACACAGATGAAAAACAACAACATTTGCAATTAGCTACATAGAGTATAGTTACTATGGACTTCAATTAGAACACGGAACAAAAACAACAATATTTAAACGAATTACTCTGCCCGTGAACACAAACAAAAATGCTCATTACGGCCAACGTGCCCCGCGAGGCGCAATTAAAAATGAAAATTACATCGTTTATCAGCCAATTTGTGCCCATATTGCCCGACACAATTCATCAGACAGTCACCAATACCTACATGCATACACATGCATATGTACGTCACTTGATAAAACCAGTTTGATAAAAAATACTATTTTGTATTTCTTAAATAAATTTCTTCAAACTGTATTTTATTTAATATTACAGTGATGCCTCGCTTAACGAACATAATTCGTTCCAGGAGCAAGTTCGTTATGCGAAAAGTTCGATATGTGAAACGCGTTTTCTCATAACAATACATGTTAAAATTTTTAATTTGTTCTGTAGCATAAAATATGGTACTGTAACATAAGAAAGATTTTACTCACGTTTTTTATTTTTTAGTCAGACTCAGATTTAGGAGAGTACCGAGGCTTGCAGGGTCAGATCCACACACACAAAATTACATTTATTAAAACAAACATGTGTGTGAGTTAAGCGCGGAAAAGAACGACCGATGCACGTTGATGTATGTTCGTGCAAGTTTGAGCATCGACTGCGCGCGACTTTGGAAGTTCGTGCGTCTTCGTGATACGTAGGAGCGTTCGGGCGGAAAACTGAAATAGGATGCAGTTCGTTGTGAGAAGCGAATTTCGTTGAGCGAGTCGCGTAATGAACGAACAGAAAGTTCGTTATGCGAGGCGTTTTATTATTATCTATTTTCATAGTTTTTCAGTAAAATCTACTCTCTAAACCTGAAATAGTGAATTATCACTAATTCACAGTGTATATTCACTATTTGCTACAGCTAAAAGTCGGCCACTTGGAATTAGTGCATATACACTCATTTAAACAGTGAAATTCATTGTAGTTATTAGTGGCAAATAGTTCTAATGTATCAGTGAAAAATTCACTGATACATTAGAACTATTTGCCACTAATAACTACAGTGAATTTCACTGTTTTCGTAAGTGCATCATTTCACTGGGTAAATGAGTGTATATGCACTAATTCCAAGTGGCCGACTTTTAGCTGTGGCAAATAGAGAATATATACACTGTGAATTAGTGATAATTCACTATTTCAGGTTTAGAGAGCATATATAATATCTATTATCAATTAAATATCAGCTTATTACTTACCGTAATATTATTACTTATACCATACCTACATTAATATTAGCTAAAATGCCGTATATATACTGAATCAAAGTGAAATCACACCGTTAGCGAGAGTTAAGTTTTGTATAAAACTGAACGTGAAAAACGACGTAGGATATGGCGCTCTCAGTGACGCGATAAAAAGATGAAACCACTTTTCACTAATCATAGAGTGGATTGACTCTTGAGTCATTAGTCAAACAAGTGAAAAAAAATCTACTGTTTAAAAAGTAAAATTTTCACTATTTATAGATAAAATTCACTTTTTTCCAGTGAATTAGTTGATCACTGGGAAAAACAGTGAAAATTTCACTTTTCAAGTTTAAAGAGTACTAATAAACTAGAGTCCACGAACTTTTGTCGGGGGTCCACGAAACTTATTTGACAAAAATTAAAGTAGTTTTACATTTCTATTTACCAGTAATTTATTAGTACTTAACGACCTTATTTGTTTTTCTGTCAGGGGGAGGTCCTTGAAAAATAATTGTTCATAAGGGGGTCCCTAACTACGTAAGTTTAAGAACCGCTGGGCTAGAACATAGTTGCGCAGTCGTTCGGAAAATTATTTCGATTTGATTTTTTTGTTTTTATCTTATTGAGGAGGTTGTTCTGATTATAAAAGTGCAAGGTGCCGGTCGAAACCTTGGTCGGATATTGTTTAAAGTTTAAATCGTGAAAAGAACTTCCAAAATAAAAAAAAATTGAAATCTTTTTTTTATCATCTTTAGGTCTTTCGTATAAAAAAGATTTTACTCATAACTATGAGTATTACTACTTTATTTGTTATAAATTTTTGTAAGTTCATGAAACCTTGAATTTAGGTATTTTCAATGTTGAAAATGTATCGTCCCATTTCAAAAAATATTCAAATTTTTTTATTTATATTTATTCAAAATATTATTTCAAATATTTTTCTAAATATAACATCTCTACGATTTGTCGTTTCTACGTAACAGTGTCTACAGGCAGACACACAGATATAATGGTTTAAATAGCCAGTATGGTTTCAGGGAAGGTCAAAATACATTTTCAATAAAATCTTAAATTCGAAAAAAATCGGCTTTACAATAAATACTTAGATACTATACGTACATGTGACCTAGAAGAAAGTCAAAATATTAAAAAGTAGGTATTACAAACTTCAAAATGCTTTCTGGATTACCGAATTTTGCCTATGTATGAATAGAAAAATTTTCAAAATCTGAATTTGATTTTTTTCAATATTATAAACTGACTTAAATTTTTAATCTTCCACCATAAATTTTTTAACACTATTAAACTCATCATTTTTCAGAACTATACGTGCATTTAAATCATCCCCCCTTCTAGCCCTCTCTTCTCTCCCCACATTAATTTATCTATGCACCGCCACTGTCTATTAATCACACCACAAACAACACAAATCTCGGTCTATTGTGATGGATATGAACACACACACATACATTGACAAAATATACACAACGTCCATAACTAAATACTAATTAACCAGAATTATCACACAGACACACACACACACACTTTAGCTGGTGCTGCAGCATCGTATACACAAAAACATCGTTGATTGATTGATATTGTTAATTAGTGTCCACTGACCCAAATAAAATGTAATTAGCGCAATACTGACGCCCCTACGGGAACCCTTTACTATATATGTATTTAGGGGGAGGGTCCTATCACTACAGGATCAGAGGACATTACTGAATCTATATTTTTATATTTCAAAATCAGTGAATGCTCAAGCAACTAGCTGATCAAAAAACGTAGGAATCGAACGGTTTAATTGCACGGAAAAAAGAAACCTAAAGAATTAACAGTTTTTCCCTGTACATCCCGGATAGTAAGCGATATGCAAGTTATGCAACCTATTAATATAAAATATTTTTTACTTTCTGAAACTGTAATAATATAATTTTAGGCTGTAATGTTTGCAGTTTATCCACCAATTTATATTGAGTATCTGCAAATATACATATACATATTATACATATTATAACTATAAAAGAAAATAATAATATATTTTCAATGATACCAAAAATTCAGAAAATGTAGCAAAAAAAATTAAAACTATGTACACCTACAGTCAAGAAGAAGAAACAGATGACTGACTAAAAATGCGCCTTTATTTTCCATCGATCTTTTATACATACATACAAACATTTTTTTATATAATTGATAGTTACGCATATTAATTATTCGGTCCTTACTTTCAACCTACCCTGTATACAAACAGATAAAAATAACAGTACCCTATATTCAAATACTTGTTCATTTATCTCATTTAAACGAAACCATCACTTTTATCAAAAAAAAAAAAAAATGCGTAGCGACGCAGCTGTCACGCAGCGAATAAAAACTACAGCTGAACATTGCTAATTACGCGACAAATTAACAAAAATGTGACAAATCGGAACCATTACCATACGGGTAATAATAGCAATTTAACACATACATAGCGGCACACTTATAACTTACAAAACCACACACGCCATATGTACGTGTATAATATGACAAAATACCAACACCTATTAAAAATTTCACGTGAATGCAAATCATAAAGTATCAATAAAATCATCATTCGGTTCGAGAGTGTTAAAATGAGTTTTGCAAATCTTTTTTTCGCGCCACGCGTGTGGAAAATGATAAATAATTGTATTCATAACGAGTTACAAATGGGGTCTGTCAAACAAAATGTTTTTTATTCGTAACACGTTGAAAACTAAATGCAGATTAATACATACATGCAGGAATTTAAATGTAACATTACATTATGGGCCTTTAAACTCTTTAACTACAAATGATAAATGCTTGGTTTTGAATTTTGTTACTCGTTTAATATATGTATACATAAATACTTATTTATGATTATTAGTATACTTATGTATGTATATTTGGGGGGAGGGTTGTATCATATGACAAATAGATATTGCCTTAAGTACTACATACATAAAATTGGGTTTTAAGTTGATATTTTGGATATTTTTGAAAATTTCTAAAATTCTAAATATCTCAGTAACGGTTAACATTTGTATAAGGCAATATTGGGTTCAAATGATTACTTGTTATCTCTACTATTACCCTTTATAAGAAATGTATTGAATTACCAGTAACCCTGTATATTATTATACAGAGCGAGTCATATCAGGTGGAACTAACTTGAACAGTTGATTGAGAAAAATATTTTAAGAAAAAAAGTTCATATGAACATGTGTCTGGAAACTCTCCGAGAGGGAGCTACAGACTCTCGAAGAATTTTTCTAAAATTTGTTTTTATTTAATATTTTGAGATCCCATTGTGATAAAGTAATTAAAGATTCCCAGTTTAGTATTAACATTTTTTATCAATTTCCAGTATCAAAATGATTTTTAAGACCAAGAATGTATGGGACCAGTGAGTCATTTGATTTTGATCAGTAATATTCATAAAATATTCCTATATTTGGCATTTTTATAAGGTCTTATAATACAAAATACATAGAAATACATATATACTTTATTTTTTGTCATAAGATCAACCGTTTACGAGAAATATGGTAGTAAAGATAGTATTCAATTCAAGAATTTGACTTAATAATGATAGTTTTTTAAAGAGATTATACTAGAATTTAAGCTAAGTTTTCTCCACGTGACCGTCCGCCGCCCCTTCTTAACTGGCATCCCAGGCGGTCGTCCAGTCTCCTTCCTTAAAACCTGCATTGCTGTCATTTCTGTTATACATTAACGATAAACAACGAATTTTAACAAATATAAAAATTTCAAACATCAACCATTCTTTTTTCCAAAGCTTACTTGACTTGAATTTAATATTGCACTCGAGTGAATGTTCTAGTTTTCGCTAACCATATTGCACACCCAAGCAGGCTCTGCTTGGAAGTGTGTTCTATTATCGTGCTAAAATTTTTTTTCGTATATAAATTGATAAAATGAGCATTATATCTTAAATTTCTTCAGTATTCCACTTACATTTTTACATTTTCTGATAGAAAACATTACAGTCTGCATTTATACTTAGTTTAATATCGATCGGTTTTAATTTTCTGTTATAAAAATATAAATAAAGTTCAATTTGTTGATTTAACCCCCTTTTTTGATAAAAACGCCGAACTGTAGGCTATATTTCGAAATAAATTTGCACCAATACTTTTGAATTCACTTCATCTATTATCAGAATAGAACCCTATTAAAACTCAACAAAATTGGATAACTAGAAGTAACGAAATTTGCAGTTTATTTAAACAAAAATTCATATTTTGACAAGAATTATTTTTACAAATAGAGTAGTTACTCGGTAGTTCATAAGATTACCGTAAGGCGCTATTTCTTCATACGTCACTTCAAATTCCAAGTATTACAATTATTATATTGTGTTAATTAATATATAAATACATGTACATCGATACGTGCTGTATTTTAATTATTTTATTCAAAGCCAAACAATCTTTTTAATCAAGATAAAGTCTGGTAAGTTTGCATTTTTAAAACAAATATATAATGTACATATACATATACCTAACCTATAAACGTTACATTGTTGTTTCATTTTAAATGCTCTGCTAGACATCAGGTGAACACAGCTGTTATCGCTGCAATATGTGGATGTATTTATCTTTCTAATTATTATTATTAATTAATTAATTTACTTTATACATTTTACAAAAAAAGTAATTTTATATAAAAATTGTAAATTAAAATGATTGTTGTTTTATTACTATACATCCTAAATTTAAATAAAAACGGTAATAATCAATTGATATCAAGATTCATTGTTGATTTTCTAAAAAATCTTAATGAGTGATAAACTTCATATTATATATTTATATAATACTAGCCATATGACCCGGTGTTACCCGGGGATATTAAATTAAACTATATTTAACAGGATGACCAGTATTTCTTTGGAACAAATTTCCCTGACTTTTCCCGATTTTTCAGGAGAATTTTTACCGTTTTTCCCTGTTTTTATTTAAAAAATTTAGATTAAAAACCTAAAAAAAGTCTCTTTAAATATTTGCGAGAATTTGTGTGATTTTGCATTTTTATAAAAATTCTCTGACTTCCAACCAAATTCCCTGACTTTTCTCTGTATACCAAAATTCCCTGACTTTTCCCGGTTTTCCAGAAACTGGCCACCCTGTTTGACATACAATCATGTTATACTTAATATTTTTTTTAGTTAAATTATTTCTATATTCGAAAATAATATTTTCTAGGTTTTAGTAATAACTTGAAAGACAATCGGTGACAGAAGTAGCTAAATTTTAAAATTCATTAATATCTGTGCTTTAGATCAGTGGCGTAGATATGGGGGGGGATGAAGGGGATCAATCCCTCCCCCATGAGTCCAATTTTTTTACTTTCGACCATATAAAAGATGATTTAATACTGTCATACCCCCCCCCCCCCCATGAGATTGATCGTGGTGTGTTATAAAGAAATACGAATGAACGACTAAAAAAAGATATTAAAAATTGCCAATGACTAAAAAAAATTCAAAAGGTCTTCATCCCCCCCCCCCTCTCCCATCGCAAAAAGCTATCTACGCCACTGCTTTAGATTTTACATAGAAGTTATAAATCTCACAAATTATTGTTAGTCGTTGACTTTTTTTTTGTACAACTAATATTATTATTAGTAATGAATAAAATAAAAAAAACTTTATATATAATAAAAACAAAAAATTTTAAAAATGCAAAATATATAAAAGAAATTAAAACCAAAAACTAATATATTTAGTCTGCTTCGAAAAGCAATCTATATCAGACCCCATATAATGCTATCTCACATACGATATGTAAAAAATAGATGAGGCAAATACAGTATGTGCATGCAATTGGCTATTTGGAAATATCACTAACCTAGCGTTAACTAACTTACCTTAACTTAACAACCTAACTTAATTTGGTATATATCCAGTATGTGCAAATACCAATACAAATTACATACTGTAAGTGCAAATAGCCACTTTTGTAAAAAAATATAATTATGCATTGTCAGCATTAACCCTTTCACTGCGCAATACGCTTGTGAGATTTCGTGATCGTTGTGTGCACGTATTTTGATGATTGTAAGTTTATTCGTGAGAAACAGTTAACAGTTTTCGGTCCTGTGTATATTCAGTTTATTCTATAATAAAAATGTGTATAACGTGACTCAAAAGTAAGTAAACACAGGGCAAATAGTCATGTTAAGCGTATGGGACACATTTTAATTTTACGAATATATACTGTTTGAGCAGCGAAAGGGTTAAGGTCCTCTCAAACCAGAGCGTTACAGGTAGCGATAGTGCTACTACGATATTTAATAACATAAGAGATATTTCGGTATTGCAGCGATATAATTAAATGTTGACCACCGTGTACCGTAAACCGTCTACAAAAATATGCATAGAAAAGTTGATAGATTTGGTGAAATTGTATATTCAATTTATTTGATCTGAATAATTCAGATTATAAAAAGGTCAGAATGAAACATAAAATATGACAGGAAATAAGAAAAGCACTTTATGAATCAATTTTCTCTTTTTTTGTATTTAAAGTATTTATCAATCATATTGTTTAAGTCAGGGACTTACACCTGAATTTATTTATGGTATATGTTCACGCTGTTCATGGTATAAAATAACCATTATTTATTTAGAAAATTTGGTACTTAAGGACAAAATACGTATTAGTGTTATAAACGCTAATGTCTAATATCAAAGTTACCCGATCATATAGTAGGTACTGTCGTCAACCTCATACTTGAGCATTTTTTTACTCTGTAATCGGAAAACTTGTTATTGTTTACAATTATTAATAACATGCACACAAACGTGTCAAACTTTCCCATTTTCTATCCATATAGTGTATACGTTAGTGTATTTTAAACAAAATAAAAATTCAGAAGGTGGTAAACAATCATACAATAATGAGATTAGGAGTCGGACAATAATGATGAACAGCCAGTAACAATGTTCCACTGTATTCATAAATTAAAAATATTCCAAATAACCTACTACAAACCTTTAGTTGCAGGAAGATTAGCTTGAGCGCAAACCAAAAGTAAAATTAAATCCAATATCTAATAGGTGCATATTGTCTTATACATATTTAAGTAAATGTGATATGTACATTGATGCCTCGCACAACGAACGCTTCGCATAACGAACGCTGCACTGCGCACAACGAACAATCTGTTCGTTCATTACGCGACTCACACAAAGAACTTCGCTTCACTCAACGAACTGCATCGTATTTCATATTGCCGGCCAAACGCTCATATTACAAATATTTAATCTTAGCTATCGTATACTTTAAATTTGACATTACTTCGGAAACCAAGTTCATATATGAAAGAAAGCCTACAGATGGAAATTACTTTTTTATAATACCTAATGGAATAAATCTTTTAAATATATTGAATAACATTATGCACTTACATGATTTGGAATAACATTTTATGAATATTAGTAGAAATAATTTCATTTTTGGTTTTTCTGCTCATGTATTTCAAAAACTTATAACAATCAGTTCCTCTATGTATGTAAATATATTGATATTTTCAATTCACATTTCTCATAATTTGAATACTTGACATTAATAGTTCTGAAATTGAATACTTTTTTCAAAAACTGTTTGTCGTATAAAATATTACATATTACAAACATGCAATATGGGTTTTTGTATTATTTATTAGTTCCATGTCTACTTTATTTAATTAAAAACCTTATTCGTACAGTTATTCTAGTTTTTTTCAAAATTATAATATTTAAAAGCATTTTTTCAATTTACAGTTACAATTATTGACAGCTGATTTTGCAATATTATTGCAACAATAACATTTATAACATACTGTATTTCTTAATAATCGTACGTACAAAAATTTGAACTGTGTTGATATATATTAACAATTATCTTAGTTAAATCGTTTACATGTTTTTGTATTTGTAATATTTGAATAGAATATTAGCTACATATTTAAAACTACATAATAGAAAATACCACAAACGTCAGTTTTAATCTGAAACTATTTTACTAACCTTAATGTCGATTATAACAGTTTAAAATGATTTATAATATTTTTTAGTAGTTATTTTATCTTGTATTTATTTACTATGTGATTCAAAACAGTAAATTAAAAATGGCGACCTGCCAAAAAATTTTCAAATACGAATCAATAAAAATATATGTTTCCATGGTAACAAAATATGAAATTAATTAAATAGACGAATTAAACGGATTTTATGTAAACATGGGGCGTTTATTTATTTATTATGCCCCCGTTAATGGATCTTTTTCAAAAATCAAACACTGGTTTATGGTTGTCAATTAAACGAAGCATTTGATAAAAAATAAATAAATCTAATATCGATTTTCCTTCTAATAGTAATTCATCTCAAAAGTTGGGGCCCCCCTTAAAGGCCCTTTTAAAAAAAGGCAAACATTTGATCTGTACATTGTATCACCCAAAGAAAACGAAAAAAATAATTAAAAAAATCTGACGTTTTATTTGAAAAATTTGGGGGCCCTATCTACCCCATTTTTGAACTTATCCAAAAAAGGCCCACTAGTTGTCCTAATAATCACACTTTGAGTCTGTATGCCAAATTTCAACTTTCTGCGATGAGTGGAAATGCTCTAAATCTTGATAGGTGAGTGAGTGAGTGAGGGCACTTACTTATATATAGTAGATTAATTACCTCCAATATTTTTTTCAAACATCCTTTTAAGTTTCACCAATTATATTGTATCATATTTATTTGATATTATAAATTAATACATTTTTTTATGTTTAAGGGGTGTGCATTTTATGGCCTAGTCATAGTATTTTAGTTTTCCATGGCAATTGTGATTTTGATTCAATAATGAATAAAATGCGTTGTATCTTTGTTATGGGTTGTTTTATTATGGAAGATAAGAAAAGTTTTGCGATCGTATTTTAAATGGATAAAAAAAATTCTTCAATTTCTAAAATTTCACTCGATCTTTCTGTTTCAGGCTAAATCTTTGGGGATCTGTAGCTCCCTTACGAAGAATTTTATATTGGCACATTGAAGAGATCAAATTTTAATTGAATCACAATAGCCAGGATTCCAGAAATCAGCTGCTTCTCAGATTTACTTAAAACGGTCGGGTGTCCAAAGGGTTTTATATTTCTTACAAGCATTTTCCGTACTAACGTTGGTCGAGGTACTTTGAATGTTTCTGCGACCTTTTTCATTGACATCCCCCCTAAAACTGCATCATTAGCTTTTTTCAAATCTTCCATTTTATAATTCATGTAGGGTCTTGACCCTGGAGTTTTTTGATACGTACGCATCATTTTTAAACACTTAACTATCTATAACAGAACGAATACACAAATCAACAATACACAGCTAAACCACACTTCCGTGAGACAAATCAGAATATGTGTGTGTTGTGTTCATGTAGCCCCGGGTGTTCAAGTAGTCCCACTTTACGGTACTTCATTTCAGAGTGCTTGCTATCTAGCAAATTTGCTAGCTCCTAAAAAAATCCTAGCCTTTTTTGGCAAACAAAAATATGGTATAACATTACATTAATTAGTATAAATGAATTTATTTATATTGTAGAATGTTTATCATATTATGATACTTTCTTGTTTTGAATTTTTTCCTTCATACATGGCTGTTCACAATATCAATAACATGAACAAGGACAACAATACATATTATAATACATGTTCTACTTATTTGTGATTTGTGAGTGCTTGTCTGTAACAGTCTATTGAATGCATATTAAATATACATTTTGCATTTAACATTTATGTATATAGCGAGTAAGACAAGGACAACTCTATGATATATTGCACTTTTAACATGTCATATGTTAAAACATATAATGTACATATTACCTATGTAGTGTGTGTGTGTGTGTGTGTGTGTGTGTGTGTACAATAGTTATCTTTAAATGTGTTGTTTTCACTATTACATGTAAATAAGGTGTTGTCGTTTTTAAATACCTGAAACTAATGACTAAGAAATGATTGTTATTTATTTACAGGGGTGGCGTATGATTTTTTTTATTTTTTAACCATATTTGTTTTCTATAAAAAGAGATCCTTATCGGGTGTGGTGTGCAAAGAAGACAAGAGCGCATAAGTTTTCCTAAGCTAACTTTTCGGAATGTTGTCCACGTTGTTGTAAAATTTTTAAGGGGCCATACCAGTGGCAATAAAACATACTTTTTTTCATAACTACGCCACTTTGTTAGATTTTGATATTTTTCGAGATTAAGTCATGGTACAGAAAATACCTTCCTGTTTAACGACATTTTTTCTTTTTTCAATTTCAGCTACTCCATCATCCGGAATCATGTCCGCAGTGGAGGTGATTTTTTTTGGTGCCTCCGAAAACAGCGCATAATTCGCTTAAATATCGATATTTTTACGAGAAAAAAATATGGAATACACGTCAAATATATTCTCAATTTTCCAAAATATTTTATTGAGTATTTTTCTTCAAAAAAAATTTCGAAAATTACCCAAATTTCCAGCGGTCACACTGATATAGCCCCTTAATACAAAAAATAAAATATATAAAATAAAATAATCTAACCTTTTTATGAAATTAGTGGGAGGGGGGGGGGGGTTACATAGTCAATATCTAAATATTTTTTAGGATGTGGGTACCTACTAAAAGGAATAGATTAAATATGGAAAATGATTATGGAACATACGGATGTCATATGTGATATATATGAAATATATACATATATTTATGACTTTTAACTCCTAGCCCACCGCTGTTGTCTCAATATCACAACACGCAAGTTTTAATTTATATCTATTCGTCGTGGCAGCTGTCGTGTGCATAATTTCCAGAGTCGCCAGTTTGTCATTACTTTGTGAAAAAAATAAATGATAGAGTGTTAATGGGTCCGATGTAACGATTATTGAGCACGACTAATCGTGTATATTATATTATGCACTAAGTCCGCACTCGATATCTAGGTACCTATGTATAATTATACAAGAAATGCAATCCAATACATAGAGTAAAGTCGGTATATATGGATCAGCCAGGTAATATGGACACCTCCTTTTTTTGCTCCATTTTACATTTTATAAAGACAAAATTAATATGTATCTAACAATAAGCTTACACTTCTAAATAACTGCGTCAGTTGACATGTGTTTGGAGTACCGGTATGTCATTGAGAACAACTCAATGAAATTTGTCATTTTTGATTATTTTTGTTAATTTAAGTTAGTAAAATTTTTTATTGTATTAAATTGTTTAAATTAATTATATTGCTGTTTAAACATGTAGACAGGTACAAGGATTGGCCGTATGAATAGTGTTTTTAATCCAAGTAATATTTATTGCCTCGGCGATAGCAATTTTTTTTAATAGACGTGGTTGCGAGTATTATGGACTATGAGGTATTATATGGCTATGAAGTGTAATAACTAACTAGAATCGTGGTAATACTTCACAACTATTCACTAACTCCTTTTTTTAGTACAAATCTTCATAATAGTACCCACTAAATGGGGTACTAATAAGGAGGTTCTGCCCGCGTACTCTTTGCTACGCCACTGCTTTTTTACAGTGACAACATATGTTTGAAATAAAAATAACAAAATAAATTTAAAATACAAATGTTTTAGCCACCTAATTAGATAATCGTGTATTAAAGTAACAAGCGTGTAATATGGACCACTCTGGTCCATATTACACGCACATTTTTTTAGGTTGATTTTAGATTGTTTTAGTTTTTTTATTTTTATTTTGTTTAAATTTAAGAATTACACGTGTTTCAATAGAAATGCTATCATCATCAGAGTCCTAAAGACACTGTGTCAGTTCTTCAGATAAACTTCAAACAACTAACGTTTGTGAAACCGGACATTAACATTATATTGAAGATTTATTTAACTACTTCAGTTCTTACATTATTATCTAGCCCACGAGTTTCTAGAACGAGTATAAAATACGGATACATCAATAAAAATGCATTTCAACGCACGCAACCTTAGATCTGTTTTATTCGCAAATCTCACAGCGGGTGGCGGTTTCGGGCACATTCTGTACACATCGTGACATGTACACACACATGTGAGTTATGATTTCAATCCGATATGGCTAACGTAGGTGCATCGTGGACAGGTTTAAACATGCATTAAATTGTTTATAATTCTGATACATTGTTGAAAACAGTGCCGGACTTAGAGTTGCAAAAATATCTGCCGTGGGTGTCATGGGACTTTCTTATACGTAATACCGACAGTGAACAGTGTACGTGATTCTTATTTTATTGAAACATATTTCTGACAAACTAATATAAGATAGAATGAAATGAATGGGACATAAATGCAAAACCTGCATCCACATATTTTAAGATTTTAATATTTTTGTATCTTTGGATTCTACTCGTCTCAGGCTACAAGCATTATAATAAATTGGGCTGCAAACCCGGCAAAAATCTCTTAAAATTAAATTTGAAAGATTAAATCGGTTGCAGAAACTGCTATATTTTTGGTGAATTTACATACAAATTATTTTTATAAAAGTATTTAATTTTGTATCGAATTGAGACAAGAAAAAAACATGACAGGTTTTGCATCCAAACTCATAAAAAAGGCATAAGGGTATTATCTAGAAGCTGCAAAAACAGTTTTTGTAATTTTGCTAGAAATCTGTTCAAACACACATAGCAGTTTTTGCATCTGGACTACTCAATTATAGAAATATTATTTCATACATTTTGTATCGAACGAATTTTGTTTAACGTAATTACCAAGACGGAAACGGATGTTTACTCTTGTCATTTTTTTAATTTTCGATAATTTTGAAATAAGACAAAAATGTATTAGATAAAAAATGTCGAGTATGTTATACATTTTTTTCCAACACTTATTTAGCCAGGAAGATTTTTTTTAAATAATTTTTTAGAATAATCCACACTGTTTTACGTATAAGAAAGACCCATGGTACCTATGGCAAACACGTACACTGTTCAAACTCTGTAATAAGTATAAGAAAGTACCATGACACTCATGGCAGATATTTCACATCTGTTATAAACCATTTGAAATGTACTTAAAAACGGATACTTATAAAAAAACAATTTTTTTTTTCAAAAATTACATGAATTTATAAGTTTAGTAAGAGGTATAACTTATATAGTTTTACTTTGGGTTGCATTTAAACAAAATTAACCACGATTAGTTAATCAGTAGTTTTCAATCCATTAATAATTTGAATTCTGAACTTAATTTTAACTTGTAAATGAGAAATTCGCTAAATACATATAATCATTTTTTACCTTATAAAATGTATCATAATTGTGATTATTTTTTAGAATTGACGTAATAATGGTTTTAAAACAACTGATTAACTAATCGTGATTAATTTAATTTTGTGCAACCCAAGGTTAGTATTTCCTTTACACAATTTTTTATCAACTGCTGAGTAATCTTGCTGAGATAGCGTGATAAATTAAATTTTTCATAAAATCGATTCAGTACCTTTTAACATCACCGAATATAAATACCTAATAAACATTAAAATACATTTACCTCTTAATAATAATAAAACAGATAAGTCTTCTTTAAAAAAAATAATGACATATTTAAAAATAATAATATATATATGTTCATTCCAGGAGTAAACAAAAACAAATTAAGTTAAAAAACTGGAAAACTTGTTGAAAAACATTCAATATCGTATGTAATAAAATGTTTACCATGTCACGCATAGAAAAACACACACACAAGAAAAATATACGAAAGAAAAAATCAACAGGGATATCAAGCTAAAGCATAAAATCCCAAATGACAATCAACTTGCTTCGCACTATTCCATCGTTCTAATAAAAACACGAGTAAGACGGACAAAGAACCTAGGCTCTCCTTAATTCGATTAACGTCGGCCACAAACCAAACAGAAACTCAAATAGGTACGTTTTCACGCAACCCCTAAGCCCAATACACACCCCATTTTATATACAGGATGTGACAACAACAATATATAACTTTTATAAAAAAAGTTTTGAAAAAATCTTAATACTTTTTTTTACAAAAACTTTAAGAGGGTTGCACCAATCGCAATGTCGGGTGGGTGATAGCGCATCAGTCGTATTTCGTGCTTATGGGTGATACCAAGAAACTTTTGATAAAAAAAATTGTCTAATAAAAAAGATTAGCTAAGAAAATATTTTTTTAAAACGTAAGTAAACTTTTGTTCCTTTAATTTTTTCCAGTAGTGTATAGTAGGCAAGCTCTGAGAGAGTTTCAACCGGGCCCGGGCCAACTCATATTTTCGGGGGGCTCCTATCCCATCTCCCGAGCATAAGGACACTCCAAATAAATTTCATACTAGCAAAATTCTTATCATTTTCTGATATTATTGTAGTATTAAAAATCATGGGGTTTTTTAAGAAAATTATCCTTTTTTTTGCTTTCCACTTTCTACTTTTTTTCACAATGTGGTATATCTTTTTTGTAGTTTTTTTAATATTTATGTTTTTAAAATAATCCCTGTTAAAAATAGTATAAGTAATAAGTATCAAAAAAAATTTAAAATATAAACAATTTTCTGGGCGCCGGGGCCCCTGAGACACAGAAGGCCCGGGCCATATTACTCTCCTAGCCCCCCTCTATCTGGACCTGATAGTAGGTATATACTTAAAAGATAAAAATAGGTGTCTTTTGAAAAAAAATTATAAATAATACATAATAAAAATACAGTCGAAACCAGTTATAACGACATCGAAATTTATGTCGTAATAACCGGTAAAAATACAATTATATCGGATTCATTCAGACTTTTGTTTTCAATCGTTCAAATCGATATGTTATATTAACCGATGTCATTATAACCGTTTTCGTCTGTAGTTACAAATCTAATATCATGAACATTAATACAAATCAGAAATACATACACTGGACACCCTGTATACATATATGTACAGGTGAGGAGTTCTGGATTGTGGAGACGAACAATTTTTCCAATCCATTTGTTTCGTATTTGATTCGATTCTATTTTCGAACACGTCTTATATAATTGGTTTTTGAGTAAATGATCTTTTTGTTTGTGTTTAGGGAGCAAAGTTCGCTATAAGCTTTATTGGTTCGTTTGTGTATGTATAGCTTCTAAAACATAACTATGCTTTATGATTTTCTAGAAAGAAATAAAATAAATAAGAATAATTAGTTTTATACAAAAATTTGTGAATGGAAAAATATTACAAAAATGAAAATTGAAATAATTTATGTTTTTCAAAAAACACTGGTCCGATTCGAAAAATTATTTCACTGGTGGAAAGCTAAAGCCCTCAGAAATGTCACAGACTATGTTTAATCATGCTATCTCATCAGGGGGCTATAAATAAACATGTTATGCAAAGGGCGCCTGCGGATCATTCAAATATTATCTTTTTTTCAAATGTTGAAATTACAATTAATGAGGGATAAATTAGTATATCTATTTTACTTTAATATATAACTTACTACCTACATTTTTATATACATATATTATACAGGATGGGCCAAAAGTCACGACTGCGTGTAAAAATTGAATAACTATTTTGTTTATTAATATTTTTTATTGTTATTTTCAGATTTTATTCATCGAACCTTGTTACATCAACATGCAAACTTACACGAACGAGCAACGGATCAAAGTGGTAGAATTTTACTTTTCCAATGGGCATTCAATTTTACTGACGAAATTATTTCAACACCAGAAATGCACCTAGTCAAACAGCAATTAATCGTTTAATTGCTCGGTTCCGACAACAAGGTTCAGTGTCAGACTTGCCACGAACAGGAAGACCGAGGATCGGGACAGTGTTGAAGAATATCCAGAAACATCAACGCAAAGACGTTCTGGACAACTGGGCATGCATGTCTAAAACATCACTTCGAAGGATTTTATCTCTGCATTTACACATGCATCCGTACAAGGTCCAACTGGCCCAACTTTTACTAGCAAGGACTAATTTTGGGCTACCTGGAGTTGTGTGCAGAAAATACCGAGTATATTTCCATCTTAAGGCTGAACATGAATTACTATAGAGAAATTACGGTTTTTGTATTTTAAGTTCAGCTCTGACCAGTATTAATAAATCATTTAGGAAAAAATACAGTGATAAACTAGATTAATTTTTCTATGTTATGACATACTTAACTTTTCAATTTAATTTTTTTATATATTAATAAAAAAAATCTGAAAATGTGTGTATTTTTCTCTGTTTAATTTCGAGAATATCTCATTTTTCATTCGATCGTCAATTGTCACTGAATTGGCCTTGTTTCACACATACGTGGTTCCATTCGGTTCGGTTCGTTTTCGGTTTCACACATACACGGTTCTCATACGGTTCATATTAGGTTTTATTTTTTTCCGTACAGTCAGTAGTTATCATGGAGAGAAAGCAAGTTGTTGCCATGTTGTTTCTCTATAAAAAAATTGAAAAACGAAGGAGGAATACTAGAATTCAATGCGAGCACCCTCTCATCACTTTACAGCAGGAATTTGGAGCATTCTACACTATTTTCCCGAAGCTAAAGAGTATGAAGACGATCCACAGCAACATCTAGAAAACCGCTCATTTTATTAGAAAAACCGCGACAAAACTTTAAAAAAATAACACTCGCTATCAGGTTAAAACCGAAACTAAACCAAGTGTGTGTGAACGCGTTGATTGCTTTCTGTTCCCTGAACACGAATAGAAACCTGATGAAATCTGTTCGTGTGGAGGGAGTATTCGGTTCTGTACGGTTTCTATTAGGTACCGAATACAAACTGAATCACCGTTTCACACTTGTCGGCAGCGACCGAAAACGAATCGACAACGAACCGAACCGAATGGAACCGTATATGTGTGAAATAGGCCTTACTTGTATCTGTCATTACTCCTCAGGGCTAGACTTGTGCAAATAATTGTTGTTTTCTACGGTGGCGAGATCTCGTAGAATTTAGTTTCGGAAAAATCGGCATGAACAGCCTTAATGGATATATTAATAAGCAAAATATGCGATTATGGGGTACTGTAAAACCTCTTTTGGTCCATATATACCGACTTTAAATGTTACAATTTGAAACAAATTAAAAATTCAGGTAACATGAATATAGTTGCTATCCTTCCCCCATTTCACCCCCCCCCCCTCTAATAAGCATTTTTATGTAAAACATGAACGGCCTCTAATATCTGAAATATAAGAAACTAAATAAAAAATAGACTGTTACAATTTTAATCAAATTAGAAATTCAGGTAAGATATTTATGAACATAGTTGTAACATAACAGGAGGAGATCGTTGTTGATGCAGAATTCCTCTGAAATCACGCATACACACACACACATACACACCCCAACCCCCGACTACAATGAGTTTACCTCGTGTCAATAAACTTGACTGACTCCAAATTGAAAAGCAGATCCGTGTGCCTACAGATCGTCACCGGTAGATTTGATATCAGAAATCCCCTCACTACTTCGGGTCGACACCTCGGCGCTGCTGATTGAAAAATAGACGCACGGAGGTGGTGGTCGTTGTGTAGATTGGGAATACACAGTGGCGTAGATACAAGGTACAAACAATTATTTCATTAAAAAAATTCTCATAAACATGTGTCCGGGAATTACAGGCCTCCAAAAATTTTACTAAAAATAAGTTTTAATTTAATATCTAGAGAACCCTTTGTGATACAATAGGCATGTGATAACAAAGTATCATTGAAATTATGATTTTAAATAATGAAATAGGTTAAAAAGATTCAAAAAAATTTATTTATTTTTATATTAAAAGCGAGATTAATATAATTTTTGCTAAAATAAAAATGCAAAATACAGCAATCCACCATGTTAAATGAAACATAAATAACACAGAATGACGTCACGGACTACTAAATGTCAAAAGTGATTGACTTTTATTTTAGACAAATATTAATTCCTCTTACAAGATAATTAGGTACATACCTTATTTAAGAACATATACATACTTTGGAATTCATTTTTAACATATAAAATAGTTAAATTATTGTCTAACTCTTAATGTTTGATTATTGTTGACAAGGAGTGTGAGGTCACAAATCTCAGATGCAACCTGCGAGCGTTTTGGCGGCAAATTCAAAATTAGTTTTAAAAGTCAATTTCTGCAATTAAACCATTATTTTCTGCAGAAATAAGTTTTTTTTTTAAATAGGAGACACGTAAGATCATTATAGAATAGTTTTTTAAATTAGTCTACATACCTATTATGAAATTTGGTATTTGGTTTAGTAATAATATGTGTTATCGATTTCTAATATTAACCAATTATATTTTAGGCAAGGATTGTATGGGGGCTTTAATGTTCAAGTTTGGCACGATAGTGTTGAATCATCCTGTACATCGAAGATACAAAAAGCTTGTGATCGTTATAAAATGAGAACAAAATATTGTTAAGTATCCAATTTCACAATTTTAACTTGATCTTTCCATTTCAGGTCAAGACAAACACTTTTTGTGTTTGTCTGTCTATCTGTCCGTCCTCTGAATCCTTGTCACACGCAAGGATTTAATTATTATATATGTTACTTTTCTATATTTTTAACGTTTTTTTGAAGTCGTTTTTTTTTATTTTTCCATTTTGAGTGGCGTATCTTTGAAACCCATGGTCAGATTCTGATAAAATTTAAATGAAATCACCTCGGGAGTATACTCTTTCAAACTAACAAAAATTGTCCAAATCGGTACATTTTTGTCGGAGTTATTCCCGAACATACATAAGAAAATATGTATATACAGCCCTCTTTTATGGAGTCGATTAATACAATTTTTAGTACGGACCCTCATAGTAACGCCACTGAGAATAGCGATTGGGTAAGAATGAAAGAAGGGAGGGGGGAAAGACTGACGTCGTGAGAGTTAAGGAAGAACGCGTGCAATTCGGACGATGCCCGGTTTCATGAGAGTGTGTGTAATTTTTGATAAGGATGTATTTACTGAAATAATACTCATATTTTTTGTCATGTATTGACTTTTGTTTGGTGATCTAGATTTTATAATGGTTTCTGTGAGTTTTAATAGCAAGTAATTCACTTTCTTTAAAGATATTAAAAAGTTTTTTCCAGATTTTCAGTCATATATTCGTAAAAAAAATTATACATAGTATAAAAAAAATCTCTCATCACGTCTGTCTGTCTGTTTGTGCACGATTTCATCAGTAACTACTGAACAGATTTTATTCCGGTTTTCACTAATGGAAAGAGTATTTCACGAGGTGTATAATTTGTGGATATTTTGTGTTTTTGTTGAAAAAAAAAACAATCGTTGGGGAGATATTTTCGCGAGCGCTACGAAAATAGTTAGCAATAAGTGAAAATAATATTTAATAGGTTTATTATAGATTAAATTTATATCCCCGGGTAGCACCGGGTCCATAATGTGCGAGTATAATATAAAATATATAAAACTACCTAAAATAGATTTCTAACCTAACCAGCATGTATACATTTTCCGCGACTGTTTTTTTGAGACTATATTCTCGTGTTTTTTTTCAGGTGACAAAATAAACTTTGATAGATTTTAAAACTTTTGTCCTTCTGTTTGTAAGTTTGGCACCATAACTACTAAACCAATTTTAATGGAACATTCACTGTAAGAAAGCAAATAGAATTAGTATAGGCCAGGGATTCCCAACGGGGTCTAGGTGGACCCCTTGGGTATCTATGGGAATTCAAAGAGTCTATAGTATTCCAGGGGTCCATTATTTATCGATGATACAAAATAGAAAAATTGGAAAAAAATACTTTTTTCCAATTGCAATGACTTTTTTCGTTTCAACTATTTATCTGTAGATATATGTAAAATAAATTGCTATGACCTTTTCTTTCTAGAACCTAAAAATATAAGGGGATTTATAAAGAAAATTATTATTTTAAAAGGAGTCTATGTAGGAAAATAGATGAGAACCGTTCGTTTAGATAAACCCATATTAAATAAATTGTACCTAGTTAATATTTTCTAAAAAAAAAATTGTTTCGATTAGGTACATATTTAATTAATAGTGCAGGATAGAGATCGACCAACCGCTAGTTAGAACGTTGTTAATATATACTAGGTAGTTAGGTAGCTAGTTCTATATTCGATAATAAAACACATAACCTTAATAACATGAAAGAGGGGAATAAATAAAAGAAAATAATGGATATTAGACATTCTACTGCAAAGTGGTCTTTTCATAAAAGATCACTAAACCAATTTCTTCATTCATTCAGAATATGATATACAGCGCCGTAGACCAGCGTTACGTGATCTGGGTAACGCAGTACGGGGAAAATTGAAAACTGTACGTACATGTCGTACTGATCCTGTGATACTTGTCGAGATGAGATTGGGGATGAAAAGATGGAGGAGCAATATCAGACTGGACACACACACACACACACACACACACACACACACACACACACACACACACACACACATTTTAGAGTTCGTGTTGAACTTATACAGGAAAACATTATTTGATAAAATTAATTTGTTCTGGTTGTATATGTATTGTATATATACAGGGTGGGTGCATAATTTAACTACGGTATATAGGGAAATCAATGTCATTTCAGATACATGCAAATATTTGTGGAGCGTTATAAAAATAGGCACTTAAGGCAACTGGTTATGGCTTCGTACTACAGAGGAAATATAATAATAATAATAATAATAATAATAATAATACTTTATTTAAGCAATTGTACATAGTACATTAAATGTGTCAAATAGAGAAAAGGAAAAATATATATATATATATAAAATAAAAATAAGACAATATTCTGTAATTATATGTAATTTGGCTTTCTTGTATGTACTTTATTGAATAAATTCCGTTATATTGTAGTGTGGATTTTCCTGTAAAAATTCTTTTATTTTTATTTTGAATATTTTAACTAGCAACATTTTGATTTCATCTGGTATTTTATTATATATTTTGATACAATTATTTACAACACCATTGTAAATATAAGATTTTTTTGTTTGCTCTTGGATCATGTTATGTTTGAACCTAGTGTCGTAGGAATGATCTAGGAAATAATTTTCAAATAAATTTAAATTGCATTTAACAAATTTTGCACACTCCGTAATATATACATCAGTAACTGTTAGTATTTTAAATTTTTTGAATAAAGGTCGACAGTGATCCCTACTACCCGAATTATTAATAATTCTTAAGCACCTTTTATGTGTCTTTAAAATATTTTCAGTTTTGCAAGAATGTCCCCAAAACAATATTCCGTATTTAATATTTGAATAGATATAAGCATAATAAACCTGCATTAGGGCATTTGTTGATACTGTACCTTGTAACGCTCTTAATAAAAATGTATATTTGTTAATTTTTTTATTAATATATTCGCAGTGTTTCCATTTAGGTTTTTATCTATTATAATTCCTAGGAATTTTACTTCGTTTATTAACTTGATAATACCAAAGTCCGGTAGATTGAGATATTGTAGGGAGTTATTTTTAAAATGTAGTGCTTTAGTCTTATCTACATTTAATTTTAAGGAATTTTTGTTGAACCATAACTGGATATTTTTTATGGACTTATTTATAGTATTTATTAGTATTTTGTTATTTGAATTATGATAAAACACTGATGTATCATCTGCGTATAATATTACATTTTCCGTGACATTTTTTGGTAGATCGTTGATGTAAATTAAGAAAAGCAGTGGTCCCAGAATTGAACCTTGAGGAACTCCTCTGACTGAAGTTTTAAATGTAGAATAGTTAGTGTCGTCATTATATTTTATTTTTACGCATTGTTCTCTATCTGTCAGATATGAATGTAATAAATTTAAGGCAATTCCTCTGACGCCATAGTGACTTAATTTATATAGTAGTAGTTCTTTATCAATACAGTCAAACGCCTTACTTAAATCTAGGAATATAGCTATTGTTGACTCGTTTTTATTTAAAGCTGTTAATATTTCGAAAAGTGATTTAAAAACTGCTTGATCCGTGGACCTATCTTTAATAAAACCATGTTGTTGGGTTGACAATATATTAAAATTTTGAAAAAAAGTTATTAATCTGGTATGTATGATTTGTTCGAATATTTTTGAAAAGGCTGGTAGAATAGATATAGGTCTATAGTTATTTACATTTAGAGAGTCACCACTTTTAAAAATCGGTGCGACAATTGATTTTTTTAGAGACTTGGGGAATTTACCTTCACTGAGTACTTTGTTTATGATTATACTGAGTGGTTCAGCTATTACATGTGCGCAACTTTTAAGGAATTTCGGGGATATTTGATCCCACCCCTCGCTAGTTTTATTTTTTAGACTATTGCAAATATTGAGAACTTCAGATACCGTACATGGTGTTAGAAAAATACTATTATTTATATTTCTTAAATTGTTATCGAATACTGGTTTATTGAGTTGTAGCTTATTAACAATATTTAAAAAGTAGTCATTAAATATATAAGGAATTTCTTTATCAAAAATTATATTTATATTTTCAATATTTTTGTTTTTGTTTTCACAACTGCTTGAGAAGGAAAAAATGGAAGATAATTAATTATGTATTAGTATAAATAACTTTTGAATTTTTATTTATTTGATAGGGGAGTGGGGGTCAGACTATCATATGCGCCACAACTGCTGTTTATGTTATGAAATACATTTTTACTTTCATATATATACGGTCATATATGTAGGTATGTATGAAATAATTAGTGTAAGTATAAAATAATGTAAAGTGTAAAGTTAGTATAATATATGAAAATATCTATTTTGACCTTCCTTAAATGCCAGATATCTGTATGTCTATCTGTCTATCTGTAGACACTGTAACTCAGGAGCGACAAATCATATAAAAGAGTGAAATTTTATATTTAGGATTAATTTTCGTCTGGGAACCTGCCACTTTTGAAAACGACCTTACAACTCGAAATGGGTGTTTACTTTTTTCAATTTGTGATTTTTTTTTCAAATTATTTTTGAAGGCAGTATTAGAAACATTCACACCGTATTTCGTATAAGAAATTCCAGTGGAACCTATGGCATTTTTTTCTTGCAAATTTAAATTATTAATAATTTTTTTAATAGATGCTTTGGACTGATTTATAATTTTGAAAATTTTATATTGGCATTTGATAATTTTAAAAAAATAATAATTTAGCTTCAATGTTCAAATAGAATACCCCCACATGTATCTTATAAAATGTAATTTATTATATTGTATATGTTACATATATGACAATAAAAATGTCCAATTAAATTTAAAGTCAAATAGTTTAAAGGTCAATAAAAAAACAGTAAATCGCAAAATAAGAATCTGGAATTTAAAATAGCTCGTACCTACGAAGAAGTATATCTATGACAATTGCCAAACGCATTTTTAACTTTGGGTTTAACATTAGATTTACTGAACCCGTCAATTCGACAGATTTATATAGAAAATTTCAATGGAAGGCAAAAATTCAGTAAATTTAGTGTTAACTTAATCAAGAGTCTGCTACAAAATGTTTATATTTTTTATACCAAAAGAACTCAAAATTTTGTTTGGTATAAAAATATAAGCACATTTCCAAACTTCTGTTAAAATATAATTTTAATGTCGTACCTTTTTTTGTATTTATTATAAAAGGAGGGGAAAGAAACTTATATAATTCAAAAGGTACTGTGCTATAAATGTGCACAGAAAAATTATGTGTGTATGTTGCCGTTAAGGCAGGTAATATATTGGTCGAATTTCGACCGTAGGTAATACTAGTTTTATTTAATCTATAATCAGAGTGACCAGTATTTCTGTGGAACAAATTTCCCTGACTTTTCCCGGTTTTCCAGGAGAATTTTTACCGTTTTTCCCTGTTTGATTTTGCATTTTTATAAAAATTCCCTGACTTCCAACCAAATTCCCTGACTTTTCCCTGTATAGCAAAATTCCCTGACTTTTCCCGGTTTTCCAGAAACTGGTCACCCTGTATAAGATATCATACCTGCATGAAGTTAGCACCGTAAACTACAAAAAAATTGAAAAATTTAGTTTTGAATAACACTCAAAGAATTCTAGAGTTATTTTAAATTTTGAAGAAAAAATTAATTAATTTAACTCCCACTATTATCGTTCTCTTGGGGTGGGATTGACAGATATCTTTTTTAAAACCCATTTTTTGGTGATTAAATTAATAGAACTCTTATTCAAAATATGTGAGAGCTGATATCCAAAATTCAATTTATTTTTTTGATTTTTTCGAAAAAACGCGGGTGAAAACCACGCTTTTCAAAAAAGTTTGAGGGTTACTGTTTTAACTAACAACATAGAAACTATTTTTAACCAAAAATCAAAATAGTCGTAAATATTTAACGTCTCCATTAGTGTTACAAAATATATTTTATTTTTGTGGGCGTGAAGATATTTCAACTGACAAGAAATTTATAGACTCGAAAAACTAAATAATATATATTTTGCTGACTTTTTTATAAATGGTATAAAAGCACGTTGCTAAAAATAATTTTGATTGTATAAAAATATCTCAATAAGTAATTACTCATTTGTATCTTATCTTCATTTTTCATTTTATTTGAAATCAAATAAAATTACCAAAAAATTGCAATTGTTTCATTATATTAAGATACATGCATATGTACACAGGTAGAAAGGTTTACTTGAGCCAAGTAAACCTTCTTTTGTATATAACGAAAATAATATTTTCTTAAGATAAGAAATATATTCTTAAACCAACTATAGTATTCTTGGATGAAGAAATAATATAGTTGGATTAAGATTACTTTTCTTATATTAAGAAAATATTGTTTTCGTTATATATACAAAACAAGATTTTCTTGGTCCAATACAGTTTTTTGTGTGTACAAACAAACAAATTCACATTTAAAACACATAACTCCTTTTTTCGAGAATTAAAAAAAAAGATTCAATAAAAGTAAAAAAGTTTCAAGTACAATTATTGTTACAGAAGATAATTATTATTAAAAAAAAAAGTTTTGGTATTAATTAGTAACGTTACTAACTATACTATCACGCAATAACAGCGTTATACCGTTACGATATACATAGTAACGTATATGTCAACAATAGGCAAAAGAAAAATAAAGTCGAAATCGGTTAGTATGACATTGTTTTTTACAACATATCGGTTTTAACGACTCAAAATAAAAGTCCTGTTAAATCCCATATAATTGACTTTTTATCGGTTTTTACTACCTAATATGACTGGTACTCTCGATGTCGTTATAACCAATTTTGCTCTAATATTAAAGTTTAAACGAATATAGATATTGTGATTGATTCTAATATAATTTAAACATTCCCAAGCCAGCAGTACTTAACCGGTATCATAAAGAAATTGCTTCATAAATGTCTCGCGAAGTTTCTATCAAGAAATGTCTGTTATTTGTCAAATTTAAAATCATGTCATTAGGTTTAAAATATATTCAAGGAACTCTTCAATTCATTTCCGCAAAACATTTTTTTTTCAAGGTGCTCAAGCAAAATTTTAATCTTCATAAAGAAAAAAAAATTTCATCAAGATTGAGCTCTTAATTCCTATTTTAAGTACTTGCAATTTAAATATTTATGAAGTTTTCCCATTTAAAATGCATGTAAAATAATTTTTTTTTTTTAAATTTCTAATGCTTAGACACCTTTTATCATATTGGGAATCGGTTTGATGGACCTTACGGGAATTTTCACGCTCTTTAAAATTGCCTTACAAGGGGAACCTTTCAGTGGGCCGGTTTGAATTTTCTTCATATTGAAATATGTTGTGAAGGGGGGTCCCCTGATAACACCTATACCCGGTTTTGGGCGCAGACGGGTAATAGTTTAAAAATGATGACCCTAAATATATTTTAATGTTGCATATATACCTATGTGTTAAGTCTATTTATATAAGCGTCTGTTGGCCCAGTGGTAATGATAATTGACCGGTAGCCATTATTGTTGCTAGTGGTTATATGGACAATTATGCCATAAGAATTATTAATAAATAAATGTATAATATTGTTTAAATATCCAATCATTTATAAAATGTTCTTGGTGTAATATGTTTTTATGTATAAAGTGTTTGTACGATAGATACCTTCCAAAATGTTGTCAACCGTTCATAAATAAATAAGTTACTTGAGCATAAATTATATATTTTTTTATTTACAATCCCAGTTTTGAATTGTTTATCAACAAAATTTAAAAAATTAAATTAAATTGCACATTTTGAAAAATAAACATTGAAAATAAATAAATTCATAAGATATTTTACAGGAGAATAATATATTAAAATAATGTCACTGTTTGCAATTAAAAATAAAAATAAAAACTTAAGAGGACTCGAACCACGGGTGCATTGATTACCGGACTATTATCATAACCGCTAGGTCAACAGACGCTTATATAAATAGACTTAACATATAGGTATACATGCAACATTAAAATATATTTTGGGTCATAATTTTTAAACTATTGCCCGTCTGCGCCCAAAACCGGGTATAGGTGTTATCAGGGGACCCTCCTTCACAACATATTTCAATATGAATAAAATCCAAACCGGCCCACTGAAAGGTTCCCCTTGTTAGTGTTTTTTTCTGTAACTCACACTGGTTCGCCAGTAGGAGTCATCTAAATACAGTTTTTGGAATAAATTTTTTTTCCATTTTTTTTAGCAAACCGTAAAAATTAGGGAGAAAAAAGAGCTGACTCGTAAAAAATAGTTTTTTACCAATATTTAATGAATTTACAGCCATTTTTAGGCCTTAAAACGCAAGAAATTGATAAATACTAACTAATAATGCTGCATTATTAGTTAGTATTTAGATGGTGAGAATTTTTTTTTCTATATGTAGATTAAAATTTTGCTTGAGCACCTTGAAAAAAAATGTTTTGCGGAAATGAATCACCCTACTCTTCAAGCAATTTTTTTTTTGTATTTCTAGATTAAAAATACAAAACAATACAAAAAACTACCTACTTAATCGAGTTTTTTTAAATACATTTTTCCTGACACTCCCAACTTCGTTTCCAAAATTCTTCATATTTTCATTCATGAAAAAAGTTCATTCAAAGATTGAGTAAGTAGTTAAAAAGTTTCCTAACTCTTAATGTAAGCAAATTATTAATTGTAAAACTGTCACCCTTACATCATATATTATTTTTTTTATAACCGAAACTTTTAAGTACCTCTGACTTAGTACGTTACTATTACAAAAAAATATATATATACAAATAAGTATAATTTAATCTAGACCTTTGGGTGTAAGTCTCGTCAGCATCCAAAAGCCTCAAAAAACACTGCAGAAGCCACAAATAATAAAATTACTTACGTTCAGTTAAAATTCATTTTGTAACAGCACAAATTTAACTTAATTTTAAACAAATTTGTCCAAAATATTGTGTTTTTTATTTTTTTCTTCACTTTATTTAATTATAAAATACAAATTCTTTTCAAAATATACCCCCGCCAATGTCAAAATCACAAGAAAAGTTACAAATCACCCACATTAATGTCAAAATCACTCGTAAATCTTGTAACAAATAGATCAAAATTCAAAATCACTTAAATCGTCCCCCAAAACGATATCATTCGATTAAGCACGTGGATATGAGTACCGGTGTTTAAACGAGCGAAGTTGTCCCTAGCACGGCCAGTGTGGAACTGCACTAGGTCCGGAACGTCGGAGGTACCTGGGGCACGCGCATGTGCCGTCTGAGCGTCGCAGCCGCCGCCGTCGCCTCCGACGATAAACTCAATTTAAATGATACCCCAATGGTGGTGAAGTTTAGTAAATGTTCGTACTTGACTTTTGTTGTTTTTTGTTGAAGAAATTATATACACTTTCTTACTGTATTTATTCCCTTTGAATAAATATTGAATTGGGTCGAAAAAAACTTGTTTTATATAACTAACAGATTCCCGCAGCTTCATTCATGTAAATTTCGAAACTTATTACTACCCTCCATACGTGATAGGGGATGACATATTACATTTTTTTTACTTTCTTATACCAATGTATATACATTTTATACATATATGTAGTATAAGTAAGTATAGTAAATGCGATTTTTTTCGAAATCCGGATTTTGATGGAATCAATTTTGCCCTTCCCTGAATCCATTCTGACTGATTTCGCCATGATGTATGTGAGTCTGTCTGTCTGTAGACGCTGTAACTCAAATACGACAAATCGTAGAAAGGTGACATTTTATACTTAAGATTAATTTTTGCCTGGGAAGAATACCTCCTATTTTTGAAAACGGTCTTTCATCCGGAAACGGATGTTTATCTACATCGATTTTTGAATTTTTCGAATTACATTGAAACAGTGCAAATTAGAGAAAAATGTCCAAGTTAACAATTGTAGCTAACATTATTGTCTATAATTTATGTTCTATTTATTTTTTTGAAAAAAAAAACAACAAATTTTTGATTTTTTTAAATAAGTATCCGTTTTTAAGTACATATAAAATGGTTCATAACAGAGAAGAAATATCTGCCATGAGTGTCATGGGCATGGGACTTTCTTATACGTATTACAGAGACTGAACAGTGTTTGCCATATGTACCATGGGTCTTTCTTATACGTAATCGAGAATTTAAGAAAATGACAAGACTAAACACCCGTTTCCGTCTTAGTAATTACGTTCAACAAAATTCGTTTATACATAATGTTTATAATAATATTTCTATAGTTTATGTCCCATTCATTTTTTTCTATCTTTTATTAATTTGTCAGAAATATCCTTCAATAAAATAAAAATCACATACACTGTTCACTGTCATTATTAAATATTAGAAAGTCCCATGGCACACAGCAGATTATTTATATTAATTTTTATTCGTTACTTATAAAAAATCGTAAATATCTCGGCTCTTAGTTAAAAATTGCAAAAAAATCCACCCCCTGTCTAACCCCACCATTAGGGGTTGCATATCGATTTTTTTATTGCAGATTATTTTGCCCGACTCCACCATTATAACGTAAGCGGCTATGCAGATAAACATATCAAAACACACCCCTTGTCTACCCCCGCCAATATGGGTTGAATGTCGAAATTTTCATTTTAAGTAAATGTTATTTGTCTTGTAGAGTATACCTACTTGTGCCATGTTTCATTAGGTGAATACAAAAAAATACGTTACAAATTTCCCCCTCCCCTCTAACACTTTAGGAGTTAAATTTTGGGAAATTATTGTTTCAATATTTGTATTGTAGAGTATGTATAATAACTTTCAATTAAATGCGAACAAAAAAAAATACAAATTTTGACACCTCGTTTTAACCCTGTAGGTTATAATTTCGAAAAATCCTTTCTTAGTGGGTGCTTACATCATAAAAGGAAGACACTCATGAAATTTCACGTTTCTAGATCTAGGGATTTGGACTGTACGTTGATGAATGCGTAAGTGAGATAGTGAGTGGTTAAGAACAAACTATAACTTCTTGTATGGTTTAATTATGTAATTTTTTCCTCTGCGAAAATTTTTGTAATCGCGGATTTCCTTCTCTCAACGATGTTTTATTGCCAGAGAGTTGTGATGACGATTTCCACGCGTCGGACTACAAAATCGGAAAATATATTTTGTTCGACAACGTAACACTATTGGGTTTTAGACATTTTCATTAAACAATCCTGAAAAAAATAGTTGATTTATCTAACATTTATATAAGTTATTATTTTGACAGGTTATTGGGTTTTAGATATTTTCATTAACCCTCGGAGTACACACCTATTTTTTCAACCTACTAGTACACTCTGGGTCAATTTGACCCTGCTTATTTTTGATCGCCTATACGCCGCAACTACGAAACCTTTTGACTTACCAAAATTAAAAGGTATACTTTGATTCATGGTAAATGAATTTATAAGTGTTACAAATACCTTTGAAGTATTCAACATACTTAAAAAAAATCGCGAAAAATTTAAAATACCTGAGCGCTATTCACGATCAAAGTCGGTGTATGGGTCAAATTGACCCATAAGAGGCTCCGAGGGTTAAACAATCCTGAAAAAATTAGCTGATTATTAATACATTTTCAGAAGTTATTATTTTGGCAAGTTTAAGGTAGTAGACACACTAAACTTTCCAAAAAAAATTAACAGACAAATTTTTTCTTGCACATTTATCAAACTACCATACTTCTACAGTTTGAAAAAAATATTATATATCTTTAAATTTTCAAATAAATAAAACAACTAATTGTCTAAACGTCAAACAATTTAATAAGCAAGGAAACGTAGCGAGCTTTCGATTCACAGAATCATCGTCAGGCTAAAATAATAAATAGTCATTAAATACAATAAATATAATACAAAATATTGGTATTTTAAAAATACTATGGCTAGGCCATAAAATGCACACCCCTTAAACATAAAAAAATGTATTAACTTATAATATCAAATAAATACGGTACAGGTACAATATAATTGGTGAAACTTAAAAGGATGTTTGAAAAAAGATTGGAGGTAATTAATATTATATAAATATTAAATATATAATATGAAGTTTATCACTCATTAAGATTTTTTAGAAAATCAACAATGAATCTTGATATCAATCGATTATTACCTTTTTTATTTAAATTTAGGATGTATTGTAATAAAACAACAATCATTTTAATTTACAATTTTTATATAACATATTTTTTTTGTAAAATGTATAAAGTAAATAAATTAATTAATATCTAATAATAATTAAAAAGATAAATACATCCACATATTGCAGCGATAACAGCTGTGTTCACCTGATGTCTAGCATTTAAAATGAAACAACAATGTAACGTTTATAGGTTATATGACGTATATAATATATTTGTTTTAAAAATGCAAACTTACCAGATTTTATCTTGATTAAAAAGATTGATTGACTTTGAATAAAATAATTAAAATACAGCACGTATCGATGTACAATGTACATGTATTTATATATTAATTAACACAATATAATAATTATGGAATTTGAAGTGACATATGAAGAAATAACGCCTACTACTATTAATAAATTATAAATAGCAACTACTCTATTTGTAAAAAAATTTCTTGTCAAAATATGAATTTTTGTTTAAATAAACTGCAAATTTCGTTACTTCTAGTTATCCAATTTTGTTGAGTTTTAATAGGGTTCTATTCTGATAATAGATGAAGTGAATTCAAAAGGATTGGTGCAAATTTATTTCGAATTGTAACCTGTAGTTCGGCGTTTCTATCAAAAAAGCGGGTTAAATCGACAAATTGAACTTTATTTATATTTTTATAACAGAAAATTAAAACCGATCGATATTAAACTAAGCAAAAATGGAGACTGTAATGTTTTCTATCAGAAAATGTAAAAATGTAAGTGAGATACTGAAGAAATTTAAGATATAATACTCATTTTATCAATTTATATACGAAAAAAAAATTTAGGACGAGAGTAGAACACACTTCCAAGCAGAGCCTGCTTGGGGTGTGCAATAAAAATTCAGAATATACCTATTTAAAGGGGAGAATGTGAGAACGGTGTCGTTATCTCAACAATTTTCATTAGCTACGGAATTGTTTGGAAAAAATAACAAATCTCTTAGTAACTAAATAGTTACTAAGGAACGAAAGAAACATATTAAAAAATGAAATTTTGACAGATTTAAAATTAATTATTTAAAATAGTGTTGTAAATAGTAGATAATGTGGCTATGTCAGTTTTCTTGTTAATTGTATTGTTGTTTCTTTTTATGTGTAACATTTCCGAAATGTAACGTTTAGCTTTATGTCTTTCACTATCTAAAATTTTAGTTTGTTCATAATCAAAAATATGTCCTGTACTATTTGTATGTTCTGCCAATGCTGTGGATGTCGGTTTTAATCTTGTATCTGATTTATGTTGTGTTATCCTATTGATAAGTTTTTGTGATGTATTTCCTACGTATATATTATTACAACCTCCACATGGGATGCTGTATACCAAGTTTGATTTCTTAAAAATGCCTGTTTTTGGTTTAAGTTTTGTGTAGTTGTTAATATTTTTATTGTATGTTTTAAATACAGTTTTTACGTTGTACTTATTAAAAGTGTTTTTTATTATATTTGATGTTTTATTTATGTAAGGAATTGTAATGTATTGTGTTGGTGTTGTTTTAGATTTGTTATTATCATTATTAACTGTGTTGTATAATAAGTGAACTCGTTTTGTTATGCATTGTTTGATTAAATTACTTGGATAGTTATTGTTAAAAATGCTGTTTTTATTTTGTTTAAATTTTCTTCTCTGAATTGTGGATGTGATAGTTTGAGTGCTCTGTCTATAGTATTGTTTAATATATTAATTTTTATATGTTGTGGATGATTGGAAAAATAATTAGTATATCTCCAACTATGTGTGTCTTTTTGGTACCAATTGTAAGTATTTGTCCATTGTCATTGGTAAGTTGTACGTCTAAAAATGCAATTTTATTTTGATGTTGTATTTCTAATGTGTGTTGAATTTTACTATTGTATTTGTTAAACGTGTTAAGAAATTCGTTAATATCATTAGGATGTGCCTCTGTAATAATGTCATCTACATATCTATAATAGAATGCTGGTTTGTGGGTTAATTGATCTAAACAACTCTTTTCAAGATCTTCCATAACTAAGTTAGCTATAACACTGGAAATTGGTGATCCCATAGCACAACCATCTATTTGTTTATAATAACTATTGTCAAATTCAAAGTATGTGTTAGTTAGACAAAATTTTACTGCTTTGTTAAATTCCACTTTTTTATACCATATTCAGTTTCTATACAACACAAAATGCACGTGTTTCGGAAAAAATAGAGAAGGAAATCCGCGATTACAAAAATTTTCGCAGAGGAAAACTGTGATACACTAGGCATAATTACTCGAAAAAGAATTATTAAATAAAAACCTTTCGTAAGGACGGAAGGGAAGGTTACTCATTACCTACAAATCCTTACAAGGGGAAGGGGGAGGATTTTTTTGAAAATTATTTTTACATAATTATTGGGCGATCCCTTATATTCAATTCCGTTCAAATACCTACTACAAAAATATCAAATAAAGATCGAATAAGTTCTTAACAAACATATAAATTTTATTACTACCAGAAAAAAATATCCACGAACTTTGAAACTAACATTTTATTCCACTTAAAATTCAATTGTGGGGAAAATATGAATCGGAAAATAAATTCCAAGAAAATGACGCAATGAAATTTTTACTGCAAAATGAAACATTTACACCAAATACATAGATTAAATTACATACACACTTGGATCTTTTTCTTATCAATTAACTATCTTCAAATCAAAATAGGGTACAAAACGATTAACTATCAATGATATAAATATTATTTGATAATTATCTTGTCATTATAAAAAAAATTGACAGTAAAAAAGATTTTGTATTCTAAAAATTGACTATAGATCTGTTTAAAATTTTGAAAATTAATAATGACAGTATTTTAAATTAATGTTATTCGATCATTAGAGCAGTGTATGTATATTGTATAGATACAAGTCTAAAATTTTAATATGTTATTTATGGATAACTCATATATTGTACTAATTTTTATTTAAAATATTGTACGTATGGTTTTTGAGTAATTGGATATTAAAAATATAGTTTTTAACACATGATAAATGAGAGATCTTGCCGAAAGTGCTCTATTTATTGAAATTCTACACAATTGGCTATATACTTAGAGACGTTTAAAAAACTTATTATTCGAAACTTAAACCCTTTTAAATACTATAAAAATTAAACAATAAATATATTCACGTGTAATTTATTCAAAATAATGAAAAACTAGCTCTGCCATTACAGCAAATTAGTACATGTTACTATTATATACCGTTCTGTCTATTTCAATTTCAAATTAAATTAAACTTTTTTTTCTTTCAATAATTTAACAAAGTAAAATATTTAATTAAATGTAGGTACATGTGTTTTGAATATAAATTGAAAGCAAAATTTTTCGAAACGAAATCTTTTTTTACAGTATGCTAGGCGTATAACCTAATAAAATATTGTTTTCAATATAGTCAACGTTTCTACCAACGTATAATATACAAGTATTGATTCACATCCATTGCAAAAGACATTCCTAAATTTCAAAAATGAGAAGGCACTATACTATCACATATTGTGGAAACATACGAGTATACCATAGAGTAGAAAGATAAGTGATTCTTTTACATTATTATTTTTTGCAACAAAGACATATTTTTCAAAGCTGAAACAATATTATATTACTTCCTGTTTTATTTCATTGTCGAAATCCATTCTAATTCACTAATGTATAGAGACGACGACACGATGTTTATACTAACATATATCTCTTTCAACATCGCGGATATCGATTTAGTATAATACAATTTCCTATTCAGAATAAAAACATAATTCAATTTAAAGGAAAAATGTATTAGGGAAAATATTTTCCGAGAGAATTCTGCACAAAATACGAATATGTGTAATTTATTTTTTAAATGATAAGTGTTATATGGGTTCTTCAGAAAGCCTGAATCCCTTTTCTTTAGATTAATTTTGGTGTCCTTATATAAAGTAAAAACATATAAAGAAAAAGTAAAAATCTTTAAGAAAGTCACTGAATCGGTTTTATCAGGTTTTTAAAATAATATTCCTTATTTATCTAGGAACGTTTTAAATTAAGATCCCTTTTCATTAGACTAATTTTGGTGCCATTATATAAAGTAAAAACATATAAAGAAAAAGTAAAATCTTTAAGAGAATCACTGAATAGATTTGGATAAGGTTTTTAAAATAATATTTCTTATTTTTCTAAGAACGTTTTGAATAACATAAGGTTAATCAAGATCTTAGATTAGGTATATTTATGAATGCATATCAAGCAACCTAGTACGTAATACAAAACTGTTACCAAAACTTGATGGCGGGCATCTTTTAACAAAACATATTGGATGAGGTTTTTAAAATTATATTCCTTATTTTTCTAGGAACGTTTTGAATTACATAAGGTTAGTCAAGAACATAGATTAGATATGTTTTTGAATGCATATCAAGCAATCTAGTCCGTAATACAAAACTGTTACCAAAACTTGATGACAGCTATCTTTTATCAAATGTCATTTTCAATTAATATACATAGGCGTCGGTTAAAAATTTATAATATGCAAGTACAGTAGAAACCGGTTATAACGACATCGAAGGGACATCGAAAACGGATAATCGTAATAACCGGTAAAAATGCAATTATATGGGATTCAGTTGAACTTTTATTTTGAGTCGTTAAAACGGATACGTCGTATTAACCGATGTCGTTATAACAGGTTTCTACTGTATATGCTTTAATTTGCAATTGAATTTGGTTCCAAATAGACGTTTCTCTGTTAATTAACTAATTCTCACTTTTAAAGGCAATATAAAACATTTTTTTACTAAAAAATTCTAAATGAGGTAGACACTATAGAATGCAGGGTTGATGATGCGGGGCATGGTGCGGAGAAAGCGTTTGTGAATAAGAATAGAGTGAAGATAATTTGTGTCTTTCTCTGGAGCATGCAAAATGCTTCTCTCTCTCTCTCTCTCTCTCTCTTTTCACACACGTATAATTAGGGTTCCGAAGAAACCCTATTAATATCACTTTGTCGTCCGTCCGTCCGTCCTATTCACTCTAACAAGGGGAACCTTTCAGTGGGCCGGTTTGGATTTTCTTCATATTGAAATATGTTGTGAAGGGGGTCCCCTGATAACACCTATACCCGGTTTTGGGCGCAGACGGGCAATAGTTTAATAATTATGACCCAAAATATATTTTAATGTTGCATATATACTTATATGTTAAATCTACTCACACAAGCGTGGCCTAGCGGTTTGACAAAGAGAGTAAGGTATATAAGGGCACAATTAATTATTTATTGTCAGTTATGTTGTGTATTCTCTTTTGAACACCCACAAAACTAATATTTGTTATTTCGAGTTTGTTATTTGTGAGTTTACTGTGAATATTGAATTTCTGAAGATGGAAGCTGCACCTTCAACATCACGTGAAAACGTTTCTGATGAAGAGAGCATACATGATCGTTTCGATTATCATATAAATGAAGACATGTAAAAAAGTGGAAACTATAATTAATAAAGGAGGGGGGACAAAGCCCCTGAAAAAATCTGAAAAAAATTGGTAAATGGGTTTTTTATAAAACTAGTAACGACAAATACTTAAATCAACAATATCATTTCAAATTTTTAAAAAATAGGAAGGGGCGTCATGGAATTTTTTTTATTTTCATATCTAGGCTTGTGGGGTGTCAAAATGTAGATCTGAATTAATAGAATATGATCATATTTCTATATTTATTTTTAACTCAAATATGCACCTGTAAATGGCTCTAAACAGTCCACGTAGTATATACTTCGGAACCCTTATGGCATACACTGGTGTATGTCTTGACAAATTTTTTTTTAATTAAAAAACGTGGTTCCTAATCATTCTAAAAATTTACAGATATCTTTGTAAATGAATAAAGAATGTACGCCCAAATTTTCATCAAATTACTCTGAAAAGTCCTGGTATGTCTCAAAATTATGCAGTTCTCTTAATAATGCATGTTAATTTGTTTATTTAATATCTCTTAATCTATTCTCCTAATGACCTTAAAATTTTGCAAGGAATACAAATGTTATTTGCAAAGTTTTATCGGAATCTCTCTAAAATATAATATATCCAAGTGCAATGCGTAAGGCATGTTAGGTTACAATGTATAAAGTACGTCTTAATATTTTATCTAAAACACCTTGAATCTGCAGTGAACGTGTTAATTAAAACCAATCTTTTTAATTAATAAACAATTTCCACTATATATACATTAAACTCGCCCGCCATTATGTTTAACAAAACCCAACACATACGAATACAATTACAAATATAATTTAATAAAGTACATACGATAATATTTTCATCAACAATATTAATCAGTAAATTCAGCAACAAAGTGGAAAAGTTTATTAATTAACAGTTAACTCGTACAAACCGGGCGAAACCTTCTCTCTCCCGTTATTATTAAGGCAAGACAAATTCCGCGGACCCGCTAGCGAACTGGGAGTAATACAGTGGCGCCGATTACTTGGGGTTATTTTTATACAATTTATTTTAAAAATTTTAAAACATCTGGCAAGTGATGGAGTATTCGTTTTACAAAAGTAGATATATCTTTGTAAGGGAATATTTTACTATAAAAACTGTAATTAACTTTTTGATAGAAAATTTCATGTTCTAAAAAAATATTTTATAAAATTTTCCCGTAACATGCGTCATTATTGAGATATTTTGAAAAATAAAAAAAAGAAATTGACATAATTTTTTTATACATTAAAAAAAACACTGAACCTTTATATAAATTGGTGCAGTTTTTTATCCAAATACATTTTTTAAAGTTTTTCACTTGATGAACCAAACCGTTGGTTGAGTAAAAATTATCATATAAAAAAAGTACAGTATTTAATGTAATTTTTGTGAGACGCAAATAAATTAATACTTATTTTTTTAAATTAAAAGACCGAAAAAAGTCGATTACCTATTCAATTATACATCGAAAAATGTATTTTTATTTGAAAACAACTGGAATTTTTTTTAATATAAACTGACCTTCGGTTGGGCACTAGTATGCAATAAAATTTTGAAAAAATTTCAAAAATGTAAATTTACCCCCCCCCCCTTCCCACAAAAACAAATAATTATAATACCAATCGTTTTTAAATTGATAGACTTATCTTTTTCAAAATATAAGAAATCTCTATAACTTTTTCAGTGCTATTCAAAACTCATGCTTCATTTTTTCAAAAGTAGAAATAAAATTGTTTTAATTTTATCTCCCCACTAAAGAAGTACGTGACCCCGCCTGTGTAGTACGGGGGTAACAGACGTACGGTCGCGGTGTTAGAGCGAGAGAGGGGGACAAGGGGCGCCATTCATTTAAGATTTAATCAAGATAATAGAATCTGTAACTACGTTAGCCGTGCGGGCGGCGACGCATTTCAAATTGATTCTAGCCAACGGAAACAATTCCTGTAATGGTGGATGATAAAGGGTGTGCAAGAGTAAGAGAGGATTCGTTAAGTTATTGGCTTCTGTATAGAAAGTGAAAACTAAATATGTATGTGTCCATCTTTATCATAAATATACTTTTCAGTGAGCTCTATATTTCTGCAGTCTATACAAATGACGTGATAAGGTACTGGCACCAGTCTTGGATTATACCCTAGTGTTGGACTCTTGTTTAAGGTTATTCGATCATTAGAGCAATGTATAGATAAAAGTTTAAAATTTTAATATGTTATTTATTTATGGATATACAGGGTTACACAAAAATACTATACAATAAAAAAATAGAAATATTACTCAATATTTCTTAAACGATCCATCATTGAAAAAATTTCTTGAAGTAAAAAGTTAATTAATAAAATAAATCTTTCTAATTCTGAAATAAAATATGGGGGTTTCTATTTAAAATTTCAAAGTTGAGAGGCGTATAGGCGATGCGGGTATGGATGGGGGTTGCATGATTTTTTATTATTCTTCCAAATGCTAATTCAAGGGTAGTTACGATTTGAAATATTGTTCTAACTTTGATAGTTTCGAAAATAAAGTCGATATCTACCCTAATGTGACAAAAATACTATACAATAAAAAAATAGAAATATTACTCAATATTTCTTAAACGGTCCATCAGAAAAAAATTCTTGAAGTAAAAAGTTAATTAATAAAATTGATCTTTCTAATTCTGAAAAAAATATGGGGGTTCCCATTTAAAATTTCAAAGTTGAGAGGCGTATAGGCGATGCGGGTATGGATGGGGGTTGCATGATTTTTTATTATTCTTCCAAATGCTAATTCAAGGGTAGTTACGATTTGAAATATTGTTCTAGCTTTTATAGTTTCGAAAATAAAGTCGATATCCACTCTTAATGTGTAACTCTGTATAGCTCATATATTTTACTAATTTTTATTTAAAATATTGGACGTATGGTTTTTGAGTAATTGGTTATTAAAAATAGAGTTTTAACTTTTAATACACAGTAAATGAGAGAACTTACCAAAAGTGCTTTATTTATTGAAATTCTACACAATTGGCTATATACGTTTTAAAAACTAATTATTCGAAACTTCAACGCTTTTAAATATTATAATAATATTAAAACAAATATATTCACGTGTAATTTATTCAAAATAATGAAAAACTAGCTCTGTCATTACAGCAAATTAGTACATGTTACTATTATATACCGTTCTGTCTATTTCAATTCTGAAATAAAACTTTTTTTACTTTTAATAACTAACAAAGTAAAATATTATAAATTTTAGGAAAGAAAAAAATGGTAAATTTTTTAATATAACGTAGAAGAAAATCATATGTTAGCATATTTATAGTTTTAAGAATAGAAAATTCCAAGTATAGAATAAAAATACGAATCTATAAAAGAAATGAATTTTCTTTGGTAACACGAACTCAATTTTAAAAGAGATGAATTATACTAACCCTCTCACCAATACAATTAAATTTTGTTTTTTAAACACACGCGACGAAAAAATATATACCTATTATTCTTCTAGAATACTCTAGCTAGACTCTATATATGTATGAAATCAAATAATCTAAAAATATATGTACCTATTATACAAAATACAACGTCTCTCTGTCCGTTAGTACCTACGCTTACCACTCGAGAACCACTTATCCGATTTACACGTTTTTTTAAATTCATATAGATATGTTCTCTGCTCAGGTTTTAGTATATATTTTGTTGCGTTAGGTAACATAAGGAATAAGCAGTGGTGATAATAGTAAATCAAGCCAGAAATAAGTTTGCTACCAGTGCTTTATTTTGCAATACGCTGCCTAAACTGTGGAAGACTGAACAAAATAATGTAGTAAAGAAATGTGTAGAATTTTGTCATCTATATTTTTTAAAAATCCTCAACAATAGTTCCGCACTCAACGAAAGCGAATGTATACTGTGCTATTCGATGGTTAAAATAGTTAGAAACTAATTTAGAAATACATGTGTATCTGTTACAATAGTTTGAAAGTAAAACTATAAAGATATACTGGCCGTTGTCCATAGTAGCTAACTTTTCGGGCTGTTGTCCACGTTGTCTTCTTTTTAAACTTGACGTTTCAGAATCACTTCTGATGAAGACTCCGACATGAGAGTCGAAACGTCAAGTTTAAAAACAAGACAACGTGGACAACAGCCCGAAAAGTTAGCTACAAAGATATGCCCAATTTCACCAATCTATGTTATCAGTATGTTTGTTACTCATCTGTGAATAACAATTTCTGGGTTATGTATATATGATTGGTCTATTTACAGTTTACATAGCTGTTAGAAATAACATACTTTGGTAAAACTAGGGGATATAATATGCAATACTAGCGAAATTCCGCGGCTTCGCTCGCGTAAACTTCGAAACTAATTAGAACCCTCCATACGAGGATGAGATATTACATTTTTTTATATTGATTGTTATTCATTACATATATAAAAAAGGTAAATATCTCGGATCTTAGTTAAAAATTGTAAAAACTAACCCCCTGTTTACCCCCTCCATTAGAGGTTGAATGTCGAAATTTTAATTTTAATAGATGACTATTTTGCCCGAATTTACCTTTATAAGTAAAGCAGGTATGCAGATAAACATATCTAAATCCATCCTCGTCCCCGTCCCATGCTAGTAGGGTTTGAATATCGAACTTTCATTTTTAATTGAATATTAATTTGTCCGAATTTACTCATGAAGATAAATATATCAAAATTCCCATAGGGGTTGAATTTTCGTAACTGATATTTGTACCTGAGTACTTACTTGTGTCATGTTTCATTCGGTGAATACAAAAAAAAAATATTTTACAAATTTTTCCAACCCCCTAGCACCTTAGGGGTTAAATTTTGGGAAATGCTAAAATGCTCAAATAATTGAGTGAATGAATGAGTGGTTAAGGACAAACTCTATTATAGATATAGGTAGATTAAAGATAAGGTTTGAATTTACCTCACTACCCCCTAAATAAATTTGTTACAAAATATTTACTATCACCACTTTACAAAAAAAAAAAACAATCCAAACCCAAAAACTTATGCACGTTAAATTCATATAAAAAAGTCAGCATGCAATTACAACTCATTAAACATAAAAAATCGCTTCACGCTTACGACTATTGGGTACATCTCCCCCTCCTTCCTAAAACACATACAAAAATACAACCGCGTGAATTTATGAAAAATAAAATCACACACACACACACACACACACACACACACACACACACACACACACACACACACACACACACACACACACACACGTACACACACGCACACACACGTACACAAGGACAATTTATCTGACGCCCGTATCAATTTTTAAATCCGCAATGTCTCTATATCCATTTTTATAATCCATGCGCCGTTTTTTAAATTGGAAAATCCGTCCCGAGCGTATGGGACGTAGTAATACGCTTTTGAATGTATCATATTTCAATTTGTGGTTTCACTTTTAATTTAGCCGAGAGAGAGAGAGAGGGAGGTAGAGATAGACAGAAGGAGAGGCGATGCCGCTGTTGAAAGGTTTCAGATAATGAAACAAGTCCGACGTTTAATTCCATTAGGTAAGAAAATAATAGGATGAGGAGAGGCGCATATATTTCAAATATATATGTGTTGTTTTTTGTTGTGTCTCTGCGATAGATTTACAGCATAATTACATGTGAATTGGAATGATGATTACGAGATAAGGATGGGTAGTTATATTATTAGGGACACTAGGAAGGGGGGGGGGGGGTCATTTAGGATGTTTCTTGAGGATTATTAGAAAATTTTCACTGGTCTACAAACAAAATTCCTAGAGATCTGAGTAGGTGACTTAGGCCCCCCATACACCTACAATATAATTGTGCAATGTTATTATTGCACAATATTATTCAAATATACCTTACGCCTACACGTTCAATTATATTGAAACTTGAATTATTCGCGTCAATATTTTCGTCGGAGCAACATGTGTGATGATGAAGTTTTGGCTGCAGTTGTGCTGTTGATTTTGCCGGCGAAACGAAAAAAACACTAATATGGGCCAAAAAATGGTTGCAAAGAAGGCCAGTGTACACTCATGAACGTCTTTTAGAATAAATTTATAAATATTCGTGCGTGCGTACGGGACCGCTCCGAACAGTAGACTAAAAATATTGAACAATAAACCCTACAGACGACACAATGAAAAAACATGGCGCAATAAAATTAAACTCGCTCAAACTTTTGTAAAATCATTGCGCAATCTTCAATATGATTCCTAAACGGTCAATAATATTGGACAATCCGTGATATTGCACAATAAAATTGATCGTCTATGGGTCGGCTTAGAAGGTATTTGTCATGCCGAAACCGAATTCGTTGCCCAAATGGTTTCATCACGTCAGGTTTTTGAGATATCCGAAACTAAAAGTATCAAATTTGACGATTTTGGCAATTTTGAGGAATTTATTACTAAGCAGGTAATTTTTTCCTGAAGTTTTCTTTCATGATTCCAAATAGTACTATCTTCTCTCTTTAAAATGTTTTTTTACATTTCACTGTGCGACTTTTCTTCACCGAAATATACTACTTTGAAGATATATGTATTATGTATGTAGTAAAGTTCATTGTACCTACTATACTACTACACTCTATTAACAAAAATATCATATTGCACACCCCAAGCAGGCTCTGCTTGGAAGTGTGTTCTACTCTCGTCCTAAAAATTTTTTTCGTATATAAATTGATAAAATGAGTATTATATCTTAAATTTCTTCAGTATCTCACTTACATTTTTACATTTTCTGATAGAAAACATTACAGTCTCCATTTTTGCTTAGTTTAATATCGATCGGTTTTAATTTTCTGTTATAAAAATATAAATAAAGTTCAATTTGTCGATTTAACCCGCTTTTTTGATTGAAACGCCGAACTACAGGCTACAATTCGAAATAAATTTGCACCAATCCTTTTGAATTCACTTCATCTATTATCAGAATAGAACCCTATTAAAACTCAACAAAATTGGATAACTAGAAGTAACGAAATTTGCAGTTTATTTAAACAAAAATTCATATTTTGACAAGAATTTTTTTTACAAATAGAGTAGTTGCTATTTATAATTTATTAATAATAGTAGGCGCTATTTCTTCATATGTCAATTCAAATTCCATAATTATTATATTGTGTTAATTAATATATAAATACACGTACATCGATACGTGCTGTATTTTAATTATTTTATTCAAAGCCAATCAATCTTTTTAATCAAGATAAAATCTGGTAAGTTTGCATTTTTAAAACAAATATATAATATACATACGTCATATAACCTATAAACGTTACATTGTTGTTTCATTTTAAATGCTAGATATCAGGTGAACACAGCTGTTATCGCTGCAAAATGTGGATGTATTTATCTTTTTAATTATTATTATTAATTAATTTATTTACTTTATACATTTTACAAAAAAAATATGTTTTATAAAAATTGTAAATTAAAATGATTGTTGTTTTATTACAATACATCCTAAATTCAAATAAAAAAAGGTAATAATCGATTGATATCAAGATTCATTGTTGATTTTCTAAAAAATCTTAATGAGTGATAAACTTCATATTATATATTTATATAATATTTATTACCTCCAATATTTTTTTCAAACATCCTTTTAAAAGTTTCACCAATTATATTGTACCTGTACCGTATTTATTTGATATTATAAGTTAATACATTTTTTTATGTTTAAGGGGTGTGCATTTTATGGCCTAGCCATAGTATCTTCAAACTAGTACATCTCGGCTAAAAAAATTATATAGTAAAAAGTTAAAACTCATTTTAAAGAGGAAAGATAATACTATTTGTTACCGTAACTGAAAACTTTAGAAAAAAATTACCTACTTGGTAATAAATTCTTTAACATTGCCAATATAGTAATGTTTTGGACTTTTAGGTTAGAATATCTCAAAACCCCGACGTGATGAAACCAATTGGGCAATGAATTCGGTTTCGGCATACCATAAACCTCCTAAATCACATATTCAAATCTCTAGGACATTGCAAAAATATTTTTTTTGTAGACCAAATTAAACATGTCCAAAATGAGACCCGATTTTTAGACTTCACCAAAAACTATATAAGTAGGTATGTCATGAATACTAATTATTTCTAACTATAGTTTATTTTATTTAAAATTGCAGTGGTGGGCGGGGATTAGACATTACGATTCACTTAGGCACTATTCTCGCTCTAGGCTAGCCCACAGATTAAAGATAGTAAGAAGCGATACTTCACATTAAAAAACTGGTAATCGTTTTTCCATACTCTATGGGTATAAAATAAAATAAATAAATCTGACCTTTATAATTATCTTGGCATTACGTCAGTGAATTTGTTAGCTACCGTTGCAATCTTAAATGAAACAGACTATACCTGTACTACCACGCGACTTCGTTCACGTGGTAGTACAGATTTCTGTTTAGTTTCGATTTTTGATAAAATTTATTAGTCGGACTGAATCTCATATAATTACCTTTATACCGGTTTTTACGACCAATGTTTTACAACAGATTTCGACTGTATATAACTTTTGAAATCTATATCTATAAAAGAGTTTGTCCTTAACCACTCACTCATATATCAACGTACAGCCCAAACCCCTGGACCTAGAAACGTGGAATTTCGTAGGTGCCTTCATTTTATGATGTAAGCACCCACTAAGAAAGGATTTTTCGAAATTCAACCCCTACGGGGTTAAAACAGGGTGTCAAAGTTTATACAAAAAAAAAATATTTTTTTTGTTCGCATTTAATTGAAACTTATCGAACATACTCTACAATATAAATAATGAAACAATTATTTCAGCGTTTCCCAAAATTTAACCCCTAACGTGTTAGGGGGGTGGAAAAATTTGTATTTTTTTTTTATTCACCGAATGAAACATGGCAGAAGAAGGTACTCTACAAGGCAAATATCAAGTGCAAAAATTCAATAAAATTTGATATATTTATCTTCATAATTGTTCATTATATTAAAATAAATTCGGACAAATTAATATTCAATTAAAAATAAAAGTTCGATATTCAAGCCCTAATAGCATGGGACGGGGACGGGGACGAGGATGGATTTAGATATGTTTATCTGGATACCTGCTTTACTTATAAAGGGGAAATTACGGCAAAATATTTTATAAATTTCGACATTCAACCTCTAATGGCGGGGGTAGACAGGGTCTGTGTTTTTGATATGTTTATTTGCATAGCTGCTAACGTTATAATGGTGGAGTCGGACAAAATAATCTGCAATAAAAAAATTCGATATTCAACCCCTAATGGTGAGGTTAGTTTTTACAATTTTTTTATTAAGATCCGAGATATTTACGTTTTTTTATAGGTAATTAATAAAAATCATTTTAAAAATTTAATATATCATCCCCTATTAAGTATGGAGGGTTCTAATTAGTTTCGAAGTTTACGCGAGCGAAGCCGCGGGCGATTCCACTAGTATCTGTATAAAATTTAAATAGTTTTCTAAGTACAGTGATGCCTCGCATAACGAACATAATTCGTTCCAAGAGCAAGTTCGTTATCCGAAAAGTACGTTATGTGAAACGCGTTTTCCCATAATAATACATGTTAAAAATTTTAATTCGTTCTGTAGCATAAAATATGGTACTGTAACATAAAAAAGATTGTACACACGTTTTTTTTTTATTTTTTAGTCAGACTCAGATTTACGTGAGTCTATCGAGGCTTGCAGAGTCAAATCCTCACACACAAAATTACATTTATTAAAACAAACACGTGTGTGAGTTAAGCGCAGAAAATAACGGCTGTTGAGTTTGAACATCGACTGCGTGCGACTTCGTGATACGTATGTAGGAGCGTTCGGGCGGCAAAATGAAATACGATGGAGTTCGTTGAGTGAAGCGATGTTCGTTGTATGAGTCGCATAATGAATGAACAGAAAGTTCGTTGAACGCAGTGTTTGTTATGCGAGGCGTTCGTTGAGCGAGGCACCACTGTAATATGGCAGAAATGTTAAGAATAGCCAACATCTATCTATGTACAGGGTTACCCATTTTAAGTGCACACCTCTAATAACTTTTTATGGTGAAATGTTATCAAAAAACTTTTCAGTTAAAAGTTACACGGTTTGGAGGGGGACATAGACGTACTCGGATGAAATTTTTTTTAGGTGGTGTTTTTAGGGTGATATGAAGGTCAACATCATTTTTTTAAATATGAACCTATAGTTTTAATCAAGTAATTTTATTTTACGTGAAAAAACACGTATCTTTCATTGAAAACTTTTTTTGAAAAACTTAATCCTTTCAAGATATCTAACAAAATAATTCGAGATTTTGAACTTTCAATATTTTTTTACTCCCAAACCATCAGGTTTAGGGAAAAAGTATAAAATACAAAAAGTGTTTATTTTGGTCTAATAAAATTTAAAAAATTATTCTAATTTTTTTTAACAATTTTTTTTTTGCTTAAATAAAATGAATTGAAAAAGTTTTAAAATTTTAAAATAAATTTTTTAATAAGTCTTATTAGATCAAAATAAACATTTTTTGTATTTGGTACTTTTTCTCTAAAGTCGATGGTTTCTTGGTAAAAAAATATTGAAAGTTCAAAATCACGAATTATTTTGTTAGATATCTTGGAAAGGTTTAAGTTTTTCAAAAAAAGTTTTCAATGAAAGATTCGTGTTTTTTCACGTAAAATAAAATAACTTAATTAAAACTATAGGTTCCTATTTAAAAAAATGATGTTGACCTTCATATCATCCTGAAAACACCACCTAAAAAAATTTCATCCTCATACGTCTATGTCCCCCTCCAAACCGTGTAACTTTTATCTGAAAAGTTTTTTGATAACAATTCACCATAAAAAGTTATTAGAGGTGTGCACTTAAAATGGGTCATCCTGTATAATGTTTACAGCTTGAATCAGAACGTTACTTAGACCCAGTGGTCAAAAATCAATCAAAATTCTAATTTTATTACCCATATTAAAAAATTGATCCAGATTTCAACACAAAATAAAATAATAAAAAAGTTAATGGAAACTAAAAGTATATTAAATTTTTTATTTATCACATAATTACATCATTAATTTAGTTTTTTCATTAAGATTATAATTCACGAGGCAATATAATTTGATAAGTAATTAATGTGCAATTAAAAAAAAGGCTAATCAATATTTTATATATACTGTATATCTATTATAATATCATCTACGTAAAAGCATATAAATTGGACCAAACTAACTTAGAGGTAAATTTAATTTAATGGAGTAATTAATGGTTTAGCTGTTTTTCCTTAATTGTATATCGTAATATAGAAAGTATGAGTTATACAGTCTGATTATAAAGTAAGTGAACATTAATGCTTAAGTTAAATTTCCAGGCTGTTGTTAGTATTATCGTATTTATTTATTCTATGTTTCGACTCTCTTATCCAAGATTTCTTCAGAAGGGTATCATTAGAAACATACAAGTAAAATTAGCCCCGCCAATTTTGATTCCGAAAAAAATTATGTTCTACTGAAAAAAAAATTAATTACAATAATGTTTGATTTATGAGCAAAAACATTTTAACACAACTTAATTTTTTTTTTTCGAAATCAAAAGTGGTAGGATTACTTTACTGATATATTAGAAACGTTGATGTCTGGTATCATAAAGTGGCTAGCAAAATTTGCTAGCTAACTAGTTAGCAAGCACTCTCAAATAAGGTATTAATTTTGTGATAGCATCTGTAGTTTTGCTTTGGAATTTAGAGCAGTGATACTTCAACGTATTGTAATACAGTTGGCGACTCTGACCATACAAAATAATTTTCATAATATCACCACAGTTTTTAGTATCGTTGGTGTTTACATACAACGCGTGCTCGAAACTTGTCAAAGTCTTCATGAAAGTCCAAGAAAACTGGCATATAAATTTGATATTTCATTTGAGTACTTGCTAGCTAGCAAATTTACTAGCTCCTTTATGATACCGGACATGAGAGTCTAAACGTTAAACCAAAAAACCTAACATTGTTTAAAGGTGGCTACAGACGTAACTGCATGCTTGACAAGCACGCTTGATCAATCCGTTTGTACAAGCACGCACAATTTCCCTGCACCACCACACGCACAAGCATATGCTTGTACAAGCGGCAGTTTGTTATCACATGTACAGCTGCACACAACTAACGTTTGCTTGTACAAACCTACACGTTCTTGGTAAACACGTTAAGTTCGCTTGTACAATCGCGGATTGTACAAGCTGTATGATTAAAATTCAATCAATCTTCAAGCGGATTGTACAATCATAATACTTGCGCAAAATTATCATACACACGCTACAGTATGCTTGTACAAACGGATTGATCAAGCGTGCTTGTCAAGTATGCAGTTACGTCTGTAGCCACCTTAAGATATTGCTTCCTCGCCACTACCCGTATGACAAGGGAACCTATAACATTTTTCAAAGAGGGCAAAAAAATCAATTGCTGATTTTTACTACCAAAAAAATAAATTCAAATTGAAAAAGATAAAAAATAAAAAAAAAGTATACGAAAAAATAATCAGGCTCGTATTAATAAAAAATCCAAATTAATGTTTCTTAATAAAATTGTACAAAAAATAATTTATTAAAATTCTTCGATAATTAACTACCTTTAAAGAACTTAGCACGAGGAAGCACTGTGCATTCGCTTGGCAGATGTTTTTAAAATATTTTCAACAATTTTAAATGAAAAACTTTTTATTATTCAATAAATACAGCAGAATATTTTTTAAATGAAAAATAAAATAGAATAAAAACCCTTTCTTCTTTAATTAATATCCCATTTATTTTTTATCAGTTAGCAAGAAAGATTTATTTTAAATAAACACAAATACACTATAAATCACAAATACAGCGTATAAGAAAGTCCCCATGACACCCATTGCAGCTTTTTTTTAATAAATAAAAACTGTTTTCTACGGATCGTAACACGCCACTATAACTTAATATAACTTTTATTAGTTGTGGGAGGGGATGGGGGCTAGGCAGCAACCCTTTTAACTTAATAATAAATCTAGAACTAGATACAATTATTTACCAACGTTTCAGACTTAAACTATGCCCATAATTCCAATCAATCATTTCATCACTAAAATATTTTTCAATCATGCGAACCAAATTAACATGTTATCAAAAACAACAAGATGAATATAAATTTCAAATCATATTAAATATTAATTGATTTAACCCTTCCCCATACAATTTACTCAACCAAATACGGTTACTTTTAATTAACATAAATAATTACGTAGCAGGAAGGCGATATCTGAAATTACAGATTAATATTAATGAACTGTATATCCAAATACAGAAATATCGATTCCTTATATTGATATTAAAGCTATATTAGATTATATAACAGTAGTTTGATGACCTAAATATCGTTTATAAATGAAAATAAATCTAAAGATGTACGAGACGAGACCAGTTGAATTCTTGACGAGACGACACTGAGACGATACAGTAGCACCTCGCAATAACGGTGCTCTAAAATCTCTGACTTTTTATTTTTCAGTTGTAAATCATGTAGGGGAAGATGGGGCACATAGATACAGTGGTTGTTAATTAGTTTATAAAAACACGACCGTGTTCTTATGCGGCGTTTACACCGAAAAAAACAAAACAGAAACATCGTGTCTTTAAAAACTTCGTAGTTAAAAATGTATAGAGTTTATTGCTTTTTGGTCATAAAAACATCGTGTTTCTGTTTTGTTTTCTCGGTGTAAACGCCGCATAACAGTGCCTCGTTCCGGGAGCAAGTTCGTTATGCGAAAAGTTCGTTATGTGAAACGCGTTTTCCCATAACAATACATGTTAAAAAATTTAATTCGTTCTGTAGCATAAAATATGGTACTGTAACATAAAAAATATTGTACACACGTTTTTTATTTTTTAGTCAAAATCAGATTTAGGAGAGTCTACAGAGGCTTGCAGGGTCAAATCTTCTTTCTAATTATTTCTTGTTTCATTTCAACAGAAATCACCTTTCTGCTTTTTTTAGAATTCATAATATAGACACACAAAATTACATTTATTAAAACAAACAGGTGTGTGAGTTAAGCACAGAAAAGAACGACTGACACGCGTTGATGCATGTTCATGCAAGTTTGAGCATCGACTGCGTGCGACCTTGGAAGTTCGGGCGACTTCGTGATACGTAGGAGCGTTTGGGCGGCAAAATTAAACACGATACAGTTCGTTGATAGAAGCGAGGTTCGTTGTGCGATTCGTGCAATGAACGAACAGAAAGTTCGTTGTGCGCAGTGTTCGTTATGCGAGGCGTTCGTTAAATGAGGTACCACTGTATACGCATAAATACGCACCTCTTAAACTAGTCAATCACACAACAGAATTGCGTCTACGTACTGTAAGGCTTTCGCTGTTAACTAGTAAAAAACTATTTTGCTCTCTGTTGAGTAAATATCATTTAACTTACAATTGAATGTGTTGTATCAAATTTCATAACAAATTATATAACAAAAGATAAATAAACTCTTTTCTAAGTTGAGTTAAAGTAACTGGGGGGGGGGGGGGGGGTAAGTCATATAAACAGTAAAAGATACTGTGATTTCATTTATTATTTATATTTTCATTTTTTTAGTATATTTTTAATAAAAGCTTGTTTTTAACAATAGTTTTATTGCTTCCTCACAATATCGAAGATACGAGAAGCTTCGTTTTTATTTTTATTTTTTAATCATATCGCAAGTAGGTACTAATAACATGCTAGAAGTCAAGGGTAATATCATTATCACATTTTTTTATTGCATAGTAAGAAAAGCCGATATTACAGTGTGAAGATATTATTTGAAATATTACAGATTAAAAAGTTTCAAGTAGATGTGTCTTAGGGCGCTACAACATAAAGGGGCGACAGCTAAGCCTGGGGTATATAACTAATATATAATATATAACTAATAGCCATGGTGGCTAAAAAAAACTATTCTATGATGATCTTACGTGTGTCTCCTATTTCCAAAAAAAATACTTATATCTAGAAAATAAAAGTTTAATCGCTAAAATTGACTCGTTTAGAACTAATTTTGAATTTGACGCCAACACGTTCGTAGGTAACATTTCAGAGCTGTGACGTCAACAATAATCAAACATTCAAAGTAAGACAATAATTTTTTATATTTTGTGTGTTAAAAATGAATTCCAAAGTACCTATATAAGTTCTTAAATAAGGTATGTATCTAATAATTTTGTAAGAGGAATTGATATTTCTCTAAAATAAAAGTCAATCACTTTTGACGTTTACTGATGCGTAACGTCATTCGCTCTGATTGGTGTTCCATTTAACATGGTGGATTGCTGTATTTTGCATTTTTATTTTAACAAAAAATATATTAATCTCACTTTTAATATAAAAATAAATACATACATTTTTTAGAATCTTTTTAACCTATTTCATTATTTGTTTATATTACATATTATGAACGGTCAAAACTATCTGATGAAGTACAACACGTCTTTAACCTTGAATTCTTTTTATTTGATAGTGTAATACCAGCATTACATAGAAAAAGATCTATCTGCCTGATTAGACGATTAAATAGCACAGTTCTCTGGTTATTAACAACTGGATAACATATCAATATTGGATATAAATCAGATTTTAATATTGCTGCACAAAATGGACAAACTATTTACTTTAACTAATCCAGTTTTTAGAACTTATGCATTATGCAGTACTATTTTGGTTCTGAAAATGATGTTTATGTCACTTTTGACAGCAAAACAGCGCTTCAGAAAAGGGGTAAGTATGAAATACACAAAACCGGTTATAACGACATCGGTTAATACGACGTATCGGTTTTAACAACTCAAAATAAAAGTCCAACTGAATCCTATACAATTGCATTTTTACCGGTTATTACGACTGTCCGCTTTTTACGACCAATATGACCAGTCCCTTCGATGTCGTTATAACCGGTTTCTACTGTAAATTAAATTACATTTTACTGTCGTAGGTATTCGCTAACCCTGAAGATGTACAGTTAGATACAAAAGCTAAAATCAAAACTGACGATGTTGATGTCGAAAGAATTCGAAGGTAAATCATTTATCTTTTTTAAAAGGGTTATATTTAAATGCACTATATATTTGTGTATCGAACATAAATTACAATACTTTGCACTTAAAATTTTATAGTATGCTCTTTATACACGTGAACATAGATGATTATACTTTTTTATTGTATTTTTAATGCATAAGGCGAATATTTAATCGTTTTAAAATATAGAAAATCACAAAAATCACATTAAAAATATTAAATATACTGGGACGAAAGTAGGTTGGTTAGTTTTTACGTTAAGTTGAAATACAGAAAATCACAAAAATCATGTTAAAAATATCAAATTTATTTGAGTCAAAAGAAGGAGGTTAATGGGTAGGTTAGGTAGAAATCAGGGCTGTGGAGTCGGTACAAAAATCTACGACTCCGACTCCTTTATTTTTGTAACGTTCGACTCCGACTCTAACTCCGACTCTTTACTGTACAAAAATTTTTGAAAAAAATTCCGTTTTCGGGCAAAATTTTTTTGAGTAAATTCCGGTAATTCTGGTTCCGGCCAGAATTGAAAATTTCAAATCATTGTACTTCAAAATTCAAAACGAACAAAAAATATTAAGTGTGTAAAGAAGTAAAAACCATTATTTAATTAAAGGAGTCGGAGTCGGTACCTTTTTACCGACTCCAACTCCGACTCCACCCAAAATTACTAAAACTCCGACTCCGACTCCACAGCCCTGGTAGAAATATAGAAAATCGCAAAAATTTACAATAAATATACATCAGAAATATATAATTTTTAAATCTGACAGGTCCAAATTTAAGTCAATTATTGTATTGTTTTTTTTAGTGCAATGTATTTATTTTTAGTGGAAACGATTTATTTATAGTGATATAATTTGTTAAGTTCAATATATTTGTTTAAAGTTGAATAATTTTTCGTGCAGTATATTTGTTATAAGTGAAAACGATTAAATAAAGTGTTCATTATTAAAAAATAGTGCATTTAAATACAAGTCTTTTAAAATTGAAATCCACAACAAGTGGTCAGTTTCAGTAAATGACAGTTACACAGAAAAAAATAATTTGTCTATGTGTTAAAAAATGCGATCAATGTAAAAAATCCGTGATCGATTTGGCTCCGATAGAGGTTGTTTGTTAATATGATAATTTTTTACTAATATGGAAATATCCACTTCTATCTTATTGATAAATGTATATTATTACTAACAATGTTCTTATCACGGTGAAATTTTGTTTCGTATTGAAAACATATATTTTAAATACAAAAAAAAACTTTATTAATGACATCACTGAATTTACCATATCGTAAATTGCACTTTCATTAGTTGGGTGGTGTAAAAAATATTCACACATTATGTTCTAATCTATTTGAGAGTTTCATTAGTTGATGTAATAAATTATTTATTAATTTGACAAATTAAAACATTTCTTACGATAAACAAGGATATATTTTTCAAATGAATAAAATATCCTCAATAAGATTTTTTTTATTATTATATTGAGGTAATATTGTTATATTAACAAGATAAATTTATTAAGCATTTTTCCATCTCAAATTTTCAATAAAATCGAGTCTTTTTTCTGTGTAACTTTGATAGTTTTTAAAGTAAAAAATAAATGTATTTTCAGGGCTCATTTAAATGATTTGGAAAACATTCCAGTGTTCTTCTTTGCTGCATATTTCTATCTCATAACGAACCCTAACGTATATATTGCAATCAGTTTAATGTGGTTGTACACTGTAGCACGTTTCATGTTTACATTTGTTTATACTATTGTCATCATTCCACAGCCAACTAGGTTTATTATGTGTCTTATCGGATACGGGATTACAGGTTACATGGCCGTTACATCAGTTCTTGAATTTTTGTTACTTTAAGTGATTTGTATGTTATCGCCCAGTATTATCAACTTTAACTAAATGCTCCTTTAACTAACTGTCATATTATCAACAGATCCAAGCAAAATACATTTAATTAAATAAATTTTAAATTATCTGCAGTATTTCTTTACAACATATATTATGTCCATTTTTCATTGAAAGCTTAAATATTGATTTAAATCACGTTTGTAATACAGCATTTGACTTTTAAGGAGCATTTAGTGCTAAATGAGCTTTAAATTGGTTGATAATACTAGGCATATATCTAATTGTTTTTTAATTACGTATATTTGAATTTTAAGTGAGTTGTATGTTAAATCTAATTACTTTGTAATTACGTATATTTGAATTAAATTTTTTTTAGATAAAATTTTATAAGTGATTTTTTACTAATTTAAACGTTTGCTTTATACTCCAAGAGGTGAGCGCCAAAATTTGCAACTACTTTCTAAAAGCTGATTTTTGATATTACGTCACATTTTTGGTGTACATAGATATACAGCCTGCCGTCAGTCAGCTAGTTTGGTTAGCGTTTGGCGCGGGGGTGGCTTTTACTTTGTAAAAAAAACTATACACATTACAACTACATTCTAAAATCTGAAAATTTATTTGTAAGCAGTATACTAAGTAAGAACCCCTTTTATCATTATCAGTCAACAAAATCTTGCAACCGGGTGCGTCAGCAACGCATTTAACTCGTGAAAAATCTATACATCGTGAAAGTACTTTCTAAAATATGAAATTCGATATAATAGTTAGCAATATTATTATTATTAATAATCCAAATTTTACCTTAACAAAAGCCGTCAGCAGCTGATACACCACCCCCGCGTCAAACGCTAACGAAACTAGCTGACTGACGGCAAGTTGTATATCTACACCACAAATGTGACGTAATATCAAAAAATCAGCTTTTAAAAAGTAGTTGCAAATTTTGGCGCTCACCTCTCCGACTATTATATTAGGAACACATTTTTTTTAAAGTCACAGAGCTAATGTGATTTATAACATCAAATCATATACACCCTACTTTTTTCTTATACATATGCCAGCTGCAACGAATTTCGACCACATCGAATTTTCCCCTCGAAGAAAATATGCTCATTTCAATATTTTAATGGACATGAAATAAGAAAAATATACAACGACATATATCCGACATGCTATAAGAACTTATGACATTCTCAAAAATATTTACCTATCTCATTTTCGTAATATTACAACTTTTTCTTATAAAATTTTACCTCAGGTTTTGTACATATCTATTTATTATACAGTGCGTTCATGATGAAAGGAACAAATTCGTTTAAAATTCAGATAATTATTTTGTAGAAAAACGTTCGGACCCGTCGATTAGTATTTTTAGTTGCGGATTTTTTTACATAAGAAAATTGTATACAGAGTGTACCAAGAAGAACATATGCAGTCATCATTAGTTTTTTTAAATGGAACATCCTATATATTATGCCATTTTTAAATTGTATGATAAATTCTTAACACTTCTTTCTTAACTAACGCTAAGGCATAGCATAGCTCATAAATTAGCGGTTTTTGGAATAATGACGTTTGAAATGTATTTCAAGAAGAACATATTTAGTCATCATTGATTTTTTTTAATGGAAAATCCTGTATATTATGCCATTTTTGAATTTTACGATAAATTCTGAACACTTTCTGCTCAACATAGTAGCTCTAAAATCAGCAGTTTTTTTAAATAATGACGTTGAAAAGTTATAAATAATTAAAAAATTAATTAACTTTAATAATAAAACATACAAAAAAACTAAGATTATTCCAAAAACCACTGATTTTAGAGTTGTGGTATGTTGTACAGAAAGTATTCAGAATTTACCGTACAATTCAAAAATGGCATAATATACAGGCTGTTCCATTTAAAAAAATCTATTATGACTGCATAAAATATTCATCTTGAGACACATTTCAAACGTCATTATTCCAAAAACCACTAATTTTAGAGCTATGGTATGCGTACAAAAAGTGTTCAGAATTTATCGTGCAATTCAAAAATGACATAATATATAGGATGTTCCATTTAAAAAAATCAATGATGATTGCATATGTTCTTCTTGGGACACTCGGTATACAATTTTCTTTTGTCAAAAAATCCGCAACTAAAAATACTAATCGACGGGTCCGAGCGTTTTTCCACAAAAAAATTACCTGAATTTTAAACGAATTTGTTCCTTTCATCATGAACGCACTGTATATTTATTGCACACCCAAGCAGGCCCTGCTTGGAAGTGTGTTCTATTATCGTGCTAAAAATTTTTTTCGTATATAAATTGATAAAATGAGCATTATATCTTAAATTTCTTCTGTATCTCACTTACATTTTTACATTTTCTGATAGAAAACATTACAGTCTTCATTTTTACTTAGTTTAATATCGATCGGTTTTAATTTTCTGTTATAAAAATATAAATAAAGTTCAATTTATCGATTTAACCCGCTTTTTTAAAGAAACGCCGAACTACAGGTTACAATTCGAAATAAATTTGCACCAATCCTTTTGAATTCACTTCATCTATTATCAGAATAGAACCCTATTAAAACTCAACAAAATTGGATAACTAGAAGTAACGAAATTTGCAGTTATTTAAACAAAAATTCATATTTTGACAAGAATTATTTTTACAAATATAGGTAGTAGTCCGTGGAAGTTCAAGAAACATCCGTTAGGCGCTAGTGGCGCTATTTCCTTATATGTCATTGCAAATTACATGTATTATAATAATTACATTGTGTTAATTAATATATAAATACATGTACATACATCGATACGTGCTGTATTTTAATTATTTTATTTAAAGCCAATCAATCTTTTTAATCACGATAAAATTTGGTAAGTTTGCATTTTTAAAACAAATATATAATATAATTAATTATAACCTATAAACGTGTTACTTTTTTGTATATTTCATTTTAAATGCTAGACATCAGGTGAACACAGCTGTTATCACTGCAATATGTGGATGTATTTATCTGTTTAATTATTATTATTAATTAATTTATTTACTATATACATTTTACAAATAAAAATATATTTTATATAAAAATTGTAAATTAAAATGATTGTTGTTTTATTGCAATACATCCTAAATTTAAATAAAAAAAGGTAATAATCGATTGATATCAAGATTCATTGTTGATTTTCTAAAAAATCTTAATGAGTGATAAACTTCATATTATATATTTTTATAATATTAATTACCTCCAATATTTTTTTAAAACATCCTTTTAAGTTTCACTAAATATATTGTACCGTATTTATTTGATATATGTTGATACATTTTTTTTAAGTTTAAGGGGTGTGCATTTTATGGTCTAGCCATAGTATTTTATTTTATTATTATTTTTTGTTTTTATATAATTTTTTATATTAATTTGACCCTTTTCAGCTATGGTCGTTTTTTTTAACATTTAATTTTTATTATAAAGACCTAGTGATAGCATTTTCCATAATTTCTTAGTTTTAACACTTTAAAATTGAAGATGTTTGTGCAGGTACTCCAATGAATAATTAATACCAAAAAATGTGTTATTTTGCTTAATAAAAATCCAGGGCTAAAAGGGTTAAGACGTTAATAAAATTGCCTTATCTATGATATTAATGAATTAATTAAAATCAATCAAGGATTATGTCGGATATTATAAAGAATTTACTTAAGAGCAAAAGCTAAGCTAACGCTATCTGTGAACATGTATCCGATAATTATTCTTGAAAAAATTATTAGCCTTTATTGAGTATTTCATAAAGAATATCCGGGCATATGTTCATATAAAATTTTTGGCTTAAAAAGATACTCGATAATTTTCTTACTTTGTCGTCCGTCCGTCCGTCGTTTTCAGTCAAAACGCAATAGCTTGTAAACTATATAAGCTAGAACTTTGAAATTTTTACAAAACATGTAAAATGAGACCCTCTAGTCAAATATATATGTACAGATATTGTTTATCTACATTCGTTGTAGACCAGTAATGGGCAACCTTTTTAGCTCACAAGGGGAACCCTTAAAATATATTTTGGGTCATAAACCGGGTATAGGTGTTATCATGGAGGGGGGGGTCGAAAGCAGCCCTGACAAGGGTTCCCCTTGTCAGCGTGTTAGAATACTGAAAAAACCTAGCGTAACTTGGGTGCCGATATTGTTTTTTGTACTATTTATTTAGTTTTATTATCAAAAAGCAAAAACAAATAATGATTTGCATTAATTACTTTTCTGTGATACGTGCTACCCAAAATGTCTTAGCGTGTCACCTATGTCATAGGTTGCCCATCTGTTGTAGACCATCCTGTATTCAATGTGTCGTTTTCTCATGGGAAAATTACAACACAAAAAAACGAGAATCACTGCAACACATTTATGATTACATCACAAAAAACAACACCCCTCTACCCCGGTCTTAAATAAAAACAAAAACACACCCGAATAAGTATAACAGCAATCGTCCCGGTGTCATTCGTGATTCTAATATATTTTGACGTGTCTAAACACACACACACACACACACACACGTGTGAGTGTGTGTTCGCGCGGCGTCAAGGATATTGGTGATGCTTCCTTTGACAGCACCTAAAACAATATTGCGAACCTAGCGATTTATAGCCCACCCCGTCCATATTGGAATTTATATAAGTTTTATCGGGTGGCGTTCGGCTCTCTATGCATGTGTGTGTATGTGTACGAATGTGTGTGTGTGTGTATGTGTGTTGTGTGTGGCGTTAGATTTCAACCAAACTGGTTCGTGTAACATGAAGATATTCACGAATAAAAGTCAACATGATCTGTTCAATTCTATATAGATCAAGAATCAGATTTTGTTTATTTATTTTATTTTTTATTTATTTATGATTGATTCATCCAGTCGAATCAAACTATTGCATATTTCATTGATAAAATAATATATTATTATACATATATACTACTATATAATTTTGTTTTTACTTGTATCTATAGGATGAAACAACTTAAAAGATTTAAATGTTTTTTTTAAACTAAATTATGTACTCCATTATTCTATTATCATAAATTTCGACTTACCATGATAATCTAGAAATGCATTTTTTAACTGAGGTCAGCGTAATTAACTCCTCCCTTCACTAGATCCACGAAGCTAGTGTGAGATGTCTGCAAAAAAAAAAATTAACAAATTACAAATATGCTGTAGGTAGTGATGTAAAATTTCATGAAAATATTTTTTTTGAAAACATGAAAAGTTTCAAGTCGGTGAAAAATTTTTAATGCTATGAATTCAATTATAATGTAATATATAATTTATTTAATTATTCACAATTTTATTAATTTGGCTAGTTTTTCAGTTTCAATCAAAACATGCAACCAATTTTTCACCCATAACCCGATGTCCAATTGTCTTGAAATTTTATTCTTGATGACAAAATAAGAATCAATCATTTCCAGAACTTTGAATAATATATTGTTACTTTTTTAAATTTGCGTATTGGTTAAAGTGGTAGCAGAGAAAAAACTGTTCACTTTTACATCACTAATTGAGTGACTAATAAAGATAATAAAGAGATCCCATTTTTTTCAATATTAGAAAATTCAACACCCCAAAAGTAAGCAATTTTATAAAAATTATAATAATTATTTAGTACCTACATGGGTATTCGCGTCTTGCAATATTGTCAGATGAAAATAATAATATAGTTGGATTAAGAGTATAATTTTATATTAACCCTTTCGGCCTTTCCAGTGGCATTTGCCACCATACCTGCCATATTATTAGATCCAAGCTAAATAAATTTTTCGTAACCTTTAGTGGGCTCTCACACCGGAGCAATATATCAATATAGCAACTAGCAACTTATAACTAGCGATATTATTGCTATCTGTCAATATACATTGAATCAGACATATTGTCTCACACCAAAGCAATATGGTATCGCTATATTGCTAGTTTCTAATTGGTAGTTACGTTATTGCTGTGTTGCTATATTGCTATATTACTCCGATGTGAGAGCCCGCTTACACGGAAGCACGAATTTTTGTGTTTGGCTGTTTAGTTATCACCAAGATCTATTTTTCCTTTAATATTTTTTTACTGAACTACGCGAAATTCCTCAAATTTCAGCTATTCGATATTGCGTCATGTTTTTAGCTATCATTTCCGGCAATTTGACCAACTTTAATTGGCGACAAATCATTCGTATTCCCATTCTGAAAATTATATCAGTCACAAATCTCAATAAATTTTTAATACACCCAATTCTTTTTTAAAACGGTCTTTTTTTACAAGGTTTTGATTTAACACGTTCTAGAAAAAAAAATTGATTCCGTTTTTACACGATTTAATTCGATTTAGCACGATTAAAAAAACTATTTGATTTAAACTTTAAAGAAAAATATTTTTATTAACCGTAATCTTCTAGATTTTTTTTCTATCTCTTATTTATAAAATATGTAGTTAGGGAATTCCCCTTTCTAATTTATTTTCTTAGCAGCTTAAGTATATATTTTAGTCTTGTACGAGTTTTCAGTTCCTAAACTTGCGATAGTTTTATATTTATGTTACTTTAAAAAATGAATGCCTTTTATTTTTATGAAATAAACTGTGCATGAATGCACATAAAAATTTAATTTATATATTTTTTTTTGTATGAATCATTTCATTTTACCTATTTTTTACAGGGTTGAAGGATATGGAACTAATCCCCTTTTTCTATGTACTTCATGTCTTTTTTACACGATTTTTTCTAGAACGTATATACCGTGTAAAACAGAATTAGGTGTATAAACATTGAAAAATGTCAAACTGTCAACAAAGAGCTTATGTACATACCTCACACGATTTGAATGCACTTTAACTTGTTTAACTCGTCAAACTATTGTTTTATGACAGTGTCTGTTGCATCAGTGTTTCAAAAACAAATATCTATGAAATTGAAAACACAAGTACAAACGACTTACAATAAATCAATAATCAAAACAAAAAAATGTGAAAGATTTTTCAGCTTTGGTCTAATAATATGGCAAGGTACTGTAACATTAACAGAATTCTATTGTACTTACTATGCCGATCCGTACTTATGTAATTTATTTTCAATATTAAAAATTAAGAGGTTGGAAGGGTTAAGAAAATATTGATATTTATTTCTTGGTCCAAATCAACCCTGTTACCTGTGTACAACTTAAAAAATAAACATATAAATAAAATGTAGCTAATTTAGATAAATCCAATGCAGTCAATAGAATGATTTTATGCACATTTTCATGACACATCGATCCCCGTCACCCAGCCATAAATTGTTTCACAAAACTTTAATCATTTCTGTTACGTGACGAGAAAAAGATAGCGCGCATCTCGCCGCTGCATCAGTTAGAGCGTTCCACTACTAGCTTCACTTTAAATAAAATCAATTTGTAATTTTCATACGATTCAAAACATCGACTACGATAAACCTTCCGCCAAGTGAGACGGCAACATTACAATCACATGGAGCTACGGAAACGGTACAAGATGAGTGGTAGTTTTATTTATTTATTTATTGATATATATATACATAATATAAAGTGTCTGGTAATCTGAGAAATATCAAATATTGATCAAATTGAAAATGTTCATTTGTACTTACATATTATAGAGATTCTTTCGTTTTTAATTAGGAAGCGTGCATTAATTATACGAAGGAAAATGGAGTGGATTTTTTAATGAAAATTATGGTTGCCGATTAAAAATTTCAATTTTGTATCAAAAAATACTATCACTTTTAACATGTACCTAACTTCTACAATCTCCATTGTAATTTTTATAATACACAATTTTTACTATAAGTATTTGTAAATATCATTTACTTGATATATTCAACTCATTATTCTTATGTTGAATTATTCGTTAATAAAGTGCTATACAAATTATTTAATTTCAATTTAAAGACAATACAATAAATACTACGACTGTGTAAAATTAATTATATTAATAGTATATTTGTTTATTGGTATAACTAATTAAACTATACCAATAATATATGTAGATTTCGATCCTTCAAAAGTTACTAATTCATATTGTAACTTTAGCAAGAATTTACAATATTTTGGACCTTTTCAAGATTACTACGTCAAACAATAATATTTCTTTAAAAATTTAGTGATTGTTATAAAATATTTTTCTCCATGTTCTTAAGGCTTTAGGGGGGGGGGGGGAGTCCGAAAGACTTACGAATCCTTACGTGAGAGGAAGGGGTCAAAAACGTTACTTACGTTGCTGTTTTTTTCTAATCAATTTTTTTTAAATACGTCAATCGAAACTTTTTTTGTAATTACTTTTTTGTAAATTTCGCAAATAAAAAATATATCAATATACTTTTTTTTACGAGTACCTATCAATATAAAAATATTTTAAAAAAATCCTGTTAAGAGGAAACGGTCGAAAATTTAAAAAAATCAACCTTGCGCCATTAAACTAAAATTAACCACCTTCCCATCCGTCACGTATGAATTCAAATCCCCCCCCCCCCCAAATTAAATTTTCAAACATTTTTGGGGTTTAAATTTGGGTTTAACTTTGAAAAATTATGACAAACGTATATTTTTATTTATATTATTTATTATTTGCCTGAAATTCATCTTTGTATATAATATAAGCAGTTATGCAGATGGATGAACATATCAAAATAAATAAAAAATAACAACCGTTAAGGGGTTAAATTTCAGAACATTCCTTCTAATATTAAAAAAGGAAGACACCCATCAAATTTCATGTTTCGATCTAATTGTAAGTCCAAGGGTTTGGGCTATGCGTTGATGAGACAGAAAGTGAATGAAAATAAACTTTTTAAAACAATTCTTTACCCCTATTAGAGTTGAACTTCTAAATAAATTTTGTAAAACTAGTATTGAAAAAAATACATGAAAGATACAGGTTCACATGAAATTTTTTACATAAAATATCTTCTCCGATCCACTGTTAAATTTCTTTACTTTCATTATAAATCATCCTTTATGTATAAAATACCTTTAAGAAAATACATATAAATACAAGGAGGATTTTTTTTGTTTATTACCACACCACCAACGCTATTTTTTATTTAGAAATGAGATGACACCCTTTATAGTCCACCCCTTGTAAAATATCAATTAAATTAAAACCCATGGATATACACGTAGAATAGGTATCCATAGTTCTACGGGTGTATCACCATCTCTGTCTAACCCCCACCGCCGTTGTAGTTATGTATGATGAAGTACAGATGTTGGCCGATATTACCTCCGGATGGATTTAGGAGGCCAGCGAAAGAAAATCATAAATATCGACGAATATCAAATAAGCAATATGCGCTCACGTCAGAAGAAAATTGATGTTGCAGATTCCATCAAATATTACTGGTCGCTTTTGCCAGGCGCACCTTCTGTCCGGGATATTGTTTTGGCAATTTCAATCCGTATAAACGTGCGTGTGTTTGTGTGTCTATGTGTGTCTGTGTGAGTGTCGCTCGCCTTAACAAAACAGAGCTGGCTTTAAATAGATATTATTTATTGTTCTATATAGGTGAAAATTAAAAGTAATTTTTAAAAAGTTGTTATAAATATACAACAATGTAAATGATATGTATTTTATGATGTACACTTGTCACCACTGCGTCTCAGATATAAACCATACCATTGATTACAAGTGTCAGTGAGCTGTCATTTATATTTAATACCTCATAGATAGCGTTAGCTAAACTTTTGTTCCGGACCAATTTTTTTATAATACCGGACGTAAGGCTTTCTTTAATTAAAGCCCCATCTAAATTGGTTAAGTAGTTTTCGTGTAAAGTAAAATTAACATATACAGTAGAAACCGGTTATAACGACATCGAAGGGACCGGTCATATTGGTCGTAAAAAGCGGATAGTCGTAATAATCAGTAAAAATGCAATTATATGGGATTCAGTTGGACTTTTATTTTGAGTAGTTAAAGCGCCGTATTAACCGATGTCGTTATAAACGGTTTCTACTGTAATTTGATGAAACTTTATTTAAAATTTATTCGTTGGTTTTGATATGATAAAATGAACTTTATTTACCCTCAATAAAATTTTAATAAAATTCATAAAAAGGTAAAACGCACCACAATGTGCAGATTCTGCCAATAAAACTATTTTATTAAGAAGTAATTTTTCCTGGAATCAAATATATTCCTTTCCTTTTTTTCATTCAGATATCGAAACTAATGTTCTACAATTTTTCGCGTGTAAATAATTATTAAAGATATAAATGTATAGGTACTATTTTTAGTAGTAATGTATCAACCCACATAAAGCTTATTTCGATATAATAACGTTTCTGTTGCGCGCAAAAAAATACATTTGTGATTTTGTTACATTTATTTTTATTAGAAAAAAGTAATTTGGCGTTTTGTTGATTAATTAAATACATATTTAAATTATATTTTTATAATCATTCTCTCTTCAAACTGCAGAGAGTTTTTTGTATTAAAATTTTTAATTAAATTATAATTTAAATACTTATTTCTTTCTAGAACTTCGTTAACTTTATTTTAAATAAAACTGTATTCATAACTCATAAATTGTATTTATGTGGGTTGATATTATACATAAGTGCACAACAATGTCTACATCTCAAAAAGACATGTATCTATTTTGACACTACACTTGTACACACATTTTTTTTTGTTAAGTAGTTATTTTAAATCTTAGCAAATAATCTTTTTCTAGAACCGATCTTAATATAATTTGCCAGGGAGATAGCTTGCATCTTCAGGAAGGAAATATGATACTTTATAACCCGAAAAATTGATTAGATAAAAAAATACTAATTCCCGCAGACGAAGTCAAGGGTAATTGGGTAATAGCTAGTACTAACGAACGCTCGCATAACGAACGCTGCGCACAACGAACTTTCTGTACGTTCATTGCGCGACTCACTCAACGAACCTCGCTTCGCTCAACGAACTGCATCGTGTTTAATTTTGCCGCCCGAACGCTCCTACGTATCATGAAGTCGCCCGAACTTCCAAGGTCGCACGCAGTCGTTCTTTTCTGTGCTTAACTCACACACCTGTTTGTTTTAATAAATGTAATTTTGTGTGTCTATATTATGAGTTCTAAAAAAGCAGGAAGGTGATTTCTGTTGAAATGAAAAAGAAATAATTAGAAAGAAGATTTGACCCTGCAAGCCTCAGTATACTCTCCTAAATCTGATTCTGACTAAAAAATAAAAAACGTGAGTACAATCTTTTTTATGTTACAGTACCATATTTTATGCTACAGAACGAATTAAAAATTTTAACATGTATTGTTATGGGAAAACGCGTTTCACATAACGAACTTGCTCACGGAACGAATTAAATTCGTTATGCGAGGCACCACTGTTTTTTCAAAGTTTTGGCTCAATCAGTCCAGTAATTTTTTCAATTATATTGTGGACGGACGGTCAAAAAAGTTTCACTAATATAGTTTTGATAAAACCCTTAAAATAATTCAATTCATTGACATCGAAATAATTCTATCCCGACCCTGCACGCCCCCTCTATCTCCCCCCACCACTACACCCCTCACCACACACATACACATCCACTTCCAATTGCTTACGTATTGTTTGTTTACAATCAGTGTACATTCATGTTTTTGTGAATACCCTTCGACATTTACTTTTACAATTTTTCAATTTCGTTCTGGTGAAATATACGTACACAATATTTAGACATATGTGTGTGTATGGAAATTCACTATTTTATTTTTATTGTTTTTAATATGAGTATTTGGTAAATAGTATATTTAACAGTTTTTATGTAGGTATAAAATAAATTATATTTATTATTCTTTACTCATCCAATGAAAAATAAAGGAATTTTAAAAAAATATACGTGAAAGTTATTATGAGCTATAGCTTTGCAACTAACAATAAGGGACGATTCAGACTATTCCAGACTATCGAGCCGTTCTCAGTCCAGTTAAATATTCAGTATACTGATACTGTGTACAGTAGAAACCGGTTATAACGACATCGGTTAATACGACGTATCGGTTTTAACGACTCAAAATAAAAGTTCAACTGAATCCTATATTAATTGCATTTTTACCGATAACTACAACTATCAGCTTTTACGACCTAATGCGTTGTTTACACCGAAAAAACAAAACAGAAACATCGTGGCTTTAAAATACTTCGTATTTAAAAATGTATAGGGTTCATTGTTTTTTTGTGAAAAAACACTGTCTTTCTGTTTATTTTTCCGGTGTAAACACTACCGCATAATATGACCGATCCCTTCGATGTCGTTATAACCGAATTCCACTGTATTTCATTATTGTTTATTTATATTTGATACCGACTCGATAGTCTGGATTGACCCTAACTCTACAGGTTACTAGTAATATAATAAATGCGAAAATAAATCCGTCTGTCTGTTTGTTTTTTACCTTTTCACGGCTAAACCACTGAACTGATCTTTATGAAATTTGGTAGTAGGATAGTTTACATCCTGAGGAAGGGCATAGGCTACTTTGTATCCGAAGTCCTAGATCTACAAAGATCTTTATAGATCGTTCTAGATCGTGATAGAGATTGAAACATTCATGAATTTTCAACGTTACAATGATTTCAGACATGAAGATTGTTGCAGTGGCGTAGATAGATTATTGTGATTGGGAGAGGGGTATGACTTAGTATTCAATCTCATAGTGACATTTAATCATTATAAAAATCATCTTTTATGTGGTGCAATATACAAAAATTGGTTATATTCTTCACTTATTGTTAGATGTATTCATTATTGAAAAAAAGCTCGCATATTATAAAAAATCTTATAATTTTTGTAGACTCATGGGGGAGGAGGATTGATCCCTTTAATCCCCCCTAACTACGCCACTGGAACGTTTTAGATCTTTATAGATCGTTGTAGATATTTGCAAGTCTCCACAGATCAAAAACCAGTGAAAAATATGATGTCTCAAAATGCAGATCTGTCGATATCTGATTTGATCACTACAAACCCAGGAAAAAATTGTAGATCTGCAGAGATCTACTCAGATCTCGACAGATCTCCTTTTGAGACAACAATATTGGTTTTTGATCTGTGGAGACTTGCAAAGATCTAAAACTGTCTACAAAGATCTAAAACGATCAACAAAGATCTACAACGATCTACAAAGATCTCCTAAAATCATTGTAACGTTGAAAATTAATGATCTTTCAACGTTGAAAATTCATGAATTTTCAACGTTTTAATCTCTATCACAATCTACAACCATGATCCAATAATACAAGGTCTGTTTGACAGTTCATTTATTCTTACTGTGACGTCATCGTAACTAAATTTTTCGTTGTGAAAAACGAAATGTAAATAAATATACGATAAAAACTGTTTACATAATAGTTTTTTTAAAATTTTTTAGTAAGTATGTACTATGTATTTTGAAGCACAACACACATATGTAAATTTCTAGTTGATGTAATACGGCGGTAGGTATTATGTAAAATTGCGGCTGTCAAAATAATCACAACATACCTTGTGTTATTGGATCATGATCTACAACGATCTTTAGATACCTTTGTAGATCCTTTTAGAACTTTGTAAGTCATTTGGAGATTTTTGTGAGTCTCTACAGATCAAAAACCAGTGGAAAATATGTCGAGATTTGAGTAGATCTCTGCAGATCTACAATTTCCCCCCGGGAATCGTTTTCTACATATATTCAATTTGTATACACATTTATAGGTATATAACACATATGTTTCCACATACGTCTTCTCACCACATGAAAAACATCGCTGCACCGAAAGGTTTATGAAACAATAAAGCGTCCGCCTCGAGGGCCACTGTCTCGTTACTGCAATCGCCGGCAACACGGAAGTGTTAGAGCGCCAATCATTTTAATGAGGCATCGTTACCAGAGCGGCTGCGGCAGTGCTGCCGCCTTCGTCATCCGTTAGAACTAATTGACACGTTCTGGCCGCGGATATACCTACCTACATCTCTCTCTCTCACACACATAGTAACTCTCTCACTTGTAAATTCTATTGCGATCGTATTTTAAGTCCGGTGCTATTAGATGGATGTAGGTTATGGTTCTTTAGAAGTATCACCTGGTGCAGCAACTTTGTCGAATTGTTTTTCGCATTTTTTTAAATTCGTACCGATTACACAGGTCCACAAAAAAGTTTTGTACTATTAACCGGACTATGTTTTTCTTACGTGTTTTTAGGTGCTCAAAATGAATTTGGTTAAGGGGGAAACGAAAAAAAAGGTAATTTTGAAGATTTTTTTTCAGGGATTTTTTTTCTAGTTAAAAATATACACTTTCAAGAATGTTCCCAATTTTTTTTAAATGTTGTAAATAGGATATTAAAATAAATACTAACCGATTTAAAATATATCGATTATTGTCAAAATGGCGGCCGTTTGAACTGAACATTTTCGTATTTTGACCATAAAAAAAGAGTCGAACAAAAGATCCTATAACAAAGACTAGATAATAACCAAAAAAATACAAGTTAATCGGTTCAGTGGTTTTTGAGATATTTTGGGTACCAGTTTCAAAAATGATGTTTTGAGAAAAACGCATTTGAAAATGTTTCGTTTGGTAACATAAGTATAACAATAACGTCTATAATTGTTTTTTTGTTTTAAAATTTTGAATTGCAATGTCTTTTTTTGCTTTTCATTTATATTTATCGATATATGTATAATTGCTTGTATTTACTATGTATTACTTATTACTTGTACTTCTTGTACTTTCGACAAGATTGTAGTATATTTATGTTTTCTAGAATCTAAAAATATAAGGGGGTCTATAAAGAAAATCATTCTTTTAAATGGAGACTATGTATGAAAAAGGTTGAGAACGCCTGACATTATAGTAAATTATGATTTTCCTTTTTATTTTCTTATCTTAAATTCGATATTTCTATGACAAATTGAAAATGGTGCATGAAAATGACTATAAAATTTTTAACTTTAGATTTCGTTCATATTATGTTTATTTTATAGAAAATGACGTTGTATCTCAAAACGTTCTCGACTTTTGAAAATTTTGGAGAATTGAACATGTGATCAGATTAGATTTTTCTCGACAGATTTGAAATCAGCGTGTCAAAATCTATCTGATGACATGTATAATACTTTAAAATTCGGAAAAAAAATTTGATCAAAAATCAACATTTGAATTTTTTCGATTTTTCGTGAAATTTTTTTGTCGAATATTGATGTGTTGATACATGCCGTTGTATAGATTTTGGTACGCTGATTTCAAATACGCCGACAAAAATCAAATTCGACCACACATTTAAAAGTTACGGTCATTTTACTCTAAATTTTTCAAAAATCGAAAACTAAGATACAGAACTGCGGTTTGAAAATTTCAACTTTTCACGTCATTTTCTATAAAATAAACTTAATTTAAATAAAATTTAAAATTAAAAATTTTATAGTAATTTTCATACACCAAATTTCATTTTGTCATAGAAACATCGACTTTAAGATAAAAAAATAAAAAAGGTCTATACAGATACTCATTCTTTTAAAAGAGGTCTATGTAGGAAAAAGGTTGAGAACCCCTGTCCTAGCTATTACCCGAAACTACGTCAGCGTGTAATTTGTATTTTTTTATCTAATTAATTTTTCGGTCAGTCCCTGACAAATATCGTGAAGATCGGTTCAGCGGTTTAGACGTAAAAAGATCACAAACAGACAGACATACAGATTTAAATTCACATTTATAATATAAGTATGAATATCTATGATCTAAACATAGAATATTAACCCCATAATTAAGACCTAAAAAATCCATAAACAGCCAGACATGTTCTTTACTACAATACATTTTCACTTATACGACAACACTAAAAAGTTATCACCAATTCAACCCCAATATAAAACAACATTTTATAATTGCATTAAATAAGCTATTATGAATAACACAACTGCTTTTAGGTAGTATAAATTTGAATACTAATGCATTACGGTTAATAACTGAATATTGGTTTCCTACGGCAATTTCCATTAAGTTCCATATTCCATGCCATTATATCTAAAATGCATTCGATGTTTTTCATGTTATATGCAATTAAAACTATGCGCATGTAACGCTGAATTACCTTAACGATTTCTATGTTGGTAGCTCGTGTTTTACTATAATTGATATACTATAATAATAATAATAGTAATAACAAACATAATATTACTAACCGTGACAGTTAGGTTGGGTGCATGTAGCTATAAGTAGTAAGTACTCTCTAAAACTGAATCAGAGATAATCCCACTGATTCATTCAGTGGTTTATATCAGTTCTAACCAGAGCTGTCAATACTTCAAGTAAAATACTTGAAAAAGTACTTCAAGTACCAAAAAGTACTTCAAGTACTTTACTTCAAGTACTTTTGAAAATTGCGCAATGTACTTGATACTTGAAGTAATTTTTTAAAATACTTGAATTTAGTACTTGATTTTGCAAGTAAAATACTTCAAGTATTTTACTTCAAGTATATTTTTAAATACACCATGTCGTTTTTCAAGTACTTACTTTAATAAACTGATTTTCCATAAGAAAAGTTTTTTTAAACAAAATAATTAATTTTATCACTTATAAAAACATGGAAAGAAATTTATAAAGCCTTTAAAAATATTTTAGATATCAAAGAGGTATATTCGTTGATTATTTACGATATACCTACTTACTACCTATAGTCTGTTTTATTTAAGTTTGCAGCGGTTGCCGGGGATTTGACGGTAGGAATCGTGACTCGGTATACACCCTCGCCCTTAAAACTTGTTTTTGTTATTCTCTCATTTATATACCTTTTAAGATGAAAATTGGGATAAATGACGTAGATTGATGGTCCAAAAACAGAAATTATGAGATTTGAAAAAAAATTTTGATAGACGAAGTGTTCAAATTTTTTTAGTTACCCCATTGCATTGACCAGAATGTTATTAGATAGGTTTCCTAAAATGCAACAAATCATTTTTTGGAACCTTTTGATTTTAACACTTCAGTGACGAGATATTTGCTTTCAAAGTCGTTATTCAAGCGCCCCCCTAGCCCTCTAGTTTCTAATACGGATAATTCAAAATACACAACATAAATCTATAGATGGGTTCTAATAGGCCACATATGTTATTTTCTATTATAAAAAATAGTTTTAACAATTAAAATTTTTAATTGAGTGACATAAATAAAACAATATTTTAAAATTTATTTTTAAGAAACAATAAGAAATTAAAATCAGTTTCATACATTCTGAAATATCCAATACTTAAAAAACACACATAATAAAAACATAATTTATTAATAATATGTGGCCGCGGCCCGCAAACAAAAGCTCAGCTGATTTTCACGTGTTTTTAAGTATTTTTTTTATCCGAATACTTGACACTACCCTTGTTAGGTAATGAAGATAATATGTATATAAATATTTAAAATTACCATTTTTTTTGTATTTTAATGGTTCTAACAATTAAAATTTAAAATGTACTTGAAATTAGTTACTTGAATTTTCAAGTACTTTTCGGTACTTGAAGTACTTTACTTCAAGTACTTTTAAATATTGCACAATGTACTTGAAACTTGAAGTACTGTCACTAAATACTTGGTACTTGTACTTGAAGTACCTTGACTAAGTACTTTTGACAGCTCTGGTTCTAACTGATCATCCAGTGATTTCGGCTATATCGCACCCCCGCAAAAAAGTGCCACAACTGAAAAAAGTAGTTTTAAGGAAACAGGAATAAATTAAATTATAACAATTTATGTATATCAAAATTGTAAAGGTAGTATAGGAAAAGGGCTGATACACAGTATTAATTTAAATATTTCAGTATTCCTGTGATGTTTGAAAAATAGTAACTATTAAAACGCATAGTAATTTAGTATTAAAAAAAAAACAACAGGTATGCTAGTTTTGACGGTAGGTACACGAAGTATATTAATGACAATTTTTTGTAGAAATATAGTAATTTCGAATCATTCTACATATTTATCTCAAATATGACATTTTTTGATTTGTGACACTTTGTTTGCGGGTTGCGATATATTAATCCACTGATTATCAATGAATGATCAATGATAATCAGTGACCATTCACTGATAGAGAGTAGAAGCCCTTTATTGCCCGCATTGTTACTGTCCGTTCATCTTTATTGTCCAATAGGGTATTTGACTAAATTGAAAATAAAGTCAAAATCGGTTATAACGACATCGTAAATTAGTTGTTGTTTTTTAATGAAAAATTTCTCGCCAAAATGCTCATTTAAAATCACGTGGTATGCTCTGACGTCAGATTATTAAGTATTTTCAACTGATACAGAGGTAAGTGAGGTTTCATGGTTGCTTTAAGAAGGTTGACACTACAGGGTGCGAGAACAATGCGGGTAAGCGCCTGTAAATAAACATAAAGTGAAGGCAAGGTGCGTCTCTCTTTCTCTCTCTCTCTCTTTTATTTCACACACTTATCATATGTTAATAAAAAAATGCGATTCCTAATAATTCTGAAAATTTACAGATATCTTTGTAAATGAATAATTTGCTCAAATTTTCATCAAATTCTGTCAGTCACATCATTATGAGAAGTCCTGTCATGTCTCGAAAGTATGCAGTTCTCTTAAGAATACATGTTAATTTGTTTATTTAATATCTCTTTAATTATTCTCCTAATGAAGTTTTTTTTAAATGTTAATGTCTTGTTATATTCAAAGTTTCATCGAAATCTCTGTTTTTTTTCAATGGTGTCAACCTCCTTAAAGATTTTTTTCTGTTGTTAAAATGTTAATAATCATGTCCTTGTTAATTCAAGAACTAGATCTCTTTTACCCCACTTTACCCTATAAAAAAGCACCTCAATAATCATCATTCAATACGATTATTAAAAAAAAACCGACAAATAAAAAACTAATTACTTCTCAATCTAACAACGTGGTAGGCACTTCTTTACAAATACAAAAAAAAAAACGATAATGAAAAATTGACTCATTTTAATAGCACCGCCTCCCTCGCAAATCTCTACCCCTCCCCCTTCGCTCCTCACCCACTTTCTTCATCATCCAATACAAAAATACCCCCATAAATCTACTAATGAAATCCGACCTGGAAAATATTGAAAGCTAAAAAAATAATAAAGAACAGAAATTCAATTAATTTGCTCATTCTACATTTTCGATAAAGGCCGAGGGGCTTTATGACTTCAATATCCTGAAAATATCCATCACCAGAACTCATTTTGAGATGCCTATCTATGTAGCCCTATTACTCATAATACATATATTATAACGTCTACGTTTATATTGAACACACTGTTTCTCTCTGGCTGTGTGTGTGTGTGTGTATATATGTGTGTGTGTAAACAATTCAGGTGTGCATTGTTGCCAAGTTTTCTCCGACAGAAACTTCACGTTGAGGTAATTCAGGATTACCATTTCAATTATAGTTGGTTTTAAATTTTGTAGTTTTTTCCGAGTGTATGTCACGTTTTTTTATGTCATTCTTTTTTAACCCTTTAACGCCCGCCGTGTACATTTGTGTACACCTCATTTTATAATTAGTGCTGCTGATATTAATTCACAATATTTCCTTAAAAATCAGTTGGTAGAAGTGCAACAAACAAAATCTGTTAACGTTATTAGTTAGTTTCATAAGTGTTTGTATGCTAATAGATATATAAATATTATCCAACTAGAGCAGTGGTTCCCAACCGGTGGTCCGTGGACCACTAGTGGTCCGCAAGGGGTAAAATATGGTCCCCGTAAAATATTTCAAAGTTTGAATGAACCTAGAATTATCGGTGATCATTTTTTTAGGTTTTTTAATCTAATCTATGTTTTTTAATAAAAAACAAAAATGAAATGTGAAGACCTCTTTTTTAGGTTTTTTATTTCAAATCTATAAAAATTATTAAAAAGAAAGTTTATTTTTTAATAATAATGAAATCAAAGTGGTCCCTGGTCAAAAAAAGGTTAACCTTCGTCGCGTCGGGCGCGGCTGATCTATTTAATACACTTCCAACTAATTTTAATGCCATCTTGAAATGGTTACTGATACAACCCCTGAACTTTCAATACCTTCCTGTTTGTAATTGTTTTACATGGTTATAGCCTTCAGTTGTCAAATGATCACAGAGAAGTAAAGTTACAGTTAAAAAGTTCATTTTGATACACCGCGCTCAACCACTTGAATTTATAAAATTTCTAAAGAAGTCGTTTTTTTTTATAATATTGTTTCGGTAAGTGTTTTAATTAACATTCAATATAATGTTTTTTTCATTCATACTATTATTACTAATATTATAAATACGAAAGTGTGTCTGTCTATCTGTCTGTCTTCTGCTTGTCACCTTTTCACGGCTAAACCGCTGAACCAATCTTGATGAAATTTGGTAAGAATAAAGCTTGCATCCTGAGAAAGGACATAGGCTACTTCGAATTCCAAAAATTCATCCCCTAAGGAATTTAAAGGGGGTGGAAATGTTTGTGTGGGAAAAATTTAAATTTGGTTATTAATATTTCACCCCCTGTCACATATGAAGGGTTGTAATTATTTTCATTCGATCAGGCGGGAAAAATACTAAGGGAGTGGGGGTTTTAGGGGGAAAAACAACCCCCTATCTTCACAGCAGGATTCGAGTGACGATTAAGTAGTTAGTAGTTAGAAAACATATTTTAGTTAGCAGTTAGAAAACATATTTTATATTTTAAATGTAATATTAAAATTAAAATACTGTACAAACTCTTTTTTATAAACTTAGGATATTAAAATACTAAAAATATGCAAACATTCATCATTCATTATAGTTTAAAAATCATAATACAATGGATCATTTTGATACACCGCGCCCGAATACGTTACAATATACCCCGCGCCCGACGGAAGGTTAAATATCCATAATTTTGACATCAGCTTGATTTGATTGTCATCAAATTAAGCTGTTTTATAGTTAAATGTCTATAGATTATGATTCAGAAATGACAGTTACCAAATATCAACAAATATAAGTCTAACAATGGGATATTGTCAAAGACTGATGTCTATAGTACCTTATATACTTATTTTTATATGACTTAAAATTCAATAGTTCATAATTTACAGACCCATTAAACACCTTTCAAAAATGAACCAAGTTAAGACCCTAACAAAACATTATATGTACATTCACCACTTACTATAACGACCTTTGATTTAACGACCGCTTGATACAACGACGTGACCACCGCTTGATATGGCAACCTTCCCCTATCCACTAACTGCTATAATAATATTTCTGCGCGAAATTTAAATAAACAAATTAATATTAAAGTCGGCATGGTGGTGGGGGCCTCTCTAACCGTCGTTATATCAAGCGGTGAGTACAATTCCATAAGATTTTCAGACTGTTAATACGTGCCGCATTTATAATATGTGGGCAATCCAATACCTTCTGTGTTGTTTCAAAGTTTAATTATTTTAATAACTGTAAGAACCATTTCTCACTGTCTCCATAACGTTTTGTTATTTCGATACAAACCAGGTCTGGCAACACTGTATCTATATTATAATTATATTTATTCTTGTGTCTCTGCCGCGGTAAACGCAGCATTCTCTCCTTTTATTAAATAACGCGTTTAGATAAGAAAAAATATATTAAATTGAATTAAATGTCATCAGTCTCTTTACACGAATACGCCAAATTTTTAAATTAATTTTTGTACCATGTAAAATAATTATTCAGAGGTGTTAAATATACCTACATATATATTTTTTTATTATATTATGAGCGCGATATCTTATGGATAAAAAGAACAAATACCTGATCCACTAATACAGGGAGGGGGGGGGGGGGGCAATCAATCTTTTATAAACTCAATACTATATAATATATTCGCAGCGTGCGCGATCACAGCGCCAACTAGTGGTTACAACTAGGATGGACTTTGACATATTAACCTTCCGTCGGGCGCGGCTGATCTATTTGATACACTTCCAACTAATTTTAATGCCATCTTGAAATGGTTACTGATTCAACCCCTGAACTTTCAATACCTTCCTGTTTATGATTGTTTTACATGGTAATAGCCTTCAGTTGTCAAATAATCACAGAGAAGTAAAATTACAGTTAAAAAGTTCATTTTGATACACCGCGCCCAACCACTTGAATTTATAAATTTCTAATGAAGTCGTTTTTTATAATATTATTTTCGGTAAGTGTTTTAATTAACATTCAATATAATGTTTTTTCATTTATACTATTCATACTAATATTATAAATGCGAAAGTGTGTCTGTCTGTCTGTCTGTCCGTCTTCTGCTTGTCACCTTTTCACGGCTAAACCGCTGAACCAATCTTAATGAAATTTGGTAGGACGAAAGCTTCCATCCTGAGAAAGGACATAGGCTACTTTGAATTTCAAAAATTCATCCCCTAAGGAATTGGAAGGGGGTGGAAATGTTTGTGTGGGAAAAATTTAAATTTGGTTATTGATATTTCACCCCCTGTCACATATGAAGGGTTGTAATTATTTTCATTCGATCAGGCGGGAAAAATACTACGGGAGTGGGGGTTCTAGGGGGAAAAACAAGCCCCTATCTTCACAGCAGGATACGAGCGACGATTAACTAGTTAGTAGTTAAAAAACATATTTTAGTCAGCAGTTAAAAAACATATTTTATATTTTAAACGTAATATTAAAATTAAAATACTCAAAAAACTCTTTATTTATTAACTTAGGACATTACACCCAAAAAAGAAATTAGTAAGTATTACAGCGCGGCATAGTACAAAATCGCTTCGAACCGTCAAATTATAAAATTTACAAGAACTAAAGCAAAAATTACAACTTCGTTTTGTAAATCAAGTAAATACAAAATAAAATAAGCAGTAGATACTGTAAACATTGTAATTTTAGCTCATTTTCCTAGCACTTGGCCGGATTCATTAGTAATAGTTTGTAAATTTTACAATTTGACGGTTCGAAGCGATTTTGTACTATGCCGCGCTGTAATACTTACTAATTTCTTTTTTGGGTGTAAAATACTAATAATATGCAAATATTCAACGTAATTTAAAAATCATAATATAATGTATCATTTTGATACACCGCGCCCGAATACGTTTCAATGTACCCCGCGCCCGACGGAAGGTTAACAATCAAATAATTTAAATAAAATATCGTAATATATACATTTTAGACGATTATTTATGACTATTCGCTATGTGCACGAAGTCTACTAGCGCCGCTAGCAGGTAATAGAGAAGGATTGAACTCTCTTTTATCATTATTTAATATGTTTAATACCGTTTTTTTTATTAAACAAATATCATTTAATTTAGCTGTTTGCATATAAAATAAATAGTATAGCATAAAAGGTACGTGAAAATGATTTATTTTTGGTATAATAGAGAAATAATTAATTCGTTTACATTGACAGCAAAACCTCAAACTATGGCGCCGATAATTTTACAATATTGCTCACCTCGAACACTCACATCGACATTATTTCTAACTCCACCCCCTTGCACATAGTCTATAGTGGGGTTAACCATGTTGATCTTTCTATTTTCAGTTAAAAACGAGTCTATTAAAAATGACAGTCTACCCAAAGTGTTATTTTTCGCCACGTCGTGCGCTGTGATCGATTTCGTTTCCCCCACTACCTACTTTGCACCCAGCGAATAACAAGAAAATAAAAATTTAACTTAACTTTTGTAAAAGTTAAAACTTTGAGTAACAATATCTCGAGAGCGGTGTGAGATATAGACCTGAGTTTTATACATTTTTTATAAGTTTTTCAGCTGTGGAGACTTGCAAAAATATACAATGACCTACAAAGATCTAAAAGGATCTACAAAAATCTCTAAAGATCGTTGTAGATCGTGATAGAGATTAAAACGTTGAAAGTTCATGAATTTTCAACGTTCAAAAATAATTAATTTTCAACGTTACAACGATCTTTGTAGAACGTTTTAGATCTTTGTAGATCGTTTAAGATCGTTGTAAGTCTCCACAGATCAAAAAACCAGTGAACAATATGATGTCTCAAAATGGAAATCAGTCGAGATCTGAGTATAAGATCTCTGCAGATCTACAATTGTTTCCCGGGGCTGCATGTAATTTTTTTATAGAATAGACATACTTGTTTTCAGTGTTTTCAGTACTACCCCCCCCCCCCCCCCCCGAAAAATTTTCTGACTACGCCACTGCTTGTTTTCATAGAAATATTAACCCAAATAAATTATATAGAATTCGTGAGTGGTCGTGAGCAAGAATTATTCACACGCCCAACTTAATCCAGAATAGAACCGATTTTTTTAATTTGTAAAATCTTAAGAAGTAAAAACTGCGAATTTAACTGAAAAGTTCATAAAATTCATAAAATTTTTCCCAAATAAAAAATGTTTGAGTTCAACTCACAATCAGTACAGTGTAGGGAGGCCCAAATTTTCTTTTATAGAAGCTGAACTGTACAATATATTCATACAAAAATGTAATCTGCTATGAAGCAATGATTTTGCTATATTAATAAATTTACATGCATTATATTTAAATAATTTATTGCATCAAAATACAGAAGGTATTATTTTTTCATAAAATTTCTTTATATTAAAGACCATAAATTTTTATATGTATACTTTAATGTTGTTATATGTCATGGAGATGCAATAGCTTGTTGATTTGTAGAACCATCGTTTATATCTCTATCCATCATCTTTATTTGCCTTTCGCTTTTATTATTAAATGCGTATGCCCAATAAAATTTTAATTTTAAATCCCAAAAATATATTTTCGTAATATTATTATAAGTTTGGTTTTTGGCGACATAGTACTATGGAACTATTAAACCCAATGGTTTTAAAATAATTAATTATTATATGTTCTGAGCAAGTAAGCTATATTTTTGTTAAACTTTAATCATTTCTGAAATCAGAAAAAATATTGTTCTCTGATTTCAAAATTTTCATTTTCCGTTAAATATAAAGACAAAGACTTTTCGTCTGTGTGTGTGTGTGTGTCTTATTAAAACTTTGTTAATAGGTCTGGTTAACTGGCTAATAGATTGTCCCAAGTTGTGTGGAAGGAGTGATATCAAAAAAATGTTTTGTTTTTTAAATATATCCAGAACAACGCATGTTACGTGAAAATTTTACAGGAACATTTTTGTAGAGAATTAAATCTTCTATAAGAAGGGTCATTAAAACTTGCCAATTAAAATATTCCCTTACAAAGATATATTCCACTTTAAAAATCTTAAAAAATAGAATTAGAAATCAATAATCAGACAGGTATTAAGAAAAATGTAGAATTACTATTCTTAATAAAATCGAATAAAAATTAATGGGATAAGAAGGTTGACACCATAGAAAAATAACAGAGTATTTGTTAAAACTTTGAAAATAATAAGACATTTTTATTTAAATCTTTACAAAATTTCAAAGTAATTAGGAGAATAGTTTAAGAGATATTAAATAAATTCAGAACGATGAAACTTCGCTGATATTTTTTTATATAAGAAAATCAAAACAGTTATCAATATTAATCTCAAATATAATAAAAAATTATAATACAGGCATACAAATTATCCTAGGAGAACTACAACCACAAAAAATCATAACAAATATTAAACTAATAGTTTAATATCAAGTTACACAAACATCACGTGCTTGGATTATTAATTATTCCAAATCTGTAAACTACCTAACTCTCAAACTAAAGCAAAACAGACGCAAAGACCCGCATGTGTTGCCCGCAATTGCGCTGCTGCATGCACTTTAACTATACTCCCGATGTGCAATGTAATTAATATACAAACGTGACTTGTCCCGACGCAGGGTTGCACTTACATCTTTTCAATATTTTAATTAAAATAATCCAAAACAACTTCTCCAGTTTAGTGACAAAGAACTTTGGAACTGTAAGTCTCACAAAATGTGGATTGGTCTTAAAATGTTGATTATTTAATCTAGTTTTAAATATTATAATATTAGTACAGTAAAAATAGATAATTTGAACACAAAAATTCATTCATCAACGAAATTTGGTACATACGTAGTTTTATACATAAAATTTAAGAAACCGTTGAGCGTAGTCGACTAAGGTGTGCAGGGGTCATTTGGTAGGGGGTGAAAATGTGTTTTTTCATAAATAACATCAAGATGGCTTATTTTATTGAAAAATATGTCAGATATTTTTTGTAGCTCTGCGTTAGACCTTTAATTTGCTTTTTATTTTATTCCAATACAATAAAAATTTACCGAGATACGGCCATTACAATCTGACCTGTTTGTGTGCGAAGCTTGATAACTCAATTTTTTGTCTCGTTCCCGTTTATAATTCGCGCTGCTATTGCACTGATCCATCAATTTTAAAAGATATTTATATTTTTGTATCTTAATTAAATTCTCTTTAGGTCGGTATCAGTAAAATTACAAAAACTTGAAAATTAAGAAAGATATAACGGTTTAAAGGTAAACAAACAACACAATAATTATGAAAAACTCACATTTATTTTTGACAACCTTCGAGTTGAGATAAAACCAAATTCTATTGATGAATCCATAAGATATGGTATGTGCTTTATGAAATCATTGGAATTTTTTTTAATTCAATTATTATTCAAATTATGAGCATTCAAAGTTATATGCACATTTTTTTAAACGCGCATATAAGAAAAATGTTATACCTCTTATGATATTAATAACTAAGGAGCCGAGATATTTACAATTTTGTAACCATACTTAATATTATAAAAAATGCGAAAGTGGATCTGTCTTTCTGTCTGTTTTTTTTACTTTTTCAAGGCTAAACCGCGGAACCGATCTTAATGAAATTTAGCAGGGAGATAGCTTGCATCCCGAGGAAAGACATATGACTTTGTATCCCGAAAAATGTATTAGATAAAAAAATGGGTGTGTAACATTTGACCTGTTTTATTGATTATCATATAAAAATCTGTATTATATATTTGTATTATTTACCTAACTGAACTTAATGTATTTTCACTAACATAATTCCACGCGAACAAAGTCGCGGGTAGCAGCTAGTTTATAATAATTTATAATTTGAGAAACAATGGTAGGTACAAAAACTTTATAAACTAGTATAATCTTCTATCTACTAATGTTGATAAAAATATTAGATAAGAATCAAATTCAATTTCAAAAAGTGGTGTTTAAATATCCAAATATTATTTTGGTAAAATGTTCCTGTATCCCATCACATTTTATATGTTGCTGGCTTCAATTCAAGTGCATTTTAATATTGTCTAAAATCTAAAACATCTTCATAAATAATATTTATTTTATATTTACTTACATTCTCATATGGTAGATGTTAAACAACACCATATATTTTTGAATTTATGATACAAACATTATTTCTAAAGTTATTTCCATTTAAAAATGAATTATTATGTTTACTACATATAACTTTACAGTTTTACATAATGTATTTGACATTTTATTTGATAAAGAATTGAATATTGATGTTTTATATGCCATTATGTATTTTAATATTTGTAGATCATATTAATAAATAAGTAGGTATATCTTATTGTTAACTGAAAAGTTGATTTAATTAATATAAAGATAAGTTAATTTATTGTGCTACTACAACTGCCTCATAAGTCAGGTCTCCTAATGAACAATAATAGTCCAAAAATTGTTTTATATGTAAAATTTAGATGAGGGGGGTGTCATGATCAAGGAAGTGAACAAATTTGAAAAAATAAAATAAAAAACTTTCCTATACCTACTTAATAAACATTTTTTTTTAATTTTACAGGTTTGAGGGGGGGGGGATCAAACTAATTTTACTAACAAGGGGTGTTCACACTCACGACATGAGAGATTTCAATCAAATTTGGGAGGTGAAACTAGAGTTAAAATTAAAATACACGTGTCGGAATATTCAATCTCATGGGCATTTTTAATAAAGATATTTAATTTTAAAAATTGTTATATTTCAAATATACTGCATTATGTGACCAAGCGGTTAGCATACTAACATGTACCTAACGCGGTGAACACTGGTTCGAAACTCGGTTTGAGAATTTTACTTTTTATTTGCAATTGTTTTTTACTTTTTATTCTTTTCTTATAAATATTTTGCCTGCATCTCGTTCAAACGTTGAATATTTCAAGTAAGCCTACTTGAAATATTCGCAGCTTTACTGTTCAGCCTATTGATGAGATAGCGCGATGAAATAAATTTAAATAAAGACAGAAAAAAATTGCCAGTAAAACGATACACTTACTCAAAAACACAACATATTTATATCGAACAGAGAATTCCTATACATATGTGCATCTCAAATATCGTTTATACAGATATGAGAACGTATGTGTATATATGTTTATTTGTGTGTATATATGTGTGTGTCGGTTCAAAGGCCGCACACACACACACAGTCGCAAACCACGCACAAAGTGTGAAAACAGGCGGAGGTGTGTATGGTTAACTAATGAAGCTAATTCTTTGAAGCGATGTGTAATGAAGCGTCCAATACGAAAGAGGTTAATGGGCGGCAAAGTTTTCTTTTTCTGTAATTCACATTACAACTTGCAGAATGTATTGGAACTGTGCCTGTAATTGCTTTGCATGATTTATCAATTAATATATAGTATATGTAAGAAAGAATTTGTATCATATAATTATCACAAAATTTTATGCGATTTTTTTTCTAATACATAGTTAAAAAAATTATGTAAAATATTTGTCGATATTTTTAATTTTAACAATTTATTATTATTAATTGTTTTACAAGTTTTAATAGTATTTATCACCACGTTAAAGCGTAGAATATAGGTTAGGTAGGAACTGTGACCCATAGAGAAGAAGAAAAAGAAGAAGGTTAGGTAGGTAAAAGAGATTTCTGTTATATTCGATAAAACAGATCACTCGTACAAATGTCATTAATACACATTTTTTATCTTATACATTTTTCGGGGTAAATTTTTTAGGATACATATATTCTTGTATTTCCTCAGGATACAGCTATCTCCCTGTTAAATTTCATCAGGATCGAAAAGATAACAGACAGACAGAGAGACACACTTTCGTATTTATAATATTTGTATGGGTACTTACTTTTTTAGTACCTACCTACTTCGAAAGTACTTACTAAAAAAATCAGAATCAAGTTTTATCAAAATCGGTTACAAAAACTATCCAACTTTAATAAAAGCAAGTTACTTTATAACCAACATGTACATATAAACACAAATATCTTACTTATTATAATCGTATGCATTAAAGTAATTTTTCACTGCACATTAAAAGAAAATAATCCTTTCATTTAAACACAAAGTAAATTATAATGGTACTAATTATTCCATTTCATGCTTAAATGTAATTTAAAGGTTAAATGATCAAAAGATCGCATTTAACTATTCAAACACACACACACACACACACACACGTACATACAAACAATGAATAGGTTTTTAACGCGGTATTTCTATTCAGTTTCCCGAATGGATAGAATTTTTCAAAAGAAGGTGAAATAAAAGAATATAATTATGATATATAATTGTCGTAATATATAACAAGCTTTAGTATGTATTAAAAAATTATTATTGAAGAAGATAATTTAAAAGAACCATATTTAGATAAATTAAATGGGGTAAAAAGGGGGTAAATGCAATGCTGGGGTAAAAGTAATTACGGTTTATTATTTTTTTCTATGTAGGTATAATCGAATCAGTTTGGCATTTTTTGAAAGGGTTAAAAACTTTATTTTGACTACCTATGTACTAACCAGAAAGTTTCCATTTGATCTCAATAAAATCAAAATCAGTTGATTTAAAATTAATTCTTCATGCTAATTGGGCAACTTGGTGTCTCACACTAATTTTATTATTTTATTTTCATTTCGCTGTTATTATTATTAAATATGAAAATTAATAATGAATTCTACTTGTGCGTAATATAAAATTTTACAATAAAAATACTGTAACTTAATTAATATTATTTTGAAATCGTAAAACACAATCCCCTCCCCTGGTCGGTCACCAACCAGAATAACTGTCAAAGTACTTAATTTCAGAAACACGTAATTAAAAATATTAAATTCATTATCATATTTTCAGAGATTAATTATTATCATGTGCAAATACCATACTTTTCTTCTGTGAAATTGATTGTTTATTAGTGTAAAAATTAGTTACACTTTTGTCGTGAAATTTTGAGCACAGTCCCTTGTGTCGTTTTAATCTGTATTATATCGTATAATACTGCAAATTGCTTTGAGTCCTATTATGGACTGTATTTGTTTAATTTTTATCTTAAAACTAAAGCACTAAATTAAATCAATCAAGCAAACATATCATTGGGACACTACCCGTAAATGTTCTCTTCCTATTACCTCTAATACTTTTGAATATAAATCACCAGTAAATGGTATTGCACTGTATTTATTTATTTTATTTTTTTACTTTAGACCTGTTACACTTTGTATACCATAATATTGATCGATGTTATACTAAATTAATAATAAAATGAAATTTATATATACATACATAGTTACAAAAAAAATCCCCCTCCCAATTGAATTTTGTTTTGGGGCTACAACTAAGACCCTATTCTCTTACATCCACAAACCCAATAATCAGTAGATAAAAACCACTAGAAACAAATACAATCAACACAAAAACATAGATGACACATAAAAAACCATGTTGTACTTATTTTCAAAATAAAACCAATCTCGTAAAAACTGTGAGTTCAAATGACAAGACAGTAAGAATTCGTGTGAAGCCACGAGACAAGCCGACGTCAAATAGTGTCAACCGCGCGTCGAAAGCTCCGTCAAGCATTGTCCCGCGCCTCAACCAGTATTAACACATACACTACCCGTGTTCACCCTATATTTTATGTTAAGTAACAATTAAATACATCTATTTTGTTAGTTATACATACAGTTGTTAATTGTTGGGTGAATTAAAGGTGTTGTAGTAAGCTTTGTACAAATATACAGACGTGTGATTGGTGCATTTTGAAATGCTGCCATTAAACTAACTGATAAATTTTAGATTAGTCACTAGTGTTTTGTTTTCATCTTGAATATCTTTCATGTATTGCTTTCTCGCAATATCGAAGATACGAGAAACTTTGTGATCGTTTTAAAATGAGAAAAAAAATTGTTCTCCGATTTTAAAAATTGTACTTAATTTATCCGTTTCAGGTCAAGACAAACACTTTTTGTCCGTGTCTGTCTGTCTGTGTGTATGTGTGTGTAACTGTCAGTCACACGCATAACTCATGAACCACTAAACCGATATTGATGAAACTTGGTTGGTTGGTTAGGTCTGGCTTGAGGACGGTCACATTTAAAAATTAATAAAATCGTGTGTACGGGGGAGGGGGTGACATCCCAAAATATTTATTTTTGAAGATATCTCTAGAAACATACATGTTACGTGAAAATTTTATAGTATTTTTTTGAGGAGCATTCAATTTTCTATAATATAGGTCGCCACAACGTTTGTTGTAAAATATTACTTTACAAAGATTTATCTCGATTTGCTTTAAAAAATCGTCATTTCTTTTTAAATTGCTAATTGCTTTGACATATTAAATCTCATTTTGACGTTTTAAATATCATTTTAACTTTTGTATAGCAGAAAAATAATGATTTTGTTTGAAATTGTCAAAAAATCAAAAATATACGACATAATAACGAGGTGCGTATAATGAAAAATGTCGAATTCATATTTTTTATTAAAATTGTATGAAAATTAAATGGTTAACCAATAACAGGCAGTTCATATGAATACTTTATTGGTTTTTATATAAATTGTTCAATAATTAACAACTTTTGATGAATTTAGCACGAGGAAGCACTTGTGCATTTACTTGGCAGATGTTTTTTTGGAATATCATTTTTTTAGGGGGGGGGGGGACTAGCCTGCAGATTTTCTTAGATTGAATTTAGTGACACCAGTGCCTTTGGTGTATTTATTTAACAACAAAACAATCAATAGTAAATATATAAATTCTTAACGCGTTCACAGCCAAAACAACCGCAGTAAATGTGTTAAAAACCACTTCTGTTGATCGTAAGTTGTCAACATGAGATACGATATTAAGCTTGTCGCGATCACACCCCCATTTTATGTCTCCCTCTCCACCCACAACGTCTATCAAACATTCGAATCATTTTCTCACGATCAGGGAAGAACAGACAGAGAGAACAAATACTCCATATCAAACTTGTCATACATATGTACTAGTGATATATATAACACAGTATTCATTGATGATTCGTCCCGCGTATTTTTTATTCAATAAAGTCAGTTTTTTATTGCAGTAAAATTATTTAGTTTAATTGAATATTTTACCATACATTACTTTAATACTTTTTTTATTAATGGGGATATATAATTATAGGTACGGCGGAACTTTCTTATACGCAGATGTATGTCTGGTTAATTATATAAAACAAATCTTTCTACTGACAGTACAGAGTACACGGAGAAAAATATTTCATAACGATCACTTAATTTTTAACGAAATATTACTATTTGACGTAGTAAGCTTAAAACGGTATAAAATATTATAATTCCTGCTAGGCCACGTTTTACTGAAGTTACAATATAAATTAGTAATTGTTGTGAGCAGGATCGAAATCTATATTATTGATATAGTTTAATTTGTTATACCAATAAACAAATACCTACACTTATTACTATAATTAATACTTTACACAATCGTAGCATTTATTGTATTGTCTTTTAAAAAAAATTAAGTGTCGAACAGATAGAATAATTTGTATAGCATTTTATTATAAAATAATTCAACTTAAGGCTGAACATGCTATTTGAATTGCCATAAGAATTACTATAGAGAAATTACGGTTTTGTATTTTAAGTTCAGCTCTGACCAGTATTAATAAATCATTTAGGAAAAAATACAGTGATAAACTAGATTAATTTTTCTATGTTATGACATACTTAATTTTTCAATTTAATTTTTTTTATATTAATAAAAAAAATCTGAAAATGTGTGTATTTTTCTTGATATGATAAAACTCAATACATGTATAAAAAAAATTCTTGAAAAATACGGAAAAAAATATAACACGACATAGATATTTGTTTAAGCTTTCTAATTTTATAATAATTCTGCAATTTTCATTTGAAAATATTGAATGTAAGTCTAAAAACATAAGCTTTGTAGCTTCATCTCTGTTTAATTTCGAGAATATCCCATTTTTCATTCGTTCGTCAATTGTCACTGCATTACTTGTATCTGTCATTTCCCCTAAGGGCTAGACTTGTGCAAATATTTTTTGTTTTCTACGGTGGCGACATCTCGTAGAATTTAGTTTCGGAAAAATCGGCATGAACAGCCTTAAGAATAATTAGTTGAATAAATCATGTAAATGATATTTACGAATATAGTAAAAATTGCGTATTATAAAAATTACAATGGAGATTGTAGAAGTTACTCAATTGACAGTATAATAGGTACATGTTTATTAAAACTGATAGTTTTTTTTGATACAAAATTGAAATTTTTATTCGGCAACTGTAATTTTTTATTTAAAAAAATTAATAAGACATAAATTATAGAAAATAACATTCTTTATAACTTTTATAATACACATTTTTTTTCTAAGTACCATTTTAAATATTACTGTTTTATTCGTATGTATTTCATATACAGGGTGACCCATTTTAAGTGCACACCTCTAATAACCTTTTATGGTGAAATGTTATCAAAAAACTTTTCAGATAAAAGTTACACGGTTTGGAGGGGGACATAGACGCACGAGGATGAAATTTTTTTAGGTGGTGTTTTCAAGGTGGTATGAAGGTCAACATCATTTTTTTAAATAGGAACCTATAGCTTTTATCAAATTATTTTATTTTACGTGAAAAAACACGAATCTTTCATTGAAAACTTTTTTTGAAAAACTTAAACCTTTCCAAGATATCTAACAAAATAATTCGAGATTTTAAACTTTAAATATTTTTTTACTCACAAACCATCAGGTTTAGGGAAAAAGTATAAAATGCAAAAAATGTTTATTTTGGTCTAATAAAACTTAAAGAATTATTCTAATTTTTTTTAACATTTTTTTTTTTTTTTTGCTTAAATAAAATAAATTGAAAAAGGTTCAAAATTTAAAAAAAAATTCTTAAAGTCTTATTAGATCAAAATAAACATTTTTGTATTTTGTACTTTTTCTCTAAAGTTGATGGTTTCTGAGTAAAAAAATATTGAAAGTTCAAAAGCTCGAATTATTTTGTTAGATTTCTTGGAAAGGTTTGATTTATTCAAAAAAAGTTTTCAATGAAAGATGCGTGTTTTTTCACGTAAAATAAAATAACTTGATAAAAACTATAGGTTCCTATTTAAAAAAAATGATGTTGACCTTCATATCACCCTGAAAACACCACCTAAAAAAATTTCATCCTCATACGTCTATGTCCCCCTCCAAACCGTGTAACTTTTATCTGAAAAGTTTTTTGATAACAATTCACCATAAAAAGTTATTAGAGGTGTGCACTTAAAATAGGTCACCCTGTATATGACTGTATACGAAAGTTAAAAGATATTATTTCAAATAAAAAAAGTATTAAAGGTTTATAAAATTTACATGCAAAAAACAGGCAATAAAACAAATTATTTTTAGTACAGTCCTATAAGCGTTACTCATTTTTTTTCGTTTATTTCTAACAACCCACAGCCTTGATTTTTTTATATTTTAATAAGGGAATCATTTGCCATCAATTAGTGAATATTAATTCCATTTAAAAATCTAGATTGATCTTATATATTTTGATGAATGTAAGTATAAAATACTATGGCTAGGCCATAAAATGCACACCCCTTAAACATAAAAAAATGTATTAATTTATAATATCAAATAAATGCGGTACAATATAATTGATGAAACTTAAAAGGATGTTTGAAAAAAATATTGGAGGTAATAAATATTATATAAATATATAATATGAAGTTTATCACTCATTAAGATTTTTTAGAAAATCAACAATGAATCTTGATATCAATCGATTATTACCTTTTTTTATTTAAATTTAGGATGTATTGTAATAAAACAACAATCATTTTAATTTACAATTTTTATAAAACATATTTTTTTTTGTAAAATGTATAAAGTAAACAAATTAATTAATATCTATAATAATAATTAAAAAGATAAATACATCCACATATTGCAGCGATAACAGCTGTGTTCACCTGATGTCTAGCATTTAAAATGAAACAATGTAACGTTTATAGGTTATATGACGTATATAATATATTTGTTTTAAAAATGCAAACTTACCAGATTTTATCTTGATTAAAAAGATTGATTGGCTTTGAATAAAATAATTAAAATACAGCACGTATCGATGTACATATGTATTTATATATTAATTAACACAATATAATAATTATGGAATTTGAAGTGACATATGAAGAAATAGCGCCTACTACTATTAATAAATTATAAATAGCAACTACTCTATTTGTAAAAAAAATTCTTGTCAAAATATGAATTTTTGTTTAAATAAACTGCAAATTTCGTTACTTCTAGTTATCCAATTTTGTTGAGTTTTAATAGGGTTCTATTCTGATAATAGATTAAGTGAATTCAAAAGGATTGGTGCAAATTTATTTCGAAATGTAGCCTGTAGTTCGGCGTTTTTATCAAAAAAGCGGGTTAAATCGACAAATTGAACTTTATTTATATTTTTATAACAGAAAATTAAAACCGATCGATATTAAACTAAGCAAAAATGGAGACTGTAATGTTTTCTATCAGAAAATGTAAAAATGTAAGTGAGATACTGAAGAAATTTAAGATATAATACTCATTTTATCAATTTATATACGAAAAAAAATTTTAGGACGAGAGTAGAACACACTCCCAAGCAGAGCCTGCTTGGGGTGTGCAATATTTTATTTACAAATAAAGAATATTATTCATTTTTTCACACTTTTTAAATAATATATTATCAGCAACAAAAACTAAAAAAATTACAATTCGTTGAAAAATACTCACGATCTCTGATTTAGATAGAAAAGTCATAGAACCTATTAAATCCAAACTCAATTAAAAATTCAATTTAGCTACTATCATATCCAATTTAAAATCTATGAAACAATCCAAGCTCGCAACAACATTCTTAAATAAAGAACACATTTAATTTAACAAAAGATATAAATCTCATAACTAATGTCACACAAATTTAGTTAGGATACTTTTTAATACATATTCAACAAGTATACTCCATGCTTGGAAAAGCCCTATGGGGTATAATTAATTTTAAATACATTTAACAACGTTATATAAAAATAAGTGCAAAAAAAATGAAAACAAAGCAATGGATAACAAAACAATATTTCATTTAATTGAAAAAAAAACTCGCTCAATTTAGCTTCGTCCGAGTTATGCACATATACAGGCTGTTTTTAAAGTAATGAACTAAATAAATGATGATTTTTATACTATTAATTAATACTTAATATTGATTTTTGGTTTCTGGGTATAAACTAGGGGTGTACCGGAACTGGTATTTTCGATTCCGGCCAGAACCGGAATTACCGGAATTCACAAAATCCGGCCGGAATTTTTTTCAAAAAATTATATTTCAATTAATAATGATAATAAAATAACTAAAATGTTATAAATATGCTTCATATAATAATATATACTATGCTTTATATACATAGATTATCATCATAAATTAATATAACATTATTTTATATTGTATTTCATAAAGATTAGGGGGGTAGAGTCTTACATTATATTATAAAACATAGTATTTTCTACATATCGTGTGATTTTTACAGCTTTAGAAGGTGTTTTTAAATCAATAAGGTGTTTTCTATCAAATCTAATTAAATTACTAGTATATCAAATTTATATAAGTAAATATGATAAATCAAAACAGCACTTAAACAAATTATAAAGAAAATCATATAAAATATCGATAGAAGAATACCAATTACTCGAAATTAAAGCATCAATATGCGTTACTTTAGTTCTATTGCAATGGTCTTCGAATTATTTTCCGCGGTACCTCTCTGGGGGTTCCGCGAATAAAAATAAAAATTATGAAGCACTCACACTAGTTAAGTAGTATTCATTAACTAAATATAAATATAATGATAGATTTAGAGAAATAACTATGTGAGTCTTTCTGATTTTATAGCTAATCCCAATAGCATAAATACTTGTGAAGTAACAAATTTTTCTCGGGTCACTATTTAGAATATTATTATTTTAAGATATATTTTTACATATGGGTAAAATAGAGTTCGCCGAAAAAAACATTTTAGTTTTAATCAGGAAATGTTTTTGAAAAATCAGGACTAGAGTATTATTTAAAAAATGCAGAATAAGTCTTATTTTACAGTTAATATTCAAAAATTTTCGAAAATCTTTAGTTTATTATTGAATAGTTCATCTCTACTTTATTATCAGTTCAATGTCCGTAGTCCGTAATATAATGACTTTTTTTATTAATATATATAAAGTCAATTAATGCTAATATTTCAATCATATGATAAAACATAATAAAAAACTGCCTATTTGTTACGGAATGATTTTTTCATTAATAAAATGTTATTCATTCATAATTATATTATTTATGAATTTCTTAGTAGAAAGAAATAACAAAATTTAAAAATTCCGGCAAACTCGGCCGGAATTCAGTAGTTCCGGTCGGAACCGGAACTGGAATAAAATCGTGAAATCCGGCCGGACCGGAATTCCGGTACACCCCTAGTATAAACCGTCGTTTTTTTGACCGATATAACGACCTAGTCGACATGAATTCCGCATGAATTTTATGCCAGTTTAATTGATAGTTAAATTTAAAAGAAAAAAATCTGTGGTTAATTTTGATTTCCAGAACAAAATAAATATAAAGTTCACTATGGTACATAGGGATTTCAGTGATCTATTAGATACATACAAATGTTAATATTGTAACAAATTCGATTTTAAAATACTATAAACAAGTGAAGCTGCACGAGAGACTTGGCTTTTGATGAGAGAAGGTCTAGGAAAGTCTTGTCTCGTGTAGAACCAATTTTTATGAAACTGAAATCTTTTATAAGTGTTATACGGTACGTGTGGAATTAAGGTTAGATAGAACTGTCACCCATCAAGAAAAATAAGAAATAAGGTAATTTTTTTTTTGGGATAAAATTTTCGAAATACAAAGTAGCCTATGTCCTTCCTCGGGATGTAAGCTATCTCCCTGTTAAATTTCATCAAGATCGGTTCAGCGGTTTAGCTGTGAAATAGTAACAATCAGCCAGATAGACAGGCACATTTTCGCATTTATAATATTACTATGGATAATATAATCACGCTATCACTTAAAACAGCTGAGCAGTGAATAAATCAGTAGCGCAAATAAAAAAAAAATTAACTGTGCGCTCATTTTTAAATAAATTAATAAATTAATAATAGTAATGATAACATACAATCAGAAGAAATAAGGCAAACCTAACAGCCCAAAATTTTCAACTTTTAATCAAAAAATGATACTTAAGTAACTGGTCTACTTTCAGTCACGTAGTCAGAGTTAGAGTCACTCCAATAAAAGTTGTGACAGCATCGCCATTTTTATCCACGTGATTCATTAAAAAATCATTTATGTATTATTTTTTAGAAAGTATAAATAATAGGGTTTCTTCGGAACCCTGAAAATTACCATTAAAATTAAACATAATGTAATAATATAAAGTAAAGGCCGTAGCAGAGTAAGCATTGAAAAAGTGCCCCCGCGTATTTTCTAACGAAATTTGGAGGTTATAATTGGTTACAAAAAAAAAAATTTTTTTTTTAATTTTCAGCCATTTTTATTTAATTGTTTTTGAGATTTTTTTTCGGGTAGATATTATGGGTTCTGGAAGTTTATATTTTCTTACAGATCACTCCTAGTTATATCTACAACATATATTTTTTTCAAATTAATCGATAAAACCAATCAAAAGATACTAATTTTTATTAAAATTATAGAAAAAAAATTCTCAAAAACTATTAAATAAAACTGGCTGAAAATTTCAGAAAATATTATTTTTTTGTAACGAATTATAACCTCCAAATTTCGTTAGAAAATACGCGGGGACACTTTTTCAATGATTTCCCTGCTAAGGCCTTTAATGATATTAATTTATAAAATCGGAAAATACGATTATATGTGAGACTTAGCTACTACAATTAATCAGAAATGGATTCGGGCTGTCAGAACTCTTGCTATATGAGTAACTCTAGTCCGCGGTAATCAATACCAGATAGTTAAAAAAATATTTTACGAAAATGAATACTAAAATATAAAATTAACAGGCTATTTAACATCAATTTTCATAAACCAAAAGAAAATTTAAAAAATTTTAATTAATTTTCAAAATATTACAAAAAATTTAAATTTTTTTTCGAAAAAGACAATAAGTGACGCTCGTGGCAAACTATTAAAAGTCTTTGACAACTACATATCAAACGTGACGTTTAACCGAATTAAAAAAAAATTACCCTCACCAACAATAATGACTAAGGGTAACCGCATTTATTATAAATTTAATGAGTCTATTGATGTATTTGATAAATAATTGTTATAAGTATTAGTTCATAATATCAATAAGCAATTAAACACACAAATAGTACTCTTATTGTATCCTTTTATTCAACGTGTCACGACCGTCACAATTTTCTGTCACAACCGTCACAATGTTTATTGGGTAATAACCAGTTAAATAGATTACGTATTTACCTGATGCTCTTGTGTAACTAAAAAATAATTTATTCGTAACATATTAAAGTATGATTATTTAATTATTATAAAGTAACTTCAATATTTTCGCTAAACTTTCGGGTTTTTGGATAGAGGTTGCAAAACTTGCAATTGTTGGCGTCACAACCGTCACAGAGCTTTGAACGCTGACAATTTTTTGTAAAATAACTGTAGACTTTTTATTCTTTCAATATACATGTATTGCATTAAGATCTACAGAAAAAAGGTAAAACCATGTTATTTACTAGTATTATTTAGAAATTATTAACTCCAATCCGAGTTAAAATGTCACGACCGTCACCGCGGACTGACCCTCTAGTCAAATCAATATAGCTGTCACATTTTTTCTTTATTCTCATAAAAGGGTTGTAACGAGACGACAATCAGTCTCGTCCTTGTTTTTGGAAGTAATGTGTCATCTTGGTCTCGAATTTTACAAAATTTAAGCCCTAAAAAACTAACAAAAAAAACTCTATATTCTAAATGATTCGATAAAACGTCTGATTCTAATAACCATTATTCGCAACTATAGCAACACCTACTATATACATACATATATAAAATATCAGGCGACCGACTGTCGTTACTCACTCACTTCCTCTCCCACACCCGCTTCTGTTCCGTTCCCACCCGACCTAAACCCTATATTTAATTTACTTGGTAATTTTTCAATTTTAGATCTTATTTCAGATTAGTGTAGAAATTCATTCCAGTGTAAACAACGAACAAACTGGTAAAATGGAAGTTAATAGAATACAAACATCGGAAGAAAATAAACGGAATAAAGGATGATTGCGTATATATACTATATACAGTCCCTTGTTTGTGAGATATTGCTCCAAATCGTGTTGTAGATTTTTTTTCCACTCTCATCTAACAGTTTTATATATTTGTCGCAAATACGTTTTTCAATTCGGATGTTGAATTCTTCAGATGGATTTTATATAATGTACGTAATCAGTTGTCAACGTGACTAATTTTATTTTTATCTAGAGGGAGTAAGGGATACTCGAACCCCTTATGTTCAATATTTTTTAAATATCTGCCATGAATATACAGTGTATAGGTACGTGTTTCTAATTTCATCAAAAAAAAATATTTAAAAAAAAATTAATAGGACATAAAATATTCTCTAGAACTTTAATCTAATACAGGAGTTCCCAACTTTTATTTTACATAGACCCCTTTAGAAAGAATGATTTTCTTCATAGACTCCTTGATTTAAAACATCATTTGACATTTGAAAACGTGCAAGAAAACAAAAAAAGTAAACATACATAAATACATTATTAAATTATCGAATTTTAAACCAACAAAATTTTCCAAAGACCCCCAATAGATTCCTTTTAAATTTCCATAGACCCCTAGGGGGTCCACCTGAACCACGTTGGGAATCCCTGATCTAATACATTTTTAAACGGTCACTAAACCGGAAACTGGTGTTACTTTTGTCAAATTTTTAACTTTCGAATTATTTTTGATTCGGTGCGAGTAAGAAAAAATGTTTTTGATAAAATTAAATAAAATCTAAGTATAATTTACGTCCTAATCATTTTTCCAATATTTATGATAGAAAAAAATGTATTTGTTCAATGAACATAATAGAGAATATGTCTAAGAGGATAACAGTTGTGAAATATTGACATTTATTTTTGCATAATGTAATATTTTATTTTATATATTCTCTCCCTATTTGATCCCACAGCAGGTACGCCATTGTGTAAATACATGTAGATAGAAGAGATACAATTACACAAAGCTTACACATACACACACACTCACACACATTATAATGAATGCAGATATAATTAAAGCATTTAACACGCTTATGTTTACACGAAGCGACCGCAGAGTTGCCGGTAAATGCTGTACACTATTGTAATAGAGCGGAACAACGGGAAATGTTTAAATGTCAACATACACCACTTGTCGGTTACTTTTTAAATAATTAAATTTATTTATGAAAAAAAGTCAAAATGTACTATTTTATTGCTAAAATAGAATTTCCTCACGACCTTACTCGCATATGTTTACACCCCCTCTCCTAGATGCTTTAAATTTAAACCCCATTGACAGTTGCGATCAATGCGTATTTAGTAGAAATTGTAATCTAAAAGCAGTGGTGATAGGTGTACATACGTACATAATAAAATGCATAATATTTTCATTATTTGCGTTTATAAATCCAAATAAAAGACAAGGAGAGATAGGAAGAAATTCCTACCGCTCTAAGCATCAAATGGAGGTACCCATGATGAGGTATAGTTATAAACTTATTCCTATATATGTGACCCCTATGAATTAACCCATTATTCCTGGGCCTCGTGAGTGTATCCTGCCTTAATCGCCCTAGGGAAATTTCTCGTCCTAACAGTAATTCGCGTCAGGTGCTTCGTTTACTGGCTGTATAGGTAACTTAATGCCAAAAAACAGTAATAATAAAAAATCTAGAGAAAATTCTTTTTAATACCTGACATTAGTTAAACTACTTTTGAAAAAATGCCTAGATCTTCGAAGCTATCATTATAAAAAATGTTGGTTAATTACAAATAAGAGATATTTAAGTGTAAATTTACCTTTATTTCACTTCACCATGACAGACCCCCCCACTGCCAACAGTATGTATCACTAGCCGCGTACACGCGTAATGTAGTTGCACGTAAAATAATTGTTGTAATTATGAAATTTTAATGTCATTCCAAACTGAATACACCACATTCCTGGTTTCCCTGAATTCGCTCTACATGTTACATGTAAAATGCCGGCGTGTGTAAGAGGGGGCGGGGGCATTTAACCCTTCACTGCATTGTTGTAAATTATTTATGTTTATATTAGTTTTATACATATTTAAATTATATAAAAAAAAATCCATGTTGTAAAAAAGTGTTAAAAAATTATTTAAGACAAGAAAGAAATTTTTTTAGGCTTGTTACCGATTAAATTTTATTACTGCATACACTTTCCAGTTTTTTAAGTCAGTTTTATTTTTTTCTTAAAAAGTTTTTCATTTTCCCTTTGGAGTGGCGTATATTTTAAGTCCATGGTCAGATTCTGATAAAAATATGAAACCACCTCGGGAGTATACTCTTTCATACAAACAAAAAAAAACTTCCAAATCGGTGCATACTTGTCAGAGTTATGCCCGAATATTGGTGAATTTACATACAAAAATATTTATATAGTCGAATAGGGGGTATTTGACACTTTTAATAATAAATACTAAAATGTAGTAAATAGTGTAGTATATATTACTATAATTTACAATCAAGTGTTTTTTACGTGAAATAAGTCAGTATTTTAATAATAAACCTAATTTGAAAATGCCATTTTAGCCTGTTTGTCACGTGATCACAAATACGTCTAACAGAACTGTATCTGGTATGACGTCAGAACACATTAAAAACTTTAAAATGATGGATCCCTATTGGTTGATTTCAGTTTTATTCAGAGAGAATAACGTAACGCATACCACGTGACTTTGAATGCGCGTTTTTGTTTTAAATAAAAAAAAAATCTCGGCATTATTTTGGAAAAAGATACTAAGGAAGCAGGATCCAATAATATAAGTTATGATCTGGATATTTTAACAGCCACCATTTTATATAAATTTCGTGTCGATGACGTATTACATCGACAAGAAATTTATGTGTGTTGTGCTTCAAAATAAGTGATCTAATTTAATCAAAGAAAAAAAATAGAAAAAAATGATATCAACAGTTGGTTGTTTATTTTCTTATATTCCGTCTGTCGCAAATAAGAAAAATTTCAGAGTGATAACGCCACAGTATAGAACAAATGAACTGTCGAACAGACCTATTGGATCATGCTAAGGTACTATCTATTATATAGATTACTAGGTATTCTATACAATGCCTAAAAATCAACAGGCAATATAAGAAATGAATTCATTTATAGACATTTCCTAGGCATTTCATAGACTAGAAATATAAACATAAATAGAGTGAGCCAACCAATTTTGGTTCAGGCACAAATATTGGCTTACTTTATGTAATAAAATATTAAAATACTGATTATAATTATTTATCTTACTTACTGGTCTAATATGTTATTAAATAACTAAATAATATCGAATATTTTTGTATGTTTTTAATTTTAACAATTTTAAATTATACTTAATATTCGTCTGAACTAATATTTTATTTTATTTATTACAATAGACAAAAATTATTTCATACTTTGCCTGAAATCGTTAGGCGTTGTATAGAATTCCTAGGAATTATATAGAATGCCTGAATTAAATACTTTGCCGGTAACATATACATACGCACAATTTACAATATTTTTTAAAAGTTAGTCAAATACCCTATTAAGAACCTTCTTTTTTGAAGTCGGTTAAAAACCAGAATTTCATGCTCCAAGTCAATTTTTTACCTTCGTACACATACACATTCATCTAAACAATATTTTCTTAAGAAAATCGCAGTATAATGAGTATAGCAACAACACATTGCAATAACCAGTATACAATAAAATGCATACACCTGAAGATATATGCACAAGTTGCACTTACCGGAGTTATAACCATACCGCAATGATGACTACGACGCCGACGACGACACGTGCGTCGCACGCTGCAAATCACCGGAGACACGACGACGTCTGGGGTCGTACGACCCCCCCCCCCTTTCTCCTCCTCCTCAAACAACTAACACACAGCGTCACCGCCATTCATTGCTGCCTCTACCCGTCTTGTGATCTTTACAACCACTGATATGATACGTGTAACATAATGTCTGGACCAGTGGTTCTTAAAATGTAGGTCATATAAAGATTATTTCTATTTCTCTAATTTATAAAACTTAAAGAGATTTTTTCTACGTTTTTTAACGAGCTATTGAAGAGTTTTCAGCTAAATTATCGTACAAATTTAAAAAAAAAAGTTTTTTAACATTTTCAGATACGAATAAAGAAAAATCGTAGGTCAATAATTGAAAGTTTATTATAATGTAAATTTCAAAAAAAAATTATTATTATTTCCACGAATTTTTTTTCAAAGAGTTTCTGATAACAGATGATTTTTGTTGAATATACTTTTCAGTCTATGAGAATGGTGTCGCATTTTTTTTAAATATCATAATTTTTGTTTTTGGGTTATTAATCTACATACGTCCGTATACCAAATTTCATCTTAATCGATATAAAATTTATATAGACAGACATACGGACGGACAGAGCGAAACTGTAAGGGTTCCTAGTTTTCTGCGGAACCTTAAAAATTAATTAACGTACTGCCCGCACCAGTATTCCGACTGGCGTTATCCATTTTGTAGTTATATAAAAACATATTAGGTTATACAGTCAAAACGATGATTTTAACAATCTTTAATAACTCGATGAACAAAAATCGTGGAAAAAAATCAAAAAACATCTATAAGGCCGTCAATTTTTTCATTTACAGTGAAACCTCGTTAGTACATTTTGTTTTAGTAGGTACGTATTTCGCCACAGTACATTTTTTTAGGTTCCGTCACTTTTCCATTAGACTCAATGTTAAAATATTTCGTTAGTGCGTTTTTCTCGAGTTTTCTTTTTCCCCAGTCCCTTCAAATACGTACAAAAGATGTTACACTGTATATATTAATGAGTAAAAGTTATTCTTATGTCCGCGGTATTATAAAGGACCTAGCAAATTTGCTAGCTAGCAAGCACCTTCAAATGAGATATCAAACTTATATGACAGTTCTCTTTGAGTTTTTAACAGATAGTTGCAGGCGCAGTAAGTTGGTTTTTACCGTTTTTTACGCAAGGTTAGTAAATACACTTTAGTAAATATTCTTTACATATCTTTTTTTTACTTCCTATGTATGAAACTATCTGTCTAAACCCTCAAGAGAACTGTCATATAAGTTTGATACCCCATTTGAGAGTGCTTGCAAGCTTGCAAATTTGCTAGGTCCTTTATAATACCGGACATTATTGTTTCAACAGAAATTGAAATGTTGTCAATGTTTTTTAAGAATTTGACAATTTATAAATTTGCTGAACTTTCTGAATACCTACACTCAGGGCCAGCATCAGTTTAACCTTCGATATGTTGTACAAAACACTCGAAAAATTTGCATGTGTCGAATTACCCACCAGAAATTGGAAAACATTTGAAAAATTTATCATTAAGCGTGCGAATGATCTAAAAATGTAATTAATGTACTTCGAAATAATTGAGTCAGATTTTATTAACAAATCGCTAATTTAAAAGAAAAAAACCTGTCCAACTTCCCCCTCCCCCCACTTTTTTACTCGAAATTTATCTGTTCTGCCGGTTTTGTCTACACAAAAAATCAAAAAAAAATATATTTTATTTGGCTTTTATAAAAGTGTAGATTTTACATTAAAAACAGTTTAAAGACCACTGTTCAGACCGTCATAATATGCAGCATTTGTTTTCATTGTACGTTTTTCTTACGACAATGTGTTACAAGTAATATGCTCGTTTTCATTTGATGCCATCTCACTTTTTTATAAACCATTGTTGACCAATGTTTTTATAAAAATGCATGCATGAATATTATATATTATACGTAAACCTTGGGTTGCATAAAGCAATATTAACCACGATTATTACGTCATTTCTAAAAAACAAACAATCACGGTTATGATACATTTTATAATGGTAAAAAATTATCATATTTAGTAAAAAGGCATGATGCCAGTAAGAAAGTATCATTGAAATTATGATTTTAAATAATGAAATAGGTTAAAAAGATAATGTATTTATTTTTATATTAAAAGCGAGATTAATATAATTTTTGTTAAAATAAAAATTCAAAATACAGCAATCCGCCATGTTAAATGGAACACCAATCAGAGCGAATAACGTCACACATCAAAAGTGATTGATTTTTATTTTAGACAAATATCAATTCCTCTTACAAGATTATTAGATACATACCTTATTTATGAACGTATATACTTTGGAATTCATTTAACAAACAAAATAATTAAATTATTGTCTAACTCTGAATAATTATTGTTGACAAGGAGTGTGACGTCACAACTCTGAAATCACCTGTGAGCGTTTTGGCGTCAAATTCAAAATTAGTTTTAAAAGAGTCAATTTTTGCGATTAAATCTTTATTTTCTGCAGAAATAAGTATTTTTTTGGAAATAGGAGACACGCAATATCTTCATAGAATAGTTTTTTTTTTTAATTAGTCTTCATGCCTTTTGTTTATTTACAAATTGAGATTTATTTACAAGTTTAGAATTAACAATAGTCATGGATTGAAAACAACTAATCATGGTTAATTTTGTTTTGAGCAACCAAAGGTGAAACTCTTTTATATTAACGAGTAATCAAAAAATACATTATACGATAGGTTTCAAAAAAACGTTAATTTGATTCAACTAATTACAATTTATCACTGAAAAGATAGATTCTTAAAAGCATTTAGAAAATTTTATCTATTTTAATTAAATCTTTAATCTACCAGGAATGCAAATTAATTGATCATTTGCATTGAGAGCAGTTAGATAACACAAAAAAATACCTGATTGAGTTTCTCAGGAAATGCACTCACTTTAATTACTACAACTATTTTACATTTAGTGACGACGAACGTCATTCATACAACTTGAAATTTCACTTAGAAATTCAATCAATTAAAATCTACATTGATTTCAATTAATTTGATTGTATAGTTTTACAGGGATGGCTTCAGGGAAATTCTTATTATTTTTATAAATACCATAGTCTGGTATTATTAGACTCCTGATGAGGACTTTTTGTGAAGTCGAAACACGTGTCGATTGACACTGTTTCTTTGTTGTTAAGAAGGTTGATACCATAGAAAAACTAGCTGCCGGATCCAATTTTACCCGGGGATATAAAATTAAACTATATAACGTATAATGCTGTGGGGTGCGATCCTTTAGGTCCACACAATCAACTTCCCAACATGGTATGACTAACAATACTTGAATATTGATTATTTATTGTTCCATAATTAATATTACTACATATGTTATAGTTTGTAAATATATTTTTTTAATATGTATATGACAAATTTTAATAGAATTTGTCAGAAATAAAATTCACCTTTGTATTATGAATATTAGTTTTCTAATATCCTAATAATGTCAATAATATAATGCACATTTTTAGAATAACTAATCTGACAGTTTGAATTTTGATTTGCGTTTGTTTCCAAGGCAACATGAATTATTAGACGTATTTATTAGTATGAAATTGAAATTTTGATGGTGGTTTTCATCCCTTTAATGGCTGTTTGGACCCATATAAAAAATAAATACTGAAATACACGTTTGATTATTTGTATTGTATAATATTTATTCTAAGTTTCGACTAAATCCGATCAAGAAAAAAAATAAAAAATAAAAAACACCCTTTTTTACCCCCGTAGGGGTTGAATTTCGAAAAATCCTTTCTTTCAGATCATATTCACCTCAAGACGGTTCGATTAGCACCCCAACGAAGTCAATAGCATTTTTTGTTCGCGAGATTTCGTCCCGGAAAAAAAGGACACGTACGTACGTACGTACACACGTACGTACATACGTACGTACATACACACACACACACACACACACAGACATTTTTCTGAAAATAGTGTAAATATGCTCTAATGCCCTTGAAACATGAAAATATGTTAAAATTTTTGATTTCGATTTTCGGGCCAATTACAATAACTTCCTATTGGGAAGTTAATAACAGAGAGATTTCGATGAAACTTTGAAGATAACAAGACATTTAATAGTTTAAGGTTATTCGATCATTAGAGCAATGTATAGAAGTAAAAGTCTAAAATTTTAATATGTTATTTATGGATAACTCATATATTTTACAATTTTTTATTTAAAATATTGGACATATGGTTTTTGAGTAATTGGATATTAAAAATAGAGTTTTTTACACACGATAAATGAGAGGACTTTTCAAAGTGCTCAATTTATTGAAATGTTACACAATTAGCTATATAGAGACGTTTTAAAAACTAATTATTCGAAACTTCAACCCTTTTAAATACTATAAAAATTATAAAACCAATACATTTACGTGTAATTTCTTCAAAATAATGAAAAACTAGCTCTGCCATTACAGCAAATTAGTACATATTACGCATGCTACGTGGAAATTTTATTGAATCTTTTTTGTAGAGAATTAAATTTTCTATAATAAGTGTTACAACTTTTATAGTAAAATATTTCTTTACGAAGATATTTCACCATTTACAGATTTTTTTTTTATTATTTCGATACACATGCTTTTTGTTTGATATTTTTAACGTAGGCAGGAGCAGTTCAAGGTCGGAGAGATGCTTAAGGTGCCAAGGTACAGTGTGTTACCAAAAAAGTATAGAAGAGCTTGATGAATATTATAAAGTTAAATGAGGACTAAAAAAAGTCCTTCACAAACTACAGGAGAGCGCAAAAGTAATTTTTAGGGGATGCCAAATTTGACGTGTTTTATTTTTTTAATTTGTTTTAATAACTTTTAATATAATTAATGTTTTGTTTACTTAAATAGACTCAAAAAGAAGAATAATAAAATAAAAACAAAAAATAATCAAAAATTTACTGGGTGATATCTCCCCCATATTTTCTTGAATCTACAGGTTCGGGATCTTCCCTTGTTAGTCATTTTGACTTTTGATCGACACACCAACTCAATTACGCGATTGTATCGACAACACACATAACCGCACAAGAATAAGAAGAAGAATAAAACCACGAAGCTGTCTTCGGTAAAATCAAAGAAACGAACACACACCATCCATTATTTGTATAAATCAGTCAGTTATTTGACAGGTATTGTAAACATTACAAGCACAAACCGAAGGGGGGAGGGGAAGGCGGCGGGGGCAGCGTAGGAATCCATTTGGCAACTCTCTGCCCTCATTTCTTGTTTGTGGAAACTTTCAGATTGTCAATGCAAGTGACACTTGAAGAGGAACTAACTCAAAGAATATATTAGCATTGTCGAATTCTTCTACACTTACGAAAGTGAGTGAGAGAAAAAAACACACAAACTTTTTAATAGTTGATGACAGGGATCTTTTTTAACAAGACGTTCGAATGTGTTTCCGGTTTATTCCAAAAGACGCGCGGAAATTTAAGTATGGAGTTACTATTTATCACGCTAAATTGAAAATGGCATTTTAAAAACATAGAATACAGACCATTCAGAACTAAAAGTAACTAATTTCATTCAAAATACACGTTTTATCAATAACTAGCGGAATCCCGCGACTTCGCTCGCGTAAACTTATTACAACCCTCCATACGTGATAGGGGATGACATATTACATTTTTTTTATATTGATTTTTATTCATTACCTATAAAAAAACGTAAATATCTCGGATCTTAGTAAAAAATTGAAAAAAACCCACTCGCTGTCTACCCTTGCCATTAGAGGTTGAATATCTATTTTTTTTATTACAGATTATTTTGCCCGACTCTACCATTATAACGTAAGCAACTATGCAGATAAACATATCAAAAACACACACCTTGTTTACCCCCGTCATTATGGGTTGAATGTCGAAATTTTTATTTTAATATATGACTATTTTGCCCGAATTACCTTTATAAGTAAAGCAGGTATGCAGATAAACATATCTAAATCCATACTCGTACCCGTACCATACTATTAGAGCATTTCATGTTATCTTATAATTATATAAAAATTATAGTCACCGATTAAAAATTTCAATTTTGAATCAAAAAATACAATCAGTTTTAACATTTACCTGCTGTCAATTGAGTAACTTCTATAATCTCCATTGTAATTTTTATAATACGCTATTTTTACTATATTCGTAAATATCATTTACATGATTTATTCATCTATAATTATTCTTAAGTTGAATTATTTGTTAATAAAGTGCTATACAATAATTTGTATTTTTAATTTTTGTTAAAATATAATACGATTGTGGAAACTTAATTTAAATTATATTAATAGTATATTTGTTTATTTGTATAACAAATTATTCTACACTAGCGGAATCCCGCGGCTTCGCTCGCGTAAAAATGACATATTTTTTATATTGATTTTTATTCATTACCTATAAAAAACGTAAATATTTCGGATTTTAATTAAAAATTGTAAAAACTAACCTCCTGTCTACCCTCACCATTAGGGGTTGAATATCGAATTTTTTTATTGCAAATTACTATTTTGCCCGAATTTATCTTTATAAGTAAAGCAGGTATACAGACAAACATATCTAAATCCATCCTGGTCCCCGTTCCATGCTTGAATATCGAACTTTCATTTTTAATTGAATATTAATTTGTTCAAATTTACTTTAATATCATCAACAGTTATGAAAAAAATATATTAAAATCTTACCCCCCCCCCCCCCCCCCAATTCCCATAGGGGTTGAATTTTCGTAACTGATATTTGTCTTGTTAAGTACCTACCTAATTTTGCCATGTTTCATTCGGTGAATACAAAAAAAAATATTTTTCAAATTTTTCCACCCCTCTAACACCTTAAGGGTTAAATTATGGAAAACGCAGAAATAATTGTTTCATTATTTATATTGTATAGTATGTAAAATATGATAAGTTTCAATTAAATGCGAACAAAAAAAAATATTTTTTATATAAACTTTGACACCCTGTTTTAACTCCGTAGGGGTTGAATTTCGAAAAATCCTTTCTTAGTGGGTGTTTACATCATAAAAGGAAGGCACCTACGAAATTTCACGTTTCTAGGTCCAGGGGTTTGGGCTGTACGTTGATATATGAGTGAGTGAGTGAGTGAGTGAATGAGTGAGTGAGTGGTTAAGGACAAACTCTTTTATAGATATAGATATATCAATAATATAGATTTCGATCCTGCACGCAAAAATTACTAATTCATATTGTAATTTTAGTAAGACGGCTATTACACTATCAAATAAATTTTATATTTCTTTGATAGTGTAATATCCGCTTATGTTAAATGTAATAAAATTTCTTAGATCAAAGAAATATGACAGTGTAATAAGTCATATTTTATAATATTCATAATATTTCTCTGATTATAGGTAATGACAGTCTCAATATTTGATCAAATCTTTAATTGTCAAAGATCTTTGACATATTTATTTGATAGTGTAATAGCCGCCTAACAAACACGTGGCCTAGCAATTAAAAATTACAATATTTTGGACCGTTTTAAAATTACTACATCAAATAGTAATATTTCTTTAAAAATTAAGTGATTGTTATAAAAAAAAATTCTCCGTGTATGGACTTAAATGAAGATAGTTTCCAGCTCTACAGACAACATAACAAGATTCAGTATTTTACAAAGAGATTGGAAATGATCGAAGGTTATTGGAATCAACATACTCTAAAATGAATATAAATCCACTATAATATTTTTATATGAATAAATAAATATCTATTGGCAGTGAGTTGATATTGTTTATACGCACTTAAACAATAAAAAATCTCTGTGAAACTATTTCCCTGCCAAAGCGTATTGATGTAGTTGACAATGCAAAATTGATTTTATAAATTGAAGTGCTTCTAAACTGAATGTTTTCCAAATGGAATTGGTTTTAGCTGTTAGTTTAATGGCTTTATACAGCGAATCTCAACTTTTTATATACACATACGACATCTATTGATCAAAAAGCTCTTAGAATAACATAGGTACATATAATGTAATACATACTTGCATCTTATTAAAATTAGATTTATAAATAAACTATGTAGCTGTAAATGGGCTCTCACACCGGAGCAATATAGCAATATAGCAGCACAGCAATAAAGTAACTACCAATTAGCAACTAGCAATATAGCGATATCGTATTGCTTTGGTGTGAGACTATATGTCCGATTCAATGTATATTGACAGATAGCAATAATATCGCTAGTGTTATAAGTTGCTAGTTGCTATATTGCTATGTTGCTCCGGCGTGAGAGCCCACTTACTCATGAATTCATCCTTGTGGTTTTACAGATTTCTGTTATGATAGTAGATAAAATAGATTTTTAATTTCGCATTTGCACGCTAGATGTCTACGCCAAAAAAGTATAACCTTTTTTATCAAAATTCAAAATAACCTATGTCCTTCCTCAAGATGCAAGCTATCTCCATACCAAATTTCATCAAGATCGGTTCAGTAGTTTAATCGTGAAAAGGTAACAAACAGACACACAAACAGAGTTAGGTACTTTTGCATTTATAATATTCGGTATGGATAACGGCTTCGCCCACGTTCAATTGTTTTTCATGAACATTTCATTTTTCTAAATACCACTCATTTGCTGTAACAACTTCATTAATCAAAAATTGCTATTTTTGATTTGTTTGAAAGCAAGAACGACATCTCTGAGCTTCTTTAATTAACTACAAGAGAACATAAATATATTAGAAAACATTTTCATATAAAGTAATAGCAATTCAAAACCTTAAATGCGACTCCTGTAAAATTACAATTTTTGAGTTTTGACGTTGTTACAGAAAATGAGTGATATGTCTGTTGATGAGTCAGTGACAACGCAAATACGTCATTAACAGGTCATTAAAATCAAATCATTAACGCCAATTTGACAGTTTGGGCGGTTTTGTCAAATTATAATCCATTGTGCAGTTTTATGCATAGAGTACTTCACACTAGTAAAAATAAGCTGTGGGCGTGTCTAACAATGCAAAAACTGGTCCCGATCTAAACGTGTTGTTAGGGAGACCCGCATTTGAGTAGCTGAAATATTTCTACCCCCAAAATCAAAACGGTATCCTACTCTTCGAAACTCCATAGACAAAAACTGCAGGCAAAAACAAATACCAATGTCCGGAGTTAACAAATTTGCTAGCCAATAAGCACTTTCAAATGAGGTATCAAACTTATATGACAGTTCTCTTAGTGGGCTCTCACAACGGAGCAATAAAGCAATATAGCAACTAGCAACTTATAACAAGCGATATTATTGCTATTGATCAATATACATTGAATCGGACATATTGTCTCACACCAAAGCAATATGATATCGCTATATTGCTAGTTGCTAATTAGTAGTTACTTTATTGCTGTGTTGCTATATTGCTCCGGTGTGAGAGCCCACTTAGAGTTTTCAACAGATAGATAGAAAAAGTATATTTACTAAAGTGTATTTACTAACACTGAGTAAAAACAATAAAAAACAAATTACTGTGCTTGTAACTCAAAGATAACTACTGTCATATAAGTTTACGGTACCACAATTAAAAGTACTTGCTAGCTAGCAAATTTTATTAGCTCGGTTATAATACCGGACATAAATAATAAAATTCCACGGTGTTATGTTGTTTGAGAACAACTGGTTTCAATACTGATACAATTTAACTTACATAGAGAAAATGTCGTCCATAGTAATTTAAATTATAGTACATAGATAGTGGTATAAATAACATATACCCATTTCTCAAATAGGAGAGCTGTATTACAGAAGATCTTTATAGCATGATAAACATTTAAATGTCCAATTTTCTATAATGAACAACTTAATATAACAAGTTCGGATATCTGTGTAATACTAGAAATAAATTTAATTCAATGGCTATTATTTTTATTATATAAGTAAGAACTTGCATGCAGTTTTTGTGATTTATACCCATTTTCACCAATCTATGATACCAATCTGTTTGTATTAATAGTTTAGTACATATAGTAAAGGCTATAAGTCCATTGGAAAAATTACAAAGCTGTTGAAAATAACAGACTTGACTGAAATAAAATTAGATTGCTTCCTCGTAATATCGAAGATACGAGAAGTTTTGTGATCATTTTAAAATGAAAAAAAAATTAGGTATCAAAACTACTGCTTTAATTGATGACTTTATTATATTTTAGGTTCGTATACGCAATATTGCTTTACATATTAATAATACAATATTTCTGAAACATGTTCTTATGTACATTGTGAGACTACATTCATGGTGGATTAGTGTAAGATAGGAACAGCAGACGCGCGCCTCACTTCAGAGTTATACAGACTTCTTCAAACTTGCAAACATTAAACTTATGTACGTATTTACACTCTAAAAAATATATTCCGGGAAGAATAATCAGCGAGAAAATTACATATTATGGTATTTTGTATTTGATTTTGTATTTTTTTTCCTGGTTGCAAATAAAATAGAAAAAAGCCTTATAAGGAAAATATATTTGAAGTTTTGTGAAAATCTATCGGAAAATGGAGAAATTGGTAGATCTTTAAAACTGTAATATTTTACTGAATTAATAACACTGGCCGACAGCAATTTTGCTGCAGGATATATAATAACTTTTTATGGGTACCTAACTTGGACACGCTAAATCCAGAAATGACAACCATTTTGCTCAATCAGCTCTTGTTTTTGCGGTATTACAAAAAAAATTTATATGCAAACATAAATATTTTAAATCAACAAAAGATCATTCGGAATAAAGCTAAAGGTTTTTCTTTCGAAAATTATATTTTGAACGAAGAAAAATCGATTTTTTAGCCAAAATTTACAGTGCTGTTACACAAACAATTTTTGTCCAATTTTAATGCAATTTACCTGTAGCTTCATCTGTCTTCTTTATTGTGTTAAAATTTTAACATAATCGAATGAAAATTGGCGAAATGGTACTAAAATCAACCGTGCGTGTCAAAATTGGTAGTTCAGTCATTTCCACTCCTGGCGTATACAATAAAAATTGGTGATCATTTTTTGATTCAACGTGTCCAAATTTCAAAACAGATTATTATTTTTTATCGGCCTGTGTAATAGAGGCTCTCATTATTATTATGTTTAATTATCTAATAAACTTACATTGTTTTTTACAAGATTTTATTCAAATTCACTTATTAGTTAGGTTTAGTTAAGATCAAATATTGCAATAAAAATTTCGACTAGTTCTAATTAAGCTAGAGCTTTGAAATTTTGTATACGTAATTAGTCCGGTGACAATGCAATATAGTATATCTAATATCGTTCTAAATCCAATATGGTGGACGCTCCAAAATGGCGGATTACCCATTTCTTCACAACCATCTTGATATAGGTATCAAATGAAATGGTTTGATGAATAGAATACGATTAGCTATGTAACGTCATTTTAAATCCAATATGGCGGCCGCCCCAAAATGACAACTTTTTTCTTCAAAACCCCCTTGTCATATGTATCAAATGAAAGGGTTTGATGAGTAGAATACTGTAAGTTATATGACGTCATTCTAAATATAATATGGCGGATGCCTCAAGATGGCAGATTACCTTTTTCGTCACAACCACCTTGATATGGGTATCAAATGAAAGAGATTAGTTAGTTAGTTCATCAAAAACAAACTTTTATTAAAAATGCACTAAAAAGTAAAAAATAAATTTTGAGCTCTCACAAAATTTCAGGTTATTATGACTTATGCCAATAAAAGCGTGTGCCGCTATAAAGGCAAATATATATGAAATAATAAATTAATTTATAGCTATACATTTGCCTTCATGAGCGCCGCCCTGGCTTTTATTGGTTTTAGTCATACAAACCTGAAAATTTTTAGAGAGCTCAAAAATTTTTTTTTTTTACTTTTTAGTGCATTTTTAATAAAAGCTTGTTTTTAAAAAGAATTTTTTTATAATTTTTAGGTACTACTAAGATTTCTTCTAGAAGTCACTCAATATAAAGATTTTAAGATACCGTGGTTCCTCGCATAACGAACGCTGCGCACAACGAACTTTCTGTTCGTTTATTGCGCGACTCACACAACGAACCTCGCTTCTATCAACGAACTGCATCGTGTTTAATTTTGCCGCCCGAACGCTCCCACGTATCACGAAGTCGCCCGAACCAAAATCGCAACGCAGTCGATGCTCAAACTTGCATGAACATGCATCAACGCGCGTTAGTCGTTTTTTCTGTGCTTAACTCACACATAATAATAAATGTAATTTTGTGTGTCTATATTATGAGTTCTAAAAAAAGCAGGAAGGTGATTTCTGTTGAAATGAAACAAGAAATAATTTGAAAGAGGATTTGACCCTGCAAGCCTCGGTAGACTCTCCTAAATCTGTTTCTGACTATAAAATAAAAAAACGTGTGTACAATCTTTTTTATGTTACAGTACCATATTTTATGCTACAGAACGAATTAAAATTTTTAACATGTATTGTTATGGGAAAACGCGTTTCACATAACGAACTTTTCGCATAACGAACTTGCTCCCGGAACGAATTAAGTTCGTTATGCGAGGTACCACTGTACCTAAAACAATTACCTAAATAATTTCTTATTCAATAAAATTTTCGCTAATACGACTCCACAACACACAAAATAAAATAAAAATCAATTTTAAAAAATCCAATAAAAAAAATCACGTTGAAGCACATCGCATCAAACTACCAACAGTGTATTAGATTCTTCATAGTTTTACAAAAGTAGAACTGTTTTAATTACAGCAATGGCGTGTAATTTAAACTAGGCGAGACTTGATCGACGTGCGCGAGTCCTTTACAAGACAAAGAGAGAACAACGTACACATATAAGAGTATCTCTATCTATCGGCTAGTAACTGATACCAAACTCTAATTCAGTTCATTGTAAGAGGATAACATGCAATGTTAATTAACGAAGCTCACTCTGTGATGAGATGCCAGTTGAATATCATGTTAAACGTCACTTGGTTCTTCGCGTATGGGCTGCCGACAATCCTTGAAGAGTTTCTATTGTAATTGTGTGTGCCTGTGTGTATGATATTAACGTTATTAACTCGTGCTATAGCTTCAAGCAGTTTTATACATGTACTTGATCTTATATATAACATTATATTATATACCTTTATTCCGGCTAATTTTGTTTGTATGTACTAGAGTGTGTCATTTTTGAGCAACTTTTTTTTCAACTAAAAAACAGGCTAAAAATTTTCTAGAAGGTGAAAAAAGAAGCCTTTAAAAATTTGAACTCTTAATATTAACATCAAGTGGTGCCTGTTCCTAATTTTCCATTTCCCATTTAAATAACATGAAAAAAAAAATTTTTTTCTTATTTTTGTAGCTTGACATTTAAGCATTGTAAAAATGATCTGAAAAGTTATTTTAGTAGGAAATTGAACGCTCTACAAAAAAGTTCCGATTTATTTTTTTTACAGAGTGAGCCGTTCTGAAGATATTCAAACTTAAAGTTACAAATGTATGAAATTATGACTTTTATTTTATTAAACTAATACTGAGGACTTTTTTATATCTTAAAAATTATTTTCAAGAAAAAATAATTATTTTCGTATAGAAAAACAATAATACTTACATCTCAATTTTTTTTTTGCATTTTATTTTATTTACTATCAATAAAAGTCATAATTTCATACATTTGTAACTTTAAGTTTGAATATCTTCAGAACGGCTCACTCTGTAAAAAAAATAAATCGGAACTTTTTTGTAGAGCGTTCAATTTCCTACTAAAATAACTTTTCAGATCATTTTTACAATGCTTAAATGTCAAGCAACAAAAATAAGAAAAAAAAAATTTTTTTTCATGTTATTTAAATGGGAAATGGAAAATTAGGAACAGGCACCACTTGATGTTAATATTAAGAGTTCAAATTTTTAAAGGATTCTTTTTTCACCTTCTAGAAAATTTTTAGGGTGTTTTTTAGTTGAAAAAAAAAAGTTGCTCAAAAATGACACACCCTAGTGTGTACAAATCGAAGATATACTCATGCAGGTTTTACTAAAAAATATTCAATTTATGTTTTTAATTAAATTTTAGTAAAATGGCAATTTTCCAAAAATTTACGTCACTTACCATTAAACATTAGCAATTTTCATTGCTTAAACTATTAATATTTAAAAAAAATATATAGTTGATGATTATTCATTGGAATTTCAGGAACAATTTGAGATCAATTTTGTGTAATTTGTTTGATTTTAACCGAAGTTATTAATTTTTAAACTATTTTCACAAAAAATAAGCTTTTTTACATATATTAAACATTCTAGAAGGGGTAATTTTGGCTCAAATTCAGTACATGTGGTCTCAATCGATTCATCTCAATATCTCCAAAAAATGACAACCATAAAAATACCCTATTGTAGCTTTAGATTTTGAAATAAATTGGATATACACATAGAAATGGGATTTCACCCTTCAACCCCATTTTTAAGGGTGTTACATCACTTTTTTCTAATCCGGGTTATTTTTTTCGAATTCTCCGCACCAAAATCTATAATAATCAATAATAACATTGCTTGTCCATTAAAAGTTCTTGTCAAAATGCTTCCTTTACTGGACTACCATTCATATAATATACATATTTACATACGTTACCGTAAACAAATAATTTTTTTCAAATAAAATTTTGTATTTTTCAAGGAATATAATAGATATTCGTGATACACTATGAGAACATTTTTTATAGACAATTTTATGCTCTACAATAAATGTCATATACATATTTATGGTAATTGCTTTATTTTATTAATTAAACGCCAAAAACCATAAAACAACCCTATTTGGACTTTTTTCAACCCTAAGTCGGCACGGGAAGGGGTTGGTTGATCATGACCAAATTTAACAGAAATTCAAATCTCATGATACCGAACAAATTTGGGGAGTACGGAGTTTAAAATATTCAAAAAAATTTCCTTCACCTATATATAAATAAGGACCACCCTAACCTTTATACTTTTATACTTGCTCAGTTAGACATGTTGGGCCTTCATATGAATTAATTGGCCATATCTGTAAAATCACTTTTGAACTGAAAAATGCCAGTCCTTAAATGTAATGTATTTGAATTGATATTTCTTTAATAATTTATATGAAAAAGTAATTTTTTTGGGTTTTAGATTTCATTAAAAGTATGTTTATTGTATAGAAAATAAAGTGAAAAGTTCAAATTTTCAAACCAAAGGTCTGTATCTCAAATCGTTCTCGAGATATGGCATTTCAAAGTTTGTTTTTTCAAAATAAAAAAATAAAAATGATCGTAACTTTTGAACGTGAGGTCAGTATTGATTTTCATTGACAGATTCTAAATCAGCGTATCAAAATCTTTATAATGACATGTATAATATTTAAAAATTCGAGAAAAAAATTTTTGCGAAAAATCGAAAAAATTTAAAAAATTTTAGCCAAAATTTTTCTGTCGAGTTTTTAAGTATTCAAAAGTTACGGCCATTTTTCTCAAAATTTTTGAAAAAACTGAAACTTTGAGAGGCCATATCTCGAGAACGGTTTGAGATACAGACCTGCGGTTTGACAAAATTTAAAAAATAAAATTTTGGGGTAATATTTCATGCATCAAATTGAATTTGACATAGAAATATCAACTTAGATAAGAAAATAGAAGTAAATTTATAATTGTTTTAATACTATTTTCATGTAATTTGTCCATTATTTCCAAAACTCTTAATCCGTTTAACACTAAAATCAATATGTAGCGTAGGTAATATTGCAGTTAATAGGGAAAAATGGTAAGGAAAATTTTGGTGATGTCTAAAAAAAAGTCTTCAGAACTTTGGCGAGTTAAAAAAAAGTCTTGAGAATTTTGGCAACGACTGAAAAAAAGTCATCAGTATTACAAATAAGGCATTTAGATGATTAGTGCTTAGGGCATCACATTGGGTAAATCCGGCATTGGGTGAACGGAAGAAAACTATACATCTGACAAACAGACAGCACAGACGCACAGCCGCCATACTTTTTTGAAGTTAGTACAATCAGAATCTGCTCTTATCTCGGAGACGATTTTTCGACGATATTACAATATACTTACAGTTCCTTCGGAACATGGAAATATATATATTATTACAGTTTCAGAGAGTAAAATATTATAGGTTTTCGGTTACCATCCGGGATAGACAGGAAAAACTGGAATTACTATATTTTTTTCCATTTATAAAAAAATAATTATTTCTAATTATATAATATCTACAGGTATATTAAAATTACATTAAACATTAATTATTTCTAGTTGTTCAAAATACAGGTATATTAAAATTACATTAAATATTTAAATAATTATTTGCCAAAGGCATATTTAAATTACTAAGTCAACTAAATCGGAACAAAAATCAGTCACGAACAAAAACTGAAACCGAAATCGAACAGACTGATATGAACCACTATTCAATATTAGAGACAAATTATTTTTAATTTTCTTTCTATATACATAAAATACGTACTACATACTAAAAATTACTACATCTTTTGATAATTCAAGCGTTACATAGAAACCTTTAAGCATATTATTTATTAGAAATGTATTTAATCGTGCATGTAATTTATTACAAATTAGTTATTAAAGAAAATATGTTAAAGATTAATATAACATACAAACATGTTTTTAAAACAGAAATTAATTAACATAAATAATATCTATATATCTATAAATACATATTCAAAATACCAAAATATTTTCAAAAGGCAGTACAAACGATTAAAATTTTGTTAAAATTAAATTTCATTAGACTGATTCTTATAAATAGGTGAAGATAAATAAAGAGATAGGACACGATACTTAAAATTGACACTGTTGCGCTCCGAAATGTCAGCAACGTACCGTCAATTATTTGAAATTTATACATTTAATTAATAATAAATATTGCTTCCTCGCAATATCGAAGATACGAGAAGCTTCGTTATCGTTTTAAAACGAGAAAAAAAATTTGTTCTCCGATTTCAAAAATTTTACCGGATCTATCCGTTTCAGGTCAAGACAAACACTTTTTGTTCCGTGTCTGTCTGTCTGTGTGTCTGTGTGTGTTGTCTGTGTGTCTGTCCTCCAATCCTTGTCACACGCTTAACTCATGAACCGATATTGATGAAACTTGGTTGATTAGTTGGGTCTGGTTTGAGGACGGTCCCATTTCAAAAGTATTAAAATCGTGTGTAAGGGGGAGGGGTGACATCCCAAAATATTTATTTTTTGATTTGAAGATATCTCAAGAAAGACACATGTTACGTGAAAATTTTATAGAACCTTTTTTGTAGAGCATTCAATTCTCTATAATATAGGTCTCCTACTTTTGTTGTAAAATATTCCCTTACAAAGATCTATGTCAATTTGACTTAAGAAAATCGTCATTTGTTTTTTTAAAACTGCTATTTACTTTGACATATTAAATGTCACTTTGACGTTTTTAATGTCATTTTGACATTTGTATAGCAGAAAAATAATGATTTTGATGGAAATTGTCAAAAAATTCAAAATATACGACATAATAACCAGGCGCGTATTAAGAAAAATGTCAAATTAATTTTTTTTATTAAAATCGTATGAAAATTAAATGGTTAACCAATGACAGGCAGTTGATCTGAATACTGTATCGGTTTTTATTTAAATTGTTCAATAATTAACTACCTTTGATGAATTAACACGAGGAAGCACCGTGCATTTTCAAGGCAGAGTATTTTATATTGCTTTACAAATTAATTCGATAATATAATTCATTAATAGAGAAAAATCTATTTTGAACCATAATCTCTCGTGCAGACAAAATCAAATTCTAATTTTTACATGTATAACCCACTGAAAATTCACTGGCCGCCATAAATCTAAAGTCAATTCCATACAATTTCGTAATGCATAATTTAATAATACTCAAAATTCCGACCTCAAACTATATAATATCCTTATATATTATAAAACGCAGCGTCTATCTGTCTGTCAGTCTGTCCGTTAGTGCACTTATCACTCGACAAACCACTTATCCGTTTTACATGTATTTTTTTAAATTCATAGATATGTTCTTTGCCCAAGTTTTAGTATATATTTTGTTGTTAGGTAACATAAGGAATAAAGCAGTGACGATAATAGTACCATAAATCAAATCGGTTATATTTAATGATTTAGGCAATACGCTGCCTAAATCATTAAATATTGATAATATAATGTATATATATATTTTTTATTCTAAAATAAAATTTTTCAAAAATCCTAAACAATAATTCCGTATTTCACGCGAGCGAAGCCGCGGGTACAGCTTAGTATAATATACATATATGTAGATGCATGTATAATGTATACGTATTTATACAATAGTTCAATAGATTACTTTCACTTCAAGCACCACTTTTCCCTCAAATCCAATCCTAATTTTAATTCATTTGTAATCTATCCTAGAACAGGAACAAACAATAGTCAACACATTTAAATCAAATTCCAAAGATACTTGAATATAATACGAAACTCTTAAACTAATGTATTCTACATATATACATATAGGTAAACATATATACAGGGTTTTCCCGGATCGAAGTACAACACGAAAATTAAATATGAATAATTCGATTAACAATTTTGAATCATGACATGTAAGCATCTTGGTCAACAACGTTATATTTAATTTTATTTTGAAGTATAATAATACCTTATTAACATCAAATTAATATTCAGAGAATTCAAAAATTCTAGTTTACAGTGGTGCCTCGCATAACGAACTTAATTCGTTCTGGAAGCAAGTTCGTTAAGCGAAAATTTCGTTATGTGAAACGTGTTTTCCCATAACAATACATATGTTAAAAATTTTAATTCGTTCTGTAGCATAAAATATTGTACTGTAACATAAAAAGATTTTACACACGTTTTTTATTTTTTAGTCAGAATCAGATTTAGGAGAGTCTACCGAGGCTCACAGGGTCAAATCCTCTTTCTAATTATTTCTTGTTTCATATCAACAGAAATCACCTTCCTGCTTTTTTTAGAACTCATAATATAGACATACAAAATTACATTTATTAAAACAAAAAGGTGTGTGAGTTAAGCACAGAAAAGAACGACTGACTCGCGTTGTTGCATGTTCATGCAAGTTTGAGCATCGACTGCGTGCGACCTTGGAAGTTCGGGCGGCAAAATTAAACACGATGCAGTTCATTGTGCGAAGCGAGGTTCGTTGTGCGAGTCGCGCAATGAACGAACAGAAAGTTCGTTGTGCGTAGCGTTCGTTAAGCGAGGCACCACTGTATTTGATTTATAGAATTTGTGAAATTATTCGTCAGTTTTGAAAATAAAATTTGAAGAAACCAAAAAGCACCTGATACTTAGGAGCGTTCGGGCGGCAAAATTAAACATGATACAGTTCGTTGAGCGAAGTGAGGTTCGTTGTGCGAGTCGCGCAATGAACGAACAGAAAGTTCGTTGTGCGCAGCGTTCGTTATGCGAGGCGTTCGTTATGCGAGGCACCACTGTGTTTCAATTATTCATAAAAAAATATAATTTTATTATGCTGACACCTTTATTGACATTTGTCAGGTGTCAACTTTTAATTCAAACATCAGATTCATATACAGTAACTTCTTAAACCCGAAAAGTCTTTGTTTTAGCAGAAAAAACATGTACTTTTTTATGTTGCCTGCGATTTTGACAGCTGTCAACTGTCATATTATATCATTATTATCTTTACCTACAATATAAAATCGATTAATAATTAGCCACCCAAAATGCTTTTTGAGGTATAATATAGCCGATCAAGATGTTTACATGCCCTGCTTCAATATTGATACATATTTTGTTTCATTTTATCGATCATTTTGTTATTGACATTAAAATTTTTTGATTACTTTTCTACAAAATTGTTCTTATCAAATTAGTTATTAAAAAAAGGTCTTGATCGAATAAGAATTGCAGCCTGTAACGATTTTTGAACAGTTTTTTTAATCTGTCCCCACTCTGTTAAACTTCACAAAAGAATATCAAAAAGGACAATAAACCCATTAAAATGGCTTGAATTTAACTCACAAAATGAAACTTTTTTTTTCAAACTGGTAACCAGTCTTGGACAACACCCCAGTGTTGAAAATTTTTAACTTCAATGTACTGAATTAGAAATATTTATTGATATTTGTTTACTGCCATTACTGTATATTAGTCTATATACATTTAACTGTCTTACAACGTGATTTGATGATAATTGATCATTTTGTTTAAAAACAGTGAATAAATAATTATCGCTGTTCGGCACACTATCAAAAAAAAGTGTTTTTTCTTATGTAAATGCTTTACATTGTTTTAAATTTTACGACTCTTTATTTTATAACGTTTGTGTAGTAGTACTTATCATTTTATAATCGTTAGCAAGTGTTCATTACTGATTTTACTTTGTCCATTACTAGAGAAAATACATACCTATACGAAATAAAAGGTTACAATTTAAAAAATAAACTATATTTGCGGATTTTGGTAATTAAATTGATTTAATAAAGAGGTAATTGTTTTTTAGTAACATAGGTTCATGAGAATTACAAAAAAGTAGCCCACCAATCCAAAAAAACACTTACTTGGCACATAACGCATTCAAAACTGGTGCCTGAAATATAAGGATTTGCAAGCTTCCATATTATGACCCAGCCTGTACACATATATCGTTTCTGGGGGCTACCACTTCAATCTCCGGTTCAAAGTCTTACCATGAGTATGTTGTTAATTAACTCTATGTTAGTGTGTGAGATTGAGGCTCTCTCAACTATAGGAAGGTCTTGTGTGTGAAGTGCAGCCAGAGTGCCTTTCAACCGGGTACGTGCAGTCAACTACAGTACACCAACGATAATTCGCACTATACTCAATTTATATAACACTAACTTACCCCCATTCGACTATATGAAATAAAAAATAAACTATCATACGTTTTGGAATTATTTTTAATATAAAAAAAATGTTTTGTATCGTTTACTATTTAAATTACTAGTTGTTGTTACTATATACCCAAGAGATCAGCACTTATACTGTTCACTTTAAATTGTTATTATGGGAGCTATACATACGAAAAAATAATTTATTATATTTTAAAGCCTGTTTTTTGTGTGTAATATTTTTAAACTGTTAACCGCAAAATAAAACAACAATAATAATTTTATTCTTTACTACATTGCTATTAAGTCGTAATTACAACCGTTTGCCTGCAATATTTAAATAAAAAACAAAAATGCTCTTTTAATAAAGTTAAAATATAATATTTAAAGAAATATTGCTATGGAACATTTTAAACAGAGTAAAACGATTTCCACCAACCTTAGTGGGCTCTCACACCGGAGCAATATAGCAATATAGCAACTAGCAATTCATAACTAGCGATATTATCGGTCAATTATTGTCTCACACCAAAGCAATATGATATCGCTATATTGCTAGTTTCTAATTGGTAGTTACTTTATTGCTGTGCTGCTATATTGCTCCGGTGTGAGTCCACTTATAGGGAATTTTTTATTATATGTAAAATTGTTTATTTTCATTTTTACTCTACGATTTTAGCTATATTGACTATTTAAATTCTTTATGTTGGTATTTATCGAAAACCTACAGCTTGCATTTTTGATATAAGGGCATCATTTGCCATCGATTCACGTTAAAATTATCTAGGCAAAAAATCTAAAAATGTAATTCTATTGAACAGATTTCAATGCGGTTTTCACTAATAGTTTTTCTGTGCATATTCGTGGCTATTAATATTTTATGAAAACTTAAGATTTAACATCAAATTACTAAAAAAATCCTTATCAAGTCATGTTTTGTTTCCATGATGTCATAGAGCAGCGGTTCTTAAACTGGGGTCCGCGGACCCCCCGGGGGCCGCCAAATTTTTACGGTGGTCCGTGAAACATTTTTGGAAAAAAATTAATTTACATAAAGTACTTTTATATTTCTATTTATCAGTGATTAGTATCTAATGACCTTTTTTGTTTTTCTTTCAGGGATGGGGGTCCCTGAAAAATAATAATAAAAATAAAGGGTCCCTAGACCACATAAGTTTAAGAAACACTGTCATAGAGCATACAACTTTCATTTATATAAAAACATAGTAGCCATGGAATATACAGTGCGTTCATGATGAAAGGAACAAATTCGTTTAAAATGCAGGTAATTATTTTGTGGAAAAACGCTCGGACCCGTCGATTAGTATTTTTAGTTGCAGATATTTTTAGTTGCAGACATAAGAAAATTGTATAGAGTGTGTCTCAAGAAGAACATAATATATTCTTCTTGAGACACACTCTATACTATGCCATTTTTGAATTGTACAATAAATTCTGAACACTTTTTGTACAACATACCGTAGCTCTAAAATTAGCAGTTTTTGGAATAATGGCGTTTGAAATGTGATAAATTATTTCAAAAACCGCTGATTTTAGAGCTATGGTATGTTGTACAAAAAGTGTTCAGAATTTATCGTACAATTCAGAAATGGCATAATATATAGGGCGTTCTATTTTAAAAAATCAATGATGTCTGCATATGTTCTTCTTGAGACACCCTCTATTATCTATACAATTTTCTTATATCAAAAAATCCGCAACTAAAAATACTAATCGACGGGTCCGAGCGTTTTTCCACAAAATAATTACCTGAATTTTAAACGAATTTGTTCCTTTCACCATGAACGCACTGTATATGTCTATAATTTACACTATGATTTTGGGGATATTGACCCGGGTAGCACCGGGTCCAATGCGCTAGTTTTGGATAAAAAAAATCTAAAATTGTTTCAATAATATTTTCTGAATACAGGCGCTTCCTCTCCTTCAGAGAGAAGGGGGAAAGGTGGGGGGAGTATCTATCACTACCACAACTAAATCCCCAACCACGTTATTCAAATCACCATCTAGTTACCGTAGTATCACTTACAATAAAACCGAAGAACACCCGATGACCGGGTCGTGGGCGCTATAGTTCCGTTCATTGAAATTTGATATATTGAAACAAATTACGTGGCTTGAAGGCGTTCGACTCGGCCCCTTAATCCCGTGCCTCGCGTATAAACACGGCGACGACGACGACGACGACGGCGGCAGGGGGGTTCCCCGAGGAGAGCTATGAAAGCCATTCCGTGTCTGCTCGGTCAAGATGTCAGGAAAGCTTTTAAAACACATTTACACGTCTTTCTCTTTACTCCAAACTTCACTCAGCAAAGAAAAGCGGCGGAGGTAATGTAATCTGAAACGTATGTGCTGCTTTTGAGAGCTTTTTAAATTATATGTGTTTTTTCGTCGTCGTAGAGAGTGCCCAACTTTATTCCTAATGTTTCTCTCTCTCTCTCACTCACTCGCGCTCGCACGATACGCGCCGCGCGTCAATTTGTGCCGACATTGGTGAGGATTTGTTCACGATAATGCACTCCACTCGCTAAGTACGTCTGTTGTTATTATGTTACAATCTACTTAATACCTACCTACTACCTACCATTGTATACATTTTATTCTTTTTATTAGTACTCATTATTTTGTTTAGTTAATTTTTTTATTAAAGTGTTCCTATATAAAATAAATCCCGATCGATTTTTTTTAAGTTGATCGACCAGAAAAAAAAATGTTTTTTTCGGAATATAACAAATTAAGTAAAATATTTTTGATATTAACAAAATAAATAAATTTTTATTAACTTTTTTTTCAGTATACCTACTTTTGATTTTACAGGAAAATTTAGAAAAAAACAAAATGTGGTTATTTTTATCGAAGTTTATATACATTTATTTGTAGATAGGAATTTTTCCACTAATTGGGCAATTTTGTATGTCACACTAATTGTATTGAATTTTATTTTTATTTTGCTATAATTATTATGAAAGTTGAAACTTCATAATTAATTCTACTTGTACGTAATATAAAAAGTTACAATAAAAATACTGTCACTTATTTAATATTATTTTCAAATCGTAAAACTCAGTCCCCTGGTCGGTCACCAACCCAGAATAACTGTCAAAGTAGTTAATTTCAGAAACACGTAATTATAAATGTTAAATTCACTATCATATTTTCAGAGATTAATAACTATCATATGCGAAAACAATACTTTTATTTTGTGAAATTTAGGTTTATTAGTCTAAAAAATACTTCTGTCGTGAAATTTTGAGCACAGTGTCGTTTTTTTTAGTCTGTATTATATCGTATAATACTGAAAATTGATTTGAGTCCCATGATGGTCTGTATTTGTTTAATTTTTATCTTCAATCTAAAGCACTAAATTGCATCAATCAAGTAAAAATATCATTGAGATAGTACCCATGAAAGTGACCCTGTTAGTAGAGAAATGCCCTTATTTAAAATCGATAAAAAAATTAAAATTATAAAAAAATTGACATATACAATAAAAAATGTTTATTTTCATTCTTAGAAAACGATAATAAATAAAAAAACGTACTGCCTTTTATAATAGAATCGATTCCAAATAATTCAAATAGGTAATTAGTTCAACAAATTTCATTAGAGTTTAAAGTTTAAACCAATTACACTACATATGATTAACGCAAGTGAATAGATAGAAAATAACAAAGAGAGAAATCACAAAGAAAAGAATCTCGTTAGTTAAAAATCTCGCCTCTTCATTAAAAACATCACAATTGATCTCATTCAAACCGCGGTAACCAAGAAAAACCACCAAGTCCTCTCTATAAAGCTCTTCATCTAAGCAGTGATACCAAAACTTTTACACATATCAAAATCTAGACGATTTTTTTTTAAATATATATTGTTTAATGACCCTTTAGGGCAGTGTTTTCCAACGTGAGGCCCACGCCCCACAGGGGGGCAATTCGATTGTTAAGAGGGGCAATTCGAAAATGGACTCAACCAGAGTTTAAGTTAATGTATGGCGACTCTCAGGAACCTGACATAAAATCTCTTTGCAGCAAGCATCAAGCGCAAGGATCTCACTAAATTCAAATAATAAATAATTACTAATAATTAAAATAATATAGAAAAATATTTTATTAAAATTATGTTATACTTTAATTTCAGTTCTCTATTATATGTTTTGAAATTTTTACTGTTGATGCTCAATAATTTCCTAGTGAATTCTTCCTAAACCTATCATTCAAGTTCCTTTAGAGAAAATTAAATTTTTGAATATTAAAATTTATGTATATGTTGGGGGGGGGGAGGTATAAGAATTTTAGAAAGGTTTATGTGGGGCATAGCACAAAAAAGGTTGGGAAACACTGCTTTAGGGTATTCGATAGTATTGATAATAAATTCTACAACTTTCGAAAAATTATAATGGGTTAGTGCATAATTATCAGGTGTTTTTTAAATAATTTTTATTATGAAAATAAAAATCCAATTCTTACATTTTTAGCGCAACCCACAAAGTGGTAGCGCTTATATGCTCGATTTTTTTCCGTCCGTCTGTCTTCAACCGCGAGATCTCAAATGATTTACAAATCGATTGGTAATGTTATTTTTTTTAGTTGTGTTCAAGTAGGTTACACGGCAACACCCACGTGTGAGTTATAATAAATTTTTAATAGTTTATTCCGGAATGTAATTGAATATAGTCACCATCTACTTCAATAATGCTTCCCATTTCAATGGAAGACGGTTAATTCCACGGGCAAAGAAGTAACAGTTTTTATTAACAAATAACCCGCCTGCAAAAACACCTAATAATCATGTACCAACATAATAGTATCTGTTACAAAAAGTTACAAGTTATTTTATGTTAAGTAAGTCAACATTTTAATTATTAACCTACATAATAATTGTAACATAATAAACGTAATTAAAAAACGCGTCTGACACATCAGTGGTATAACGTCAGAGCGTTAAGGCGGGAAAATTTTAATTTGTATAGAAAAATATTATCTTCAGCATTATTTTGGAAATAAAATAAAACATATTTAAAAATTTAGACAAAAACCCTCTTAACTAATCTTACTTATGCAAATTTTTTTAGGATTCCGTACCTCAAAACAAAAACGAAACCCTTTCTAGATCACTTTGTTGTCCGGCAAGACCATTGTTTCTTAGGAACGACTAGATGTAGTCATCAAGTTGAAATTAATATCAAATATACTTAAATCGACACTCTACAGCAGGGATTCCATCCTTTTTTGCACGTAGACCCATTATTAAGGAATTAAAAACAAAATTCATAGACTCCCTCCTGTCCTTTTTTATGAATTAAAAATTACCTTTTATTAACTCTTTTTTAAACTCCTACATTGCATCGAATTTCAAAACATACTAATTTCCCATAGACTCCCTATAGACCCCTGGTGTACTATAGACCCCGTATACAGTATTTATACATACAGCCTTTCAAAGCGTACATTGATACTGACAAACTGACTGATTAATAAAAACTATAGGGTACTTTCCCTTGACCTAGAATCTTAAAATTTGGTATGAAGGAAGGTCTCGTGATACAAGTAAAGGAAAAAAATCGAAAATCATTAATTTCTAATTCTATATGGAATTATTATTACGTGACAAACTTAATTTTGCTGTTTCTTTCATACGCGTCTACATAAAGACGCCTTGAGAATCTGGTCCATTATTTACATACATAACTAACTATTGTCAATAATAATTAAGTTTTATAGAACGATACGTAACACTCGGGGCACAAGTTCAACTCACACTTATCAAGCCGCAGTAAAACATTTCTATAACAAGTAGTATAATTAAATATAAGGTAAGTTTGAAACATATAAACTTGCATCTTGTGGTAATTAAAATTAAGCAACCTGTACTTGATATAGTTTCACCATCACTGCAGCAAACTGCGCGCTGATCGATCGCGCGCCATTTCGACCATTAGCGATGATTCAATTAAAAACTTCGTCTCATTCAAGTGTGTATAGCACCCGCGCGCTGCTGCTTCCTTTCATTCTGCCATTACACTCACCTAAGTGCTGTTACATGTCCTTAAAAAGGAATCGCATCTCAGCCGTAGTGAACACATTAGGCTGGTTTTGAATTACCACCACCCGCCCGCCCGCTCATCCCCACTCCTCGGCTAAGTGCGGACCGCTGTAGGCCAACTACTCGCCGCTTTGTGTTGCTTCTGTAAATGCATACCTCTATACTTCTTTACACTATACCCGAGTGATGTATGGCGGCGCGAGCAAACTCGCGACAACCAAGTTTTCAGATTGTTTTATAAAGAAATGTGTACATAACTAACGCATTGCATACAATATCGTACTATGTCCCAGACGATTTTAAAGTGAAACTACTTTAAAGAGATTAGTGAATTGGAACAACGACCTCGACACGTTTTAAAGACGAAACGCTAAGAACAGTATGACATATACGAGTCTAAGAGAAAGATGGATAAATAACGCATACGTACAAGTCACTTTACGTCGGTTATGCGTAAGAGAGAGAGAGAGAGAGGTAGAGAGAAATGATCAAATGTATAAGAGAAAGATGGATGAATAGTGCATGCATACGACACTTTACGTCGGTTATGCGTGAGAGAGAAATGATCAAATGTATAAAAGAAAGATGGATGAATAGTGCATGCATACAAGTCACTTTACGTCGGTTATGTGTGAGAGAGATGAGTAAATGTATAAGAAAAAAATGGATGAAAGGTGTATGCGTATATAAGTCATTTTACGTCGATTATACGTGAGGGAAAGATGAGTAAATGTATAAGAAAAAGATGGATGAAAGGTGCATGCGTATATAAGTCATTTTACGTCGGTTATGTGTGAGGGAGAGATGAGTAAATGTATAAGAGAAAGATGGATGAATAGTACATGCGTATAAGTCACTTTACGTTGATTATGCGTGAGAGAGAGAGATGAGCAAATGTATATACAAAAATGGATGAATGTGTAATAACGTCAGTTTACGTTTGTAACAAGCTACGTGTTTTGTAAACGATTTTTATGTTGAAATAATATGTTAAGCTTTATTTATTTAATTCACATTGTTAATGAAAACAAAAGATGTTTCACTTCAACCGTGCGCTTATGAAGATGAGGAACACACCACTCAATTGTAAATTTTCTTTAAAACAAGCCTGCCCTAAATCTAAGCCAATGTTTTCCCATAGTGAAAGTCATATCAAAATCGATTCAGTAGTTTTCGTTTGAGTTGAAGAAACAAACAGACAGATAGACAAAAATTCATAAATCTATCAAAATTAATTATATCGCTTACATATAGGTATAGCAGCATTTTTATAAATATGTACAGTCAAAATCGATTATAACGACATCGAAGGGATCAGTCATATTAGGTCATAAAAATCGATATTCGTAAAAACCGGTAAAAAGATTTAAATATGGGATTCAGTCGGGACTTTTATTTGAGTCGTTAACACCGATATGTTGTATTTATTAACCGATGCTGTTATAACCGGTTTCGATTTTATTCACAATTATATAGAGCCTGCAAATATAGTAGGTATATATGTATTAGGGTGTGCCAAAAAAAGGCGATATTTTTTTTTCGCTCTCAACCTAAAATATCTCAGGAAGTGCCCAAACAAAGCTCCTGTTAAAAGCGGAGCTCAAAATTCCAATTTTAAGAGGTCCTCCACGGAAATTGAAGTTTTCCCGTCTAAATAACATGGGAAACGGGGTTTTTTTAACAGTTTTTTGTCCTGCAAACTGTGAAAAAAATATTTTTGAAAAAAATGAATGAATGGATCTTTTTGAGTATTAAATTTAGTACAAAAAGTCCCGTTGAGTCAAATTTCTATATTCAATATTTGATTTTTGACAGAGCTTTGAAGTTCAAATTTTCGCATTTTTTCGCGTTTTTTGCATTTTTCAGCTAAACTATCCGAGTTTGCAAAATGTTAACTAGCAAAATTGTAGTACGGTTGACATTCTATAAAAAAGTCTCCATCCAAACATGACATATTATTAAAATATAAAAAGCACAGTCAATGTCGTAGCCTTTATCCCTTTTAGGCTGGTTCCAATAATTTTTAAATTAATTTCTAATATGTAGTTTGTAATCAATCGTAAGAAGTCGTAAGAATAACAATAATATTGTTAACAGATTGAGCTGCAGCTTTATATAAAAAGTTCACCGAGGTTAATTTTGTCATAAATTGACTGTGCTTTTTATATTTTAATAATATGTCATGTTTATTGTTAATATATTTCATAATTTTGTGGAAAAATCATAAAAATATGATTAAATAAGTCTGTAACTTTTATTTAACTACTGATAATACAAAAAATCTTATTCATCCAATTTTGTTCCAAATTTGATGTACTAACAAATTTGCATAAAATTCTTTGTTCAATTATCGATATTTTAGTTCATAAAAGCGAAAATTTAAAAAAATAAATGTTTATGGGTCTATAACTTTGTTGTTATTCATAATACAAAAAAGTCGATGTAGACTTTTTTATAGAATGTCAACCGTACTACAATTTTGCTAGTTAACATTTTGCAAACTCGGATAGTTTAGCTGAAAAATGCAAAAAACGCGAAAAAATGCGAAAATTTGAACTTCAAAGCTCTGTCAAAAATCAAATATTGAATATAGAAATTTGACTCAACGGGACTTTTTGTACTAAATTTAATACTCAAAAAGATCCATTCATTCATTTTTTTCAAAAATAATTTTTTCACAGTTTGCAGGACAAAAAACTGTTAAAAAAACCCCGTTTCCCATGTTATTTAGACGGGAAAACTTCAATTTCCGTGGAGGACCTCTTAAAATTGGAATTTTGAGCTCCGCTTTTAACAGGAGCTTTGTTTGGACACTTCCTGAGATATTTTAGGTTGAGAGCGAAAAAAAAAATATCGCCTTTTTTTGGCACACCCTAATATGTATATTAGTGGGGTATTCCATGTCAAATCAACCATTTGAAATTTCGAATCTATCAAAATTTAATGATACTTAGATGATTTGTTTTTCATATGATATTGTAATCATCCCCGGGATAGTTCGTTATAATATTGCTCGATTGTCTATAAATATGGTTTTACATTTTCAGGCAAATTCGAAGTACCTTAAAGATTAGTTTTAATGTTCAAGGCCACTTTTGTTATTTTTTTGAATCAGTGAATTTTATGCATTTTTATAATGTTCTTTCTGATAGTGTTATCATATTTATTGATTTGTTTTAAATAATTTTGGTTTTTCATACTCATAATTTATAAAACTAAAATACAAATTTTATCTCACCCATTGGGAGGCAACGGGGTGGAGGGAGTTACAGACTGCTTAATTACAACGATGAAACAACTATAATCACCTAGAATAATTAAAACTATCACCCCCTCCTATCCTAAAGTACAAGTAGTACGTCGCTGTCACTCTCAAAGACATTAATTAATGTTTTGAGAATTTGTTAGGGACAAGGACGGGGTGAAGACTCGTATTGCATAGACGAAACTTATGCATGCCTGTTGTAAAGGCTACGACGACGACACCCTCCACTAATGAACATAAACAATTAATTTAGTTAGTTACCCGCTCGAGCTTGTGGTACAGATAATTAGTAATTTGAGATGATATATATATATACATACATGTATATATGTATAGCATCTGATTGCATAATATCGTATCAAAAACCAACAAAACTTAGCATGTACAATATATGTATATTTAAGTATAATAGTTAAAGGGAAAGTCACTGTGATGCATCAAAAAATTGTTTTGTTTGGGAATTTTTTTCAAAGGTATAACTAATTATTTTAGGATCAGGTACGGGGCATTTTATTAAGTATATGTATATTCAACTTATTCAATACCAATTTTTGTTGAAAAATATTAGAAAATTACAAAGTAATGAGCCTCGATGTGACAACCAAAAAAAAAAATTTTTCTCCGCATGGTTATAATTCTCAAAAAAACTTATATTACTTGGTTGTAGATACACTCAGCACTCTACTATACGACCATCCACTACACGACCGCTCCGTTACAAAGGGTGGCCAGTATTTCTCTGTAACAAATTTCCCTGACTTTTCCCGGTTTTCCAGGAGAATTTTAACCGTTTTTCCCTGATTTTTATAATTAAAATTTTGATAAAAAAGCTAAAAAAAAAACGTCACATAGATAAAATTTTAATATTTTTCCAGAATTTGCATTTTTCCCTGACTTCCAACCAAATTCCCTGACTTTTCCCGGTTTACCCCGTTGTCGCTTTGGATTTTGAGATAAAATGCAAATCACTTGGAAACGGGGTTTCCCCCTTCAACCCTATTTTTAAGGGTGTTGCACCACTTTCCACCAGTGCAAGTTATTTTTTTCGAATTCTCCGCACCAAAATCTATAATAATCAACCATGACATTGTCAAAATTCTTCCTTTACTCTCCTATACTGCGACACAAGCTGTGTGGATAAGCGCGCACGCGCGTTTTTTCGTATAAATCACTTTTTTGACACAGTTCCCATCAAAGTACCATTCTATAACTCAGCAGTTTTGTAGAGAATTGATCAAGGAATACGCATATATTTTTTTCAAAATTTTCAAAGCGTATTCTCGACTTGAAAACCACATTTAAATAATACAATTGTTTATAACAAATAAATTAAATTGTTTATAACAATAAAATAAATACGTCATTAAAGTGACATTTAAGAGCTTCAAAATGTTGTTTTGTTGAAGTCTGTAGGATGGATAGAACCGGAGATATAAGCAGTTATAGGAGAGCATATGTTTTCGATTTTTTGCCGTTTTTTCAAAATTTCAACCCCTTGTAACTTCTAAACGAGGGGTCATAAAAATAAAATAAAAATTGTTTCACATATAAATTAGGTCCAAAGAACCTGTAAAAAAAATTATAGCCAAATCAGAAAACACGAGGTCAAAAACTGTCCCGCTTGACGTGGAATGACTCATATGTGAGCGGTTGTCATTTTTATATTTAATACCTAAGCAGATAGCGATAGCTGGAAGCTAATTTACTTTTGCACTCAAGCAAATTCTTTATAATACCGGGCATTAGTTATATTTCTTCTTCTATTTGTTTATTGTCAGCTGGATCGTTAGTTATATTTGAAAATTAAAGAATTCCAAGAGGTGTGGGTAAAATAACTAAATTGCAAAACTGAGTTTGACATACATACATAAATCTAGTGTTGTTGACAATTTAATTCATTTATAGAAATACAAATTAGAACACTTGTGTGTTAGTACAAATGAGATAATATTTGTGGACAGTTGCGATTGGTAATTTTCGTCGAATGACACATGCCAGAATGATATTTAATAAACATTCTTGGCACTTTCAAACATTGAAACAAATAATCTGCCGTGTGCCACAGGACTTTCTTATACGTAATAATGACAGTGAACAGTGTAGGTACGTGATTTTTTATTTTAGTGAAGGATATTTCTGACAAACTAATAAAAGATAGAGTAAAATGAATGAGACATAAACTATAGAAATATTATTTTATACATTATGTATCGAGCGAATTTTGTTTAACATAATTACTAACAATAAGATGGAAACAGAAGTTTACTCATGTAATTTTTTTAATTTTTTGAAATAAGACAAAAATGTTATAGATAAAAAATGTCGAGTATGTTACTATCTATAATTTATTCCCCATACATTTTTTTCCAACACTTGTGATTTAGCCAGAAATATTTTTTTAAAATCATTATTTAGAATAATCTATACTGGCTGCTGGGTGCTTTGACCGTACGGATCACGACTAATACCGTCAAGTCGCACGGCGACCACTGCAAACTAAATGAAATAGAGTATACAGTGTTTATTCTCAGTATTACGTATAATAAAGGCCCATGGTACCTATGGCAAACACGTACAGTCTCTGTTATACGTATAAGAAAGTCCCATGACACTCATGGCAGATATTTCTTCTCTGTTATGAACCATTTAAAATGTACTTAAAATCGAATACTTGAATAAAATGAATAGAACATAAATTATAGATAATAATATTACCTACAATTTTCAACTTTGTCATTTTTCTCTAATTCGCACTGTTTCAGTGTAATTCGAAAAATTCAAAAATCGATGTAGGTAAACATCCGTTTTCGGTTAAATGATCGTTTTCAAAAATAGGAGGTTTTCTTCCCAGGCAAAAATCAATCTTAAGTATAAAATTCCACCTTTCTACGATTTGTCGTATTTGAGTTACAGCGTCTACAGACAGACCGACAGACAGACAGACACACAGACATCATGGCGAAAATAGTCAGAATGGATTCAGGGAAGGTCAAAATTAATAATTCCATCAAAATCCGGATTTCGAAAAAAATCGCATTTACTATACTTATACTATATGTATATTTCATATACATTGGTATAAGAAAGTAAAAATACCATAACTCCTAAACGACTGATGATGGAAGGGTGTAATCTTATATTTATAATAAACTTTCATTTGGAAAGACAACCACTTAATTTTTACAACGATCACTAAACCGGAAACGGATGTTTACTCTTGTCATTTTTTAAATTTTTTTAAGTAAGACAAAAATGTTTTAGATAAGAAATGTCGAGTATGTTATTATCTATAATTTATTCCCCATACATTTTTTTCCAACAGTTATGATTTAGCCAGAAAGATTTTTTTAAAATAATTATTTAGAATAATCTATACTGGTTGCTGGGTGCTTTGACCGTACGGATCACGACTAATACCGTCAAGTCGCACGGCGACCACTGCAAACTAAATGAAATATATAGAGTGTACAGTGTTTATTCTCAATATTACGTATAAGAAAGACCCATGGTACCTATGACAAACACGTACAGTCTCTGTAATACGTATAAGAAAGTCCCATGACACTCATGGCAGATATTTCTTCTCTGTTATGAACCATTTAAAATGTACTTAAAATCGAATACTTGAATAAAATGAATAGAACATAAATTATAGATAATAATATTACCTACAATTTTCAACTTTGTCATTTTTCTCTAATTCGCACTGTTTCAGTGTAATTCGAAAAATTCAAAAATCGATGTAGGTAAACATCCGTTTCCGGTTGAATGATCGTTTTCAAAAATAGGAGGTTTTCTTCCCAGGCAAAAATCAATTTTAAGTATAAAATTCCACCTTTCTACGATTTGTCGTATTTGAGTTACAGCGTCTACAGACAGACCGACAGACAGACAGACAGACAGACACACAGACATCATGGCGAAAATAGTCAGAATGGATTCAGGGAAGGTCAAAATTAATAATTCCATCAAAATCCGGATTTCGAAAAAAATCGCGTTTACTATACTTACTTATACTATATGTATATTTCATATACATTGGTATAAGAAAGTAAAAATACCATAACTCCTAAACGACTGATGATGGAAGGGTGTAATCTTATATTTATAATAAACTTTCATTTGGAAAGACAACCACTTAATTTTTACAACGATCACTAAACCGGAAACGGATGTTTACTCTTGTCATTTTTTAAATTTTTTTAAGTAAGACAAAAATGTTTTAGATAAGAAATGTCGAGTATGTTATTATCTATAATTTATTCCCCATACATTTTTTTCCAACAGTTTTTTTTTTTTTTTTTTTTTTTTTTAACGAGAGGAAACCTGTTTACAGGTGCCCAGTGGGGTGAGGGATTCCCCTGGGGTATGCGGACCTCTGCACAGCGCAACTATCCGCCAAAACCTCTCGGTCCTTGCTGGCCCTTTCCAACTTGACACGGAATCACCGTAAGGCATAACCTCGTGTCAAGTCGGGGGCTTTATCAGCTCGGCTGATTTCGAGTTCTTTCCTTCGTCCCTCACGATTAACCCTCTATCTCATGCTTACTCTCTGAGTCGGGCTTTCATCACCTTCTGAATGAAACCTTCGATGGCCTTCCATTTTACCTCTCCTGTAACCATGAGCTCTTCTAGGTTCTCCGGGGTGATAGGTGTCTCAACCTGAGTTCCTAGAGTCTCTCTCTCTACCATCCATCTTCTGCACTGGAAGATCGCATGCTCTGCGTCGTCCTCTTCCGCCCCACAGTCCAGACAGCTCGCTTCGTCTGATCTTCTAAACCGGTGGAGGTACGCCCGGAAGCCACCGTGCCCCGTCAGTGCCTGCGTCAGGTAGTAGCTTGTCTCGCCATACCCCCTTTCGATCCACTTCTTTAGATCAGGGATCAATCGGTGTGTCCATCGACCGGACACCTCTTCATCCCATCTTTCTTGCCACTTCCTGAGAAGTCTGTTTTTCCAACAGTTATGATTTAGCCAGAAAGATTTTTTTTAAATAATTATTTAGAATAATCTATACTGGTTGCTGGGTGCTTTGACCGTACGGATCACGACTAATACCGTCAAGTCGCACGGCGACCACTGCAAACTAAATGAAATAGAGTGTACAGTGTTTATTCTCAATATTACGTATAAGAAAGACCCATGGTACCTATGACAAACACGTACAGTCTCTGTAATACGTATAAGAAAGTCCCATGACACTCATGGCAGATATTTCTTCTCTGTTATGAACCATTTAAAATGTACTTAAAATCGAATACTTAGTAAAAAAAAAAAAAAAAATTGTTTTTTTCGAAAAAATGAATAGAACATAAATTATAGATAATAATATTACCTACAATTTTCAACTTTGTCATTTTTCTCTAATTCGCACTGTTTCAGTGTAATTCGAAAAATTCAAAAATCGATGTAGGTAAACATCCGTTTCCGGTTGAATGATCGTTTTCAAAAATAGGAGGTTTTCTTCCCAGGCAAAAATCAATCTTAAGTATAAAATTCCACCTTTCTACGATTTGTCGTATTTGAGTTACAGCGTCTACAGACAGACCGACAGACCGACAGACAGACAGACAGACAGACAGACACACAGACATCATGGCGAAAATAGTCAGAATGGATTCAGGGAAGGTCAAAATTAATAATTCCATCAAAATCCGGATTTCGAAAAAAATCGCGTTTACTATACTTACTTATACTATATGTATATTTCATATACATTGGTATAAGAAAGTAAAAAATCATACGTAAATGACATGTGAAATCTAATTTCAGTGGTGAGACACATTAATATGTATAAAGACATTCATGTAGACATATATAAATATGTAAAGAAGTTAATATAAAAAAATAACTATTAAAAGAGTACACGCAGAAAAATATTTCATAAAAATCACTCAATTTTTAAAGAAATGCATATTACTCGTACAGTAATGTTAAAGAAATGTTACTTTTGCAAGTAGTAATCTTATACGGTTCAAAATATTGTAATTCTTGCTAGGCCACGTCTTACTAAAGTTACAATATCAATAATTCCTTAGGTTTTTAGAAAAATGATCGTAACTTTTGAACGTGTTGTCAGATTTGATTTTTGTCGATGAAATTGAAATCAGCGTGTCAAAATCTATCTAGTGACATTTATAATACTTTAAAATTGGGGAAAAAATTAGGTCAAAAATCGACAATTTTCGATTTTCCGCGATTTTTTTTAAGAGTTATTGTACATGTCTTTGTACAGATTTTGACACGCTTTTTCAAATATATCGACAAAAACCAAATCCGACCACACTTTCAAATGTTACGACCATTTTTCTTCAAAATTTTCAAAAATCGAAAACTGAAAAGCTGTATCTCGAGAACTTTTTCAGATACAGAACTGCGGTTTGAAAATGTCAACTTTTGACGTCATTTTCTATAAAATAAATATAATATAAACGAAATCTAAAGTTTGAAATTTTACAGTGATTTTTATGCACCGAATATCAATTTATCATAGAAATACCGGCTTTAAGTTAAGAAAATAAAAATTATAAATTATCTTAAAATGTAAATCATTCTTTTAAAAGGGGTCTATCTAGGAGAAACGTTGAGAGCTCCTGGTATAGTTTAATTTGTAAAACCAATAAAAATTAACTATTAATATATACTAAGTAATTTTACACAATCGTAGTATTCATTGTATGTACTTTCTTTTAATAAAAAAATAAGTATAGAATATAAAAATGTAGTAACTAGTGAAATAAAATAATTTATATAGCACTTAACTTAAATAATTCAACTTAAGAATAATTAGTTGAATAAATCATGTAAATGATATTTACGAATATAAAAATTGCGCATTATAAAAATTACAATAGAGATTGTAGAAGTTACTCAACTGACAGTAGGTACTGGTACATGTTAAAATTTATAATATTTTTTGATACTTTGAAATTTTTATTCGGCAACTGTAATTTTTATTAAAAAATCGACTCTATTTTTCTCCATATGTATGGATAACAAATTTTCTATAGAAAATAGAGTATGCTATTGTAAGTACATTTAAACTAACCGAGATAAACATTAACATGAAATATTAATTAAGTATTCAATAACTAATATTTATAGTTTTTGAACACAATGTAATATTTAATAATGCACTTTTCCAAACGACGTCTAGAACTAGATGATGATATTTTTTTCAATTTCGCATGTTTTAAACAAATCGGGCAACATGCCCGATCCATTAGGATCCATTAAGGCTTTATTAGAGAATTGCATTTCTCATTTTCCGCGTTATGTGCATTTAACAAATGGGAAATGCCGCAGCTAACTAAATACAGGGACCTACACAACATACAACTTCTTCATAATCATAGACATAAAGCATGGACCGCGTATTAGCATAATGGTGTAATATTTTTTCAAAACAGTGAGAGATGCAGTGGTATTTAGGATTTAGGATATATCTATCTCTTTTACTAACAAGGAAACCTTTTCAAGTCGAAAATTCGTATCGAGTTTAAACTTTGTATATAGTTAGAGGAGGTCAAAATAAGTAACAAAAAAATTATCTTAGCTGCGGTAAAACGGTTGCAGGGGGTGAAACACCCCTATGAAAATGTGCAAAATAATCCTTTTTTTTTTTCAAATAACTCCGAAACGAATGAAAATTAAAAAAAATCTACAATACAAAATTGTCATGAATTTTTATGCTCTTTCGAATGGCTATAGTCAAAATTCGAAAAAATTAAACCTATGAAATGTGGGTAGGAGGTGGGGGTTAACGGTTTCATTTTTTCGAATTTTAACTATCGCCATTCGAAAGAGCATAAAAAATCATGAAAATTTTGTACTATAGATTTTTTTGAAATTTTCATTAATTTCAGAGTTATTTGAAAAAATATGATTATTTTGCACATTTTCATAGGGGTGTTCCCCCCCCCCCTAAACCGTTTTACCACAGCTATGATATTTTTTTTTACTTATTTTGACCTCCTCTAACTATATACAAAGTTTAAACTCGAAACGAATTTTCGACTTGAAAAGGTTCCCTTGTAAGAACAATGAAATTGACACTCCTGCTGTTTAAACAAAGACAAGTATACCCTAAACTATTTACCATCTCTTTCCTTTGAAACGACTTACAATTAGTATTCAAGTCAGATGCGCTGTCCATGCTCTATGTCCATAATTATATATTTCTACGAATCATGCTGTATCTTCTTCTTTAATTTCACTGACAGTTGGTCCAAGCTAGAGATCTCCCTAAGTTATGACAGAGTTAAGTCACCATTCTAGCCAAACCCTTGATTTATTTAAAAATTCATGTGTGTTGATATTACTTTTAGAAAACATAAAAAAACAAAATTCAACATAAAGTAATATACAGGCTGAGTCATATCAGGTGGAACAAACTTGAACAGTTGATCGAGAAAAATAATTCAAGCAAAAAGTTTACATGAACATGTGTCCAGAAACTCTTCGTGAGGGAGCTACAGGCCCTCAGACATTTTGCCTAAAATTAGTTTTTATTTAAAATCTGAAGACTCGAACATCGAAAATTTAGATTTTATCATAAAAGAGGGGAGATTAAACTTGTATCATTCGGAAGGTATTGTACCATAGATGTGCACACAAAAATTATAAAATAAAGTTCGAAATTCGACCAGGGGCGATACTGGTATTAAATAATATTTACTGGCGAAATCAGAAAATTTAACTATGTGATGAGGCTTCTTAGTTACTACAAATCGATTTGGGCTGTCAGAATTCTTACTGTGAGTATAAAAAAAGGTCTTCACTTTTTTCAGCGGGGACCCTCTTACACACATTCTGGCCCGAGCCCCTGAGCTTCTAGTTACGGCACTGCGTTTATAATAAATAATAACGATATCGAAGAGACCAGTCATATTAGATCGTAAAAGCCGATAGTCGTAAAAATCGGTAAAAAGGTAATTATATAGGATTCAGTCAAACTTTTATTTTGAGTCGTTAAAACCGATACGTTGTATTAAAAACTATTAACCATAATGTCGTTATAATCGGTTTCGACTGTAATGGGGTATTCGACACTATAAAGACTAAAATGTTCTAAATAGTGTAGTATATATTACTATAACTAAAAAATCAAGTGTTTTTTACGTGAAATAAGTCAACATTTTAATAATACACCTAATTTTAAAATGTTATATTTAACCTATTGGTCACGTGATCGCAAACGCGTCTAAATGAACTGCCACTGGTATGACGTAGTTACTTACTAAAAACGTCAGAATACTCGATCCCTATTGGTTGATTTTAGTTTGTTTTGTAAACAGTTACGTGACTCTGAATGCGCGTTTTGGCGGGAATTTTTTCATTTAAATAGAAAAAGATTATTGTCAGCGTTTTTTCGGTATTATTTTGGAAAAAGATATTAAGGAAGGTATCTATTATATAGGTACATATGCACAATTTACAATATATTTTAAAACAGTGGCGTCACTAGGGGGGTGCGGAGGGTGCGGACCGCACCGGGTGACACCATCACAAGGGGTGACACCCAAATGCAAAACATCACTTTAGCACTAGTACCTATTCTATTATAATTTTTGGTAATGACTAAAAAAAAAAAAGGTAATCACAATTGAATTGCTCAGGGGGTGACACCATCACAAGGGGTGACACCCAAATGCAAAACATAACTGTAGTACTAGTATTCTATTATAATTTTTGGTAATGACTAAAAAAAAAATGATTAGGGGGTGACATCATCATGTACCGCACTGGGTGACACCAACCCTAGTGACGCCACTGTTTTAAAATTTAATCAAATACTCTATTACATAAAATATAATACTTTAAAATTCAACAAATAAAAATATGTGGAAAATTTTAAATAATCATGACTTTTATACATTTTAGGTAATCGTTTGTTGTTAAATTATTCATAACTACTTAGGTATGTATGTTAGTAAGATAATGTAGACCGTGTAAAGTTGACTTTAACACAACCACACACATATATATGTACACACTACTACTGCCCCTAATGGACATCGAATATCCGTGGGACATAAACGAATTCTGTGTATCGAGTAAATGCTCGCGACAGATTATTTATTTTATTTATCGTTATTGCTTATATCGTACACACTCATGCAAACACACACACACACAACTGCAAGTACATTTAAAATGCCATTTCAAAGTAGAGACATTAATTTTTTAAATATAAAATCATTATTTGTTTTTCCAAAGATTATTTATTTATTCATATTTCTTTTAAGCAATTTAATATATGAAATGAGTCAAAAATACAAAATTAAAAAAATAATTACATTTTTTTCTTAAATAACCATTAATCAATAATAAATTTTGTCAAGTGCGTGTCAAGTCTCGTATATAAGTGTCCCATATCATAGTATAAAACCTTAAGCAATGTTAAAAACCAATAATTTCAATATTATTAACAAGAAGATGGTTATTTTGGTAATATTTTCATTTGAATTATTTTCGAAAAAAAAAACACCAGTTCTGGATAGCACTCCAAGAAATCTAGAGTTTCTTTACATTTTAAAAAAGAGTTCTGTCAATTAAAGCCCCAAAACTGTATTTTCAAAATGGGGTGCTAACTTCAGGCAACACCGACAAACTAAAAGAAAACAATTTTTTTAGAATTCTAAAGAGAATTCCAAGAGTGCAGGAGTTCTGTGATTTTAACTCCCCAAAAACGTTTTTTTAAAAAACTGTTGAGATGCTAAGTTTATTACATGTCTATAAGTATGTTTCTATGTTTATAATTTTAGGTAGGTACTTTAGTAATACAATTTGTCATTAAAATAATATCTCAATCAAGAAATTACGTCATATGTATATAAAGATAAAATACTATGGCTAGACCATAAAATGCACACCCCTTAAACTTAAAAAAAATGTATCAACATATATCAAATAAATACGGTACAATATATTTAGTGAAACTTAAAAGGATGTTTTAAAAAAATATTGGAGGTAATTAATATTATAAAAATATATAATATGAAGTTTATCACTCATTAAGATTTTTTAGAAAATCAACAATGAATCTTGATATCAATCGATTATTACCTTTTTTTATTTAAATTTAGGATGTATTGCAATAAAACAACAATCATTTTAATTTACAATTTTTATATAAAATATATTTTTATTTGTAAAATGTATATAGTAAATAAATTAATTAATAATAATAATTAAACAGATAAATACATCCACATATTGCAGTGATAACAGCTGTGTTCACCTGATGTCTAGCATTTAAAATGAAATATACAAAAAAGTAACACGTTTATAGGTTATAATTAATTATATTATATATTTGTTTTAAAAATGCAAACTTACCAAATTTTATCGTGATTAAAAAGATTGATTGGCTTTAAATAAAATAATTAAAATACAGCACGTATCGATGTATGTACATGTATTTATATATTAATTAACACAATGTAATTATTATAATACATGTAATTTGCAATGACATATAAGGAAATAGCGCCACTAGCGCCTAACGGATGTTTCTTGAACTTCCACGGACTACTACCTATATTTGTAAAAATAATTCTTGTCAAAATATGAATTTTTGTTTAAATAACTGCAAATTTCGTTACTTCTAGTTATCCAATTTTGTTGAGTTTTAATAGGGTTCTATTCTGATAATAGATGAAGTGAATTCAAAAGGATTGGTGCAAATTTATTTCGAATTGTAACCTGTAGTTCGGCGTTTCTTTAAAAAAGCGGGTTAAATCGATAAATTGAACTTTATTTATATTTTTATAACAGAAAATTAAAACCGATCGATATTAAACTAAGTAAAAATGAAGACTGTAATGTTTTCTATCAGAAAATGTAAAAATGTAAGTGAGATACAGAAGAAATTTAAGATATAATGCTCATTTTATCAATTTATATACGAAAAAAAATTTTAGCACGATAATAGAACACACTTCCAAGCAGGGCCTGCTTGGGTGTGCAATTATATTAAATATACCTGTACTTATAAATAAATTATAATATTTAATCTTTTATCTACAAATATAAGATTAATAATAAATCTATATCTATAAAAGAGTTTGTCCTTAACCACTCACTCACTCATTCACTCACTCACTCATTCACTCACTCACTCACTCACTCACTCATATATCAACGTACAGCCCAAACCCCTGGATCTAGAAACGTGAAATTTCCTAGGTGCCTTCCTTTTATGATGTAGGCACCCACTAAGAAAGGATTTTTCGAAATTTAACCCTTACGGGGTTAAATTTTATATAAAAAATCTTTTTTTTGTTCGCATTTAATTGAAACTTATCGGACATACTCTACAATATAAATAATGACACAATAATTTCAGCATTTCCCACAATTTAATCAGTAAGATGTTAGGGAGGTGGAAAAATTTGTCAAATATTTTTTTTTTGTATTCAACGGGGGTAGACAGGGTCTGTGTTTTTGATATTTTTGATATTTATCTGCATAGCTGCTTACGTTATAATGGTGGAGTCGGGCAAAATAATCTACAATAAAAATATTCGATATTGGCAAAATACCCCTATTGGCGAGGGTAGAGTTAGTTTTTACAATTTTTAACTGAGGTCAGAGATATTTACGTTTTTTATAGGTAATGAATAAAAATCAATATAAAAAAGATGTCATCCCCTATTACGTATGGAGGGTTCTAATTAGTTTCGAAGTTTACGCGAGCGAAGCCGCGGGATTCTGCTAGTAATCTATATGTGTCATCAAAATAAATCAATTTTTTTTTGCACTAATAACTTTGTTATTTTCAGTGCGAAACATATCGGCTCGTTGGTCTAGGGGTATGATTTTCGCTTAGGGTGCGAGAGGTCCCGGGTTCAAATCCCGGACGAGCCCAAGGTGTATTTTTTATTTATTATTTTTTAAACATTATATAATAACCATACATTAATTTATTTTTATTCGTTTCATAAAGTTTTTTTATAACATAAATTTTCAGTAACAAAAAAAAACATGTATAGCTACTTTTATGGTTAAAGAATTATATAATAAAATCAAACGAAAAACCTAATACGAAACTTTCTGATCAAAACTAATTTGTCGACTATACGAATAAGGAGCTGCAGTGAAGAAAGGGGAGAGGGGGAGGCGTGTATATATAGCGGTGAACTGACGAAATTGAAGTTCCGTTATAAGAAATTGATTTTTGAAATTTTCAATATCCTTCTCCTGCCAGGAGTGATTATCAACAACGTCACTTGTCAGCCAGCGGAGATGAGAGCTCCTCGGCTCCATACTGGGATGCTGTAAGATCCTTAATAACAGTTTCCTAATAAATGTACCCGAGTTAGTTTTTTTATATGAAAAATATATAGCCGGTTCAATCAATACTAAGCCTGTAAGTTATGTTTGTACAAAGTAAATATTTTTTGTACTTTTTAATCTAATATCTTTTATTTTTATTTTTATTTGTTGCGATTTAATTCTAAAACCAATGAACTGATTTTGTTGGGATTTTTAATGTTAGAAAGCCTAGTATCCGGTATCACAAAGGAGCTTGGTAAAGCTAGCTAGTAAACACTCTCAAATAGGGTGTCAAACTTATATGATAGTTTTCTTGAAGTTTTTGACAGATAGTTTCATGCATATATGAAATAAAAACAAAGGTATGTAAAGTATATTTACTAACCTTGAATAAAAATGGTAAAAGCCATCATACTGCGCGTACAAATATCTGTTAAAAACTCAAAGAGAACTGGTTGATACCTCATTTGAGAGTGCTTGCTAACTAGCAAATTTGCTAGCTCCTTTTAACGGACATTAGACACTATAATTAGTTTAGGTTATTTAATAAACGATTTGTGGCAGGTTTTTATTAAGGAAATATTACTATTGATAATTTTTAATAAAAATATTTGTATAAAAACGTAAAAAAATATTTTATAAATTAATTTCAATTGATTTATCAAATATACTTCGTATTTATTTTATATTGAAGATGTTGCCCCCTAAAAAAAACTATACATCTATACTCAGGCCCAGATAGAGGGGGGGTTGGGGAGCTAGGAGGGTCATATAGTCTCAGGGGCTCCGGCGCTCTGAAAATTATTTATACTTACATATTTATCTACTTTTCAGGGGTTATTTTGGTGTGTAGTAGTAGTCAATTTGCGTAGTTAAAAAAAGTGTAGCTTAGAGCAAAGTAGAAAGCAAAAAAAAATGTGCAGTTGTAATATTTTCTTAAAATAACCCCTGATTTTGAATACTAAAATAATATTAAAATTTTACGTTCGAAAGGGCCCTCAAGATGTGGTTTGGTCGGAGTCCCGTTGAAGTTCTCTCAGCAGTGGCATAGTTATAAAAATGGGGGCCCCAATTTTTCAGAAGGGAGCCCATGCCAGGATTTTTTTTAACATTATTTCACCCCCCTCCCCACAATAATATCTATTGCTTACAGTTTTGAAGGGATGTATTTGAGGTATGGATACGGAGACGTTTAAAAAAATGATTTAAGTATGTAAAAAAAATATTTTGATGGTACAATACTAAAATAAAAAACAGTCAATAAAATGCCAAATTTCAAAGTTTTCAAGATTTTGATATTCAATTTTAAAATTTTAAAATAAAATAAAAACATTAAAATATACGAAAGTTAGATAAACTAATATGAAGAAATGAAATATCAGCTTTTTCAGTAAAAAACTTTTTTGATAGTTTCGATTCTAAAAAAAAATCATCACAATTAAAAAAAATATCCTTGACCACTTTTGGGGGCCCCCTGATGCTCGGGACCCCGGATAATCTAACCGGCCAAACCGGCGGTAGTTACGCCACTGTCTCTCAGGGCCTGTCTATACTTACTCGCACATATAAAATAAAATAAAAGTGGTGTCAAGAAATACACATAACAGAAAAACGAGCCGTAGAAACAAGTGTTGATAGGAAATCTTATAGTGACGAGAAATCAGTCCTCAAATACCTCTGACACGTTCTGTAAGCCGCGAAGAAGAAGACGAAGAAAAAAATAGCATCGCGGTATAACCTGTATTCGAATTTTTCAATCAAGCGTCTGTCACCTGAAACCATTTCCCAAAAGAGAGGATGTATGAATGTATATCTGACGATTTCAAATACTAGAACAGCGTTTCTTAAACATGGGGTCCGCATACCCCCCGGGGGTACGGCAATCTGTTATTGTCAAAATATAACTTTGCATCAATTTAAAAACTGTACACTCACCGCTCGATATAAGGGCGTAGAAATATAGCAGTCACGGTAGTATAATGGCGGGGATTTTCGGTGAGAGGAGAAGGTTCTTAAATCGAGCGGTGAGTGTAATTATTTTTACCTAATCTAACCCTGCCTTAGTGTGCCACTGATTACACTGATCAACAAAAAAATACTTTTGTAATGTAACAGAGATCTGAATAGGTAATTTGTTGCCCAATTGGTTTCATCACGTCAGGGTTTTGAGATATTCTAACTTCTAACCTAAAAGTTCCAAAAATGACTACTTATATTGGCAATGGGTCTACGACAAAAGGAAGAATCCCGAAAGGCAGACACGGACAAAAGGCAGACATGGACAAAAGGCAGACATGGACAAAAGGCCGACAAGGACAAAAGGAAGAATCCCGAAAGGCAGACACGGACAAAAGGCAGACATGGACAAAAGGCAGACATGGACAAATGGCCGACAAGGACAAAAGGCCGACAAGGACAAAAGGCAGAATCCCGAAAGGCAGACATGGACAAAAGGCAGACACCCAAAAGGCAGACATAGACAAAAGGCAGAAAAAAAATTATAAAATTAATAATATCTTTAAGGGGTGAGGGGCTTATAAAATACCTCCTACCTTCTCAAAAAAAAATATATCGTTAAAGTAAATCAAATAATACAATATTATTTTTAGGGAGGGGCATTTTGCATATACCCTCCCCCCTCAAATATATTATTAATTTATATTAAAAATTGTCTGTCTTTTGTCTTTGTCTACCTTTTGTCCATGTCTGCCTTTTGGGAGTCTGCCTTTTGTCCATGTCTGCCTTTTAGGAGTCTGCCTTTTGTCATTTTTGGCCTTTTGGGAGTCTGCCTTTTGTCCATGTCTGCCTTTTCGGAGTCTGCCTTTTGTCCTTGTCGGCCTTTTGTCCATGTCTGCCTTTTGTCCGGGTCCCGTTGGCAATGTTAAAGAATTTATTACCAAGTAGGTAATTTTTTTGGTTAAAAGTTTTCGGTCACGGTAACAAATGGTATTATCTTTCCTCCTTAGAATGAGTTTTAACTTTTTACTATATAATGATTTTTTTAGCCGAGATGTACTAGTTTCAAGATATGATATTTTTGTTAATAGAGTGTAGGTATAGTAGACACAATGAACTTCATATATCTTCAAAGTAGTAGATTTCGGTGAAGAAAAGTTGCACAGTGAAATGTAAAAAATATTTTAAAGAGAAAAGATAGTACTATTTGTAATCATGAAAGAAAACTTCAGAAAAAAATTACCTACTTAGTAATAAATTCTTCAAAATCGACAAAATCGTCATTTTTGGGACTTTTACGTTCGGATATCTCAAAAACCTAATGTGATGGAACCATTTGGGCAACGAATTCGGTTTCGGCATGACAAATACCTTCTAATCACCTATATTCAGATCTCTAGGAATTTTGTTGTTGTTGTCCAGTGTTATTAATAACTTTAGAACAAAAAAATAGATCATCAGCATTGACTTCGAATCAATTTGAGAAAACATTAGATTAGGGGAAAGACTATGATGGATACATAATACCCAATGCTAGTCCGTTATCAAAACTTTATGGCGGCCATCTTTAATGTAATGTCACTTTCATGACATTATCTATGTATATATCCCAGAAGCGTCAGTTGAAAATTTATAATATACAAATATGTTTTAATTTACAATTGAATTTGGTATGTAAAAGAGATGATAGATCCAAATAGATGTTTCTCTGTTAATCAATTATAACTGAAATACTTTTAAAGACAATATAAAACTGTTATTATTAATTTATTTTATAATTCAAAACAATTGATATTTATTTTAAAATCCGAATGATACGCCAATGACTCATGAAGCGATATGGTAACAACGCTAGGTAAATGTGTTATTAGTACTATATCTTTCCTTGTCTAAGTTGAAAATCATTGGAAAATATTAATTAATGGACTATATAGAACGTATTGAAATATTATAAGAAATAAAAAACCAAAATATGTAGTATACATAAATAATTTAATTAACTCCTGTAAACTCAATTATTTAATCCTTGTCACTCACTGTAAATTAAAAAAATAATTAAAAGCATTCTAATATAGGTAGGTACATAATTAGGTACATATACCCACTTGAATAAAACAAAACCGAACAAATAACTAATTATAAAAACAAGTAAACGCTGTCGAACAAAACACTATTCAAATAATAAATCTAATCATACAGGTGACATATTACATAAAACGGGGTAATTTTCAAAACACATTATTCTATACAATCTACCTCTATGTAGGTATAGTCGCTACAATGAATCAGTTGTTTTACGTCATAACAAAAATATAAATTAGGGGAAGAGCGGGAAATAATATGCAAGCAAAAATATCATGATTTTTTATTATTTTCGAATTATTTTTTAAACGGTGCGTATTATAGTATGTTTTATTTATGTTTGCAGTGGTTGTCGGAGATTTTGACGGTACGATTCACGATTCGTACCGTCAAATCCCAGACAACCACTAAAAACATAAATGAAATAAACTATAGATAAAAATGTTTCAAGTAAATGTTGAAAAAAATATTAATATCTATCATATATCTGTGTTCTTTCATTTTTTTTCATGATTTTTTTTAACCCTCGGAGTACACACCTATTTTTTCAACCTACTAGTACACTCTGGGTCAATTTGACCCTGCTTACTTTTTGATGGCCTATAATTCCGCAACTACGAAACCTTTTGACTTACCAAAATTCAAAGGTATACTTTGACTCATGGTAAATGAATTTATAAGTGTTACAAATACCTTTGAAGTATTCAACACACTTAAAAAAATCGCGAAAAATGTAAAATACCTGAGCGTTATTCACGATCAAAGTCGGTGTATGGGTCAAATTGACCCACAAGAGGCTCCGAGGGTTAAGGAATTAATCGATTTCTATAAATTATGTCGCATTCTTTTACCAGTTAACTTTATTTAATAAAGTTATACTTTATACACCCATATAATATACATTCAGTATTGCATATAATAAAGTCCCGTGGGATATTTAGGAGTAAATAATTATTTTATATCAAAATGGCGGTATTTTTCGATAATAAAGTTTTTTTTTCCAAAATACATTATACACCATTATCAAAATCTTATACATCAAAAAGCATAGCTAGAGATCACTACTACCCCAGCGAAAACAGAAAAAAGTGCCCCCCTCCTAATATTATTGACGAACTTTCTATGTCTTATTTGTCATCACCTAAAGCTGGCTTTTGTACCTCATTTTTACCCCCATCATTCTCAACCGCTTCTAAACGTTTTACAATAATTAAACCAACCTTTTTAAACGTCGGTTACATTTTCGCCCTTCTATTCACATTACATTCCTGTTACCGATGACGTAATATAACTGGCTTTTGTGCCCACCTGGAAACAGTAAAGATTTTTACTTTTCTTTCGTTTCCATGTATCTTACCTCATTTTCTACTCACACCCCCTTCTTTCTAAACCACTTCATAACATTTTACAATAATTTTACCAACCTTTTTAAACGTCGATTACATTTTCGCCCTTCTATTCACATTACACCCCTGTCATCAATGACGTAATATAACTGACTTCACATTCCTACTATACCACACACAAAGGTGATGATAATTTTCCAATACACATTATCCTTGCCAGACGATACACACACACACACACACAGGCAAATAAACACAATTAGTGGCATTGTGTGGCGTTCGAGTAACAAGGGCTGGCTGCATGTCATTGCTGGACCCATTGTCGACCATTAATGAGTTTCCACGTCGAGTTTCACTCATTAGCGAGCCCGTAATGATGCTATTTAAGGCTTCAATTTAACGTCATGTTGCCCGTCGTCAATGGAGTAAGGGTGTACATATGTATAGAGGTAGATATTTATATATGTATGTATATATACGGAACTGAAATGTGTTTACCTACATCAGGTGCAAATAATCGTATATCTTGTAAAACAAAATCAATTAATTCTAATTATATGACACCAACATACAATTTTAAGTTTATGTTATCGGTATATGTACAGAATGATTCAGAACTACCTAACCTAACCTAATATATTACATATGTAAATTTACGTCCAATTTTTAGTTTCGTTTTTTAATCAAAATAGTAATGTACGTGTCACAATATACAACTGGCTAATGCTCCGTATTATCAAGTTTAACTAAATACTCCTGTAACTAACTGTCGTATTATCAAAAGAATCTAGAATAATACATTTAATTACATGGACTTTTAATTTTCTGCACTATGTTTTTACAACGCTTAAAACGTACATTTTCACTGAGAATCTAAATATTGATTTAAATCACATTTGTAATACAGAATACACCAAACTTACTTTAAAGGAGCATTTAGCGCTAAATGAGCTTAAAATTGGTTGATAATATTGGACATAAATCACGTATTAGGAAGTATATTCAGATTTTTGCATAGACGAAGGGATAAATTCAGAAGGTCTTAAAACATTTTTATTGTATTTAAGATGACCTATCTAAAGAATAAATAGTATCTATAAGTGAAAAAAAATTACTACAGGGTCATTCCTTATCAAGTGGTCTAGCACTGCTTGCTTGATCATTCTTAAAAAATATTTTTTGTGTGTAGTAGTTACCCTAACATGGGTCTTAATTTGTATATGAATGAGAAAATGAGAGGGCTGCGACATAGTACAGACAGACAGACATACAGGTAGACGGACGGACGGACCGAAACATTAAGGGTTCCTAGTTCTCTACGGAACCCTTAAAATATGAATATAATACAAGAAATAGAGGTGGCTTAAAAACTATTCAAACTCGCATAAATACTGCCTACAACAGAGTCCATATTTTATTTTTTTATTTTATTGTGTCGGAGGTGGTTGCGGTTAACTCCCACAAGCACTGAGTCCATAACTTATAAAATATATAATCAACTCCCAAACGAAGTTAAGAATTTGCCGATACATACATTATACATACATATTTTACATATATATTTAAAAAGAAACTAAAGATACTTTTGTTGGATAAGTGCAACTACAAAATCGAATAATTTTAATCTAATTGTACAAGTCTTGAGGCTTCCGCGGTGATCTTGATATAGATCTTGACTTCTGGGTGAAAACCGCGTCGATTTGGTCATGTTATCGATAATAATCGTTAACCGATAACACGACCAAATCAACGCGGCTTACACTCAGAAACCAAGATCCTTAATCTAATTGTAATTTACTATACCAATAACTTTTTCTTTTATTTTGCGTCTGACTTATTCTATACCAGTATTAGGTGATTACTGAATAAAAACTTATTATTATTATCTTAATAATAACTAAAAGTGATAACTTCACTCTACAATTTACCTGCTTTATAATATCGTTAATTTTACATATGTGTATTTCTCTGTCAATATTATAATATTTGTATCCGCAAACCGACCTTCTTCATTTCGCTTATCACCACCTCGTCAGTAAGGGCTGACTTTCGCGCGCCCACCCCCAGAATTAATTACATCAACTTTAATCAAGATCCGATTCACACCCACGCAGTGGCGTCGCATGTGGACGGAAATAAATTATTTAAATTAAATTTAAAAATACAAAACACAACAATGCATATTTCTTCAAAGAGTGCAATAATACAATTAATATACAGGCTGGTCCAACTAATAATTAAACGAAACGGCCTCACTTTTGGTCATTTAAAATAAGATTTTGGAAAAACGCCCGAACACGTCGATTTTGCTTTCAAGGGGGACATCTTTTGTTATAAAATTTTTGTAAGAATCTTTACAACTCTCGGTGCTATGAGCACAACCCTTAAAATTTTAAATAGCATGATAGGGCAAGTTATACCTCATTTTAAAGGTTTTATCTTTCTAAATAAGGTGCTTTTTGGATTCTTCAAATTTTATTTTCAAAACTGACGAATAAATTCACAAATTCTATAAATCAAATAATGTGGTGCCTCGCATAACGAACGCCTCGCATAACGAACGCTACGCACAACGAACTTTCTGTTCGTTCATTGTGCGACTCGCACAACGAACCTCGCTTCGCACAATGAACTGCATCGTGTTTAATTTTGCCGCCCGAACGCCCAAGGTCGCACGCAGTCGATGCTCAAACTTGCATGAACATGCATCAACGCGCGTCAGTCGTTCTTTTCTGTGCTTAACTCACACACCTGTTTGTTTTAATAAATGTAATTTTGTGTCTCTATATTATGAGTTCTAAAAAAAGCAAGAAGGTGATTTCTGTTGAAATCAAACAAGAAATAATTAGAAAAAGGATTTGACCCTGCAAGCCTCGGTAGACTCTCCTAAATCTGATTCTGACTAAAAAATAAAAAATCAAGATGTTTTTTTAATAAATAACTTGAAAAAGAACTGGCAAGTCTAATTTTGCAAAAAAAAAGTTGCTAGTAAATTTTAATGTCAATAACAAACTGGTCGATAAGATGAATTAATACAAATGTACCATTTTGAATCAGAGCATATAAATGTTTTGGTAAGCAAAATTATACCTCAAAAAGCATTTTTGGTGGTTAATTATCGATTTTATATCGTAGGTAGAGATAATAATGATAGAATATGATAGTTGACAGCTGTCAAAATCGCAGGCAACATAAAAAAGTACATGTTTTTTTCTGCTAAAACAAAGACTTTTCGGGTTTAAGAAGTTGCTGTATATGAATCTGATGTTTGAATTAAAATTTGACAGCTGACAAATGTCAATAAAGCTGTCAGCATAATAAAATTATATTTTTTTATGAATAATTGAAACACAGTGGTGCCTCGCATAACGAACGCCTCGCATAACGAACGCTGCGCACAACGAACTTCATTGCGCGACTCGCACAACGAACCTCGCTTCTATCAACGAACTGCATCGTGTTTAATTTTGCCGCCCGAACGCTCCTAAGTATCACGGAGTCGCCCGAACTTCCAAGGTCGCACGAAGTCGATGCTCAAACTTGCATGAACATGCATCAACGCGAGTCAGTCATTCTTTTCTGTGCTTAACTCACACACCTGTTTGTTTTAATAAATGTAATTTTGTGTGTCTATATTATGAGTTCTAAAAAAGCAGGAAGGTGATTTCTGTTGAAATGAAACAAGAAATAATTAGAAAGAGGATTTGACCCTTTGAGACTCGGTAGACTATCCTAAATCTGATTCTGACTAAAAAATAAAAAAACGTGTGTATAATCTTTTTTATGTTACAGTACCATATTTTATGCTACAGAACGAATTAAAATTTTTAACATGTATTGTTATGGGAAAACGCGTTTCACATAACGAACTTTTCGCACAACGAACTTGCTCCCGGAAGGAATTAAGTTCGTTATGCGAGGCACCACTGTATATCCTTCATAAAGTCTAACAATTTTATTCACAGTATTGTCACACAATTTATACAAATTTTAAAACATATAAACATGTGTACAATTTATTGCGAAATTATCGGCGAGGTTGACCAGATATAGGACCGCAAAGGGTTAATAGTCATGAGAAGAAATGATGTATTCTGTCCTTAAGAGATAATCGACGCTACGCCACTGGTCACGCGCACACATTCGGTCCATTCGCCGGCTCAGTCAGTCGTCGCTCGCTCATTAGAACTCCGTCGGCACAACAAGAACTATTTTAATTAAGACAACGGATAATTTAATTACATCACAAAACGCACGCGACACGATTGCGCGTGCGCATCACCGAAAACAAAACAACCGACGCAATAAATAAACGTACAGTGTATATGTATATGTTCTGGGCTTCTTAGTAAAAACATTCACAATTAAACGTTTAATTTATTTAGCGTTAATTAAACTTTTGTAAATATGTGCAAAAATGTTACCGTTTAGCTCCGAAATAATTCGCTCCGAACGGCAGTGACATTACAAAAATTTAATAATAAAATAAAATTTAGTTTGGTAACAATTTAATAATATAATGTTTGTATGTACAGTGATGCCTTGCATAACGAACGCCTCGCATAACGAACGCTGCGCACAACGAACTTTCTGTTGTTCATTACGCGACTCACAAACGAACTGCATCGTATTTCATTTTACCGCCCGAACACTCCTATACGTGTCACGAAGTCGCCTGAACTTTCAAGGTCGCACGCAGTCGATGCTCAAACTTGCACAAACTGCGCGCGTCAATCGTTCTTTTATGCGCTTAACTCACACACGTGTTTGTTTTAATAAATGTAATTTTGTGTGTTTATATTTAACTCTGCAAGCCTCGGTAGACTCTCCTAAATCTGAATCTGAAAAATAAAAAACGTGTGTACAATGTTCTTTATGTTACAGTACCATATTTTATACTACACAACGAATTAAAAATTTTAACATGTATTGTTATGAGAAAACGCGTTTCACATAACGAACTTGCTCCTGGAACGAATTATGTTCGTTATGCGAGGCACCACTGTATTTTATTATTTTTTTAGGGTTCCGTTGTTCAAAATAAGAAAAGTCCGTCTGTCTGTCCTGTAAAACATTCAAATTTCTAACTAAATTCAATAAAGAGATACGGACTTTCAAAGCGTATTTTGATATTGACAGATAGACTGTTTGACTGATCATCAAAAGTCGGATACTTTCCGTTGACCTAAAATCTTGAAATTTGGCACGAAGGAAGGTCTCTTAACACAAGTAAAGGAAAAAATCAAAAAATTATTAATTTCTAATTCTGTAAAATTATTACGTGAAAGTACAGTTTCTTTGATACAGCGTCTACGTTAAGTTGCTTAAGCGCTCCATAAAACGCTGTTTATCCTTTTTTTGTAAGGCTTGACAAATAAAGAAACATTTATATTCTATTCTATTCTATATCTACTGTAAAATTATGCAATGTTATTATTGCACAATTTTATTAAAACATATCCTACATTTACGCAATTTTCAATGCGATCCCTAAACGGTCAATAATATTGGGCAACCCGTAATATTTCACAATAAAATTGATCGTCTATGGAGCGCCTTACACACACAAAGACGCCTTAGGAATAGGGTCCATTATCTACGTAAGTAACTATTTTTAGTAATAAAGATTTAAATAACGGTACGTAACCCTCAGGGTGCCAGTTCCACTCGCATGTGTCCGTCTTTTTTGGACAAAAAAATACGGACAAGTGCGAGTAGAACTAGCGCCCTGAGGGTTCCGTATCATTCCATAAAACTTAATTATTGAAAATAATTTCGCTATGTATTTTAAAATTCTATGTGACCTTCTTCTCAAGAAGGTTGGTAGACCCTGTTCTACAAATACAATTATTTATAATATATGTATTATATTATTAGAAAATAGAATATAGACAAAGAACTGCATTTGTTTATTTGAATAAAATTCATATTAAAAATACACCTATAGAAATAAATCTTATTATAAACACATTTATTCAATGTAAGGCACGAACGAACGAATAAAAAATACATGCACATATAAAATAAATCACTTGGCTGTCAAGCAAGCCAACCAATTTCCGGAATAGACATTCAATTCTGAGCCAGACTGCAAAAGTTTGAGAAACGTCACACATTGTGTAAGAAATGCAATTCCGTGTTTGTCACACTAAGATCGAGTCCACTGTGGAGATTTCTTTTGACCAATGCAAGCTACTGTGAGTCCATCAAAGGTGGCTTGGCCATAAACATAACTCAACAATGGAAAATTCAAAATATTGAAGTAGGTATTTAATTTTGACAGAACTAAAGACAACAATTAATTTTGGTAAATTTTGCTTCCTTATTGCCATACCCTTTTGGGGTATTTGCACGAGGGCTTTTTGTTTATTATGATTATCCTTCTTATTTTCTTATCTTTACGCTGATATTTCTATCACAAATAGAAATTTGAATCATAAAGGACCCCGCAGAATCCTTATGGGAAAGGGGTTTCGGTCAAACTTTTTGAAACTTTGAATTATGATAGTCCTTGATGAGTAGATCAAAAGTGGCAATGGGCACTAAGTCCTAAAAACTTAAACTTTTAAGATATAGCCCTCTGAAGTTGGGGATCATGATTGTATTTAATTTGAAATAAAAATTTTTGTAGAACCTTAATTTTCGCACAACTTTTTGTATGTGTTCCCAAAGACATCTATAATCGATTGCCACCATAAAAAAAGTCAACTTTTCAATTCATTGAGAAATGACAACACTTAAATCTTATTGTTACGTTTTTTTTTTAATTATAAAGTATTATAAACAAATGCAATTGTTTTATAATAAAAAAAACGTAATAATAAGATTTAAGTACTGCCGTTGGCTAAAGAATTTAAAAGTTTACTTTTTTATGGTGACAATCGATTATATAAGTCTTTGGGAACACATACAAATAGTTGTACGAAAACTAAGGTTCTACAATTTTTTTTATTGCAAATTAAAGGCGAGCATGATCCCCAACTTAAGAGGGCTATATTTTAAAAGTTTGAGTTTTTAGGACTTAGTGCCCATTGACACTTTTAATCTACTCATCAAAGACGTGCCCATTGACACTTTTAATCTACTCATCAAAGACTATCAGAATCCAAAGTTTCAAAGAGTTTGACCGAAACCCCTTTCCCATAAGGATTCTGCGGGGTCCTTTTACTATAAAATTTTGAATTTTAGATTTCGTTATTATTTATTATTATTTTTAATTTTCAAACCACAAATCGGTATCTCAACCCGTTCTCTGGATATTTCTTCAACATTTTAGAGAAAAATGGTCGTAACATTTGAACTAGAATCAATTTTAGTTTTTGAGATATTTTTTCAAAATTTTGGAAAAATGGCCGTACTTTTAAACTAGTGATTAGAATTAATTTTAGTTGACGAATTTGAAATCAGCGTGTGAAAATCTGTGTAATGTAATGACATGTATAATACTTTAAAACTAGACAAAAAAAAATAATGTAATTTTTCATTAGTTTCGATAAACTATTATTTCCCCCTTAACTTCCGAAATATTCAGTTTAATACAAATACTTATATACAATGGGCATATATATCTGATCATTTAGAACAGCGGTCGCCAACCGATGATCCGCAGAAAAATCTGAGCACATTATGTTCAACTGTATTACAATTAATTAATTATACAACTTTTAAAAATTTGTTATGATTAAATAAGCATTTATAATTTTGTTATCTATATCTATAAAAGAGTTTGTCCTTAACCACTCACTCACTCACTCACTCACTCATATATCAACGTACAGCCCAAACCCCTGGACCTAGAAACGTGAAATTTCGTAGGTGCCTTCCTTTTATGATGTAAGCACCCACTAAGAAAGGATTTTTCGAAATTCAACCCCTACGGGGTTAAAACAGGGTGTCAAAGTTTATATAAAAAATATTTTTTTTTGTTCGCATTTAATTGAAACTTATCGAACATACTCTAAAATATAAATAGTGAAACTATTATTTCAGCACTTCTCAAAATCTAACCCCTAAGGTGCCAGGGGGGTGGAAAAATTTGTAAAATATTTTTTTTTGTATTCACCGAATGAAGCATGGCATAAGTAGGTACTCTACAAGAGAAATATCAGTTACGAAAATTCAACCCCTATGGGAATAATAATAATAACTGTTCATGATATTAAAATAAATTCGGACAAATTAATATTCAATTAAAAATGAAAGTTCGACGGGGACTAGGATGGATTTAATCTGCAATAAAATAATTTGATATTGAACCCCTAATGGCGAGAGTAGGCGGGGGTAAGTTTAAAAAAAAAATTAACTAAGATCCGGGATATTTACGTTTTTTTACAAGTAATGAATAAAAATCAATATAAAAAAAATGTAATATGTCATCCCCTATTACTTATAGAGGGTTCTAATAAGTTTCGATGTTTACGCGAGCGAAGCCGCGGGATTCCGCTAGTATTATGATAAATAGCAGTATTTTACAAATAAAATCATACTTATTCAAATTTAGAAGGTTAACGACCGCTGCTTTAAAATACAGTAGATTCTAAATTAATATGATCTCAGAAATCCAATTAGATGAATGAAATCAAGTGATATGTACTTAATTAAATATTTAATACTGCGGTGTAGTAAATACAATAACATTTTGTGTTGATAAGATACAAGAACGTTCGTTCAAGTCTTTCATTATAAGTAACTCTCATGTAATTGTTTGGCTTTCTGCAGTAATTGCAAATTAAATTACTTATTACCAACTGAAATAAACATGTTCTATATATGAAACACAATCACGTATTAATCCTATACAAATACTGCTTATAATGGAAAATTATACATTAATTTTATGAACTATATAGGTACTTACGTTCATTTATAAGATATCTAACATTTATTTCATAATAAAGGTACTATGTTAATCTGAAGAAATCACTGGTCATTCTTCTTTAATATATTTCTTGACATTTTAATCAACCCCATCATATGTGTAGCTTTTTTTGAGAGAGCGCAGGAACACAAGATACAGTGGTGTAATCAGGGTAGAAGGAAGGGGGGTCTGGTCCATGGGCGTAGCCAGGATTTTATTGGGTGGGGGGGGGGCAAAAATACATTCACATGTTAAACTTTTTTTTATGTAACATACTTAGTTATTTTAACACAAAACACAGTTTTCACTGTTTTTATTAGGTGTTTTTATTTTATTTTTAATTTTCTCTGAAATTTTAGTTTAGGTACATGTAAAAACAAAAGATTGTGATTAAAAAAACTTTAATATTTGATTTTCTGGATCCAAAATATAAATTAACGTTCAAAAATCAAGTGGATATCACAGAAATCTAGAAATATCCCTGTTTAGACAATGTACTGATTTACTTATTACTTTTTGTCCACAAGCTAGGGGGAGGGCACGTGCCCCCCCTCCTGCCCCACCTTGGCTACGCCCATGGTCTGGTCCCTCCGCAATTTCGCAAGTAACTAGAAGCTAGATGGTTATACTATATAAGGGTTAAAGAATAGAGAAGAAGGTTAATAAATCCATACTAATATTATAAAAACACGAAAGTGTGTCTGTCTGTTTATTTGTTACCTTTCACGGCTAAACCACTGAACCGATCTTGATGAAATTTAGCAGGGAGATAAGTTGCACCTTGAGGAAGGATATAGGCTACTTTGTATCACAAAAATTGTATGATATTTGCACTCGCGAAAATTATACTTTTTTGGCGTAGACATCTAGCATACAAATGCGAAACTAAATAAAGAACGAGCAAGTGCGTGTTGAGCACGCACATGATAGGGTTCCGTAGTCATTCTCACTACGATTTATAAAAAAAGTGTTATTTCAAAATTTTCGTGACTGAAGGGTTAAAATAAAAAAGTCATTTGACTTTTATTATTGCATTTTAGGAGACCTATCAAATGACACCCCACTCAATGGGGTAAATGAAAAAATATTAGTTCACTTTTCAGTCTATGAAAGGGGGGTCCAAAATATTTTTGACAATCTTCGTTATAATTTTCAGTGAAAGTACTAATTAAAAGCTACATTTAGAATTTTTTTCAGATTTTTTGAATAGATAGTTTAGAAAATAGAGGGAGGGGAACACTCCGACAACGACATTAAAAAGCAAATAGGTATATGGTGACTGAAGGGTTAAAATCAAAAAATTGTTTCACATTTTTTATTGCATTTTAGGAGACCTATCAAATGACACCCCACTCAATGAGGTAAGTGGGAAAAATATGTGAGTTCACTTTTCAGTTTATAGAAAGGGGGTCCAAAATATTTTTGACAATGTTCGTTATAATTTTCAGTGAAAGTACTAATTAAAAACTACATTCTGGAATTTTTTCAGATTTTTTGAATTGATAGTTTAGAAAATAGAGGGAGAAGGACGCTTTTATAATGATTTTGGAGAGCAAATACATCGTGATTGAAGGGTTTTAATTAGAGATGTAACGAATGTATGATTTTAAACATTCGCGAATGCGAATGCGAATGCGAATATTAACGGCCGACATTCGCGAATGCGAATGCGAATGCGAATATTGACTTTTTTTTTTAATTATTGTATTTTTTTTTAAATTAATGTTGTAGTATTCATATTTTACATATTCAGCTAGCTTGGAATAATTACTTTTATGGAAAAAAAATCTTTTTAGGGATATTTAAACAAATTAAATATTATATAATTTATAATTATTATTACTATACGACATACACGTATTTTTATCCAATAATTTAATTTTTATTATTATTGATAATTAAATTATAAACATTTAAATTTATTAAAGTTTAAAATGTATATGGAAGTCACTAGACATATTCTATTTTTTTATATTAAAATAGATATATAAAAAATGTTTACATTTATCAATATAATAGTATATTGTGTAGCAAGGGCTGAAACAAGACGATTTCTGACTAGGGCTGGTCAGAAATCGTCTTGTTTCAGTCCGTGCTACACACGCTATTTTTCATATCACATGCATTGAAACAACGAGTTTTGATTTCTGTAGCCAGTCGAAATAAGACTATTTCAGACAAATAGCGCAGTAATATCTTATACTACACTACTGGAAAAAATTAAAGGAACAAGAAAATTTCCTAATTTTTTTAGTGATTTTTGAAAGGTTGTAACATTGTGAAAAAAAGTCGTATGGAGATTTAAAAAAAAGGATTTTGAAGCTTTAAGTTTCTAGTTTTGAGATCTTTTGACAAAATTTTATTGTGAGTTGCAGTTATTGCGCAATCATAAGAAATAGCGTAAGACAAAAATTTTCAAAAAAAAATTTATTTTATTTTGAGTTCATTTTTTTGGGGAAAATTTTTCTCAGTTAAATCAATATATTGATCAATTAGCTTGTTCATTTAGCTTTAATTTGCTTTTTTAAAATTCAGACTACGTCGAGTTGTCGCTAAGATATCCGACTTTAAATGAAAAAGAATCCTTTTGTCTTTGATCATCGATATTTCAGGAACTAATAATCGCACAGTAAATCTAAGAACAGTTTTGAAAACTCGAATAAATTCTCTACAGGGACGTGTCATGACTTTTAAAGAAAAAAAATCTTTTTTGTCCTCTACATTAATTTGAAAAAAGCTGAAAAAAATGACTTTGTACGGTTTTCTAGAAAATCTACGGTGTATTTACTAATTTTGATGAAACGACTAATGTTGAGCGTGGTTTTTACAGTTCAATGTACCCATAACAACCCTTTAAATTTACAAGTTGATCCATCGAACCGTTTTTCTGTTCCAAATGATCATAGTTTTGAAATGAATTAAAGGAACATGTTTATTGCTCCTAAAAATTCTGTAATCATAATCAAAATGAAATGAAAAATTTTTTCGAGTGTTCCCACAATTTTACAGTGCAAATCGTTTTATAAGGAAAACGAAAAAGGATCAACAAAAATTATTATTTTTTTAATTAAAAAAACTTTTACAAATTTTTTTAAGTTGCTGGACATTTAAGGAAACAATATCTAGTCGTTTCTGAAACGATTTGGCTTTTGTATTCCATAATTATACTAATCTGCACTTATTGCACATATTTGATACCCCGAACTGAATAGGTGTAACTCTCTTCAAAAAGAGCAACTTCCGGCTCAGATAAATGCCGCCTGACTATGATATAAAAAAAATTGAAGTTTTGAAAAAAACTTAATAAATTTTAAGGTTACACCTATCGCAATGTCGTATTTCGCGCTTATGCGCGATTCGAAGAAACTTTTAATAAAAAAAATTTTCTAAGAAAAAATTTAAAAAAATGTTTTTTAAAACGTAAGTAACCTTAACTAACTAAACGTTAGTAAAACTAAACGATTTGTAGTGTAAAATTAAGGGACCAGTCGAAAAAATTCTTCATTTCATTCTGATTATGATTACGGAATTTTTGGAGTAATAAACATGTTCCTTTAATTCATTTCAAAACTTTGATCATTTGGAACAGAAAAACGGTTCAATGGATCAACTTGTAAATTTAAAGGGTTATTGTGAGTACATTGAACTGTAAAAACTACGCTCAACATTAGTCGTTTCATCAAAATTAGTAAATACACCGTAGATTTTCTAGAAAACCGTAAAAAGTCATTTTTTTCAGCTTTTTTCAAATTAATGTAGAGGACAAAAAAGATTTTTTTTCTTTAAAAGTCATGATACGTCCCTGTAGAGAATTTATTCGAGTTTTCAAAACTGTCCTTAGATTTACTGTGCGATTATTAGTTCCTGAAATATCGATGATCAAAGACAAAAGGATTCTTTTTCATTTAAAGTCGGATATCTTAGCGACAACTCGACGTAGTCTGAATTTTAAAAAAGCAAATTAAAGCTAAATGAACAAGCTAATTGATCAATATATTGATTTAACTGAGAAAAATTTTCCCCAAAAAAATGAACTCAAAATAAAATAAATTTTTTTTTGAAAATTTTTGTCTTACGCTATTTCTTATGATTGCGCAATAACTGCAACTCACAATAAAATTTTGTCAAAAGATCTCAAAACTAGAAACTTAAAGCTTCAAAATCCTTTTTTTTAAATCTCCATACGACTATTTTTCACAATGTTACAACCTTTCAAAAATCACTAAAAAAATTAGGAAATTTTCTTGTTCCTTTAATTTTTTCCAGTAGTGTATTTTAATAATAAAATAATTTAGAAATAAGATTCGCTTTTGTTTATTACAAATTCGATTCTGACAGATATAAAAATTAATTGTATTGATTGAATTTTTTAAATTATATACGGTTTGTTTTGATGTTACTGTATCTGTCGTTGATAAATTAGATTCTTCAGTTTTTGTAGAGAAGCTCACAAAGTTGTCACTTCTAATTTTTTATAATTATTAATAAATAATAAATTAATGAATTTGCTAGTCAGGAATAACGTTGTTTCTGCCCTAGGGCAGAAACAACGTTGTTTATTTGTTTATGCTCGGTACAATCGCATTGGTCTGAAATTGGCTTGTTTCTACTGTCAAAACTGGGTTCAAAACTAGTTGTTTCTTAAAATTCCCAATCATTAATTTTTGTTTTTTTTTGTTATAATGGATAATTTAAAAAAACTATTAATTATTGTTTGTTGAGTTCAAAATATTCCTAATTAATAAAATGAAATAAATAACATATTAAATTGTTGGTGTGTTTAAGTTCTTTGAAAATTTGTTTAAGAAAGACAGAATCTTTGTTTTTGGCTTTTTAAAATAGAATATTATAAAAACTGTCGATCGAGCTTAATACTTTTAGAAGAGCCCTGAAAATGTTCACTGCAATATGTGACGAAACTATGGCCGATAACACGACCAAACCAATGCGGCTTACACCCAGAAGCCAAGATCCATGTCGAATTTAATAAAAATTGAATTGTTAATTAATGTTAAGTTTTGAAAATTCCAATCATTAAATAAAAACAAATTACAAAACACTATAGATACCACATTATTTATTTATTGGTACTGAAATTTATATTCATTAAGAAACTGCCAGCTAGTGTCTATTAAATACAAAAAAGTACTATTCTAGAAGAAATTAACGATATAGTGAACCATACATGACTTCCATGTTTCATAGAGGTGGGGGGAGGGTGAATATTTCCAAAACCCTTAATTCGATTAGCCCCAAAATCTATAGGTTTGGAGTACTCACTTAGACAAACATCCATTTATTTCAGAACATGGAAGTAAAAATAAATATTGTCTGTTCCTAAGTTCTTAAAAATAATTATATTTAATAGATAAAATTTTTTTTATTATTATTACAAAAAAAAAGTAATATTCGCAAAAATATTCGCACTTTTTTTGCGAATGCGAATGCGAATGTTTAAAAATGTGCGAATATTCGCGAATGCGAATGCGAATGCGAATATTCGTTACATCGCTAGTTTTAATACATTTTTTGTTGCATTTTAGAAGACCTTTCTAACGATACCCTACTCAATAGGGTAGGTGAATTTTTTTTAAAACACTTCATTTTATGGAAGAGGGTTCTAAAAAAATGTTTTCATAATTTTTCAAAAAATTATCATTTCTGTTTTTTGGCATCAATCTACGACCGTATACCAAATTTCATCTTGTTATGTCAAAATTTTTCAGGACGGACGGACGGACATGGAAAAACTATAAGGGTTCTACGGAACCTTAAAAACCTGTTTTATCGACCATCATCATAACAGAAACCTGTATTACCTAACCTATATTCCACGCGGACAAAATCGCGGGAAACAGCTAGTATGAATATAAAAGCTATCTTTTTACGTTTAACTGATTATTCTACGATTATATTATTAATTCCGGAAATATAAGCTTTCAAAGTGTGACAATACATACATATGTAACCCCCTAATACCACCGAGTAAAACATAGTTCTACATTAAAATTACCATTGATTTTTTGTTATAAATAAACGGGGACGAAGCCATGGGTAATTTTAAATATTCCAATACAAAAATCCACACATAACTTCTCATACCAAGCACGTCTAACCGCCATAGAAACATACAACATGCATAATAAATAAATTGTGTGCAGATATATACATACATATATGTAATATGAACTAACCATATATGTATATTATTGTATATATACATACATACCTAAACCAATTTTCTTTGCAAAGATCAGATGGATATGACATATGAAAAATGACCGCTCTAAATGAAACGAGAAAGAAATGCGCATATACAAGATAAAGAAAATTGTTCAATTTCCTTTTGGAAATTATTTCAACTTTACCTTGAAGAAACCAGTGCCGAGCTCGGGAATAGATTCTCCCGCTGATTGTGTTTCAATGAATTCACCCATTTTGTATACGGGCCGTTCTCAATAGACGGCGCACTATTCAGGCTTCCGCGGTTATCGATATCTATCAACACTTATATATTTCATATCATCCATAAACTATTAAATTATTTGTATACCAATTCTTAAAAGTTTTTTATTTATAATCATAAAAAAAATTTCAGAAAAAGATGGGGGGCCAGTGTAGTTACCTAAAACGACCCTATATACAAGGTTCTTCAGGAGCCACGAATCACATACGTAAGAGTAATAGGGTAAGGTAGGGGAAATGCATTATTCATTGCAATTATGTTAATTTAATATTTTTCTTTTATTTGTCACATTGTATATTTACCTTTTCGTGTCTGACGTATTTCATATCGTGTATGGAAACGATTCACGAAATAAAGTTATTATTATTATTATTACTAATAATGTATCTTTCTAATTTTTACTATGTACATTGCTTAATTGTATTTCTTTTAGCCGAGGTGGATTGATTTTCTGTTAAACTATCGTTACAGGTACATATTTACCCCAGATATTCGGGGTTAATCAAATAAAAATTATTATTATTTATTTGTATATGAGTCAAGCGGGACACTTTTTGACCTCATGTTTTCCGATTTGGCTATAATTTTTTTACAGGTTCTTTGGACCCAATTTATATGTCAAACAATTTTTATTTTATTTTTATCACCTCTAGTTTAGAAGTTACAAGGGGTTGAAATTTCGGAATAACGGCAAAAAATCGAAAACATGCTTACCTTTAACTGAACCTTTAATAGAACCGGAGATATAAGCAGTTAAAGAAGAGCATGTTTTCGATTTTTTACCGTTTTTCCGAAATTTCAACCCCTTGTAACTTCTAAACTAGGGGTGATAAAAATAAAATAAAAATTGTTTGGCATATAAATTGGGTCCAAAGAAGCTGTAAAAAAAATTATAGCCAAATCGGAAAACATGAGGTTACAAAGTGTCCCGGTTGACGTGGAATGACTCATATAGACCAACTATTGTACACCAAAGTCACATAAGTTGAATGTACATAGGTACATTATAATATTATTATTTTATTGAAATTTAATAAATAAAATAAATAAAAGAGATATCATTGAAGATATTAATAAAATAAATTCTTCCTATATTCGGTTATTTTTCAGAGACAATTTACTAGTGCCAACTAGCAAAACTCTAAAAAATATTTTTGTCAAAAATTTCATTGAACTAATAAAAAAATGACTTTACAATTTACATTCAAAATGATCTTAATGGTCCGGCATATGGTATAATACCTTACGTCAAAAATTAAACAAGTAAATAAATAAATACAGTGCAGTAGCATTTACTAGTGAATTAATTATATTCAAATTTTATTTTATTGAGATCATAGATCACTGGCGTAGTTAGAGGGGTCAAGGGGATCACCCCCCCCCCCCACCCACAAGTAGGAAAATTTTAAGATGATTATAATATACGAGCATTTTTTCAATAATGAATACATCTAACTAATTTTTGTACCACATAAAATATGATTTTCATAATGAAAAATATAACTTTATGAGCTTTAATACCCCCCCCCCTCATCATACAAAGCTATCTACGCCACTGTCATAGATATTTACTTTCCTAGATATGAACTGGTAAGTATAGACAGTTAATAAAGTATATTTAATGCATGCTTTCAAGAGCTAGCAGACTGCTTTGATTACATAGAAAAAATAAATAAATCGTTATTACTTTCTTTTTATCTGGTATTGTATTTATCCCACCCCTATAAAAAACTTTTGCCGGCCACTGATCGTAGAAGTAGAAGTTAGTTGACAGAGCGTTATTTATCACGTTAGGTGTTTCGTTTGTCGTAATTAAAATGTAAAACAGGCAAGCCAACTTGTCATATGGGGGTGGACAAATGTAATATATTATTATTTTTACTACTAGCTGACCCGGCCACGCGTTGCTGTGGTTAACCTATACTTTAGCAACATGTGGTGGTTATGCTATTAAATTGTAGGTTATATGAAACGTTTGGAAGTTTGACATAGCGCCATCTATTGAATACTTACTCAATCCAGTCAATAGATGTCACCATCTGTTAGAATCGTTTGGAGCTAACAGATAAAGACAATATAATAATAATTTGCAATAAAATAATATTGCGATCATAAATTGAGATGTAAGCTATCCTATCTTTCAAGTTGGATCAAACTGCACACGGTGTACAAATTTGATTAAAATCGGTTAAGTAGTTTAGGAGTCCATCGCGGACAAACATGTGACACGTAATTTATATATATTAAGATTATATATACATTTGTATAAAGTACCTATTTAGTTATATATTAGTAATAAAAACTGAAATCTAAATTAATAGGTGAACATCGAAAATTGTCGTACTATTTCTGTATTTATTATAAAAGGAGGGGGGTGAAACTTATATTATTCGAGAGATACTGTGTCATAGATGTGCATTCACGAGTAGACCACGTTATTTCTTCATTGTAAATGATTTTTTTAAATAAAACTATTAGTAAATAAAAACAACATGCTATATAGACTAATATATGTGAAAATATGTGATTATAAATTGTAATAAATAATAAAAAGCCCAATCTTAAATTTGGTGGGCCTTATTATACCGAAAACAATAGAAATCAACTTGCACTATAAACTTTAAGGATCGTACTAAGTATTACCTAAACAAATAAGGAACAGAAAATACACAAAAAAATTAACAAAAATTAAGATTATTTCTTGGTTGTTTTTATAAAATTGAGTCTTACAACCGAGAAAAGTTAGCGCGGCAACAGGAAAAAAAAGAAACCTAAAAAATAACAGTTTTTCCCTGTAAATCCCAGATAGTAAGCGACAACTTATTATTATCTACATATACTTATGTATACAATAGTATACATATAATAACTTGTCCTGACTGACTGAATGATTCATCATCGCCGATCCTAAACCCCTTGGCCTAGAAAGGTGAAATTTCGTGAGTGTCTTCCTTTTATGATGTAAGCACCCACTAAGAAAGGATTTTGCAAAAATCAACCCCTACGGGGGTAAAAGGAGGTGTTTAATTTTGTATGGGTAAAAAAGATTAATATTTTATCGCCTGTCATGTATGGAGGGTTGTAATTAGTTTCAATAGATTCGGTGAGAAAAATGCTACGGAGGAAAGGGGTTTTAGGGGGGGAAACAATCTTCTAGTCTATCTTACATAGGAACCGAGATATTTACGATTTTGTATAATGAATAAAAAACAAAACAAAAAAATAATTTAATATTTCATCCCCTATCACGTATGGAAGGTTGTAATTAGTTTCACTCGATCCGGCGGGATAAATACCACGGGGTGTGGGGGTTTTAGGGGGAAAATCAACCCCGCATCTTGCATAGGAACCGAGATATTCACGATTTTGAATAATGAATAAAAAGCAAAGCATTTTTTTTATATTTCATCCCTGTCAACTCCCCACCGGGTCGGAAAAAACAACATGGGTGGGGGTTTAGAAATCTACGCGAGGGAAGCCGCGAGTAACTGCTAGTAAAATATATTTTACTCTCTGAAACTGTAATAATATAATTTTGAGCTGTAATGTTTGCAGTTTATTTATTAATTTATATTGAATATCTAGAAACATTATTACAGTTTCAGACTGTAAAAAATATTTTATAATGATAGGTTGTCGCTTATTATCCGGGATGTACCTACAGGAAAAAATGTAATTCTTCAGGTTTCTTTTTTTCCATGTACATAAAAACTCAGACCAATCCAACTATTGTAAACATGTTGTTTTTTATGGGCCTTATTATACATTAGACCTTATTTCCCGCAGGTACCTTACACAAAAAACAGTATCATTACCTCAATTTAATAATAACAAGTAATAGATATAATAATAATCAAAAATATAACAATCAATTTAAATCGTCCTCAATAACCGTTCCACTGAATGAAAAATATATCCTAATTGAAGCAAAAAGTATGTCTGCAGCATCAATAATGATATTTGTACCCAATTCAAAGGAGTATCCTAATGAGAATATTTCCAAATGGATTGCTAACGAACCGGCCCCCTTAGATCGACCGACAAAATACATACTCAAGCAGGGCTCTCAAGAAAAATCAAGTTCCTATTACGATCTTTGTATGATTCTTTTTGTTATAATAATACTTTTCATAGACTCAAGTCCAATATATGCGACGTAATATTCATGTAATGATTAATGTATGTACTCGTGACATAGAAGTTTCCTTTTTTGCGGGCCATAATGTCATGTGACCATTGTTTGACTTACCTGTTATACTTCATCGACTTTTTTATATGTAAACATTTATATGTGAGGACAAGGTAGCCTGGTTAGCGCCTTGACCAATCAGCGATGGCGCGGGAATTGACGTCACCACGAAGAGATATTCAAATGTCATAAATGCATAATTGAATATAAATTACAAAAAATTACTTTATTTATTCTTGTTTTCTTATTTTTGATATTTTATCAACACATACCATCAAAGAAGTATAAATTCGACATTGCAAAATCATTAAAAGCTGTCAGAATCACAGAACGTATTGCCAACTTAAGAATAGTAAATATGACGTTTCCCGAGAAGACCAAATTGTCTGAAACAGCTTCTTTATGATTTTGCAATGTCGAATTAGTACTTCTTTGATGGTATGTGTTGATAAAATATCAAAAATACGAAAACAAGAATAAATAAAGTAATTTATATTTAATTATACGTACATTTATGACATTTGAATATCTCTTCGTGGTGACGTCAATTCCCGCGCCATCGCTGATTGGTCAAGGCGCTAACCAGGCTACCTTGTCTTTATATACCTTGATGTGAGGTAGAGAAAAATACTATGGCTAGGCCATAAAATGCACACCCCTTAAACATAAAAAAATGTATTAACTTATAATATCAAATAAATACGGTACAGGTACAATATAATTGGTGAAACTTAAAAGGATGTTTGAAAAAAAGATTGGAGGTAATTAATATTATATAAATATATAATATGAAGTTTATCACTCATTAAAATTTTTTAGAAAATCAACAATGAATCTTGATATCAATCGATTATTACCTTTTTTTATTTAAATTTAGGATGTATTGTAATAAAACAACAATCATTTTAATTTACAATTTTTATATAACATATTTTTTTTGTAAAATGTATAAAGTAAATAAATTAATTAATATCTAATAATAATTAAAAAGATAAATACATCCACATATTGCAGCGATAACAGCTGTGTTCACCTGATGTCTAGCATTTAAAATGAAACAACAATGTAACGTTTATAGGTTATATGACGTATATAATATATTTGTTTTAAAAATGCAAACTTACCAGATTTTATTTTGATTAAAAAGATTGATTGGCTTTGAATAAAATAATTAAAATACAGCACGTATCGATGTACGTGTATTTATATATTAATTAACACAATATAATAATTATGGAATTTGAAGTGACATATGAAGAAATAGCGCCTACTACTATTAATAAATTATAAATAGCAACTACTCTATTTGTAAAAAAATTTCTTGTCAAAATATGAATTTTTGTTTAAATAAACTGCAAATTTCGTTACTTCTAGTTATCCTATTTTGTTGAGTTTTAATAGGGTTCTATTCTGATAATAGATTAAGTGAAATCAAAAGGATTGGTGCAAATTTATTTCGAATTGTAGCCTGTACTTCAGCGTTTCTATCAAAAAAGCGGGTTAAATCGACAAATTGAACTTTATTTATATTTTTATAACAGAAAATTAAAACCGATCGATATTAAACTAAGCAAAAATGGAGACTGTAATGTTTTCTATCAGAAAATGTAAAAAAGTAAGTGAGATACTGAAGAAATTTAAGATATAATACTCATTTTATCAATTTATATACGAAAAAAAAATTTAGGACGAGAGTAGAACACACTTCCAAGCAGAGCCTGCTTGGGGTGTGCAATTGTAGACTTATCAAAAAATAATTATTATTATTAACGTAAAAACTACTTGACCGATTTTCATGAAACTTGCGCACCAACGTGTTCCCTGAAATCTCACGTGTTCTATAGGCTACATATCATCATGCTATCAGTTAAAACAGCTGAGCAGTGAATAAATTAGCAGTGCAAGCAAAAAAAAATGCTAGTACCTTATTTTTTTTTTGTCTTTAGTAACTTCCAACTGGAAAGAGAAGTTGCCTATGTGTCTGTCAGAACAAAGCAAAATCATGTGTGCCGTGAACGTTAGTTTTAATTCAATTTATATTGACCCTATATAAAAATACCGCTCGCTGTAAAATAAAAATAATTCGAAACCAATGAATTTATTTGCAAAAAATTTACCAACCCTGTCTTGGGAAATGAATGTACCTACGTTTCCCTATTTACTAAAGCGTATGCATGATAGATAATTTTAAATGTATGTCGAATATTAATAGCAAAACGTTTTCTCTCATTCTATTTTATGAATAAATATAAATATATTCGTCATTTAAATACCCACATCATAATTTATAACCTATAATACATATTAATTAAGTTATCTGAATAATAATATATTCAAAAATTCGTGTTTTATCTTTTTACTGGACCAAAAAATTAAACAACTGCTTTTATAGATAAGTATTCACAGTACCGTAGTCATAAAAAAGGTGGGGGGGGGGGATATCATCAATATCTATAGCTTAGACCCAAACTATTTTGTACTCATTATAATAAAAATTAAGAAAATTTTAGGGGGGAGGGGGTAACCTCCATACTCAATCCTTCACCCTCCATCCCCCATCTCTTATCAATCATCCTCCACCCATTCTAGATACGGCCCTGGATATCTATACTATATTATTATGTAACTATTGGTTATTCAATATTTAGGTACTTACCGATTACTTGTCTGCACACGTTGACTTCCAATTCACGATCAATCACACAAAAACACTATCAAGTGTGTATAGAATCTAATAAATAACTAAACAAATTACTGTCAATAATCTAAAACACTTAAATTAAATAAAAACACCTAATTAAAATGTTTAAATAATGTAAAAAAGTATTACAAACTATATTTTCTTCAAATAATGTCACATATCATATGGAAATCTGCATTCAATTGTTTAAAATAAAATACCGAAAATATCGTTCTGTTTTTGTTTTTATCGTAGTAAAACACACACCGCACGTAGTTACACCCACGAATGACAGTTCGCAAAACAAGTGCCGACGAGATTTCTGGAAAACACATGCTTGCTTGATATAGTTTCAACTGCGCATGCCCACACGCTGTATGTATTTTCAGATGAATGAAATTGTATGCCTAATTGATTTTTGATCCGTTTATTAAGTTCATACTGAATGATTATCGGCTATTCGAAACCAATAGAATCTTCAATGCATAACACAAATTTCTAAGCAATTCACTCTAGTAAAACGTTGTGTATGTATTATGGTTTTTAAATTACAATATTGGGCTCTTATTGGAAAACGACGCGGACATTATGATAAATAGTTTGAAGTAAAAAGATCAAAATAAACACTGTATTGTTTTAAATAATATATGTAACATCACTAACACTACTAACACAACTTTTCTTTAATGTTTAACATCGCATATCATACAATGATATTAACTTTATTCATAAAGAATAATAAATGTGCATATAAAAATTATGACACTTCCCGATTCACGATGCACACGAGCACCAACGACCCAACGTACGTCGTACACTAATCAGATGCTCAGATGGTACTTAACCCGTGTGAAGTTGTCGCTTTATTAGTTTTAATTGTTGCATATTTTATATTTTAGCATTAATTAGCATTATTAATTCTACAAAAATTGTATTCGTAAAGGCACTGATACAAATTGATATTAACTAACACCGAAAACACACAAAAAATAAAGACAGTTCGAGTTGAATATCGTGTGAAGTTGCCGCGGTTTAATAGTTTTAATTGTTACATGATTTTTCATATACCGGATGTCCCAGATAACTTTTCCAGCATGGGGATCTCAGTATCTATAAGAGATACAAGATAAAAGTTTGGTTAAATCAGTTAAATGAGATGAATTATTTGTAAGAAAGGGTTGAGTAAGTATTACTGACTATTACTACACAAAAAAATATTCATAATTCTATGATGTTTAGACGGTATCCCCAAAAAACTGAAAATTCGGAATTTCTTTTATATCACTTTTAGTTTCCGAGTTATGAGCCCTAACTTTATTTTTTCTTATGAGCCACTAAGTTGACTATGGCATATTTGAACGTGTTTTTTACTCGACTTTACAGCGATATATCACTTGTCACATTTATTTTCGAAAATAAGTCGATGTACTAAATGCCAGTGATATTTATTAAGTATTTTATTAGAAACATTTAAGTGAGCCATGTAAAACAAAAATTGTAAACAAAAATCACAATAATAACAATCAAAATAACAAATGACTATTTGAAAACAATTAACTATCATTATTCATTTATTTTTTTAAGAACCATAAACTTTATAAGAATTCTATATATGCCGAAAGGAACAAGAAAGTGTAAGTAACTATATTAAGAAATACCTAATTATGAGTTTCATAACTGTACACAAATTAAATATATATAAACACAAACACAAAAGTAATTAATTTTTTGGTTAAAATAACTTTTTAAAAACTGTTTATGTAATGTATAAATTCATTTGACTTTTTTTACGTGCATTTTAATTGTAATCGAAAACTGGGTATCTTTACATAAGTATGGGTATCTTTTAATGCAAATCTAACCCGTACTTTAATTACCTAACACATGATGAACAACCTGTTCTAATTAGAACCTACATCATCACAATTAGCATTCCATATAGCTCTTCTAGTTTAATTCCAAAATGAGTTTCTAATTATCAACACAGCTATAGTATTTTAAACAGCAACATGGGTAAAACAAGCATGATCTATTCCTATATACTAAATGTGCACAAAGAAGAAAAGTCAATTTGTATTCAAAAACAACACCTTCTAAAGGTACAACGTGCACAAACACAGCTTTCTTGCTTACAATAAGGTAACCCTCTTATTTCTCCTACAAAGAAGTACCTATCCACTGTGCTTCTCAACATTTTAATTTATGTTGCGAATAAAGAATATATATTCAACACTTCTTTTGAAAATTTGGAACCCCCTGTCATAATAAACATTGTTATATGATTAATTTAATTTTCAAACAAATTACATACCCCTAAAGATCATAAAAATTACTTACAGATTAAAAAAGGTTTATTTAATGTTATTAAATTAGCATGCAAACATTTTTTTTAAATTAATTAAAAATTAGAATTGCATTTTAGCTTCTTAGCAAAAAATATACAAAAACAAAATTTTCTTGAAATTAACCAAAAAACAAGAAAAAATTATCTGGATCGAATATTGATCCGTATATTAATATTATAAAGACAAAAGTAACTCTTTATTACCTATTCAGGGTTAACCAGCTGAACCGATCTTGATGAAATTTGACAGGAAAATAGCTTTGAGGAAGAGCATATAGGCTACTTTTTATTCCGAAAAAAACTGATTGGATTAAAAAAAATACAAATTCCACATGGATGAAGTCTCGAGTTACAGCTGTTTTTTTAAATTTTGCTTAAGATATTTGCTCTTAAAACTTTTGAATTTGATAGCTCATTTTTTGAGAGACACCAACATAAAAAAATATATATTCAAGAGCATTAACGTCCGCGCTGAACCACGACCTTTCTTAGTCCAGGTGCGAATACAAATCATGATCCCCCCCCCCAAGAATTAAAGGGATACACTAGATATTAGGAGGAAATCAGAAACTTATTTAAAGTATTCAGATGAACACTGTTTGAGTTTAAATAACTATCTATTAATCATTTTTTAACTACAAAATCATTTGAATACAAATTTTATACATATTATGATAATTAGCTGTTTGAAACACGTAGAAAAAAAGATTGACATATACTATTTCAATAGGTATAATTAATTTTAAACATTGCTAAAATAATTATTTTATATTAGTTATATAGGAAATTGATTTGACTTCATTTCTAGCTGCCATATTGTGCATCACTCTCTACTACTTTTTATTGCAAAATTCGAATTTTTAAGTTGTTAAAATTGAAATTTAAGTATTTGCACTCAAGAAAATGTTTATATCTCACGTACAACAACTCTAAATAAATTTTGATTAACAGATTATTAATCAACGAATTTTTCTGAATAAGTGAAATCCTGTTCTGGAACAGCCTGTATATTATTATTTATTTTTTGCAAGATAACATATTTTTATTTTTTTTAATAATACAAAAATTCTGTATGTACTCCTCCGTGAAGTTAGGCTGTATACACGCCTGCCCTAGTCCACCACTGTATATTGTTATTAATATTATTATTATTATCGAAAACATTCAAAACCTAGGTCTCACCAGTGACACGCGCACACACATGCCTCTGATTAAGAACCACTGACACCATAATGCACCCTGTCTCAATCTTTTAATGAGAAATTTTCACTTCGGTAATTTTTCCATTAGCTTTGGTTATAACCATTATTAGATAAAAGCAATGCGAACGGTATTATAGTGTAATAACAAATTATTATATGGAGAAAGACGCTTACAAGAAAACTAATTATGTTATTAATTTTTATACGATCTATAGATCCGTCTCTCTCGCACTACGTTTCGTATACGTTGCGAGGAAGAAGGATGGAGAAGGTGATGGATCAAATTCAGTATATTTATTGTTTATTATATCTTGGTAATTGAAAACGTCTAAAGAAAAGAGAGGGTATGTTACAAGACATACGTAAGATGAACTTTTTAATGTGTCTAAATTTATTCCCATCTTTTTAGGGTTCCGTAGAAAACTAAGAATCCTTATAGAATCGGTATGTCCGTCTGTATGTCACAGCCCTCACATTCTCTAATTTATATAGATACCTATTAAGATGAAATTTGGTATACGAGTTTTCTAGCTACTAGTCGAGCGTATGCCAGGGGTGCCGCGGCAATAATCAGCTAAAATTGTGAAAAAACGGCATTTAATTAATTAAGATGCTAAAAGCTAAAATTTAACTTGTCTTCCATTACCACTGTCGAAAAAGTTTATTTTTTGTTTCACATTCAGACGTGTTTTATAAAAAAAAGCATAAGGTGCAGTCGATAAGTAAAGTTGTAATCACATTTTGAGTGAAGTTTTAAGGTGGAAAATTTGGTCTGTACACCAGTAACTGTAAGCCTCATCAAGTAAATACAGTAAGGTCTCTTTTTACGCGGTAGGTACTTTTCACAGAAAACCGCATATAAAAAAATCGCTCAAAAATGACATTGCTTACATTGTAAAATCCATAATTTTCTAAAACCGTGTAAAATCAAATCAATGAATTAAAAATAAGCCAAAAATCGCATAAGAAAGTTTCTAGAAATAAACGAATGCCTATAAAAAAGGGTTGTTATTTAATTTTATTTATTTACTTTTATTGAAAAGTAAACAAAATTTGAAAATAAAAGACAACTAAAACACCGATGTTATTATTGCTTTTGTGACACGAAACAACTGCAAATTTAACAATTGGATTTAAAACTTTACTACAATTGATTTTAAATTTAACAACAATTGTATTTTAAATTTTAGTAAGTGCGGTGACTGCAGATTATGTTTTTGTGATAATGGCATATTCCCAATTTTTCAAATTTGTCTCATTATTACTTTCGGAGATATTTTTTAAATTTGTTAAACGAAGATTTTAATAATAACAAAACGTTTACATAATTGAATTCCTTGAAATGTCAGTTTTCATTCCATATCTCACCGCCGAAACGGGGAATCTCTGAATTTACATAAAAAAGTCCGCGTAAAAAGAGACCCAACTTCACTTATATTTAGGTACCTAACCAAACTTCCTATAAATATAAAAGAAATAATGAAAAATTCATCAAAACAGTTTCATTCGTCTCAGTAGACACCTGAGCATTAAAGTTGCACTGGTTTTTCTAATTTTCCTAACTTTTTAAACCGCTTTAAGGATAACTATGCCGCGAAATTTTTTTATCCCGGCAAGGGTGCCGCGAATTTTTTTTTGCCCGACAAGGGTGCCGCGGCGAAAAAAGTTTGAGAACCGCTGACCTAGATAACTATTCGCAGCGTGCGCGATGACAGCGCCAACTAGTGGTTGCAACTAGGGTGGACTTTGACATGAAATCAAATAAATAATTTCAATAAAATATCGTAATATATACATTTTAGATGATTATTTATGACTATTGGCTATGTGCACGAAGTCTACTAACGCAGCTAGCCTGCAATAGAGAAAGATTGAACGGATTGAACTATCTTTTTATTATTGTTTAATACCGCGAAATTTTTTAATAAAAAAATATCATTTAATTTAGCTGTGTGCATGTAATATGAATAGCATAGCATAAAAGGTACGTGAAAATTATTTATTTTGGGTCTTTTTTCATTAATTATGACGAATAATAGAAAAATAATTAATTCATTTACACTGACAGCATAACCTCAAACTATGGCGCCGATGATCTTACAATGTTGCTCACTACGAGCACTCGCATCAACATTATTTCTAACTCCACCCCCTTGCACATAGTCTATAGCAGGTTTGTCCAACCCGCGGCCCGCATCAGATTTAAAAAAAATATGAAAATAACTAACATTATTAGGTAAAAAAGTCTTCAGATGTTTTGTCATATAAAGTGTAAATATAAATACATAGATATTAATTAATTAATTAAGCCAAGAACGAAAAAAAAAGGTCTTCAAATTTTCTGTGCGGCCCTTAACAAATGTTTGCACTATTTTTTTGCGCTCTGCGGCCCACAAAGGTCAAAAGGTTGGACACCTATGGTCTATAGTGTGTTAACTATGTTGATATTTCTATTTTCAGTTAAAAACGAGCCTATTAAAAATTATAGTTAGTCCACCAAAAGTATTCTTTTTGGCCACGTGAAGCGCTACAATCGATTTCGTTTCCCCCACTACCTACTTTGCACCCAGCGAATAGCAGATTGTAAACAATCTGCTACAAAAGTTGAAAGCCAGGCTACTTTACTCGCTACTCGCTGGCGTGTGAGCTTGTTAGCTAGTAAACTAGTCGTGTGTTATCATAGTTGCTAGTGAACTAGCTGCGAGTGTCCCGGTGATTCTTATTCACAACACGTGGTTTAAACTTTAAACTCACTAGCTAGTTGGCTACCGAACGAGTGGAATGTTTTGTGTGTCATCATCACTATCGTACTAGCTGACTCGCCCGCTTCAAACTCGCCGGCTTATAGCTACTAAACTTGCTCAATGTAGGTAATCGACCCTTAAGATTTTTAATCATCTTATAGACTCAAAAATATATTGAATTTTTTTCACTTACTTCATGTCTATATATAGGTCTCCTAAATGCAACAAAAAATGTTCAAGAACGTTTTGATTTTAACCCTTTAGTCACGATATATTTGCTTTCAAAGTTGTTATCGGAGTGCCTCCTCGTCTAATTTCTAAACAAATCCTGAACAAAATAACAATTTGACACCTCGCAGATAGTGTGAGCTTACCTTCAGTTCTGAAGCAAATTCTTTATAATATTTCGACACTAGAGAGCCGAAAAATATCTGATACATGTTACATACGGTTTAACGCATTCAAAGCGATTATTTACAATTGTCCAGAGCATTTAGATGAAAAATAGATGTATCTAGGAAAAATTTCGCATAGAGCTGAATTTTTGTATACACTTTCTTTTTGTCATTATACATAAGATACCGGAAGTCCCCATCGATCCCTCGTGAGCATACTTTTTTATTGCCCTCAAAAGGTGCGAATAATTAGTTTTATGTAAATATATCTGCATTTATAGATTTTACGATAGTGAAACTCATATAACAATGGGAAGACTAGAAAATTCTCTACAAAAAAGGTTATTTATAGTTTTTCATACGAACTATAATTTTCACAGAAACTGGATGCAAAAGTGACCACTTAAGCAAATACTACTATCACAAGAAATGTAGAATTTTTGATTAATGTAAATATTATGCCGAATGTGCGAGGTTCCAAATTTTGTCAATTGTTATAGTAAACCAACATGTGTATTTCCTGAAAACTTTACCCCCCCCTCTATTATTATGAGTCGTTAAAACCGATGTCGTTATAACATGTTTCGACTGTATATGGTTAAAACTCTTAAAACTAAACAATTTTTGAATAAAAACATAAAATAATAATGAAAACGTTTCGGGTGTACGGCGCGGTGCGGCGGCCTTCATCAACGAAATCCATTTAATGAATTGAATCGCTGCGACATGTTGATATTTGCGAAGAATAACAATAAATCGATCTGATTTATTACTCATTCTGAGATAGCGGTAAAAGCAGAAAGCGTTTCACAAAAATTAACTCATCACTTGGAGTGCATCTTCCGCTGTCGACTCGTTTATAACTAACTGATACCGCGTTCAAATTTATTTCATTCAGTGAAATGTTTTGTATTGTAATTACTTTTGTATAAAACAGAACCGTAACCAGAGGAATTTACCCCCCCCCCCCTTTCCTTCAAATTATAGATATATACTTAACTAGCTTATTCCCACGGCTTCACTCGCGTGGATTTCGAAAATAATTACAACCCTCCATACGTGACAGCGGGTAAAACAATAACTTTGTCTAGTATTTTACTTTTTATTCATTATAAATACAAAATCGTAAATATCTCGGCTCCTGTGCGAGATAGAGGTTGGTTTTCACCCTAAAACCCCTACTCCGTAGTATTTTTATGCCAGTTCAAATGAAAACTAATTAAAACCCTCCATATGTGAATACAACCGAAAATTTGTTATCCCATAAAAACTTTCCCATCCCCTTGCAACCCCATAGTGGTTGAAAAATGCTTAAATACGTGATTCATTATTTATATTTCAGATTATATGTACTAAGTTTAAAATAAATCTGGTTAAAAAAAATATTTTTCCCATACAAACTTTTACAGCCCCGTTTAATTTCGGAAAATCCCTTCTTAGAGGGTCTTTACATCATAAAAGGAAGGCATCTACGAAATTTCACGTTTCTAGGGCCAAGGGTTTGGTCTGTACGTTGATGAATTAGTGAGTAAGTGGTTACGGAAAAACTCTTTTATATACAGTGCCTTCCAAAAATTCGGGGTAACTTAAATAACTTTTGAATGGTTAGAAATATAAGATTGAAAATAGAGATACAATGGGATCATCAAGTCCATCATTTAACCAGAAAAACACCCACCAAAAACAACGCGATCTTGCCGAGATCTCTACGATTTTTATGGTATTTTGAACATTTCTATTGAGATAAGGTTAAATGCATTTTCAAAAATTGTGTAAGTGAAAAAAACTGACTCAGCTTCTTAAGGGGTTAGGTGTAGTCAGAGACATGAAAAAATGACAATTTTAAATAATTTTTTTTTGCCAGTAAATTATTTTATTTTATAAAAGTAAAAACATCATTAAATAAGGTTTCGACTTGACTTGACAGAAATTTTGGAAAAAAAAATTAATAATTTTAAAAGTAATGGCTGTTTGTGTTGATCCAGTTCCAACCGAAAATCCTTACGGTGACCATCACTTATCCTTGGAGATTCATCCAAATTCAATCGGACAGAAAAATTAGTTTTATTAATAGATAATCTAGTGCCTGATCGAAGCTTTTTTTTCTTTCTTAAATTAACAAAATGGCAGCCTTAGGAAATTTTTTTCAAGATTTTCGGGAAAAAAACCAACAGTTAATTGTTTATAACAAATCGAAATTAAAAAAAAAATCCTTCGATCAGGCACTAGTTTTTCATGTTTTGTATAAATAAAAACTGTATAAATTTCATTAAAATCTACCGAGCGGTTTTCGAGCTACAGTGGTCACCTGTTCAAAAAACATAGTTTTGAGAAAAACACATTTAAAGTTTTACACTTACTTACACCGAGTCAACTATTCTTGGGCCATATAATATTTCTTCAGCCGTTGTAGCAGCTTCCAAAAATGTAAAAAACAAAAATCGATTTTTTGAAAATTCTGACTACACCTAACCCCTTAAACTATGGTCCGCTGAACTTTTGCCGGAGGTCCATGAGACATATTTGGCATAAATTGAAGTACTTTTGCATTTATATTTGCCAGTGATTAAATAATATCTAACGAGAATCTTTTGGGGCGAGTTCCTGAAAAATAATTGTTCAAAAGAGAGTCCCTATAGAGCACATAAGTTTAAGAACTACTGCTCTAAGATATTCAATAAAACATTCTAAATTATCTAAAGTATAATAAAACCTTCGATTTTATAAGATTTCTATACCTGTACAAAAACTATTTAATACAATATATATTTTTAACATACAGTTTTCATAAAAAAACATAATGAATTATTATTAAATATTACACAATAATATGTTGTACATATTTCTATGTGGGGGGGGGGGGGGGGGGGGTAAAAAAAGTGTCACATTTTGCCTTTCGTCTATCCAGCTATCCCATGAACAATTACTTTCTATAGGCTACGATGGATTCGACGAAATATTTGTGCTAATATATGTGCAACGTGGAAATTCCTATTTGTATGTATTTGTTTCCACTTTCCACGCGTTAGTTATTTTGTTCATTATGCAAATATGTCTGAAACCATTTTGTATCATGTATAAGTACATACTATTGAATTGCTGAGTAAACATTGAAACAGAAAATGCAAAAATATCAACTAAAATGCTTTGCAGAACAACCGTCAACTGACAGTGTGATACGAAAAAGCACTCTGAGCTTTTAAAAGGAATCAGTTTTATCGTCGACAGGTACGTATTCAGCTAAATTTCAATATATTTTTTTAATTTAGTTAATTTTTTTTAATATATATTTTTCTATATCTACATGTATAAAGTACAGACACCGGTCTTGGGCACTACTCCAGTATTGGGCAATTTTTAATTAAACGTACTTAATTATAAATATTTGTTGATATTTGATCACTACCATTACTGGATATTAATCTATGTATTGTATATACATTTAACTGTCTTACAGCGTGATTTGATGATAATTGATCATTTTGTTTAAAAACAGTGGACACATAATTATCGCGATTCAGCACACTATCAATCAGAAAAAAACTCGATCTTATTGAAAATTTGAGATGGAAAAATGCTTAATAAATTTATCTTGTTAATATAACAATATTTCCTCAATATATCATAGTAATAAAAAATCTTATTGAAGATATTTTATTCATTTAAAAAATATATCTTCATGTTTAGCTAAAAAAATTTTCATTTGTCAAATAAATAAATAATTTATTACACCTACTAACGAAACTCTCAAATAGATTAATCATAATGACTGTGGTCCTAAAATTACTATCTGCGAAAGGTTTATTATTATTTGTATGTTGAATCAATTTTTATTAGAATAGAATAAAAATAGATATACAAATTTTAAATATCATAATAGGCATGGTGACTAAAACAAACTATTCTATGATGATCTTACGTGTTTCCTATTTCCATAAAAATACTTATTTCTGCAGAAAATAAAAGTTTAATCGCGAACATTGACTGTTTTAAAACTAATTTTTAATTTGACGCCAAAACGCTCGCAGTTGATATTTCAGAGTTGTGACGTCATACTCCTTGTAAACAATAATCAAATATTCAGAGTTAGACAATAATTTAATTATTTTGTGTGTTGAATTCCAAAGTATATAAGTTCTTTAATATGGTATGTACCTAATAATCTTGTAAGAGGAATTGATATTTGTCTAAAATAAAAGTCAAACATTTACTGATGCGTGACGTCATTTGCTCTGATTGGTGTTCCATTTAACATGGCGGATTGTTGTATTCTGCATTTTTATTTGAACAAAAATTATATTAATCTCGCTTTTAATAAAAATAAATACATTTTTTTGAATCTTTTTAACCTATTTCATTATTTGAAATCATAATTTCAATGAAACTTTGATACTAGCATCATACTTATTCAGCTTGCAAAAGATTTCGTTGTAATTATACGATATTTTGAACAATAACACTTAAACATAGATTTTGATAAATTATCACAATTCTCTCTCTCTCGCCGTTAGGGCGCTTATCACTCGAGAACAGCTTATCCGATTTACGTGTTTTTTTTAATTCATATATATCTTCTTTGACCAGGTTTTAATATATATTATGTAACGTTAGGTAACAGTGACGATAATAGTAAATCAAGTCGGAAAAAAGTTGGCCACCAGCGCGCTCTTTTACAATACGCTGCCTAAACCGTTAAATATTGAACAATATAATGTAGTAAAGAACTGTGTAGAATAAAAAGATCTTTATTTTTTCGACTGTATTTTTCAAAAATCCTAAACAATAATTCCGTAGGCACAAATGTAAATTAGTAAAATATAAGTATAAATACAATATAATCAAACCTAATACGTACCTATACATAAGTCAATACATACTGTAAAAGAAAGTCAGGTCTGAAGGTTTACAGTGAGTGTAGCTCTTTATAGTGCACAGATCGCCCCCCCCCCATCCTTCTTATGCCTTCGCCCACGTTACCGGAGTAACTAATGCAAGCTAAGTGAGGGGGCACAGGGCTCTTTCCGGGAATTGCCCGGAGTGGGTTAAATATTTCATGTTGTACGCGCGCTCGCTTAGCTGGACATCGAATAACACAACACATGAATTATGCACGCGTGACGTTTGTTTATGCTCTTGCCGCCTCTTGAGTAGGACGCCGTCGTCTATGTCCCTATTAGCGCACCCGCGTATTCCAAATGTTACTTACTTTGTAGATGGGTATTTCTCTACTATGGGTAGTGTCCCAATGATATTTTTGTTTGCTTGATGCAATTTAGTGTTTTAGATTGAAGATAAAAATAAGACAAATACAGACCATCATGGGACTCAAAGCAATTTGCAGTATTATACTATATAATACAGATTAAAAAAGGCACTGTAGTGCTCAAAATTTCACTACAAAAGTATAACTATTTTTACACTAATAAATCAATTTCACAAAAGAAAAGTATGGTATTTGCTTATGATAATTATTAATCTCTGGAAATATGTTAGTGAATATTTCTAATTATGTGTTTCTGAAATTAATTAATTACTTTGGCAGTTAGTCAATATAATATTAAATAAGTGCCAGTATTTTTATTGTAACTTTTTATGGTACGCACAAGTAGAATTTATTATTAATTTTCATCTTTCATAATAATTACAGCAAAATGGAAATAAAATAATAAAATTCATCTGATTATTTTAAACTGCTTTACCTACTCAGCATTTTTACTGTTGAAAAAAAATTCAATTTTTTTAAATTATTTTTTAATTTAATTTTAGGATCGTCGAGAGGCAAAAACATGACTCGAAACCATTCTAGTTTCTGGTGCAAATATCCCTATGAGGAACATGAGAGCAAAATTCGATTGAATTTTTTTTGTCTATCCAACTAAAAAATGTTTGCTAGATACATCTAGCTCTAGGGGGACCCGCAGAGAACCTGACCTAAAGGCCCGTATGATAATGTTGAGGCCATGACAATAATAAATATTTCTGCACAATAAAAACAACCCGCCACTGACCACACATGTAACCGAACGTATAAAAATACTAAAAAAAGGTAAAACAATCGCGAAATCTCATTTATCAATAAAACTCAATTAAATTTTCTAATTAAAACACATCGGCGAAAGAAGTGGAAAACGCCGAGGTTTTACGCGAAATACAATTATTACCATCGCCTAGTACTTTTGCCATTTCAATTACAACTTCAAATTACTTTTCGTAACTTGTTTTATTTATTTATTTTATTATTTTTTCAATATCCAACTTTCAATTTGTCCACGTTTCCGTTATTATGTGAAAAATAAACTGATGTGGCCACCACAGTACTTTTTTTCATACATTATTACGCAGAAACGAATATTGTCAAGTGCGAGTGTATTGCACTTTACTGTCCCGTAACGAAGATTTAAACCATTAGCAAAGTTAAGAATCAACTAAAATTAGTTTAAATATCATCGGAAAGGTGGCAGAACAATGTTTATTATTTATTACTTCTTTATATTACTTTTTTACCTACATTCTTATTATTTTCGAAAAAATTCAAAAATGAGGATGGTGCTAGCTAGTTTTTGTTTGAATTCAGCATTATTATACATTTTCCCATTTTTTTTCAGATTGTTTTCACAATACTTTTGAAGATATGAGCCGAGTGACAAAATATTCATACAAAAATATTTAAGTCGGTATTTAAAAAAAATGTAAGGAGATACGAGTATATGAAGAAAATCATTAGTTTAAAAGGGGTCGATGTAAGAAAAAGTTTGGGAACCTATGAATCATTCAATAATACGGATATACACTTTTATTTTGTCATTATTTAAAACCATCAAAAATGAATTTGTTTACTTATACCATTTTTTAATAAATGAGTAAAATTATCAAAAAAAATATTTATTTTTATTTAATCGGGGTGGAGGGGGGTATACATATTGATATACAGAACCTTAAATATCTCAAAACTCTAATATTTTATATATAGAGACTTTAACCACTTTCAAAATTACAGTTCAAATATTTACCATGTTTTTTAAAGTACGATACAAGATGTCGATTGGGATGGAAAACCAGGGCCGTAACCGTAACTACAAGCTCGGGAGCCCCGGGGTAGAGTGTGTGTGGACCCCCTCCCGCTATATACAAAATAAAAACTGGAAAACCTTTTTTTTTTCGTTGTTACCTCAGTATTTTCAAATGCTATTAATTTTAATGACCTTTTTTTCGTTAACAACTAACTATGCTTGCATCTTATTAATTGTAACTGATGTGGGGGCTTCGGGACATTGCCCCGGCTGCCTCGGTGATAGTTACGGCGCTGTCGAAAACATTCCTTATTACATCTTATACTCTTACATATTTGCATCACTTTCTAATGTAATGTTTCTCTATTCAAATATTTTGACATAGTATATACAAGATAATTCCAAACTACTTAAAATAAATAATAAAATACCCTGTACAAAAAATTGGAAAAACTAAAGAAGATTAAAACAAAATGTCGTGTATAAATAAAAACAAATACATAACTTTGGCATGTATTTTGTCCAATATTTTATGCAAGAGACTCGGGTCAGGCTGAGTGAACTTTTAACAAATTCAATCCAAAGCCTCCTCGCTCGTTTCGTAAATTCCAATACGAACTACGCCTACTAGATCTCGTGCAAGCATTACTCGATATCAGCCCGTTCTAGAATCAATGATACCACAGTGTTATCACCCGCATTCGCGATGTTAAAAGGTAGCATATATGAAAATTTAATATCGTAATATATTACAAAAGTTTCTTCAATCATGTTAAGTGGATACGAGACGAACAAATTTTGCTTCTTGTACTCTCACTTGGGCGGTGTATTTGGCGCGGAAGAATTTAATAAAATTTCATATTTATATATAAATACCTCTGGCATTCGTGCCATTTCATAGATGCTCATAAACCATTACCTATTGTATAAAAGGGGATTTTCAAATATGTTCACCTCTTGCGCAGCTTTTTTCTCTTCACGTTTCTTTAATTGCATGCTGGTGGAGCATTCCGAAAACCATATGAGAAGTTTTTAATCACTTTCTACATATTTTGATTTTATCAATAATGCATCAACTGTTTTCGTGTTTTTCAGGGGGACTGCAGTAGTGGATTTTAAAACAAAATAAATTTATATAATATTTAAAAATATTGAATTTGATTTTTTTATTTATGTGACAAAGTAGCATATGTCCTTCCTCAGGATACAAGCTATCTCCCTTACAAATTTCATCAAGATCGGTTCAGCGGTTTAGTCGTGAAAAGGTGACAACCCGACAAACCGAGAAAGTTACTTTCGCATTTATAATATGTATTACATCAGTTATAGATTTTTTAATTACAGATTCTAATTCGCCCCCCCCCCCCCCTCTTCTCCCAATATAAATACGCCGATAAGGAAGATGAGAATATATGAGACATATTTTTATTTTGTTTCTTCCCCATATCCGAATGAAAGGGGAAGTTATATGATGTTTTATTAAAGTAGAAAAAATGTGTTCTTCGATTTTAAAATTGTTACTTGATCTTTACGTTTTAGATCAAGAAAAATCAGTTTTCGTTCCATGTCTGTCTGTCCCTACTCCCTTGGATCCTTGTCACACGCATACTTCATAAACCATTGAAGTCAGTGGTGTCTCTAGAAATTCATGTAGCGGATTTAAAATATAAAGTAAATTTTAAAATTACCTACATAAAGTTCTTGTACCTATACTGTAAAAGTGCATCTACAATTTTTGAAGAGCATTACTATGTAATTGTAAGCAGATAACGATTATTAACTTTTGTCAACTTTAGACATTTTTTAATGATTATTATTGTTGCAGATAATATTATTATTTAAAATTTATATCTTTTGGTTGCCACAGCAGAGTATTTATATTTGACTTATTCACATTAGCAACTGAGTGTTTTATACATATTTAACATAATTTGATTAAGTTACAAATAATAACATATCGATTTAAACTAGTATGTAAATTCTCCACGTATTTGTAATCAAATACTATCCTATAGAAGACTGCAATCAATTTAATACGCGTTAATATAAAAACAATAGAATTAAATACATACAAATAAATTACTTCCTCGTTCAATATATAAATAGATTTTGTCATACACAATTGAAATTTTAATTAATACAAACTTGTAATTATTATTATTAATAAATATACCATAAATACCAGAAGTGAGTGTTTTTATTTATTTTTAATTCCTTTAAAATTAGTTTCATTTTTTATAAATATTTCCAATTGGTAACTTATTGATAAAATATTTTATTTATATACGTATCTACTTATTAAGAATATTTCTGAGTAAAAATACAGAACCAGTGAACAACGGCGTAACCAGCAGGAGTGGGGGATTGACCCTCCCCCGCTGTATTGTAACCAACAAGGGGTTAGATCAGGGTTTAGAAAAAAGATTGGGAGTCCCTAGGTTAGATACGAATTGTTTCATTCATTTTCAAAATTCAAACATAGTCAGAATTTTAAAATTTGACGAAAATATGTTTTTATTTCAGTACTTCAATTGTAGCTACTTTTTGAGACATTTCGTTGGTTTGATATCCTCCCCCCTTCAAAGTGTTTCCAATAAATTATTTTTAGTATTAAAAAAACTACATTAATTAGTATATATTATTTAGCCTATATTTCAAGAAAAAGGATTATTAATTTTTTAATGTTTAATATGGTCTCTTTAATTATCAAATTTAAAACAATGTAAAGCAGATGCTATGATAAAATGAAAATTAAGATATAGATTACATTTAGAATTAGTATAAACGTCCACCATTTTGACACCCATTGGCTGATTTTCATCAAATTAAGCTGTTTTACAGTTAACTGTCTATAGATTATGATACAGTAATGGCAGTAATCAAATATCAACAAATATTTCTAATTTAATACGTTTAATTAAACAGGAATCCAAGGCTGGTGCCAGTATTTTATATTTAAATAAAATAAATAAATAAATAACTATCACAATTATGATATTTACATTAATTTATCAATTTTTCTGCGAAAAAATAAAATATTTTATTTTTATTACCAAGAATATTATCAATGAATAATTTTGCTATCATTGTTCAAATAGTAATCGATTTCAAAAGTATTTAATTTCTCTTTATTTTAAAGTTGAGTCTATTTTAATATACACATATGTTCCTATTACAGAAATATAAGTGTCGAAAATCGCCGCATGGGGTTCATGTTGAAATCTCAGTAGCTCCAAAATATTTTTGACTTTGTAAATTTCATTCTAAACAGTTTGTACTTGCAAATTAGAGTCTAGGTCAGGTAGTGGTATCATCCGTACTCGGAAATTCAGTCAATTATGGGAATGGGTGCGCAAAGAACTCTAAATCGATCTGATTTATTATCCACTCACGAGATTGCCCCCTTACCCCCTCCCTACGAACGCGGCCGCGGTGTTTCAGCGAAATTACTTCATCAGTTGAGTGCTGCATCAGTTGTAAATAGAAAAAAAACTGTGTCTCGGAATTATGTGTCGGTGAATAGTTTTGGGACCGCTGATTTTCAAACTGACATTTTTGTAAATTATTTTAGCCATGTTTGACGTCTTAAAATATAAACTTTAAATTAGTAATGAATTATATACAGTATACACGTAGAAAAATATTTCATAACAATCACTCAATTTTTTTTAAATATTGTTACTTGACGTTGTATCTTGAAACAGTCCAAAATATTGTAATTCTTGCTAGGCGGCTATTACACTACACTCAAATCTCTAAACAACGTCCATCCTATTAACGTACGCTCCGAGAAACGACTGGCCAACCGCTCCATGTAACGACTTTCCCCTATCCCTGCCACAATACTACCGTGATTGCTATATTTCTGCGCAAAATTTAAATTCACCAATTAACGTTAAAGTCGGCACAGTGGTGGGTGCCACTCTAGCCTACGTTGTTAGGAGATTCTGAATTACCGATGCCTACGTTGTTCGGAACGACGAGTGTATCAAATAAATATGTCAAAGATCTTTTTTGACAAAGATTTGATCATATATTGAGATTGCCATTATCTATGATCAGAGAAATGAATATTATAAAAGATGCCATATTTCTTTGATCAAAGAAATATGATATTTATTTGATAGTGTAATAGAATATCAATTACCTAGTAATTTTTGCGTGCAGAATCGAAATCTATATTATTCGTATAGTTTAATTTATTATACCAATAAGAAATATATTATTAATATAATTAATTTTACACAATTTATTGTATTATCTTTTAATTGAAATGATCTAATTTGTATATCACTTTGTTAACAAATAATTCAACTAAATAATTAGTTGAATAAATCATGAAAATAATATTTACGAATATAATAAAAATTGCATATATTATAATAATTACAATGGAAATTGTAGAAGTTACTCAATTGGCAGTAGGTTCATGTTAAAACTAATAGTATTTTATGATGCAAAATTGAAATTTTTAATCGGCAAATGTAATTTTCATTAAAAAATCGACTCCATTTTCTCCATGTAAAAACCATGTGTAATTTTTATATATTTAACATTTAACTACAAATACCTTTTTTTACTCTTCATGCCGAACCTCTCTTAGCTCCTGACTCCAGGACTAGAGTCCTGGCATCTCTCTCCCTGATTATATTACAGTAAAACGATTGTCATTTTCAGGGGCGGATCGTGAATTTGTGGGGCCCTGGGTTAATACGACTCAGGGGGCTACCTAATTACTTACCTAATTGCCGTTTTGTCTAAAAACTGTTTTCTATAGTTTTGCTCTGTAGGCTTTCGTGGCCGTTGTCCATAGTAGCTAATTCAGTTTCAGAATCACTTCTGAAGAAGACTCCGACATGAGAGTCGAAACGTCAAGTTCAAGAATACGACAACGTGGACAACAGCCCGAAAAGTTAATGTTTTATATAGTTATGTTTTCTATAGTGATGTACATATGTAGGTATACGGTATAGGAAAAAATAGAACAATAAAATATTTTTTGATATTTTTTTTTCTTCATAAAATCGTCTATAGTTCTCAATGAAGGCTGGGGGCCTTTTGTATCCACGAGCCCCTGGGCTGCAGCCCAAAAAGCCCTTAAGTAGATCCGTCCCTGGTCATTTTTATTAAATTCAAAGAAAACTTACAATATGTGGAAACACAAAAAATATAAAACTTGACTAATTTTAGTCACAAGAAACTGAACAAAATGTCGTATTTTGTCTTTATTTGGTATTAGTTTTTCATCACCAATATCAACCAGAAATTAAGTTACAATCATAGACATAGAGCATTCTGTATTAACATAATGATGTAACATTTCTTCATAACAATGAGAGAGATGCAGCAGCGTTTAGGATATATTTATCTCTTTTTCTAAAAAAATAATGAAATAGACACTTCTATAGTTACAAACCATAAAAACGCAATAATAAAAAATAAATATTTAAAACATTATTTTAATAAATTATATTTATTTATACATCAGTAAGTCCAATATGTAATAATTATAATATGTTGAGGAGAAAATGGGGACATTTTCTTTTGTTTAACTCCTTATTCGAATAAGTCCGTGATATTGCATCTTTCAAGTATTGAATTGAAAGAATGTAATTGAAATTTCGCTTTGCCGGTCGCCTGTCCAGAGATATAGCTCTGACGTATGACAAGATTCAATTCTAGCTTTCTCAAACAGCGCCGGAGTAGCTACAACACAAAGTAGAAACACTGCTCTATCCGAAATGTTAAACAGTCGATTTTCGAACCTGACAATTCGAATAGCAAATATTTAGAAGTATGTATAACATATAAAGAAATCAAATGAAATATTTTAGCGATGTATATATGACGGTTACATGACATTTATTAAAATTTTAGCGCATGTGTGCGGTAAGTAAAAATAAAGGGTGTTAAAGCAGTGGTGATATGTATGAAAAATACGGGCAGACTGTGTTTTAGTAAATTTAGGTATAGTATGTACATAGTTTTGTTCTAAATTCCAAAACAAAATCATAAAGACATTTTCAGAATTAATAGTTTTTAAGTTTAAACGTTTAAAATAATAACTAATAATGTAGAGTTACATATATATTGTCACTTTTTCGCTATAGACACTGGTAGAAACGTCGACTTCGGCCAAGAAATCCTTGTTTTATAAATAACGAAAACAATATTTCTTATATTAAGAAAATATTGTTTTCTCTATAAATAAAATAAGGATTTCATGACCCAAGTCAATTTTTTGTGTCGTAAATATGTACACAATATTAATAATTTATTATGGCGACTATAATATGTACAAAATTCTATGAAAGTTAGCTAAATTTTAAGCTACTGTATTTAAGGGTTGAGGGATACAGGGTTAAAACGTTTTATTATAAATTGAAATGTATAAGCTATCCATATAACCTTAGAGCATATACTACTAGAGCCAGCCGCTCGGCCGTGCGAACAAGCCTTCGAGAGAGAAAGCGTAAGAGTGCTACATCCTTTCTCTGTCGAGAGGGGCAAGTGCTTCCCGCTATTACCGGTACAAATCAGCACGCAGAGTGAGAGAAAAAGGATGTAGCACTCTTACGCTTTCTCTCTCGCAGGCTTGTTCGCACGGCCGAGCGGCAAGGCTGGCTCTAGTAGTATATGCTCTAAGCATACAACTAATGCGACAAGGATAAAGGCTTACAACAGGATTCTAGTCTGTGGACGCGCAAGTCAACATGTTTTTTTGTCAGCGTCAAAAAAATGTGTTAGAAAGGGGCTCGTCAAAAACTCTGACTCGGAGGCCCGAGTGGGAGCTATAAAGCAATATTTTACCGTTTTATTTATTGCTACATGATTATTAGTTACAGAGATACATGTCCGGTATCATAACGAAGCTAGTAAATTTGCTAGCTAGCAAGCACTCTCAAATGGGGTACCAAACTTATATGACAGTTTTCTTGTAGTTTTCAACAGATAGTTTCATGCATATATGTAAAAACAAAGATATGTGACGTATATTTATTAAAGTGTATTTACTTACCTTAAGTAAAAACCAATTTACTTCGCATGCAAATATCTGTTAAAAACTCCAATAAAACTTTCATATAATTTTAATACCTCATTTGAGAGTTCTTGCTAGCTAGCAAATTTGCTAGCTCCTTTATAATACCAGACAACAATCTTTAAAAGCATGACATATTCGCCCAGTATTATCAATTTTAACTAAATGCCCCTTTTAACTAACTATCATATTATCAACAGATCCAAGCATAATATATTTAATTAAATAGATTTTAAATTTTCTGCAGTATTTATTTACATCGTACATTATGTAAATTTTTTATTGAGAGCTTAAATATTGATTTAAATCACGTTTGAAATACACCAAATTTACTTTAAAGGAGCATTTAGCGCTAAAGGAGCTTTAAATTGGTTGATAATACCGGGCAATTATCCTCTAGTTGCATGTCAAAATCATATACATATTAATATCTAAATTAAAATTGTAATATTTGTACCTATTTTATTTTATTTTATTAATGTTATTCGATCATTAGAGCAATGTATAGATAAAAGTCTAAAATTTTAATGTTATTTATGGATAACTCATATATTTTACTAATTACTTTCTTATACCAATGTATATGAAATATATTTTTATTTAAAATATTAGACATATGATTTTTGAGTAATTGGATATAAAAAACAAATAGGGTTTTTAACACATGATAAATGAGATAACTTGCCGAAAATGCTCTATTTATTGAAATTCTACACAATTGGCTATATACTGACGTTTTAAAAACTAATTATTCGAAACTTCAATCCTTTTAACTATTATAAAAATTATAAAACAAATATATTCACGTGTAATTTATTCAAAATAATGAAAAACTAGCTCTGCCATTACAGCAAATTAGTACATGTTACTATTATATACCGTTCTGTCTATTTCAATTTTCAAATTAAATTAAACTTTTTTTACTTTTACTAACAAAATAAAATATTCCATTACATGTAGGTATATATTTTGAATATAAATTTAAAAATATTTTTTATTGAAACAAAATCTTTTTTTACTGTATGCTAGACGTATAACCTTAATTTTAATCGAACAGTTAAATAATAGCATAATTATTATCCGCGCGCTATTGGTCAGTATTTGTTTAAAATAATATTATTTAGCGCCGGCCCTGTCGACATCCATCCAGTCGCGTTCAATTAGGGCCGGCCGAGCGGCAGCGCGCACTCCTGTGGGATACGCGGCCGGCTTTCTGGCTGTCCTGCAGGATATATGATACGGCTCTCTCCTGCACATGATTATTTTCCAATTTCACTATCCATCCATCTACGTCCAGCATGGCTTACTTGTAATTCTTTTTCTGACAATGCCATATTAAAATCATTTATTTATTTATTTATGCGAGCTTGTGCGCGCCGCGTTTAACTTTACAAGACGGATTTTGTGATGGACGTCTAGAAGGCTTTTGTTTGTTTGCGTGCATTATATCAGCCGACTTGATGTTTTGAATACGTAATGTTCTATATGTGTCGTATATGTATGTATGTTCTTTCGGCCATGGCCAACTGAATCCACTCGAAGAGCTAAAAGGAAATCTCATATATGTATACAGAGTGAGACATAATTACGTAGAAGAACATATAAAATACCAGATTTCTATTTCCAAACTGAATATTGTATTAAAAATACCTACATCGTATGTCCGGTATTATAAAGGAGCACTTTCAAATGGGGTATCAAACCTAGTTTCCTTGAAGTATAATGAAGTGTTTCTCGCACGCGTGGTACAGTGTGTTAAGTAAGAGCGTGTGCGGCGTTACTCGCAGTCAGTAAGTTATACAAACCTAAATCTTTTTTCATTAGGTCTACGGTACCCCCGCCTATTGCGCATTGATGAAAAAATTTCAGTCTATATCGATCTTTTGTCAGAGAAGCACAGAAACCGCGATTTGAGTGACGTGTACGCGAAACGTTATGAAACCGTGTTTTTTTGCACGCACCCAAAAGGGCCAAAAATGTCTAATGCAGTGGCGGCCAAGTACATTAAAAAGTCGAAGGCATTTGTTTAGAAGTGGGTGAATCGGTTTAAAAAGTTGAAAAATGTCGACAACTTTCCAGATCGTGCTTCAGTAGGGAAAATGGCCAAAAATGAGGAGAAACTGATCGTGACATTCTTTTCAAAAAATCGACATGGACTGAATTTTTTCATCAATGCGCAATAGGCGGGGGTACTCTGAACCTAATGAAAAAAGATTTAGGTTTGTATAACTTACCAACTGCGAGTAATGCCGTACACGGTCTTACTTAACACACTGTAGGTAAATACCAACAACGGTATTAAAACAGTGGTAATATGTATTATGAAAATCAGGGACCTGAACCTGAACCCGAACCATAAACCCGAAAAAAACCCGTATTTTTCATGAACCTGAACCCGAACCGAACCGCTATATTTCAAAGTCAGCGAACCTGAATCTGAACCCGAACCTTTTCATGGATATCCGGTAACCTTGTACATATATATTTTCAAAAGATTCAAGAAATTATTTATAATATTTTATCAATTTTCCTCCATTGATTTTTAAAAATGATTGTAAAATGTACAAATTGAAAAGTTTGAATTTTACTATATGATGTGACTTCTTAAGTCCACTACTAAAAATATTTTTTGCTTGCTTTATAATTCTATAACTTTATAAAAAGTGAATTTCAATTTGCAAAAAATCTGAAAAGTAGAGATTTCAATCTTTAAAATGTATTTTTATTTTTGTTAATTTTTTCTAGCAGTATCTTCGTACCTTCATTGTTTTGACAAATGTATATTATTATATTTATAAACTATAAATTATAATAATATACATTTGTTATAATTTTATGATTCTCGAAAATAAATTTTATCTCAAGAAATGGAGATTGGAATAACTTGATTTTTTAATACAGCTGAAAATAAGAAGACTGAAAATATACCGTTTTATACCGCATACATATTGTTTTGTGAGCCCACAGCAGGATAGCTTTTTTTATTTTCAAATACAAATTTTTATTTTTTTAATTTGAACCCGAACCCGAACCTTAATCTGAAAAAATAACGGTTTTTGAACTCAAAAAATTTACACCGTGCTGAACCTTAACCTAAACCCGAACCGAAAATGATTATTGAACCCGAACCATAAATAAATTCCGGTTCAGTTCCTTGATGAAAATTATCTCATACCATATATTTAACCAACTGTGTTAAAATTTTTAATCATTCTCGTGGATGGTCAAATTTTTAACTACATTACTTACCAAGACCCCCCCCCCCCCCTATCTGCTACTGTTAAACGCCACCTGGGACCTATAATGTCTCTATATAAACGATCTTTTACTTATTTTATAAATTAAAATACAAAATATGTTGTGTGTATATTTTTATTTGAATCAAAAGTTTATTTATTTCATTTATAAAAATTCTTTTTTGATAAATAATAATAGTAATCATGGCCCTAACAACCTGGGGCCCATGACTAGATGGGGTGAATCATAATTTTTATTTTTTTTATCAAAAAAATTTATTCAATTTCTTGCAATTAGCAAAAATTTAGCTATTTAAAAAACCTGGTCACAGGATGTGGGGGCCGTGATTCATACGTAAAAAAAATTATGAGTAATAATAGCATAAGAAACGAATAAGAAAAGAATAATAAGAAATAATAATACAAAAACAATAACAATACTGAATGAAAAAAATAAACATAAATAATTACAATTTTTCCTTGTACATTCCGGATAGTAAGTGACAACCTATTATTTGAAAATATTTTTTACTTTCTAAAACTGTAATAATATAATTTTAGACTGTAATGTTTGCAGTTTATCCATCAATTTATATTGAGTATCTGCAAAACAGACAATTTCAGACTATAACAAATATTTTATAATAATAGGTTGTCGCTTACTACCCGGAATGTACAGGAAAAAACTGTAATTCTTCAGGTTTCTTTTTTTCCGTACATATATATACATACGTTTATAATAATTAAACTAAATACATACATACATTTATTATTTAAATAAGTCATAATATAAACTAATACATATTCTGATTTAAAGGTATCCGAAAATTACCAGATAATTTCGAACCTTAAATTATCACATGAAACATTATTTTATTTATAATCTCGTATAGGCCAGGTTCCTGGAATAGAAAAAATTCTGACTGAATATTTTTTCTTAAATTGGTTTAGAGTTTAGAGTTTCATTAAGAAAAAGACAAAAATCGGGTTTTCCTGATTTCTCAGCTTTCTTTCACATTTAAGACAAATATAATCACATATAAAATTAAAGCTATTTAAATTCTCTACAAAAAAGATTCCATACATCTTTTTCATCAGATTCATACTTCACCGAGTAATTTGCACCTGAATTTATAAAAATTTTGTCTAATGTTAATTTTATCTTCATTGAAAAAATTTTAGAATTTGAATAGAATATTTTTTATAGAGAATTTAATTAGCTTTAATTTTTCTAACAATTTTTTTTTTAAGTTGAAGAAAGTTGATAAATCAGCAAATACTGATATTTATACTTTCCCCACCTCGGAGACGGGAATATTGACTTAACTCGAGGGGGGGGGGCTTCAGGATTTCATAGTATCACTCTAAAAGACCATTACACGAAGAAGAAAAAATATTATACATTTTTCTGACTTGGTTTTTGGCCTATAATTTAATTATAAAATTTAAAGGGGAAAGCCATTGTGACGGCCCATAAAAATTGTCAATATTTAGGAATTTTTTTCACAGGTATAACTAATTGTTTTATGATCGGGTAGAGGGTATTTTATTAAGTATATTATTCAACAAAATTAAACGCATTTAAACATTGTCATTACTGGTCACGCGAATGACTGATTTAGGGGATCAATTCCCCCCCATGAGTCCAATTTTTGTACTTTTCACCATATAAAAAATGATTTTTATAATGAAAAATATAACTTTATGAGATTTAATACTGTCATATCCCCCCATCGCAAAAAGCTATCTACGCTACTGGACTAAATTGACTGTAACTTTAATAATTAATGACTTAAATTGACTGTTACTGAAGCAACTTTCGGAATTTTAACTTAATTTTTTATATATTTTAGAACATGTACATACACTACACTCACTGCTCTATATAACGACGGCATCGGTAATTCAACCGTTCTATTGAACGATATCTAAAGAGACCCCCACCACGTTAATTAGTAAATTTAAATTTCGTGCAGAAATATAGCAGTCACGATAGTCGTTGTATGGAACTGTCGCTAAGTAAAAGGTCGTTTTATAGAGCGGTGAGTGTATACTTAAAAAAAATGCACCAAAAAAATCGATTTTTTTCCATCACAATGGCTTTCCCCTTTAAATAACTAATATAATTTAACACATTTTCTTATTTTAATCAATCATAAACTAGTAAATTCTAGTATGGGTACATACTTAGAGCATATACTACTAGAGCCAGCCTTACCGCTCGGCCGTGCGAACAAGCGTGCGAGAGAGAAAACGCAATAACGCTACATCCTTTCTCTTTCGCTCCGCGTACTGATCTTGCGGAGCAAGAGAGAAAGGATGTAGCATTCTCACGCTTTATCTCTCGCACGCTTGTTTATACGGCCGAGCGGCAAGGCTGGCTCTAGTAGTATATGCTCTAAGGGTACATAGCTTCATTCTTCATTTCTTATAAATTAAATTGCACTTTTATTTCTGCATCTTAAAAAAATAACACAAAAAATTTCAACCTAATTTCTTTTTCTTTATATTACAAACACTTCCATAAAAGGTTATTATATAAGCTGGATAAAATTCATCATCACAATATTTAACAATCACATCATTCCCAGGTTTCACTGTGTTATCATACCGTATGAAAACTCCCTCAGGCGTCAATTGTTTGACAGGTGGTAACACTGTATTCTGCTCCCCTTCACACGCTGGACCAATTAAAACTTTAAATACAAACATTACTTTTTCAGAAGTGTATTTATCTTTATCACAATAATGACTCGAATATCTTGCAGATGGTGAAAATGAAACACCCTTTCCATATCTGTGCCCTAAGCTTTTCCCACTTAACCTCCAATCTAAATTATTTGTACAAATATCAGTTGCGTACTGTCTCTTCGTCCCATGAAAGAGAAGGCGCTCTCGAATGCCATATTTGTACCTAAATTTTAATTCTTCTTTCTTGAGCAAGTAGGATCCTGTCAAATATGCATTTTGAATTCGATGTATTGTTTTTATGTGTAACTGTCTATTTGTAGTTTTCTTAAACATGGTTAATATATTTTGATATTCATCATCTAATATATTTAACTCGATGTAAAATACGTCTTTACATATTTCTTCACTTAATACATCCCAATTTTCTGTTTCTTTTATTATATAATCATTCAATTCTAAAACTGAAATTGAAGTTTTAGGTGTATTTAAATTTTCATCAATTATTGTACTTCCACTTTTTTCACTCAATTTAATTTTTATTTCTTCATACAACTTCCCTATAACCGCCCCCATATTTTCAAAATTGTTATTAAAAATTTCAGTATCTATTAAAGATTTAGTTGTTTTTAAATCTTCACTTTCTTGTGAACTGTCTTTTTTAGTTTCATTTGATTCAGTTAATATAATTTTTATTTGTTTATAAATACAAAATGCCCATTACTTCACCCATTTGTTTATAATTATTATTAAAAATAGCAGCATCTATAAAATATGATTCAGCATCTTGCATTTCAATTATTTCTAATGTTTTTAAATCTTCACTAGATTTTATTAAAATATTATTTATTTTTTCGTATAAAATACCAATTATCACCCCCATTAATTCGTAATTATTATTAAATATTTCAGCATTTATAAGAGATTCAGCACAACTTTCATTTGTATCAATTTTCACACCACTATTATTATGTTCATATACAAATTGAGTTTTTTGATTTGCACTAACATTATTTGAATAACGGTTTTTAAAAATTGAAAAAGCTCTAAATCGTCTAAAACCTTCTTCTTTTGTTTTTTTTCGAACTCTTAGCACCCATATTGTTACAGTTGTTATTATCTTTTAACTTTAACACAATATATTCCGCTGATGATTATTAAATGCAAGCCACTATACTATTTATATCTCGTATGTGTCATTAAAAAGAGATAGCGCTAATCACTTGAAACTTTTATATCACTACGATTACACAGGCTTTTTTCTCGATACTTTAAAAATAAATTAGTAAGTACTATAAAAAATAAATATTTCGTTCCAATTTGCATTGACTCAGGATCCCAGATGTAGTGATAGTTTGACCGAAGATATGATAATGAAATTGTAACTTAATTACGTAATATTTACTGTTAAATTATCTCTAACTAGCGGAATCCCGCGGCTTCGCTCGCGTAAACTTCGAAATTAATTAGAACCCTCCATATGTGATATTTTTATTTTAATAGATTTTCCTTTATAAGTAAAGCAGGTATGCAGATAAACATATCTAAATCCAAATTCGTCCCCGTCCCATGTTATTAGTACCCCCCCCCCCCCAATGGCGGTTGAATTTTCGTAACTGATATTTTGTCTTGTAGAGTACCTACTTACGCCATGTTTCATTCGGTGAACACAAAAAAAAATATTTTACAAATTTTTTCAAGTCCCCTAACACCTTAGGGGTTAAATTTTGGGAAATGCTGAAATAATTGTTTCATTATTTTTATTGTAGAGTATGTTCGATAAGTTTCAATTAAATGCGAACAAAAAAAAATATTTTTTTTATAAACTTTGACACCCTGTTTTAACCCAGTAGGGGTTGAATTTCGAAAAATCCTTTCTTAGTGGGTGCTTACATCATTAAAGGAAGGGACCTACGAAATTTCACGTTTCTAGGTCCAGGGGTTTAGGCTGTACGTTGATATATGAGTGAGTGAGTGAGTGAGTGATTAAGGACAAACTCTTTTATAGATATAGATTATTTTAGTATAAAAATTAGTGAAGTCATTTTTATTTTACTGGTTAAAATTAGCGATGAAATTGAATATTTAGAAATAGTTTATGAAAAGATTTTTTATTTATAAAACGACGTATTTGATGAGTATAAACGTACTGATTTTGTAGGAATACCCTCAATTCTGTGCAGTAAAAGATGTGAATACCCAGTTTAAATATTTACTAAGTAAATGCATTTTATAATGTTGGGAATACCTACTTATATGTTTTTGTATATCTAAATATGAAAAATGTGATTCATAGTTTAGTGTTCAAGGTTAATATTTTATATTGTTTTCGATATTATTACAGCAATGATTTATTTATTTATTGATAATCTAAGTTAGGGAGGGCAGCGAAGGATGGTTAATTTGTGATATGGGCTATTCAATTACCAATTAGACTAATCACTAAAGTTGAGGCGATACACATACCTGTTCTTCTTACCTCGGTATAGGGTGACCAGTAGTGAATACAATACCGGTATCCCGAAATACCGAAAACCGGGATACCGGTCAATTTTCTCCGGTATTTCGATACCGGTATTTGTTCGAATTATACCGGTATTTCGGTATATTTTCGGTATTTAATAATTTACTAGGGAGTTAAATTTTACACTAAAAATTTTTTGCTAACTTCATTTTGATTTGTATAATATATTACTGTTCTTTCAAAAGTGTTCTATTGTTTTATGATATACATATAAATATTAAATTAATAATATATTTAAGAACATATGTGTGATTTTGGTAAGTAAGTATTTAATTTTAATGTTAATACAAATATACATATAAACATACAAATTAAGAATTTTAAAACGAGTAATATATTATTAATATTATACATGCACCTAGATCATATTTCGGAAAAATATGTTATACATCATTGCAGTAATGGTCTTGCTCAGAATTAAATGTAAAACTTTATAGATTTTAGAGCTAATTATTTTATATGCCTTCTAAAATTTGTTTGCAACAAACAATTGCGCGCGTATTTTAAAAATTATAGTTCATTTTAATTAATTTTAAATTATTTAAATCTTTGATAACTATTTATCCAGGTACATAAGTATGTTTGAGGTTAAAGCACTGATTTGGTATAACTGTATGTTTTTATTTATATATTAAACGAAAAAAATTTATAAATTTGATTTTTTAACGTCCGTTGACGCATGCGTACAACCTGTTTCGGTTGTTAGGAAATATTCAATTTTAGCCATCATGTTTGACTTATAATCAGTCCAGTCATGTCAATGGATTAAAGCTAAAATATACATAAGTCATAATAAATATATGAAATATTTATTGTAGTATGTACAATGTAAACATTTTTGTTTTTAATTTTTGCCTTAAATAATTCACGATACGTGTAATTACGGATTTAAGGAGCTTTAGCTCTCCACTCAAAAAATTATGTCGAAACATTGTCAGGTATATTTTATATTAATATTACAATATATTATAAAATAAAAATTATGGTTCCCCCCAGATCTACTTACGATTCCTGGATTGATGCATGAATAGGTGTAATAACAAAACAAAATTGAATGTTCTATGTATACTTGTATGTATAATAAAACTTTATCGAAAAAAATAATATTCTTCAGTATTTTAAAAATATACCAATGACAACTTACAACAATGTCGGAATTATTTTTTTAATGAAGGTATAAGAAAAATATTAAAATTCAATATTAATTAAATTAACTTTTTTTTTGATCAAAGTCGTTGTGAACTCTTTAAATTCAATATTGTATAGGTATATAAAGATATTATAATATCATACATACAAGAAGTGGAACAGTTGGTGAAAAAATAAATAAAATTTTTTGAAGATGAAGGTATAAGAGATGTTACGACTAGTCCACGAATATCTATCCACAATTCAACCAACTAGTGTAGAATCGGAGAGCGCATTCTCGTTCTCGGCAGCAAATAAAATATGCACAAAAATTAGATCTCAGCTAAACGATAAAAATATCGATAGTTTATGTTTTTTAAGAGTATATTTTAAAAACACTGATAATATCTAAATTTAGTTGTAACTTTAAAATAAACTACAAAAAATTTTTATTTATAAAATTTATAATATTTACATTTATTTTTAACAGAATTAAACTTTATTATTATACTTATTTAATTGTTTTTATTTTTTTATTAATAAAAAATGCAAATGTAATTTTATATATTTATTTTTTACATTTATTATAATTGTATTATATCATCTTTAACTTTTTTTAAATACCGGTATTAATACCGGTATCCCGGTTTTGACATAAAAAAATACCGTAATACCGGTATTACGATTTTGGTCCGGTATTGTATTCACTAGTGACCAGGTCTCAGGTTTTGACCCAGAGTCTCAGGGTTTGTATATCTACTGTTGGTTTTGGGTTTGGTAAAAATGATGAGCATTAAAAAAAGATAACGCAACAGTAAAAATAAAAAAATATTTGCGAAAAATAGTATTCATTTTCATCTCGTAAAACCGAAAATTTAATAGGTATATTTAAAAAAAGGTACTTGTCTATTATAATCCCCATTGTTTGAAAAAACAAAAATAACTAGGAACGAAACAAAATTCGTCTGTAGATAGGCAAATGTCATGATGAAATAAGCGCCAATGTGAGTAAAGTTTGCACTATTAATTTCAATATTTTTAAATAGGTAATTATTATACATAAAGGTATTCTGTTGCTAATTACATTATGAAAAGGTAAAGATTGAATCATTTTGAGTTACAATTTTGGTAAGAGCAATCTATTGGGGCGAAAGGGGATTAATATAGTATAAAAACAGGGATTCAATCTCTGCTGCAATGAACTGTTTTTTAATAACTTTGCAAAATAAAATACATGTTAAAATTCCTACAGTTCGTTGCAGCGGAAACTGAATCCTCGTTTTTTATACTATATTAATCCTCTTTCTCCCCAATAGACCCCCCCTCCCAATAGATTGAATCCCCGCTTTTAAACTAAACTATTTTACAAAACGGCTAGTTGCTTTGTAAAACAGCTCAATTTACAATCCGGCTGCGACATATATAATATGTATAATAATAATAACCTTAATTACCTATTTAAAAATATTGAAATTAATAGTACAAACTTTGGCGCTGATTTCATCATACGAGTATGTATATGTAATACATGACATTTACCTATCTACAGACGAATTCTTTTTCGTTCCTAGTGATTTTAGTTTTTTCAAACAATGGGGATCAGGGCTGTCGAGAGGGGGGGGGGGGGGGAGACGGCCTTCCTAAAGGAACCCGTAAGTCTTATTCATCAATAAAAAAATTTTCCCATAAATTCTTACCAATTTGAATAAATCTTCATAAAAATCGTAAATTATCAAATAATACTGAATTTATTATTTATTATTTGCATAATTGTTTGCCCCCGGGCCCGGATTTTCTCTCGACGGCCCTGATGGGGATTATAATATACAAGTACCAAAATTTCATTCATTTTATTTTTGGATGATTTAAAACATAATATTGTGATTTAATCGTTAGTTTTACTATAAACCGTAGGTTCATCTGTCAGTTTTATGCTTGAGATTATTTATTTTTTCATTATTAAATTCTATTACCATAGAAACTGAACCCCCAGTCTAGTTACAAGTTTTGCCACCAGATGGTGTACGCTCATTTGACAGATCCCAATAGTAAGTAAAAGTATCACTGATCCAAATTCTAAAACAAATTCATATACAAATTCATAGATACTATCGCAGAATTAATAACCCTTTGAAAGTACTTTTTAGGTACAGTAGCAAATTTTATTAGCTCCTTTACAATGCCGGGCATTAAATAAATAAATCATCTGCCAAGTAAATGCATAAGTACTTATTTGTTCTAAATTCATCAAATGTAGTTAATTACAGATAATTATCAAAAAAATTAATAAGAGTCACCGCCCTTCCCTGGTTATTTTTTCATAAGAATCTTAACTATCCAAACAAGATCCAACCAACAAACCAAGTTTCATTAATAAAGGTTAACGGTTCATAATTTATGCGAGTAACAAAAATTCAAGAAACATCAGACAGACACGAAATAAAAAGTGTTTTTCTTGACTTAAAATTGAAAGATCAAGTGATTTTTTTAAATCATCCTCGTAGATGTTCAAATTTTAACTACATTACTTACCAAGGTGCCCCCCCCCCCCTTCCCTTCTGCCACTGTTCAGCGCCTACTGGGACCTGTAGTGTCTCTATATAAGTGATATTTTACTTATTTTATAAATTAAAATACAAAATATTTTGTATGTATATTTTTATTTGTAATCAAAAGTTTATTTATTTCATTTATAAAAATTCTTTTTTGATAAATAATAATAATAATCATGACCCTAACAACCTGGGGGCCCAGGACTAGATGGGGTGAATCATAATTTAAAAAAAAAAATATTCAATATCTTGCAATTAGTGAAAATGTAACTGTTTAAAAAAACCTGGCCACAGGATGTGGGGGCCATGATTCATACGTAAAAAAATTATGAGTAATAATATAATAGCACAAGAAACGATATAAAAATAATGAGAAATAATAATACAAAAACAATAACAATACTGAATGAAAAAAATAAACATACAAAATTACAATTCTTCCCTGTATATCCCGGATAGTAAGCGACAACCTATTATTTGAAAATATTTTTTAATATAATTTTTGGCTGTAATGTTTGCAGTTTATCCATCAATTTATATTGAGTATCTGCAAAAATTATTACAATTTCAGTCTATAACAAATATTTTATAATAATAGGTTGTCGCTTACTATCCGGGATGTACAGGAAAAAACTGTAGGTAATTCTACAGGTTTATTTTTTCCGTACATATACGTATATAATAATTAAACTAAATAGGATACATTTATTATTTAAATAAGTAATAATATAAACTAGTACATATTCTGATTCAAAGGTATCCGAAAATTACCGGATAATTTCGAACCTTAAATTATCACATGAAACATTATTTTATTTATAATCTCGTATAGGCCAGGTTCCTAGAATAGAAAAAAAATTGACTGAATATTTTTTCTTAAATTGGTTTAGAATTTCATTAAGAAAAGGACAAAAATCGGGTTTCCTTGTTTTCTCAGCTTTCTTTCACATTTAAGACAAACATAATCACATATAAAATTAAAGCTATTTTAATTCTCTACAAAAAAGGTTCCATACATCTTTTTCATCAGATTCATACTTCACCGAGTAATTTGCACCTGAATTTTCTTAAATGTTTTGTCTAATGTTAATTTTATCTTCATTGAAAAAATTTTAGAATTTTAATAAATTTTTCGGTGATGTACAAATCTGACAAAAAATACGTATAGAATATTTTTTATAGAGAACTCAATTAGCTTTAATTTTATGTCTAACAATTTTTTTGTTAAGTTGAAGAAAGCTGATAAATCTGTAATTACTGATTTTTATCCCTTCCCCACCCCGAAGACAGGACATTACTCGAGGGGAGGAGGAATTCTTAGTGTCACTCTACAAAACCATTACATGAAGAAAAAAATATTATAAATTTTTCTGACTTAGTTACTGGCCTATAATTTAATTATAAATTTATTTAAGGGGGAAAGCCACTGTGACGGCCCAAAAAATTGTACATTTTGAGAATTTTTCCACATATATTGAATAGAACTGTCGGCCAGTCATTGTATAGAGCTGTCGTTATGTAGAAGGTCGTTTTATAGAGCGGTGAGTGTTCTTTAAAAAATGCACCAAAAAAAAAACATTTTTTTTCTATCACAATGGCTTTCCCCTTTAAATAACTAATATAATTTATCACATTTTCTTATTTTAATCAATCATAGGTATACTCTAGTAAATTCTAGTAGTATAGGTACATAGCTTCATTTCTTATAAATTAATTGCATTTTTATTTCTGCATCTTAAAAAAAAAACACAAAAAACTTCAACCTAATTTCCTTTTCTTTATATTACAAACACTTCCATAAAAGGTTATTTTATAAGCTGGATAAAATTCATCATCACAATATTTAACAATCACATCATTCCCAGGTTTCACTGTGTTATCATACCGTATGAAAACTCCCTCAGGCGTCAATTGTTTGACAGGTGGTAACACTGTATTCTGCTCCCCTTCACACGCTGGACCAATCAAAACTTTAAATACAAACATTACTTTTTCAGAAGTGTATTTATATTTATCACAATAATGACTCGAATATCTTGCAGATGGTGAAAATGAAACACCCTTTCCATATCTGTGCCCTAAGCTTTTCCCACATAACCTCCAATCTAAATTATTTGTACAAATATCATTTGCGTACTGTCTCTTCGTCCCATGAAATAGAAGTCGCTCCTGAATGCCATATTTGTACCTAAGTTTCAATTCCTGTTTCTTGAGCAAGTAGGATCCCGTCAAATATGCATTTTGAATTCGATGTATTGTTTTTATGTGTAACTGTCTATTTGTAGTTTTCTTAAACATGGTTAATATATTTTGATATTCATCATCTAATATATTTAACTCGATGTAAAATACGTCTTTACATATTTCTTCACTCAATACATCCCAATTTTCTGTTTCTTTTATTATATAATCATTCAATTCTAAAACTGGAATTGAAGTTTTAGGTGTATTTAAATTTTCATCAATTATTGTACTTCCATTTTTTTCCGTCAATTTAATTTTTATTTCTTCATATAATTTCCCCCCAACCGCCCCCATATATTCAAAATTGTTATTAAAAATTTCAGTATCTATTAAAGATTTAGTTGTTTTTAAATCTTCATTTTCTTGAGAACTGTCTTTTTTAGTTTCATTTGATTCAGTTAATATAATTTTTATTTGCTTATACAAAATGCCCATCACTTCACCCATTTGTTTATAATTATTATTAAAAATAGCAGCATCTACAAAATATGATTCAGCATCTTGCATTTCATTTATTTCTGATGTTTTTAAATCTTCACTAGATTTTATTAAAATATTTTTTATCTTTTCATATAAAACACCCATTATCACCCCCATTAACTCGTAATTATTATTAAATATTTCAGCATTTATAAGAGATTCAGCACAACTTTCATTTTTATCAATTTTCACACCACTATTATTATGTTCATATACAAATTGAGTTTTTTGATTTGCACTAACATTATTTGAATAACGTTTTTTAAAAATTGAAAAAGCTCTAAATCGTCTAAATCCTTCTTCTTTTGTTTTTTTCGAACTCTTAGCACCCATATTGTTACAGTTGTTATTATCTTTTAACTTTAACACAATATATTCCGCTGTTGATTATTAAATGCAAGCCACTATACTATTTATATCTCGTATGTGTCATTAAAGAGAGACAGCGCTAATCACTTGAAACTTTTATATCACTACGATTACACAGGCTTTTTTCTCGATACTTTAAAAATAAATTAAGTGCTTTAAAAAATAAATATTTCGTTACAATTTGCAGTGACTCAATATCCCAGATGTGGTGATAGTTTGACCGAAGATATAATAAAAAAATTACAACTGAAGGACATATATTAATTGTTAAATTATCTCTAATTATTTTAGTAAAAAAATTAACGAAGTTATTTTTATTTTACTGACTAAAATTAACGATGAAATTCAATATTTTGAAAAAGTTTATCAAATGATTTTTTTTATAAAACGACCTATTTGATGAGTATAAACGTGCTGATTTTGAGGGAATACCCTCAATTCTGTGCAGTAAAAAATGTGAATACCCAGTTTAAATATATACTAAGTAAATGTATTTTATAATGTTGGGAATACCTACTTATGTTTTATACAGTATGTTTATTTATTTTGAATTATGAAATATGATTCATAGGTTCAAGGTCAATATTTTATATTGTTTTTGATATTATTACAGCAATGATATATTTATTTATTGATAATCAAAGTTAGGTGCAGTACCAGCTTTGGGGGGGGGGGGACCAGGGCAACCGCCCGGGGCGCCAAGCCAGCAGGGGCGGCGCGCGGAAGGACACAAAAGATAATAAAAAAAGGTCATCAGTTTTTTTGTTGGGGAGGGCGGCATAAAAAATTTCGGCAGGGGCGCCGGGATTGCAAAGGCCGGCTCTGGTTAGGGTTACCATCCGTCCTTTTTCCTCGGACACTGTCTTCTTTTTAAGGTCGTCCGGGGTAGGGTGACCAGGTCTCAGGTTTTCATCCGGAGTCTCAGGGTTGTTATACTGTTTCTCCGGGCTCCGGGTTTCGTTACAATTTCTCCGGGTTTGGTAAAAATGATGAGAATTAAAAAAAAGATAACGCAACAGTAAAAATAAAAAATATTTGCGAAAAATGTTCATTTTCACTTCGAAAACCGAAAATTTGATAGGTATATTTAAAAAAATAAGGTCTTCATGTAATGATACGGGCATTTTTTTCTCAGGGTTTGTCAAAATTGACGTAATCTAAAATCAGGGTTTACATAATCTGAAATCTGATAACCCTACCTGGGTAGTAGTGTTGCCACCTTTTCAACATTCGTGACCCGGACTCCGGACATTAAAAAAAAATTAAAAACATAAATTTTAATACTCTACAATAACAATTAACATTTCGTTAAAAAAGTATTAATATTAATATAGAACAAAAAAAGGTAATTAGATTTAAAAAACATAAATAGTATAAGAAAAAAAAGGTGATTACAAATTTTTACTAAAACCGGACAAATATATTATTAATCCGGACTATGGATCTAAAAACCGGCCTGTCCGGGTAAAAATCAGCCTGCGGTGGTAGCACTGATCGGTAGTAAGATGTAAGATGTAAGCACAAGCAAGGTGAGTGGATCAGGTATGTCTATGGCCTCACTTTTTGTTGAGTTTGGTATCAAATCGTGCATGTAATATCTTAATTGTTAATTGAAAAACATGTTTGTATCTTCTATGACGTCCTATGTTATTTTTATCTACTTGTTAAGTATATATGTTTAATAAATTCTTTTGGCTTACAAGTATGAATGAATCATATTTGAAAATACGAGGTATATAGGTATATTTAATTAGAAAAAAAGGTAAACTTTCAAATAATATTGATAATAATAGATTAGATTATTATTTCATTGTTCTTACTTTTAGAAATTTATATAATATAGTATATGTAGGTAGGTACATACATACCATATATGTAAAATTTTAAAATAGATAAAGAGGTGCGTTATAGAGGTAGGCAATTTAAATTGACCCCCCCCCCTCCCCTCGACCTAACAACAAAAACAATTTTTAGAAAAATGGAATAAATAACTTATAAAAAATAATAGCATTTATAAAATTAAATTTTAGTCATTGTTATTTAAACTTATAAAAACATTTTTTTGTATAGTTAGCCAATAATGAATTTGGGGGGTATCGGAGAGAGGGCACTTTCCCTCTCTGCGAAATTAGATACCCTCCCTTTACAGGGTCGAAATATATTAATTTGTATATTCCAATACAATCATCAATATTATTCATAAATATTTTTTTACTACCTAACTGCATGTATACATATATGTATGATTTTATGTTCTTATAGAAATGCCCGAATGCATTTAAAGTTACAAACGCGCTTCGGGATGTACAAAATTAATTACATTCAACAAAAAAATATTGTAAAACCAGAAGAGTAATGCACTAATTTCACAAACGGCAGTAATAAAATTAATTTCGGGGGAATTTCCGTACAACGGCCGTTGTAATGTCCACGAAAACGCTTATAACCGACGCTAATATTCTTAAAAGCTTCGCCGTTATTAACACGTTCATTGCGACTGACAAATACAAATGGTTGCAACTGGTGTCGTGCATGCACAATATTAACTAATATACAGTCGAAACCGGTTATAACGACATCGGTTAACACAACATATCGGTTTTAACGACTCAAAATAAAAGTCCGACTGAATCCCATATATTTGCATTTTTACCGGTTTTTACGACTATCGACTTTTACGACCTAATATAACTGGTCCCTTCGATGTTGTTATAACCTATTTCCACTGTTCATTTTTCAATTTATTTTCGAGCCCCTTTTTATAAATTGTTCTAAATGGCTTAACCAAATTTTTTTGGAAGGGGTGACTTTTAGAGAGAAAAAATTAAGTAGGGGAACCTGGGGAAGTTCGATCCCTAGGGGACACTTGGTAACCTTGATTAAACTTACTAAGCAATGGAAGGTATGGTAAATATCTGTTCGTTGTGTGTTTTTCTATACGGAGAGAATATTCTTTTAAAAATTAACAGAAAATGCTGTGAACCTGAGGACAGAATCAACTTCTAAAAAAATTAACAGAAAAGTCGGTAGAATTTAAAATAAAGTAAATGAAAAATTACAATGACATACCTACTGGTAAATTTTAACATAGTACCTATTAAAATTTATTTACTCTGAAAAAGTTATATACGCTATTCTTTAATTTAATTTCTTGCATATGAAAATTTCACGTACATTCTCTTTAATTTTACTTTGTTTCTATATTACTTTATCTGGCCTATCGCGGCTATCGCCGTCATAGAAACTGATATACAGTATATCGAATTGTAGTAGACGATTTTTTACATTTTACCATGTCGGATGTTAAAAATTTCTAGGATCAATTTCGTCCTCCCGTTAATATGTTTTTCATGTTAAAAATTAACATAAATTTTTTTCAGTGTATTTCTATATGCATTGTTGAGTGCGAATCGATTTACTTAATCAATGAGAATCAGGTATGGAGAGACATGGTAAAAATCTGTTTACCACGTCTCCACGCACCTGGGAGCTTTGATCCAAAAGCAAATCAGGGGTAAACAAGTCTCCCTAACATAGGGGACACATGGTAAAAGTTGTCAATAAGGAGTTTCAATAAATAACGAGTTAAATTGTGACACAATCTATACTTCTTATTCAAACTATCAATGGAATGATAATTTCTAAATTGTTTGGCCTGAAAAGTTTTCCAATACTTCAAAAAATAAAAAAATAGAGTCTAAAATCAAAGTGGGTAATCAACCCTCCCCAGGTTCCCCTACCAAGAATTTCTGTACACATTTTTTGCTCTTTGTTTGTCGGTGTTTCAAAATTCTTTAATTTGGAGTTGAAACTTGTAACCACCTAAACCCTTACTCCTTTCACCTCCTTCCTGGTTATACCACTGATCAAAGGGCGCTTATAAACAGAGTAGAAATGTTTTATCTTACTTAATGTTCTCTCTTTACTTTAACAGTCTAACCCAGTGTTTCCCAACGTGGGCCCCACGCCCCACAGAGGGGCAATTCGATTGTTAAGGGGGGCAATTCGAAAATGGACTCATCCAGAGTTTAAGTTAACCGTATTACAAATCGAGAGACTTGAGACTGAAGTTAACTAAATTGGAACCTGACATAAAATGTCTTTACAGCAAGCATCAAGCGCAAGGATATCACTAAATGCAAATAATAAATAATTACTAATAATTAAATAATATAGAAAAATCTTTCATTAAAATAATTTTTTACTTGAATTTCAGTTCTCCATTATATGTTTTGAAAATTTACTTACTGTGTATTGTGTATGCTCAATAATTTCCTAGTGATTTCTTCCTAAAACCTTTAATTCAAGTTTCTTTAGTGAACATTTCAATTTTTGAATATTAAAATTTATGTATATGTGGGGGAGGGGGGTAGTAAGAATTTTAGAAAGGCTTAGGTGGGGCATAGTACAAAAAAAGTTGGGAAACACTGGTCTAACCAATACTATATGAGTCATCTATTTGCAAATAGTGTATTTTTAACAGTGTTTATTTTTCACAAGAGCATTAAAATGTATTAGGACGGCCCTACTTTCTGTGTCAGATTTATATTGAACTATCAATTTAGACTGAATAAATAGACCCTAAAAATTTGAAATTGAGCCTTGGAAACTTGGAAGCGCTCTCCACTACCCAGCACCCAAGGGCCTGTAAGTAATTTCAAAATTGTATTTAAAATTTAATTTTTATTTCTTTAGTGATAAGAAAAATATTTCAATTAATATTTACTTTTCAAGGCCCCTTAAATAATATAATAATTATAGCAATAAAAATACATTTTTTTTAGTTTACATACGATAGTCAATTTTGATATTTTCTAGAATTTTTGTCTTCTATCTGTTTCAACTTGACACAAAAACTACTTGACTGATTTTGATGGGCTTTCACTATTACAAAGCTTAAAACCATAGAACTAGTTTAAGCTTTGTAATTACTGATTTACAACACGCCCGTATTTAGGAAAATTTATAAAAGAAATTTATTAAATTAAATTATTGATGTAATTGAACTATTAAGATTTAGAGTAGCCAGTCGCGCGAGTATTCACCAATTCTGGCGTCTTCCCTATTAAGACTTATTCTTTATATAATGATAATAATTTAACACGTGCATTGCCATCGTAAATAATAATAATTTATAATCATTCGCCGCATCGAAAGTGTTAAAGTAGAAAATTATATACCAAGATGTCTGCCTTTCAGGCGCAATGGCGTGAAACAATAAAATTGATGTAATACTTATGTTTACTACTGGTCTTTTATATTATACGGAATGTACAACATTTTTACGATACTTTTTTAATCAAAAATATTAAGGCGGTCCGCATTTTCTCGGGCACGATAATATATTATGGCCAGATCCGCAAGATTATTTGCGAACGAGACAGAACTGGCATTGCAACTAATATTTTAAAGTATTAAAGATGTTGTAAATTGTATTTTTTTTTCGTACTTTGAATAGTTTGATGACTGTTAAAAGTATTTTACTTATCAATATAATTTATTTTTACTTTCTTATACTAAAAATAATGTATAATATTTTCTAAATTGTGATTTTCATTGAGGTACTCATTTTAATTATTTTCTAACTTAAAAATAACAAGACACATGCCCGGTTTTATCAACCAATTTAAAGCTCCTTTAGCGCTAAATGCTCCTTTAAAGTAAATTTGGTGTATTACAAACGTGATTTAAATCAATATTTAAGCTCTCAATGAAAAATAGACATAATATACGTTGTAAATAAATACTGCAGATAATTTAAAATCTATTTAATTAAGTATATTTTGCTTGGATCTGTTGATAATATGACAGTTAGTTAAAGGAGCATTTAGTTAAACTTGATAATACTGGGCGTTATGCCCAGTATTATCAATCAATTTAAAGCTCCTTTAGCGCTAAAGGCTCCTTTAAGGTAAATTTGGTGTATTACAAACGTGATTTAAATTAATATTTAAGCTCTCAATGAAAAATTTACATAATATACCTACGTTGTAAAGAAATACTACAGAACATTTAAAATCTATTTAATTAAATGTATTATGCTTGGATCTGTTGATAATATGACAGTTAGTTAAAGGAGCATTTAGTTAAACTTGATAATACTGGACGTTACGTTACGCCCAGTATTATCAAGTTTAACTAAAGGCTCCTTTAACTAACTGTCATATTATCAACAGATCCAAGCATAATACATTTAATTAAATAGATTTTTTTTCTGCAGTATTTCTTTACAACGTATATTATGTAAATTTTTCATTGAGTGCTTAAATATTGATTGAAATCACGATTGTAATAGACCAAATTTACTTTAAAGGAGCATTTAGCGCTAAAGGAGCTTTAAACTGGTTGATAATACCGGGCAATAGAAGAATGATATTTTATATTTGAAATCTCGTTTTCGTTCGAGATTTTAATCTCGCATGCCCAGGAGCAGTCGAGATTTTTCATTCGACATTTCAAGAAAAAATCGAGATTCGAGAATATGGTATAATTTACACAATCGAGATTCTAGTAAATAACTTAGTGAAAAATCAGGTGAAAAATGTACCTATTTACTGCAAGCTAGAAATACATCAAATTTGGGGAAATTGGGTATTCCCCCTCTGAGGTCGAGTAAATTAATGCAATGTTGTATTCTATAATTATTTAATAATAAAAAAATTAAATAATCAATAAGAAAATTTACTCTTCCCTTCCATGCCCCTTTATCCAATGAAATAAAATCCAAAAATATATCACGGTGTCCGTCCGTCAGTCTGTCTGTCACAGCCTTCTAATTATTTAACAGTTTGACCTATAAACTTGAGATTTGGCATAATTATAGTAAATGGTTGACCAATAAAAGACACACGTTATAAAAATAAAATATTTAAAAGGGGGTCAATTGATTATCAAAATGTTTTATTTAAACACGGCGAGTGGGGTATCAAATTAAAGCTAACAATTCAAAAAATTTAAATATGTAAACATTTTGTTATTATTAAAATTCTCGTATTTTATTTATTTATATTTAAATCGGATAATTATATCTCGGAAAATAAGTCAAAAAATTCTGAAAAAATTGAAAATTTGTATAATGATGCCTAGATCATAATAAAACAATCAAAACTCACCGCACTTACGAATTAAAGAAAATCTAAAGAATGAATCATTTAAAATGTTAACATTGTGCTGCCACCTGTTCGATAATATTTGAACTGCTAATATTAAATTGGTTCTAAGCTTCGCTAAAGTTGACAAGGTTGACAAACGAATAAATTGAAAAACCATATTGTTGTGTACTTTTAAAAAAATTATATTGCAGTTAATAACAAAAAAAATTATGATATCTACTGCAAGTTATAATCAAACCTACTGGACACATCTACACAAAATATCAAAATTTTATTTCAGCACCTAGAAAAAAAATATATCTGAAAAACAATTTTTTTTTCTAAACAACACAATAAAACACATTTTTACAACTTAAAATATTTATTTTTGAATTCATTTTACACAAGAAAACATGTAAAGTAAATTAAATTAAAACATTAATTATTCTTTATCGCCCTTCAGTTGCGTTGCTCCCAAACGCTGCGGGTCTTGGCTCGGATAATGCACGACGGGTTTCACACCAGACCCTCCTGCTGCAGCACCAAAACTCTCAGTCCCTGGCGCAGGGGGCGCAAACGGAGCTGTAGAAGCAGCCGACGCAGGCCCAGCCGTTGGAATACCTATAGAGATTACAAAACGTATAGAAACAATACATAAAATATGAATAAATCAACAATACCTGGATTAAAGAAGAACGGAGGCATCGAAGGTGTGCCAAACATCGGCGGTACCATCAACGGTGGCGGAGGCGGGACGCTGGGTAAAGGAATATGTCCTGGTTCTAAATTAAAGAAATTATGCGCAAGTTCTGGTGGAGGGACCGGCAAAGCTCCAGGCAGTCCAGGAACAGGTTCTAACGGTTCGTTTGGACCTTGAGCTAAGATCATTCCTTGCCGTCCTTGAGATCGGCCCCATTTAATTGCTAATCGACGGCCACCTGAAAATTAAAAGTTATTAAAAACACGATATAAATTTTAAGAATAAATAATTACCTATAACAAGTTTATTGAATGTTTTTTCCGCAGCTAATTCAGCAGCCGCTCTTGCAGTGTATTGAATAAATGCACACTGTTGTCGAGGAACCAATGAAATACTACGTATTTCTCCATACTGGTAAAAATGATCTCTGCAATAAAAATTACATATACAAATTACTTTACTTAAACGACTATAACTATTAAACGATTCATCTAAATAATTTGAAACTTTAATACGTTAAACTAGACTAGATAATGAACGTTTTAAGATTATTCCAAAGTTTCTATGATTTATAGTTTCAGAGTAAACTGTTTTTTTTTGTACTTGACGTATACAGCTGCAATTACTAAATGATTTATCGAACTGATTTGAAATTTTAATATGTAGAACTAGACTAAACAATATACTTTAAAATCATTCTGAAGTTTCTACAATTTAGTTTCAGAGTTCTGTTAACTCTATTAATTAATTGTTAATTCAAGTTAACAATTACCTTAAGTCAGTTTCAGTGAGGTCTCCGCAGTTTCCAACATACAAAGTTGTAATTGTTTTATCTTCAGGAGGAGGCAACGCCGGCAAAGCTGCAGCACGACGTAATAATTTATCAGCCACAGGATCGTTGACACCATAATAACGGTCACGAATATTCTGATCGGCTAACGGATCATCAGGATCTGTCGGACGTTCGTGTCTAAAAATAAAAAAATAATGTTATTTCTTATAAAATACTCATAAAGTTGATTATTACCTGTAGGGACATTCTTCACCTCGTCTGCATTCCCCTTTAACCCAGAATGAGCATACATGAGGCCTGTTACGTTTGTAGTAAGGCGTAGTGCGAGCTAGCCTCATCAACATATCATTCGTAGCTTCTGCTTTTCCTCCGATTATACCAGATGCTGTATCATTTTTAGCTAACTGAAAGTTAAAATAAATATCAGTACAAATCATTTGATTAAAATATAAACTTAAATATACCTCTGAATCCATATTTTGAATGTAATATTCTTTATTAACGTCACTCCTAGGAAGGTCATCTTTGATTTTCAAGGCTGCATCTCGCACCTGAAAAATTAATATATTTTTTAAACCCACTCTTGAATCCACAAAAGTTGTAACTTACTTGAATTGGTAAGCCGTATTCTAAGTCAAGTAAACAAGTTTGACAAACGTTTTTAAGTCTACTACACGTTTGACAGATTTCAGTTTTTTTGAAACGCATCCTCACTCCTGGACACCAACGGAAAACAGTAAATGGTCGTGAACATATTTTACATTCTTTTCCGTATTTCTCTTTCATCTAGAAATGAATTACAATTTAGTATGACTATATTAAAACATTAATTAATGGTTTTATTTACCATGCGAATATAAGGATTGTCCCCTAAACATGTTTGACATAAAATGGGAAATTCCTGTGAAATAAAATCAAGTTTATAGTAAAAATAATTGGACAATGTTAATAATTAATGTATAAAAATTGTAATATTTACCGAATCTTCCCAATTTTGACGATTATAAGTATTAGTTGTTTTAGAAGTTGCCATTTTTAGACAAAATATAGGTTATGTGGTAACGTCAACCGTCAACACTAGACTACAAATATTTACTATCTTATTATTATTCTTCAATAGACTTATATTAGGCCAAGTGTTTTTGACAGGAACTTATATTTACATTTCTGTGACAGGACACATGACACAGGTAACTAATTTCAAGTTGATTCCAGGTAAACGTGGAAGACGTTTCTAAAGAGGCTTGAAACAGAAAAGGCTTAGAAATAATTACAGACATTGCGCATGTGCTGTTTAATATTAATTTGTCATTTAGCTATGTCATTGCGGTCAAATATTTCACTTTAATATTTTTTTTTTTAGTAATTGCGTTTCTTATTACATTGTGTATTAAGTTGTGAGTTTTTTGAGTGGGTGGATATATATTTATACATATATACACGATGGCAGGTAAATATTTACATGCTCTTTTTATATTTATATTGTAAACATTAATTAAATTATTTTTATTATATTTTTAGGTCCAAATCCTTATGAACATTTGGTAAAACAATTTACTCTTAATGGAAAAAACTATAAATACTTTGATTTACAGTCAGTATCTAAAGGATACGGTAAATAATACATAATAGTTTTCCCCTCAACATTTATTTTAATCATTTTACAATTTACAGAAAAATTACCGTATTCAATAAGAGTTTTACTTGAATCGGCTGTTAGAAACTGTGATGATTTCCACGTTACACAAAAAGATGTCAATAATATTTGCAACTGGTCTGACAATCAAAAGAACGAAGAAGGAATTGAAGTTGCATTCAAACCTGCAAGAGTTATTTTACAAGTAAGTTAAATCTACACATCATTTGACAATATCCTGTTAACTTTTTTTAAAGGACTTCACAGGTGTTCCTGCGGTAGTTGATTTTGCAGCAATGCGAGATGCAGTTAAGGGATTAGGTGGAGATCCAAATAAAATAAACCCTATCTGCCCTGCAGATCTCGTCATCGATCATTCTGTTCAAGTAGATTTCGTAAGATCGTAAGTATTTTATTATATAATCTAAATTATTTTTTTTATATATAAAAACTATTTTTTTAGAATTGATGCTTTAGAAAAGAACCAAGACCTTGAATTTGAAAGAAATAAGGAACGTTTTACATTTTTAAAAGTATGTCTTCCTTATATCATACTTATTTCAATTATAATATAACTTATGTTTATTTCAGTGGGGAGCTAAGGCGTTCAACAACATGCTCATAGTTCCTCCAGGAAGTGGTATTGTTCACCAAGTCAACTTAGAATACTTAGCACGTGTTGTTTTTGATGATCCCGATGGAATGCTGTATCCCGATACCGTCGTAGGAACTGACTCTCATACGACTATGATCAACGGCTTAGGTGTACTTGGATGGGGAGTCGGAGGAATAGAAGCAGAAGCTGTTATGCTTGGACAGTCAATCAGCATGTTACTACCACAAGTCGTCGGCTATAAACTTGTTGGAGAATTGAACCAATACGTTACATCAACAGATTTGGTCTTAACTATTACAAAGGTAAATCGCTTTACGTTTTACTTTAAGGATGTTCTGGCGGTAATCAATAACATACACAGGTTATTAAAAATTTGACAGAATGTAATTTTAAGTATGATAAGACTAATAACACAATTCAGATGCGATTTACTACACCGTTTAAAAGTTAGAGCAGTTTAAAGTTTGCACATTTTAACACGTCTTCTTATGGAGAATTGAAAAAAATCTAATTCAAACCTTAAAAACGTAGCCAAAAATCTAATTTTTTTTTCTATTTATAGTAAAAATTATCTGTTTTACTTCTGTACAAAACTTATTAGTTTTTACTAACTCATTTCAGAGAAAAAAAAATATTGTGTAAGAAAACATTATAAAAAGTAAAAGTGATGAATTGGCAACAGTGCACTCAATACTAAATGTATGCACAAAAATAATGACAGTTCGAATTAGACCAATCAGATTGCAATTAGGTTGCAACGTCTTGTACTTTTAATTGTCATATTTTTTTTCATATATTTATGCATGTAAACGACTTATATTATCATTTTCATTAGATTTATGTTCTAAAGAGTGTTATTTAATAATATTTTCACTTATAAAGTTATTTATAATAATAAAATATTTTGTTTTTTTTTATTTCTGACAGATGAATTTAAATGACATTCACGAACAATTTTTTTCATATTATTAACAAATATATTCATTTTTTGGCTACAATAACAGTTAAAATACAAAATAAGGTTTTAAGGGGGATGGCCATTGTGACGGGTCAAAAAATTGGCAATGTTTGGGAATTTTTTTCACAGATATAACTAATTATTTTTGAATCAGGTAAAGGACATTTTATTAAGTATATATTCAACTTATTTAATATCAATTTTTATTGAAAAATATTAAATATTTACAAAGTTATGAGCCTCGATGTGACAACAAAAAAAATTTTTTTTCTCTATGGTCGACTCGAAATTTCGAGAAGGGTTATATGAAAAAAATAAATAAAAATTTTATCAATATCTATATGAATGTAGCTATCGTTGCACGTAGCCGTTTTTTTTTTATTTTTTTTTTTCACAAAATGGCGATCGTTTGAAATTTTTTTTCATTTTTAAGACCTATTTTTTATAATTAGAGCGGTTTTAAAAATAGTAATTATCAAAATTTCAAACGGCTACGTGCAACGATAGCTACTACAATTACGAAAATTATAAAAAAAAATAATTGAAATCGGTTCATTAGTCTTTGAGGAATCGTGTCGACCAGGTCGAAAAATGTCATTCCGAGATAAACATGTCTAATGTTTTTGTTGTGTCATAACCGGCCGTGCTACATCGTCTCACTAAATTGACTGTAACTCCGTCAATTTTAAAAATTTTAACTCAATTTTTTGTATACATATTTATGAATATGTAAACTTTAAAAAAATCTAAGAAAAAAAAAATTTATATTTTTTTTCCGTCACAGTGGCCATCCCCCTTAAACATAAGTACTAATATTGTTTATGTAGTTTAAAAACGAATTTGACTTTCTTACACACATATAAAGTGAATAATTCATAATTTAATTTTGATCTTTCATTTCATTTAGATTTATATTATTTTTGCCTCAGATTATACATCCCAAACATCATTAATCAATTATTTATAACATATTTTTTTCTAATAGAATCTCCGACAACTTGGTGTAGTGGGTAAATTTGTCGAGTTCTACGGACCAGGTGTCGCACATCTTTCTATAGCTGACCGTGCGACGATAGCCAACATGTGCCCTGAATACGGAGCGACCGTCGGGTATTTCCCGGTCGATTCAAACGCTTTAGGATACCTCACGCAGACCAATCGTTCAAATGTGAAGATTGACCTGATCGAAGCGTATCTCCGTGCTACGAAACAGCTGCGTGACTACACACACTCTGAAGAAGATCCAGAGTACAGTATGAGCGTGACGTTAGATTTAGGAACCGTGGTGTCTTCGGTGAGCGGACCAAAAAGACCGAATGATAGAGTTTCGGTTTCTGATATGAAAATTGATTTTGCTTCGTGTTTGAAAAGCAAGGTAAGTGTTATTGATTTTATAATTATTATTAGCCTTTTTGGTACTTAAAAAATGGTCAGAATTTATTTTAAATTCTTAATTCAAATTATTATAAGTGATGAATATTTTCAAAGTCATTTTGTTATATAAAAAAGTAAATGTTTATTTTTAACTTAGTGGTTCTTTTATTTGCATAAATTAATCATTTAGCCTTGACGTTATCCGAATAATGAAATACAGTTCAAAGTACAAAGTTTACATTTATTTTGATTTAAGACATTAATCATTTCAATTTGTAAATCTACCTTTTAGCTGATATATTGTTTATAATATTTATTTTCACGTTCGTTACAACATTACATTTTTCAGGAATTAAAGCAATTGACTACACTATTTTTAAATTTAGTCTACCTCTTTTTTTATTTGGAGGATTTTCAAAATATGGAACGTTGATTAATTATGTAAGGATGTTTTTCAAAATTTACAAACCTTCGCCCCTCTCTCCCTTGTAAGCGTTAACTATTTCGGTCTCAGATTTACATTAAATAATTACAGCCGATTTATAATAGGCATGATGACTAATTTTAAAAAACTATTCTATGATGATCTTACGTGTCTCCTATTTCCAAAAAAAAATACTTATTTCTGCAGAAAATAAAGGTTTAATCGCAATAATTGACTCTTCTAACTAATTTTGAATTTGACGCCAAAATGCACTTAGGTGACATTTCAGAGTTGTGACGTCACACTCCTTATCAACAATAATCAAAAATTCGGATTTAGACAATAATTAAATTATTTTGTGTTAAAAATGAATTATTCCAAAGTATATAAGTTCTTAAATAAGATATGTATCTAACAATCTTATAAGTGGAATTGATATTTGTCTAAAATAAAATACGTTTACTAATGTGTGACGTCATTTACTCTGATTGGTGTTCCATTTAACATGGCGAATTGCTGTATTTTGTATTTTTATTTTAGCAAAAATTATATTAATCTCGCTTTTAATATAAAAATAAATACATTTTTTATAATCTTTTTAACCTATTTCATTATTTAAAATCATAATTTCAATGATACTTTGTTACTGGCATCATGCCTATTGATCTAAATAAATTAGCTAGCGTTATTTCTGTTATTGTAACCTCCAAAACTTTGAAAAAAATGTTACCGTAAGCCAGAAAAATAATTATTAAAATCAAAAATCATACAGACGTTATTATTTTTATTCTCAGGTTGGATTTAAAGGCTTCGACATTCCAACTGACCGTTTGAACGTAAAGGCCAAATTCATGTTCAACAGTGCCGAGTACGAGATATCTCACGGGAGCGTAGTAATTGCAGCAATAACAAGCTGCACCAACACGAGTAACCCGAGCGTGATGCTGGGTGCAGGTTTACTCGCAAAAAAAGCAGTCGAAGCCGGACTGTCCGTCAAACCGTACATAAAGACGTCACTCTCGCCTGGATCGGGAGTCGTCACTTACTATTTAGAAGAATCCGGAGTTGTTCCGTACTTGATACAGCTTGGTTTTGATATCGTCGGGTACGGGTGTATGACTTGCATCGGGAACAGCGGTTCAATCAATGAAGAAATCGTGAATGTGATTGAACAGAATGATCTTGTATGCTGTGGTGTTTTGTCGGGTAATAGGAACTTTGAGGGGCGTATCCATCCGCACACACGTGCTAACTACTTGGCGAGTCCGTTACTTGTTATCGCTTATGCAATCGCGGGAACTGTTGATATTGATTTCGAAAAGGAGCCGTTAGGTAAATGGTTTTTAAGTTACTGGAGAATGACTTATACTGAAATGATTATTTATTGTAGGTTATTCGAATGAAAAACCGATTTATTTGTCAGAAATTTGGCCAACCCGAACTGAAATTCATGAAGTTGAAAAGAAACATGTAATTCCAGCTATGTTCAGAGAGGTATGTTATTTATGTTTAGCGACATAGTACTCAGGAACTGTAAATCACAGAAACTTCAGGATGGTCTTAAAATGTCTGTTATATAATATAGTTTTTTGTGTTTTGATTTGATCTCAACCCTATAAAGTTTTTTTTAGTTATAGTGGTTTACGTAAAATAACAAAAAATATCAATGAATAAAAAGGTGTTATGTTTACTCTGGAACTGTAAATTACAGAAACTTTAGAATGGTCTTAAAATGTCTTTAATATAATTTAGTTTTCTGTATTTTAGTATGAATAGTTTTTTTGGTTTTGTGGTTCACGTAAAATAACAAAAAATTTCAATGAATAAAATGGTGTTATATTTAGCGACAAAGTACTACAAAACTATAAATTGCAAAAATTTGGGGGTGGTCTTTAAGTGCTCATTATTTAGTTTAGTTTTATGTGTTCCAGTATAAACTGTTTTTCTGTTACTGTTTACGTAAAACAACAAAAAAAAAACCAATGGACAAAAGAAGTTTATGTTTAGTGACATAGTACTGTGGAACTATAAATTGCAGAAATTTGGAAGTGGTCTTAAAATGTTTATTATATAGCCTAATTTTACGTATTAAAATTTTAAATCATTCTGAGGAATCGTTTACGAGTTAGAACCCTTTAAATAAACTTTTAGATTTTTTTTTAAACGAAATGTTTTTAGGTATACAGTAAAATTGAAACTGGATCATCAACTTGGCAAAAACTAGTAGCACCCGAAGGAAAACTCTATCCTTGGCAAAACGATTCAACCTACATCAAAAGACCACCGTTCTTCGAAACCATGAAAAGGGTAAAAAATCAATTTAAATTATTCGTACATTTTCTGACAATACTTTTTTAAAGGATTTACCAGAAATCAAACCGATTGAAAATGCTAGAGTTTTACTATTCCTCGGAGATTCAGTAACTACCGATCACATAAGCCCTGCTGGTTCAATTGGACGCAACAGCCCTGCGGCGAGATATTTGACCGCCCGTGGGTAAGTCAAGCTCTAATTTATAACGTAAAAAATTCTATTTTCTGTTTTAATTTCAGTTTAACTCCAAGAGAATTCAATTCGTACGGATCTAGGAGAGGAAATGATGCTATAATGGCCCGTGGAACATTTGCCAATATCCGTCTGGTAAATAAATTCTTAGGAAAACCAGGTCCCCGTACTATTCACATAGATTCAGGAGAAGAGGTAAATATTAAATAACTACCACGTCTGTAAAATTTTGTCTTACAAATAATTATTTTTTAGATGGATGTCTTCGATTGCGCGGAAAAATATCGAAATGAGAATGTTCCACTTATCGTACTCGCTGGAAAAGATTACGGTTCAGGATCCAGTAGAGATTGGGCTGCAAAAGGACCATATTTATTGGTAATTTTTTTAAGAAAAAAGAATAATTCAACAAATGATTTTTTTTTTGTTTTGTAGGGAGTACGAGCAGTAATAGCGGAATCATTTGAAAGAATCCACCGTTCTAATCTTGTCGGAATGGGTATAATGCCATTACAATACTTGCCATCACAAAATGCAGAAACGTTGAATCTTACTGGAAAGGAGAAGTTCTCTATTATTTTACCTAACGATTGCAAACCTGGACAACATATTGACGTTAAAGTAAGTAAATTATCGGCCTGTAACTTTTTAGGATGTAAGTGAAAAGAATATTTTTTAAAGGAAATCTAAAGAAGATATTTCAAGCTTTAATTTCCTTTTTGAAAATTTTCATTGCGGCGATTTTTACCAAAGTTACAGCTATTTGAATAGTGCGCAAATTTTTAGAAAATTAAAAAGTACCTTTAATTTTTTTTTGACGAGTGTATTTAGGAATAAATAATAAAGGATTATTCTGTTTTAGCTGGATGATGGCCGCAGTTTCAAAGTCATCATAAGATTCGATACGGAAGTTGATTTGACTTACTTCCAAAATGGTGGTATTTTAAACTACATGATTCGTAAAATGATATCGTAAATTTAAGTCTGTTACTTTACTAAGCATTTTTACAAACAATTTTGAATTGATATTATTTTGTTACGGTTGTTATTGTTATTTTATATATCTCTACAATAGGTGGTTAATGTGTTCATTTTTTACCTTTAATTATTTTATTATGATTAAAGATAATAAAAATATATTGAGTATGACGTTTTGTTTTATTCCTTAATTTTACTTGTGTAAGATCAACAGGTACACTCATCTCTCGATTTTGAAACCTTCGATTTCGTAACCGCTTGATTTCGAAACGGGCCAAACGCGCGATTTGCCAACCTTCTCCAATCCCCTCCATAATACTACCGTGATTGCTATCTCCGCGCGTAATTTAAATTCACCAATCAACGTTAAGGTCGGCACGGTGGTGGGATCCCCTCTCGACGTTGTCAATTCAAGCGGTTCAATTACCAACAACGTTGTGAAATCGAGCGATGAGTGTAACAGCATTAAATTGACAAAAAAATTTAAACTAATTGTCAGTCAGAATGGATTAAAAAAAAAATTCAAATTAAAAAGGTACAAGTGGTCCCATCTATCAGGTAAAGCTTGAACTAACAATTCTTAGTCGGTATGGCTTCCGAAAAAAAAATTTTATTTAAAAAACGGTATATGTAGTGTCATCTAGCGGTAAAAGTTTGAACTAACAAACTTATTCAGAAGCCATTCCGACTAAGTTTGTGATAGTTAAAGCTTTTTCTGATAGATGTCGCTACGTGTACCTTTTTAATTTTAAATTGTTTTTCAGAAGCCATTCCGACTAAGTTTTTGATGTCACCTTTTTAATAAAACATTTTTTTCGGATGCCATTCCGATTAACATTGAATTTTGTCAAAATTTCATTCATCTACATAGATGTTTTTAATTAGTTTTATGTTATCTGTTTATCTACACAAGTATGAAAAATATTTCACAACAGGGTAGGGGGCTTACAGTCAGGGTTTAAATAACACAACATTTGAAAATAACTATACATTTATATTTCAACATATTATATACAACAATCACAACAAGAATAGACTCTAAATCACAATCAAAGTTCGGATTCTAAATAAAAAAAACTCATGTCTTACCCGGAACGAAAATATTCCTTTCCGAATGACTTGACCTCTTCAATTCATTTCTAAAATACGCTATAGTCTTCTTCAAACCTACGTACAGACTAACTTTCGGTTCCCAATTTAAGTACGTTTTGGCACGTGCTATATCAGGCCTCCGTCTCTGCGGATCGTCCTCGACCGGTGCCATTTGTCTCATAATACTCGTACCTCCCACGATCTCCTTGATAATCGTCGCAAACTCCTCTATCGTATGTTCAACCGGGTGTCCCAAATTCACGGGTAAAGTATAATTAGAATTCATCAATAAAATCAAACCGTCGACTAAATCCGAGACATATTGAAACGACCTTGTCTGGGTTCCGCTTCCATATATCGTTATAGCGTCGTTCTGCAATGCCTGGAGTATGAAGTTTGATACAACGCGTCCATCGTTCATGTGCATCCGAGGACCGTAAGTGTTGAATATCCTTGCCACTCTTACGTCCACGTTCTCTTGCTTAGCGTAAGCGTAGCTCAGCGTCTCTGAGACTCGTTTACCTTCGTCGTAGCATGCCCTCGGTCCGATAGGGTTGACATTACCCCAGTACGTTTCATCTTGAGGATGGACTGTCGGGTCTCCGTATATTTCAGACGTACTTGCAATCAGTACACGAGCTCTCACCCGTTTTGCAAGACCTAAAATTGATTTATATTATATAAGCCGTTCAAAAGACAACGTCACAAAAAAAGAGTTAAAATTAGTGTTTTTATGAAGTTAAGGAGCTAATACTTTAATTAAAATTTAAAAAATTGAAGAAGAAATTATAAATAAATATAACTCAAAACATTAAAGTTTAAACGCTGATATCTCAAAACTAGAAGATAGAGAATTATTGTATATACTTTTGCACGTACTTTATAATTAATAATTTATTAATTAAACACATGAAAATTTCCTCTTTTTCAACCTCTCAAAATAGTATATATTGTATATATATTATATAAATAAAAAGGGAAAAAAGTGGAAAAAATTTTTATTAATCGTTTTGGCTTCTGAATATGTTTAATATTTAATAAAACGTATTTTACAGATAAGTAAGTTAAATATAGTTACTATATTTGTTATCTAAGCAATTAATAAAACTAAATGATAACTCATATCAAATTACTAATGATAATTAATATCAGTGTGTGTATGACTTACTTTATTTGATAACTATATATAAATAATGCCCTCAGTATTATAATTTGCTAGCAGAAAAAAAAAACATACCCAAAACGTTGATAGTTCCTACTGTATTAGTTTTAATAGTTTTCACTGGATTGTTCATGTAATGCGGTGGACTAGCAGGACTTGCTAAATGATAAATTTCATCGACTTCGATAAATAGCGGATTGACTATGTCATGGTGAATTAACTCGAAATTTTCATGTCCTATCCAATGTTCCACGTTTCGTTTTCGTCCGGTGTAGAAATTATCGACGACTATTATCTCATGGCCGCTCATCATCAGACGGTCGACTAAATGAGAGCCGACAAATCCCGCGCCACCCGTAATCTAGAAAAAAACACAATTAAATATGTGTATATAATATATATCAAATATATAATACCAATATCCTTTTTCTAGCTCGGTAATTTAAAAATTTCACATCAGGAAATTGTTTAGGGATACTATTTTCTAACTTCATTAATCTATTTTCAAGTAGACCTATTTTATGTTTTGCATTTTCCAAATCGATTACGTCATCATTAGAAGCATCATTTTTAATACTATTTTGCTTTATACTTTGTACTTCGTTCAATTCATAAGCTTTTTCGTTTCTATCGATTAATATTTCATTTGTATTGACAAAACTTTTATAAAATCCAAACACTACGAAAGATTAATAATATAATAAAATGTAAATTAGATGAGTATTAAACATTTTGACAAACCTACGATTAAACCTAAAATGAAAAAAGTGATTTGTTTCATTTTTCTAGAAATTTTAATCATGATAAAATCATATTATTGACAAGTTCATCAAAATAAAACAACCTCAAATATCACGAAAACAGTCTAAATTTAGAACCCAACACATTACTGAAATAATTCCTAAAACCGGATTTATAAAAGTGCATTTTATGTTCGTTTTAACATTTTTTTTAGAATATAAATAGATAAGAACATGTATATGTATATTTTGTAAATATTTTGCACCACGAATCAAATTTTATTTGTTGCGTCGCCACAGATTACATGTTCTGTCAGTTTGTTTTGACATTTGATTGGCCTTTGAAAACTTGAATAAAAACATGTGAAAGTGCATCATCTATGTTTCTTTATACATTTTTTTGAATTATGTCAAGATCGAATAATTTAATATTATAATAATTAAGCAAAAATGAAACCAAACGTAGTAGCAGATGAAATGTTTCCTGATGGCGCAGGTCCATATATGGATTTAGAAGAGGTAAAAACACCAAATAAGCAATACAATTTACATATGTACATAACCTAACATATTTTAGGCTGGTGGTTCTACAGGATTGCTAATGGATTTAGCTGCAAATGAAAAAGCTGTTCATGCAGATTTTTTCAATGGTGAATATATATAATTTTGTTAAACCAGTACCTTCCAACAAATCATAAAACGCTATAATTTTTATACTTTTCGTTTTCAGATTTCGATGATTTATTTGATGATGACAAATTGGATTAATTAATATTGTAAGCTAATAATAATGTATATTATTTATATATAAATAGATAGTAAAATATAAACTTACTTTATTTTATCTTACATTCCCTAAATACATTGAACAAATCATCTACTATTAATAAATTGAGGATTAGGATTGAAATAAAAAAATCATGTTTTTACATTTATTAAATAATATTGAACTAAAACGATATTTAACGTACAGTACAAATGTGCAATATAACAAACATATAAAATACAAAATGAAAAAAAAAAAACATTTCCTTTGTAGTGCAAAAGACATTCAGTTTGTGATTTAAACTTTATTTACAATTTAATAAGAACACAAAAATAATATTCGGTACTTTCTTTCTATAATAAATCAGTCCCGGAACGCATAAATGAACAAAGCTATAGTGGTCATGGTAATCTGGCAATCGCTATCAACGATTTTTAAAACATTAATACAACGGTCAGTATAAGTAAAAGTACATTTATACTTCCCGTACAGTTTTTAAAAGCATCTTGGATACTGGTTAATTATCCTCCCATAGACTATAAGTGTAAGTACAGGTATAGTGTTTGGAAACAGTTTGTTAAGACTGTTTTAAATTAAATTAATCTCCAGGGGTTTGAGCCCACAAAGATTGTATTAATATTGATGCTTACACACACTTATAGTCTATGTTCATATCTGCGTGAGGATAATTAACAAGTACTGTATTTGTTTTGGTATGAATTAAATATTTCAGGTATAATGCTCAGGATTAAAAAGAATATCTTCCGAGTTAAAACCAAAGCAAAAATTTTCATGCACACAGAATATTCTTTATATAAAAAATATATATAATTAATTAATTAATCAACGCCCGGACACAAAATACGCAATATTTGTTATTCATACCGTTTTCAATCACAAAATAATTGAATTTACTGAATCCAGGTAGAAAAAAAGCCCTGTTATATTCACCGTACTTTCATATACGAAGTTTGACCAAAAAGTTCCTGGAATTTTTATTTATTTTAAAAAATACATATTTATTTATAGCCCCTTTTAAAGCAGCCTCCATGTGTATCAATGTTCAGTTGTATCGGATGCATAATTTCATTTTGATAGGAAATTAAGCAAAACGCATTTTCATGTGCTTAAGTTTAAAAATTGCATAAAGTTTTGTGTTAAAAGAATCGTTAAGATAGCTTTTAACGAGTCTGCCATTAAAAAATAAGGCTTTATGAGCAATTAAACATTTTGAAAATAACGAGAAGATTTGGACGGCCTAGCATATAAAAAAAATTATCTATATCTATAAAAGAGTTTGTCCTTAACCACTCACTCACTCATATATCAACGCACAGCCCAAACCCCTCGACCTAGAAACGTGAAATTTTGTAGGTGCCTTCTTTTTATGATGTAAGCACCCACTAAGAAAGGATTTTTCGAAATTCAATCCCTACGGGGTTAAAACAGGGTGTCAAAGTTAATATGAAAAAAAAAATTTTTTGTTCGCATTTAATTGAAACTTATCGAACATACTCTACAATATAAATAATAAAACAATTATTTCGGGATTTCCCAAAATTTAACCCCTAAGGTGTTAGGGGGGTGGAAAAATTTGTAAAATATTTTTTTTGTATTCACCGAATGAAACATGGCACAAGTAGGTACTCTACAAGAAAAATTTCAGTTACGAAAATTCAACCCCTATGGGAATGGGGGAGGGGTAAAATTTTGATATATTTATCTTCATAATTGTTCATGATATTAAAGTAAATTCGGACAAATTAATATTCAATTAAAAATGAAACTTCGATATTCAAGCGCTAATAGCACGGGACGGGGACGAGGATGGATTTAGATATGTTTATTTCCATACCTCCTTTACTTATAAAGGTAAATTCAACCCATAATGGCAGGGGTAGACAGGGCCTGTGTTTTTGATATGTTTATATGCATAGCTGCTTATAATGGTGGAGTCGGGTAAAATATTTGCAATAGAAAAATTCGATATTCAACCCCTAATTGCGAGGGTAGATCCGAGATATTTACGTTTTTTTTATAGGTAATGAATAAAAATCAATATAAAAAAAATGTAATATGTCATCCCCTATCACGTATGGAGGGTTGTAATTAGTTTCTAAATTTACGCGAGCAAAGCCGCGGGATTCCGCTAGTTCTTTATAATTGCTAAATCACTATTAGAGATTGCTGAAGAAATTGGTATATCATGCGTAGCAATTTTTACTAACGTTTCAAGCATGAAATGAGCCGCAGCCAAAATTTTCTGTCAACGATATATCAGCTATCGTATTTTCCGGATAAGGGCCCCTACGACTTTTTCTTGTTCCCCAAAATGAAGAAAACCATAAAAAAATAAACAATTTGCGACCATAGAGAAGATAAAGCAAAATCACTAAACAAACTGAAAATGCGGGTACTGTGAATAAATATGTATTTTTTTAAATAAATTAAATTCCGGGAATTTTTCGATCAAACATCGTACGATTAAAAATAACCTGATTAAAGTCAACAATAGTTTGAACATAATATTTCTCTTCTTTATAAAAATACTCTTAAAATGGCACATTTTTTATAAAGGTCGTCCCTACTTACTTTAATAATAATATATCTACCGTTACATAAATTAATAATTCATTGTTTTGATATTGTATTTTTTACACCCGTTATAAAAAATAGCCATCCTGAAATTATAAATAATTTGTTATCTTTCATAGTACTTTGTAAAAACTAAACGTCATCTAAATACAATCGTTTGGATATATATAAACGCATTTAACATTGTTATAACAAATACATTATACAATATAAACTAACCAAACAAAATCAAAATTCAATCAAACCGTTTCTTTCAAATTCTCTATTCAGTATTAATTTAGACGATTTTCCATCAAAACAACGTAACAGAATTAAGATATTATAAATTTGTTAAATATGGCGAGTTTTGAACAGCCGAGGATTTTAATACTTGACACCAGCAGCGCATACGAACGAAGCTAATGGCAAAATCATGAAGATACAATAAGGAGGTTAAACATGAGTGGAAGGGGTAGATCAAAAAACAAAAGCTAGAGGAGACGGTCTTTTTGTGCATTTTTTGATATTCTGCGCAGAAGTAAGAAATTTACTTTACACATAGCATGAAAGGAAGGCGTATTCCCGCGCGGCCACTGATTGGTCAAATGTTATGAGGCGGGGTACACACACAGCTATACACGGATGCACAGTCAATTACTGCGCACTGACTCGAACACAAGAGACCACCCAGCTCGGGGGTCATATTTTGACTCAATTCATACTCCTTATTCTATGCTTCATGGGTAAAATACTGAATAAAATTTTTTTGCTTTGGTAGAAAACCGTCTTCATAAAATCCCTAACGTGGGAAAAAGTGGATACCGTTAAAATATGAATTTGAAAGTATTAAAAAAAAGAAAACATTTATAATTTGGTTCTTAAATAATCTTAATTTATAACACTTAACAATTTGTTCAAAATAATATTAATTTTTTTTAATAATAAAACGATTATTTACAAAATTACTATACATAAATTATTTGTATAATTTATAATATATATATACAAAACATTTGTATTCTTCAAAATAAAGTAACCGCGTCTATATTTAATTAATATAATTAAATATATATACAGATATTAATAATAAAAAAGGTCAAACTTTAGCGTAATTTTTACAAGACCGTTTTTAATTTATAATAATTTCTTTGTATAATAACTAAAAAATGTCTACGTCTAATACTAATGATATTGTTAATTGGGATTAAAAATCTAAAAGATATATATCCAAACTATTGATATTTTTATCAAGTATAACGTTTTCTATATCTTGTCCAAAATATTCACGGACAGCTTTCAATAACTGTATAAAAATTAATACTGTTTACGCAATTAATTTTTTAAATGTCAATCAAAATTAACCGAATATTTTAATATACAACATGCTATATAAATATTAACTTTTATACATTTATTAAAATTAACTTATATATAACACATCGTACCAGTCGCTTGTCTTTATTTTTTTTTGGCCAAATAATTAAATACAATTACATAAAATCAAAATAGTTGACTTTAAAACCGTTCTAGCCATTCGTGTTTAGTAAAAAAATCGGTACTTGTCAATTATGGTCCCAATTTTTGAAAAAACTAAAATCACTAGGAACGAACCAGAATTCGTGCGTAGATACTACATAGATAGGTATATGTCATGATGAAATTAGCGCCAATGTGACAAAAGTTTGCACTATTAATTTTAATACGACAATTAAATTTTTAAATAATAATTGAGGTAGGAAGTGAAATATATATAACCCTACTAACCCACCTAACCCCTAACCGTATTAATAACCTACCCTAAGTAAACAACACGATTTCGCCCCAAAATTATAATAATTACCTTAATTACCTATTTAAAAATATTGAAATTAATAGTACAAACTTTAGTCACATTGGCGCTGATTTCATCATACGTGTATATATAATACATGACATTTACCTATCTATAGACGAATTTTGTTTCGTTCCTAGTGATTTTAGTTTTTTCAAAAATTGGGACCATAATTGACAAGTACCAAAAAATCTACTTACTTAATCGTTTCCTTTCTCAAAAATAGCAAACGAGCTACTATATCATTTCTTGTTCAAAATATTTTACTGGCTAATGAATGTAAAAGTAACTAACCAGTTTGAAGCAAAAATTGCCTGTCTAGGCTCCTATCTCTTTAAATCATTTCAACTGAAACAATTGTTGTGAATTTTGCAACAATTAAAATTTGAAATTACGAATTTTAATTATTGAAATATGTTAATAAACTTGTTTAAAAATATATTTTTAAAAATTTGGTATGATCTTGAATATATAGCAGTTTGATTTTTAACTGTATTTACTTTCAATTACTTTAACCGTTTCCTTTCTCAAAAATATCAAAAGAACTCCTAAATCGTATCTTGCTCAAAATATTTTAATCAATCTTCAAATGATTGATGTACGCAAAAATAACTAACCAGTTTGAAACAAAAATTGCCCATCTAGACTCCTATTTGTTTGATTCATTTTTAAAATTTTTGTATGATTTTGAATATATAGCAGTTTGATTTTTAACTGTATTTACTTTCAATTACTTTAACCGTTTCCTTTCTCAAAAATATCAAACGAGCTACTATATTATATCTTGCTCAAAATATTTTAATCATTCTTCAAATGACTGATGTACGCAAAAATAACTAACCAGTTGAAGCAAAAATTGTCTTTCTAGACTCCTATTTGTTTGAATCATTTCAATTGCAATAATGGTGAATTTTGTAACAATTAAAATTTTGATTATTGAATACACTCATCGCTTGATAAACCGACCTTTGATTAACCGGCAGTTTGGATGACCGACGGACCAAACGCGCGATATGCCGACTTTCTCCAATCCCCTCCATAATACTACCGTGATTGCTATCTCCGCGCGTAATTTAAATTCGCCAATCAACGTTGAGGTTGGCACGGTGGTAGGGACCCCTCTCGACGTCGGTTTATCAAGCGGTTCAATTACCAACTTCGTCGGTTTATCAAGCGGTGAGTGTATGTTGTTAATAAACATGATTTAAATATAGCTGTAAAAAGCTAAAAGTTTAGAACGGTCTTAAAATATACAAGTATTACCCCTGTCACATTCTTTGGAAGCAAGTTCTTTTCAATATCGTGCATAAATCAAAAAGATCTGGTAGATGTGTTAGATTAAATTATATATAATATAAAAAAAAACATTTTTTAATCGTTAAACATCACACCTTTTTCACCTTTGTTCAAACACTTGTACGTTATGTTTATTGACAACTAGTTGATATCTATATCACTGGACAAATCCTCGGAGTCAGGTTCGTCGTCCGAGAAGTCGAGTATGTTCGGCGACAGTGGGTCCGAGAACGACGACTGACGCGACGCCTCGCCCTCTCCGAGGCAAGTCTCGACGTACTCTACAGCTCCAGGGGAACCGCTCGGACCGGCCGAGTCGATATAATTGTCGCCCAGATCTGGCTGTGCGGCCAACTCTGAAAAAGTAAATAAAAATATGTAAAATGCTTTTAACGCAAGTTAAATTTGGAAACTTACTTTCGACGTAACTTCCTAAAGACTTTGGTAACATAGATTTTGCTTTCTTAATATTTTCTTCACTTATCTCTCCTTTATCTAAACCTGAATAAAATATTATACGATTATTAATAACGACATTATTTTTACAGGTTACTTTAAAAATATCTTACCCATTAACATTCCAGCTTTCTTGAGCACTTCAATATCATCGTTTATTTCAAATGTATTATCAAATGAGAAACAATATTCCATTCTGAAAAAAATAAACAAAACGTTACAATTTTTGCATTTTATAAAATAGGTTTCACTTTAAAGTTAAATTACTTGGTCAAAAATAATCGCAGATCAAATCGAAAAACGGGATTTTGAAATTGAAACTCGAAGCTTTAAAACGATACTAAAGAAAATGTGCCTACCGATTTTTTTTTACCCTATTCACGCCGTCGAAGTTTTAGAATTTATATATAAATTTATATATATTTATATGAATTATATATTTATTCGATAAAACTTTGAAGGAAATTGACCGAAGTTAAGTAACTTTGAGGTTATACTTACTTGTCATTTGAAATGCTACATTCTACTTGTGTTTTTTTATCAGTATTAACTATAATAAAAGGCAACGGTATGGTTGAATTTGTAGAAGGAACACCGTACATACGTTGGTGTTCCTTATTTCTCTCCACTAGATTTTTAAATGATATTTGTTGATATATGAGATCCCGTAACTGTTGTTCTTTCTGTTTTATACTATTCATTCTTCTTTGTTTCTCTTTTTCTAACTGTATGTATTCTTGTAACGAATTTGTTGGTAATCCTAACCAACGGATTTCTTTTTTCTCCTTTGATATTATATTCATCGCCATTAGAACGTTTAAAGCATCGTAAACTCTTCGCCGGATATTCTTTTGGTCGTACTAAAATTAAACAGATTAAAATATTTATAAATAAAACCGAAAAAAAAAAAATATGATTTCTCACCACAGAAATCTAATAACTATTTTATTATGGTTTTTGATTTCTCAGTAAAAATTTTGTCTCTCTGGTTGGAAAGCATAAGATCATTAACTAACTATATAAAGATTATTTCTATTTCCGAACTTATTTTCAAAGTTTATTTTGCAAATTAGATTTTTAAACGGAATTAATATTCGCCTTGATTATTTTAGCACCAATCAAAACCGTGAAACGGTTACAATTGCAACTTAACATCAATAGGTTGAGCTTATAAAAGCTAAAATTGTCTTGAAAAAAATTATTGCAATTATAAAAAAATTTACCTTAAAAACTACAAAATAAAATAAATTCTTTATTAATAAACCCCCTATAATTACAATTTTAGTGAAAAATAGTTTTATAACTCGTGAGTAACTTCCCAACAGCCAAAAAAAATTTTTAACCGTTAAACATTGAAATAACATTTTATAAACGATGCAATATTTAAAAAAAAAACTTGTGATTTTGAACGAGACTCGCTCCTTAACGATTAGTTTTAGATTAATACCGGAAATACGTTTCTTATAGAAAATTTAATTACCTGTAAAATCTTCCCCGTTGATTTTTATTCTATTTTACATCGTTTTCACTGTATCAACAATTTAAGCATAAACATTACTCAATTTTTTTATGTACTTCTCAGAGTCCTACAGCTTTACATTTTTGATTTTAGGGCATTGTTTTATGATAAATAATCAAAGTGAATATTAATTAAAACTAATCTGACAAGAAAACAGCACTAATACTTTTACCCGGAAGTCAATAACCATCTATCATGAATGTCTCGAATCTTAAATAACCTCAACATGCCTGCTTTTTAAAATATTTAAATATTCTTCGTATAATTACCTGCTCGGCAGCTGAGTTAGCCATATGGGCTGGATTTGTGAATTCAGAGACCAGTTCGTCTGCGACTTCGTTATACGACGTCGTTCCTTTTTTCCGTACCTTCTCGCACACTTTCATTGAGAAATGTCTGAGACCTTTACCTACTTTATCAGATCTCCTCCTTTTACTACTAAAAAACATTTTGTATTTGGTATTTTTTTAAAACTCATGAGAGGTTAAAAATAATAAAACGCAAAAAAAAAATTGTTAAAAGTATATAAAATAAAATGAACTGTTTGAACTTACTATTCTGGTGGATTATATTCACTATCTACTGTGTGCCTCTTCCTCGCTCCCGTGTGATCCAGAATCGGAGATATATAGGTTTTGTTTGTGTTTGGAGAAACAGGCTGCGATTGCTGTTGCTGTGGGGATGGACTTTTCTGTTGTTGACTTGTAGTGATCAATTTTAAACCCGAAGCCGCCTGAAATAGAATTTATTAATAACTATTTTATTAAAATAACAATCGAATAAAAAATCTACCATTTGTGATGGTGACAGCTGAATTTTTTGTAATGTTTGTCCTTCCATGAATTTTTGAGTACCTTGAGTGGCAGGTTGTAAATGGACAAAACCTAAAATAAGTATGATTATTTGACATGAGAATTTAACCTAAAATAATGTACATTTAATTTTACTTACGAGGCCCTAATTTGCCAGTAACTCCAATAGTTTTTAGAACTTGATTTGTGGTTAGCAAACTCTAAAATCAGTTAAAATTTACATATTATTATCAATCTGTTATAAACTTGTTTTGTATTGTTATTTATATTTATATACATAATTAAGTTATAATTAAACATCAATATCTTGTTTTTATATGTACATAAAATTTGTACACTGATGTAATTCTATTATTATACATACAGGATGAATAATAAGTAAGGGACTTTGATTTTATAGCATAAAATATTAAATTCATGAAAAATGTACAAGACATAAATTTATCGGTTTATTATTTACCACAATTTATGTTTTATTTTTTTATCTGTGTAATCGATATGTTTTTAAATAACAAGCTGTACTAGTAAAATTTTTATAATAAATAATGTTAGCATTTTGATTAGTTACGTAATGCAAAATTTTCCAAGTATGTGTATCTCAACCCAAAAAATATTAAATAAATTAAAGTAATTCTAAATAGTTCTCTGTAGATTAAAATTTGATCTATGTAGATCAGTGGTTCCCAACCTTTTTTTGACCAGGGATCACTTTGATTTCATTATTACTAGCAGGGACCACAAGGTTAAAAAATAAATTTTCATTAATAAATTTTTGAGATTTGAAATAAAAAACCTAAAAAAGGTCTACACATTTCATTTTTATGTTTTTTATAAATTAAAAACCTAAAAAAAGGTCACCGATAGTTCATTCAAACTTTGAAATCTTTTCCAGGGACCATATTTTACCCCTTGCGGGCCACTGGTTGGGAACCACTGACATAGATTAACTTAATTTTTTGTTGGGAATTTTAAAATTATATTTATATATGGATGTAAAGAATAAATACAGGATGATCCAACATCTTATCTCTTAAGTATGATGAAATATAAAAAATTAAGACAGCCTAATTATGACAAATAATTAGCCAAAAAATTTTGAAAACTTTATTTTCCATACAGTTCATATTCTAGTCTGTAAAATCAATTATTCTTATTTTTCTCTTCATTCTCTATATATTAACATGCATCTGATGTCAATCAAAATCATCTTATTTATAATAAACAAAGTTATAAAAAAATAAAAATAGAACATAAATTTCAAAAATTATTCATATTTAATGCTACCTTTGCAAACTTTATATGTTTTAATTGAATTTAAGCAATCACATTAGTAATTAATTAAGGATATTATATTTTGTTATATAAAATATTGACAAAATAGAATTTTTTATTTTGACGAGTAATGGATTTTTCTCGACTTTTTGTTTAGTTGTAAGTTTGTAAGTTAATATCTAATTCAAATTGATTGCATAACTTTTTATTTTAGCATAATCGTAGTATTTATATATTAATTAGTTATCAAAAAAAAGCATTTCAAAACCTGTTCTAAAAAATAAAATACATAGAAAACAGAACTCGAGCCAATAACATTAATGTTGCGTATTAAGGAGGGAACTGAAATAATCAACTATCTATACAAAAATAATACTTTTTTACCTGGCCAGCTTCTTGACTACTAGTTGCTTTGAAAATGCCTTTAATAGTTTGCCCCCCAATTGTCGTTTTAACCATTGGATTTAATGATTTTGAAGTTGTTCCTTGAACGACTTTTATCATTTGTTGTTGGCCTAAAATATTTATTTTTTAAATATATATGAAAGTGATGGGTAACGTGTTTGCCCTTGAAAAAAGTATAAGGACGTCTGACTGTAAAAATGCAAATTTTAAACCCCTGAGTAGTTTTATAAGGAGATAAAATAACATTTAAATTGAAATCAACATTAAAACGTTGGCTGCAGATACATACCATTTATATCCTGAAGCAATAGACTCACTGTGTTATTTTGTTGCGTCATAATTAAGCAGTATTTAATTCAGAAAATGATAAAATGAAATTTATTATGGCACGATTACAAATATATTCAATAATCAAATTTTCAATGGATCATCTAATATCCTGCTGGCTCAAAATGGCGACTTTAAGAATATATTTAATTTAAAACTGTTGTATTTTCATTATCAACAATATTGTTCACAATTACTAAAGATAATAGTTGAACATTTCATTCTCACTACAAATATATCACATTAAAAGTCAAAATGACACATACACTGTATTAGAAAAAGGGTAATTTGTACACAAGTAACCTGAATAGTCGAGCTTGGCGGCAGCTACAATGTGCCTCAGCTGATTGGATAATACACCTCACGTGGGATTGCAGGTTCCCGCGCTTGCCGCATTTCCGTAATCTAGTATATCCGTTATAGGCCCTACAGGCGTTATGCATATTATTTACGTCAGTTAACAAGGATATTTGAATTATTTGGATATATATTAAAAGTGTTTTATATTATTAATTGATTTTGTATTAAATATTTTAAATATTTTTTCTTGTCATTTGTAGTCGAGAAATTGATAAATCTGTGGATATATTTAATATAATCAAAATAAAACAAAAATTGTTAAGAATGACTCGAATTTGAATTTACGCGCATTATTTTTATATTGGACCTACTGATTTTGTTATCATTTGTAATCATAGAGTGAATGTTGGTACTCCTTGTTAAAATGTCGGTGGTATAATATGTCAAAATGGTTGACGAAACAACCGCGAGGCCGTCAAATAATCTTTGGACTAGACTTCCAGATAATGTGTTAGAAGTAATATTTTCTTATTTAGATCTTCACGATCTTAGGAACTGTTCTTTAGTGTGTAAAAAGTGGTATAAATATTTAAACGATGAAAACAATGACGTGTGGAGACTCCACTGCATAAGCAAACTGGCCGAAGAAGCTTTAAAATCCGATCTTTTATCGTCCGTACCGACATATAAAGCAAAATTACGTGCTTTCTATCATGCCTGGAACCCAAACGACTGTTCTAGAAATGTATATATAAAACCAAATGGATTTACGTTACACAGAAACCCAATAGCACAAAGTACAGATTGCTCTAGAGGGAAAATAGGATTTAGGTACGGAAGGCATGCATGGGAAGTCATTTGGGAAGGGCCTCTAGGTACAGTAGCAGTTGTCGGAATAGCGACGAAAGATGCACCCTTACAGTGTCCCGGTTATGTTGCCTTATTAGGATCAGACGATCAAAGTTGGGGTTGGAATCTTGTTGATAATCATCTTTTACACAACGGTGATGAACAAGGGAATTATCCTCTATTAAATAATGCACCTAAATATCAGGTATTCAATATAAATAATATATCTATTCAAATAAACTATTTTGAGTATTGATTCTTTTTTACAGATGGGGGAAAGAATTAGAGTAATATTAGACTGTGATGATAACACATTATCTTTTGAAAAAAATTACGAATTTCTTGGGGTTGCATTCAGAGGTATGTATTTATTATATATAAAATACTTTACCAAATATAAAATAAAACAAAATCAATTTTAAAACTTGGAAGAAAACTTTAATCATACATAAAAAAATGCCCTGACAGAAATATCAACACGGGTGTCTTAATTCCAGGTCTCCCAAAGAAAAAACTCTATCCGACAGTATCGGCCGTGTACGGTAACACCGAAGTATCTATGGTATATCTTGGCCCTCCTTTAGATGGCTAACATCACCGACGTTTCAACAACATCCTAGCTAACTTATTGAGAGAATATTAGACTTGGAATCGTGTGAATTAAATAAAAAGAATTCTAATTGGGAGACGAGCTATTGCCAATTGTGATACATTCCTCATCTGTACATACGAAAGTGTAAAGTGACATTTTGCAATCGGAGGCAAGAAACGAGACAAGGTAGGTTTAATTTTCTAAACCTAAAACGGATCTGTGTGATCGTGAATTGTATATCTTAATGGAAAGATATGCCTGTTGTTTCTTCTTTTGTAAACGAGGTCGTTTATATATATTTGTTGACCAAATGTTTGATAATACCAAACAGATCTCATGATTTTATTGTTGAGATACATTTTACCATTTAAATTTGCCAATGTTTCAGTGCATATAATTTATTGTGATATGGTTTTATTTATTATTAAGTTAAATACAAAACTAGTAAGATATTTATTTTAAGTGAAACTTCTTTAGTGACAGTGAATTGGTTCATTAGTACTCGTTTTCTTTATTTCAGTGAAAGAACGGGAACTGGTTATATCTAACATTTATATCAATACATTAAACTAAACAAGTTTCACTTCTATTGTGCGATATTCTTTGAAAAATCACACATATATTTTTTTTAAATATTACGTTTTTAATATCTATAGATTAAATATTTGTAGTTTTAAAGTGGCTTTTAAACCAATCCGATATGCAATATTGAAAGAAAGATTTGCCCTAATTACTTTTAATATTTGAATAGTGTTGATTGCAGCCATCTTCAATGTTTTAATAATTTAATTAGCAGCTGTCTATAAACTATTTCATGCTGTCTGTAGTTATTTTTAACTCTTTCTCTTATCATAATCTGTTGAATTCTTCTCCCCCTTGATATGCATATGTAGCTAACGGACTAATTTTGTAGGACGTAGAAAGATAATTTATTTATTTTAATAATTTTTTTTAGGATATTTATTTAACTATAACAATTTAAGCACGTAATATTTAAAAAAAAGGAAATGTTATAAACTGCAAAAATTATTAAAATATGATTTATTTTTTCGCATTTTTTGAAACCAACGATGCCTTGAAATTTTGGCATTTTTATTTATGCAAAATAATCTTATTTATTGAATAGTTCTAGTCATGTAAATTTATTACATATACATTATAGAAGTAGTATGGGATAATTGGCTCATATTGAGCCGTACTTTTTTATTATTTTATTTTTCAATTATTTTGAAAATTAGTTTTAGATAATTATTTATTTGTCAAATACTTATTTTTGTTTATTTATGCTGTGATATTGATTTCCTTTTCACAGAGTGTGCCATATTATCTTTATTTATTTTTTTCTATTACGAATATACGGGTCATACATTTTATTTTGTATTTACGTTTGTAACATATATTTTGCAATAGTTATATAAATTTAATTAAAAGACGCAAGATAAAAAAATACTAGTTGTAAATAAAACGGGGTTGAATTGGACCCAGTTATGGAATAACGAATCAAGGGTCAAATCTCAAAAACTATCTCTCACTTAGAAAAATTGACTTATTTTTCTACGCCTTCTTTTAGTTATGTAACATCGAACTAGCTATAAAATACAGTAGAAACCGGTTATAACAACATCAGTTAATACGACGTATCGCTTTTAACGACTCAAAGTCCAACTGAATCCTATATAATTACATTTTTATGGGTTATTACGACTATCCGCTTTTTACGACCAATATCAATGTCGTTATAACCAGTTTCTACTATACATATAGAAATGCGTATTTTTTAGTGAATCCTTCAGTTATGTATTTAAAAATTAAATGCCAATTCAAGGTGTTTAGTTTTTTATTGCGAATTGAAACTATTAAGCTGAAAAGGAAAAAAAGTTTATATAATATATTACATCGAAATACAGTTGAACGTAAAAACAGCTTTGCTTGCAAAATATATGTTACGGATGGAAATAAATTCTTAAGCCATATTATTTTAATTTATTGAATTAGGTATTTAATTTGTATGGCTTACTAAATAACAAGCCTTTTTATAATATCAAATATTGATAATTGTTTAAAGAAAATGTACATTTGTCGTGAGCGCCAGTCACAGAAATATGAACATAGACTATAAGTTGAATAGGGCAATTTTCCTGTCCCTAATCTACGGTGGCGAAGCTGGGAATCATTTTAAATGAAAACGTGGATATGAGTAAAATAAAATAATAAAAACGCGCTTGTATAATTTGTGACTGGTGTCCACCTAACTGTCAAGTACCTAAAATATTTTTAACTTACTTTGCGTTCAAAGTTTTATACATATTTTTTATTTTTTTTTATTTTATTCCATATTGGTAAATAAAAATATTTTTTTATCGGTGTACATTTTCAAATAAATCAATTATTAAATATGGCCTATTTATGACAAAATTGACATACAATATATTTTTTTATGTTTTTTTACAAATATATTTTACAATTTTTATTTCATGAAAACAAATTGTGTGGGGTTTTTTCGTTTGTAAATCTCTTACCAAAAATATTTGATATATTATCTTGATATTGGAATGTTTACCTTTTTTGACCATCATAATTTGTGATATCGTATATTTAATATGTTTTATCAGTTGGTTTAGTATTTTTATCAAGATTTGGCAGTAAAATCAGTTAAAATCGATTCAATAATCAGCGTTAGATAAAACGAATAATGTACGAAGGAAGATTTAAAAGTTTCTAACTTGAATTAATTACTTCTTGTTATTGTAATTATCCGTATTATGTTTCACTATTTTTACTAGTAGATACGGCAAAAATCAGGTCATTATATCTCAAGTGATTAAACAATAAACGTCAGATGTCTGGCCAGATTGAAGGATGCCTTCAGTCGACTTTCTTTCTTGTTGAAATAGTCGGTTCTATTTCTTGATTGGTCAGGAATACTTTTTTATTTACCATTTCGTAATCGATGAAAATAGTCTTTTATAATAGAATAAATTAGCAACATTTCAAGTTATAATAAATATTTTTTACCGTAAGTTTTATAAAAATTCTTGTAACTAATGTTTTTCTTATTATACTGCCAAATCTTATGTAGATAGTAGAACAGAATAATTTTACGATAAGTCATATATGTACATTCATTTTCATTTCAAATATACAGTGATATAAATAAAGCGTTAATAACAAATTATACAGACAGGTTAAAGAATTCAGAACACAAAAACAAATCGGTTGTATTCAATTTTAAGTGTGAATAATTTAATTTTGCAATAATTTAATTGTTAATGTATTATATCATTGTATTGTTTCCTAGTCTGTAGATAATTGTTAACCTTTTTTGAGTCATTTAGAAGTCGAAACGACTAAGTTCACTTATAATACAATTTAATACAGTTAAATAGCAATATTTTCTTTGGTTTTCTGGAAGATACTGAAATTAGTAAATCGATAAAAAGTGGATTTAGTCACATTGGCAGCAGAATCCAATAACTTTTGCATTGAACATATGATTTTTTAATTGTTTGGAATTAAACATATGATAAATATAATATATTTATTAATCTGTTACGAAATGATATTCAAATATTATGCTTATAGGTTAGGTTATGTTCTCAATAAGATCGAAAAAAAATTGTTACTGGTTCCGATATTACTTCACTGGTCTGAAACGAGTTGGTTAAATTTTCCAAATAAAATAAAAACAAGCAAGTTTGTGATTTTCCTCATTTCATCTTATAAAAAATTATATTTTTCATATGTTTAGAAAACCGTTACTTTTATTATCGACTCATAGAAACTTGTTGTTATTGTATTGTAAATAAAGGAAAATAATAATTGTACTTTGTTCAATTCGGATGAATGTATTACGTTACACCATAGCTGTAAATATTACTCTATTGTTTCATTGAAGAATTTAAAATTAGTTGAGACATATATGGCTGTATGTTATTAGGGTTCCGTAGGTACTTACTGAGTTCGTGAATGCTATATGTTTAACTTATTAAAAAGTTAAACAGATATGTACAAATAATACTTATACAGGTGACCACTTCCTGGAAAATCGGGAAAAATAAAACTTGAAAATTTTTCAAAAACGTTCTATTGTCAACAAATATAACTCTGTTTTGTCACGTGATCTGTACACTAACCAATCACACTCCATGTCACAAATGCACAGCACTTCATGTTGTTGTTCGGTTCCATTGTTGAAATTGTCAGTGGTTATTAACAATGGTGATTTGTATTGGTGATTAATATATACAGTGGTGAGTGATGTTATTAATTTATTATTATTATTATTGATGCTTGTACAATTGTTTGTTTTTGTATTAATACATAACATTTTATTCATTCAATCAACAATCGTTCCTTAGGACTTTATATAGGTATTAGAAACTGTTGCGAGGGTATGATACCGATTTTGATAAAACATAAGATTTTTTATTGTTGAATCTAAGATGCATTAATTTTTTATACGTTCAGAAACATCCAACCAAAAAATTACGGATTTTTTGGTTTTCTTCAGTACCTAACGTAAACTTTTTATTAGTGTCCCTAACCTGAACTATGCTGAAAAACCCGGGAAAAATGTAAAAATTCACCTGCAGAAATAGGGAAAAGTGGCCATCCTGCTATATAAAATAGTTTTTTTTTTCTTAAAAAAATAGAGGAAGGGGAGGCATATAAATGACAATTTCAGGCTCTTTGCTAATTTAAAAAAGATAGCGTCAAGTTTTACTAATCAAAAATTAATTTTAAACCTATATGCTATATTTCAACTTTAACTGTATGCCCTCGGCCCTCAGATTTTCTTTTTACATCTATGTCTGGAGGTCATAACTTATAAAATATTTAAGATATTTTGTTGAGATGGACAGACGAAAAAATTAAGATTGATGAGCTCTAGTCGCAGATCTACGGTACCCTGGAAATGGTATTTTATATCTTGTGATAGCAAATAGCTAATGTGTTTAAGTATTTAAAATTTATAATGTCACCCTTATTTTTAGGGGGGGGGGTATCTTTTTTTGTATTATATACAGATTGAAACAACTTACATAGTACATATACGAAATAATTTTGTTCAATGTGTTTTATGTGACGTAATACAGTTCATAAATAGAATGCAAAAGTGTTAAAGTGTAGAAATTTTACATTATAAGTTTTATTTTGTACAATAGGACAATGTTGTATAATAGTAACATCATTATTTGCAATTTAAAAATATTTTGGCAGCTGAACCATGGAAAAAAATATTGTATTATATAATAAGTAATTTAAAATATCTTAAAGACTGTTCATTTCCATGAAATAGAAAAAAATAAAAATGTAATTTTAAGCACATTTGTTTTTATGTCGTACATCCATATCTCACCGATTTCAGAATTATTTATCATCAACCGAAATCAAGATTTATACAACAAAAATGTTTAAAATGAAAAATAACCGGTTGTAAATTATAAGTGTTGTAGATCTATAAAAATTAAATAAAATCAAAGCAACAAGAACAATAGATTTTATTTAAACAATATGTTGTACATACTCGATATCGTTATAGATACAAGAATTGTAAGGATATACAATAATATTTTGGGTGCTGATAGGCCATAGATATATTACTACAATACAGAGTGAATATAAATACTTTGGCCATTTGTTTGAGAAACACAGACCACCCGTATTGTCAAATTTAGAGGTTTTTTTATATTTTTATACGTTTTAAAAATGAACATATAATGTTCCGAAACTTTTATACACTTCAATAACAATCGACAACATATGTTTTTTATTACGAAAATAAGTTAAATAAATTAAAGGGAACACAAAATCCAAACCGTCTTATATTTGAAGTTTGCCTAAAATGTTAAAAATTAAATTTGTAAAAAGAAATAATCAAATGTGACTTTAGATCAAAATAAAAATATATGTTGCGATTGTTTATTAGTAAAATTATATAAATTATTGTTCTACGATAATACTTCAATTTCCATTTAACTGAAATTGAAATTAGTAAATACATACCTTAATTTCATTTATTTTAAACGGTAAGTTTTGTATAAAATAAAAAATAATGTTCTTCCCAATCTTAAAGAATAAATTAATCAATATATTATAATTAAAACTTATAACATAATATAAATTGGTCCTTGAAAATATAATGGTTTTAAAAGTATATTTTATTTACATGTCTTAATAAATAAATTAAAATTAATCGTTCAGATCAAAAACATTTATTCGAATATTACTATAGTGTATAAAATAATAAATAAGTAAATAATACATCAATTTGTTCTTTCAATATTTGTTAAACCAAACCATATCTTCTTGATATTCTCAATGATTATTTCAACGGATCATAGGGTACACTTTTGAACCCTGTAAATAAAAATTGTTCAAGAAGATCAACACAACGGTTAGAAAAAAATTCTAAACAGCCTGAAAAGTAATACACAGTTAAAGCCTTTATCTTAAATTAACTCGCTATTTTTCATTTCCGTGGCTAAAATAAGTATTATGGAAAATCAAGATGACAAAATTCTCTGTAAAAAAGATCAATAAATTTATTTTGCAATATCAATCGTTTGTGCGTACAATAACTGCTTAAAATCAGCCATTTCTTTATAAAATATAAATATCTTTATACTTAGATCATAAAATAATATATACAATTATTTTCTATAATAAATAGTTTTTTCGTAAACAAAAACAATGAAATTATAAGTTTTATAACCAGTTTTACCAAAAACTATGTTAGTTCTAACAGCTTTGTAAATTTTTAACTGTTGTAGATAAATAATTGTATATACTATTTTATCATCTTCATTTTTGATAATTACTATTTTTGTAATAGAATCAATAGATCAAGACAGTGCCCTGAGCTTTTATAACGGTACCAATTTTTAGGCTATTTAGAATTTTTCAGAAACGTTACATGTATTTCTCATTAGACTTAATAAATTACATGAGTGATACAGAAAAAATACGAATGCCGTTTAAAATATATGAAACTGAGTTCCAATTAATGTACATAATAAGAATCACATATCAGATTGGACTTTTATTTATTTATTCATCTATTTGACTAAACTTTCAATTTAAAAAACGATGCTATGCAGTACCCTAACATACTATTTAGCAATTACCTCATTACCTAAACTACAATATAATATTTATATGCTTCCAACATTATGGTATGTTCTATATATATACTACAATTTTCAAATGAGTGACTTTTATTAACTACCGAAGCTGCCAGCTTTATATTATTAATAATACAGCTCGTTATGTACAATTTTGTTAGTTTGTATACAAATATTATAGTAAATATAAAACCATACCCCAAAGTTACGTCACCTCTAGATCAAAATCAAAGTCAAATTGTTCTAGATTTGCTTGAGATTTTAGAGTAATTTGAGAGATGGAATTAAAAAAAAATGTACTTAAGTCAGGGTATAACTTATGTTATACAAAATTAAAAGGCTGTAGCCGGGTAAGCATGCAAAATCGGCCTTTGCATGGATTTGGCTGATTATTTTTTTGAAAGTCACATTCTATGTAACATTCAACCTGACCAAATATTAGCTTCCAAAAATTTGTAGTTTTCGAAAAAAAATTTTTTTTTGATTTTCAAAAAAAAATTTTTTTTTTATAATCCATCAATCGAATTTGATGGTGCTTGTGATATATTATAGAGGTACTTATGACTCATCAGAGGTAATTTTATTATGGTCCTCTGTACATAGTAAACCAGAAAAAAAAATTAATAAAATTTATAAAATTAAAAAACACTATGTTGTACTCGGGGGGCAATCACCATTTTTTTTATAAAATATACCTTGTATGTACCCAAATAACATATCAAAATCCCAAACTGATATGAAGGGTATAACATACTTGTATAAATTCGCATATGGTCGTATTGGCGCGGCGCGCGCGTGACGCGGGTGGACTATATGGAGTGCAAGTGTCTTAATACTTTTAAAACATCTCTAATTTGTTGCTAAACAACAGGGCTGAACTAGCCTGGAGAGATCCGGGGAATTTGAAGGGGCCCATGGCCTGACAAAGATAAAATATAGAGGCCGTAGCCGGGAATGTATGGGAACCGCCATTGAATCAATTATGCTAACTTTTTCTCATAGATTGCTTTTTAAGAAACATAATATCGCCCAAATTGTATGTATTTGTGCTTCAAAATTTTTATGTTTACTAAGAACATTTTTATTTTGAAAAAAAAATCCTATCTATAACTTATTATACAAGAGTCGTTAGTTCGCAGCGGCAATGTGATTCATTGCTACTAAAGACGATTATAACATTTCAAAAGCGATCTGAGGCGATTTTATGTTTCTAAAAAGCAATCTATGAGAAAAAGTTAGCATAATTGATTCAATGGCGGTTCCCATACATTCCCGGCTACGGCCTCTATATTTTATCTTTGTCAGGCCATGGGCCCCTTCAAATTCCCCGAATCTCTCCAGGCTAGTTCAGCCCTGTTGTTTAGCAACAAATTAGAGATGTTTTAAAAGTATTAAGACACTTGCACTCCATATAGTCCACCCGCGTCACGCGCGCGCCGCGCCAATACGACCATATGCGAATTTATACAAGTATGTTATACCCTTCATATCAGTTTGGGATTTTGATATGTTATTTGGGTACACACAAGGTATATTTTATAAAAAAATGGTGATTGCCCCCCGAGTACAACATAGTGTTTTTTAATTTTATAAATTTTATTAATTTTTTTTTCTGGTTTACTATGTACAGAGGACCATAATAAAATTACCTCTGATGAGTCATAAGTACCTCTATAATATATCACAAGCACCATCAAATTCGATTGATGGATTATAAAAAAAAAATTTTTTTTTGAAAATCAAAAAAATTTTTTTTTTCGAAAACTACAAATTTTTGGAAGCTAATATTTGGTCAGGTTGAATGTTACATAGAATGTGACTTTCAAAAAAATAATCAGCCAAATCCATGCAAAGGCCGATTTTGCATGCTTACCCGGCTACAGCCTTTGTTTGGTTTTTAACTGGAACTAACAAAAAATTCACGGTGAGCTGTATTTTCGGTCCAGGTGGATAAAAAAAAAACGTTTTTATTTGACGACATAGTACTCTGGAACTATAAAACACACACTCGGGAATAGTGTTAAAATGTCAGTTATATATTGTTTAATTTTGTGGACTCAAAAACAATTAGCCCATTTATTCTTCGGATACTGTACTTTACTCAGAAGGCTGCAACTTATAAAGCAACTGTCGGAATGATTTGAAATTTTAACACGTAGAACCAGACTACATAATAAATATTTTTAAACTTATCTGAAATATGTGTCATTTATAGTTCTAAAGTTCTATGTCATCAAACACAAAACATTTTTATTGTTAACTAGAATCATAGAGGCGATTGTTCCGAAGGTATGAACTACCCACAGACTAGAGTGCAGTTAGTGCAGTGAATATAGGAGACGATATAAAACATTTATAACCGACGTGACTTACAAATTAAGTGTTATGTACTCTATACATAATAGGACTGTGAAGTTATTTATTTACCTTACTTGAAAGCCCTAAAACGTATAATAATATATGCGATAGTTGAACAAAAGACACTCGAGTTTGAAAATGAAACTACTTGATATCTATATTAACAGTATCATCAAAGGCCTTTGCTTTTAAGTTAAAGTGAGCATATTATAATACTTATCACTTGAAAAATTGCTCAAGTTTTATGTAAATTAATTTTTCATTAACACTTTTTGGAATGTATTCAATAATCATTTTAATTTATTCTTAATTGATTTAAAAATAAAAATAAAGTAAACATTGATTATCTAAAATAAAATAATATTTTATACATTGTCTTTGAAAGTTAATTATACAGGGTATCTCAGCTTTAAAAAAACAACTGGGATATTCTTGACACAAAACCCCACGCATTCGCAACTACAGAATGATTTCTAAGTGGTACTCAATTTATCTTTGGTTATTAAATCCCCTTCATCACCCCGTAGTCACAAATGGGAGAGACTTTACATATCGTGGTTTCATGAATAGACCCCCAGGCAACTGTTTGAAAACGACCATATTTCATGTGTTTTGTTTCACGATTGATATGAATAATTTTGCACTCGATTACTTTTTATACATCATTGGAAAATCGAATACAACTGTCCTAAATACTTTTTAATTCTTAAACCGTAACTACCAAGTTAAGCTGCATCTACGCCATTGATGGGACATTCTGTATCAGCGTGAGCAAATTCGGTAAGTACGAATTATTTGAAATTTAGTTCTATTTAGTTTATGTAAAATTTCTTTATTATTTAATTTTTGTTATGTTTATCATAGTTTTTAGAGCTAGAGTTTTAAAAATTATCTCAATTGACTTCTTGATAAAAAAATAAACAAGTCCAAAGGTAGTGATTTTAAAATAATTAATATTGTCAAAACTTCTGTAAATTTTGTTTTATTTTTCCACGATCTTGGATTTGAATTAACACTCCAGTAATATTACACAGACCTCTTTGTTATTATTAGACGTAAAAGAAGTTCATAGCGACTGAACAATAACAGTTAGGTTTGGATATAAAAAAAATTAGAGATCAATTATCTCCGATTTGAATAGTTCTATTAGGAAAGTTATATTCGATATTTCGATGCTGTGTATAATGTAATAGAATGAAATTAAAACGTTTTAAAAAAATTACCTGTTCTTTTGAATCTACGACACCCTGTATATTTCTCCTAGAACGGATAAAGAAAGTGGGTTTAGGTAACTTACGTAAATCTGCTTTTACAGATAAAAAACATTCATGACTGTATTTTTAAAATATCCATTCATTAAAAATTATACAATTTAATTTTGAAATCCTGTGTAAATGTAAATTAAATAAATGACATGCATACATACACAATTTACAGTTTAGAAACAAAAATATATGAAACAATGGTTTTATTATAAGTTCTGTACAATTTCAGGTAGTATTAAAGATACCTACGATATAAAATTTTTATTATTTACGAAACTTTTAATCTCTTAAATATCCGCCAATTTTTGTAGCCCGTGAATTATAATAATTTAAGTACGTTAGATATTTGTTTTTGAAAAAAATTAAGTATTCAATGACGTCAGTAATACAAATATAGTACGGGATAAAAAACCTATCGTAGTGGCAAGACTGCTCCGGACCAAAAACAAAAAAAAGCTTATCGATAAATATTGCCAGGACTTTTGGACGATAACTGAAAAACAAAAACAAGTTTAATGGTTTTTGTTTGTCCTGCCACCCTGTAGTTACGCCACTGTCCTATTGGCATTTAATTAACATTCTTCTTACAACTAGGTGTATTTTTATTTCGAATTATTTTTTTATAAAGCTTCGCAAGATTCGGAAAAAATAAACGAACCTTATTTCATGCAATTTGAAATATCGTTTACTTAAGTACAATTTTCGTAAACGGTCTATCCGTTTCCACTCGTAATAATGCCATTCAAACGATAATCTATAATTGATCATGTCTGAAACTAAATTGTATGTATATGGGCTGTCCATTAACTACAGGAGATGGGAAAAGGTCAGATCATGAAGATAGAAGAATGGAGATGACACTAAAGTTGAGACGTGTGTCGAAAAACGGAATCTGGTACCCCGCGGTAATCACACAATCTGTACATAAATGCGCAGTCAACTAATGCGCAACCAAATACCGTCCACAGCGTTATTCATATTTTGACACATAAAATTGTATTACAGATATACAGAGTGTCATCTCCATTCTTCTATCTTCATGGGTCAGATATTTGTTGAATAAATCAACAATTGAATGATTATTATCATTTTTTTTTATTAAAAGAAGTTAACATTTTGTCCTTTTAATTCTCTCTGTAATAAGAAGATTCTGATTGAAAAACTCTCTTAAAATATACAATTTACCTCCTTAAACGTATATTATTTGAGGTTATGCTTAACTTTGCAACAATGAATACCAAAAATGGTTAAACTTCAAAGAATTAAATAATTTGATGTGGAATGATTTTGTTAATGCAATATCTCATAAATATAAGTTAACGGATAGCCCCATACGTAGATAAACTTTAAATGATCAATAACTGTACAAATGACGTCATATTTTGCAATTAAGTGAGGGAATTATGTACATTTTAATAAACGATTACAAATAGGCCGATTTAAAATCGATGAGAATAACGTAAAATTAATACCATGACAAATCCGCAGTTACTGTATTTTTTTACATGCATACGTTACATACAATATAGAAAAAATAGTCATTATATGAACTATATAGTTTCACGATAAATTAAAGTACCAATGAATTTCTACAGAGAAGAAGAATAAGTGTTCTATCACTCGACCGTTACAAATAATCAAATAATAATAATATAGTATACTATAAACTTTAAATTTAATTGTTCGGTAGAAGAATTAAAAACTAACTTTACGTATTTCATTTCAAGACTTAAGTACCTCTTATTTTACTTAATTTTGATATTATATACACATTTATTCTTTTGTCAGTACTTCAATCATAAATTCCAAAAGTAATTTTAAATATTTACAATTCAAATAATCTGTAATACGTAAACTTGTGGTGGTTGGCAACATAACTGCTGTAAAGTAAATCAAATACGACTAGAACTAATGACTTAAAATAATTCTTCTACCGAACAACGTTTCAATTGATTAATCAGGGCATTAAAACATATTTTTCACAACCCTGTCTATATATATTATGTATAATATATTAATATTTAAATTTAAATAATTCCAGTCTCGGCTGGATTCACATTATTAACTATTCAGTATGTGGATGTCCATTAATATTGTTACCTACGGAGTTATATTGCAGCTGCATTGACTTTTTCACATCGTACTCGATTTTAGATTGGTTTTTAAGTGGTTCTAATTGATTTGTGACAAAGTACGATAAAATACAGAACAGTTTACACAGAAGGGGGCAAAGAATTGCCTGATGCACAAGCGCTATCATCCGATAGTACGGGCCACCAAACGGATCCAATATGGCTGGACACAGCATGTGGTTGAGGTTAACTTGAGCAGGCTGAAAACGTCACACCTCATTAATATATACCCTTCAGGTATTTACCTTTGGCGTTATTACATCGCTTAAACTAAAATTGCACCTTAACCACAAAAAGTTATGTCACTCGACACGTGTTTCGACTTCACAAGAAGACCTCATCAGGAGCCTAACGATTCCAGTCTGGAAGGTGCAATTTTAGTTTAAGTGACTAAGAAACCACAGTTTCTCTGTTTTTCAAGTAAGTTATTACATCAATAAAATTTTATTAATTACACTAATGTAAATTAACTTTAGTAAATTTTTTTTTCTTTAATGAGTTTAATAAAGAATATTTTTTTAAAATATTTAAAAAGGTAAAAAACATGAACAGCCAACAGTATTTGATTGTTTCAATACAGAGGCAACAAATATAAGCATTTTACTCACAATTGCAAACCCCTGAAGCACAAAGAAGTGATATGCCATATTTAATCCGTAGCCCAGCGCATTCCAACTTAAATCTTTTAGATTTTCTATGTTGTAAACACCTACAAAATCAAATCGTTTAATTATTATATACGTACGATAAATATAATACAATAATATACTGATGGAACCAAGAAAATAAGTAACCGACCATTCTCTTCAGAAAGCTTAAAATATTTCTTAGATTTTTAAATAAGAATAAATAAAAAATAAAAAATATTTAATATATTTATAACAGTTAAAGATTTATTAATTAGTTTTTCAACCGGGTGTTCCGCTGTATGTAATCATATTTTTACGACTCACCCTGTATAATAAAATATTAATACAACCGTCTGGAAAATCCATTTAGAAAGAGATAGAATACTTTGAAAAATTGTTTTCCGATTTCTATGGTTACGACAAAATCAACAAGGTCAAGTGAATCACAAATAATTAAAGTTTGAATTATTCAGAAGAGTGGGAAGTTCCAGACGGTGCAATTAAAACAGGAGTTTATAAATGTTTCAAACCAACTGTTTTAAAATTGCGACCCCTAACTGACTGTCTTGGTTCCAAGTATGTTAAAACGCTACTATACCTCCAAGCCGCAAAAGATAATAAGGCACAACAAACATCATTCCATGTTGAATCCAGTAGATGGCTGCCTCAAGCGGCAACTAAACAACATGCGATTAATTATTATTTTCTGTATATCACACACAAATCGTACTAATGTCGTACAAATGACATATAACCGGAGTGATAATATTTTTTTTTAACGTTTACCGTATTGAAATTAAACGAACTGAGATTATGCAGGCTAAAATCTTTCTACAGAGTACTGAATTATTTTATGCCATCTATGGGTCCAGAAAACATAACGTAGCTGTCAATCGTACTGAAAATACTTCATACGAATATTATTTTGTAATGTTTTAACGTTGAATTATCACTCCATTTATATTCCATCTCTACGCGAATGCTTACAATCCTTGAATCTGTTTCGGGGAACAGGAATGCCAACAATGGTCCGTTTAGGAAATTCAGATGAATTCTGAACACAGCTGTTACGGTTTTACTCGGGCTAGCAGCCAATAAATATATCTGGAAAAAATGATAATTTCATTTAACGTTCATATCAGAATATCTTAAAAATCGTTCGTTATAACGAAAAAATGGTTTGAATATAAATTATAGATAATGATATTCTCTATCACTTTTATTCAAGACTTTTTTTTTCTATTACGCACCGTTTTGAAAATAAATAGAAGTTCGTGATCAGCGTGTCAAAATTTATACAAAATCGAATTAACATTTTTAGAACTTCTGTAGTAAGTAGATGTACATTTTAAATACGTACATAAATACCAAGGTATAAATGTTATACAATTACAATTAACCTATCAATTATTGATTGAAATCGATATACCAATATTAGACTGAATATTTGCATAATTTATTTACTTTTCAGTAGAGTTTTTAACATCAATACAGTCTGTAAAATCTGTAAGCTTTGTTATTACAAATGTAAATATTTTGGATTTTTTTAAGTAAATACGTCATCTTACAAGAACTGGAAATATAATCAAAAATTCTGTTTCTTGACGCGAAAACTACTTAACCGATTTTGATGAGACCCTAAATTCAGTTTAAAATATATAAAAATATCTTTTAATAAAAATGTTCATTAGCTGTATTTAGATAAAATCATAAAAACAATATTTTTTTAAAAATAATTCATCGTTGATTAAAAAAAAAAACGAAAAGCTAAAAATTTTTGTTGTTTTTCACAAGTCCGCGCTAACTTCCTGACGGTAAAGTAATGCATTTCATTTATAAGGATTACCAACAAAAATAAGTATAAAAGTATTGGTAATAATAAAAAACTCTTTCTAAAGCAGCTGTTTTCAAAATTTTACTGCTCCTATATTTTTTATCGATGTTTTTAAAACCATTTAACTTTTTCCTATTTAGAAATTTCACGACATGGTCTTTTATATTAAAGTTTAAACAATTAAACAACCGCGAAAGTCTACGTTCAAAAACAATAATATATAATTATACAATTAAAGTTCACCAAATTACCAACCCTGTTACTAATTATTCGCAATTACAATTTTGATAATTAGTGTTAGATTTAACTACATATATTCCCTTTTTTACGTATATAGGATACAGATAATTAAAATAATATTAACTCTGTACTGTAACCAAAACAACGAAGGAAGAAGATTTAATTGTAGATAATGAATATTCATTAATGAAATTAACGTACAGGGTCATAATAATGGCTATAATTTAGAAAAAATCAGTGGCGTAGTATGCAAATATTATTTTTTTAAATAAAATAGATTGACTATTTAAATTTGAACGTAGAACAGTAACAGTTAAAAAACCTATGGAATTACAGGTTTTTTCCCTTTACATCCCGGATAGTAAGCGACAACCTATTATTATAAAATAATATGTATTTTAGTCTCTCAAAATGAAATAATATAATTTTAAGCTGTAAGGTTTACAGTTTATCCGTCAATTTATAAAATTTATATTGAGTAAATATCTGCAAATATTATTACAGTTTCAGACTGTACAAAATACACTCACGGAAACAATTAAAGGACCACTTGATTTTATCGAAAAAATTGCTCATTTTCAGAGTAGTGCCAATAGGTCAAATATGATTATTTTTTTACATATAGGGTGTGGAAATTGAAGGAAATTTTATATTCTTTTCAAATTCAGGAGTATTTTTGTGTTATTAAACGTTTTTTTATGACCAAACCGCGGTTGAATAAAAAATAAAAAAATTGTTTTTTTTTTGCAATTTTGAAAGTTGCACACGGGGGTGTTTAAATTTTTTTTTCAACTTTTATGATAGACATTTTTTAGGAAATTTTCTCAGTTTTAAAACGCTGTTTTCAAAAAATAATTTACATTTTTTGGTGTTGCGTTATCTGAGTTGGAATGAAAAAAGTACCAAAATGTTTTAAATGACCATAAAAAGCCTAATTTGGGTCATACAAAAAGAAAAAAAAAGAAAATTCAATCTTAAGCAATTACCTAATGTCTAGTGGCATTTAAAAAATGATTCATTTTAACTTAACCCTTCAAATACGGAAAACAAATTCATGTTCGAATTTAAATAATCCTGAAAAAATGACCCTTTTTAAATCTTCGTTATAATGTTAAGAACATATTCAGAAATTAAGATCTATCAAAGAACATGAAAATTATACATGTTACCTTCAATGTAAATAAAGGTTCCAATAAAAATCTTTTAATTTGGCTGAGATATTGCAATTTGAACATTTCGCATACGTTTAGAACTTGACCGTACTTTTTACAACATATTTTTCTTTGAGATTTTTTTTTCGTAAAATAATCAACTTTTGAGAAAATTTGTAAGAGGGAAAAAGTTTTTGTTTTTTGAAAAAGAATATTCAAAATTTTTTTCAGATGTTTTGTATCAATATTATGGGATCATGTTTATTTTTAATAGGGTGTTTTATTCATTCAAACTCGAATACCTCAGTATCAAAAAATGTGACAAACATTTTTTTAAAAGCATTTTAAAGCTGAGAAAATTTACTAAATGATGGCTATCTTGGAGTTATGAAAAAAAATCAAACCTACCCGTGTGAAACTTTCATAATTGCAAAAATTAATCAATTTTTTTAGTCAACTACGCATGGCCACAAAAAACGTACAATTACTTTAAGCTAATAAGTGGTTGAATTAAATGAAAATTTATTGAATTTTACAAATCAAGAGTATTTAACTAACAATAAGTGTTATTGAATGATTTTTCATCATCACAATGCACTTGAATTAAAATTGAAAAATTGGATGTTATGCAATTATGAAATTAAAACATTTTGGTACTTTTTTCATTCAAACTCAGATATTGCAACACCAAAAAATGTAAATTATTTTTTGAAAACAGCGTTTTAAAACTGAGAAAATTTCCTAAAAAATGTCTATCATAAAAGTTAAAAAAAAAAATTAAAACACCCCCGTGTGCAACTTTCAAAATTGCAAAAAAAAAACAATTTTTTTATTTTTTATTCAACCGCGGTTTGGTCATAAAAAAACGTTTAATAACACAAAAATACTCCTGAATTTGAAAAGAATATAAAATTTCCTTCAATTTCCACACCCTATATGTAAAAAAATAATCATATTTGACCTATTGGCACTACTCTGAAAATGAGTAATTTTTTCGATAAAATCAAGTGGTCCTTTAATTGTTTCCGTGAGTGTATTTTATAATAATAGGTTGTCGCTAACTATCCGGGATGTACAGGAAAAACTGTAATTCCTGTCAGGGAGGTATTAAGAAAATTTACAAACGGGTTTTTCTAATAAAATCAATGAATTAAGCGCGTTCGAACCCGCGGGGATTTTCTAATCAATACTTATTTATAAAACTGTATATTTTGAATCTAAACATCGTTTTATAAGCAAAATAATCCATTTTGATAGTTTTTAGTTTTTTTTTTTTTATTCCGACTTGACGCAAAAATTACTGAACCGATTTTGATGGGACTTTCACTGTTCGAAAGCCTAAGACACTAGAAACATTTAAGGCTATATGAATACGGATTTACGTCTGGTCCGTATCAAGGAAAAATTACAATTGATTTTGACTTAACGCAAAAATTACTAAACCGATTTCGATGGAACTTTCACTGTTCGAAAGCCTAAGACTAGAATTATTTAAGGCTATATGAATACGGATTTACGTCAGGCCCGTATCAAGGAAAAATTACAATTGATTTTTTCTATATAATAAAATATACCAAAATCAATTTTATTTCGAGATAAACGCAAAAGAACCCACGGAAATTTTCTAATAGCCAGTATTATTATTTAAAACTGTAAGCACTGTCATATGACCCGGTCTCCTGAACTTCAGAGACCCCGAAAATGGTTTATATATTGCATAAATATTTATAATTTATATTATTTAGTTCAAACTAAATTTAAGGATAATACAGAATTTGTTAAAAAAATTCCTTACGCTCGCGAAACGGAGAGGACCCCCCCAAAATGTTGTCTAACACGGGCGCCATCGAAGTTCTTTCAGAGCCTGACTCTGTCTGTACAGTGCATATATTTTGAATTGGATAAATTTTGAGCCCATATACCTTTTTATAGGTAAAATATTCCATTATTTCTGTATCTGTTCCAAGTTCCAACTTGACACGAAAACTACTGAACCGATTTTGATGAGACTTTCACTGCAAGCTTAAGACCCTATAATTATTTTAGGCTATATGATAACTGATTTACGCCAGGCCCGTATTAAGTGATATAGGGAAGAGAGGGGGGTACTTTGAATAGGATATTTGACACTATAAATAATGTTCTAAATAATGTAGTATATATTTCTATAATTAACAATCAAGTGTTTTTTACGTGAAATAAGTAAGTATTTTAATAATAAACCAAATTTAAAAAAATCTAATATTTAATCTATTGGTCACGTGATCGCAAACGCGTCTAGCAGAACTACCACTGGTATGACGTAGATACTTACTAAAAATGTCAGAATACTCGATCCCTATTGGTTGATTTCAGTTTGTTTAGGAAACAGTTACGTCACGCATACCACGTGACTTTGAATGCGCGTTTTGGCGAGAATTTTTTCATTTGAATAAAAGAAGAATATTTTTTTTTCGACAAATATAAAAGGAAGTATCTATTATATACATATGCACAATTTACAATATACTCATCAAAAAAATTAAAGGATAATTTTTTAAAAGCAAATTTTTTACCAATTTTCAAACAGTTATATTTCCGCGAAAAATGATTGGATTTGCATGATTTAAAGCTCATTCAAAAGCTTGTACCTTCTAGTTTTTGAATCAAGAGCCCAATTATTTTTATCATCCCCTGCGGCTCTGAGCCAAGGGTTAAAACAGTTCAAAAAATTATCCCTTAATTTTTTATAAACTTTGAAAGCGTGAAATTTTTGCAAAAAAATTTTTTTACAAGAAAATCAATGAAAACTTTCGAAAGCTTGTTCTTTTCTCTTAAAAAGGTGTTTTTTATCATCCCCGCACGATTTTTTTTGACCGCGTTATTCACTGTCAAAGTAAAAATGACACCTTTGACTTTAAACTCCGGTATATCCTGAAATAATGATCGCACAATAATTGGCTTGATATCATTAGTAAGCTGAAATTATTCTCTCTTTAAAATCGTTACATACGATTTTGTAGAAATTGTTTTTCCTTCCATGATTTTCGGTTTTAAAACATGTAAAAAACAATATTTTCTCATTTTTTTCTTATCTGGCCGCCATTTTGTCAAAAATGACGAAACCTAAAATGCAAACGTGTTTTTTTAAGTTAATAGTGTCCCAAAAAATTATCCAGAATAGCAAGTTGCTGCGATTTCTTCTTCTTAAGGTTCACAGCTGTCAAATGTATTTAAAGATGTATTTTTCAATCTTCTCAAGCGTTGAAAACAATTATAATTGCGATCATTATTTGAGGATATAGTGAATAACGCGGTCAAAAAATCGTACGGGGATGATAAAAAACACATTTTTAAGAGAAAAGAACAAGCTTTCGAAAGCTTTCATTGATTTTCTTGTAAAAAAATTTTTGCAAAAATTTCACGCTTTCAAAGTTTATAGAAAATTAAGGGATAATTTTTTGATAATTGTTTTAACCCTTGGCTCAGAGCGGCAGGGGATGATAAAAATAATTGGGCTCTTGATTCAAAAACTAGAAGGTACAAGCTTTTGAATGAGCTTTAGATCATGCAAGTCCAATCATTTTTCGCAGAAATATAACTGTTTGAAAATTGGTAAAAAATTTGTTTGTAAAAAATTATCCTTTAATTTTTTTGAAGAGTGTATTTTAAAATTTACAGGGTGACCAGTATTTTTCTGGGACAAATTTCTCCGACTTTTCCCGGTTTTCCAGGGTAATTTTTACCGTTTTCCATTTTTTATTTAAAAATTTAGATAAAAAACCTAAAAAAAAACGTCACTCTTTAAATATTTAAGAAATTTGTAAGATTTCGCATTTTTATAAAAATTCCCTGACTTCCAACCAAATTCCCTGACTTTTCTCTGTATAGCAAAATTCCCTGACTTTTCCCGGTTTTCCAGAAACTGGCCACCCTGATTTAGTCAAATACCCTATTAAATATAAAATATTTTACCTGCATCGCTGTAGTTATATGACATGGATTCAACAAGTATATCACAGTTCTTGATGAAAACTTATAACCGATTTCCATCCCCCATATGAGGGACATAAAAATTAAAAGTGTCCGCTTGCCGCCGAAGTCACGCCGCTCCTGCGTCGGCTTCCTCACCTCGGACAGGTTCGTGTAGCCCCAGTACGTGATGAAGAACGTGACAAACACGACGACTATCGTCTCTATCTGCCTCCGGTCGGCCGTCAGATAGTCCGCGCACTCCGGGCCCGCGTTTCTTGGCACCGACTTGTTGACACCGCTGATCGCCCAGTCGAACATTGTCAACTCTCTGAAACAAAACAAAAAAACATATGATTTTTATGGCATTTTTATTGAGTTTCATATTTGGTCACATAGAACTGCGGAACTATAAATCGTACGAATTTCAGAATGGTGTTAAAAAGTCCGTTTTATAGTCTAGATATTTTCCTACAACGCCCCTTTTAAAAGAATGATTTTCTTTATAGACCCCCCCCCCATACATTTTTAGATTCTATAAAACATAAATATACTATGATCTTGATAAAAAAAGTACAAATAGAAAGCAAAAAAGGTCATTAAAATGGTATATAGATAAATATAGCAAAAAAATGAACATTTTAAAACAGATAAACTTATCATCGATCCCCAATAGACCCCTGGAATACTATAGACCCTTTTAAAACTTCCATAGACCCCAAAGAAGTCCACTTGGACTAATTTTACGTAACAAAATTTTAAATTATTTTAACGGTACGTTTAAGGAAAACTCCACTGTAATGGGTCGAAAAATATACTTTCAATAATATCTCCAAAAAATTTCAAGTAAAAATATTAAAAATTGACGGAGTAAATAAAAGTTTTAAAAACGTTTTTCTCGAAATTCTAATTTTTAACGAAAAATATTTTTGTTTATAAATAAACGAATTTTTTATGGGCTACCATATTGTATTTAATAACTTTGAAATTTTTAATAACATATCCTTACTTCAAAATTAAGTAATTTTCTGACCTATCACACTTAAAAGGTTGGGTATTTATGTCAAACCAGTAGAAATAAGTTAAAAATTCTTACAATTTATTGTTTGAACACGCAAAATGAATTAAATACTAAAATTTCAGCTTTTTCACCAACTCGTTTTTAAGAAAATAAATTTTATAGTTCATCTAATACATGGTGTTAAATAGCAGTGATGAAAATCGATTATTAAAAGATAGAAAAACGATAAAAATCAATTAAAAAATAGTAAGATTGATTTGAAAATTATGGATATTGAAAAGTATACATTTATGTAATTATTTAAACAAGAATTACACGTTTCGACCCTACCATTATTAAGAAAATAATATAAGAAACTCAAAAAAATATGTGAAGTTATGTATAAATATTTGAATAATAGATAAAATGTATCACATTTTGGATAACATACAACTCCGGAACTATAAACAATATGAACTTCAGATCGGTGTTAAAATGTCAGTTATAAAATCTAGTCTTACGTACCAAAATTTCAAATTATATCAATGTCTCATTTAGCAATTACAGTCCTTTATGTAATTTATTTTTCCAGATAATAAAAAACTTTTTTTTATACCAACCTTATGTCAATATGCCTACTTCTAAACTGACAATTCTGACGTTTTTCTTTAACTTTAAATAAATAAAACATGAAGATAAAAATAGATGCATATTATAACATAGGTGTAACCATAATATCTCCCTTTTGAGGGGGTAATAAAAACAAGATAATATAATTCATTTTTATTTTATATAAAAACAATTTTATGATAAAGGCAAAAATATTAAAAATTAAAAATAATATTAAATTATAACCAAATTTTATTTTTTTTTCAATTTTTGTATTCATCGTAATAAAATAAATAATCTGCCGTGTGCCACAGGACTTTCTTATACGTAATAATGACAGTGAACAGTGTACGTGATTTTTATTTTAGTGAAGGATATTTCTGACAAACTAATAAAAGATAGAGTAAAATGAATGAGACATAAACTATAGAAATATTATTTTATACATTATGTATCGAACGAATTTTGTTTAATATAATTACTAACAATAAAATGGAAACGGATGTTTACTCATGTAATTTTTTGAATTTTTTGAAATAAGACAAAAATGTTTTAGATAAAAAATGTCGAGTATGTTATTATCTATAATTTATTCCCCATACATTTTTTTCCAACACTTATGATTTAGCCAGAAATATTTTTTTTAAAATCATTATTTAGAATAATCTATACTGGTTGCTGGGTGCTTTGACCGTACGAATCACGACTAATACCGTCAAGTCGCACGACGACTACTGCAAACTAAATGAATTAGAGTATACAGTGTTTATTCTCAGTATTACGTATAAGAAAGGCCCATGGTACCTATGGCAAACACGTACAGTCTCTGTAATACGTATAAGAAAGTCCCATGACACTCATGGCAGATATTTCTTCTCTGTTATGAACCATTTGAAATGTACTTAAAATCGAATACTTAGTAAAAAAAAAAAAAAATTAAATTTGTTTTTTTCAAAAAAATGAATAGAACATAAATTATAGATAATAATATTACCTACAATTTTCAACTTGGCCATTTTTCTCTAATTCGCACTGTTTCAGTGTAATTCGAAAAATTCAAAAATCGATGTAGGTAAACATCCGTTTCCGGTTGAATGATCGTTTTCAAAAATAGGAGGTTTTCTTCCCAGGCAAAAATCAATCTTAAGTATAAAATTCCACCTTTCTACGATTTGTCGTATTTGAGTTACAGCGTCTACAGACAGACCGACAGACCGACAGACAGACACACAGACATCATGGCGAAAATAGTCAGAATGGATTCAGGGAAGGTCAAAATTAATAATTCCATCAAAATCCGGATTTCGAAAAAAATCGCGTTTACTATACTTACTTATACTATATGTATATTTCATATACATTGGTATAAGAAAGTAAAAATTGAAAGTCGGTACCAATGAATATAATACGTACTTATACCATATAATTTAGGTCACTAACAATACAAACTCTCGATAATCTTTGAACTTATCGATTTTCATAAAATATTTATAAAAAACGTTTCCGGCGTATACAATTTAAAAAAATTAAAACTATCGTTCTAATATTATATATCCGTAGTATATTATTATATAGGTAATCTATAACAGAGGTTATCTAGCTAATATGAACCCTAACAGAAGCATAAATAATATAACATTTGTACGACGCCAATGGTGGCATCAAGCCTGTCAAATTTTTTCACTAATTCTTAAATTATCACAGAAAATATATGACAATGAAAATAACTAACAAACAATTGCCGAAAACTTCTAAAAAACGGAAAGAAATTGTGGTTTCTTAGCCACTTAAAAATAAATATACCTTAACCACAAGAAAACAAAGTCACTCGACATGTGTTTCGACTTCATAAGAAATCTTCATCAGGATTGTGGTTAAAATTTATTTACAATTAGTTCAGAAGAACGCGTATCTAGCACCCCCAAGCCCTTCGCTATTAAATTGACTTGGCGCCACTGTTTTAGGGTTAAAATAATGTCATACGAGAGAATCTTATATTACACTCCCCCCCCCTCTCTTCCCATATACTGCGAAAGAATTGTTTAAATTTTTAATTAAAAAAAAAACATTTGTAATCAAAATCTTTCTACAGGGTACTCAATTTTGTAATTCCGTCTATAGATTTTAAATTAATTAAAATTGATAGATAACATAACAAAGCTGCCAATCAATTGAAAATATCATTGGTTAGGTTTTTTTAAATAATCTTGTAAATAATATGTAAATAAATAAATCTACCTTTTCTTTGATTTAACCCAAAAGTTAACTCACGTAATTCCACGCACAAATAATTCAAATTGCATTCTAAATATTAACAATTATGATTATCCAAAATTACTAAGAATGTATTTATTTTCAACAATAATCTCTGCTCGACTATGTTATCACAATAAAATAAACAATTCAGGTAAACGTTATGCAGTGTAATACAAATAATATAAACCAGTGGCGGCGCAATGAAAATTTTAAGTTGCGTACAAAAATTTATTATTTTTAAAACATTTTATATGCACCTATATTAAAAATTCTTGTTTAATTAAAACATTTTCTTTAAATATTTGCAAATTATAATATGTAATCCCTAACACAAAAATTTTATTTAATTAGCGCCCATAAACGAGTAAAAATGTTATCAAGGGAATTTAAAAAATACAATAAATTATTTATTCTCGAGTCACCACTGTACAGAAATTTATTGTACCATAATAAACTTGTACAATTTTAAATTGCTTATTTACTTATTTACCATAAACATGTGTTATTGTTTTTTTATTAGTTATAAAGAAAATTAATTGGTTTACCTACATAGTTTCACTTTTACATTGAAAATGTTCAACAAATAATAACAATAATAATAATAGGAATGTTGAAACCGAAATAGAACCAAGTTCATTTATTTATAAATAATGTTAAATTTAAACATATTCATAGAGGAAGAATTAGGTTATCATCTTTTGTTTATTGAACAGGGTTGGACAAATTCTCGATATCTGTATTTATCATATTGTCTATATTTGTTTAACCAATAGATTATTTAAAAAAATTAATAAATCATGTGCAGGCAAATGAAAATTTGTGAAACGATTATTGATTTTTATAATAACTTATTTATAACTAAAAAAAACATTTTTTTAACCCCAACCCTGTGGGGTTTGCTTTTTAAATGTTAAACTATAAAATATGGAAAATATAATATCAGCAGCCCCTTGTACATTTTTTAAGTTTTATGAGTCATAGAAAAAATAATAAATTTATTAGAGTAAATTAATTTCTTTTGGTTAGGGTCGTTAGGGTAATTCTACTACCCCTAACAATCTCCGCCATAACGAATTGTTTTTAAATAATGTGACTGGCGCCCACATAACAGTCAAGTTCTAATAACCATAAAAAATATTTTAGGAATCGAATTATAATTTTTTTTATTAATAAAATCGATTTACAAATGGTTCAAACAAATTAATTATATTGGTTAGTCAGCATTTTCATAATAACAATAAAACTTTATAATATAATTAGTTGATATACATAATATATATATAACTTACATTTCACGCACGTTTTAAAATCACTCACGAAACGACTCACTATATATATATATAATAAAAAAAAAACTCACTCACGTTGCCGACCTTTAAAACGTATGCCGCATTTTTGATGCATTTGTAACTTATTTCAACAGCACTACCGTAACACGAACTAATTCGATTAAAACCATACAAAAGACAAACACTTTAAAAATCAAGAATATTAAAATATATCATATTACTTATTACGTACAGTATTTATAAAACATTCCCAAATTTTATCGGAATCCCGAACTGCAAATATATAGCCATGTCTGGTAGCACATTCTTATAACACTTGCACTTTTTTTTAAAATAAATACGCTTTTATATTTATCTTGTGTTTACTGTGATGTTTATATTTACAGTATGTTTATATTTGTGATTTATTCATATTACATGTGGCAATGATTTTAATTCATTGTAACTTATTTTTGCGTAAACCGTGTGCAGAGAGATTATCATGAAAACCGATTTTAGCGTTTAGGTTAGGTCAGTGACGACGTTCGATAATAGAGCGTCTAATATTTTTGCAGCGCGTCGTCGATAGTTGGCGCTATTGAAACGATAAATATAGATTACTGTAATTCTAATTGTTTAGTTTTAGAAATGAACACTAGATGGCCGTATATGTATTATGTAAAAGATGGCGAATCTTCAATAAATTCGATTAATAATTTAATTAAATAGATATAATTAAACTAATTACTTTATATTTTCAACAGAAGAAATAAAAATATAAATACATACATGCATACACAAACACACATGTATGTACACCATCTCGCGATTTACCGACCTTTGATTTACCGGCAGCTTGATTTACCGACGGGCCAAACGCGCGATTTGCCGACTTTCTCCTATCCCCTCCACAATACTACCGTGATTGCTATTTCTGCACGAAATTTAAATTCACCAATCAACGTTGAGGTTGGCACGGTGGTGGGGGCCCCTCTCGACGTCGGCAATTCAAGCGGTTGTGCAAATCAATGTTGCCAACATTAACAACTTAAATGTCAAAACGACGGAGTTGTCAAAATAATTTAAATTCGGCCATGAATTCGGTAAAGTGGAATTAAGAAAATGCCACCAAAGGATATTATGTTATTTCCTGAAACTCTACGACCGTGTATAACTCAAGTATTTTTACAACAAAAAAATATTACCGGACATAAATATGGTAAAATTAGTTACAAGAATTTAAGAAGCGGTCGAGCTTTAATTAATATTAATGAACCCAGTGTAGATAGATTTGTTTTAAAAATTCCATACGCAGGCGAACTTTTAGAATGGACAATATTATTTTGCCAAGAAAATATGAATCTAGCACCTGATTTTGAATTTTCCGATGATACATTCTTAAGTGATCCTGATTTAGAAACTATCCAAAAAAATGTTCCAAGCTGGGGGAAATGGAACATAGAAAATGAAAACGCCTTAGTCGATGTGCTTAAAGAATTAGTACAGCTGTACAAAAAGAATCAGGTAATCAGTTGAAATTTTATTTCATAATCGAGAACTTATCAATATTAATATTTCAGGTAGATATTCTTCAAAAAAATTCTGAATTGCGAGCGCATTTTGAATACTCAATGTTAATATCGCAAACTGGTATAACAGAAGAAGATATACAAATAAAAAAAAATAATAGTGATGTTAATTTTTTGATTAAATTAAATATCAATGTCTCTACAGTAACCGAACTAAAAGACATTGACAACAAAGATAATTTATATTCTTGTTTACTCGTCACTATTTGCGATTCGAAATTTACCAACGTTGAATTAACATTAGACCCGAACATTAAAAAATTGCTCAATAAGAAATGCGAACCGCAATGGTCTAACGATAACTGTTTAATGGATTACGTTCCAACAATTATCAGATGGATTGAAGAGGAAATTAAAGATAACAATGATTGTAAAGAATTCCTAATAGAATTACTTACTCAGTTTAGATCGAATATAATTGAATACGATGCTGTTAATTTTACAACAGCTGTTTTATTGTTGGAAAAAAACAACAATTACTGGCTTCTTACTGTACTTCTTGGTAAGTGTAAATATGTCAGTTGGATAATAATTTGATATCTGAGTTCAATGTTTCCAAGATAAAAAATTATTATTATATACACACACACGACACAGTGATTTATGATTATACAAATAAATTATATAAACATTGAAATTAATTGTAGATAAACGAACGAATATAAAATACTTTTTTTTATATATATTTAAATATCTATTGTATTATTGAGTATTGTTTTTAATGGACTATTGTTTTAAATACTTCAATAATAATTCAGTATTTTAGTTCACTAATAGCAAAGATACATTTTATTCTTTTCAGTTATTTTATTGGTTATTTAAAATATAATATAAAATATTATTATTTTTAAAATTTACGAATTTTACATAATATATTTACAAGTTTGTTGTAATAAAAATAGTAGTTTAAAGTAAATATTTGTATGTATCTGAAATAATTTTATTATGTTTCGTAGTTAAATTACAATAATAGGCATGATGTCAGTAACATAGTATCATTGAAATTATGATTTTAAATAATGAAATAGGTTAAAAAGATTCTAAAAAATGTATTTATTTTTATATTAAAAGCGAGAACAATATAATTTTTGTTAAAATAAAAATGCAAAATACAACAATCCGCCATGTTAAATGGAACACCAATCAGAGCGAATGATGTCACGCATCAGTAAACGTCAAAAGTGATTGACTTTTATTTTAGACAAATATCAATTCCTCTTACAAGATTATTAGGTACATACCTTATTTAAGAACGTATATACTTTGGAATTCATTTTTAATACACAAAATAATTAAATTATTGTCTAACTCTGAATGTTTGATTATTGTTAACAAGGAGTGTGATGTCACAACTCTGAAATGTCACCTGCGAGCATTTTGGCATCAAATTCAAAATTAGTTTTAAAAGAGTCAATTTTTGAAATTAAACCTTTATTTTATTCAGAAATAAGTATTTTTTTGGAAATAGGAGACACATAAGATCATAGAATAATTTTTTTAAATTACGTCATCATGCCTATTATTAATATACTCCGCACAAAAGCAATGAATTTTGAATTTAAGTCGAAATTTCTTGTAATTTGGAAAAATGATGATGGTTCAAAGTATGCTGATCAAAAGTTGCAATGGATTTAATCTACAAAAACCAATCATTTCTGTTTTTATTTTAATTTTTATCTCCTAAAAAAAAAAATGCGACGTAAAAATCTAAAAATAATTTTTTTGTATTATTTGGCTAATTCTGAGTACTTTTTATACTTTACAAATATTTCTGAAAGTTGATCCTTTAGGACTTAGGAGATAAAATGAAACTAAACATTTTTCGGCGCCCCTTGTGGCGGAAGTTATGGATTTTCATAGATTGCGCCAATTACAATTTTTGATCAGCATAATTTTAACTTTCTTCTGTAGGCTTTTGTGGCCATTGTCCATAGGAGCTAACTTTTCGGGCTGTGGTCCATGTTATCGTATTCTTACACTTGACATTTGGACTCTCATGTCAGAGTCTTCTGTAGAAGTGATTCCGAAACTGTTTGAGAGTCGAAACGTCAACTGTAAGAATACGAGAACATGGACAACTGCCTGAAAAGTTAGCTCCTGTAATTTGAACTATCATTTCCCCAAATTACAAAAATTTACTTACTTTTGAGGGGGTTCTTTGTAAATTAATATACTTAATATTTATATTTTAGATAAAAAATTCCCACAAGTTAAACCAAAATTTATTTGCCAGTCTGTACAGTATTCGATTTGTGGTTCTCCATATCAAGAAATGATGTCTAATTACCCGTATAGTCCAAACTGGACATCGTATGATAAAATACAAAAAGCAATGACAGCTATTTTTAAAAACATCGATGATTTTCACAATAATGCTATAATGAAAACTAATAATAAAACGTTTTTGTGAAAATGTTTTAGAACATTTGTATTTTTGTTATTAATATAAAATGTTGAAATGAAATCTACGTTGTTTTTTTTTTTCTGTAGCATATTGAATTGTTTTAATCTTTAACCACCTCAGGGACTGCAAGTAGTTTTTAGCACAACTAACTCTGTTTTCCACCGCAAGATCTCGGCCCAATGACCACCTAGAGACGTCAAGTTTTCGCTAAATGATAGGTCTGTAGTTCTAGTTTAGCCCATTTTAGGAATTTTTCCGGTCATGACCCTCCCCCCCTCAAAATTTTTCATATATGACTTCATGTACTTCGTTGGACTCGGGATTGATTCACGAATCGATTTGGAAGGGTATTTTTTTTAGTTGTGTCCAAGTGGGTTACGCGGCAACACCCACGTGTGGGTTTTGATCAATTTTTAATTTTATTTGCATTTTGCCTCGATAAGTACAAGTTTTAGTTTTTTTTACTCTCATCTACTTTGAAACTAACAATTAAATATATAAACATGATAAATTCAGATAATAATAAAATAAACAGTACTTCTTAAATATACTCTCGCAAATATGAACATAGATTTATAAATGTATTACATGCACCGATATTAATACAACTGTCTTTGGTTAGGGTAATATCTATGAGCTCATCTAGTAAGGGGTTATTTCAGTTTAAAACGGAGACTCAATTTATGCCGTAATGTTTTTAAATACTATAACGTAATGATCGTTTGTAGGAGGATATGTAGTACCAAATAAACTTGTTACTGTTACATTAGTCGGTACATGGAATGTCTGTATTCTGTGTTCTTTTTATACAAAAATATTGGGTTAATATGAAGAATAAGGGTACAAGACATCAGAACTGTCAAAAATCATGTCTTGTATCCCCATTCTATGTATTTACCAAATATTGTTATAAATTATTGAAATAAACAAAAAATATAGTAGATAAATGACAGCTTTTATAAGATTTAGGTATTGAAAGTCTCTCAGTTAAAACGAGTACTAACTTAAATTATCAAATAAGTGTGCTTGTATACAATTGTTCGTATCATTGTATCATAGGTACTTTATGTATTATCATAAAGTGATTCTTTATGTGTACAAAGATTATTTAATATCTTTGCTTTAGTATCTATATACTGTACAAAATAAATACTTTGTAAAAAATTAATATACTAGCTAATTTAAAAAAAAATTGTATAGTTTACCTTTTAATAATCAGCTTTTTATAATATTAACTTAATATTTTGTATATTGCGCTATTCATTTTCAATTTACTTCTAAACTTTTTTGTTTTCATAACATTATTTTGAAAATTATTAAAGTAATAAAATTTTTTGCAAACTTTGGCACTTGCATATTCTATCAATTTTTTTTATAATTAAATTAGGATACGTTGGCAACATTGAGTTGTGTTTGCAAAACAAATGTTGATAGTTTCAGGTTATGTCAAAAGCCTATGTTTTGTGAAATTTGTGGTTATTTTTTCTGTGTTAATGTGTAATTAATATTTAAATTTTAATAATCATCTACAATGCCACCCACAATACAAACGGGAGCAGCACCTCCCGAAAAAGTTCCTACAAAAACTATCGAAAAGAAATCTGATTTAATATGTAAAGTTAAGTATTGCAATACTTTACCGGATATACCGTTCGATTTAAAATTTATCACCTATCCATTCGAATCTACGAGATTTATTCAATATAATTCTACTTCACTCGAAAGGAGCTACAAATATGAAGTTTTAACAGAACACGATATGGGAGTTACAATAGATTTAATAGATCGAGATGCTTACGCATGTGAATTTGGTGCACAACTTGACCCCGCTGACGAAAAACTTTTAGAAGAAGATATTCTTACACCACAAGATTCAAAACGTTCAAGACATCATGCACGAAATGTATCTTGGCTCAGGCGAACAGAATATATTTCAACTGAACAGACTCGGTTTCAACCGACAACAATGGATAAAGTTGAAGCTAAGGTTGGTTACAGTATTAAGAAAAATCTTAAAGACGAAACCTTATACATGGATCGTGACAGTCAGATTAAAGCCATTGAAAAAACATTTGAAGATTCAAAAATACCAATCGAAAAGCATTACAGCAAACCAGGTGTTGTACCTGTCGAAATATTGCCATTGTTTCCAGATTTCAAAGTCTGGAAGTATCCTTGTGCTCAAGTTATATTTGACTCGGATCCTGCACCTGTCGGTAAACAAGTTCCATCACAAATCGAAGAAATGTCGCAGGCTATGATTCGTGGTGTGATGGATGAGAGTGGAGAACAATTCGTTGCCTACTTCTTACCTTGCGATGAAACACTACAGAAAAGAAAACGAGATGTTGAAGAAGGTGTGCCTTACATGGACGAAGATGAATACGAATACAAGATGGCACGTGAATATAACTGGAATGTCAAAAGTAAGGCAAGTAAAGGTTACGAAGAAAACTATTTCCTTGTTGTTCGTAACGATGGAATATACTATAACGAACTCGAGACAAGAGTACGTTTGAACAAACGTAGACAGAAATTAGGACAAGCTGTAAACAATACCAGGCTGGTCGTTAAACACAGGCCTTTGAATGCACCCGAACATCGAATGCAACGGTTTAGAGAAAAACAACTTGAACCGCCTGGTGAAGACGATGAAGAAGAAGAACCCCAAGAAGAAGAGGAAGAAGAACAGCAACAGGAAGAAAATGAGACACAAAACGACTCACCAAATGAAGACAAAGAAGACGGAAACCAAACTCAAAGTGATAAAGGTTCCGAAGATGAAGCATCGCGACCATCATCAAGAGTTTCACGTTCACGATCAAAATCTCGTGGTAGATCTGTGTCAAAAGCAAGATCGGGTTCTGAAGCTCCTTCAAATGCATCGTCACGATCAAGATCTCGATCTGGATCAAGATCAAGATCTGGTTCGAGATCACCATCGAGATCTAAATCAAGGTCTAAATCTAGATCCAGGTCAGCTTCAAGATCCAAATCAAGATCTAGGTCAAAGTCAGGATCAAGATCTAGATCCAGGTCAAAATCTGCTTCAAGATCAAGATCCGGATCGAGATCTAGATCACGATCTGGTTCTAAATCACCATCTAAATCAGGTTCAGATTCTAAAAGTGGTTCTTCATCTGGTGGATCTGACAGTGAATAAATTAGGTGAAAAAACATTACATTTTCTGAATTCCTATTTTATAGTATTAATTAAGTAAAGATTGGACAATTTTTTTCATCATTTATTTACTAAGTTAATTTTAGACAAGAAAATAAATAGCAACAAATTGAAAAAACGTAAATCGAATATTATTCAATAAAATTCACAAACAGTTATTTCATATTTTACTTATGTTATTTAATTTGATATTGGACTTTTTCTTATAAATATCTTTACTTTAATGAGTTAGTTTTCAATATTTTGTCTTTTTATAGCTACGTACTTACTGAATTCATATACAAAAATAATTTAAAAAAAAAGAGGCAGACAGGCAAAAAATTGAATAATCAGTCGAAAGAACTACTGGAAATCATTCACCGTAACCACAATATAACAGAGTCATTTGACACGTGTTTCAACTTCAAGAAGGTCTCATCAGGAGCTTAATAATACTAGACTATCCATACAAGGATTACTTGTGAAGATGAAACTCGTGACAATGTTTTATCGTGGTTAAGATGTACATATTTATTTTTAAGAGAAGAATGTAGACATTAATACTTATTATGATCTAGCGTTGTTTTTTTTTGCAATATCTTGATAATGATAACTGATTTCTCAGAAAAAACAAGCTGCCTCTTTTTTAATACGAAGTATGTATGTATTATTACTATGGGTTTTTTTTTTTCAAAAGCTGACAGTTAAAATTTGAAGGGTACACAGGAAAAAGAGGCTAAGTCAATTTTTAATCGAATTAAGATGACAGTGCCATTTAGTGGTAAATGTAGGTACTTTTCGAGCCATATTTGTATTAAAGGGAAAAACATGCTAAATTTCGTAAAATAAAATTTGAAAGATATCATTTTTAGAATAAAACTATCCAAGGTACCAACCTTAAAACAGCGATAACTTAAAACTAGAAATTTTGACTTGGCCTCTTTTTCCCGTGTACACTTAATTTTTTATAAACTATAAAAATAGGAATCTTAATTTGTCTATTTGATTGTAAGTAAATACTTTTATTAAATAAACGTTTTAATTTTATTGTATTTTGTTTCATTTATATAATAATTAAGAAATGTTTATAGAATACTTACGATCAGGGTAGTCAGACGTCTTACGTCCCATTAAAATATTAAGTGTAGACTCTCAGTTTAAACATTAAAATTTTATTTTGAATTTTTATTTAATTAAAAAAAAAAACTTCCTGCAGACAATGTCTTTCCCAGGCGTTTTAGAAATTGGGCAATTGTTTACGTTACAACTATGAAAGCAAAGAAAAATATAGATAATATATTAAAAATTTATCATAACCCACACGTGGGTGTTGCTGCGCAAGCCACTTGACACAATACCCTTGCCAATCGATTTGTGAATCAATCCCGAGTCCAACGAGGTACATGAAGCCATATATGAAAATTTTTGAGGAGAGGGGGTCATGACCGGAAAAATTCCTAAAATGGGCAAAACTAGAACCACAGACTTACCATTTAGTGAAAACTCGAGGTCTCTAGGTGGTCAGGGGGCCGAGATCTCGCTGTGGAAGACAGACGGACGAAAAAGCGAACATATAAGCGCTACCACTTCGTTGCACTAAAAAGTAGTGATTGAATAACATTTAATGTCATTAGTTTTTGAAACAATAAAAAATAGACTATAACTTTTTATATATTTCTCAAAAATACTTTCATTATAAATATAAATATAACAAAAATTAGTGATGAATATTTACAATAGATTAAATATTTGATACAGAAAAAATATAACAAATAATAATAATTAATTACAACATACATATTATTTCATTTCAATAAACTATATAATTAATTAACGGAAGAAAAACACTTTAAATTTCCATTTTACTTTTACCACGATTAATTCAAAAATTATATTAAATCTAGCTGGTCTAGATTTTAATTTCAGTAAACACTGCATACGTTTAGTAAAAAAAACAAATAAAGATCACAGCAATTGTTTGCACTGAAAATTAAACATATACGTAAAAAGCTAGCAAGTACTTTTAAAACTTAACCGACTCTCGATACAGAAAACACGCACGTAGATTTTATCGTGAGTAGAAAAGGTCCTTCCTGATGAGGTAAAAATGTAGACGGTACAATATCCAACGTACCTGCCGGTATTCCGTCCAATTCTAAATAAACGAAACCGGTCCTGGAATAAAGAGTTACAATTATTTTAATTCGTGCAAGAAAGTATATCTTAACCTCTAGAGGGCCGAAAACCAATATTTTGGTGCACCAGAAAATCTTCAATTTTTTAGATTAAAATACATCGAAAACGTATATTTACACTTCCAAATAAATAAAAGTTGTTCACGCGAGACAAAAGGGTAGTTTTTAGTTTTACCCTATTATAGGGGTTGTTTTTAAGTTTACTGTATTTTTGACATCGGATTTGGATTCAGCGTCGAAAAATACATCAAAAACGTATATTTGTATAATAAAAAAGGTTATGTACTATTAAAAATAATATTTTTTTGAATTTGAAATTTTTAACACGGACTGTTCCCTTCCGGGCCAGAAAGCCAATATATTGGCTCACCCCGTGATCGACACTTTGCCTATGTTCAATCAATGATATAAGATACCTTTTATACGAGTTTTCTGAGGGTGAAATGCCCCCTGAAAATAAATAAAACTTGCGTAGTGGAGTCTATTCTAACAATAATTTACTTACCGGTAAGCGCCTGTAGTCTTTGAAGTAAATGGTGCTGTGATTTTTTCATCATTAACTTTTGTTATAGATACGTCCATTCCTATTTGATATTCTCTAGGGCCTTTCAGATCAATGTATAACTTATTTTCATTACATCCTTCAAGTTCAATTCGGTAACGAGGATTATATTTATAAGTGTCTCTATGGTTTAAACAACCTCCCGCAGTGTTTCCTTCCCATTTACCATCGGATACCTGAATTTAAAATTTATATACAAATAAAAAAACATTTGCCAAGTAAATGCACAGTGCTTCCTCGTTCTTTATTCATCAAGGTCGTTAATTATTGAACAATTTAAACAAAAACGGATAATTTATTCAGATGAACTGTCTGCCATTGCTTAACCTTTTAATTTTTAAAAAACAAATGACGATTTTTTTAAAGTAAATTGAGATAAATCTTTGTAAGAGAATATTTTACATCAAACTTAGGTAACCCATATTATAGGAAATTGAATGCTCTACAAAAAAGATTCTATTCAATTTTCACATAACATGTGTCGTTCTTGAGATATCTTGGAAAAATAAATATTTTGGAGTGTTACCCCTCTCCCTTTAAAACGATTTTGAAATGGAACCGTCCTCAAAGCAGACCCAACCAACTAATCAAAGTTCATTAATATCGGTTCAGTGGTTCATGAGTTATGTGTGTGACAATGATTCAGGACATATACACACACACACACACACACACACGCACACACACGCACACACATGGAATGAAAAGTGTTTGTCTTGACCTGAAACAGAAAGATCAAGTTAAAATTTCGAAATCGGACAAAAATTTGTTTTTCTCATTTTAAAACGATCACAAAGCTTCTCGTATCTTCGATATTGCGAGGAATCGAAACGTCTTGTGTTTGGAAACTCAAAATTTGTTTTGTTGTAATAGCCCTTTAATTAATTAGAGTAGATCAAAATGAACATTAGTAAATATCATTATTTTTCTTTTGCAGTTTAACTCTCACCACTGAAGTGTAGTAATGGATATTTATAAGTTTACTTTGAATTTTTCATATACATAAGTATTATAATGTGGTCTGTAATGCTATTAAATTAGCTTAAATTTTTGTAATTGGGCTCATTTATTTTTGAATGGGCCCTGCTAATTGAAAATGAAACATATTTTATTATGGTAGGTACCAAGATTATTAAACTATGTTTATTACTTTGAGTAGGTACTAGTTATATAAGTAAATAATTTACTGTTACTAACGCTTTATTGAACAACTTATTTCGACAAATCGTTTAACACTTTCGCGGGCAGCGCCTGCATTTGCAATCAATTAAACATAGACTTAGGCAATTCTTCAAAAGTACTATCCGTGAATGTGTTTAAATAAAAAAACTAGATTCAATTTATCATATTCTGAATGACATAGAACTCTGGAACTATAAATCCCACAAACTCTAGATTAGTCTTAAAATATTCTTTGTATAATAATTTAGTTTTATGTATTCAAATTTCAAATAATACTGATGAATCGTTTGTTGTTAGAGCTCTTTAAGTAAAGTACATAAAAAGTAATAATAATATTATTTATATTTCACTGCAGTTTAACTCTCACCACTGAAGTGTAGTATCGAATATTTATAAGTTTACCTGTACTTTGATTTTTCATATATACAAAAGTTAGATCTTTAACCTGCTATTAGATTAGCTTAAATTTTTATAATTGGGCTCATTTATTTTTGAATGGGCCCTGCTAATTGAAAATCAAACATATTATATTATGGTAGGAACCAAGATTATTAAACTATGTTTATATCTTTGGCTAGGTACTAGTTATACAAGTAAATAATTTACTGTCACTAACATTTTATTGAACAACTTATTTTGACAAATCGTTTAACACTTTCGCGGGCAACGCTAGCATTTGCAATCAATTAGACATAGACTTAGGCATTTCATCAAAAGTACTATCCGTGAATGTATTTAAATAATAAAATTAGATTGAATTTATCATATTTTGAACGACATGGAACTATAAATCCCACTAACTCTAGATTAATCTTAAAATATTGTATAATAGTCTAGTTTTACGTATTCAAATTTCAAATAATACTGATAAATCGTTTGTTGTTAGAGCTCTTTAAGTAAAGTACATAAAAAGTAATATTAATATTATACAGGGTCATCGAAAAGTATCGAACCCCCCTAATATCTTCAGTTAGAATGTCCGATAACAAAGTTGTATGGTTTCAAGCGGGGGTAAGATGATGACCTTGACTTCGACCTTGGCCATGTCCCTCAAGGTCAACCTTATTTTTTTAAATGGAACCCTCTACATTTTATTGCATATTCTTATAGCTTGTCTTGACAACTTTCCAAACATTATAATAAAATATTTTTTCATTAAGTACATTTGGAGTTATAAAGGTTTGAAGTTAACAATTTTTTTATACAAATATAAAATATCTTGTCAAATAATATTTAGTTTTCAGTAATCATAACCTTAAAAATTGTATTATAGTGTTTTGGAAAGTTCTCGAGACAATTATATTTAATTAGTTTATTTCAATTTCTATTATATTTTTGAATGGGTCCTGGTAATTGAAAATCAAATATGCATATTTTAATATGGTAAATACCACAGTCTATTTCATTTAAGATTGCAGTGATGGGCAGAGATTTGATGGTACGATTCACACGATAGCCCATAGAATAAAGATACTCTAGAAGCGACACTCCAAGTTAAAAAACTGGTACACATATCGCTCCAAACAACGATGGCATCGATAATTAAATCGACCCTAACAAAGATGACTAGAGGTGGACCCACCACCACATATGTACATAGAAGACTTTAACGTCAATTTGTTCATTTAAATTTTGTGCAGAAATATATCAATCACAGTAGTATTGTGGTGGGAATAGGAGAAGGTTGTTACATGGAGTGGTTGCCCAGTCGTTTATCGGAGTGTACGCTAATAATAGGATGGTCATCATTTAGAGATTTGAGTGTAATCGTTTTTGCATATTATGACGTCATCTGACGTTTAAAGCTGCTCCTTTTGATTAGTCAAACAAAGTAATATTTTAACCAAAATTGTGTTATTGTGAATCTGCCTGTCTTTTTGCCCAATCAAGAGTGCGTATTCTGCTTCTTATGATAGCTACCATTGCAATCTTAAATGAAAGAGACTATAGGTATATAAATAAATAATTAACTATTACAATGTTTTATTGAAAGTTATTTCCATGAATCGTTTAAAATAAACAAATATCAGAAAATTTATCAAATTTTTGAATAACATAGAACTCTGGAAACTATAAATCCAACAAACTCTAAATAAGTCTTAAAATGTTCATTGTATAAAGATTTACTTGAAGATTCTGCAATTTTCCGGAGTACTATGTTCCCAAACATGTTCAAATTATATAATATTTTTCACTTACCAGTTTTTCATAACGGTATGGATTTTCAATTTTCTTCATCATAAACGGACTTGTAGCATACGCTCTGAGTGTATAATAGATTGTATTCATTTTCTCGTACTGTGAAACGACTAATGTATATTTGGACGGACTGTTTGGACTCAAAGTTATTTTACATAAATAATGAGGACTGTTGATTCTAACTCCATCTATATAAGGAGGAGGGTCATCTAGAAACAATCATTTAATTATCATAACGGCAAATTGATTTCAGTTATTCGAACTCACTCGGGTAATAAACTCTCCGCCCGTTGTTTTTATATACTAAAACTGTGATGTATTCTCGATTCTCTTTAAAATCTTCTATCTGTGTTATATGCCTAGTTAATAAAATCCATATTACTCCAGTATTTGAAGTGGACTCTAGCGAAAACTGTGGGTTATCACCGATTACAAAAGCATCTTTAACTGGACCAACGCCCGCCCTCCAAGAACTGAAAAAATTATGATTTATCATAATATAAATGAACGTTATTAGTTACTAAAGTAGAAACCGATTATAATGACATCGGTTAATACGACGTATCGGTTACGAGTCAAAGTAAAAGCTCCAGCTGAATCCCATATAGTTGCCTTTTATAATATACCGGTTATAATGATATTGCTTACAACGAAATACCGTATTTAACGACTTTCTTTTTACAATATTTTCTGAGAATTTTATCGGTTTAATGACGGATCATCTTTTATTTCTATTTTTTTTAAATATATAATTTTGTACAATAAAAAATATTGTTTGGCATAATAATAAATCATGAATTATCAAGATTAGGTTTAATTTTAATAAACAGAAAACAGAGTTGGATTTCAAATATTCATATACGGTACATGATTGGTGGAGAGTTTAATACTCAACCAATCAGAACCGTCGAACCTCATGTTTCCAGTAAAATATCGTTGACTGTCGCTTCTGTATATTGTATATCTATTAGTTTTTCCGATAAATACTATAAAAAAATCGAATTATTGGTTATTACGACAATCGGTTTTAAAGACCTAAAATGACCGGTCCCTTCAATGTCTTTATAACCGGTTTCTACTGTATATACTTACTGATGTATGCAGTTTGTATATTCAAACATTTTCGGGTTCCAACTTAAGTAGAACACGTCAAAAAACTTACAGATACTATCGTAATCTATCCAAAATATACCGTTATCAAATTGCATTGCATTATCTGGGTCATAATTTAATTTTGTTTTCAAATCAGCTGTCCAATGTATTCGATCTAGTTCTGAAAAATTCCCTTTCCATCTTAAATGTGACCATGGGTTTTTCAGTTGCAATAATTGAATATCCTGAAATGTTTTAATCAAGAAGATAGTTCGTCATTAATTCTTAACTTTTACGGGGAAACATTAAAATATATTCTTTCTTAAACATGTCTCCCAAAAGTCATTAGCAAAAATTCGTTTTGTTGTAATAACCCATTAATTAATTAGAGTACATCAAAATGAGTATTAATATTATTATTAGTTTTCTACTGCAGTTTAACTCTCACCACTGAAGTGTAGTAATGGATATTTATAAGTTTACTTTGAATTTTTTTATATAGGTACATATTTACTTACATCATGTAATGCTATTATATTAGCTTAAATTTTTGTATGGGCCCTTCTAGTTCTGAAAAATTAATTCTTAACTTTTAAGGGAAAATGTTAAAATATATTCTTTCAAGAACATGTCATGTTAAAATTAGTAAAAATCATGAAGAAAGACCACAGTATAAAAAATATGATGCTAGACTATTTTGTTAAACTTTCAAACACGTTTTTTTTTTTAAATGGCTCAACTTACATTAACTTTTTTCATATCTAACACTGCATAAGCATGTGTCGGCACAAGTCCAGTTCGTTCGGCTTCCGAATCAGACAAATCCCCTGTAGCAACTGTTATCAAAACATCTCCGCTAGTCAAACGATTTTGTACCATGTCAAAAAATCCATTCTTATTAAACGTTGGATCATTTGTACGTATCGCAACTCTTTCCGGTATCCAACCAGTTAAAGCGTGTAGATCTATGCTCTAAAATATATATTTAAAAACATTTATCGGACAATGTCAAAAAAAATTAATTTTCTCAACGTACACTGTTAGAACCAGGAAAATCGTATCCACCCATAACTTTCATGTACGCTTTTTCAAGTAAAGATACCCAGAATTCATTACGGTTGCTTGAATATGAACACAGAAGTTGTTTGTTACGACCGACTGGTAAAAAATCATCAATTATAATTTTTCTCGAAACGCCATTTAAATGAAGTTTTATCATATATTTTCCAAACGGATTGTAAATAGGTTGATTGTTTCGATTCCGTGGAAAAACAATCGATGTTATTAAAGGACGTTGGAACCGTTTCTCATAAAGTGCACTCACAGCTAACGAAGCTACGAAAGAACAATCTGAAATTACCTGAAAAAAATATATACATAAAATACAAATTTTTGTAAAAGTAAAAGTACATACAGTTTGTTTTATTGAGAAATAATCAACGTAACTCCCAGCAACCATTTTAGGATCACTGCAAATTTCATCGGGACGACACCATTGCACAAAATCTCTTTTTTGTTTTGGCGCTAATGCTAGCAACCCATCTTTATCCGAAAAAGGTAAAGTGTATTGGAATTGTTCCGATAAATCAACACTCATAAACGGTAAATATTTGTTATTGTTTATATCTGACGTATGCATTAAAACTCTCTTTTCTTCTTCGGTGTATGTTTCTTGTGCTGAAGAAACTTTCAAATGTGCACTGAAACCCCGATGCATTGTTTTACTGCTTGTAGATTTGACAGGATGAGTTGAACCTTGCTTTAACGTCAGATTTGAAACATTATCTTGCAGTTGATCCACTTTATTTTTAGGTTTTATTCCTTTCAGTTCCTCAGCTCTTTCCAGTGCTTGTAATGTAACATGCTTAACCTTTTCTTTTAATTCTGGATCATCACAATCAATCCCGATACCTATTTCTACAGCTTTTGTGTAATATTCTACCGCTTCATTGCTATGTCCTATTTCATCGGCATCTAGTCCCTGATTAAAGAAGAAGTAACACTTTTGTAGTTCTTTATCGTAGACTGTCTGACTGGAACCTTTTGTACGATCATCGTGTATGCCATCTAGTTTAATCGCTCTCGCTTTATACTGTTCTGCCTTTTCTATCCATGATTTTGCATTTGTTTCTGGTGCTGTTTCAGACGCTTTTTCAAGTAAGTCTGCTGCTAAACGATAGTAATATGCTGCTGCAGCTTCATGATTTTCAAGACTATCGAATTTCACTGCTCTAGTACTTGCTTGTAATGCTTCTTCGTATAATTTCGAAGTGTCACTGTTTGCCATTTTCTTTCAAAGTTCAATATTATTCTTTTGATTATAACAACATCGAAATTTAATAATTAATATAAGAATTATATATAACTACAGCATAAAAATTATTTTATATCTTTAAAATTAAATACGTCAAATTGACAATTGTCATGTGCAGACATATTCACACTTATTTTGATAAATGACGTCATATGAACAAGGTGGGGAAATTACCAGTGGCGGATTAAGGTATATTTATATTGACCTAATTTCAGATTCTCTTTTAAAAACAGTGGGATTTTTGATGGTATGAAAGCATATTATTACTTAACTCCATGTTATCAGTATGTCTGTCTGTGGACATAGTAACTAAAAAAAGTGTGAAATTTTTATGTTTAGAATCTGTAAAATCCTTAAAAAAAAACTTCAGGATTTTTTAACACTAGAAAGACAGGAGCAGTCATTTGACGATAATTTCAATTTCAATTATTATTCAAAACTATTCTATGTAGTATTAATATGACAACCGAAAACGGATGTTTTTTATTTACCTTTTTATTGTTGTTAGTTTTTAAAACAGTGTATTGTAATTCAACTTATCGAATTACTTCGATGTCCGTCCGTCTGTCACAGGCGATTTTCTCTGAAACCATTCGATGTAAAAATTTTAAATTTAACATAGTGTGGTGACCCAAATATAGACGTAAAGTATAAAAAGTTAATTTTTATTCTGAGGGTTAATTTCAGAAGGTAAATTGAGAAATCGGAAAAAAACTTCAAGGGTATTGTTCAGGGTGTCAAATAAAAGCTTATTGAATCAATATTATCGGGATTGAAAAATTCTAGCTTGATTAGTTGTTATAAACAATTTAACTGTTTATTTTCTTATAACTGCTGAACTATAACTGCTATAACTAAATTCTCACGATATAAGGAACGACTTTTGTCCTTAAAGGTTTTTCAAAATTTTTAATAATTTAAGTGGGGAGATGAACAATAACTGTGCAAATATAGCTTGCACTGGTAAATCGAACCAGTTTCAATATATTTTATTTAAAAATATTTTACTATGCAAAATTTTATTGCATTCATATATAGGTACTGGCAATATGTTTTCTGAAAAGTGTTTATTCTATAGTTCAGTTAGGATATAAAACAATACACATATGATAAAAATTAATGTAAGATATATACAGCCATGGCCATACACTCGACAAATTAATTAAGGGGACACCTAAAAAATAGCATGTTTTCAAATGCTTGTAACTTGGTCAAAAATTAATTTTTTTCTAAACTTTTTTATTATTAAATTGAGCAAATTTACTCTACTTTATGATGGTCTAATTCGTTCCTCAACATCTTTTAATTTTTTAACTTTTTTATGTAATTATATAAATTAAAAAAAAAACTGCATATTTTGACACTTGATGTAGAGTGCATCTATGTAGAAAATGAAATTTTGAAATAACCTTTTTGTAGAGAATTTTAATACCTTCAAATTTATTATGGTGCGAAAAAAATGTGACAAAAATTCGCAAAAGTATTACAGTTTTAGTGAAAATCAGGAAAAAATAATTCAAATGAATATAGCCGGAGTAATTTTGGTGGTACAGAAAATAAATAAAAATAAAAATGAAGCTCAAAGTATCACCTTTCAGATTATGCAATGTAATGAAAGATTTTTTTATGAATTACAAAAAATATTCAAACTTTAAACAGAATAGAAAATATGAGTAATTAGACAGTAAAAATAAAACAAAGAATACATACCCTAAACATTACATTTTAGGTGGCCCGAGCTAGAGGTCTCATTAACAATACATGTTCTTTATAATTCATTTTTATTTTTTTAAATAGGACCATATTACGCGAAGATATTCAACTTTGATGTCTCAACATCAGAAAACCCAAAAAAATTACAAATTGCAAAAATTTTAAATTTTTTTTGTAAAATAAAGCAGGTCATGGAATGTTTACGAAGTCAAAAAATACTTATTTTTACTAAATATTTATTTTTACATGCACAAATGAATGTATACAGTAAGCACACATATTTAGGTACAATTTAAAAACCATATGGATCATTTTGGGTTATTATTTCAGTAAAATAATGCATTTTTTGACTTCTTAAAATTTTTCATAAATTTGTAATTTTTTTGGGTTTTCTGATGTTGAGACATCAAAGTTGAATATCTTCGCGTAATATGGTCCTATTTAAAAAAATAAAAATGAATTATAAAGAACATGTATTGTTAATGAGACCTCTAGCTCGGGCCACCTAAAATGTAATGTTTAGGGTATGTATTCCCAAAAAAATTACAAATTTATGAAAAATTTTAAGAAGTCAAAAAATGCATTATTTTACTGAAATAATAACCCAAAATGATCCATATGGTTTTTAAATTGTACCTAAATATGTGTGCTTACTGTATACATTCATTTGTGCATGTAAAAATAAATATTTAGTAAAAATAAGTATTTTTTGACTTCGTAAACATTCCATGACCTGCTTTATTTTACAAAAAAAATTTAAAATTTTTGCAATTTGTAATTTTTTTGGGTTTTCTGATGTTGAGACATCAAAGTTGAATATCTTCGCGTAATATGGTCCTATTTAAAAAAATAAAAATGAATTATAAAGAACATGTATTGTTAATGAGACCTCTAGCTCGGGCCACCTAAAATGTAATGTTTAGGGTATGTATTCTTTGTTTTAATTTTACTGTCTAATTACTCATATTTTCTATTCTGTTTAAAGTTTGAATATTTTTTGTAATTCATAAAAAAATCTTTCATTACATTGCATAATCTGAAAGGTGATACTTTGAGCTTCATTTTTATTTTTATTTATTTTCTGTACCACCAAAATTACTCCGGCTATATTCATTTGAATTATTTTTTCCTGATTTTCACTAAAACTGTAATACTTTTGCGAATTTTTGTCACATTTTTTTCGCACCATAATAAATTTGAAGGTATTAAAATTCTCTACAAAAAGGTTATTTCAAAATTTCATTTTCTACATAAATGCACTCTACATCAAGTGTCAAAATATGCAGTTTTTTTTTTAATTTATATAATTACATAAAAAAGTTAAAAAATTAAAAGATGTTGAGGAACGAATTAGACCATCATAAAGTAGAGTAAATTTGCTCAATTTAATAATAAAAAAGTTTAGAAAAAAGTTAATTTTTGACCAAGTTACAAGCATTTGAAAACTTGCTATTTTTTAGGTGTCCCCTTAATTAATTTGTCGAGTGTATGTATTAGGCGGCTATTACACTATCAAACAAATATGTTAAAGATCTTTGACAAAGATTTGATCATATATTAAATTATTAGTAATTTCGTAGCCGAAACCGTCCACGAACACTTTTCAGTCGCCATTTTGATTTATACGTCAAAACCTTTGATTAAATATAAGAAATTGTCATTATCTATGATAAAAGAAATATTATGAAGGTAAATATTACGTAAATATTATAAAAGTTGACATATTACACTGTCATATTTCTTTGCTCAAAGAAATTTTATCACATTTCTTTGATAGTGTAATAGCCGTCTTAGGCACTTGTTACTATGATGAATAATTTTGGAACTAGGTAATTTTGAAAAAAAAAACTAATGTATATCAGTTATAGTAGGTAATGTCATTTTAATATAAAATTAATAGTTACAATTAATATTTTATGAACCTCCCTCCTGATTTTATTAATAATTTAATCTACCGTGGTATACTATACACTATAATTAATATCTTGTGTAATGGTATGCCATTCTTCTATAATTTTTTGGTGGCGGACCAGGAGACCTTTGTAGCATCTTGTTGAAATAAATAATTCACTGGATCGGTTTCAACTAATTTTTAAACAGAAGGCTCCAAAACTTCTTCAAGGATGTCTAAAAACCGTCTAAAATTCATGCGCCCTCCGCATAAAAAAGACTTCGCCGACACCACTGGCAGAAATGCAATCCCAAATCATGATACTACCTCCTCAAAATTTAACAGTAAATATAAGACATTCATGCCAAAAAACTTCACCTTTTCTTCTTTGAACGTAGCGAACCCCAGGTCGGCCGAAAAACAAATGAAATGAAAAAAAAAAAAATGATGTTTTGTTGATTTTTTAAGAAGGATGCTGAATTTTTTTAATGTAACGTTATTTATAATTAGTAAAACATTAGTTTAACTATTCCTTTACGTTGGATTCATCCGTCTATATCACTTTAGTTCATTTCTCTTTAGTCCAATCATTGTATTTTTTCGCCCAAGAAACACAAAATTTTGTCTGTCTGTCTGTTAGAAGTGACATTCTTCATACCTTTCTCACATGCAAATTGTATTCCACAAGCCTTCTCCTAACACTCCTTCCTACCAATTTTATTCCATGAACCTGCATCACTTCAGAAGAGAGTTTTTTAATATTTTCCTATTTTGTAGAGAGATTCGCTCCAAAATACGGTCCTGTCTCGCACTGGTTTTTCAATTTTGGCCGCTTTTGATTCGATTTACCTCCCCAAAAGTCATTAAGGCATCTAATAAAAATACCTATAATCCATTATTCCCCTGAAATCTGTTAATTTAAGTAAAGTGTCTAAAATCACTAATGCCCATAGACATAGAGATATGGACAGCGCATTCGTATTTAACATAATGGTGTAAAATGGGTGTAACATTTGTTCTGTAAGTGAGAGAGAGATGCCAGTCGTTTGGAAAATAACATATATGATTTCCAAACAATTTCTGTCTCTCTCATTTGACACGGCTCTTTTTACGAGTCAGATGCGCTGTCCATTTCTTTATGTCTATGCTAATGCCTAATACATATGGCCATGGCTGTATATTAATAAACACCGGCGCCGACTACGGGGGGGCGAGGGGGGCAATCGCCCCCCCCAGATATTATACCAAAAAAATTTTTTGCACCCCCCCCCCTTCCCAATTATGAAAATCTCGCCCCCCTAGGTTAAATGAAAAGTCGGCGCCTATGTTAATAAATATATATTTATATAATAATATACCTAATATAGGTATTAGTAAAATATATATATAATCATAGGTGGGCACAGTTAATCGAAAAGTTAACTTCGTTAATCGTTAAAGCGTTAAAATTCCGAAAATTTAATGGAAGTTGAAGTTAAGCGAGAATTTAACGAAAGTTAAAGTTAACCGTTAAAAGTTAACCATCCAAAATGATTGAAGACTTTTTTTTGCTATTTCGACAACTTTCTTATGTACTTATTATCAAATAACCAATGTAACGAACTAAAGTTAACGGAAGTTAAAAAAAAAGTTAACATTTTTTTGAGTTAACCTAAAAGTTAATCCGTTAAGCATTTTGTTAACTTCGTTAATTAACGATTAACGGATTAACGAGTTAATGCCCATTGATTGTTTGATGTCAAGTACATAAGAATGTTGTCGAAAGAGTAAAAAAAAGGTCCCCAAACATTTTGGATGGTTAACTTTTAACGGTTAACTTTCGTTAAAATTTCAAAATTTCAGTTAACTTTAACTTCCGTTAAATTTTCGGGATTTTAACGCTATAACGATTAACGAAGTTAACTTTTTTATTAACGAATTAACGATTAACGAAGTTAACTTTTCAATTAACTGTGCCCACCTATGTGTATGAAAGGGGTGAGTATTATTACACCAAAAAAAAATCATAATTCTATCTGGTTTAGGCGGTATACCCAAAAAACTGAAAATTCGGAATTTCTTTAAATGTCTATAACTTTTTTGTTAAAGTAGATAGGTACTTTTTGTTTGCAGTTTCTTAAAGCATTTTTTTGTGTAGAATTGATTGGTGTATTTAGAATTTTTATATCACTTTTAGTTTCTGAGTTACAAGCTCTAACTTTAGTTTTTCTTATGGGTCACTTAATTGAATATATCATACTAGCGGGATCCCGCGGCTTCGCTCGCGCAAACTTCGAAATTAATTAGAACCCTCCATACGTGATAGTGGATGACATGTTTTTTATATTGATTTTTATTAATTACATAAAAAAACGTAAATATCTCGGACTTTAGTTAAAAATTGTAAAAACTTACCCCCTCACCATTAGGGGTTTAATATCGAGTTTTTTATTGCAGATTATTTTGCCCGACTCCACCATTATAACGTAAGCAGTTATACAGATAAACATATCAAAAACACAGACCCTGTCTACCCCCAGAATTAGAGGTTGAATATCGAAATTTTTATTTTAATAGATTACTATTTTGCCCAAAACCTTTATAAGTAAAGCAGGTATACAGACAAATATTTTTCCACCCCCTCTAGGGGTTAAATTTTGGGAAATGCTGAAATAATTACTTAATTATTTATGTTGTAGAGTATGTGATAAGTTTCAATTAAATGCGAACAAAAAAAATATTTTTTTATATAAACTTTGACACTCTGTTTTAACCCCGTAGGAGTTGAATTTCGGAAAATCCTTTCTTAGTGGATGCTTACATCATAAAAGGAAGGCACCTACGAAATTTCACGTTTCTAGGTCCAAGGGTTTGGGCTGTACGTTGATATATGAGTGAGTGAGTGAGTGAGTGAGTGGTTAAGGACAAACTCTTTTATAGATATAGATTTGAACGTGTTTTTTACTCTACTTTACAACGATATGCCACTTGCCATATTTATTATCGAAAAAAAGTCGAAATACTAAATATCAGAGATATTTATGAAGTATTTTATTACTACCATGAAAAACAAAAATTGTAAACAAAAATCACAATAACAACAATAAAAATAACAAATGAATATTTGAAACAATGAACTATTTGAAAAAATATATTATAATTTTTTTTTTTCGATAATACATAAATATGGCATGTGACATATCGTTGTAAAGTAGAGTAAAAAACACGTTCAAATATGATATATTCAATTAAGTGGCCCATAAGAAAAACTAAAGTTAGAGCTTGTAACTCAGAAACTAGAAGTGATATAAAAATTCTAAATACACCAATCAATTCTACACAAAAAATGCTTTAAGAAACTATAAACAAAAAGTACCTATCTACTTTAACAAAAAAGTTATAGACATTTAAAGAAATTCCGATTTTTCAGTTTTTTGGGTATACCGCCTAAACCACATAGAATTATGAATTTTTTTTGGTGTAGTAATACTCACCCCTTTCATACATATAATTGATCTGATTTAACCAATCCTGTATCTCTTATAGATACTGAGATCCCCATGCTGGAAAAGTTATCTGGGACACCCGGTATACTGAGTATCTAGTCAAACTTAATTTTGACTTACTACTTACTTATAACAATGTATATGAAATACAGTGATGCCTCACACAACGAACGCCTCGCATAACGAACGCTACGCACAACGAACTTTCTGTTGGTTCATTACGTGACTCACACAACGAACCTCGCTTCACACAACGAACTGCATCGTATTTCATTTTGCCGTCCGAACGCTCCTACGTATCACGAAGTCGCCCGAACTTCCAAGGTCGCACGCAGTCGATGCTCAAACTTGCACGAACATCAACGCACGTCCGTCGTTCTTTTCTGCGCTTAACTCACACACGTGTTTGTTTTAATAAATGTAATTTTGTGTGTGAGGATTTGACCCTGCAAACCTCGGTAGACTCTCCTAAAACTGAGTCGGACTAAAAAATAAAAAACGTGTGTACAATCTTTTTTATGTTACAGTACCATATTTTATGCTACATAACGAATTAAAATTTTTAACATGTATTGTTATAGGAAAACGCGTTCCACATAACGAGCTTGGTCCTGGAACGAATTATGTTCGTTATGCGAGGCATCACTGTATATGAAATATACATTATTATAAATAAGAATAGAAAAGCCGATTTTTTTCAAAATCCGGATTTTGATGAAATTATCCATTTTGAGCTTCCCCGAATCCATATATTACTGAATTATTAACTGGTAAATAGAAATGAAAAAATACTTTAATTTATTATGTTTCACGGACCCTCGACAAGTTCAGCGGACACTAGTTTAAGAACTACTGATCTAAGGGTTCACTTATTAAGAAACACTGCTCTACGATGAGTGGTTCTCAAAATGTAAAGAAATATTACATATAAATGTTTCAGAACATTATAATTTCTATAATAAAATCTACGTAAAAAAACGCCCCATTTAAATATTATAATATTATCTCGAGAAAATTTCATAATTTATGGTACAAAAATGATTAACTATATGTACCTATGCTAATTTCTAAAAAGAAGTGTCTATAAAATCTATATATAAAATTCTGCAAAAAAAATCAAGTTACATCATATTGAGGCTAGTAAGATATAAGTATATGTATATATGTATTGCTTTAGACATAATTTAGTTTATTTATCTTGTGTACCCCATAAATTTCCATACAAATAATACAGATTATATCTAACGGAAAAATATAAGAACATAATGAAACGTAATATGTAGGTATACTCAGGGCCGGATTTAAAAATTTGCCGCCCGTAGGCAGTTGCGAAAATTGCCGCCCTTTTCGATTAAAAAGTTAAGATTTTGTCATCAAAAAATATCTGAAGACCTTTTTAGGGTTCCGTAGAAAACTAGGAACCCTTATAGTTTCTCCATGTCCGTCCGTCCGTCCTGAAAAATTTTGAGATAATAAGATGAAATTTGGTACACGGCCGTAGATTGATGACCCAAAAACAGAAATGATAAGATTTTTGAAAATAAAAATTTTTTAGACCCCCCTTTCATAAAATGAAAAGTGTTTAAAAAAAAAAAAATTTCACCTACACCATTGAGTGAGGTGTCGTTAGAAAGGTCTCCTAAAATGCAACAAAAAATCTGAAAAAATTCCAGAATATAGATTTTAATTAGTACTTTCACTGAAAATTATAACGAACATTGTCAAAAATATTTTGGACCCCCCATTCATAGACTGAAAATTGAACTTACATTTTTTTCTCCACTTACCCTATTGAGTGGGGTGTCATTTAATAGGTCTCGTAAAATGCAATAAAAAACGTCAAATAACTTTTTGATTTTAACCCTTCAGTCGCGATATATTTGCTTTTTAATGTCGCTGTCAGAGCGCCCCCCCCCCCTCTATTTTCTAAACTATCGATTCAAAAAATCTGAAAAAAATTCAGAATGTAGCTTTTAATTAGTACTTTCACTGAAAATTGTAACGAACATTGTCAAAAATATTTTGAACCTCCTTTTCATAGATTGAAAAGTGAACTCACATTTTTTTCATTTACCCCATTGAGTGGGGTGTCATTTGATAGGTCTCCTAAAATGCAATAGTAAAAGTCAAATGACTTTTTGATTTGAACCCTTCAGTCACGAAAATTTTTAAAAATACTTTTTATAAATCGTAGTGAGAATAACTACGGAACCCTATCATGTGCGTGCCCAACACGCACTTGCCCGTTTTATTTTTACCTGTTTTAGTTAAAAAATGTTACAAATAATCCTGAAGACCTTTTTTTAGCTCTTCCAGGTAGAATGCATGTCTATTTCTTTTTCATATCAAAATTTGCCGCTATAGGCAGCTGCCTACATTGCCTGCATGGTCAATCCGGGCCTGAGTATACTGAAAGGAGGTATTGACGCATTAAGATATCATTATTATTTATTTATAATATATTGCTATTTCTAAATTTTAATGTATTTCAATTTGTATGCGTAATGTTTTACATTTCTTTTTATTTCTTACAACTATGATTTTCTTACATGCAGAGCTGTACCTAACTAGAAATCTCAGGGCAGAAAGTGATCGAGGCCCTTCATCTCTCACTTTCGCTTGTTTAGAGGTACCAAATTGTTATCTATGATTTGGGAAGAGCAAAAATTGCTAAAATCCTTAATATTTTCGCGCCTCCCTTTGCACGCCCAGTTTGGAAATCGCTGCTATAGAGGATTATTTTTTTCTTATTTTACATATTTTCAACAAACAATAGAAACATTGGAATATAATTATTTTAATATTAATTGCCCGTTTCGTGACAAAGGAACGTAAACAAAATGGAAATATATAAAAAATTTGTTTAATAACTTCCTTTTTGAAATATTGTAAAAAATACTATTGTTTCTATTTTTTATAGAAACAATCAATTACATTTTTGTGTTTAATAATTTGCCTACGTTAAATTTGTTTACATTTATTACAGGTTTTTTAACAATATTTTGACGACTTTTTTTATATAGGAGGCTTGATTCGAATTCAGATTACCAAAATTGGGCAAATTGGTGTCTTACGCTAATTTTATTGAATTTTATATATCTTTTTTTCATTTCACTGTAAATTATTATGAAAGATGAAAATGAATAATGAATTCTACTTGTGCGTAATGTAAAAAGTTACAATAAAAATTTTGTCACATTTAATATTATTTTGAAATTGTAAAACAGTCCGGTCGGTCACCAACCCAGAATAACTGTACTTAATTTCAGAAACACGTAATTAGAAATATTAAATTCACTATCATATTTTCAGATATTAATAATTATCATATGCAAATACCATACTTTTCTTTTGTGAAATTGATGTTGATTAGTGTAAAAATTAGTACCTACACTTTTATCGTGAAATTTTGAGCACAGTCCCCTGTGTATTTTTTTTAATCTGTATTATATCGTATAATACTACAAATTGCTTTGAGTCCCATGATGTACTGTATTTGTCTAAATATTGTAAATTTCTGTTAGTAGAGAAATACCCGCAAACATAGCCCCCACATCCTATATCACGGGCCTCTAGCACAGGGGTTCCCTCCCTTCATTCGAAAAAAGTGTAAAATTGAAATTTCATACAAAATGTCAAACATTAATTTTAGAATTTTATGCCAAGGGGAGAAGTATGTAGGTCGTAGGTATACATGATTAAGTCACGACGGCCTTACTTTTAAGGATAATACGGAATTTTCTTAGTAGTATGGTCCCCCCGAAATGTTATTTGTCCCGGGCCATATTGAAGCTCTCTCAGGGCTTTTTTGTATATAGATAACTATATAGGTACATATGCGAGTCAGAAAATTCATATAATCTATATCTATAAAAGAGTTTGTCCTTAACCACTCACTCATTCACTCACTCACTCACTCACTCACTCACTCATATATCAACGTACAGCCCAAACCCCTGGACCTAGAAATGTGAAATTTCGTAGGTGCCTTCCTTTTATGATATAAGCACCCACTAAGAAAGGATTTTTCGAAATTCAACCCCTACGGGGTTAAAACACGGTGTCAAAGTTTATATAAAAAATATTTTTTTAGTTCGCACTTAATTGAAATGAATATATGAATATCGAACATACCCTACAATATAAATAATGAAACAATTATTTCAGCATTTCTCAAAATTTAACCCCTAAGGTGTTAAGGTGGTGGAAAAATTTGTAAAATATTTTTTTTTGTATTCACCGAATGAAACATTGCACAAGTAGGTACTCTACAAGACAAATACCAGTTACAAAAATTCAACCCCGATGGGAATGGGGGGGGGGAAGTTAAAATTTTGATATATTTATCTTCATAACTTTTCATGATATTAAAGTAAATTTGGACAAATTAAATTTAAAAAAAAAATTAAAGTTCGATATTCAAGCTCTAATAGCATTGGACGGGGACGAGGGTGGATTTAGATATGTTTATCTGCATAACTGCTTACGTTGTAATGGTAGAGTCGGGCAAAGGGGGTTAGTTCTTCCAATTTTTAACTAAGATCCGAGATATTTACGTTTTTTATAGGTAATGAATAATATAAAAAAATATAAAATGTCATTCCCTATCACGTATGGAAGGTTCTAATTAGTTTCGAAGTTTACGCGAGCGAAGCCGCGGGATTCCGCTAGTTATTTATAATTTGAGAAAAAGTTTCCATAACTCACGAACCAATTTTAATTTTGTAAAAATTTTGCAATTTGTGCAATGAAAATATTTTAGAATTTTTGTTTATACATTGTTTTAAAGGCACGATTTTCTGACACGAAATTTACTTAACCCTTAATATCCGGTATTATAAAGGAGCTAACAAATTTGCTAGTTAGCAAGCACTCTCAAATGAGGTACCAAATATTTATATATATATATATCAGTTCTCTTTGAATTTTAACAGATATTTACATGCGCAGTAAGTTGTTATTTAAGGTTAGTAAATACACTTTAATAAATATACTTTACTTTATATATGTACCTTTGTTTTTACTTCATATGCATGAAACTATCTGTCAAAAACTTCAAGAAAACTATCATATAAGTTTGATACCTCATTTGAAAGTGCTTTCTAGCTAGCAAATTGTGCTAGCTCCTTTATAATACCGGATATTAAACTCTGTAATTAATTTAGGTATATATGACCAGGGCTTTTTTGTAATGTAACGCGGTGGACCTGCGTTTCGGCACCTTTTTTATAGCATAAGAAAAGCTGCTGTTTAATATAAATGATATTTAGTAAATATAATTTTCTTTAGTAAAAATTTTCACAAGAATTGAGTTCCGGCACCTTTTTATTTAAATCCTGGATACAGTGGCGTAGCTATAGAAATGGGGGCCCCAAACAATTTTTCAAAAGGGAGCCCTAGCCAGGGATTTTTTTCACATTATTTCACCCCCCCCCCCCTCCCCCTACAATAATATTTATTGCCTAGAATTTTGAAGGCATGTATTTGAGATTTGAGACGTTCGAACAAAAAGTTATTTATAATAATCAAAAAAAAATATTTTGATGGTACAGTACTAAAATGAAATACAATCAATAACATGACAAATTTTTAAGTTTTCGAGAATTGAGAATTTGGTATTCAATAGTATTTTAAAATAAAATAAAAATGTAAAAATATAACTGACTCACTGACTCATATATCAACGTACAGTCCAAACCCCTGGATCTAGAAACATGAAATTTCGCAAGTGCCTTCCTTTTATGATGTAGGCACCCACTAAGAAAGGATTATTCGAAATTCAACCCCTAAGGGGTTAAACAGGGTGTCAAAATTTATATAAGAAAATATTTTTTTTGTTGGCAATTATTTGAAACTTATCGAAAATACTCTACAATATAAATAATTATAACAATTATTTCAACATTTCCCAAAACTTAACGCCTAAGGTGTTAGGGGGTGGAAAGTTTGTAAAATATTTTTTTTTGTATTCACCGAATGAAACATAACACAAATAGGTATATAGGTACTCTACAAGACAGTTACGAAAATTCAACCCCTATGGGAATAGGGGGGGGGGTGAAATTTGATATATTAATCCTCATAATTGTTCATTGTATTGAAGTAAATTCGGGCAAATTAAATATTAATGTTCGATATTCATACCCTAATAGCATGGGACGGGGTTGAGAATTTAGATATGTTTATATGCGTAGGTACCTGCTTTACTTATAAAGGTAAATTCGGACAAAATAGTCATCTATTAAAATAAAAAATTCGACATTCAACCCTTAATGGCGGGGGTAGACAGGGTCTGTGTTTTTGATATGTTTATCTGCATAGCTGATTACGTTATAATGGTGGAGTCGGGCAAAATAATCTGCAATAAAAAAAATCGATATTCAACCCCTAATGGCGAGAGTAGACAGGGGTTTAGTTTTTACAATTGTTAACTAAGATCCGAGATATTAACGTTTTTTTATAGGTAATAAATAAAAATCAATATAAAAAAAATGTAATATGTCATCCCCTATCACGTATGGAGGGTTCTAATTAGTTTCGAAGTTTACGCGAGCGAAGCCGCGGGAATCTGCTAGTTAATCATATATTAATATATTTATCTGACTGAAATTGAAAAAATAAAACTGAATCAAAATTTATAATTTCATTTTAATTACATATTTGCAAGAAAAACGTATCAATTCAATTTAAAATTTTCGAGGTCCAAAAATAAAGTAACCTTTTTCCAAGGAGTTTTCTGAATGATAGGGAGGATACCCCTATTTTGTCCTCTTTTTATTTCTATAATTCTGATAACCTTACGTAAGGAAAAGTATGCATTAAACAAATTAAAGTGATTACAGTAACACCGAGTCCTATGTGCCAGTATTTTATAATTTTTTTGAAACAGCACCATTAAAAAATCAAATTTGCATATCAATAATAATATCACAAATTCAAATCGTACGTATAAAATATTCACCCACTACTATTTTTCTTTGTAACATTCAATTAATAACATCTTTATTAATTATATTTATATATATATTTTCGAAATAATATAATAATACATTATTAATTATACTTATACATTTTCGAGTCCGTTAAAACCCCCCACCATTTTTGAATTTAGCTGAATTGATAAATATTAGTGAGGCTCATTTAATTTCTGTAGATTATTTTTTTATATGTAATATACAAGATGTCCTAATTTATGCACAACAATGAAATATATTGTTAGTTTAATATTTGTGTTAGTTTTCTTTGTTATTAATATTAATGCAGGTAAGAATATACATTTTTTTTGTTTAAAACAATGGATGGTAATATATGTATTACGAAAATTAATTGAGTACTTAATAAGTTTAATTATTGGTTTATGATTTCTTTGTTATAAATCAGAGTTTCCAAACCTATTTCCTACATTGACCCCTTTTAAAAGAATAATTTCCTTTATAGACTTATTTGCATTTTTAGATTCTTGAAAACATAAATATACTACAATCTTGTAGAAAAAGTACAAGTAGAAAGCAAATAGGGAAAATTAAAAAAAAAATTATCATCGACCTCCAACCTCTTTTTAAACTTCCATATACCCCCTAAGGGGCTCATCGTTGGGAATCCCTGTTATAAATTAAAAAATACAGCTGCCAAGTAAATGCACAGTGCTTCCTCGTGCTAAATTCATCAATTATATTAATTATAGAACAATTTAAATAAAAACCAATAAAGTATTCAGATCAACTGCCTGTCATTGGTTAACTATTTAATTTTCATACAATTTTAATAAAAAATATTAATTCGACATTTTTCTTAATACGCGCCTTGTTATTATGTCGTATATTTTGAATTTTTTGACAATTTCCATCAAAATCATTATTTTTCTGCTATACAAATGTCAAAATGACATTTAAAACGTCAAAATGACATTTAATATGTCAAAGTAAATAGCAATTTTAAAAAACAAATGACGATTTTTCTTAAAGCAAATTGAGATAGATCTTTGTAAGGGAATATTTTACAACAAAAGTAGGTGACCTATATTTTAGAGAACTGAATGCTCTACAAAAAAGGTTCTATAAAATTTTCACGTAACATGTGTCTTTCTTGAGATATCTTCAAATGACGAAAAAACAAATGACGATTTTTCTTAAAGCAAATTGAGATAGATCTTTGTAAGGGAATATTTTACAACAAAAGTAGGTGACCTATATTTTAGAGAACTGAATGCTCTACAAAAAAGGTTCTATAAAATTTTCACGTAACATGTGTCTTTCTTGAGATATCTTCAAATCAAAAATTAAATATTTTGGGATGTCACCAATCCCCCTTACACACGATTTTAATACGTTTGAAATGGGACTGTCCTCAAACCAGACCCAACTAACTAACCAAGTTTCATTAATATCGGTTCAGTGGTTCATGAGTTTTGCGTGTAACAAGGATTCAGGACACACACACACAGACACGGAATGAAAAGTGTTTGTCTTGACCTGAAACGGATAGATCCGGTAAAAATTTAAAAATCGGAGAACAAATTTTTTTTCTCGTTTTAAAACGATAACAAAGCTTCTCGTATCTTCGATATTGCAAGGAAGCAATATATAATATATATTGCTTCCTCGCAATAGGTACATATTATGTACCTATGTAACTATTTTTAAGATAACTTTACGTAATGGGACAACTCGCTGCAGCCGACTCGCCACGAGCCAACTCGCCGCGAGAATATATTAGCAGAGGGCAGAGGCCTCCGCATTAATTCTTCTAAAATGTTCTTAAGTTATTACTGGGATTAAAGGGGGTGCAGGGGGGCGGAGCCCCCGCTTAAGAACTAAGAAAATTTAAATATTGATACTAATCTTAATTTAGGAATAGTATTAGAATCCCCCGCATTAAATCTAATATATTTCTAATGTAATGAGAGGCAAGAGAGTGGACCCCCCCCACCATTTAATAAAACATTCCTAAGTTACTAACGGAGACATGGGGCAGGGGGGCATAGTCCCTCCTCATAAAATATCTAATAAAATATTTTTTGTAACTCCTGGTGTTAAAGGTAGGCATGAGGGGCGGAGCCCCACACAAAAGATTAATAAAATATTCTTCAGTACCTTAGAACGTTAAAAGGGGGCATGGGCAGCGGAGCCGACCACATGAGTTCTAATAAAATATTCCTATGCAACCCCTGGAGTTAAAGGTATAAAATATCTAATAAAATATTATTAAGAATATTTTATGACATTAAAGAGGGCAGCGGGGCGGAGCCCCTCCCCCACAAAATATCTAATAAAATATTCCGAAGTAATTTGTGACATAAAAGGGGGAGGGGCAAAATATCTAATAAAAAAGGAACTCGCGGCGAGTTGTCCCTGCGGCGAGTTGTCCCTACGACGAGTTATCCCTGCGGCGAATCGGCCGCGGCGAGATGTCCTAGACCGCAAATTTATTCTACTAAATTTTCTTTTATTTAGATTAGGTACCTTATTTATGGCTTGGGTTAAATTTTTTAAGTTCAGTTTAAAAAAAAAGTTTTGAGATTTCCGCAGTGGTCTTGGTATGGATCTTGGCTTCTAGGTTTAAGCCGCGTCAAATTTGGTTGTGCTATCGGTCAACGTTTCGTCATACATTGCAGTAGATGTCGTGTATAGTGGCCTTAACTACCCCCCTTTAGTTACGCCACTGCTTTTGACAGTCTTATAAATACAGTGAAACTTGATTAAGTGGGGCTTGGATAAGTGGGAAACTTCAATAACTAGAATTCATACTGATATCCCGCCACTTCTACATTTGAACCTACAGTCGACTCTCTCTATAATTCGAACCTCTCTATAATTCAAAGTTATCACGAGTTCCCTACAAAATCTCTTTATATTTCGAACTAAATCAATACATTTTTATGCACTTGGTAATTCGAACGAAAAAATCATTGCTATATAACAAAACGACGCGTTAATTCGAACTCATCGGCGTCCAACACTCGACAATTCAAAGTTGCAGAGAGAAAGAGGCGGAAAGATTGTAAGTACATTTTGCGACAAGTTCAAACTTGTATCAACGTACACGAGCCTTTGTTTTTGTTATGATTAGTTTGACTATTTGACACACACTTCTCACGAATTGGTTTGTGTTAGTCATGAGCCCTAGAAAGTATAAATGTTTGACGATTGCTGAAAAGAAGAAGTTAATCGAAAAAGTAGAGGAAGGTGAGAAGAAAAGTGATGTTGCAAAAGAATTTAAGATTCCTCTGAGTACTCTCTCAACCATAATAAAGCACAAGGAGAAAATTAATGCTGCTCAAACTGCTGGAGTACGGAAAAGAACTTCTAAAGGTGAATTTCCTCGTCTGGAAGAAAGCCTGGTAATTTGGCTAAGACAGTGTAGAGGACAAAAAGTGTCTATTAGCGGAAACTTGTTGAAGGAAAAAACAAAAGAGTTCGCGTCTACTCAGGCACTTTTTCTCTTAAAAAAAGTTATTGAGCAGTCTGAGCAGCAGCAATGTGCTTTGAAGCAAACCAGTATAACAGAGTTCTTTCGAAAGATTAATTAATTCACATTATGAATATATGTATGTACACGAATGTACCTCTAAACTTTTGTTATTGTTATAGAATAGCAGTTAATAAATAATAATTGATCAACACTTAATAATTCGAAGTTTTATTTATTTTCTCTCACAAATTTCGAACCATTTGATATTTCAAACACTCGATAATTCGTAATATTTTAAGAGTCCCTCGAGTTTCGAATTAACGAGAGTCGACTGTATATAACTGGGTAAATGGGGCACCTCTTTAAGTGAGATATAATAACTGGTCCCTTGAGATTCCAGCTATCCAGATTACACCAGGTTTCACTGTGATACTTAAGCGATTTTATTTATTATCTTCCCAATAGGAAGTTATTGTAATTGATTCTAAAATCTAAATCAAAAATTTTAACATATTTTTATGTTTCAAGGTAATTAGAGTATATTATTTACACTATTTTTTCAGATGGTTTTCTACAGCTTCAGTTACTCCATAGAGGAAAATGTTCTGTTGGGCATTGTCAGATAAAAGGTAATTTGAACAAAATAGATTCGATGGTATTAAAAAGACAAAACAGCAACATGTTTTGAGAAAATAACAATAACAGAGCCTATGTTTAAATACAAATTGTTTTAAAAACACGGTGTTGGTGTTTCATCTTTTTAACCATCTTAATTTTTTATGTATATTCGGACATAACTAATAAATATGAACCGATTTGGATGTTTTTTGTTTATATGAAAGAGTACACTCTCGTGATGTTCCCATATAAATTTTATCAGAATCTGACCATGGACTTTGAAGATATGCCACTCAAAAACTACAAATAAAAAAACTGACTGAAATAAAAAAAAAAAAAAAAAAAAAACGAAAAACATTAAAAAATATAAAATAATTAAACTTAACAGTTTTTTAAGTCGATAGACCAACCAATAAAATCTTTTTAAGAATAAAAAAAATACAACAGACTTTTAAAACTGCAGTTTTTTAGGGGTTTTCTTTTGAAGTCGTTTTTTAAATCTTTTCCCCCTACTGAGTGATATATCATCTTTGAATTCCATGATGAGATTCTGATAAAATTTAAATAAGACCACCTCGGGAGTATACTCTTTCCAGTAATCAAAAAATCGTCCAAATTGGCCCATATTTGTCGGAGTTATGCCCGAACATACATAATATATATTGCACCTCCGCAGAAAAGTGTCACAGTTCAAAAAATGTAGTTTTGAGGAAATAGGAATAAAAAAATTATAACAATTTATGTAAATCAAAATTATAAAAATTATAAGATATTATAGACTGATACACAGTATTTAATTTAAATATTTCAGTATTCCTATGATGTTTGAAAAATAGTAACTATTAACTTAGTGATTAAATATTTAAAAATAAAATAAATAATGTAACATTTTTTTAGAATATGCTAGTTTTTACGGTAGGTAAACGAAATACATTAATCACTTAAACTAAAAATACACCTTAACCACAAAATTTATGTCATAAATTTAGACATAAATTTTGTGGTTAAGGTGTATTTTTAGTTTAAGTGACTAAGAAACCACAGTTTCTCCGTTTTTCAAGTAAATACATTAATGACAATTCTTAGTAGAAATATATAGTATACAGGGTGAGTCATATCAGGTGGAACAAATTTGAACAGTTAATTGAGAAAAATATTTCAAACAAAAAAATTCATATACACATATGTCAGGAAACTTCGTGAGGGAGCTACAGACTCCCAAAGATTTTGCCTAAAATCAGTTTTTATTTAATATCTGGATAACCCATTGTGATATAGTAATAAATATTGCTAGTTTTGACGATAGGTACACGAAGTACATTAATGACAATTTTTAGTAGAAATATATAGTAATTTGGAATTATTTTACATATTTAACTCAAATATGACATTATTTGAGTTGTGACATTTTTTTGCAGGGGTGCGATATAAAGTCGATTTTTTTTATTTGGTTAAAAAGTCAGTGTTAATGAGGTACAAGAAATCGCGTTACTTTAAATTTTTAAAAGAGCTTTACGAGCGAGCGATTTGCCCATTTTGCGCTTTGTCCAAGACGTAAAAAAACACATAATAAAAAACCAATTAAAATTGATAATAATAGTATATTGTGTAGCAAGGGTTGAAACAAGACAATTTCTGACTAGGGCGAGAGTTGACTGCCCGAGCGAAGCGAGGGCTGTCATCGCACTGGTCAGAAATTGTCTTGTTTCAACCCTTGCTACACACGCTATTTTTCATATCACATGCATTGAAACAACGAGTTTTGATTTCTGTAGCCAGTCGAAGTAAGACTATTTCAGACAAATAGCGCAGTAATATCTTATACTATTTTAATAATAAAATAATTCAGAAATAAGATCCGCTTTTGTTTATTACAAATTCGATTCTGACAGATTTAAAATTAATGAATTTGCTAGTCAGGAATAACGTTGTTTCTGCCCAAGGTAAGTAAATGACTAGGTATGCTGACTTGCCTTGACCAATCAGCGCGGACGAAATGACGTCACCACGAAGTTCTTTTTAACACTCTAGATTTCAAATGGTCGCCAACGCTGTGTTTAATATTATGGCAGTTAAAATCATAGATAAATAAAAAAATCAAGTAGGTAGAAAAGAACTTCGTGGTGACGTCACAACTCACAAGTCAGCAAACCTGTACATTTACTAACCTTGGTTTCTGCCCTAGTTGTTTATTTGTTTCTGCTCGGTACAATCGCATTAGTCTGAAATTGTCTTGTTTTTACTGTCAAAACTGGGTTCAAAACTAGTTGTTTCTATGCATGTGATATGAAAAATAATTTAGAATTTAATAAAAACAAAACTAACAAAAACTGTAACAATTTCACAGAATAATATTAATTAAATTTGAATTACATTAAATATAAATGTCATACAAATAAATAATTATAATTACAACCAAATATAGTTTTTAAAAATTTATAAAAAACAAACTATTTCATATTAAAACAATGAAGAGAACATATTATAAAAATGCGTAGGTGTTTTTTTTAATTACTTATTAATTCCCCCCCCCCCCTTCTTTAAAATGTTGCATTGTACAAATATCCGGCTTAGTATTGGTAATTATATTTTACAATAGAAACATTATATTGTTTTTATTATTATTATTATCAACAATAAGTAAAATATAGAATCATTTCAAAATCTAGCATTGATATTAATATAATATAAAAGATAATGCAAAGTCACTGTGTTACTACAAAACCAAAATATACTTAATTACCCCTTGGTAAAATAATATTTACTAGTTCAGTATTTTACCTGCCTTGACGGCAACATACACACGATTTTTTTTGTACACATCTATGACACATTACCTTACCCTTCATTTTATAATAAATATTTAAAAAAACGGGCAAGTGCTTGTTGGGCACGCACATGATAGGGTTCCGTAGTCATTCTCACTACGATTTATAAAAAAATAGTTTTTTTTCAAAATTTTCGTGACCGAAGGGTTAAAATCAAAAAGTCATTTGGCTTTTATTATTGCATTTTAAGAGACCTATCAAATGACACCCCACTCAATAGGGTAAATGAAAAAAATGTGACTTCACTTTTCAATCGATGATAGGGGGTCCAAAATATTTTTGACAATGTTCGTTATAATTTTCAGTGAAAGTACTAATTAAAAGCTACATTCTGATTTTTTTCAGATTTTTTGAATCGATAGTTTAGAAAATAGAGGGGGGGACGCTCTGACAGCGACATTAAAAAGCAAATATTTCGTGACTGAAGGGTTGAAATCCAAAAGTTATCTGACATTTTTTATTGCATTTTAGGAGACCTATTAAATGACACCCCACTCAATGGGGTAAGTGGGGAAAAAATGAGAGTTCACTTTTCAGTCTATAGAAAGGGGGTCCAAAATATTTTTGACAATGTTCGTTATAATTTTCAGTGAAAGTACTAATTAAAAGCTACATTCTGGAATTTTTTTAAATTGACAGTTTAGAAAAAAGAGGGGAGGGGACGCTTTTTTAACGACTTTGGAGAGGAAATACATCGTGATTAAAGGGTTAAAATCAAAAAGTTCTGATAAATTTTTTGTTGCATTTTAGGAGACCTTTCTAATGACACCCCACTCAATGGGGTAGGTGAATTTTTTTTTTTTGAAAACACTTTTCATTTTATGGAAAGGGGGCCTAAAAATTTTTTTTTTACAAAAATTTTATCATTTCTGTTTTTGGGTCATTAATCTACGACCGTATACCAAATTTCATCTTATTATCTCAAAATTTTTGAAGACGGACGGACGGACGGACATGGAGAAACTATAAGGGTTCCTCATTTTCTACGGAACCCTAAAAATCGACAATTTTCGATGTTCACCTATATTAATCCATTACTTCCCAGTGTCCTATTTATAGAATATCATATTTTCTAAATTTTTTCTCTGGCATAATAACGCTGTTGATTTGATTTTTCATTTTTAATATGTTTTTTAAGTCTCTCTATTTACAGTAATTTTTAAAACGAACTCTAGAGTTCATTCAATGACAAATTATAACACTTTTATGTCCGGTATTATAAAGGAGCTAACAAATTTGCAAGCTTGCAAGCACTCTCCAATGGGGTATCAAACTTATATTACAGTTCTCTTAAAGTTTTTTACACATAGGAAGTAAAGAAAAGGTATGTAAAGTATATTTACTAACCTTGTGTGGTATAAAACCAACTTTACAGCGCATGTAACTATCTGTTAAAAAATCATAGAGAACTGTCATATAAGTTTGATATCTCATTTGAAAGTGCTTGCTAGCTTGCAAATTTGTTAGCCCCTTTAGCCCCCCGGACATTAAAGTAACAGTGTTATTCCAGCTAGCCGACATTTATTATTTATACGTTTTTAAATTGACGAAACTATATAATATGTATAATATTATTTATGAGAATGTAAATAAAACATAAAAGCCTTGTTTCACACATACGCGGTTCCATTCGCTATTCAGTTCGTTTTCGGTTGCAGCCGAAAACGAATCAAACCCTTTCACACATACACGGTTCTCATACGGTTCATATTAGGTGTTATTTTTTTCCGTACACGCAGTAGTTATCATGGAGAGAAAGCAAGTTGTTGTCATGTTGTTTCTCTATAAAAAAATTAAAAAACGAAGGAGGAATACTAGAATTCATTGGGAGCACCCTCTTATCACTTTACGGCAGGAATTTGGAGCATTCTACACTATTTTCCCGAAGCTAAAGAGCATGAAGACGATCCACATCAACATCTGTAAAACCGCTCATTTTATTAGAAAAACCGCGACAAAACTTAAAAAAATAACACTCGCTATCAGGTTAAAACCGAAAGTAACCGAGTGTGTATATGAACGCGTTGATTGCTTTCTGTAGAATTAAGATCTTGATCCAAAAATTTGAAAAAATAAAAAGTCGGGAAGTTATGGGTAAATATGTATATTGATAATCAGTAGGTACCCAAATTAAGTAAAGAAAATCTATAATTTTTGTTTTCAAAGACATCATTTACTTTTATCTTAAATATCAATAATGGTATTAATTTTTCCAAAGGCGAATAAAATTAAATTGGATCACTTTTTACTTTCTTATATTATATGAAATATACATATATAGTATAAGTAAGTATAGTAAACGCGATTTTTTTCGAAATCCGGATTTTGATGGAATTATCAATTTTGACCTTCCCTGAATCCATTTTGACTATTTTCGCCATGATGTCTGTCTGTCTGTCGGTCGGTCTGTAGACACTGTAACTCAAATACAATAAATCGTAGAAAGGTGGAATTTTATACTTAAGATTAATTTTTTCCTGGGATGAAAACCTCCTATTTTTGAAAACGATCACTCAACCGGAAACGGATGTTTACCTACATCGATTTTTGAATTTTTCGAATTACATTGAAACAGTGCGAATTAGAGAAAAATGACCAAGTTGAAAATTGTAGGTAATATTATTATCTATAATTTATGTTCTATTCATTTTTTCGAAAAAAAAAACAAATTTAATTTTTTTTTTTACCAAGTATTTGTTTTTAAGTACATTTCAAATGGTTCATAACAGAGAAGAAATATCTGCCATGAGTGTCATGGGACTTTCTTATACATATTACAGAGACTGTACGTGTTTGCTATAGGTACCATGGGTCTTTCTTATACGTAAAATTGAGAATAAACACTGTACACTCTATTTCATTTAGTTTGCAGTGGTCGCCGGGTGTCTTGACGGTATGAGTCGTGATCCGTACGGTCAAATCACCCGACAAACAGTATAGATTATTCTAAATAATTATTTAAAAAAAATCTTTCCGGCTAAATCATAAGTGTTGGAAAAAAATGTATGGGCAATAAATTATAGATAATAACATATTCGGCATTTTTTATCAAAAATATTTTTGTCTTATTAAAAAAAATTAAAAAATGACAAGAGTAAACATCCGTTTCCATCTTATTGTTAGTAATTATGTTAAACAAAATTCGTTCGATACATAATGTATACATTAATATTTCTATAGTTTATGTCTCGTTCATTTTACTCTTTCTTTTATTAGTTTGTCAGAAATATCCTTCAATAAAATAAAAATAACGTACACTGTTCACTGTCATTATTACGTATAAGAAAGTCATGTGGCACACAGCAGATTATTTATATTAATGAATATTTAAATTAAAATATAAGATAAGGTGTCATATATTAAAATAGCTGATATGATAAATCGAATAATGGTGTACAAGAGACATAAAATTTTTATTTCTACAATTTAGTTATTAAAGTACAATACATTGTAAAAATAAAAAAATAAAAACATTGCATTGTTTTTGATGTGTATACAACTAGGCGCCCATTTAGGGGTGGGGGAAAGGAGCAATTGCCCTAAATTTTACGTGAATTTTTGCACTCTTTAGTTTAAATTGTATATTTAAAAAAATGTGAGTTAAATAAAAAATTAAATAAAAAAGAATTAAAATTATTGTTTCTTTCTTATTTTCTTACCTTGAAGTTGATATTTCTTTTAATTTAATCGTGAAATAAGAGTAAATTTTTAAATTTTCCTTTAAAAAAGTTGAATTATGTTCTAATAATGCTATAGTTATTGGCTTGGTCATTCTTTTTTCAAAATATTTTCATGAAAAGTTGAAATTTTTGCATGAAATTTCTATGAAAAGTGAAATTAGAATTATGAAATTTGAACAAAAAATTTAGAGTTTTTGATTTCGTTAAAAGTATGTCCTCCATTAATTTTTTTCTTGGATGCACTGTTGCCCCCTGTTTTATTGTTTCAATAATTATTTTATTTTTATTATCAAGATAACTATCGAAAAATATTGAGCAAGTTAATTATACAGTAGTCCAGGAAAAATAGACGTACAACAAGGAAAAAATTTGTAACAGGCTAAATTTTTGCATACACTTTAGTATAAAGGTACTTAATAATGTGTGAAAGTTCCTCATCGATTTGACGTGTGCAAGTGTCAATTTTGTGGGGTCAAAGTTAAAAAAAACTGTATTTTTCAAATATCACGAAAACGTTGACCTCTTCGAGAAAAAATGTATCTTACTAATTTGTAGCTGAGACAATTTACTACAAAATTGAACTTTAGAGTTTTTATGTAGGAGAAACCGTTCATGAATTATTAAGAGTTTTTTATAACTCCGCGCACTTTTCCATATAGCATACGATATAGTTTTATGTAAAATGTAATATAGAGCTGCAGCTTAAACAAATATATTCCACAAAACCAGCTAGATCGAGATAACTATTTCTGTTTCATAAGAATCGAAGGTACATTAGTTGACAATACTTTAGACAAAAATTAACCAAAATTACTACGTCGGAACAGAGCAAAATGGGGTCTTCAAGGTACGCGACCCTCGCACGATGTTTTAAGCACATTTTCCACTTACAGGGATGAAAGTATCTTTTTTTTCCAAAAAAGAGGAAAAGAGAAATTTTTTCTTGAAAAAAGAGACCAAAAAGAGGAATTTTCTAGCTCTTGAATAGGTTATCTATAGATATATTTTTTAACGTTTAATCTAGAAATTTTTTTTTTTACATTTTTACGCTATTATTTCTTATTATTAAGGACAATAAACATTCCAGAAAATATATCTTAAAACTAACGTTTGCGTTACGGCTTTGCAAATCTATAAGATATATGTGATTCATATAAAAGGCATTTTTACCTTCGTCGAACGCCATGGCGTTTTACATATCATACACTCATCAAAAAAATTAAACGATAATTTTAAATAAGCAAATTTTTTACCAATTTCAAACAGTTATATTTCCGCGAAACATGATTGGATTTGCATGATCTAAAGATCAATCGAAAGCTTGTATTTTCTAATTTTTGAATCAAGAGCTCAATTATTTTTATCATCCCCTGCCGCTCTGGGCCAAGGGTTAAAACAGTTCGAAAAATTATCTCTTAATTTTTTATAAACTTTGAAAGCGTAAAATTTTTGCAAACTTTTTTTTACCAGAAATTCAATAAAAACATCCGAAAGCTTGTTCTTTTATTTTGAAAATTTGTTTTTATCATCCCTGTACGATTTTTTTTTGACCACGTTATTTACTGTCGAAGTAAAAATGACATTTTGACTTTAAACTCCTGTATATTCTGAAATAATGATCGCACAATAATCGGTTTGATATCATTAATAAGCTGATAGTATTCTCTTTTAAAATTTTTACATAAGATTTTGTAAACAAAAAATCCTCCCATGATTTTTAATAGTGTCCCACAAAGTTATTTAGAATAGCAAGTTGCCGCACTTTTTTCTCCTTAATGTTTACAGCTGTTAAATGTTTATGATTTAATTAAAGAATATTTTTTCCATCTTCTTTAGTGTTGAAAAACAATAAGAAATGGAACATTTTCAAACTACCGTAAATCCGCCAAAAATGATTCGATTTTAATGAACTAGGGCTTTTTTTGAAGCTGATACTTTCTAGTTTTTGAAAATAAACTAAATAAAAATTTATTATACTTCACTATTCCACACCAAGCGTGAAAAAAAGTATTTTTAAATGGTTTATGGACTCTGAGAGTGTCTGTAGAGTATAAAAACAATTATTGAAAAAATAATTGAATAACATCATTTAGAAAAGTATTATTTTCCCTTCAAAAACTTATTTTTTAATCTCTACGATTTTTTTACTGCATTATAAGTTATACAAATCTTGAGTCTTATAAGTTGTCGATTGTTGGAATTAATTAAATGATAAATTTTTTTATCATTTTTATTATTAAAAAACAAAAGAAAAATTAAAATTACTGTTTGTATCTCTGTGAAAATTAATTAAAATTTAATTGATCAAGTTTTTTTTTTCAATTTTTCGAACTGTTTTAAACCTTGGCCCAGAGCAGCAGGGGATGATAAAAATAATTGGGCTCTTGATTCAAAAATTAGAAAATACAAGCTTTCGATTGATCTTTAGATCATGCAAATCTAATCATTTTTCGCAGAAATATAACTGTTTGAAAATTAGTAAAAAAAATTTTTATTTAAAATTATCTTTTAATTTTTTAAATGATTGTAGATTAACACTAACGCGACACGTTAGTTTTAAGATGCCAAGGATTAAGAAATTCGTATTATTATCAAAATTTAACTCGTTTTTTACATTTCTGTCTTTGTCTCTCTTACATCGAACAATTTTATTTTTTAAATACAATTATAAGCTATATATAAGTTAAAATAAAATAAAATAAAATAAAATAAAATAAGCTAATTATAAGATAAAAAATAACAAAGTCAACTTGAAATCAGTCAAAAAAGAGGAAAAAGAGGAGTTTTTTTGAAAAAAGGGTGCTTTAGGGCCGACCTCCCAAAAAAAGAGGAAAAGAGGAAAAAAGAGGAGCGCTAGCATCCCTGCACTTATATATTTTCAAAAATCGAAATCTATTGCAAAATAATCATTTGGCAGACATCCGTCTATAAGAATATGCACATTTATACATGAAAAATATTATAACAAATAAAGAAAACGACAAGATGATTTCTGGAGATTTTTTATGATCTTTAAAAAAAAAATTTATTATTAATTAATATTATGTGAAACATGTGAACCTTATAAAAAAATAATTCAAGTAAAATTTGTAAAATACATATTTTTGAAGAAAATGAGTGATAGCATCCCTGTGGAAAAATTCTGATAGATCCCAATAAAAACCAATGTTCAATTGGAAGTTATTATAATCTATTGTGCTTTTGAAACAGCAATTCCAGATACATGCAGATTGATTATAGAAATTGAAATTCCTATTGGACTCTATGTGGTTCAGAAATGAGATATTGGATTGTATCAGTATTTCCAATTGACTTTGATTTAAAACTGTTCTATTGGGAATTTGGAATTTGCTGATAGAATTAATGAGGTTGTATCAGTAAATCTTAGGTGTTTGTTCTTCAGTTTTTTATGGGATTATATTTGGAAAAACAGTTAGAAAAATATGATAATACATAGTTTTTTATTGCATTTTTCCTTTTTGTCAATGTATTAAATTGTATCAGACAATCCAAGATAAAAGTCAATCAGATCATATCAGGTGATTAGTTCCTGATAAAACTGTTTCATTTGCCTAATGTTTTCAAACAGTAATTCCAGATTTTGATCGTTTTGAGATGATTATTTATATGTATTGTAGCAATTCAAAAATATTATTTAAATAAATCTATAAAATTTATTACCAATAGCCAATTTATTAGCAACAGTCAAACTACATTATATTACTTGTATTTAATTATTTTAAAGATTAAGGATGACTATAAGAAAATTAATTTAGTTATTGTCACGTATTAATCATCACTTCTAAACTGAAGATAACAAAAATTGTAGGTTTTAATCAATTTTAATAAATTTATCATCAATAGATATTGTAAAGTATTTAAAACACAGTTATTACAACAAAGAATTATTTTATCTTCAAAATCTACAAAATGTACAAACAAAAATAATAATCAGAACTACTACAACTACTTTCTTCACTGCTGTCACTCTAACTGGAGCTGGAAATTTCTTGCCGTTTATTAATATTTAAATGTTGTTCAACAACTAACTTCCAATCTTCTATGTAGGTTCGCATCAGGCAATATACTGAATATACAATACATACAATCATATACTGCAGCTGCAGCTCGAGAACAATAAACGGTCACCGACCAAAGTTCACAATTATTTGAAATGTATACTTACTTATTTGTTGCAAATTTGTGATGAACGTGTGAAATGAAACCTTAAAAAACTAAACTGCAAGAGAATGACACAAATGCATTGTCAGGAGTGGGATAGTTATAGGGTTTATTTATTATCTGTACTCTATCTCATTCTCTCGCAGGCTAAATTCTATAGATATATATGTTTGTCTCTTTTTAATGTAACTAATGTATTCTTAGTTTGTGCAGACATCAATTCATTTATTTTTATAGTACTGAAAGTTACTTAAACTGATGCGGGGCACCCCCCCCCCACCTACACATTAAAAAAAAAATAATAAAAATTTTAAATACAAAAATTTTAGTTTTTATTATTATTAGTTTTTTTTATGAAATTATATTTTTTTTTCGTATTTCGATATTGATAAATCTGAAGATATTTTATTTTTTTATTACTCAATATGGTAACACTATTTTCTTTATATTTTAAATTTTTGAATAAGTTTTATAAGATTTGACAAAAGACTACAAACAAAAAAATTTTGTGTAATCTGTGACAATTTGTAATGCGGGACATACTACTCAAATAAAAAAAAAGCAAAAAAATGAGGAGGGGGGGGGAAACCTCACCAAATCTCATTTAAAGGGCGGGGTGGGGGCTAGGTCATTGAAAATCTCACGTCAACTTTTGAATTCAAAGAATATACATTATTATTATAATAATAAATAAATCTCACTTGAAGGTGGGAGGGGGGGGGTCCGACCACATCTCATCAAGGGGGAGGGGGTCCAAATTCAAAGAAAACACCTCACGTAATTAATGGACGTCCCCTTATCGTAGCAGATAAGAAAAGGATCTGTAATCCCTCATTATTACCAATACAATAAACTAAACTGGAATGTCAAATTCAGTTATTGGAATCTAAAGTGCTTTTGAAACAGCAAATCATTATAAAAATTCATAAAATAATCACACTTCTCGTATTGCGAATACATTATTACTACCGATAGAAATCACAGAAATAAATAACGTATTACAATTAATTTCCGATAGGAAAACTTATTGGAACAACCTGATTAATATTTATATATTTACCAGAAGGAAAACCTGATACATGTATCCACCGGCGCCGACTACGGGGGGGGGGCGAGGGGGGCGATTGCCCCCCCAGATATTATACCAGGGGGGCTTTGCCCCCCCTGTGCAACTGAACTCTAGTTACTTAGATACTTTTGTCAATAAGATTTTTACTTTAAAAAAAGGTGTAAATATTCAAATACTTGTCACTTGAGTAAAAATGATCACTAAAAATTTCTTCAAAAAGGAAATTAATACCAAAACATCTTTTATTTCCTTTACAAAGCTTAGTTAGATCAACAGCTTTAAAAAAAATTCTACGACTTTTCTACACTTTACTATATTTTCAGCTAAAATCGTCGTTTACGTTTCATGAGCCTCTGTAAATTAAATATAAATGTCCACTTTTCAATTATTTCAAATAATTAAAGTTTGATCGATTTTTATCAAAACCACAATAATTTGATGAAAAAAAATTTTTTTTTTCACATTATTAGTTGCGTTTCTGAAATTTTTGTCGTTATTACAAAAGTTGGATATTGCACATTTTTTAAGGAAATTTTTTGCACCCCCCCTCCCTCAAAAAATTATGAAAATCTCGCCCCCCTAGGTTAAATGAAAAGTCGGCGCCTATGCATGTATCAGGTTGTGCAACCCGAATGGATTTGCAGATAAAAAAATATAACTACTTATAACGGTATTTACTTATAAATTTACAGTTTTAACTTTCCCTTATTCAATCCAATAAATATTTTATCCGTTTCACCACATAAAATCCAATTCATTCGGAAACATAATAGAATCCTATAGATTCCGATATGGAGAAACCGTATAAATTTAAAATTTCGGTATTGACTGATAAATTCCGATACAATTTTTATCTGGACATTTTTCGAGCCAGATACACCTATCAGGATTTCTATTGGAACTTATCATTATCTATCAGAATTTTTCCACAGGGATACAATCATATGATAAAAATTATTGCACCTATAGAGTAAATACATTCAACTGTAAAACAAAAAAATAAAAATAAAATCTCCAGAAATCATCCTTTAAGAGTCATTTTCTTTATTTGTTATAATATTTTTCATGTATAAATGTACATATTCTTATAGACGGATGTCTGCCAAATGATTATTTTGCAATAGATTTCGATTTTTGAAAATATATAAGTGGAAAATGTGCTTAAAACATCGCGCGAGGGTCGCGTACCTTGAAGACCCCATTTTGCTCTGTTCCGACGTAGTAATTTTGGTTAATTTTTGTCTAAAGTATTGTCAACTAATGTACCTTCGATTCTTATGAAACAGAAATAGTTATCTCGATCTAGCTGGTTTTGTGGAATATATTTGTTTAAGCTGCAGCTCTATATTACATTTTACATAAAACTATATCGTATGCTATGGAAAAGTGCGCGGAGTTATAAAAAACTCTTAATAATTCATGAACGGTTTCTCCTACATAAAAACTCTAAAGTTCAATTTTGTAGTAAATTGTCTCAGCTACAAATTAGTAAGATACATTTTTTCTCGAAGAGGTCAACGTTTTCGTGATATTTGAAAAATACAGTTTTTTTGAACTTTGACCCCACAAAATTGACACTTGCACACGTCAAATCGTTGAGGAACTTTCACACATTATTAAGTACCTTTATACTAAAGTGTATGCAAAAATTTAGCCTGTTACAAATTTTATCCGATCTTCTATATTATTATGTCTATTTTTCCTGGACTACAGTGAAACTTGATTAAGTGGGACTTGGATAAGTGGGAAACTTATATAACGAGAACTCATACTGAGGTCCTATTACTTCTACATGTGCGCCTCTATAACTGGATAAATGGGACACCTCTTTAAGTGGGATAAAATAACTGGTTACTTGAGATTCCAGTTATCCAGGTTTCACAGTATATTATTTCGCACCCTGAAAGTTATCATTAATTATAAAATTTTGTTATATACATTTTAACTAACAATTCTTACGAAAATTGTAACATTTCTAGAGAGTTTCAATTTTAGCTTCATGGGCCCCTATTATCAAGTTCGTTCGACTTTATCTCATTCGAGATTACTAAACTAAAACTAAGTCACTAATTGTAAGTTATTTACTAGAATCTCGTTTGTGTAAATTATACCGTATTCTCGAATCTCGATGCGACTTTTTTTCTATAGAAATGTCGATGAAAAATCTCGACTGCTCCTGGGTATGCGAGATTTAAAATCTTGAACGAAAAACTCGAATCGACATATTCTCGAGTTAACTCGAGAATAGGAGCCATGTATGCAAAATATATTAATATTTACATTTTAAGAATATTTATAATTATATTTTTACAAAAATTTAAAATACCATAAAAATATAAATAATATAATTTATTAATCATAATTTACAACCAAAACAAGTTTTAATTAATTAATTATAACTTGTATATAATTATTGTAATAATTCAATTATGCTATTTATAAACATTTGAATTAAAATTAATTGATTATAAATTCAATATAATTAAATAAATAAGAAAAATTGTATAAATAAATAACAAATCACCCCATACAATTTATATATAGATTAAAAAGAAATGCAAATAAATAATTATATTTTTCAGGGCAACATGCTTCTGCTGGAAAATGTAAACCTCTTTCGCCTTTCGTGGTCGGATGCGACATATGTCTTTGCAATAAATTAGGCAACGATATTCTCAGCTGTACGAAGAACAAGTGCTTACCGGGTCAACTAGGTCAGTTATCAAACAATCTTATTAAAAATTTATCAAAACCCACACGTGGGTGTTGCTGCGCAATCCACTTGACACAACTCAAAAAATACCCTTGCCAATCGATTCGTGAATCCATCCCGAGTCCAACGAGGTACATGAAGCCATATATGAAAAATTTTGATTGGGGGGGGGGGGGAGTCGTGACTGGAAAAATTCCTAAAATGGGATAAACTAGAACCACAGACCTACCATTTAACGAAAACCCGAGGTCTCTAGGTCGTCAGGGGGCCGAGAACTCGCGGTGGAAGACAGACAGACGGAAAATCGAGCGTCAAAAAATCTACTTACGCCACTGGCAGGAGAGACCCGTCGAAAATCCTGGCACGGAGGCCCTTGATAAGATGTAAAGGCCATGAAAAACTGTTTAAGGAGCGTCCATTAAATAATTAAAACTTTTTTTTTTGGGGGGGGGGGCGTAAAACCTTACGAATCCTTTCAAGACAGAAGGTGGGGGTCAACAATTTTAATAATCATCCTGATTTACCCAGTTTCATTATCATGAAACTTGATAAAAATTATTCTGTTGATACTACAGTCTATAGTACACTGACGCACTCAAGGGGGCGGGGGGGGATAAGAGTTAGAATCCCCCTTGAATTTGTCAATATAACTACAACAAAAACATTATCGCCTTCGAATTTTTTTCTGGATGCGCCACTGCTACAATAAACATTACAACTTTTTATTTATTTTTAAATAAATAAAATAAAACCACCCAAAAAGTCCATATTTTTTAACAAATATAGATTTAAAAAGAATAAAACATTTTTTTTTCCAGTTGTACCACCAGGACAGAAACAATTCTGTAAGCCCCTAGATGTGCACAAGGTTGGTTGTAATTATTGTTTTTGCAACGAAGAGGGCACAGGGTTCAATTGTTGTACACAGAAAGAATGTCCAGGTAAGTTGAAATCTACCACTGATTTTGGGAGCCCATTGTACATTTTTATTTGAGGAAATAATTAATAAATGATACACATCTTTAATATATATATAAATATTCTTACAACAGTAATTAATATACAAAACTGATTTGGGCCCTTTCAATTAGGTGAAACCCCAGGCAATTTCCCTTTTCACTTAAAAATCGCTGATTAATATCTCAGATTTAATATAAAAATTTAACATGTGGGTGTTGCCGCGCAACCCACTTGATGGACACAACTCAAAAAATACCCTTGCTAATCGATTCATGAATCAATCCCGAGTTCAACGAGGTACATGAAGCTATATATGAAAATTTTTGAAGGTGGGTCATGACCGAAAAAATTTTTAAAATGGGCTAAACTAGAACCACAGACCTACCATTTAGCGAAAACCCGAGGTCTCTAGGTGGTCAGGGGGCCAAGATCTCGCGGTGGAAGACAGACGGGCGGATGAATGAACGGGCGGAAAATCGAGGGTTGCGCTAAAAATATTTATTTCTATTTTAGATTCAGCTATAAAAATCTGCACGCCTTTCGATGTATTCAAGGTCGAATGTAATTTCTGTCTGTGCGATGGATCAGGAACAAGAGTGATGAGTTGTTCAAAATACAAGTGTGAAGGAACTCGTAAGTGTATTGTGTATTTGGACCTTCAGATGTAGAGGCCCTGATCGATTGTAATATTTTACTATCTATCTTACAGCTAAACAATTCTGCATACCACATACTAAAGTGAAGTTAGATTGCAACGAGTGCACATGCGATTCCAAGGGGACAGGATTCGTCCACTGTACAAGAAATGACTGCGTTATTACAGGTAAATAAAAATTAAAACTAATACAATAGAATCCGGATATAACGACAATGTACCTATTACATTCTATGCATGTAAATATGTATTTACTGACGTAGAAAGTCTGTAACTTTACTAATCAACAATCAACATACATAGGAGAGAGAAGAAAGACGGGACGCGGAGCGGCGAGAGGTATTGCTTGTGCGTAGATATTGTAAACATTACACTACCCGTCATTCTAACCAGACAATTTATTCAATTTATTGTTAAAATAGGTCGCTATAAGCAGTTGGTTGCTTAAACCGGAGTCGTACTGTACGGATATGTTTTCATAGTACGTCTATATGAAACCTAATTTGAGTTTGCATTTTTGTCGCTAAAAACTTTTTAGTTGTTATATCTGGATTCTCTGTATATAGTAAGGGACCATTAGAAAGATCTTGGCTTAAAGTAGTATGTCTTTTTAAGGTTCCAGCCTCAATTATTTTATATTTATAAATTTAACCTGAAATAAAACTATTGAAAATTATTTTTACTTATCGTGCATCGCATGCGAAGATATCTTTCTGATGTTTTTTTTTCCGACTTCAAAATATCCACAAATTAAACACGTAAACCTTCCTCGTAAAACACTCTATCCATCAGTGAAAACCGGAATAAAATCCGTTCAGTAGTTACTGCATAAACAGACAGACAGACAGACACGACGAGGAACTTTGTTTTATACAATGTATAGATAGCTGCACTCTTTCTGTATATTGTTTTATTGTTATTTCTAGGTGAAATGTGCATTCCTGGTAAGTTGTTCTACAAAGATTGTAACCTGTGCCTTTGTGGGGATGACGGACATGATACTTTTGGCTGCACCAAATTAACCTGTCTTCCTGGCATTAGACGTGAGTAGTCCAATAGACAATATAGATACAGCGAATCTTCTCTTATATGATCCTTTTCTTAACTTTATCTGTATACATTTTTCAGCACCCTCTCTAGATTCAGAAGGTTTCTGCAAGCCCGGTGATGTATTTACCGTTGATTGCAATTATTGTATATGCAATACAGAAGGAACCAACACTGCCAGTTGTACTAATGACATTTGTAACATCTACATACCACGTGAGTTCTGACAAAATTTACTTTGACCATGCTGCCCAGCCCTCCCCCTGCTGTACTTGTGGGGGAAGAGCTTGGCAGACTTCCTTACTGGTTACTTTTATTTGAATATAAAACACATTATTTTAATTTGGTTTATTCCAGCGCTAGAATTAGGAAAGCCAGGATTCTGCACACCTCGCAGCCAAGTTAGAATCGGTTGCAATAAATGTACTTGTAACATTGCGGGGACAAGATTCGAACACTGTACTACACATAAATGCAATGGTAAGAAACGTAATTATAATATAATTAAAATAGTTGAAAAAGTACTTTTCTTCTTACTACGTTAACGTTTAAAATTCTTCATAGATTACCCCCTTAGATTCTTTCCCCATTTATATATTTAATTAAATAAACTATTATTTGTTTTAGGAGTGGTAAAATACTGCGAGCCACGTAAAATATTCCTGTATGACAGATGTAACTATTGCCTTTGTAACAAGTTCGGAACTGGAGTAAATGGATGTACTAACAAATTCTGCAGACACTCGCATCAAAGTATGTAATTATATACAGTAATTCTTTTATTTACGCGGTTATTTGATTTAAATGATTTGTTTTAGGACCACATCCCGGAGAGCACGGGTTCTGTAAGGCTAAGCAAACGTACGCAATTGATTGCAATATCTGCATTTGTGACGACTTTGGAACCAACTTCAGTGACTGTACAGATAACTTATGTGTACCCCAAAGCAAAGGTATGTACGTCAAAGTTAAAAGTGTGGTTTTTGCTTTGATTGTAAAAGAAAAGTCTGATCTACAAAAGTTATTAGTTAGATTTGATTTAAAAAATATATCTTGGTCTGTAGAATTAATTTCATGATTGTATATTTTCAGTGATACCACCAGGGCGTGCTAGTTTTTGCGAGTCTACGAAAGTAAAATCAATAGGTTGTTTGGGCTGTAAATGTAACAGTGCCGGTACCAATTTTGAGACGTGCGCAAGAACTCAGAATTGTACAGTACCAGCGATATGTAAGTACCAAACATATTAAAGAATATGCATTTTAATTAATTTATTATTAATTTTTTTCAGTGGATCCACCAAACCCCGGTGCTAAATGTCAAATAGGGGACTTTATAACCATCGGATGTAACTTATGCGTATGCTCACCGAAAAGTAATCATTTTGAATGTAGAAAGAGCTTATGTCCTTTAGGTAAGTCGAGATAATATTATTTATTGATAAAATGAATTATTTTCATTATTATTTACAGGAAAATGTAGACCGAAGTTGCCGTTCAATATAGGATGTAGCATTTGCCTATGCAGTAGCGATGGAACAGATTTATTAGGCTGTCTAAAGAAAAAGTGCAATGGTATGTTTGATTTATTTGTTAGAAATACCTTTTTCTTATTGATTTTCACAGGGGAATTGTCAAAACTGACAGTGATAAAAGGAATATCATACAGTAGAAACCAGTTATAACGAACATTGGTTAATACGACGTATCGGTTTTAACGACTCAGCCAACTAAACCCCATATAATTGCATTTTGCCGATTATTATTATTATTATTTGCCATGATACAATTATTAATTGTATCATGGGTTTTCTACTATATTTACTTATTTGCCATAAAATATTAGAGCTGTAGCAAACCGTATGTATTCGGTACTGAGTAACAGGTGCGCCATCTAGTACCGAGTAACGAAACGTTACACACAAATACATTTCGTTACTCGCAATTTTCGTACCTAATCAATCAAAACTAAATTTAGAATAATCAATCAAACTAAATTTAGAATAATTGGAACATAAGTCTGATCAATTTTGCATGGAAACAACAGAAAAATCCATTAAATGATATATTATTTCGGAATGAGATTTTTGCTTAAGTAATTTTATTATTGACTTTTTTTATTTTTATTTTTTTTGTCAGTGCAAATTTTTTTACCGCCAAGGCCTCGCGTTGGCTAGCGCCGGCTCTGCGTACGCGTACGCAAATACGGACTCGATTCGTTGCTCTATTAACAATATTAACATAAATATATAGCATGTTATGAGGTATCAGAAAGTGACAGAAAGTAACGAATAACGTATACGGGTACGCTTTTTTTCGTTACTTTTACACTTACATCTCTAAAAATATGCTTAATTAATTTACAATCAGAAGGGCTCTCCCATTCGAGCCCCATTTCCAAAAATTATCAGTATATATTAATAATATACTTGAGTCACATTTACATTGGTTGCATTACACACAAACGTATGCAAAGTACTTATAAATAACCACTACTACACTTGAGTAGTGAGAGTTAAAGTGGAACATATATTTATTATTCTGTGCTGTAGATTATAAGTTTTGACACTAGATGGTAGTGAAGTCGTTTTATTTTGATTTCCTAAAAGTTTAGTAGATAACTTCAAATTTGACATATAATAGTGATTGTTGTGATTTATGACAATTGAAACGTTAAAAGTTCGTATCGTGTAAACTCAATTAAAAAAGTAAACAAGATGTTCTAGTTATACTATTGTTATTAATAAAACACATTTTATAGTATGATAAACAATATTATGGGTAATTTATAATGAGGTAATTTAATCTCCGTCACAATAAATTGTTTATAAATTAGACAGGACTAAATATATGTGTATCAATAGAATGTAAATAAGGAACAGTTCATTCATATAGTGTTATTTTATAGAACCCAAAGTAGGTGAAAAAAAATTCTGCCTTCCTTCATCTCCGTTCAATATCGATTGCAACACTTGTATCTGTAACAGAGAAAGCACAGATGCCCATTCTTGCACTGAGCATACTTGTAAAGGTAAATAACATACAATAAGAATTCTATCAGGTCAGTCCATAAGTTCGTGCGTATTTTTTGGTAAATTTTTAAATAATATAAAAAAACACAATTTAACATTTTAATCAATTATATATTTTCCTCCATTATCTACAATGTCTCGACATCTTACAGGTAGCTTTTTTATTCCATTGCTGTAGAAAGACTTGAAAGACAGTTGATGCAAAAAAAACTTGAAAGTTCATTAAATACACCCTGTTTAGAATTTAATTTTTTCCCAGTAAAAAAATTTGTATGGCACGAAATAAGTGAAAATTAGTTGGGGCAATATCTGGGGAGTAGGTAAGCAGGATGTGGCAAAAGCTCCCAATAAAATTCATTAACAATTTGAGCGTTGTTTGAGCCGTATGCAGTCTAGCGTTATCATGGCGAAACAACACTCAACTCATGCAGTACCCACTTTCCAAGCTTGGATACTTTCCCAATCTTCTTTAAATGACGAAAGACTGTTCCATGAGATGAATTCATCCTTTCTGCGATCTGATCCACTGTTAATTGTGGCTCTGACTCCACAAGATTTCGAAGAATGCCATCATTAAAATTAACAGGACGTCCTGAACGGGGTTCGTCATCAATGCTGCTTTCTCCAACTTAAAATTTTTTAAAGTATTTCTGGGCAGTCCTTACACTAATAGTGTGTTCACCATGTACACTATTAATTTTTATCGCTGCAGACCTGGCAGATTCAGCACACAAAAATAAAAAACGTAGCACAGCACGTTTGTACTGATTATCTTTATTCATCTTCTATAGGTACTAAAATGCGTTCGATATTTACGAAACTTGGTGATGAACTGAATAATATGTTAGTCAAACGATGACAAGTTTCGACAGATACAAAATTGTATTGGTTTAGTAAATGAGTCATAGTGAATTCCATGCATGCTATTAATACGCACGAACTTATGGAAAGACCTGATATATGAAAGTTAAATTCCTTCCACTCAAACTATACTTGAACTTAATAATTTTATTTATTATAATTCAAGGTAATAAATACTGTGAACCGCACCAATTATTCAAGAAAGATTGTAGGATTTGTGTTTGCAATGAAGATGGTACTAATGGAAAGTTCTGCGAAATAGATCCTGACTGTACAGGTAAGTGAATATTTTATTGTTTAAAATTCGCATTGTTAAATCGGTTAAAATTAACTGTTATAGATGGTCTGTTCTGTAAGCCAAACAGTGTTATCAAGTCCGACTGTAAAATCTGTTACTGCAATAGCGATGGAACTAACATCCAACGATGCGAACCAGATAAAGATTGTAAAGGTAATTTACATCCTTAATATACAGGGTGATTCAGCACTGTCGTGCCAAACTTGAACAGGAGATTGAGAAAAATATTTTAAGCAAATAACTTTCAATAAACATGTATCCGGAAATTTTTCCTTAGGGAACTACAGGCCTCCAAAGATTTTACTAAAAATGTGTTTTAATTTAATATCTAGAGAACCCTTTGTGCTAGAATTATGAAATTTAGTATTTTGTTTAGTAATAATATGTATTATCGATTTCTAATATTAACCAATTATATTTTAGACCAGGGCTGTATGGGGCCAGCGGGCCCATTGATTTTTATCTAGTATTTGTTTGTTCCTTAATTTTTTCCTGAGTTGGTACTTTTATAAGATTATATGACACAAAATACACAAAAAAATACTTTGCTTATTTGTCATAGGATAAACCGTTTTCGAGAAATATCGATGGAAAAGAAAGCATGCAGAATTAACCTTAATACGGATGCTTGAAATTACAAAAAATAAATGTATATTCTTGTTCCATGATAAACAATAAGACAAAAAGTTAATATAAATATACCTCCGATAATGCATCCTTATCAACAAATAACCATTTTTAGTTTGTTTTTTAGTCATGTTAATAAAGTAGGTACATGTAACAGTAATAGAACTGGCTATAGATTTTACAGGATTCATATTAGGAGGTTTATTTATATAAGCTTTGTTCTTACTTTTAATCATAGAAAAAGATGTAGCTGAAGTTCCGAACGTTCAGTTGAACGAAATAATTTAAAAATTTAAAACGATAAAAAATACATATTTAATAGTAGGAATATATCAATTACCAATAACATCGACGATTCACTTATAAAACCACCCCCGAAATAAGTACTACTACCCCTAAAACAACCCCCTATACACAAAATATATGTCAAAAAACGAATTACAAGCTTTAGACCAGCCTGAATTTTTGTGAAGATCAATGAATACAGCTCATAAACTTACAAAAAAAATTACAACCCTGTATGATCTACGGAACATACCCCCATAGCCACCCCTATTATCACTTAATGTTATTTAAATGTTCTAATGTTTATATCGGTCTAAAAATTTGTGAACACTTCTAGTTGAACCTCAATAGCTTCTAAAAAAATTTTCAACCCTTCAACAATTACGGAAGACACCCCTTCAACTACCCCCTTTACACAATATATATGAAAAACAAGATTCAAGCTTTAGACCAGCCTGAATTTTTGTAAAGAGTAATGAATACAGCCCATAACCTTACAGAAAAAATTACAACCCTGTATGATCTACGGAACATACCCCCATAGCTACCCTTATTATCACTTGTTGTTTTTTAAACGTTCTAATTTTAAGACCGATCTAAATATTTGTGAACACTTTTAGTTGAACCTCAATGGCTTGTAAAAAAAATTACAACCCTTCAACAATTACGGAAGACACCCCTTCAACTACCCCCTTTACACAATATATATGAAAAACAAGATTCAAGCTTTAGACCAGCCTGAATTTTTGTAAAGATCAATGAATACAGCTCATAAACTTACAGAAAAAATTACAACCCTGTATGATCTACGGAACATACCCCCATAGCTACCCTTATTATCACTTAATGTTATTTAAATGTTCTAATATTTAGACCGGTCTAAAAATTTGTGAACACTTTTAGTTGAACCTAAATGGCTTGTATAAAAAATTACAACCATTCAACAATTATGGAAGACACCCCTTCAACTACCCCCTTTACACAATATATTTAAAAAAAAAACATGTTACAAGCTTAAGACCAGCCTGAATTTTTGTGAAGATCAATGAATACAGCTCATAACCTTACAAAAAAAATTACAACCCTGTATGATCTACGGAACATACCCCCATAGCTACCCTTATTATCACTTAATGTTATTTAAATGTTCTAATATTTAGACCGGTCTAAAAATTTGTGAACACTTTTAGTTGAACCTAAATGGCTTGTATAAAAAATTACAACCATTCAACAATTATGGAAGACACCCCTTCAACTACCCCCTTTACACAATATATTTAAAAAAAAACATGTTACAAGCTTTAGACCAGCCTGAATTTTTGTGAAGATCAATGAATACAGCTCATAACCTTACAAAAAAAATTGCAACCCTGTATGATCTACGGAACATACCCCCATAGCTACCCTTATTATCACTTAATGTTATTTAAATGTTCTAATATTTAGACCGGTCTAAAAATTTGTGAACACTTTTAGTTGAACCTAAATGGCTTGTATAAAAAATTACAACCATTCAACAATTATGGAAGACACCCCTTCAACTACCCCCTTTACACAATATATTTAAAAAAAAACATGTTACAAGCTTTAGACCAGCCTGAATTTTTGTGAAGATCAATGAATACAGCTCATAACCTTACAAAAAAAATTGCAACCCTGTATGATCTACGGAACATACCCCCATAGCCACCCTTATTTTATTTTAATGTTCTATTGTGTCTTCCGTAATTCTTGAAGAGTTGTAATTTTTTATACAAGCCATTTAGGTTCAACTAGAAGTGTTTACAAATTTTTAGACTGGTCTAAATATTAGAACATTAAAATAATATTAAATGATAATAAGGGTAGCTATGGGGGTATGTTCCGTAGATCATACAGGGTTGTAATTTTTTCTGTGAGGTTATGAGCTGTATTCATTACTCTTCACAAAAATTCAGGCTGGTCTAAAGCTTGAATCTTGTTTTTCATATATATTGTGTAAAGGGGGTAGTTGAAGGGGTGTCTTCCGTAATTGTTGAAGGGTTGTCATTTTTTATACAAGCCACTGAGGTTAAACTAGAAGTGTTCATAAATATTTAGACCGGTCTAAATATTAGAACATTTAAATAACATTAAGTGATAATAAGGGTAGCTATGGGGGTATGTTCCGTAGATCATACAGGGTTGTAATTTTTTCTGTAAGTTTATGAGCTGTATTCATTGATCTTTACAAAAATTCAGGCTGGTCTAAAGCTTGAATCTTGTTTTTCATATATATTGTGTAAAGGGGGTAGTTGAAGGGGTGTCTTCCGTAATTGTTGAAGGGTTGTAATTTTTTTACAAGCCATTGAGGTTCAACTAAAAGTGTTCACAAATATTTAGATCGGTCTTAAAATTAGAACGTTTAAAAAACAACAAGTGATAATAAGGGTAGCTATGGGGGTATGTTCCGTAGATCATACAGGGTTGTAATTTTTTCTGTAAGGTTATGGGCTGTATTCATTACTCTTTACAAAAATTCAGGCTGGTCTAAAGCTTGAATCTTGTTTTTCATATATATTGTGTAAAGGGGGTAGTTGAAGGGGTGTCTTCCGTAATTGTTGAAGGGTTGAAAATTTTTTTAGAAGCTATTGAGGTTCAACTAGAATTGTTCACAAATTTTTAGACCGATATAAACATTAGAACATTTAAATAACATTAAGTGATAATAGGGGTGGCTATGGGGGTATGTTCCGTAGATCATACAGGGTTGTAATTTTTTTTGTAAGTTTATGAGCTGTATTCATTGATCTTCACAAAAATTCAGGCTGGTCTAAAGCTTGTAATTCGTTTTTTGACATATATTTTGTGTATAGGGGGTTGTTTTAGGGGTAGTAGTACTTATTTCGGGGGTAGTTTTATAAGTGAATCGTCGATGTTATTGGTAATTGATATATTCCTACTATTAAATATGTATTTTTTATCGTTTTAAATTTTTAAATAATTTCGTTCAACTGAACGTTCGAAACTTCAGCTACATAGAAAAAGAATATAAATTTATTTTTTGTAATTTCAAGCATCCGTATTAAGGTTAATTCTGCATGCTTTCTTTTCAATCGATATTTCTCGAAAACGGTTTATCCAACGACAAATAAGCAAAGTATGTTTTTGTGTATTTTGTGTCATATAATCTTATAAAAGTACCAACTCAGGAAAAAAATTAAGGAACAAACAAATACTAGATAAAAATTGATGGGCTCACTGGCCCCATACAGCCCTGGTCTAAAATATAATTGGTTAATATTAGAAATCGATAACACATATTATTACTAAACCAAATACTAAATTTCATAATTCTATCACAACGGGTTCTCTAGATATTAAATTAAAACTCATTTTTAGTAAAATCTTTGGAGGCCTGTAGTTCCCTAAGGAAAAATTTCCGGATACATGTTTATTGAAAGTTTTTTGCTTAAAATATTTTTCTCAATCTCTTGTTCAAGTTTGGCACGACAGTGCAGAATCATCCTGTATATAAAGCTCTACGTCTCTCTGTCTGTCTGTCCTTTAGTGCGCTTATCACTCGAGAACCACTTATCCGATTTAAGTGGTTTCTTTTTTAATTCATAGGTACATTCTCTGACCAGGTTATAGGCTATATTTTGTTACATTAGGTAACATAACAACTAAGCAGTGACAATATTAGTAAATCAAGTCGGAAAAAATTTTACCGACGGCGCACAGTGGTTTAAGAGCAGAAAAAACTATAATTTGAAAATGTTACAAACTGATTTTTTTTTGTATGTAGACTTGTTGTTTATGACCCTAGGCATTATGTTTGACTATTAAAATTAAAATTATATTCATTATATAACTATTACAGCTTATTGAAAACTGACGATTCTAAAATTATCATAAATTTAATATTATTTGTTTTTTCCAGTTCTTGATTTTTAAGTAAATTATTTGTAGAATTATCAAAATATGAACACTACTTACATTATTTAGTATTTAATTTTGAATTTTAACAATATTTGGATTTTTTAAAATTTTATTAACCCTGTTATTAACGTGTCTATGTAATAAGGATTTTTTTTTCGAAAATGCATCTTTTTGAAGACATATCTTTTTTGCGTCAAAAAGCGTCACGGTGAAATCATATACATTATATAGATAGGGATGTCCTCTTTCAAAAAATACCACATTTAGCTGCGCGTTGCTGCGACTCTGCTTGTAAATAATTTTTTTTGTTGGGCGTCACATATGCAAAAATATATAGTACTGCACATAATATCCTGTTCCACTCTTTAGATTTTGTTATTCAAGTATTTTTTAAATGGTTATTAAATTTTTAAAATATGAACTAATAATTACAACAGGCCCGTATCTAGGGGCGTAGGTGGGGCTCCAATCACGGTAATTATTTTCCATTAAATTTCAAACTAACTAACCGTTACCCGCGGTTTCGCATACGTAGATTTTGAAACATAACCACCGAATGAAACTAATTACAACCCTCCACACGTGACAGGGGAGTTTTTTTTTTAATTTTGCTTTCTATCCTTAATACAAAATCTTAAAAAAATCTCGACTCGTATGAGAGATAGGGGGTTATTTTACTCTCAAAATTCCCACCTCCGTGTTATTTTCGAATCAAAAAAAAATAATTACAACCCTCCATATGTGACACGGGTTGAAATTAAATATAAAAAAATAAATTAATAAAAAGGAAAAACGAAAAATTGAATATTTCATTCCCTGTTATGTAGGACGGGTTGTAATTAGTTTTATTCAATCCAGCAGGAAAATACCACTGGGATGGGGATTTTAGGGAGGGGGTACAATTACTTATCTCCGTAAAGGACTAGATATTAACAATTTTTTATAATGATTGATTTTAATGAGGCGTTACATTAAACGAAAACCTTTTAAAATCAATGGTCCTGTCCGGCCCTGTTTTAAATACCTATTATTTTAAACAAAAATTTCCAAACAAAATTAGAAAAAGACTAAGATATTTATTTAATTTTTAAAAATACGTGGCATTGAATGAATGTTTTTAAACATCAATGGGCAACTCCGGCCCTGCTTTAAATAATATAATTTTAAAGAAAATTGTCCAAACAATACTATATGTATGTAGAAAAAATACAAAATTTCATTTCAAAAGACACCGAAAAAAGTGCTTGAAAAAATAGTTTCGCTAGTCCGACTCTGCTTTAATTATTATAAATACTAAGAAATGTGTTTCCTTTCACATTTTGAGCAAAATTAAAACAGAAAAAATGTATAGAGACTTTTATTCTTAAAGAGACGATAAATCGAACAAACCAATTTGAGAAAAAACGCCCTTAATTTTTTTTGGGTCAATTCGGCCCTGTCTTAAATAGTACTTAAACAGAAAAAATGTATAGAGACTTTTATTCTTAAAGAGACGATAAACCGAACAAACCAATTTGAGAAAAAACGCCCTTAAATTTTTTTGGGTCAATTCGGCCCTGTCTTAAATAGTATAAAAATAACGATATTTATTATATTATCTATATTCAGTATTAATTTTTTTATAATTTCATTGATTCTTTAATTATTGAATTTTTTCCGAAAATCGATGTTTTCGAACCACTGTGCGGCGCGCTGTTTTGCAATACGCTGCCTAAACCGTTGAATATAGAACAAAATAATGTATTAAAGAATTGTGTAGAATCAAAAGTGCTACAATAAAGTCCGCGACACCATACGTCTAATTTTTATATTTAAGCCACAATGACTGCTTTTATGTTACAAAGAAAACATAAAATATTTTGGTTCTGTTTACATGGACTTATGGCCTACAAAACTTTAATCCTTATCGAAATAAATGATTTCATCATGATAAGTACTTAATGTAGATATAATTTGCCTTTTACAGAATTCAATTTGGTCTTTTGGTTTAGGAAATAATGTGAAATATACATATAATATTATATTATTCGTGACAATTCGCGCGAACTATGATAAAGTGTTGCTGGGAGAGGGAAGATAGTGAAGATACTGCGCTCGGCCAGCTGTAGTTTATTTTGTTTTCAATTATTAACTTTTAAATTTGAACAGAACAAAACTTATTTGCAATAATTCCTAAACAGTAATTCCGTAGAGCGAAGCCGCGGGCACAGCTAGTTATTTATACAGGGTGGGCCAAGTAAAACGAAACGGGCGCGCTTTTGGTCATTTAAAATAAGATTTTGAAAAAAAGCTCGAACACGTCGATTTTGCTTTCGAGGGGGACATCTTTTGCCATAAAATTTTTGCAAGAATCTTTTCAACCCCCAGCGCTATGAGCGCAACCCTTAAAATTTTAAATAGCATGATAGGGCAAGTGATACCTCATTTGAAAGGTTTTTTCATTCTGAATACAGTGCTATTTGATTTTTTCAAATCTGTTTAGTTTTAGTCAAGTTATTGACATTTTGAATTCCATAAATGCAATGATTTTCTGATAAAAAAACAAATATTTACAACTAAAATTCAAAAGAAAGTAGGTTTATTTTCTTATCAAATAATTCAAAAACATCCAATTTGGACATTTATTGAATTAATTAAAAAATTAAAAAAAATTTATTAAAAAAAAATTACCAACATCCAAAACATTAATTAATTCAATAAATGTACAAATTGGATGTTTTTGAACTATTTGATAATAAAATAAACCTACTTTGTTTTGAATTTTAGTTGTAAATATTTGTTTTTTGATCAGAAAATCATTGCATTTATGGAATTCAAAATGTCAATAACTTGACTAAAACTAAACAGATTCGAAAAAATCAAATAGCACCGTATTCAGAATGAAAAAACCTTTCAAATGAGGTATCACTTGCCCTATCATGCTATTTAAAATTTTAAGGGTTGCGCTAATAACGCTTAGGGTTGAAAAGATTCTTGCAAAAATTTTATGGCAAAAGATGTCCCCCTCGAAAGCAAAATCGACGTGTTCGAGTTTTTTTTCAAAATCTTATTTTAAATGACCAAAAGCGCGCCCGTTTCGTTTTACTTGGCCCACCCTGTATATATACATATAAATTATATCCACGCATTTACATTTTATTTATATACTACAGGTGTTGATTTCTGTAAACCCAACGAGAAGTTCATCAAGGATTGTAAAACATGCAAATGTAACGCTCAAGGTACGGGCGTCAATTACTGCATTTCAGATCCTAAATGTTCCGGGTACTCTGTATGTGAGAAAGACTCGTTCTTCATCAGGGGATGTGAGATTTATTATTGCAACCATGACGGAACTGCAATTAAGTTCAGCAGATTTTTACCAGAATGCGGTAAGGTTTTATTATTTTATTTTGTTTTCGTATTATTTACGTGAACGTTTTGTTTTAGAACCAACCCAATGTACACCGCTGTTGACAATTCAGAAAGGGTGTGAAATTTGTACTTGCAATGCTCTCGGAACGAGTCTAAGATGTGTGCCTATTCGAGATTGCAGTAAGTGTTTTTAATTATAATAACGATTTATTCTCAATTCTCTTGAATACTCCAGGAGATATTATTATTCTAACATTGGCTCCGTAGCAGACGAATGATACGATGTGACTGCTTATAACTAACCAAACTCTACAAAAAGCTCATACATAATTTCAATGTATCTCTTATAGTTTATGAGTTAAATAGTTTTTTGATTTATGCAGTTTTATAAAAACATCTGCTGTGACTTAAATATTAAAGTTAGATAAACAATCTTGTGGACTTTTATGTAGAACTAATCAAACTCTACAAAACGCTCATACATAATTTTAACGTATCTTTTATAGTTTATGGGTGAAATGCAGTTGATTTATTCACCATGTAGCTATTTTGAGTGATAGATGTACTTTTATAATTTGATCCAGTAGTTTTTGAGATTACCTCCGATTACATTATAGATGTAATGTGATTTCAGGACGGAAGCAATACTGCGAACCAAACACAGAGGTGCATACGGAATGTAAAATATGCATATGCAACGAACAAGGTACCGGCGTTCATTTCTGCAGACCCGACGAAGAGTGCGAAGGTATTGTTTTATTTATTCCCACGTAAAATATAACAGTTTATATTTCAATGCTTCTTTTTCTAGTTGGAGCATTCTGCACTCCTAACAAGCAACTACAGCTGCCTTGCATGACTTGTACTTGCAGTCAAGACGGGATGAACGTAAAGGATTGTGTAACTGACCCACAATGTAAAGGTATGTCGTTTTTCCTTAGTTTTACCGTATATATTAAATAATTTTTTTTCTGCAGGTGAACATTTCTGCCAACCTAACCAGTATTTCGAAAAAGATTGCTTGAAATGCAAATGCGACTCGCAGGGAACTGGAATAGTTTATTGTATTACGAAACCATCTTGTTACGGTAAGTTGTATTGGAAGCTTCAGCTTGTGGAAGGCTTAATAAATAATTATTTATTCTTTACAGGACATTTAGTTTGCCCTCCGCAGAACTACGTTATACGAGGATGCGAAATTTGTTTCTGTAACGGTGATGGCTCGAGATATAAATATTGTAGACCTCTTCCACACTGCAGTGAGTATTTTATGTTATTTATACTAAACCAGGGGTTCCCAACCTTTTTCTTTTAAAAGAATACATACAGGACAGCTTGTATATTATTCCATACACAAACTTATATGTTAACATTTTCAGATAAAGAACTGTGTACGCCGTACCTTACGATCCATAGACAATGTAACGTCTGCATTTGTAATGCTGATGGGACAAAATTAACATGCATGAGCGACCCCAACTGCGGATGTAAGAATATTATCGTATTTATTATCTCGGTGTCTAATTAAATGTTGTCTACGTTGATTTTTATTTGATTTGTTTGAATTTATCTTAAAATCGACAACCCTAGTTAAAGTAAGTTTGATATTGATATTAAATATGTACGTTTATTTATTCTAGTAAAACAGATGTGCAAACCCGATACCAGGGTTAAGAAAAACTGCAGAATTTGTGTTTGTAATAAATCAGGAACTGGACTTACTGCATGTGTCGTGGATCCAGAATGCGGAGGTATGTAGAAAACTTGTGTAATTTTTTTTAGGGTTATCTTTTTTTGTAAAAAAGTCAAAATGCGCATATTTAAATGTTTTTTTACGTAAGCAACAAAATGGAAACTAACTTAAGAGTCGTCTTGAAATATTATTTAAAGGGAGTTAAAATTGATACCGAGTTTTAAAATAAATTATTAAGCATCTCCAGTCATCCGACCTTCAGTTACAGATAGTTGGCGTTTACTTTCCCCAACAATACTATTTTATTGTAATTTTAAATTAATTAATGTAGCATAAAGTGACACAATTTATATTCCATTGTTTCACGTTTTTCTATTGAAATGTACTTCCTCTAATTATTCCATTATGTACAATTATTATTATTGTTATTAACAAGCTTGATATCATATTATTATATACACTGCAGTTATTTATTTTTATTGTGTTATTTAACTTATTTAACCCTCATTTCTAAATTTTACATTCTCCAATATTTTCAGTAATATAATATAATTATTGGGCTCATTTAGGTAATCAAATACAAAAAAAAAGTACTAATGCCCGGTATTATCAACTAATTTAAAGCTCCTTTAGTGCTAAATGCTCCTTTAAAGTAAATTTGGTGTATTACAAATGTGATTTAAATCAATATTTAAGCTCTCAATGAAAAATAGACATAATATACGTTGTGAAGAAATACTGCAGATAATTTAAAATCTATTTAATTAAATGTATTATACTTGGATCTGTTGATAAAATGACAGTTAGTTAAAGGAGCATTTAGTTCAAGTTGATAATACTGGGCGTAACTGTTTTTAAAAATTTTCATTGCGTCAAAGAAATCAATATGCAATCTGTAGATGATATAATATAACCTAACATGCAATTAATATTATAGGTAGGCGATTGTTGAAAAAATCAACAATCAAATTATTTTAAATTCTACAATTGAATGGTCATTTTAATCATAGACATTGAGACATAGACAACGCATTCGTATAAACATTTGTTCTGAAAGTGAGAGAGAGATGCACTGTAGTTTGGAAAATATCTATATCTTTTTCTAAAAATCTGATTGGTAGTTTACTACAGTTCAGGGTAGTATTTTTCTTCTGTCGTATATATATTTATTTACATACAGTCAATATTTGTAATGATAAAAATATAGGTAACGAAAATCATCGCGTAATTATTTCAAATGAACACGAATACAGTATTCCGAGTATTTATGAAGGCATTAATTATTGAAATAATTAGTTATATGTCAGGATTTATAGCAAAGAAAATACTAAAAACAAATAAATGTTTTAATTACAACAAATTGCTTATTTCGCAGCAATCATCTTTTTTACTAAATATAAAAAATCGAGGCAGTTTACAAAAACCGTTGAGTGATCCCATAGAAATCTGTAAAATTAGTGAACAGATTTTCCGAGAATGTAATATTTTTGGTAGTGCAAATATTAAATGTTTATTAATAAAAATAGTTTTAAAGCAATTCCCATGTGGTTGTTAAAAAATGATGGGGTGAATTGCACTAACAATCACATACAAGATTTAATTAATAAGATTAAAAAAAATTTTTTTGATACTAAGTTGCACTATGAAACAACAAAAAAAGATTAACAAGAAATTAGAATGAGGTCAAAAAATACCAAACTGATATTATTTAAAAATCAGTAATCATTTTTAATAAATAAAATATTTTATAACATTAGTTATTTTTGTCATTTAAGCCAAAAATGAAACAGTTACACTCCTGTATAAGTAAGGACAAGTATACAGGATGTCCAAGATAAGCGTGCAATGCATGGGGATATCCTAAACGGTAAGAGATACAGATGTGGTTAAATGAGATGAATTATTTGTAAGAAAGGGTTGAGTATTACAACATCAAAAAATATTAGTAATTTTATGTGGTTCAGGCGGTATACCCAAAAAACTGAAAATTCGGAATTTCTTTAAGTGACTATAACTTTTTTGGCAAAGTAGATAGGTACTTTTTGTTTGCGGTTCCTTATAGCACTTTTTTGAGTAGAATTGTTTGGTGTATTTAGAATTTTTATATCACTTTTAGTTTCCGAGTTACAAGCCTTAACTTTAGTTTTTCTTATGGGCCGCCAAGTTGGCTATATCATATTTGAACGTGTTTTTTACTCTACTTTACAACGATATATCACATGACATACTTATTATAGAAAATAAGTCGAAGTACTAAATATTGGTGATATTTATAAAGTATTTTATTACAAACATTTACGTAAGCCATGAAAAACAAAAATTGTTAAACAAAAATCGCAATAACAACAATGAAAATAACAAATGCATATTTAAAAACAATAAACTATTACAAAAAAAAGGTTTTTACTTTTTTTTAATAATAAGTATGACATGTGACATATCATTGTCAAGTAGAGTAAAAAACACGTTCGAATATGATATAGCCAACTTGGCGGCCCATAAGAAAAACTAAAGTTAGGGCTTGTAACTCGGAAACTAAAAGTGATATAAAAATTCTAAATACACCAAACAATTCTACTCAAAAAAGTGCTTTAAGAAACCGCAAACAAAAAGTACCTATCTACTTTGCCAAAAAAGTTATAGTCATTTAAAGAAATTCCGAATTTTCAGTTTTTTGGGTATACCGCCTGAACCACATAAAATTACTAATATTTTTTGATGTTGTAATACTCACCCCTTTTTTACAAATAATTCATCTCATTTAACCACATCTGTATCTCTTACCGTTTAGGATATCCCCATGCATTGCACGCTTATCTTGGACATCCTGTATTTCCAAACTACTTTCTATCTCTTTCTTTTGACACGGCTCTGTTTTCGAGTCAGATGCGTTGTCCATGTCTCTATGTCTATGATTCGAATGTATATTTCAAATTTTAATTGTTGTATTATTTTTTTATAATATTATTTATTTATATTATAATAATTTATATATTATTTCCTCTGCATATATAAGCCTCATTTCTAAAATCATTCGGATATCTTAAATCAATCGAATCACTAAAATTACTTGAATTAAAAATTCTATTTGAATTAATTGAATGCTTAGTTTTCACCATCACAATAAAACATTTTAATTTGCCCACCACATAATGAAAATTTACTTTTACTTGGGAGTAATTCTTTATGATATCTTATAGTCGGACATTTCTGTTCCCCCGATCAGCTAATACATGTTCCATGCCACATTTGCCAATGCGATCATTCAGGAAAAGGAATTTTAAAATGTGTTATGGACCCAAAATGTGGAGGTAAAATATAATTCAAGTCGATACTTCTGAACATGTTTGATTTTATTTTATTTTTTGTTCAGGAACCAATTATTGTAAGCCTAACCAAACATTTAGAAATAAATGTTTGATTTGTACTTGTAATAGTCGAGGAAATGGAATTCTGTTCTGTGTTTCGGCTCCGGATTGTGAAGGTAAGTTGTAAAAAGAGAGTATTGTGAATATTATTACCACATAACGTAGGGAGGTCGTAGTTTAAGCAATTGAACAACTGAATAAATCTACGTTCTAAAATACTATATTAGAAAAATTAATTTTAAATACATGTGTATCTTTTTTAAATAGTTTTAAGTAGGTTTTTGAATTTTGAATTTTTGAAAATAATCCCAATTTGTTTCTTTTTTTATTTGTCGAAAGAAAGGGGTAATATATCTACAAAAAATCTTATTTCCCCTCCAAATACAACATCTTAAGTTTCTTCCTGTATAATAATCTTAATATATATAAATTACGTGTCACATGTTCCTCCGCTATGGACTCCTAAACTACTTAACCGATTTTAATCAAATTTGTACACCGTGTGCAGTTTGATCCAACTTGAAACATAGGAAGCCTCCTATGGGAAATGGAGGGGGGGGGTTTGCCCCCCCCCCTTTTTTTTAAAGAGAGTTCTCATTTTTTTACGGTGGTGGTGGTGGGGGGCTGTAAAGCTTCCTATGGGAAAGGGGGGAGGTGCCCCCCTTTTCGCCCCCCCCCCTTTTTAAAATAGAGTTCCCACTTTTTTACGGTGATGGTGGTGGGGGACTGTAAAGCCTCCTTTGGGAAATGGGGGGGGACCCCCCCCCCCCCTTTTAAATAGTTTGTAAATAGTTTACAACAATGTAATATGACAAAAACGTTAGCCACAGCAACGCGTGGGCGGGTCAGCTAGTTGTATATAAAATAACAATAAATACTTTACGTATAATTAAATTCTTCCTTACAACAATAATTTAATAATCCATTGTTTTTATTGATTTTGAAATAAATATAAAACAAAGTATTGTATAAATTAAATTTAACATACAAATATTTAATTATCACATTTTTTTTATTTCTAAATCGCAGTTGAAACCATTTATATTTTATAAACACTAGAACAACTTCTTATATATACTCTTTATTGCACGACTTTTAACATTACCATTTAAAGTCAGGTTACATAAATATTTGTTAACTTCATCAGCCATTTAAAGTTAACTGTCTATTTAACTGTTTTAAATAGTAAATTAGGTTTCACGTTATCAAGTTATGAAATCAGCCATTTAATTATAATTGAGTATTAATGTCTAGTTTCTCAAAAATGTCTTTTAACATCGTCAGCAATTTAATTCTATCATTTAACTGTCAGTTACCTGCCTGTTAATTAGTCAATTGTTTTTCACAATGCCAATTGCTGATTTTTTTGTTTTAATTAATTTCTTATCTATCTATTGTTATTTTAACGGTCTAATCATTCTTGTAAGACACTATTAACGTTAAACAAAAAAATGTACCTATCGTTTAGCTTTAATGTAGTGTTAGTTTAGCAATACTAGCAATTAATATAACAATAGATACACAGGAAATAAATGTAAGACATTTGTAATATTGTTAAAGAAAATATGAATTTTCATAATCATACTATTCAATTGCATAATATTTAAATTCGTAACTTCTGATATAAAATAATTGTTGATACTTAATTACTGTATTTGTTTTCAAATATTTTTTTAATCTAACACAAATATTTTTAATAGTTAGTACAGTTTATAAATAAAATAATAAAAGAGGGTGTATTTTTAATTACAAATGATTGATTACGAAACCTATTATTTCAAAATTTAAACAATATTTATAACTCATAATTATTTTCAATGAATTGCTAAAAAAAGCTGAATTAAAAACAAACAATTTTATATCTATACATCGAAAGGTTTACAAAATCGATGTCCGTATTTAATTCTACGTTGCAATTTCATAATTCGCAATTGTTTATTTGAATTTGATAATAAAAGACGTTTATAAAATTTCAAATCATTTTTGAAATCTGCACTGTCACCTATTGTTTATTAATTATAATAATAGTATTAGTAATAAAAAAATAAATTCACTTGTTAGTTTTTAATTCTGCATGAAAAAAATTTCATCCAACCGTACGAAGATAACATATTATATTATGGCTTACAAATTTGATTTTATATACTTTAATCTATTAAGGTTCTTTTAATAGGAAAGTCGATCAATGAGTTTACTAAATTTTATAATACTTTTAATTCTTATTGTTGCCGTAAAATGTGATTGTTAGTATTTTAAAAATTTTTTATTATGAACGATTAATATTTTCATTTGTTTTGTGAAATTTTTGTGTGTTGTGTTTGAATTTTCAAATTAATGGATACTGATTATTAGTATAGGGGAGGGGGTTTAATAAGCTGTATTTGAAATAACTAAATTAATTTAACAAATTTTTTTTTAATATACTCAATACAATACAGTAATATTAATACATTACAAAAGCAATTTTCAGAGTCAATCAAATCTCTCAAAAATACTTGAATCTCAAGTATCTAAAATTGGGTGAAAAAGTATTTTTTTCTATTTTCAAATGTACTTGAAGTACTTTTTCAAGTATTTATAGACCGCTAGACTAAGAAATATATATACTGCCAAGTTTTCAGAATGCCATCATTAAGTTATTTTATTTTTGATATATTTTGAAAATATGATGTCTTAATGATACCATTACGAAAATATTTGCTATCTGGGATTAAAGAAAATAAGTTTTAATTGTGACTTTTTGGGGTTTCAGGTCTCTCCCTCTTACAAATTTATTTGTCCTTTATTATTGGGTTCACTATACTTTCTTTAATTTTTATTACAATAAGTAACAAAATTACAGATCCATCGAGGGAGAGAAAATAGAATAGTAAAATTAGTTTAATAAATACGGACTTTTATTATATATTATATTCAATAAACGTATTTACACTGGATTAATTCAACAGGTGACGAATTATGCACACCAAACGAATATGTACGAAGAGGCTGTGAAATTTGTAAATGCAGTAGCGATGGAATGTCCTTGGAAAAGTGCAGGCCCGTTATTGAATGCGGTATGCAATTTAATATGTTCTTTACATCCCTATATACATATACAACAATATAGGTTTTGGTATTTCACTTAATAACAATTGCAATTTGTTGATTTTAACAGAATTGAACATAAGTACAACAAAAAGTACTTTTTACTGTCTTATTCTAATTAAATCATCGTAATATTTTCACCCAAACTAATTGTAGGGTCTTAAACATTCCTACAATGAAAGTCCCGTAAAAATCGATTTGGAAGTTTTCATGCCAAGTTCAAATATTTATTTATCCTTAAAAATGATGTTTTTACCTCAAATTACATAGATTTTTTTATTGTTTATTTGTACTATTTTTTTAAGAACCTCAGTTGTGTATACCATATTTAACGGTCCATAAAAAATGTCAAATATGTACATGCAATGCGGACGGTACTCACATGACGTGCATGGAAGACCCTAATTGTAACGGTAAGTTAAAAAGTACACCGGGAGTTAACCCTTATAGAAATCGATGGACCGATTATATTTGTATTTTTAGTTCATTTCTGTAATCCTAACGAAGAATCGATCAACGGGTGTAAAATCTGCGTTTGCAATCAAGAAGGAACTGCCTTTGAACTATGCAGACCAAATCCTGACCCAGATTGTCACGGTGGTAATAAAAAAAACAAAAACATTTTGGTCATATTTATCAACGTATTATTGAATTTCAGGAGAAATTATTTGCCCACCAAACAAACTAGTCCAGAAAGGTTGCCAACATTGTGCATGCAATGAATTTGGAACTAACTATATTTCTTGTGGCACGATTCCAAACTGCGGTAGGTTTTTTCGGGTTATTTATTTATTTATTTATTTATTATTATATTGTGTCGCCCTATATAATAGGGATACAATTTGTCAATACATAATGGAACAAGAAAGATAATAACTACACAATCAAAATACAATAACCCAACATCAAAAAATGAACATAATAAATATACATGATAGTTACAAAACTATTATAAAACATTGAAAAAATTATAATAATTGTTGAATGCCGTATGGCGCTTTATGTATCAAATGCGTTCTAAGTTTAATTTTAAATCTATTAATTTTACTTTCCTCCCTGATCTCTTTTGGCAATTTATAGAAAATTTTATACCCCATGTAAATAGGACTCTTCTCAAAAAAAGCCGTTCTATGTTTCAATGATATTTCATTACTTCTTGTATTATATTGTTTCTCTCTATTTGTTTCAAAATAACTATTTCTGTACATATAAATTATTAAGTCCAAAACATAAATTCCGTAGAGGGTTAGTATGTTATTTTTAATAAAGACATCCGCACATGAATCTCTATTTTGTATGTTAAACATCATTCTTATTACTCTTTTTTGTATTATGAAAACTCTATTAATGTCAGTTGATCTTCCCCAAAACATAATACCATACTTTAAGGTAGGATATATGAAGCCATAATAGGCAGTTATCAATGTTTTTTCGTTAAAATATTTTTTTAACAATTTTAGGTTGTAATAAAAATAATTTAGTTTTTTGCAGACTGTATTGATTTGTGGATACCATTTAAGATTTGCGTCAATGACTATACCTAAGAATTTCATATTTTCTATGATATTGATTCCTTTATTTAGAGTTATATTACAGTTGTTTTTTATATTATCCGTTATTTTAAACTGCATGAATGCTGATTTGTTAAAGTTTATTATTAATTCATTTTCATTACACCATTTCGAGAAAGTATTAATAGTGATGTTTGCTTTTTGTTCTGCCTCAAAAATTGATGAAGCTTCAATTAATATAGATATGTCATCCGCATACATTATAAGTTTATTTTCGATTATTTCAGGAAGGTCATTGATAAAGATATTAAATAGTAGAGGTCCTAATATACTACCCTGTGGAATACCTATATTATTTGTGTGACTATTAGATGAGTGTCTGTCAATACATACATATAAGCATCTATTTTCTAAATAACTTTTTAACATTTTTAGGGGAGTACCTCTAATTCCTATGTTGCATAATTTTGATAATAATATTGTATGATTGACTGTATCGAAAGCAGCGCTTAGATCAAAAAATAGGCCCAGTACAAACTTATTGTTATCTAGAGAGTTTTCTATAAATTTGATAAGTTCAAAACAAGCTGATGTTGTGGATAGTTTCGATCTGAAACCATGTTGCGAACTATGTAGAATATTAAATTTATTTAAGTAATTATTAATTCTGATAAATATGAGTTTCTCGAATATTTTGGAAAATATGCTTTGTAGGGATATCGGTCTATAATTTTTGACTAAGTGCAAATCTCCTTTTTTGTGAGCTGGGACGATTTTCGATATTTTTAATATTTCGGGAAAGTATCCTTCAGAAAATGCTTTATTAATAATGAGAGTGAATATTGGAGTTATCTCCGCGACACAATACTTTAATACTGCAGCAGGTATCTCATCAAAACCTACAGACCATTTATTTGGTAATGATTTTATTAATTTAACTATTTCATCCTCCACAACAGGATATAGATAAAAAGAATTTACGCGCATATTTTTGTTTATAAGATTAGTATTTTTATTGTTGTTTTTAATATTGAGAGATATTTTTTCTTGAACAGATTCGACAAAATAGTTAGCGAATATATTAACTATTACATTTTTATTTCTTATTGTTAAATTATTATGACATAGAGTTATATTATTAACATTTGACTTATTTCTTCCTAAAGACCTATTTATACTACACCACATATTTTTAGTTTTATTCTCATAGTTGCTATTAAATATCTGCTTTTTAGCTAATATAACATCTTTTTTGTGTTTACTTTTTAGAGAATTATAATAATTCAAGGTTTGTGAGTTGATGTCTTTTATTTTAAATAGCCATCTAAGCCTATTACTTTGGACTTTGGTTAATTTTTCCACCGTTTTTTAATTTATCATTGTTGTTATTCATTTGTTGTTATTCAGAACGGACTGATTGCACTCCGAACACGTCGATACGTAAAGGTAAATGTGAAATGTGTTTGTGCAGTGAGGACGGACATTATCAAACATGTAAACCGATACCGGGCTGTGATACAGGTAAGATGTCATATTGTAAAACACTCGGGTTTAAATTTGTTCAAGCTGTTTGTATTTCATATACGATTGTTAAAAATAAGTAAAATTTATATAAAGAATTATTTCCGAAACATATATAGGGGTTTTAACTTTTTAACTCTTATCGGTCGCTAGCTTTATAATATAACTTAATATAAATAAAAAAGCAGAAACATATTACTGGAGATGTTAATTGATTCGTTGCTGATTTCACATAGAACAAGTTGTGTCTTGTTACCTCCCACGTGACGTACGACCGTAGCGACAAAGTGTTGTTGTCACGTGAGAGGTGACTTACGACCAATAAGTGTTAAAGTTATAGATAATGCTTTTAGTTTTTAAACCGTTCTCAAGATATGGTTTTTTCAAAATTGGGAGAAAACTGGCTGTAACTTTTGAACCCATTGTCGGATTTAATTTTTTTCAACAGATTTGGAATCAGTGTTTAAAAATCTTTATAATCGAAATAATATTTTGATGTATTAATTCCAAACCCATTGGAAAAAATCAAATCCGCCCATCGGTTCAGAAGTTACGGACATTTATATTATAATTATTGCACATTCTTTATGAGATATCTTTTGTATATTTTACATGTTATTTTAGTATCTCATATTTATAGAGTGTTGATTTTTATTTTTGAAGTTATACTTCTTTAGGCACGTTGAGGGTAAAAATTTAGTAATGTAACTGAAATGAAATTTAGTAATATAACAGAAATGAAAAGCTATGTAACGAAGTGTTACACGGTGAACTATATAGGCATGGTATGTAGAAATTGTGTCTTTTACTTAAATAACACGACTGTAAAGAGTATTGCCTATAAAAAATAACTTTTTTAAACTCGATTTAATACTGGTGCTGCCATTTTGAACCAACTAAAAGCGACATTTACATTAATATTTGATTGGTCAAACAGTATCTGTCCTCTGATCTGATTGGTTGATTATTACATTATAATATTCAAATTTCATGATTTATAAATATGGGCTTTGAAATAATATACAATTAAATTTTAATTTGATTAAATAGTATAGTGAAATAATGTTACGAATTATTAAATAAAATATTAGTGTTCTTTATAAACTTAAATGCATTACATTATTTTATTCATTTAATCAAGTTAAAATTGAGATTATTCATAGTCGTTTTTCAATCATGCCAAAGAAGTATAACTTCTAACGCGTATACATAAGTACACACATTCTATGTTTTTTATTTTAGTCCAGTGGTTTTCAAAATTTACGTTTATGTGGAATGGGGAATTTGTTAAACTTTAACGTTTAATGTGAACTAACTATTTGGTTAGTAACGTGCGTAGTTATTTTTTAATGTACATTGTTAATTTTCCAGGCGGCCTAGTTTGTACACCAAATTCAAGGTTTCCGAAAGATTGTAAAATGTGCACGTGTAACTCAAAAGGAACAATCCTGCATTGCGTAGCAATACCTGGTTGTCAACCAGGAAGTAAGTTATACTTACAACTTCATTAATAATGCAGTAGAAACCGGTTATAAAGTACAATTGAATCTTATATAATTGCATTTTTACCAGTTATTATGACTATTGGCTTTTATGACCTAATATGACCGGTCTCTCCGATGTCATTATAACCGGTTTCTACTGTATTTACTTATTTGCCATATGATATGTTTAATTTACGATCAGCAGGGCTCATTCAAAAACAAATGAGCCCAATTACAAAAATGTATGCTAATTTTATAGCAATTAGGTGCACACATGGGAATATTTAATTATGATATATAAAATTCAAACTACTTATAAATAACTACTACTACACTTGAGTGGTGAGAGTTAAGGTGGAACACATGAATAAAAAAAAAATTTGATAAAATTTTTTTGAAGTTATACTTTTTTAGGCACGTTGAGGGTAAAAATTTAGTAATATAACGGAAATGAAAAACTATGTAACGAAAATGTAACGAAGCGTTACACGGTGAACTATATAGGCATGGTATGTAGAAATTGTGTCTTTTACTTAAATAACAACTGTAAAGAGTATTGCTTAGATAAAAAGTATTTTTTAAACTCGATTTAATACTGGTGCTGCCATCTTGAACCAACCAAAAGCGACATTTACATAATATTTGATTGGTCAAACAGTATCTGTCCTCTGATCTGATTGGTTGATTATTACATTATAATATTTAAATTTCATGATTTATAAATATGGACTTTCAAATTATAATATACAATTAAATTTTAATTTGATTAAATAGTATAGTGAAATAATGTTACAAATTATTAAATAAAATATTAGTGTTCTTTATAAACACATTATTTTATTCATTTAATCAAGTTAAAATTGAGATTATTCATAGACGTTTTTCAATTATGCCAAAGAAGTATAACTTCTAACGCGTGTACATAAGTAGACACACTCAATGTTTTTTTTTTCACTTATTTTAAAATTTGAATTCTTAATTAAGAATATTAATTTAAATACTATACACTTCAAAATTAATAACTTTGGGAGGGTTAATATGAAAAAAAGGGTTTAGTATTTAATCAATACGTTTGTACATTTATTAGTTGATTAATTCTTCCTTAAGAATGTTTTTGACACGAAATAAAAATTTACGTATTTGTTATTTTGAAAGAACCATCACCAGGACCTCTCGTGTGTAAACCAGGTGGTCATATCAAAGTTGGATGTAAAATATGTAAATGTGCAGACGATGGAACTCATTACAACGACTGCAGACTTCTTCCAAATTGTCGTAAGTATTAACTTTGAACACATGAAGGAAAAGTTGTTTATTGTTTATTATGTTTCAGATCCTGCGCCTATTTGTGAACCAGACATGCCCATACAACATCGGTGCCAACTGTGCAAATGTTCCCACGACGGGATGTATATAACTGGCTGTGTAGACTTACCAGGATGTGGAGGTAATTAAATTTTTATATTTGTTTCTTGCATTTTGAATTGGTGTATTAATTAATATTATATTACAGCGGAACACGAATGCCAGCCGGGAATTCAAGTAAAGGTTAAATGTAAACTGTGCAAATGTTTACCCGATGGGACAATATCACGTCAATGTACCAATATTCCACACTGCGATGAAGATGGTGATGGTAAGTAGTAAAAAAAATTTATTTTGCATGAAACGATTGATTGTGAATTTTTACGTAGAACTGTATCTTCCTCAACGGTATTAGAGGTAATTTCATGATATGTCACACTTTGAAAGCTTATATCTCCGGAACTAATAAACATAAAGCAATAAATAAAACGCCAATATATAGCTTATATAGCCCGAATTATAATAAAATGAGTTTTAAACCCTCATCCCTCAATATAGTAGCGTAAAAAGTTACCATAGACAGTTCTACGTTATTACTTATTTTTCTCTAAAAACTATCTCTTTTATTTAAATACAATTAAAAAACTTTTTTAGTTAAACCTGTGTGTACGCCTGATACTTATATCAAGGTTGGATGTGAATTGTGTAAATGTACTAAGGATGGGCAAATCTCATACGACTGTAAAAAAATAATAAACTGCGGTGGTGGTAAATAAATTTATTCACTTTAAAACTATATATCGGGGAAAAGAACTTATATGACGTTCTATATAAATACTTTACCTACAAAAGTACAGTTAATAAGGAGTTATTACTGTTTAGGTGAAACCGAATGTAAACCTGGTTCTTACGCTAAAGTTGGATGTCAGTTATGTAAATGTTCTAACGATGGAACAGTTTCTAGCGAATGTAAACCTATTCCAAATTGTCCTGACGGTGGTAAATATATTTATTAAACTCTACAAAAGTACAGTTAATAAGGAGTTATTAATGTTTAGGTGATACAGAATGTAAACCTGGTTCTTACGCTAAAGTTGGATGTCAGTTATGTAAATGTTCTAACGATGGAACAGTTTCTAGCGAATGTAAACCTATTCCAAATTGTCCTGACGGTGGTAAATATATCTATTAAACTCTACAAATGTACAGTTAATAAGGAGTTATTAATGTTTAGGTGATACAGAATGTAAACCTGGTTCTTACGCTAAAGTTGGATGTCAGTTATGTAAATGTTCTAAAGATGGAACAGTTTCTAGCGAATGTAAACCTATTCCAAATTGTCCTGACGGTGGTAAATATATTTATTAAACTCTACAAAAGTACGGTTAATAAAGAGTTATTGATGTTTAGGTGAAACCGAATGTAAACCTGGTTCTTACGCTAAAGTTGGATGTCAGATATGTAAATGTTCTAACGATGGAACTGTTTCTAATGAATGTAAACCTATTCCAAATTGCCCTGGCGGTAAATATATTTATTTCATTCAAATATATTACTAACAAGAGTTCACTAATGTATTTGTATTCATCCTAACCCTAACACAACAAAATATTAAACCAATCCTAAATATTCTAATAAGTATATTAACAACGACGGTTTTGTTGATAAAATTTCTCAACAATTAAATTTTCAAAAAAGTTTAAGCAATTTATAAACATCATACAATTTGCCGCCTTCTTTCTACTTGTAAGAATGTGAGAATAGAATATGCAAGCTATTTAATTTTACAATCCTATGTGAGTTAATCCAAAGCAAGTTTTGATTGTTGTCGTAATTTTTATGTTAATGCTTCCAGTATTCAAAAAGACATGTTGCTTGTACCTTGGGTTCAAATTTGCTGCCCAAGACAAGTGCTCTTCCGTTACTATCTTCCATAAAATCATTTTAACTCACACGATGTCTTTAAACCTCATACTATTTGTAGTGTTCGAGTTATTAATAAATATAACACACTGAATTTGATAAAAGGAAACACAAATACTGTGTTTAGTTCAATTCATGTTTTATTTCAGTAGAACTTCCACCTTTACCACCATCTGGACCTCTCATGTGTGCTCCAGGCAGCCATATCAAAGTTGGATGTAAAATATGTAAATGCGCTGACGATGGAACTCATTACGACGACTGCAGACTTCTTCCAAATTGTCGTAAGTATTAACTTTGAACACATGAAGGAAAAGTTGTTTATTGTTTATTATGTTTCAGATCCTGCGCCTATTTGTGAACCAGACATGCCCATACAACATCTGTGCCAACTGTGCAAATGTTCCCACGACGGGATGTATATAACTGGCTGTGTAGACTTACCAGGATGTGGAGGTAATTATATTTTTATATTTGTTTCTTGCATTTTGAATTGGTGTATTCATTAATATTATATTACAGCGGAACACGAATGCCAGCCAGGTATTCAAGTAAAGGTTAAATGTAAACTGTGTAAATGTTTACCTGATGGTACAATATCACGTCAATGTACCAATATTCCACACTGCGATGAAGATGATAACGGTCAGTAATAACTCATATTTAGTGCAGAAATAGTGATCGATATTAAATCAAAATTATTGTGGAACCTGATTATTTCGGAATGATCTTAATGATATCATTTTCGGTCTAGTTATTAAAAGTTAACCCCTTGAGTGGTAATGTCATATATATTCGTCGTGGTCTTTTGCATTGTGTAGCGCTTATGTCGAATATATGTATACTCGTAATCGTTTTTAGTAATAGAGAAGAGAAGTTTCAATTTATTTAGGTGCCGTGCTATTTACGATGTAGAAAACATAATGTGAACTTCATTCTATTTTTGCTCTTCGATGTGTTATCTTAATACATGGCCACTAGGGGAGCTACTTGATACAGTGCAACAAACCGCTTAAGGGGTTAATAATTTTATAAGGAGAACTGACTTCCTATCTCACCCTGTACTAAGCGACGTAAACAAGATGCGCAGCATGGTATTTTTGAACTATGTGATAGTGACCTAAAGGTGGGGAACTTAGCACGGATTCTTTGACTCCCCTTCCACGTGAGTTGGTTCTCCTTGTACAGTCTTCTTGGTTTTAACTGTGTTTTTCGTAAAGAATAGTAAGTATTTCACTTTAGAAATGTAATTAAAGTTTTCAAATTATTTCGTGATGAATAAAACAAAAGATAATGAAATAAAATCGATCATTGTTTTTGCATCAACTGAATATCTATAAAAATATATTTGATTTAATCTCTTGGTTATTTCTTTTGTATCCGGGGTACAAAGTAGGGGTTATTTTAAGGAAATTTTAGAACTACAATATTAGTGAAAGCCAAAAAAATTTCTAAATGCAATTGACTTTTTTTTGGTAGTCCAATTAAAAAAAAAAGTATGGCGTTCTTTTTTTTTTTAGCACTGCACTAAATTACTTTTACAACTGCACATTTTAATTTCAAAGCTGCACAATTAAGTGAATTGATAAAAAAGCACCAGCATTTATATTTATATTTTTATTAGATATAAATGTTCACAATAATTACCCCAAACAGCATTTTTTTTCAGAATATTATAAAGAGACCATTCTAAGAATCTTGCTATTTGCATATTTAAATGTGATTTGAAATGTATAATTTACAGGAAACTTCAGAAAAAGCTGATTTACCCGATGTTAGAAATATTTTCAGATATTTTATTTAAATTATATCAGATCGTGTACATTCAATTACAGTAGAAACCGGTTATAACGACTCAGAATAAAAATTCGGCTGAATCCCATATAATTGCCTTGACATATTGTTTGACATAATAATACATTATGGAAAAGGTTAGGTTTATTTCTAATAAACAGAAAACAGATGTGGATTTCAAATATTCGTATACTGGTACATGATTGATGGAGAGTTAACACTCAACCAATCAGAACCGTCGCACATCATAATGTCAAATTAAATTTTCAGAAAAATAACGTTGAGTGTCTATCGTATATGTATGTACGATTTATTATTCTGTGCTTAAAATTGTGATATTATTTTGATGATATCTTCGCTCACAGACAGTAAATTTCACAAAATTTCAGCATACTCATGAAATTTTTTGTTTTTCCGATAAATACCTTAAAAAAATCTAACTATCGGTTATTACGACAATCGGTTATAACGACCTAAAATTCCGGTCCCTTTGATGTCGTTATAACTGGTTTCTACTGTATAACATTTTTTGTAGAATTAATGCAAAAGAAATACTGTATTACATAGATTTTATTTTTATTTTTCTATATAACTACGTACATCTGAAAATTTACGTAAATATTATTTTCTAGTGATACCCGTATGTACGCCTGATACTTATATCAAGGTTGGATGTGAATTGTGTAAATGTACTAAGGATGGGCAAATCTCATACGACTGTAAAAAAATAATAAACTGCGGTGGTGGTAAATAAATTTATTCACTTTAAAATTATATATCGGGGAAAAGAACTTATATGACGTTCTATATAAATACTTTACCTACAAAAGTACAGATAATAAGGAGTTATTACTGTTTAGGTGAAACCGAATGTAAACCTGGTTCTTACGCTAAAGTTGGATGTCAGTTATGTAAATGTTCTAACGATGGAACAGTTTCTAGCGAATGTAAACCTATTCCAAATTGTCCTGACGGTGGTAAATATATTTAGTAAACTCTACAAATGTACGGTTAATAAGGAGTTATTAATGTTTAGGTGATACAGAATGTAAACCTGGTTCTTACGCTAAAGTTGGATGTCAGTTATGTAAATGTTCTAACGATGGAACAGTTTCTAGCGAATGTAAACCTATTCCAAATTGTCCTGACGGTGGTAAATATATTTATTAAACTCTACAAATGTACAGTTAATAAGGAGTTATTAATGTTTAGGTGAAACCGAATGTAAACCTGGTTCTTACGCTAAAGTTGGATGTCAGTTATGTAAATGTTCTAACGATGGAACAGTTTCTAGCGAATGTAAACCTATTCCAAATTGTCCTGACGGTGGTAAATATATTTATTAAACTCTACAAAAGTACAGTTAATAAGGAGTTATTAATGTTTAGGTGAAACAGAATGTAAACCTGTTTCTTACGCTAAAGTTGGATGTCAGTTATGTAAATGTTCTAACGATGGAACTGTTTCTAATGAATGTAAACCTATTCCAAATTGTCCTGATGGTGGTAAATATATTTATTAAACTCTACAAAAGTACAGTTAATAAGGAGTTATTAATGTTTAGGTGAAACCGAATGTAAACCTGGTTCTTACGCTAAAGTTGGATGTCAGTTATGTAAATGTTCTAACGATGGAACAGTTTCTAGCGAATGTAAACCTATTCCAAATTGTCCTGACGGTGGTAAATATTCACTTAGTTCAGTAATTTTACTAACACGTTTGTACTAGTATTAAAATAATTCAATATTTTGCAATCGTGGGGGTTCCATACAGTTTCATATAAGATATTATAAATAATAATTTACGATACCTTTTGCAACTGTTTGAGAAAATTGTATAAGGTTGAGAAATATTTATAAAGACCACTAACTATGGTTAAAACATATTATGTGTCTTCTATTGTTCCAATTTTTTCTTTTAATGTTACCTTCACTATTATTTTCTAGAAAAAACTGAATGTACGCCAGAAACTTACATCAAAGTTAAATGTAAACTTTGTAAATGTACTAAGGATGGGAAAATTTCAAGCCACTGTAAAAAAATACCAAACTGCGGTGGTAAATATATTAATAATTTTATAACTAACCTTTTTAACTACACAGAATGATCGTAAAGATATCATTTTGTCATAGGTACATTAAAAAAAATGTATTTTATAGAAATCATTCCGAGAGTAATACTAAAACTAATAAACAATTTATTATTAACACAATAAATTTAAGTCATAATTTTATCGTATTTAAATTAACAAAAGTAGATATTTGAAAGTTGAAATTATATCTTTTTAGAAGTCAAAGAATGTGAGCCGGAATCATACGTTAAAGTTGATTGTATGCTGTGTAAATGTACAAAAGATGGCAAGGTTTCAAACCATTGTAAAGAAATACCAAACTGTTCTGGTGGTAAATATGTTGATTTTTAAACTACCGACTAAAAGAACTTATATGAGTCTATTTAAAATCATTCCGAGAACATTTTCTGATGAAATGACATTATTTTCTTTTCCCAACATGAAAGGAAGGACCAACATATTTTACTGAAATGCCCTTTTTCTCTCTATTATAAAAAAATATTTTAATCGTTTATTTAATATTTATAGGTAAATACTTTTGGTTTTAATTGACGGAAACATCCCTCTAAAGAGTTTCGTAATTAAAATCTTTACTTTTTGGCTGATCATTATTACCCCCCTTATAATGTATTCCAGGTGGATGATAAAAAAGCTTACGTTTCGCGACATAGAACTCTGAAATTATGAATCACACAAATTTCAGATTACTCTTTAAATGATTGTTATATAATCTAGTTTTGCGTTTTACAATCTATACTGAAAATTGTAATTTGACTTTGATTTATTTTACTTATATGGCTGTTATTATTAAAGTAAATGTTGTAAGAATTTAAAATTCTGATATGAGAAAATAGTAAATATAACAAACATTTTAAAACTGAGATTTATTTGATTTGTACACTGCCGTGCAAAAGTCTTTGGACACCTGTAATTTGAATGTAAATATACAGATTTCAGTCAATAAAAATCCCCAAAATAATGAAAAGAAGTTAGCTTGAAAGACACTGTGCGTCAATATTTCCAACTTGAGTAAACCTGACCTTTCAGACATATAATTCAAAAATTTTCCTTAAGATGGAAAATTGTAAATGCTGTATAGATAGTATATAGTATAGATATGCTAGGATAACAGAAGTTGTAATTAAGTACTCTTATTAATATTTAAGATTTTTTATCAACCATTTTTGCAGTTTTATATTTACAATACGCAAAAAAATGAGTGTCCAAAGATTTTTGCACAGCAGTGTAGTTTCAGAGTTTTATGTCACCAAACACAAGACGTTACCTGGTTAATACATTATTCCTTTATGTGTTTATTTATAGACGAACACTGTAAACCTGGCAGTTTCTACACGAAAGGATGTGAAGTTTGTATGTGCGATGAAGATGGTAAAGAATCTATGTGTACGCCTCTGCCGGGTTGCAGTAAGTTATCACACTTGTACCTAAACTGCTTTGGTCGAATCGTAATCAAAGATCAAGCAAGAGAATCTTATTTATGCTCTGGATTCGAAATTGTATTCTCTCGCTTGATTATTTGCAGTCTACGCTTTTATAAATATTCAGATTTCTGTTCTAAATATCTACTCATATCTGGTTTATTTATTCTAAGAGAATTACATTTATGGTTCCATCCTGTCTAATTTATAAATAAGGAGTAGCTGTTTTCGATAAAAAATTTATACAGGATTGCCCAAAACTCGCACCCTTTAAAAATCAAATAACTTTCTACAATTAATTATTTTTTTTAAATTTGATTTCAAATTATTAAAGCATTATCCTTGGAAATTAATTATGGAGAAATTCACGACTGAGCAATTGTGGTAACACAAAGAACTTACACTCGTAATTTTGGGGTCAGAAAACCACCACATAAACAAACTATACTTTGTTTATTCCGGCGATTTAAAATTAACTGATCCAGACTTCTTTCTGCGGGGGTATTTGAAAGATAAAGTATATCGTAACAATCCTCGAACGATTCAGCAATTGAAGGCCAACATCCGTGAAGAAATTGAAGGAATAAGCCAAAAAACATTACGACAGGTGATGATTTACACTTTAAAAAGAGCGCGTCAAAATGATGGTTATTTAAAGGATGTAATTTTCAAAATTAAATAAAATTTATTTCCAAGAAGTGTGTTTTCTGTTTATGAAAGAATAAAAGTGAATTATTACAAAATGAAAAAGTTATTCCATTTTAAAATGGTGTTTTGACTTTTGAGCCATCCTGTATTTAAATGATTCATTAAACAAAACGTAGAGAAATACTGCTTTAAAATTATCTAAAAGACGGTGGATTTGATATATACGCTCTTCACTTTTATTGGATCCAATATTGCTTTATATTATTATATTAGCATACACAAACAATTGTTTTTCAATTTATATTTTTTTTAGAACTTGGAAAATGTAAGCCAAACGAACCATTTAAAAGGAAATGTGAAATTTGCATGTGTAATGAAGATGGTACTCACTTTACGTGTGAAAAGTTACCAAATTGCGGTAAGTAAAGGTTAAAAACAGTACAGAAAAAATATTACGTGTATTTTTTATTTCCAGAGCAAATGTGTAAACCTGGTGAGTTCAAGGATTTCAAATGCAAGGTTTGTTTGTGCAACAGTGACGGTACCCGTTTCATTCACTGCGAAAAGAAACCTTCCTGCGGAGGAGGTAAAAAAATTTTATTTCGTTTAACTTAAACGAATTTTTTCAAGATTTTTGACACATATTACCTGTTTTCTAGTTAAAATATGTAAACCTAACTCAGTTCTCGAATTCGGTTGCATGAAATGTAAATGTAGTAGCGACGGCAAGAAACTAGTTAATTGCAAATTGAAACCAGACTGTATTATCGGTAAAATGTACAAATATCTATTTGGGAACTAACCAAACATAACCTACAATTATTTATTGTTTTATAATTCAACAATTGAAAGTAGTTACATCATAACCAAACTAAACCAAACAATAATATTTATATTACATTATATTAAAAATATAGTTTTAATAACTAATTAGACATAATATCAATAAATAATAATAGTAATAGATAACCTAACCTAACAAAATCAGACATAAACTATAATTATTTATCTAGACACAATATCAATCAACTAATAATAATTAGTTAACTAATGAATTGCGAGTAGTTCTAACAACAATTGAATTGATAACAAACAATTATTAAAAAAAAAACAAAATAAAAAAAAAAATTGTATAATTTTTTAGAGCCACCTGGTTTCTGCAAACCTAATGAACTAACGCAGCCAGAACCTTGTAAAATTTGTCTATGCAACGACAAGGGTACGAGATACTTAGGATGTACAACACTTAAACATTGCGGTAAGTTAAAGTTAATATATTATAACGATTACTTTATTTTTACAGAAATTACAGTACTTTGGAATTATTCAAATAAATTTTAGATTAAAAAAACTTATGCCGTGAGAATTTTTTAAGCTTCTAGTCTACGCTCTCTTCTAAATTTATATAAAAAAATTAGATAGGCTGCAAGATTTTCAGAGAGATATCTTTTTTTGAAAATTGTGTCTTTTTATTCTTTGATATACAATTTGCATACGAGTGTTGAGTCTAATAATATTGTTAAAATTTAGAGCAAAAATGCAAACCCTTGACTATATTCAAGAAATCTCATTGTGAAGTATGTCTCTGTAATCAAAAAGGCAACGGAGTGCTCGGCTGCTACGAGAATTGCGGTTAATATCTATTTATTTTTAATATTTACAATATTAATTACTTATTGCAACTAACAACAATAACACTGGTCAACAAAAAAAATAACTGAGATCTGAATAGGTGATTTAGAAGGTATTTGTCATGCCAAAACCAAATTTGTTGCCCAAATGGTTCCATCACATCAGGTTTTTGAGATATCCAAACCTAAAAGTCCCAAAAATGACGATTTTGGCAATGTTAGGGAATTTATTACTAAGTAGGTAATTTTTTCTGAAGTTTTCTTTCATAATTACAAATAGTACTATCTTTTCTCTTTAAAATTAATTTTTACATTTCACTGTGCGACTTTTCTTCACCGAAATATACTACTTTGAAGATATATATGTAGTAAAGTTCATGGTGTATATACTGCCGTGCTAAGCACAAAAGCGGTATCTCAGTAAAGGCGAGTTTCGAGAAAATCAAAGTTTTGTTAAAATAGTTTTATTTTTACTTTACAGATTTTTTTTTTGATTTATTAAATGGAATTTATTCATTATATTGGGAGTTTTGGCGGTATCAAAATATACAGTTATTCACCTACATATTATTGATATACCTCTATTTCTCTTAGTGATTTAAGGTAAACCTGAGATAGGGAAAACTTTTTTAAGGGTTTTTTCATATGTTTTAAATACAATACCGCTATTTGGCTTGGTTCATTGGATTCGTATTTTTTTAAGCTATTCGATGCCATAAAAATCAACTTTACGATTTTTTTTGAGATACCGCTTTTGTGCTTAGCACGGCAGTATAATACTACACTCTATTAACAAAAATATCATATCTTCAAACTAGTACATCTCGGCTAAAAAAATCGTACAGTAAAAAGTTAAAACTCTTTTTAAAGAGAAAAGATAATACTATTTGTTACCGTGACCAAAAACTTTAGAAAAAAAATTACCTACTTGGTAATAAATTCTTTAACATTACCAATATAGTCATTTATATAGTCGTTTCGGCATGCCAAAAGCTTCCTAAATTACCTATTTAGAACTATTTAGATTTTTTTGTTGTCCACTGTAATTTTTATAGTTAAAAAAAAAGCAATATTAACATTCTTATATCTACTAAAATTAGCTACGTTTAATATTTTTTTGAGCTTTATTTTTTTAAATAATGTCCATTGTTATAGACAAAGTCACTTATTGTAAGTTTACTTTTGCTTGTCATAATTAACGGGACATTTTATGATTCAATGAAACAAATAACTAATATTGATAATATTTAACACGGATGTTTATACCTCAGATCCACCCGGTGGTATGGGATTCTGTAAACCGATGGAGATATTCAAAATCGGATGTATTGAATGTCTATGCAATAAATATGGAACAGACACTATTGGATGTAATAATGAAGCATGCGTCCAACGTAAGTTTATTCAATAGTTAAAATCAAACACGAGAATAAACGATTGTTTGTTTTACAGCACCACCGCAGTGCAGACCTGGAGACTATAAGATAATCGGGTGTAACATCTGCGTTTGCGGAGATGTTCCAAATACTATCAAATACTGCACAGAACATATATGCGGTAATTTATTTTTTGTAGAAGTATTTTAAATTTTATTCTAATTATTTATCGATTTTAGATCCACCGATTTTCCACTGTATTCCAAATAAATATGTAAACGTTGGGTGTCATAAGTGCAAATGTAATAGCCGAGGAACGGGAATTGTTCATTGTATACCGAGAAAATGCCGTCCTCAACTTCCTGGTGAAGGTTAATATTTCACAGGAATTATTTCTTTGCGTTTTTATTAAATATTGTAATTTATTTTACAGAACAATTCTGTGAACCAAATACAGACATTTCAGTCAGTTGCGGTACTTGTAGGTGTAATTTGCGAGGTACAGGCGTTACTAACTGTCGCTCAAATAACTGTCCAGGTATGTATTTACAGGATGTTCTAAAACATTCCAAAAATATGCAATTATTTGGTTAATTTAAAATAGATTTTACTGAATTAAATTTTTTTCTATCAAATCTACAACTTATGAATGTTGAAGAAGATACTTTCAGCTTTCCAAATCTACCTTTAGAATTTGTTTATGATAATTTGTTCCATAGTTATAGGCGTTCATAATTAAAAATGTAGTTTTTACTTAAATCGTATATAACTAGGTTAATAGTCGTACAGCGATACAAAAAAAAAAAACAAATTGAAAAGAAAAGTTTGATCTACAAAAGTCATTCATTAGATTTGGTTAAAAGAATTTATTACAGCCCGCCGAGGCTCTCAAAATTGATGCATTTTTTTCACTGCTTCATTAAAAAAAAAAGAGGGACAAGAAAACGTTCAAATAATAATTTAATAATAAAAACCAGGATATTCAAGCTTTAAAAACTTTTTTTAACTTGCTCTATGAGATTTTTTTAGCAAACTATTCAAAAATAACAAGAAAATTCAGTGATCTCTTAATTAATTTTGAACTCTGTTGAAAGATTTGAGGGGATCTTATTTTCCGAATCTGATTCAGAATTAAATATAATTATTATTGTTACTGAAAAATTCTTTAAAAAGTTTCAAAATCGACCGATTTATCTTTTGTTTATTTAGGAAAATTCTGTGAACCCGGACAAATCTACAAACTAGGATGCGGACTTTGTACTTGTGGTGCTGATGGAAAAGAACTACACTGTAGATGTGATCTACCTAATCCACCTGGACTTCCTGGACCTCCTGAACTTCCTCATCCACCAGGCATGCCAACACCACCTTATCAAGGTGAATTACACATACAAAAATGATCTAACCCTTTAAATATAGACATCAACAAAACTTGTCAATAATAAATATATTAATCCTTTGTTTCAGCTTGCAAACCACGTTCCATAATTGAACACGATAACTGTAGAATGTGTATATGCAATGCTCTCGGTACAAAAATACAGGCTTGTTTCAAGAAAATACCTTGCGGTAAGTTTTAAATATGATATAAAACTTTGTAATTACTAAATAATATTATTCAGGTTTAGATCGGTACTAGTGATAATGCAAATATGTCTTTTACGAATAGATCATGCCCCTGAAAACCCCACTCACCACAATCATCAATTGTTTAGAATGCAGTGAAACCGTGAATGTTTATAATAGTCCATGTTTAACGTACTATTATATAAATTATTATTTATTTCTCAAATATTATATTACACTCACAGCTCTATAAAACGACCTTCCATTAAAGACTGGCAATGGTTTATTTTTCTAATCATTTATGCTAGTTAGGCGATTAAATTATATTATGATTCACTGTACAATTTTATACGTACTTCATTAAAAATTTATCAAAACCAACACGTGGGTATTGTCACGCAATCCACTTGACACAACTCTAAAAATACTCTTGCCAATTGATTCATGAACCAATCCCAAGTCCAATGAGGTACATGAAGCCATATATGAAAATTTTTAAAGAGTGGGGGGGGGGGTCATGACCGGAAAAATTCCTAAAATGGGCTAAAGTAAAATCACAGACCTACCATTTAGCGAAAATCCGAGGTTTCTAGGTGGTCAGGGGGCCGAGATCTCGCGCATATAAGCGCTACCACTTCGTGGGTTGCACTAACAATAAACAATGCGCAAATTGGTATCGTTCTAATCATGAATACATTATAAAACTGTTTACGTTTTTAGTACCTGGACAATTCTGCAGACCTTACTCGCTAATTCAACTGTCTTGTATGGACTGCGTTTGTGATAAATACGGAATGGGAGCTCTCTGTCCACCGAAACAATGTGACCCAGAAAAATACCCACCGGGTGAGTAAAAAAAATAAAACTCTTTTCAACATTTTCTAATGATTTCCTTCTTTACAGTGCGTCCAGACGAGATGTGCATACCCGGGCAAATCAAATACATCGATAAATGTAATTTCTGTGTTTGTAATAAATTTGGAAAGTACCACGGTTCTTGCACTGCTAAGATATGCGGTAAGTGTTGTTTCAAAATTAATTTATTAAATAATTAGACCAGTGGTTTCCAAAATTTATGTAACTACTCCTTCCTTTTAAAAAATTTAATCCCCTTAATTTCATAAAATTATACAAACATATTTTAAAAAGGTATAAAATATATTTTTTAGCGTATAAAATTTATTTTTATGCAATGAATGTGCATTAGCACAGACTTCATTAAATCTGGATGTTATTAAAGGGTGTGCTTTCACTCTGAAATTTTTTTATAAGTATCGCATAATAATTCTATCAGTTTTGCTTTTTCAATAATAGTTATCAGTCTAAAACTATACAGTTACGTCCCTTTCAGAAACAGATAATATATGTATACAAAAATAATGTTATGATATAAAAGTTTATTTTTATGTATATATTTTTTATTTATACACCTTAATGTGATGTTATGAAAATTAAATTTCTGTTAAACGCGCCTCCCTTTGCACTAGTCCGCACCTGTCAGTTTGGAAATTGCTGAATTAGACTGTATTTTATTGTTTCTACAGATTATCCTCCGAGAATCTGCACGCCTCATCAGATGATTCCTATCGGATGTTATTTGTGTATTTGTAACGCAGATGGTAGCGCTGTAAAAACTTGCAAACTTCAAGAGTGTGGTCTCGATGTACCGGGTAAGTAAATAAGGAGTTTTCTACAAGAATATCGATATTTATTGATAATAATTAATTTGTTTACAGATGATCATTTCTGTCTACCAAATCAGCGCTTCTCTGCTGGTTGCATGCAGTGTAAATGTAACAGCGAAGGTAGCGGCGTAGTGTCTTGCGATATGGGACGTTGTCGCAGTAAGTTTAATTATAATATTTGTATTAAGGAGCATTTTATTGAAATAATTAATAACAAATGTTTTTCTACATGAAAGATACGTATTTACAGAAAATATTATAATTTTTTTATGGCAAAATACTAAAAAAATAAGTGGGATACAGCAAAGAACCCCGCAGAATCCTTATGGGAAAGGGGTTTCGGTCAAACTCTTTGAAGCTTTGGATTATAATAGTCCTTGATGAGTAGATCAAAAGTGTCAATGGGCACTAAGTCCTAAAAACTTAAACTTTTAAGATAGAGCCCTCTGAAGTTGGGGATCATGATTGTCTTTAATTTACAATATTACTTAATTTTCACACAACTATTTGTATGTGTTCCCAAAGACATCTATAATTGATTGCTACCATAAAAAAGTCAACTTTTCAATTCATTGAGAAATGACAACACTTAAATCTTATTGTTACGTTTTTTTAATTATAAACAAATCCAATTTTTTTATAATAAAAAATTGGTTTATAATAAAAAAACGTAATAATAAGATTTAAGTACTGCCATTGGCTAAAGAATTTTAAAGTTTACTTTTTTATGGTGACAATCGATTATATAAGTCTTTGGGAACACATACAAATAGTTGTGCGAAAATTAAGGTTCTACAATTTTTTTTATTGTAAATTAAAGGCGAGCATGATCCCCAACTTTAGAGGGCTATATCTTAAAAGTTTGAGTTTTTAGGACTTAGTGCCCATTGACACTTTTAATCTACTCATCAAGGACTATTATAATCCAAAGTTTCAAAGAGTTTGACCGAAACCCCTTTCCCATAAGGATTCTGCGGGGTCCTTTGTGGAGGGGTTCAAAAAAATTTGCTGTGATCACTGCTGCTCGTCACTGGATCATCAGAAATAAAAAAAAAATAAAAAAAAGTGATCATTAGTTAATGACATAATGCTCTGGATGGACGAAGAGATTTGAAAATTTTTGAATTTTAACAAAATGACAGATGTTGAAAGTCAAATTTCTTTATTTGATTAAAATTTCACTCACATTTTCGGCTATAAAAATAAAAATAATCGTCCAAAATAAAAATCCTTCGTCCATCCGGTTTCGAGAAAAAGCGCACAGCTGCCGCTACCTGCCTACTTGAATGCATTAGAGATGGCTCCATTCAAAGTTATATATCTCCATAAATAACGGTCCGATTTGTCTGAAATTTTCAGAGAATACTTTTGAAATATTCTACTTTGAGAAAATGCAAAAAAATAGATTTTTCAAAATTCCTACTGGGTCTACCTCCTTAATTAATAGGGAACTTAATCCTCTACAAAATAACATCCTGAAAATCATCTAAGTCTTTTTCATTTGAACTTGACCGAATATCTCTACCATGTTTTTCATTACAGACCCGATTTGCATTCCGAACAAACCACAGAGAATGGGATGCTCTGAATGTACGTGCAACCATGATGGAACTGAGCTGACTAATTGCAAAGACATCCATTGCAAAGAAGGTAAAATCTTTCAGACATCATTTCAGTCTTCGTTAATAACACATAAATAATCTTACAGTTTATCCACCGAAACCAATTATAGAATGTATACCGTTTACTGTATTCGAGAAGAGTCCTTGCATAATCTGCATCTGTAACGCTAAAGGTACTGGAGAGATAGTTTGCGCCAAGCAACCCAGATGTGGTAAGTATAGGAAAAACAAAACATTAGTCTCTTTTATCTGATAACATTTTTATTAATATTTCCAGTTCCTCCTGGTCACCCTAACTTCTGCTTACCACGCTTACCGTTTATAATCGATTGTGAGGTATGTCTATGCAACAAAGAAGGAACAAATGCTATCGGATGCTCAGATGATTACTGTCCAAGCAAAAAACGTAAGCTTTAAAAAAATTTTGTATAAGATTTAATTTTAAATATACGTTTTTTTCGCAGCACCCGGTGAATGTGACAAATTTAAGATAATCGGATGTAACGTCTGTATATGTGGAAGCAAGCCAGACTCTATTAGAACGTGTACATATATTATTGGATGCAGTGAGTTTAATCGGACATTTATTTAAATCTGTTTGCTTATTGATTATGATTTTTTAGAACCTCCATTTAAATGCATGCCAAATCGATACTTCCCGGTTGGATGTGGGAAATGTATGTGTAATTCTCACGGAAATGGAATAGACCATTGCGATGCTGTAGGATGCGATCCACCAAAACTGCCTTTACCCCCACATAGAGGTATTGTATTTTCTAAAAATTAATTTATGTTTTAAATTAACTAATTTTTTTCAGAGTGCACAAAACCAAATGATATATTTCAAAGTGGTAAATGCAGATACTGTATATGCAACCCGCTTGGTGTAAAAATACAGGGTTGTTTCACAAAAGAACCTTGCGGTAAGTGAATCTTCAATAACCAATAAAATCATTACTGAATGAAATTATTTACGTTTTTAGGTTATGGACCAATCTGCATACCTTACTCATTGACTCGGCTGTCTTGTATGGACTGTGTTTGTGATAAATACGGAATGGGAGTTATCTGTCCACCGAAACAATGTGACCAAGGAGAATATCCACCAAGTAAGGCTTTAGTGTTGTTACAAGTGTCTCAGTGTATTAAATATATTCTTCTCCTTTACAGTCAAACCTGTAGAGCAATGTAGGCCAGGAGAGATTAGATACATTGGATGTAACGTCTGCATCTGTAACAAAGACGGTAACTTTAAAGGGTCTTGTACAGCGTTTAGTTGTGGTAAGTTTTGTTTACTGTTACAAATGAACGCTGACTAATGAAAATGTTTGTCTTTCCGTGTAGTTGAACAGTTCTGTCGTCCACGGCAAGTCATAGACCTAGAGTGTTATAAGTGTCAATGCAACGAAGATGGTACAGGCGTGACGAGATGCAAGCCTAAGAGCTGTCCACCAGGACAGCCGCCTAAAGGTAAGTCAATCACGGTTTGTCTAGTGCTTTAACACAGAACGGTGTTTCACTTTACAGACCCTCGTCCATTTTGTCCACCAAACCAGCTATTCCCGGTTGGATGCCTGGAGTGTTTGTGCAACAGCGATGGAACCGGAGCTGTCTCTTGTAAATCAAAGACTTGCAAAGGTACGAAATAAATACACTGGAAATAAAGAATAGTTTAAATGTTATTTATGTTTTCAACAGAGCGTGTTTGTGAGCCGTTCAAACGCGAGAGACTTGGTTGTTCCGAGTGTATTTGTAACCACGATGGAACCGCCCTGTTACGTTGCATTAACATTTGTCTTCCTCCTCCACAAATGAGTATGGTTTTCATTTTTATAAGATACAAATGTAAATTATTCAATAACGATCTTTTAATCTTCCAGAATGCAAACCATTTGAAATAATAACACAAGATAACTGCAGGGTGTGCGTGTGTAACTCTCAGGGCACTGGTATCGAGGGTTGTTTCAAGAAAGAGCCTTGCAGTAAGTATTACGTGCAATCAAGACGTTTACCTGCGTCACTGACAACTGTCTTTTGTTTCAGGTCCTGGATTCCCACGTTGTAGAGCTGGGACACTCTATCTGTTCAAATGCATGTTCTGTATTTGTGACAAGTACGGCATTGGATTGATTTGTGGGTCAACAGTCTGCAAACCTCCATCAAATCCTCCAGGTAATGTTTCTATTTGGTGCAAAAAAAAAAGATTTATATTAAACATTGTTTCTTTATTGACAGATGACCCTTCACAAAAATGTATACCAGGATCTATTAAATACGTCGGATGCAATGTTTGTATCTGTAACTCGCATGGAAACTTGATTGGATCTTGTACAACACGTAATTGTGGTAAATTCTTCTTCTACTAAGTCATTCTGTTTCTGAATGACTTCTACTAATTCTGTACAATTATTTATTAGATCCGCCGGACAGCAAGCTTGTGTGTCACCCTAACCTGCCCGTAGATATCGGATGCTACAGATGTAGATGTAACAGTCAAGGTACAAGAATCGAGCATTGCCAACCTACAAAGCCGTGTATTTTGAAGCCTCCAAGTATGTTAAAATATATTCCTTTTTTCTTAATATATGTTTTAATAATATCTTATTTGCAGCGGAACCATTCTGCCCACCAAGGAAACGTTTCCAAGTTGAGTGTATGTCATGTTTGTGTAATAACGAAGGAACTGGAATAGTCTCGTGTTCACGTGACAGGTGTACAGGTAAGTGGCACTATTACCTCTATACTATGGTATAAGATACTGACGTGAGATTTATTTTAGAACCGATATGTTATCCAAACCATCCTGTGATATACGGATGTACCAAGTGTATGTGTAACCGTGATGGTACAGATATATCTCGCTGTACAGATATCTGTAAACCAAGACCACCTCCAGGTAATGATTTTAACGTATATAGTAATGCATTTGCGCTGTAGGCATCGTTTTATCTATACGTATTTATATTATTTAATAAATATTATATAATGATATTTTACAGTTCCAAGATGTAAACCGTTTGAAATAATCACACAAGATAACTGCAGGGTGTGCGTATGTAACTCTCAGGGCACTGGTATAGAAGGCTGTTTCAAGAAAGAGCCTTGCAGTAAGTATTACCCGCGTTGTAGACTTTAACCCTTATCACTGACGACTACCTTTTGTTTCAGGCCCTGGATTCCCACGTTGTATTCCTGGCTCGCTTATTCATATCAACTGTATGTACTGCGTTTGTGATAAGTACGGTATTGGACTTATTTGTGAGCCAAAGACCTGCAGACCTCCATCACAACCTCCAGGTAAGTTATTTTCAAGTTTTGATGCATGGAAACGATACCTAAATTTGCTTTATTATTTACAGCTATACAACCTAAAGAAGAATGTGTACCAGGAGTTGTTAAATACGTTGGATGCAACGTCTGCGTATGTAATTCACGAGGAAACTTTGACGGATCTTGTACAACGCACGATTGTGGTAAATTATTTTTTATTAAAACTTAAAATCTAAAACTAGTAGTTTTATTTCTGAATTACTTTTATTTATTAGGTACACCGGGCAAGCTTGTATGTCATCCTAACCAACCCGTCGATATCGGATGTTACAGATGTAGATGTAACAGTCAAGGAACAAGAGTTGAGAATTGCCGGCCTAGAAAATCGTGTACTCCGCAGCCTCCATGTATGTTGAAAATAGCCTTCTTTTCATTTTAGCATGCGTGTTTAATAATATCGTTCTTGTTTGCAGCGGAACCGTTCTGCCCACCGAGGAAACGTTTCCGTGTAGAGTGCATGTCTTGTTTGTGTAACAACGAGGGAACTGGAATAGTCTCGTGTTCGCGCGACAGGTGTAAAGGTAAGTGGAACTGCAGTTATGTGAATACATTTTTTGTGTGTTAAGCATAGATATAAAGACGTGGACTGTGAATCTGACTCAAAAAAAGAGCCGTGTCAAAAGAAAGAGATAGAAAATTGTTTAGAAATATACTTGTCCTTACTTATATAAGAGTGTATCTGTTGAATTTTTGGCTTAAATGACAAAAAATAACTAACGTTGTAGAATAATTTATTTATTAAAAATGATTACTGATTTTTAAATAATATCAGTTTGGTATTTTTTTATCTAATTCTAATTTCTTGTTCATATTTTTTTGTTTCTTCATAATGTAACTTAATATTAAAAAAAAAAACTATTTTTTATTAATAAACATTTAATATTTACACTACCATTAATATTACTTTCTCGGAAAATCCGTTCACTAATTTTACAAGTTTCTATGGAATCAGTTGACGGTTTTTGTAAATTGCCTCAATTTTTTATATTTAGTAAAAAAGATGATTACTACGAAATAAGCAATTTGTTGCAATTAAAACGTTTGTTTTTAGTATTTTCCTTGCTCCAAATCCTGACATATAACTAATTATTTTAATAATGTAATCATAATTAATGCCTTCATAAATACTTGGAATATTGTATTCGTGTTCATATGAAATAATTACATGATGATTTTCGTTACCTATATTTTTATCATTACAAATATTGACTGTACGTAAATAAATAAATATACGACATAAATACTACCCTGAACTCTAACAAACTACCAATCAGATGCTTAGAAAAAGATATAGATATTTTCCAAACTATATTGCATCTCTCTCTCACTTACAGAACAAATGTTACACCATTATGTTAATACTAATGCGCTGTCCGTGTCTCTATGTCTAAAGACAGAAAAACTTACAACGTTCTTTTAACATTTAAATAACTAAATAATGGTCTTAAGTTGTATAAGAATTTTCCACCCCTAATGTACAGCTTCACACATAGGATTTTTTATTTATCCATGTACTTATTAACACGTTCACGGACACATATTTCTTATAGGATCCACTAATATAGACATATATCATAACTTTCTTATTTTTTTAAATATTTCATTATGAATACAACCTTTAAATAATCGCTCTTATTGACTAATATACTGGGACATTTTATTGCATACATTTTTTTATACAGACACAATACTTCCTACTTTAATATAATTATATTAGTTTCAATATGGCTATAATGGACTTTTCACTACAAATGTCTCTTTGACTTACGATTATAGGCGTCATTTCCCGAATAAGAGATTTGGTTTTGACAGCAGTCGTAACCGTAAACGTGTTAATAAAATGTTATAAGATTCTGACGTGAGATAATTTTCAGAACCGATATGTTACCCAAATCGTCCTGTTATTTACGGATGTACCAAGTGTATGTGTAACCAAGCTGGAACGGATATATTAAACTGTAGAAATATCTGTTTACCAACACCGCCTGTATCAGGTAATGTTTTTTCGTTTTATACATACCTATAATTTTAATTTATTTCTAGACTGTTTTTTTATGAATGAATAATACACTTTATAAATACAGTAGAAACCGGTTATAACGACATCAAAGGGACCGATCATATTGGTCGTAAAAAGCGGATAGTCGTAATAACCGGTAAAAATGCAATTATATGAGATTCAGTTGGACTTTTATTTTGAGTCGTTAAAACTGATACGTTGTATTAACCGATGTCATTATAACAAATTTCTACTGTAATTTTAAAGAAGACACTTTCAGCTTTCTAATGATATTAAGCCGATTATTTTGCAATAATTATTTCACGATATAAAGAAGTTTAAAGTCAAAAGTATATCTTTTACTTTAACACTGAATAATGCGGTAAAAAAAATCGTACAAGGATGAAAAAAATGCATTTTCAAGAGAAAATAATAAGCTTTCGAATACTTTTATTGAATTTCTTGTAAATAAATGTTTGCATATACGCTTTCAAAATTTATAAAAAATTAACGAATAATTTTTCAAACTATTTCAACCCTTGGCACAGAGCAGCAGGGGATACTAAATATTATCGAGTTCTTGATTCAAAAACTAGAAAGTACAAGCTTACAAATAAGCTTTGGATCATGCAAATCCAGTAGTTTTTTGCGGAGATATAACTGTTTGAAAAATTTGCTTTTTTGATATTATACTTTAATTTTTTTGAGTAGTATACAGGTATGTATTTTTAACAAAAGTACTCACAAACACTGACACGATTCCCTTTAGTGCAATATGGAAACATAACTTTCAATAATATTGTATTTAGCTTTCTCTAGTCGGTTTGAGTATAACTGTCTCAGAAAGTTATTAATAACATTATGAGTGCACACAAGGTTGCAAATATTGACGTTGATTGCAATAAGATAATACAGCGACATAAAATATTGAAGTCCTTAACTAATTACATTTTATACAAATAATAATAATATTGCGATGAAAACAAATAAAGCTTAAATAAGATCTATTCTAAAGACTTAGTAATGACATTTGCTTATTAAAATACAGTAGATATTATTTACTGAGAATGATGCTAACGTAATCAATTCTATTATAAGGGGCTTTTGAATTCACAATATAGAAAGTACTGCGCCCAATTGAGTTTTCAATATGGAATGTTGACTATAATTTCAAGTTTAAAGATCGAAAGATGTATATTTTTTAGAATAGAAATTAACTGATGTTTTAAATTAATTAATTTTCTTCAGAGTGCACAAAACCAAATGATATAATTCAAAGCGGTAAATGCAAATACTGCATATGCGACCCGCTTGGTGTAAAAATACAGGGTTGTTTCACAAAAGAACCTTGCGGTAAGTGAATCTTCAATATCCAATAAAACCATTATTGAATGGAATTGTTTATGTTTTTAGGATACGGACCAATCTGCATACCTTACTCATTGACTCGGCTGTCTTGTATGGACTGTGTTTGTGATAAATATGGAATGGGAGTTATCTGTCCACCGAAACAATGTGACCAAGGAGAATATCCACCAAGTAAGGTTTTAGTGTTGTTACAAGTGACTCAGTGTATTAAATATATTCTTCTCCTTTATAGTCAAACCTGTAGAGCAATGTAGGCCAGGAGAGATTAGATACATTGGATGTAACGTCTGCATCTGTAACAAAGACGGTAACTTTAAAGGGTCTTGTACAGCGTTTAGTTGTGGTAAGTTTTGTTTACTGTTACAAATGAACGCTGACTAATGAAAATGTTTGTCTTTCCGTGTAGTTGAACAGTTCTGTCGTCCACGGCAAGTCATAGACTTAGAGTGTTATAAGTGTCAATGCAACGAAGATGGTACAGGCGTGACGAGATGCAAGCCTAAGAGCTGTCCACCAGGGCAGTCGCCTAAAGGTAAGTCAATCATGGTTTGTTTAGTGCTTTAACACAGAACGGTGTTTCACTTTACAGACCCTCGTCCATTTTGTCCACCAAACCAGCTATTCCCGGTTGGATGCCTGGAGTGTTTGTGCAACAGCGATGGAACCGGAGCTGTCTCTTGTAAATCAAAGACTTGCAAAGGTACGAGATAAATACACTGGAAATAAAGAATAGTTTAAATGTTATTTATGTTTTCAACAGAGCGTGTTTGTGAGCCGTTCAAACGCGAGAGGCTTGGTTGTTCCGAGTGTATTTGTAACCACGATGGAACCGCCCTGTTACGTTGCATTAACATTTGTCTTCCTCCTCCACAAATGAGTATGGTTTTAATTTTTATAAGATTCAAATGAAAATTATTCAATAACGATCTTTTAATCTTCCAGAATGCAAACCGTTTGAAATAATAACACAAGATAACTGCAGGGTGTGCGTGTGTAACTCTCAGGGCACTGGTATCGAGGGTTGTTTCAAGAAAGAGCCTTGCAGTAAGTATTACGTGCAATCAAGACGTTTACCTGCGTCACTGACAACTGTCTTTTGTTTCAGGCCCTGGATTCCCACGTTGTAGAGCTGGGACACTCTATCTGTTCAAATGTATGTTCTGTATTTGTGACAAGTACGGCATTGGATTGATTTGTGGGTTAACAGTCTGCAAACCTCCATCAAATCCTCCAGGTAATGTTTCTATTTGGTGCAAAAAAAAATTATTTATAAACATTGTTTCTTTATTGACAGATGATCCTTCCCAAAAATGTATACCAGGATCTATTAAATACGTCGGATGCAATGTTTGTATCTGTAACTCGCATGGAAACTTGATTGGATCTTGTACAACGCGCAATTGTGGTAAATTCTTCTACTACTAAGTTGTTTTATTTCTGAATGACTTCTACTAATTCTGTACAATTATTTATTAGATCCGCCGGACAGCAAGCTTGTGTGTCACCCTAACCTGCCCGTAGATATCGGATGCTACAGATGTAGATGTAACAGTCAAGGTACAAGAGTCGAACATTGCCAGCCTACAGAGCCGTGTATTCTTAAGTCTCCAAGTACGTTAAAATATACTACTTTTCTCTTAATATATGTTTTTAATAATATCTTGTTTGTAGCGGAACCATTCTGCCCACCAAGGAAACGTTTCCAAGTTGAGTGTATGTCATGTTTGTGTAACAACAAGGGAACTGGAATAGTCTCGTGTTCACGTGACAGGTGTAGAGGTAAGTGGCACTTACTAGTAAAAATAGTAGTTAATATTATAAGATACTGACGTGAGATTTCTTTTAGAACCGATATGTTATCCAAACCATCCTGTGATATACGGATGTACCAAATGTATGTGTAACCGTGATGGTACAGATATATCTCGCTGTACAGATATCTGTAAAACAAGACCGCCACCTCCAGGTAAAGATTTTGTAGTAATGTGGTCATATCTTTTTATTCTTACTTACTTAATAATTAATTGGATTACTTTCAGGACCTCCTACTAAATGCGTGCCTCATCAAGTCTACTTTAAACCTCCATGCAATATTTGTATTTGCAATGAGAATGGCACAGGCCACGCTATTTGCGGTCGTCGTGAAACTTGCCGTAATTATTATTATTATTTTATTTTCAATCATTTATTAATTTAATGTAACAATTTCAGAGCCTCCAGGACAAATGGGATTCTGTATTCCGAACATGCCATTCTACATTGAATGCGGTGTCTGTCTGTGCAATAAATATGGAACAAACGCTCTTGGGTGTAATCACGATAAATGTCCAAATGACCCTCGTAAGTTTTTATTAACCTCTTAATTAATTCCGCACGGAAACTATTCTTTTTTTTCTAGCGCCACGATGCAAACCTGGAAGTTACGTTATAATAGGGTGCAACATCTGCATTTGTGGAGTAGGAGATAACGCAGTCGCTACATGTACTTCTATCAGTAATTGCAGTAAGTACAAGATAAGTTCAATTTAACGATGTATGAGACGTACAATCTGAAGCAAAAATAATATAAATCTAAATGAAATAAAAGATCAAAATTAAATTATGAATTATTCACTTTAATTAAATGCTTGTAGGTATGTCAAATTTGTTTTTAAACTACACAAACAATATTAATACTTATCTTATGTTTAAAACCTTATTTTGTATTTTAACTGTTATTGTAGCCAAAAAAATGAATATATTTGTTAATAATATGAATAATTTTATGAATGTCATTTAAATTCATCTGTTAGAAATAAAAAAACCCAAATATTTTATTATTATAAATGACTTCATAAGTGAAAATACTATTAAATAACACTCTTTAGAAGATAAATGTAATGAAAATGATAATATAAGTCGTTTACACGCATAAATATATGAAAAAAATATGACAATTAAAAGTACAAGACGTTGCAACCTAATTGTAATCTGATTGGTCCAATTCAAACTGTCATTATTTTCATAGGTGGGCATTAACTCGTTAATCCGTTAATCGTTAATTAACGAAGTTAACAAAATGGTTAACGGATTAACTTTTAAGTTAACTCAAAAAAATGTTAACGCTTTTGTTAACTTCCGTTAACTTTAGTCCGTTACATTGGTTGTTTGATGAAAAGTACATAAGAAAGTTGTCGAAATAGCAAAAAAAAGGTCTTCAAACATTTTGGATGGTTAACTTTTTAACGATTAACTTTAACTTTCGTTAAATTTTCGAATTTTCGGTTCACTTTAACTTCCGTTACATTTTCGGAATTTTAACGCTTTAATGGTTAACGAAGTTAACTTTTTTATTAACGGATTAACGATTAACGAAGTTAACTTTTCGATTATCTGTGCCCACCTATGATTATTTTTGTGAATACATTTAGTATTTAGTGCATTGTTGCCAATTCATCACTTTTTATAATGTTTTCTTACACAATAATTTTTTTTCTCTGAAATGAGTTAGTAAAAACTAGCAAGTTTCGTACAGAAGTAAAACATATAGTTTTTACTAGAGATGCCACGAATATTCGGCTACTATTCGGTATTCTGCCTATTCGGCTACTTTTTTTACTATTCAGTATTCGACCGAATAGTTCTCAATATTCGGCCGAATACCGAATACCAAATCTTGAAAAAAAGCACATAATAAATATTACTCACAAATTTTTTTTTACAAAAAATCAGCATATTTAATACTTAAAATCTATCAGTGGTAAGTTATGATGAATGAAATTATTTTTTTTTGCATTTGTTGTTACACAGATCTTGCAGCTACACAACAAACAAACTGCCAGTTTATTGTCTTCACTAAAAATTTTATTATATTCCCGAAATAGATGATTTTTTATTAAATAGTGCCATTTCGTAAAGCTTTTCACGAACAAATAGTGATATGTATTATATTAAGGTGACCATCTGTCCTATTTTGAATAGGACAGTCCTCTATTTTGGCCAACTGTCCTAGAAAACGTGTCTTCTTTTTGTCCTCTTTTTTAAGTTTTCGAAACTTTTGTCCTCTTTTTTTGTTATTAGGTAAAAGAAATGTTATCCATAAAATTACAAAAAAATAAATATTTTATTTTTCTCAAAAATAATAATAATTATTGAAATTAATCATTATTGACTTAAAATTTTCGTCAATAATGATTATTAATGTGACACGACCTACTCGCAAATGAAACAAATACGCCCACGAAATGCACTAAGTGTCGCCGAATATTCGGCGCTTCGGCCGAGAGCCTAGCCGAATATTCGGTATTCGGTATTCGGCCAAATCACTATTCGTGGCATCTCTAGTTTTTACTATACACTCATCTCGCGATTTACCGACCTTTGATTTACTGACAGGCCAAACGCGTGATTTGCCGACTTTCTCCTATCCCCTCCATAATACTACCGTGATTGCTATTTCTGCGCGAAATTTAAATTCACCAATCAACATTGAGGTTGGCACGGTGGTGGGGGCCCCTCTCGACGTCGTCAATTCAAGCGGATGAATTACCAACAACGTCGGTAATTCAAGCAATGAGTGTAAATAGAAAAAAAAATTATATTTTTGGCTACGTTTTTTCAGTGTTAAATAAGGTTTGAATTAGAATTTTTTTCAATTTTCTATAAGAAGACGTGTTAAAATATGCAAACTTTAAACAGCTATAAATATTAAACGGTGTAGTAAATCGCATCTGAATTGCGTAATTCCTCTTATCATACTTAAAATGACATTCCGTCAAATTTTTAATATCCTGTGTATGTTTTTAATTACCACCAGAATATTTTTAAACTCGAATCCATGTGATTTAAATTTTAATTACATCTTTTCAGGAGGTGAGTTTAGATGTAAACCAAACCAAAGATTCCCAGTTGGTTGTGGAAGCTGTGAATGTAATTCTCGTGGAGACGGAGTTACGCGTTGCGACTATACCCGTTGTATCGAACCTTCACCGAGTAAGAAACTTTACAAAAAGAACTTGCGTTATAATATTAACAAATCTATATTTTACTTTACAGAAGAACAATTCTGTGAGCCTGGTACTAATTTTCCAGTCAGTTGCGGTACTTGTAAATGTAACTCGGACGGTTCTGGCGTTGTTAAGTGCTGGTCCAAAAGTTGTCCACCAGGTGCATTGTTATTATTTAAAAAATAAGCACGTGTAATAATTGAATAACATTTTTTTGTTTCTTTATAGGCCGTCCGTACTGCGAACCTAACCACAAATACGTCTTGGGTTGTTCTGTTTGTGAATGTAATGGTGCAGGAACTGCAATGACTTGTATACCCAGAGAGCATTGCAGCGGAGGTGGCGGGGGTGAGTTTAAGCACTTAATTATTTAAATGAATGTAACGTTTTTTAGTATAGATAGTAGGGTGTGTCATTTTTGAGCAACTTTTTTTTTTCAACTAAAAAACAGGCTAAAAATTTTCTAGAAGGTGAAAAAAGAAGCCTCTAAAAATTTGAGCACTTAATATTAACATCAAGTGGTGCCTGTTCCTAACTTTCTATTTCCCATTTAAATAACATGAAAAAAATAATTTTTTTTCTTCTTATTTTTGTAGCTTGACATTTAAGCATTGTAAAAATGATCTGAAAAGTTATTTTAGTAGGAAATTGAACGCTCTACAAAAAAGTTCCGAATTATTTTTTTTACAGAGTGAGCCGTTCTGAAGATATTCAAACTTAAAGTTACAAATGTATGAAATTATGACTTTTATTTTATTAAACTAATACTGAGGACTTTTTTTATATCTTAAAAATTATTTTCAATAAAAAATAATTATTTTCGTATAGAAAAACAATAATACTTACATCTAAATTTTTTTTTTGCATTTTATTTTATTTACTATCAATAAAAGTCATAATTTCATACATTTGTAACTTTAAGTTTGAATATCTTCAGAACGGCTCACTCTGTAAAAAAAATAATTCGGAACTTTTTTGTAGTGCGTTCAATTTCCTACTAAAATAACTTTTCAGATCATTTTTACAATGCTTAAATGTCAAGCTACAAAAATAAGAAGAAAAAAAATTATTTTTTTCATGTTATTTAAATGGGAAATGGAAAGTTAGGAACAGGCACCACTTGATGTTAACATTAAGAGCTCAAATTTTTAGAGGCTTCTTTTTTCACCTTCTAGAAAATTTTTAGCCTGTTTTTTAGTTGAAAAAAAAAGTTGCTCAAAAATGACACACCCTAATTGGCCCTAATAGATAGACAGATATTTTATTTCTGACTCTGAAGAGTGTAAATGAGTCAAATTATTGAAGATTGCAATGTAACATATAAAACAGGAAAAATTATATTACATATTACAGTTGAATTACAAGTAAAAAGCGAAAAATGTTATAAACTTAAGGCCTTTATACAACACCCAATTTGACATCTGATCTGCAGGGTCCCTGCTTACGGCTAATCTGCGATTCCATGTTCATATAGAATTCCTTATACTTCTTCGTAAAACTCGTTAGCGACTAATCTAGCCTCTCTGTGAACTGTTCGGGTTTTATATAAAAAAAGTTAATTTTTCTGATCCAGAGAAGTAGAATAGCCCCTTAATTTTTTTGTATAACCATAACCTAACTAACGTATCAATATTTGTAATAAATAATAATGTATAAATCCACGGTAAACATTAAGTAGATACGTACTCATAAATTGATTTGATTTTTAATTATTCTTTTACAACGCTGCAATAGGCATGATGCCAGTAACAAAGTATCATTGAAATTATGATTTTAAATAATGAAATAGGTTAAAAAGATTATAAAAAATGTATTTATTTTTATATTAAAAGCAAGATTAATATTATTTTTGTTAAAATAAAAATGCAAAATACAGCAATCCGCCATGTTAAATGGAACACCAATCAAATCGAATGACGTCACACATCAGTAAACGTCTTTTATTTTAAACAAATATCAATTCCTCTTACAAGATTATTAGGTACATACCTTATTTAAGTACTTATATACTTTGGAATTCATTTTTAACGCACAAAATAATTAAATTATTGTCTAACTCTGAATGTTTGATTATTGTTGACAATGAGTGTGTTGTCAAATTCAAAATTAGTTTTAAAAAGGTCAATTTTTGCGATTAAACCGTTATTTTCTGCAGAAATAAGTATTTTTTTGGAAATAGGAGACACGTAAGATCATCATAGAATAATTTTTAGGGTTCCGTAGAAAACTAGGAACCCTTATAGTTTCTCCATGTCCGTCCGTCCGTCCGTCTTCAAAAATTTTGAGATAATAAGATGAAATTTGGTATACGGTCGTAGATTAATGACCCAAAAACAGAAATGATAAGATTTAAAAAAAAAAAAAATTTTAGGCCCCCTTTTCATAAAATGAAAAGTGTTTTCAAAAAAAAAATTTCACCTACCCCATTGAATGGGGTGTCATTAGAAAGGTCTCCTAAAATGCAACAAAAAATATAACAGAAATTTTTAATTTTAACCCTTTGATCACGATGTATTTTCTCTCCAAAGTCATTAAAAAAGCGTCCCCCCCCCTCTATTTTCTAAACTATCAATTTAAAAAATCTGAAAAAATTCCAGAACGTAGATTTCGTACTTTCACTGATTAGTACTTTCACTGAAAATTATAACGAACATTGTCAAAAATATTTTGGACCCCCCTTTCATAGACTGAAAATTGAACTTACATTTTTTCCCCACTTACCCTATTTAGTGAGGTGTCATTTAATAGGTCTCATAAAATGCAATAAAAAACGTCAAATAACTTTTTGATTTTAACCCTTCAGTCGCGATATATTTGCTTTTTAATGTCGCTGTCAGAGCGTCCCCCCCCCTCTATTTTCTAAACTATCGATTCAAAAAATCAGAAAAAAATTCAGAATTTAGCTTTTAATTAGTACTTTCACTGAAAATTATAACAAACATTGTCAAAAATATTTTGTACCCCCTTTTCATAGATTGAAAAGTGAACTCAATTTTTTTTCATTTACCCCATTGAGTGGGGTGTCATTTGATAGGTCTCTTAAAATGCAATAATAAAAGTCAAATGACTTTTTGATTTTAACCCTTCGGTCACGAAAATTTTGAAAAAACTCTTTTTTTATAAATCGTAGCGAGAATGACTACGGAACCCTATCATGTGCGTGCCCAACAAGCACTTGCCCGTTTTATTTAATATTAGTCATCATGCCTATTTTCAGTTTGCGAACCGAATGCCATAGTCAAATACGATGATTGTAAAATGTGTATATGCAATGCTCACGGAACAAAACTACTGGTATGCTTCAAGAAAGTACCTTGTGGTAAGTTTTAAATGAATTCAAAGCGATTCAAACTTCTAATTGATTATTTATTTACAACTTCAGGTCCAAATATGTGGATTTGTCGTCCCTTCTCAGTCGTTAAGATTGAATGCAATCATTGTATCTGTAACAAGTATGGTACAAACTATCAATGCACCAATGAAGATTGTGGAAAGCCTTCGAAAAATCCCAAACCACGTAAGATATTTTAAAAAAGTACCGTTTTTTATTTACTTGAATATGTTTTTTTATTTTTATATCAGCTGCGGGCGTAAAATGTAAACCAAGAATCGATAAACTTATAGTTCAGTGTAATATCTGCGTTTGTAATGAAAATGGAAATTACGACGGTTCTTGTACGACAGATGATTGCGGTAAGTATTTTAGAACCTAAATGCCCGGTATTATAAAGAATTTGCATGGGTGCAAATTTGTATTGGAGCAAATTTGCTTTCAGCTAACGCTATCTACTAGGTATTAAATATAAATGACAATCAGCAGTTTAAAAACTGGTGTGACACATCAAACAGGGTGGCCAGTTTCTGGAAAACCGGGAAAAGTCAGGGAATTTGTTCCAGAGAAATACTGGTCACCCTGTCAATACAATACACTTCTAGTCAATTTTCAGTTTTCAATTTTAAAATTATAATTTTAAATTTTCTTAACAAAAGTTGTTTATTTACATGTCTTTATTAAGATAAAGTACTAATTGATATACCATTGTATTTAAAAATTTTGAATTATCCCTAATTGAACTTTTGCATTTTTGATATGTCACGAATGACACTTTAAACTATTAAAATCTCAAATAATCATACATCTTTACAAAGTTCATTATTTCTATTTTCTAAATTTAAAAAAAGAATAAAATTCCATTAATATTTAACGAAATTAGAGCACTTTTAGTAAAACCCTAAAATTTGAGAACAAGTCGCCATATTTTTTAAACAATTGAATGTATGAAAATTTTTGTTTTACAAAAGTTTCTTATTTTTCTATGATCTTTACAAATATGTACTTTTTGATATACCATTCCATTTGATTTTACTGAGAAACGGGCATGTACCCCCCAAACTACCCCCCGAGGAGCGGTTTTAGGGGATTGAAAATATTTTCCTGAAATTCTTTAGGGTCGATATATACATATATAGTAAATTTTATATCCTAAAACTCTATCTTCAATAGTTTGGGTGTAAAACTTAGTGGACGGGTGGTCTGGAACACCCTGTATACGTTATAATATGAATATCTAATATACCGGGTGTCCCAGATAACTTTTCCAGCATGGGGATCTCAGTATCTATAAGAGATACAGGTTTGATTAAATCAGATGAATTATTTGTAAGAAAGGGGTGAGTATTACTACACAAAAAAATATTCATAATTCTATGTGGTTTAGGCGGTATACCCAAAAAACTGAAAATTCGGAATTTCTTTAAATGGCTATAACTTTTTCGTTAAAGTAGATAGGTACTTTTTGTTTGCGGTTTCTTAAAGCACTTTTTTGTGTAGAATTGATTGGTGTATTTAGAATTTTTATATCACTTTTAGTTTCCGAGTTAAAAGCTCTAACTTTAGTTTTTCTTATAGGCCACTTAGTTGAATATATCATATTTGAACGTGTTTTTTACTCTACTTTACAACGATATGCCACTTGCCATATTTATTATTGAAAAAAAAAGTCGAAATACTAAATATCAGTGATATTTATGAAGTATTTTATTACAAACTTTTAAGTGAGCCATGAAAAATAAAAATTGCAAACAAAAATCACAATAACAACAATCAAAATAACAAATGAATATTTGAAACAATTAACTATTTGAAAAAATATATTATAATTTTTTTTTCGATAATAAATATGGCAAGTGACACATCGTTGTAAAGTAGAGTAAAAAACACGTTCAAATATGCCATAGCCAACTTAGTGGTCCATAAGAAAAACTAAAGTTAGGGCTCATAACTCGGAAACTAAAAGTGATATAAAAAATCTAAATACACCAATCGATTCTACACAAAAAAGTGCTTTGAGAAACCGTCCACAAAAAATACCTATCTACTTTAACAAAAAAGTTATAGCCATTTAAAGAAATTCCGAATTTTCAGTTTTTTGGGTATACCGCCTAAACCACATAGAATTATGAATATTTTTTTATGTTGTAATACTCACCCCTTTCTTACAAATAATTCATCTCATTTAACCAAACCTGTATCTCTTATAGATACTGAGATCCCCATGCTGGAAAAGTTATCTGGGACACCCGGTATAAAATTCTCGTGTCACGGTGTGCGTAATTGAACTACTCCGAAACGGCTCGACCGATTTTCGTGAATCTTAGCGTGCATATCGGCTAGGGTGGAGAATCGGACAACATCTATTTTTCATCCCCCTAAATGTTAAGGGTGGTCCATCCTTAAATTTATTTTTTTATTTTTTTTTGTTTTTATTTTTTTATGATACATCATACAAAAATACATACAACCCGAAATTTTCACCCCTCTACGATCAACCCCTATTTTTTATTTATTAATTAAAAACTTTAATTTTTTTTGGCAAGATTTTTATTTTTATTTTGTCATGACCTTAGAATAAAAAAAAATCATATTACTCTTAATTTTCACCCTTTTACGATCAACCCCTATTAATTTTTAATTTTATATTTTAATTTTATAGTCAAGTATTACCAATTCGAATTCAATATTCATAGTTAAGACAGGACAACGTCTGTCGGGTCAGCTAGTAATATATAAAAGTGTTTTTACTTTTGACGATCAGTTAAAATTTTCTATTTTTACCACAAAACATTATGTTTTTGTACATATTAAAATAATGTATATGTTACGTTATTTGAACTATCAGTTTAGAATTAATGTAAACACACCACAGACCCAAAACATAATTTTGTTCTATATAAAATACATGCATTGATTACAATATTTTATCTATATTAATTACCACTGCTTTAAAATCTCTAACAAATTCATAAAAATTTTACTCCTAGCAGATAGCATTAGCTGGAAACAAATTTGCTACCATGAAAATTTGTATCCATGCAATTTCTTTATAATACCGGGCAAAAGAATAACAAAAGTTTTTTTTAATTAAAACGTACTTTTCAGATGAAGGAAAGAAGAATTGGATATGCGAACCGGGAAAAAACGTCGACATCGGATGTTACAGGTGTAAATGTACTAGCGATGGAAGAAACGTGAAGAATTGCCAACGTAGTAAATGTCAGCCGCCTTTCCCTCCAGGTTTGTTCAAAACTATATTTAAATAGAAAACATCGGGTGCTATTAAATAATTAAAACGTTATTTGCAGCGCTACCGTTCTGTCCAGCGAATCAACAGTTTAAGGTTGGTTGTTTGGTGTGCAAGTGTAACAGCATGGGTACAGGAATCATATCTTGTGAAAAGGGTTATTGTTGTAAGTGTTTATCACAAACGCAAGTGTTGTTTTTGACGGGTAATTTAATGTTTGTTTTTTTCCAGCTGGAAGTCAAATTTGTACTCCAAATAAACGAGAGATAATGGGTTGTACTGAGTGTGTATGCAACCACGATGGAACTATGTTGAGCAACTGTAGAAATGTCTGCCCAGGAGGTAAACTTTTTTAAATTTTATTCGGATAAATGTTAAAAAAATCAATATTTTTTCCTTGTTCTTAATTCAAAATCCCTTAATCTCGGGACCTTTTGAACAATTATTTAAGAAGAACCCCCCCCCCCTCTCCCCTGACAGAAAAACAAAGAAGGTCGTTATTTAATAATTAATCATTGTTAAATCGAAATGTGAAAGTACATTAATTTATGCCAAACATGTTTTACGGACTCCCGGGGGTTTGCGGACCCTAGTTTAAGAATTGCTGCTCTAGACTATTTTTGTAGAGAATTAAATTTGCTACAAAATTGTCGTTAAACATATTTTTATAGAACCAATAGTTTAGCCGTGAGAGCCTATTAGACGTAAATTTTAACAAATAAATTATTTTGAATACCTGTAACTTTTGAATTATTGAATTGAGGGTCTTAACTTTGAAAACACTTTTGTAGAGAATTTTATTTTCTACAAAATGGTGCCCTTAAATTTTTTTTATCAGTTATCACGAATCAGTAATATCAACTTTGGTATTAAGGAATCATTTTTCCATGGGAAATAGAATCCCCCCTTGCAACACCTCTTAAAATTAAACTACAATTTTTGAAACACCCTTATGTTTAGCTAAATTAACCTCGTAGTCTTGAAGTTTATCATTCTAGAATTAAGAGTTAAATTATATTGAAATATTTACAGAACGTCCGACCCAAGTTTGTGAGCCTAACGCTGTCTACAAGAAAGACAACTGCATGGTTTGTATTTGTAACGAGGATGGAACAGGTGACGCCATCTGCGAAAGGCATCCGAGATGTTGTGAGTAGACAAAGCATAAACATCGACCGCTTATTTTTTTGATTACTGAATGTTATTTTTACAGCGACACCAGGCGAGTTTGATTTCTGTATCCCGTCGATGCCTTTCTACATCAAATGCGGCGTCTGTCTCTGTAACAAGTATGGAACAAACGTAGTTGGATGTACCACCAAATACTGTCCTGCTCCTCGACGTAAGTGTTTCAAGAAGTTACGATAAACATAATACAATTTACAAAAAAAAACGTCTCGTTTTTAGCTCCCGCTTGTCGCCCTGGAAATTATCTGATTATTGGATGCAATATTTGTATTTGCGGTGATAAAGAGAATACTATCAAGGGTTGTACGTACAAACCTTGCTGTGAGTATTAATCTGAAATTATTTAAGACTAGATTTTTCACTGTCGATTATGGTTTCAGCCCAGCCTGAATTCGAGTGTACTCCAGCCGTAGAATTCCCGGTCGGTTGTGGCAAGTGCAAATGTAACTCGCAAGGAAATGGAGTGGAGTATTGTACTCAGTGTAAAGTTTTACCACCTCCTCCCGGAGGTACGTAAAGTACTAAAATTATCATTATTATATTTTGCAATTTGACTCTATACTATGTAACACTTTCTCTTCCACAGTTAATTTCTGCAAGCCGAACAGTATATTGCGGTTCAAATGTGGTAAATGTTATTGCAATTCAGCGGGAACTGGATTCTCCAATTGTGTCAGAGATCAATGTGACGGTAAGTGGCTAATTTATATTTACGCTATTCAATACTTTAAGGAAGATCCTTCATTAAGGACTACTCACCTAAGACAACAAAATATCTTCTGAACCTAAGCAGAAGACAGCTCAAAATCGTAACGGGTCTCCTAACAGGCCACGGGTACATGAACAGTCATCTCTACACTATAGGCATAGTGTATAACCCACAGTGCAGGAAATACCGCACAGAAGAAGAAACATCAGAACACGTCCTTGGCTCCCCTTTTCTCGAGTCAAAAGACATTCAAGATGAACAGGTTCCTATCCTTTGCTGAAGCAACGGACCTGTTCAACGAGCGAAGTAGTCTTAGAAACCTCAAAGAGAGCTCAATAGGTCCTAGTGGCCTAAGTGCCGGAGCCTCGTTCTACTCCTCTATACAAGCTAATTTATATTTACACTATTCAATACTCTGAAATATTATAGACAGTGTCCTTTCAAAGAATACGACCTTAAAATAGCTAGGTTATTAACCCTAGAAGGGTAGACGTCAAACTTAAGCGGGCAAGAGTAGACGTTCGTAAAATTGACTACTACTATATAATTTTTTGGTTTTCTAATAAATTTATGGCAAAAAAAAAGTTTTGCTTTTAAAATCTTTTGATTTATGTATTTAAAAAAATACAGAAATACGAAGATTAAAATATAAGTATATAGTATAGTAATATAAGTTTACAGCGAATCGACAAACGAAAAAAAGTATCATTGGATCAAGAGCATTGAGATCTTTTTCACATTCACAGCATATCCTTTTACGTATATATTATGACTAATATTTACATAAGAGAATAGACCTTCGTAAAAGATACGATGTGATTTACCGATCTATGGCTCCCTCTAGAAAAATAGCAAACACTGACACCTGTCCTTGGCAGAGGTTGAAGACAAACTATTAAACGAGGCATATCTTCCCGCTTGGCTCCCTACCCCATTTTGATTTTCCTGTAGAGGGCGTTGTGTAGATGTAGTCGTAATTATTACGAACGTCTACCCGCACAGGGCTAATATAGGGTAAACAGAGTAATTTTCCTATTAACCCCTCTTACAGAATCTTCCATTGATTGTTTTTTTTATTGTTGTAGATAAGTTGTGTACGCCTCATAAAGTCTATCTTCTCGGCTGTACCAGCTGTACTTGTAACAGTCAAGGAACTGGATTGGATTGTAAAGAAAGACCGCAGTGTCTGGAGCGTAAGTTAATAGTCGAGTTTTATTAGAAATATTAACTGTAAATTTTCCTTAATACAATACATTTAATTATGATATACAATAAAAATTCTAACTGGTTGAAAAATGAACAAAAAACCGATTGTCTGATTTTAAAAATGACTTGAATAGTTAATATATTTTTATTCACAGAGGTGGGGACATGTGAACCATATACAATCGTCCAAACCGAGAAATGCAAAGTCTGTCTTTGTAATAAACAAGGAAACGGTTACATCTATTGTAAGAAAATACCTGACTGTCGTAAGTGCGATTAATTTAGACATTTCACAACAATCGTTTCATTGTTGCATTTATTTTCAGCCGATATGTTCAAACCAAGTTTCTGTAAACCGTATACAATCCATATGTTTGGTTGTCACACTTGCGTCTGTGATAAATATGGATTTAGTATTGATTGTACGACAAAAGAATGTCTACCTCCAGGTAAAATCAAATAAAAAACAATTCAAACGTTCAATCTGAAATAACATTTATGTATTTATTACAGGACCACCTCGTCCACCTTTCTGTAAGCCTAAAACCCCCATAGTGCTCCGCTGTCATATCTGTGTGTGCGGAGATGACGGACAATCTGTTAACCGCTGCGTAGAAATCATGGGTTGTCGTAAGTAACTCTATTTATTTCTAGAAAAATTCGTGCAGTCAGATATTAAAAATATGCGGAAGCTTCATGATAACGTAATTGAAATTTTTAAAAATTAATTTGTATTCAAAACTTTGGAGCAACGGAATTTAACTTAATTTTTTTAATACGCTTTTTAAACAAATTTTATTTTTGGCAACATAGTACTCTCAAATATTTTTGTCTGAGGCACAGTAACTACGAATTACAGTAGAAACCGGTTATAACGACATCGGTTAATACAATGTATTGGTTTTAACAACTCAATATAAAAATCCAATTGAATCTTATATAATTGCATTTTTACCAATTATTACGACTATCGGCTTTTACGGCCTAATATGACCGGTCCCTTCGATGTTGTTATAACCGATTTCTACTGTATTACTGTATTGACTTATTTGCAGGGCTCACTCAAAAACAAATGAGCCCAATTAAAAAAATTTAAGCTAATTTTATAGCTTTGGAATTGAAATGTATTTATTTATAATTATACAGGGTGAGTCATATCAGGTGGAACAAACTTAAACCGTTGATTGAGAAAAATATTTCAAGCAAAAAAGTTCATATAAACATGTGTCCGGAAACTCTTCGTGAGGGAACTACTGACTCCCAAAGATTTCAACTAAATTCTGCAATACTATCTTCTCCGTCGTATTTCTCGTAAACGGTTGATCTTATGACAACTTAACAATGTATATTTATGTGTATTTTGTATCATATGACCTTATAAAAATACCAAACATAAGAAAAAAGTAAAGAACAAAAAAATACTAGATAAAAATCAGAGGGCCCACACTCCACAGGCTCCATACATCCCTGGTCTAAATAACCATTGTTTGATACTGGAAATCGATAACACGTATTATTACTTATCCAGATATTAATTTTCATTGCTGTATCACAATGGGTTCTTCAGATATTAAAAAAAATTATAAAAAAAAAACTTTTTTAAAAACAATTTGCCTTTAAAAAACCAACTAAAAGGCTAAAAATAAAATTAGGTTCGTTCTAATTATTGCATTTTAAAAAAAGTTGATTTTGTTCATACTAGAAGAGTTAAAAAAAGTATCTTCTAGTATGAACAAAATCAACTTTTTTTAAAATGCAATAATTAGAACGAACCTAATTTTATTTTTAGCCTTTTAGTTGGTTTTTTAAAGGCAAATTGTTTTTAAAAAAGTTTTTTTTTTATAATTTTTTATTTTTGAGTTTTTAGTTAAACATATACAAAGAACAAAATTCAAAAAAGTTAAGATACCTCCTGAATCTTTACCAACAAATAACCATTTTTAATTTCGTTTTTATATGAAGTTAGTAATGATCATTATACAATTATATTTTTTCTATAAATTAATTATCACTGAAACACATCATGTATATGGTATATTTATTGATTTTGTGTTGATTTTATTAGATTTTCTTCTATTTCTATCGTTGTTCAATATCAAGTTCAATGTCAATAATAAAAAAAATATTTTCAACTGACACTAGTGACAGATTTTTTACATGATTTTTTAAAACATGTAGTTATGGAAATGAAATATTTCGGTTGTAACTTAACTCTCGTTATCGCTGTTATTTTTAATTGTATTAGTATATATAGTTGATTCGTTGCCACAAACATATAAATAAATAAATCAATTATAAATAAATAAATAAATAAATATCGCGGTGAGTTAAATAAGGCAAATTTAATAAAAACCAATTTTAGTCGAAATCTTTGGGAGTCTGTAGCTCCCTCACGAAGAGTTTCCGGACACATGTTTATATGAACTTTTTTGCTTGAAATATTTTTCTCAATCAACGGTTTAAGTTTGTTCCACCTGATATGACTCACCCTGGATATTAAAATAACTTATAAATAACCAGTACCTACTACACTTGACTAGTGAGAGTAGAAAAAAAAATTGGTAAAATTAATTTTAGCTCTATTAAAATGTCACTAAGTTACTACTGGCATTAAAGGGGTTGCATTAAATCGTTATACTTTAAAATAAAACAAACCTGGATGAAATCGAACAAATAGTTTTTGAGATAATAATTTATTTATATATGTTCCCCTTTAAACTGCAGTAAAACATATACAATATTATTATTAATTTTTATGTACTAGATGATTCATCAGAATTTTTTGAAATTTTAATACGTAAAACTAGACTATTACACAATGAACATTTTAAGACTTATTTAGAGTTCGTAAGATTTATAGTTCCAGAGTTCTATGTTATCCAAAATATCATTTTGATCTATTTTTTTTTATTTTAACATATTCACGGACATCACTTTTGACGAAATGCCAGTCTATGTCTAATTGACTGCAAATGCAAGCGCTGTCCGCGAAAGTGTTAAAAGATTCGTTGAAATAACTTGTTCAATAAAACGTTACTAACAGTAAATTAATCACTTATTTATAACTAGTACCTACGAAGGTTATAAACATAGTTTAATAATCTTGGTACCTACCATATTAAAAATATGTTTGATTTTCATTAATTAGCAGGGCCCATTCAAAAATAAATGAGCCCAATTACAAACATTTAATTCAAATATGAATAAAAATTGTATATGAAAAATCAAAGTATGAGTAAACTTATAAATATCCATTACAGGACTTCGAACCGTTATTTTTTTCATTTCGGTTTTCGTTCTGCTCCGAGTGAAAAATTATATAACGGTTTTTCCGGTTTTCGGTTCAGTTCCGGGTGATTAATAAAAAAAAATTTCTTTGAATTTAAATTTTTTTTTACCATAATTTAGAACATTTTATGGTACTTGTATGATAGTTCGGTGCCACGTAATAGTATGTAGGTACTACTTGTAATAAGCATGCTAGATGAATTGATACAATAATATAAATTATAAATAATGTCAGTTCATAATTAATTAAAGGTATAATAATTAAATAATTAGAACTAGAAGTATTTGAAAATTAGTTTGTTTCGCGTGAGAATTAAGGAAAAAATTACATGACAAAATACAAAAGGAAATCAAGATAACGTATAGATGCAAATAGCAATTAGTCAATCTATTATTTTCTATGGAAATCTATTTTTTCGCTAATTTTTTTTCTTTTTTATTCCTATAGATTTTGAAGACTATATTATGAAAAAATAATGCATACTCTGTATTTGGGGGCAACAATTGAAGTGGGGAGTAAGATCATGTAAACGCGCGTATTTTAAAATGTACCGAACCGATATTTTTTTTCGGTTGGGTTCCGGTTTTCGGTTCAGTTCCGGTTCGAAGCCCTGGTGGTGAGAGTTAAACTGCAGTGAAATATAAATATAATATTATTATTGCTTTTTATGTATTTTACTTAAAGAGCTCTAACAATAAACGATTTATCAGTGTTATTAGAAATTTGAATACGTAAAACTAGATTATTATACAATGAATATTTTAAGACCAATCAAGAGTTTGTGGGAGTTATAGTTCCAGAGTTCTATGTAGTTCAAAATATCATAAATTGAATCTAGTTTTTTTTATTTAAACACATTCACGGATAGTACTTTTGATGAAATGCCTAAGTTTATGTCTGATTGAATTCCAAATGCTGGCGCTGCCCGTGAAAGTGTTAAACGATTTGTTGAAATAACTTGTTCAATAAAACAGTAAATTATCAACTTATTTATAACTAGTATTTACAAAGGTTATAAACATAGTTTAATAATCTTGGTACCAACCATATTAAAAATATGTTTGATTTACAATTAGCAATTTGTCAAAATAACTTGTTCAATAAAGCGTTAGTAACAGTAATATATTGATTCCAGGCCGTCAGTTCTGCGAACCTGGCCAGTTGAAAGAGATTGGTTGTTTGGTTTGTAAATGTGATTTGCAAGGAACCGGTTTTGATCATTGTGATGAAGTATGTCCACCAGAAAAACCTAAAGGTATGACTTCAGTGTTTGAGATTAGATATTTAATGAAAAGTAAAAGCATTGTTGTTTGTGAGTTAAAATATATTTATTTTTCAGAGCGCTTCTGTGTACCGAATTCATTATATGAGAATAAATGTACTCAATGTATTTGTAACTCGGATGGAAGCGGTTTTAAGGAATGCAAAAAGAAAAAATGCGAAGGTAAGTAAATAAAAATACATAGATTATGTTAATATTCTTTAGCGTTACTGGATTTTAGTACGCCTGGTACATAAAAAAACGCTGCACTTTTTGATTGGGGTATGCCACTTTCTTTGGTCATACATAAGGTCAAAAGAAAGATTTTCAGATAGGGAGCTACTTTAAAATCCGTGTAGAACACTGTTATATCGGCTATCAAAGATAACCCCCACTGGTGTTTTAAAATGAGCTTTATTTCGGCTCCTAGTTATCCGATTTCAATTTTCTTTGGTTATTTTAAAGTTCTTATTGCGGAGATTATTTTTTGTCATTATTAATTTTTCTCTAAACCTTAAGGGTCACCCAAAATTTTTGAAAATCTGAAAATTTCATTTTTATTACGAACTTAATTGTTATATAACATTTTTATTGCGATTTCCAAAGAAGTTGTTGATTATTGAAATGCTGAAAAATAATTTTTCTTTTTTCTATGAAGTAAAAAAAATGGTATAGGGCACGACAAAAAGTTATATAACAATTAAGTTCGTAATAAAAGTGAAATTTTCAGATTTTCAAAAATTGTGGGGGACCCTTAAGATTTAGAGGAAAATGAATAATGATAAAAAATAATCTTCTCAATAAGAACTCTAAAATAAATAAAAGAAAATTGAAATCGGGTAACTAGGAGCTGAGATAAAGCTAATTTTAAAACACTGGTGGGGGTTATATTTGATAGACCATATAACAGTGTTCTACACGGATTTTAAAGTGGCTCCCTGTGAAAATCTTTCTTTAGACCTTATGTATGACCACAGAAAATGGCATACCCCAGTCAAAAAGTGCAGCGTTTTGGCTTTTGTGCCACATACCAAACGTACTATTGGTTTTGAGATGAAATGAAATTAAAAAAACTGCTGAGAAATAGTTCGTAGTAAGTTAACATAAAAAGAAACAAAGATATATCGATACAGTGAAATAATCTACGTTAATTGTACTTGCGAGAAATAGATCACAAGTTAAGTTAGTGGGGGGAGCAAAAATTGTAAATTTAATAAGCATTAGAAAACAGACGGTAATATTACTAAGGTGTAAAGGGTAAGTATGATAGTAAAAGTTACACAAACAGGTATAAAAATGAAGATAATCTTGTTTATTGTTCAGTCAGCAGAGTTATTATCGTGCAATGTCCATCGATTAGTCACGGAGATTTTTTTTATAGGAGGATTCTGTGTACCACATAGAATATATAAATTCGGATGCTCCATTTGTACTTGTGCCAGAGATGGATCGATGATCACTAACTGTATTAAAGACCCTCATTGCGGTGAAGGTAAATCCTGCAAACTTAAAATAATACTGACGTATTAATACGTGTTTGTTTTTTAGTCGTACAAATAAAATGTAAACCGAATAGTATAGTCGTGAAAGAAAACTGTAGAGTTTGTCTGTGTAACGCTAATGGTAATGGGTACCACGGCTGTATCACGAGACCTCCAAGTCATTGCTGTAAGTACTTGTTATTGGACGAACTTGTTTCAAAGACTAATTATACTTTGTACATTTCAGCGGATATCCGTGAGTTTAATTTCTGTGTCCCGCACTCGATACAATACTTTGGCTGTGCTACCTGTGTGTGTAACAAGTATGGATCTAATTTCAACTGCGATTATAAACCTTGCAACGGACAACCAGGTAATTTAATACGTTAGAGTGCTAAATGATTTGATTATACAGTAGAAACCGCTTATAACGACATCGGTTAATGCGTCGTACCGGTTATAACGACTCAGAATAAAAGTCACGGCTGAATCCCATATAATTGCCTGTTATAATATACCGTTTATAACGACATCGCATACAACGAAATAGCGGTTTTAACAACTTTCTGTTAACAATATTTTTGGAGAATTTTATCGGTTTGTACGACGGACTGACTTTTGTACCAATTTTTTTTAAATATAGTATTTTTATATAGGCAATACTCTTTGCACATGTGTTATTTAACATTAATTAAAACAATTTTGTGTTTTTATGTCAAAAATTTTAACGTAAGAATATTATGTTTATCCTTTAATAATCCGTGATGTTAAATTGTGTCTGGCATAATTTGTGCATTTAATTTTTTGTATAATAAAAAATATTGTTTGACATAATACATAATACATCATGTTTTGTAGGTTAGGTTTACTTCATAGATAAGCAAATAAACAGAAAACACATGTGACATATTTCGTATACGGTACATGATTGCTGGAGAGTAACCAATTGGAATCATCTCATAATGTCAAACTGTTTCCAGTAAAATAACGTTGAGTGTCGCTTCTGTACATCGTATATTTGTATATGTTTTATATTTTATTATTCTCTGCTTAAAATTTTGATTTTATTTTGACGATATCTTTGCTCACAGACGGTGAATTTCACAAAATTTCAGCATACTCATGAAATTTTTAATTTTTCCGATAAATTACCTTAAAAAATCGAATTATCGGTTATTACGACGTACCGGTTATAATGACCTAAAATTCCGGTCTCTTCGATGTCGTTATAACCGGTTTCTACTGTATTTTATTTATTTCTCGGACAGGTCCTAAAGAGTGCAGACCAGGAGAGCCTCTTTTGATCGAGTGTCACATATGTTTCTGTGGAACGGACAGACGAACAGTTGAGAAGTGCATCCAGACGCCGCAGTTCTGCAAACCTATCCCGGGTGACTTGACGTGCATTCCTCACACGGACCAGAACATTGGATGCGTACGCTGCAAGTGCAGCCTTGATGGCAGATCTCTGAGCCAGTGTAATTGGGATAACTGCGGTCAAGGTAAGTGTGCAATCTTTATTGTCCTTAAGAATGATATCACTCTCGTATATTTTTTTTTTAGATAAATTCTGTCAACCTGGCAGTGTCTTGGACTTTAAATGTAGCAAGTGTCTTTGTAATTCGGATGGATCAGGTTTTACCACATGTACCATTGCAAATGACTGTAAATGTAAGTAGTTTATGTCATTTTCAGGTAATTCGAATAGGGTTATTTTTATACACAAATGTTTTTTATTGTAGCGCCATTATGTAAGCCTCGTTCTAAGCATATATTTGGTTGTACCGTGTGCGAATGTAACAGTAGAGGAAATGGGTTTGTTTGCAGACCTAGCGGAAAATGCTGTAAGTAAATGTTTGTCCTAAATCAATTTTTACGGGACTTCAGGTGAACTAAAAATAAATTAGGTCAATTTAGAGCTGATGTAAATTAATTTTGAATACGTTATTTCAGTATCTTCATGTAAACCGTTTACAATTGTCCAGCGCAGTAAATGTGAAATCTGTTTGTGTAACAAACAAGGCACCGGATACATCGACTGTCATAGAACCCCCAATTGTGGTAAGTGTAATTTATTAAACATCAATACACCCAATTCTGTTTTTACACGGTTTAGAAAAAAAAATTGATTCCGTTTTTACACGATTTAATTCGATTTAACATGATTAAAAAAGCTATTTGATTTAAATTTTAAAGAAAAATATTTTTATTAACCGTAATCTTCTAGGAATTTTTTTTCTATCTGTTATTTATAAAATATGTTATTAGGGAATTCCCCTTTCTAATTTATTTTCATAGCAGCTTAAGTACATATATTTTACTCTTGTACGAGTTTTCAGTTCCTAAACTTGCGATAATTTTATATTTATGTTACTTTTACTTTAAGAATTGAATTACCTTTTATTTTTATGAAATAAACTGTGCATAAATGCACATAATAATTTAGTTTATAGTTTTTTTCTGTATGAATCATTTCATGTCACCTATTTTTTATAGAGTTGAAGGATAAGGAACTAATCCCCTTTTTTTCTATGTACTTTTTTTACACGTTTTTTTCTGGAATATATCTACCGTGTAAAAACAGAATTAGGTATTCATTTTTATTTAAAATTAATATTTCTTTTAGGTTTGGTCGGTTTCCCTAATTTCTGTAAGCCACTTTCCATCCACGCATTTGGTTGCAACCTGTGCGTCTGTGATAAATATGGATTCGATATGGATTGTACATTCAGAGAATGCCCGCACCCAGGTAAAGTATTTTATAAATATTATCAAATTAAACAATACTAAATGAAATAATAATTATTTTCAGGTTCCGGAACACTTCGTCCACCATTCTGCAGACCCAAGACCCCTATAGTGCTCCGTTGCCACGTCTGTGTCTGCGGAGATGATGGACAATCTGTAAAACATTGTGTAGATATCAAAAACTGCCGTAAGTTACTTCATTTAAAATTAATGTCAAAATTTTATATCGAATTGTTTTTTTTTTTTCAGATCATCCGTTCTGTCTTCCTGGTCAGTTGATGGAGATTGGTTGTTTATTCTGTAAATGCAACTCGCAAGGATCTGACCTCAAACGTTGTGTTGAGAAATGTCCACCAAAACCATCTAAAGGTAACGATATTTATAAAAACTTTATGTTGTATAGTTAAATTTAATGTAACGGGCAGATATCTGATAGTTAAATAGGAAAATGTAGTTTTTATTATTTTTGTAAGATGTATTTTAAATAGTATTTTTTGTTTCTGTTCACATTAAAATATATAAAGTTGAGAATTAGTTATTATATTTATACTTCTGAAATGCAAAATCTTTTCGTGCAAAGCGGTTTTTGTTTCGTGTTTAAAGAAGAAAAATGAATAGTAATTATAGGACCAGAATGTTATTTTGCATTAACCAATTTTTCATGTTAAAAGGGTTCCACTCAGAGGTGTGCTGGAGCCGGCTCGCGTGAGCTGGCTGTTAAGTTTTTTGAAAATCGGCGAACCGGTTGTTAAATTATTTTTTGTAAAATTATCTACTGATAAAGCCTTTGTACTACATACGCTGCGTACTATAGACATATAGCATGGACCGCGCACAACAAAGTCATGTCAAAAGAAAGAAATAGAAGTTTGGGATATATTTTCCGTTATTTAAACATGGGAACCTATTTCATTCTTCTTAGTAAAAGATATAGATGTATCCTAAACGCACTGCATCTCTCACTTTTTTCGGAAAAATGTTACACCATAATAATACAGAATGCTCTGTCTTTGTCTATGCTGCATACCGTGTTTTACTGATTGAATGATTTTTAAAACTTTTTTCAGAACTTGTACATTATATTTTCGGCGAGCCGGTTGTTAAATGTTTAGCTGCACACCCCTGGTTCCACTGTATTTAAAAATATATTAAATTAATTAAATACAAAGCTTCAAATGATTTACTGAATATTTTAAATAATATCGTATTGGTCAAGTTGTGAATTTTGCAACAATGAAAATTTGATACATATTACGAATTTTAGGTGTAAGTGATTTTATTTCATCTAAAGTTTAATATATTAATTTTTCAGATCTTTTCTGTGTGCCACGTTCAATAATTGAGAATAACTGTATTCGATGTATTTGTAATTCTGATGGCAGTGGTTTTAGAGAGTGTAGAAAGAAAAATTGTCCAGGTAAATTGTCACATGACAACAATTAAATAGTAACGAAACCTTAACTACCTGTTTTATTTTTTAATAGGAGAAATGTGCATGCCTGGTAGTAAGCATAAGTTCGGTTGCTCGATTTGCATGTGTACGCCTGACGGAAAATTGATTACAAACTGTGTTATGGATCCTCATTGCACAGGTGAACGATGATTTATTTTTTAAATTTAATCCGTACGTTTTCTTGATATTTAATGTTCTTATTTTTCAGATGTCGATTTTCCTAAACCAATATGCGAACCGTACAAATTGTACTTGAAAGGGTGCAATATTTGTATTTGCAATAACGTAGGAACAGGCCCGTTGAGTTGCACCAAATCCTGTGTTGACTTACATCGTAAGTGGGGTAACAAAATTAAAAATATTCAAAGTTCTACAGTAAAAATGGTTGTATGAAGATCATCGTTTAAATTCTCTTTAAATCATTCATAGTATTTTCGACTACTTTTCGTCAATTTTTGCACAATAACTTCATGAAAAAAACACGTAAAACAAATTTAAATACAGCGAATTAAAGCTGAAACTCTACACTTTCAAATGGCATCAACAGATTTTATTTAAAAAATTTATATAACCTCCACGCACCTTAAGAAAAATGTTACATTATTTACTTTACAATCGCATAACTTCCCGAAGAACCAATAAATATTCAATCAGTAAAAAGGATTAAAAAGAAGAGATTTCAATCTTTAAAACGATCCTTCATTTATTTATTTACGATCATTTTTACCATAATTACAGATCTTTGAAAATTATCTATTTTTTTATGGTTTAACTTTTAATTATATCTTCAGCGAAACAACCAGGCGAATCAGGATTCTGCAAACCAAGTGAACTGATATTTATCGAATGTAATGTTTGTTTGTGCAACTCTATAGGAACTGATGCACTCAGTTGCACATATGAAACATGTCACGGAAGTAAGTTATTCACGAAATATAATTACCGAACATGATTAAATTTAATTGTTTCAGGACCTCCACCAAATCCGATTTGCAAACCGAACGAACTGTTCTGCATTGGATGTAATCACTGTATATGTAATCCGAAGGGTACAGGAGTGGTTACATGTACTTCGAAATACTGTCCGTTCCCAGGTACGTAAACAGACTTGTGGTTTGATATGTTTTAAAATTAACATTATTTGTTTTACAGTTATAGACGGGCCGAATGCTTTGTGTGTTCAGGATAAGCCGCATAAATTGTGTGCACCGTATGAGGTGTTCCTCGTTCATTGTAATTACTGTATTTGTAACGCGAGAGGCAATGGTGTGCTTGGATGTAATATGTTCAACTGTCCGCCAATACGTAAGTAAAATCTTTTTTTTTTATTTATTAAAAAAAAAAAAAACAGGTGAAATTCAAACGGCATCATCTTTGTTCAAATTGGACGTAAAGAGATTGTTTGGAATGCATTTTGAAGCTTATTATCTCTAGTTTTTAATGACTGGAAAAATTCCTAAAATGGGCTAAACTAGAACCACAGACCCAGTGGCGGCGTAGGGTAGATTGGCACCCGGGGCGGTTTTTTGCACCCCTTTCTAAAAAAAGTGTTGATTTTTTTTTCGTTCTCAACTCAATATTAATTCCAGTTATAAAAATAAGCTATTATAAAGGACCTAGCAAATTTGCAAGCTTGCAAGCACTCTCAAATGGGGTATCAAACTTATATGACAGTTCTTTTGAAGTTCTTGACAGATAGTTTCATACATAGGAAATAAAAAAAAGGTATGTAAAGTATATTTACTAAAGTGTATTTACTAACCTTGCGTAAAAAATGGTAAAAACAAACTTATTGCGCCTACAACTATCTGTTAAAAACTCAAAGAGAACTGTCATATAAGTTTGATATCTCATTTGAGAGTGCTTGCTAGCTTGCAAATTTGCTAGGTCTTTTATAATACCGGAGATAAGAAGTATTGTTCTAAACCACCCGTCCACTATGTTTGAAGATAGAGTTTTATGAAAAAAATTTTACATCGACGAAATTCAGCAAAATATTGTGTCATGACCATTTGTTTTTCAATACATATAAAATTATTATATTTAAATAACTGGATGTACGAGAGAGTTTTCACTATCACCCCCTGGTGCTTGGCACCCGGGGCGGACCGCCCCCCTTTACGACGCTACTGCACAGACCTACCATTTAGCAAAAAGCCGAGGTCTCTAGGTGGTCAGGGGGCCGAGATCTCGCGGTGGAAGACAGACAGACGGACTGAAAATTAAGCATATAAGCACTACCACTTTGTGGGCTGCGTTTAAAACCTATGTGTTTGATTGGTTGCATTTAAAAGTTTCAGTGTGAAGAGGTTTTTTGATTTTTGCTCTATGATTTTTTTTACAAAAGTTATTCAAGTAAAAAAAATTTTTTTGGATACAAAAGAAAAGTTCTAGTTTTGATTAATTCTTATCTAACTTTAAAAAAAATCAATTGAATTTAAATCAGAAAAAAAACATTAAAAAGTATAAAATACAAGCTTTAAAATACTTTTTAATTAAATTACCACTCTACGATTATTTTTAACCATTTTTGTTATCAATTTTTAAATTGTTTTTTTACAATTACAATATAATGAAACTGATATGCCCAAATTTTATAAAACGTAAATTTAAAAATACAATACTTTTTTATAAAATCCATTAACAAATCAATTATTGTTTTTTTGTTTCTGTTAAAACAATAAACCATTGTAAATAGAATTAACTCACCGTATTACAAAATAATTGTACTTTTTAACATTATTTATATAAATACATTCAATCGTACACGCATTTAAATAACAATATGGGAATACATTTAAAGTCTAGTTGTTTTTATTTTATATTTATAACAATTTTTGTAGCAACGGTACATTGTTGTTTTTACACAGAAGGTAATATTAATATTTTAAATAAATACTTCATTCAGATTTTGTATATTTTAAATAATATATTTTCAGCGGAGGATCCAAGATTCTGCACTCCTAATGTAGTCTTCCCAGTTAAATGTAACAAATGTATCTGTAATAGAAAAGGAACGGATGTCCTCAGTTGTACCAGAGACCAATGTAACCATGACGGTAAGTTAAAATTATTTTGTCAGTTCTTACCATATTGTGGATAAAAAATTCCTCTGTTTGGTGACGTAGAACTTTGGAACTATAAATCGTACAAATTTCAGATTTGTATTAAGGGCAGGGTAACGTTAATTCGTACAAAAAAAGGCACATTTTTGTGAATTTTTTCCAAAAACACAGTTAATATCTATTTATTAAAACTAATGATACATCAAAGTATAACATTCGAAGAGTATTTTGTAAAATTTTCATGTAAAAAAATTGAAAAATACGGCAATGGCGGCAATTATTTGGAGGCGTCTCGGAAAAAAGTAGAATTGCAGTGCCCCTCATAACTCTGTACTGGATCATCTGAAATAAAAAAATTTTTTTTTGGTCGTTAGCTAATCATTTTCCCCAGGTAACGCTGGGAGGGTTGTTCGAAATTTCAATTCTTCAATTTTTGGGAACACTTTGAAGTGGAAAACGCGATTTTTGCAAAAAAAATCGGGTAATTTTTTATTATAAAATAAAAAATATTGACAAATTTGAAAAAAACTTTCCAGCGTTACCTCGTAAATTATGTACAGAAATAGTGTTCAAAATTTCAAAAGAATCGGTGCAGTAGTTTTGAAATTATGAGGGGCACCGACTTTGAAAACGTGAGTTGTGGGAAAAACACTTTAAAGTTTTAAACACCAAAAAATTTCGAATAAAACGTTTATAAGCGAGTTTTATCGGCTTACCTCACACTGAATCATCGATGCCAGGTCCACAAAGGATGTTGCTTTCGTCCATAATGTCTAATCAACTAATGCATCTTTTTGCTCCTGTCTCCGACGAATTCTGCCTTCTTTAGTTTTTTTTCAGCGTCCTGTACCGCTCTACTTATACACATGGAGTCAGTTGATCGCGCCCATTCATTAGCGCTCAGTCCACTTTAAACTGCTGTAACTTCGTTAGTTTTACTCCGATCCATTTAAAATTTTCACAATATTCTTGAAAAGTTTTTCATTCAGAAAATCGAATAAAAAAAATTGAAAAAAAAAATTTAAATACGTTACCCTGCCCTTAAAATGTTTGTTATGTAGTCTAGTTTTATGTGTTCAATTTTTAAACCATTTCAAAGAATTGTTTAACCTTCATCTCATCCTCAGAAAAACTTACGTTGTCTACCCTCATGTGTAGATTTCTACACACATGGAATTTCAATGTATTTTCAATGGTTCATTAAATAACACTTTTAAAATTATGCCTACAAAATAATGTAATTTTTATCGGGAAACAGTTTTCTTTTCTTAGAATGATGTTAGAAACAAAGTCACGAAATCCCATTGGCTTTAAATTAACGGTTTTTGAAAAAAATTAAAAAAAAGAGCGGTATTTGTGTAGTGTTCTACACAAGGGTGGGATGAAGGTTAGTAATTATAGCCCCTAACGTAAATTAAATTATTTATTAATTTTCAGGTCCTATTGAGATTGTCTGCATGCCGGGCCAAATCGATTCAATTGGATGCAATTATTGTTTGTGCAATTCTGCAGGAAATAAATACATTGATTGTACCGACAAGTACTGTCCAGAAATACCTCGTAAGTTGTTTTAATCATGCATAATTTTCTTTCGTCGTTTATATTAACATGTTTTTCTTCTAGCTGTACCACCAATGGGTAGCCAAAATTTCTGCATTCCTGGTGCACGGATTCAGATGAACTGTCAAGTCTGTCGATGCAATTGGTATGGAAGTAATGTCATTAACTGCCAGAAGATCCCGTGCAGATACGAGGATCTACACTTAGGCAGTAAGTGTTTAAATATTATTAAATATTTAAACTAAACGTAAATATTAATAATAGAAATTAAAAAAGTTTTTTATATTACAATATTATCGTCAGGCTGATTGTATTTTTATCAGCCCGAGATGTCTACACAAGTTTCAAACGATCTCTTGAAAATCCCTACGAACTTGACGTATATTTTCTTGGCTACTGAAAATGAAAATGCCCGTTACCGTTGTTTATTTTAGCTCGCGGACATGTTATGTCAAGATATCTTTGTTTTTATTTCAGTTTTCTGCAAGAAACCGAAACGCCGAAGTCTTACAGATATTTCAAGAATGGCCGTTGTCATAAGAAGTTAGGACATATATTTTTAATTGATTTAATTTTGAAAGTTCACAATTCGTTTGTTGTTTTAATGAAATTATATAAATTTTTGGGTTTCGATAGATCTTGTATATTACATATTATATATTTGTTAAAATTTGTATTAATAACTTGTGTTTTTTTATGTTTTCTAGGGTTTTTTTGTACACATTGTTATTATTGAAGTTTCTGTAAAATATTTGAATTATTAATATATGTTTAATTATTATTTGTTTTTTTTCTTCCATTTTTAAACCTTACAGATTGTCTCTACTCGATTATTCGACATACATTATATTCTGCCGTTTCAAAAGTTAAAAAGAAAATCTGAAGGATTTGAAGCAATGAAGTCTTCTATTCTCACACCCAAACAAATTAGGGAATTTATTGACAAAGCATCTGATAAAGTTTTTCTTTTGCATAAAGTAAATATAGAGTAAAGTTGGTATATATGGAACACCATTCATGTTTTCGGTAAGAAAACTATGATAATATTATTTAAAATCAGCCCTTATCATTTCATTGGACAGAGAAGTTAATCTTTTAACGAAATTGAGTAAGCAAAAATAATTCTTAAATTAAAACAGAATAAAAATAAAAAATCTAAAATCAGCATCTTAAAAAATATTTTACAGATAACATAACAGAGTCGTCTCTAATGTATTCAAGTAGGCAGGTAGCGGCAACTGTGCGCTTTTTCTCAAAACCATGTTTTCGAAGTCAGTGATCACTGTAACTTGAGAACGGCTTTTGCCGATCGGTTTGAAATTTTTGAACGATTATTTTTATTTTTATAGCCGAAAATGCGAGTGAAATTTCAGTCAAATAATGAAATTTGATTTTTAACATCCGCCATTTTGTGAAAATTTTCACAAAGGACCCCGCAGAATCCTTATGGGAAAGGGGTCAAACTCTTTGATACTTTGGATTATGATAGTCCTTGATGAGTAGATTAAAAGTGTCAATGGGCACTAAGTCCTAAAAACTCAAACTTTTAAGATATATGACCGGTATTATCAACCAATTTAAAGCTCCTTTAGCGCTAAATGCTCCTTTAAAATAAATTTGGTGTATTACAAACGTGATTTTAATCAAGATTTAAGCTCTCAATGAAAAATAGACATAATATACGTTGTAAAGAAATACTGCAGATAATTTAAAATCTATTTAATTAAATGTATTATGCTTGGATCTGTTGATAATATGACAGTTAAAGGAGCATTTGATAATACTGGGCGATAACCCTCTTAAGTTGGGGATCATGCTCACCTTTAATTTACAATAAAAAAATTTGTAGAACCTTAATTTTCGCATAACTATTTGTATGTGTTCCCAAAGACTTATGTTATCGATTGTCAGCATAAAAAAGTAAACATTTAAATTTTTACGTTTTTTTTATTATAAACCAATTGGATTTATTTATAATTAAAAAAAACGTAACAATAAGATTTATAGTCCAGGCAATGAATGGAATGAAAAAGAACAAATTAGGAGTGCGATGAAATTTGGTACCATTGTAGTATACATTAAAGTACCTACGTATGTACACAAAAGTCCCCATCTATAGGCCTTGTGGAAAATTTTTTAGAGCCGTTTGAAGTTTAATTTTGTTATTCTTGAATAACTTCAAGACAAATAAAGATACGGAGGCGTGCCTTATATCAAAATTTTCAAAAATGTTTGCATTTCAACAATATTTCAAAATTTATTCCGATGTGGGCACCTAAATTGCTGAAAAGTTGCCATGAATCAAAAAATTAGGCGCGTTTAATAAAAAAAATATGTTTAAATGGATTTTTAAGCTCCTAAAACTGATAATAGAAATAAATGACCTATATGAAAGTTATAGAGAATAAAATTTTACATATTTTTATGTAAACTGCAATATTCAAAGTGTGAATATTAAAATATTTATTAGATATTTCTTTTTTTAAGTAGTCGAAAAAACAAAATTAATTTAAAAAATCATATAAATAGTATGCTATGAAAATTAGTATTACATTGAAAATAACACGAAATTATAAAAAATTAATGGAAATAAAGGTAAATTATAATTTCAGTACTTCTATAAGACTTTACTTAAATAACATATTAAGATTACAATGTACTGAGGTGTACATTGTAGCCCTTCAATTGAATATTATTGTATGATTTAATAGTTTTAAATATGAATCTTCAAGGTATTTGATTTTATCTTTAAAATACGGATATAAGAGTAGAACAAAATCAGAGTGCAGTAAAAATGTGCATATATGTAGTACTTATATTACTTTACATGTGTGAAAAAGTCCAAACGAATTCGGTATGTGGAAAAAAAATTATAGCGATTTTAATGACGATTTCTTAAATTACAATATATCATAATGTAACTTATTACTACCCGTTTTTTATCTGAATATTTACATACTATGTATCTCTGTGTAACATACACATTATAAACACTTAAATTATGATTATTTAGATATAAATTTTTCTTTTTTAAATCAAACGATTTTTAAGACATAAATTTATTTGTTCAATTCGATTATATAAAAATATATCATATCATGTATTTTGTACCTGTTTGTAGATATGCTATAACTTTTCTTTCGGGATATCAATAAATGGGGACTTTCATACAGGTGTGGGAGATACATAAGTGAGTACATCTGAAAAAGTCCTTAAACATTGGAACCATAGGAAAAAAGTTACAGCTGTTTTTTAACTGCGGTGTGATAAATTATGATCTATATAACTTATTAAGAGTAAATTTATTTATAGGTGATTCTACCAAAAAAAAATAACTAAATTTTATTCCTATTTTTCAATATCGTTCATATTGAAAGAAAAAATCTTTTTTTTTAAATTCCCATCGGGACTCTCCATAAAACATTCTTTAGTTTTTAAAAATAAATTATTTTACAATGTGTTCAGAATTTTGAGTCTTTTATACAGAAGAGGTATAATATATTCCTTGTTTAAATATTCGAAAGTATCACAAACATAATTAATAATGAATAGCATATTTTATGGATTCTCGATGAGATTTTTTTTGTAATTGGTCACTTCTTTCTATGTATTTATTTATTTATATATTTTTTAACTTAAGAATATTTTATGGAAAGTCATGATAGAAAATAAAAAAATGATTACTGCTTTCAATATGAACGATACAATAGTCAAATAGAAATAAAATTTAATTCCAGTTTTTTGGCAGAATCACCTATAAATAAATTAACTGTTAATAAGTTATATAGATCATAATTTATCACACTGCAGTTAAAAAACAGCTGTAACTTTTTTCCTATGGTTCCAATGTTTAAGGACTTTTTCAGATGTACTCACTTATGTATCTCCCACACCTGTATGAAAGTCCCCATTTATTGATATCCCGAAAGAAAAGTTATAGCATATCTACAAACAGGTACAAAATACATGATATGATATATTTTTATATAATCGAATTGAACAAATAAATTTATGTCTTAAAAATCGTTCGATTTAAAAAAGAAAAATTTATATCTATAAATAATCATAATTTAAGTGTTTATAATGTGTATGTTACACAGAGATACATAGTATGTAAATATTCAGATAAAAAACGGGTAGTAATAAGTTACATTATGATATATTGTAATTTAAGAAATCGTCATTAAAATCGCTATAATTTTTTTTCCACATACCGAATTCGTTTGGACTTTTTCACACATGTAAAGTAATATAAGTACTACGGTTTGGTGTAAATTTTTCGAAACACAACTTTTCGAATCACAATTTTTCGAAACACAATTGTTCGAAATACAATTTTTCGAACAACATTTTTTCGAAATACAGTTTTTCGAAACACAATTCTTCGAATGGACAATTTTTCGTATGAACAATTTTTCGAAAAATTATAAAAATTTATAAAAGCGCGTGGTGCAAATGCATGGAAAAATATCTTGTGTATGAATTGATAAAATATATAAGGGTAGACATTTTTTTAAGCTATACATATGCCTTTATGAGCGCCCCGCTCTTTTAATGGTCTTAGTCATACAAACTTAAGAATTAAGTGACAACTGAATATTAATTTTTAACTTTTCAGTGCATTTTTAATAAACACCAGTTTAAAAAACATTTTTTATTAATTTTTATTTAAAATGATATAGGAACCTACGTTTTTTGTGATTATTGAAAATTATGCTGGATCCCTGTAAATTGAATATTACCTTTATATAACCTAACCTAACCGGGCACTAACCTAATCTACTCTAAGCAAAACTAACTAAAACTAACCTACCCTAACTGGGGCTAACCTAATCTATTCTGACCTAACCTAAACTCTTTATTCTTTTTCATTTCTACCTTTATCAAATTTTGTGTAAAACTTAATTTAAAAAACCCAAATCCAAAACTTATTATTTTCGAAAAATTGTTCATTCGAAGAATTGTATTTCGAAAAATTGTGTTTCGAAAAACTCGCCGGATACCAAGTACTACACATATGCACATTTTTACTGCACTCTGATTTTGTTCTACTCTTATATCCGTATTTTAAAGATAAAATAATAAAAAAAAGATAAGAGTTTCAAGGGGTACACAGCGTACTTCTTAATATTTTTTTATTAAATAATTTTCTGTTTCGGACAACAAATTCTGCATAATTGAGATTTTTTTACTCTTTTTTTTTAATTTCATAAGAGTATTTGATTTTTTTACATGAAAAAAAAGCTTTAAAAATGCTCCATATTATTTACCTTTGGCTTCCTCGTACTAAAGGTGTAGAAATAAATGATAGAAATAGAAAAAGGACGAACGGAGTAGCAGACCTACCACACCACTTTTAATTTTAGGTTATAAAAGAGAATATTTGGAATTCTGGCGCACATACTTTAACTTTAACAGTATACTTTCTAAAAGGGTCATTACTTTTGGAATATGTGGGAAAAAATGATTTTTCAAATCTAATTATTAAATCTAAAAAGTTAATTCATTTGGTACTATATTTAATTTAAAAATAATCACTCGCATAGTTTGTTTTATAAATTTATTTTCTTTAAAAATAAATACAATATTTATTTAAAATCTGTTTCGAAATCATAATTATCATTATCTTCTAAAGATGTTATCGTGAAATTCTCGAGTCCAGCAGAAAGGGTAGCAGCAACCTTGTCCCTCCTTTTAAAATCCTTCTTTTCTTTCTTAAATTGCATTTTCTTAACTTTATTCAACTTCAAATTTCCAGCTAATTCTATTTGTGCTTCGCTCTTATTTTTTATCGTTTCTTGTTTCTTTTTCTTTTGATTCTTGTCAGTACCAACTTGCACGTTTGCAGCAATCTGTAAAAGTAAAATTAACTATAGTAATCCCTTGCTAATTTAAAAAGAAATCTAACTTACTAACTGCGATGATTCCTTTGCCATATTTTCAGCAGTTTCCATTTCAACGGGATTAGAAGATTCTATCAACACAGGATTGAAACCATCTTTGGTTCGTTCTGTCTCGAGTGATTCTAAAAAACAAGAAAACAAATTAATTTTACAATTTTTATTAAGTCAAGGCGATTGATATACCTAAAGTTTCTACTTCCATTGTACCAAAACTGTCAATATCAAATTCTTTAGCTATTTCTGTTACGATCTCTGCACTTATGTGTATGTTATTGTGGTCTTCGGGAGGTAATGTATGATACTTGATTTTCCCGTGGTTCCAGTCGTTTAATATATCGCGTGCGGCTGAAGATGCATCAGGGATACCACCTTTCCTAAATCTCCCCATCCGGGCAGCTTTTAAGCTATAAAATTCCTGCCAAAATGAAATATTATTTTTAATATCATTAACGGTGATTTTTACATATATATATATTAAATAACTATACCGGGTGTCCAAGATAAGCGTGCAATCCATGGGGATATCCTAAACGGTAAGAGATACAGATGTGGTTAAATGAGATGAATTATTTGTAAGAAAGGGGTGAGTATTACAACATCAAAAAATATTTATAATTTTATGTGGTTCAGGCGGTATACCCAAAAAACTGAAAATTCGGAATTTCTTTAAATGAATATAACTTCTTTGGCAAAGTAGATAGGTACTTTTTGTTTGCGGTTTCTTAAAGTAATTTTTTGAGTAGAATTGTTTGGTGTATTTAGAATTTTTATATCACTTTTAGTTTCCGAGTTACAAGCCCTAACATTAGTTTTTCTTATGGGCCGCCAAGTTGGCTATATCATATTCGAACGTGTTTTTTACTTTACTTTACAATGATATGTCACATGTAATACTTATTATTAAAAAAGTAAAAACCTTTTTTTTGTAATAGTTTATTGTTTTTAAATATGCATTTGTTATTTTCATTGTTGTTATTGCGATTTTTGTTTAACAATTTTTGTTTTTCATGGCTTACTTAAATGTTTGTAATAAAATACTTTATAAATATCACCAATATTTAGTACTTCGACTTATTTTCTATAATAAGTATGTCATGTGATATATCGTTGTAAAGTAGAGTAAAAAACACGTTCAAATATGATATAGCCAACTTGGCGGCCCATAAGAAAAACTAAAGTTAGAGCTCGTAACTCGGAAACTAAAAGTGATATAAAAATTCTAAATACACCAAACAATTCTACTCAAAAAAGTGCTTTAAGAAACCGCAAAGAAAAAGTACCCATCTACTTTGCCAAAAAAGTTATAGTCATTTAAAGAAATTCCGAATTTTCAGTTTTTTGGGTATACTGCCTGAACCACATAAAATTATAAATATTTTTTGATGTTGTAATACTCACCCCTTTCTTACAAATAATTCATCTCATTTAACCACATCTGTATCTCTTACCGTTTAGGATATCCCCATGCATTGCACGCTTATCTTGGACACCCTGTATGAAAAATATTTGATCAAATTAGAAATATATAATTTACTTGTGGCGTAGAAAAATCTGGTACGTCATATAATTCCATAATCTGTTTCTTATTTATTCTTTGCAAAATAGCATTCGCTGGTTCGAACGGATCTTTAAGAGAGTGAATATTGACAGCATTTTTTAATGCAGTCACATTATCAGAATCTTTTGTTTTCTTTGCAAACACTATACCAGGAGAATCGAGGAGTTTTATTTTAGAATCAAGTTGAACTTGCTGCATAGTTCTGTAAGTAAAATAATACAAAATGTTCAAAATATCGAAAATTGTACTTGAAAATACTCACTTTGTAACACCTGGCATTGATCCGACATTGCAAACTCTAGCTCTCTTTAAACTGTTAATAACCGAACTCTTTCCTACATTTGGTAACCCAACAATACCGACTGTGATCGATGTTTTTATATCTTTATTCCTGCAGTAATTAGCTAAGACTGACATTAACAATTCTGCGCCAACACATGCTGAAGTTTTTAAAACTTCTGCAGGTTTTTTTTTTGACATTCTTCTTCTTCCCAGCTGCTTGTTTTGTTGTTGAGTGGAAGCTTTGAAAGGTATTGTGGGTACAGATTTGCGTAGATATTGGAGCCATTTGGTGAGCACATCGGAAGGGATTAAGTCGGATTTGTTTAGAAGTAAGACGATTCTTCGGCCACCTCCCATTTGACGTACCGTTTCTTCAACCTGAGAAGAAATTTAAAGTTATTTATTTATTTCTAGAGTATTAGAGTAGGCGCACACTACAGACTTTTGATCGGTTTTGCAGTTAACATGAAGATATATTAAAAATCGGTGGTGTACGTACTCGCATGTATCTCTATGGTAATTAAAAGACCGATCAAAGTCTGTAGTGTGCGCCTACTCTTAGATATTTGGAAGAACCAGACATACTTGTTTACATCGTGTCCCGATTGGGTCGCGGGCATCTACAACTTCTAAAATAACATCCGAATTTGTGACAACCTTCTGAAACTCTTTGTAGAATGTTTTGAGTGAATTTTCTTTACTCTTAGTTTTATCTTGTTGATCATCTGCTAGTTCTTCTGAAGATGCTTTTAATTCAAATATTTTATCTCTCTCTTCTGCACTTTGCACCTGTATAGAAAATATGTTGTTGTTATTGTTTACTTACTTATTATAGCTACAAAACTAACCATCGATTCCAGTTTATCTGATTTTTCTTTATTTTTTAGTTCTTCTCGTTCGCGTTTTGCTGCTTCGCGTCTCTGTTTTTTCTCTTCTTCTTTTTGTTTTTTATATTCTTCAACCTCTTTTAATATGTCTTCTTTAAACGGACATATGTTAGGCACTTGTATTAATTTTTGTTTATTTTTTGGATTCTTTTTTGACTCCTTACGAAGCTTTCGATTGTGTTCCTTGACCTTTTTTTCAATTTTATATCTTAATTTGGCAGGTTGCCTTTTAGATTTCTTTTCTATAATACAATTAAAATGTATAATTAGAATTATTTATTGATTATTATTATTATTTATTAATTATTACTTACTTAAACAAAACTTAGCCATTATAGCTTTATTTTAACTTAGAGCGAATTACAGATAAATTATGAATTACAAAAATTATATTTATCTATCTTTTCAGAAAATATTTAAATTATTTCTAACCTAATACTTCAACAACTATCAAAAACACGTGTTACATGTACGCCAATGTGGGGAAATCAAATAATTTATTAATGTATCACACTATTGCTATATTCATTGTATTCAATGACGCAATGACAACTCTATGACAGGAGACAGAACTAAAAACTTCATGGCAGACAAATGTGTATGGTTTATTGTAGACGATGAATTTTTCTCTTAAAGTATTATAGTTTAATTAAACGGGTTAAATAAAACTAAAATAACAATGAGTGAATTATTTAAATCGGCGATGGGCTATTTCGGCTCCTCATACAACGGTGCTCAGGATAATGAATTTGTAGGACAAGTGGTAGAAATAGGGGATGATAAGTACCGAATTAAAAAAGTCATTGCTGAAGGTAAACTAAATCGACTGGGAATATTATAAATGTCACATTTAAGTATTTAATTTTTCAAGGTGGATTCGCGTTTGTCTTTATTGCCCAAGATTTAAACAAAGGACAAGAGTTTGCCTTAAAGGTGGGTGGTTTTGATACTGTATATTATATTTCATATTTATTAATTATACTGCTTACTCAATTATAAATGATTCATTGTTACGCTTTCTTAATTTTGTAGATCAAGATAGCATAACACTTTCCATATGTATGTATTAATGTATGATTTAATTACAGAGATTATTAGCAGCCGATGCTGAAAGTGATGAAAATATCAGGCGTGAAATACAAATTCTCAAAAAGTTAAATGGACATCCAAACATAATAAAATTTATTTCTGGATCTTTCATTCAAAAAACACAAACAACTCATGGTCGAAATGAATATTTAGTTTTAACAGAATTATGTACTGGTAAATAAAATGCAATGACAAAATACTAAGAATATCATTAAATAAATTTATATCTTTTTTAGGTGGATCTCTTGTAGATGTTTTAAAAGCACGCGCCACTGCTTTGGATCCTAAAACTATTTGTCAAGTGTTCTACCAGGCATGTAGGGCAGTGGCGCACATGCATTCGCAAGTACCTTCTATCGTCCACCGTGATCTAAAAATTGAAAATCTTTTAATTAGTACAGAAGGTACTATCAAGTTATGTGATTTCGGATCAGCAACGACAGACATTTACCAGCCTGAAAACTCGTGGACGATGTCACAAAGAACAAAACTGGAAGAACATGTTAGTTTAGTTTATTAATAAGTGAAATATTAAAGTTAAACTATGAATTTTTTCAGATGGCTCAATTTACTACACCGATGTACAGAGCTCCTGAAATGGTCGATACTTGGGATAATCGGCCTGTTTCTTGTGCATCAGATATCTGGGCGTTGGGCTGTATTCTGTATACTCTATGTTTCATGCAGCATCCATTCGAAGATGGTAGTAAACTTGCTATCCTCAACGCTAATTATACAATTCCATCTACAGACAATAATTATTCATGTTTTCATGATTTAATTCGTAAGTATATTTCTCAAGTATTTAAAATACAAATGAGTAATCCCTCCCCCCTACGTTTTTGTTTTAAGATTTTGTTGTTACATCCGATGCTGCAATAACTGAGTTCGAATGTACAACAAATTTTAAACCTTAAAAAAACCTGATATTATTAATAATATAACAAAATTTTAATTATGTTATTTTAGGTGGATGCTTGCAAGTGAATCCTAACCAACGGTTAACTGTAGCTGGTGTTCTTGACCGGATTGCTGCCATCGCTGAAACAAGAGGCTATAACCTAAAAGAGCCGCTGAAACTTGAAGGAAAATCTCTTGACAATAATAGTATACATAATAGTCCCAGTAAGTACAGTTATATACATATTATTTTATTTTATAAAAATTTACAAAGCATGTTAAACATCAGTTAACACTAGGGTGTGCCAAAAAAAATCAATATTTTTTTTCTTCGCACTTAATATGAAATAAGGTACTTTAGGTATAGGATAATCCTTTTGGAAGGATTTAATTTAGGTCAAAAATTAATTTATTTCATAATGAGGGCGAACGTTTTTCTTTTGGAACACTAGTAAATATGTGTGTAAAATTTCAAAACGAAATTTCTAATAGTATTCATTAGAAACCGTTAACAGCTTCATCAAACTATTTCACAGTGCACAATAATGTAAACGGACAACAGCAACCTTCTAGACCTGCACCTCCACGACCTTCGCAGCAACCGCAAGTGCATCACGGGGCCAGCGCCCCACCTCCAAGACCTGTAGAACCTCCAGCACGACCTCCTGGAGGACCGCCTATCGCAATGGTTGCAAGAGTTTCTCCGCAGCCACAAGATTTCGCCAAACAAGCGGGCGGAGGTGGGGGCTTGTTTTCATCCATTCGCGGTGGTGCCGGTAGTTTTCTTAAAAATCTTAAAGATACTTCATCTAAAGTTATGCAAACAGTGCAACAGTGAGTGTTTTTATTTTTATCTTACTTCATCTTCTAATTATTATGTATTTCAGGTCAATAGCACGTACTGATTTAGATATCAGTTATATAACCTCCAAACTTATCGTGATGCCGATGCCAACAGAAGGACTAGAATCTACGTATCGAGCGAACCATGCGGAAGACGTGAAGATGTTTCTAGATACCCGACATCCGGGTGGGAAGTATTCGATATACAATCTCTCGGGTCGAAGTTATGTCTCTAAGTTTGGACCGGGCGTCCGAATCATAGATTGCTCTTTTGCGTACACTCCGTTTTGCAAGGCACCGATTTTGAATGCACTCTACCAGCTCTGTGAAGATATGTATCAGTATTTGGAAGCAGATCCGAAGAATGTTTGTGTGCTTCATTGTTTGGTAAGTTAGATCAACAAATATGTTTACTAGGAACGTGAAAGTTTTAATCTTTTAAATTCAGGATGGCAAAGCTGTTTCGGCCACAATGGTTTGTGCACTACTTCTCTATGCTGGATTGTTCTCTGTGCCCGAGGATGCTTTGCAGTTGTTTGCGGTGAAACGGCAACCACCGAACATGCGCCCATCAGAGTTACGTTACCTGTACTATTTGACGACGATAATCAATAAACCGAGTTTGCATTTACCTCACTATAAACCTGTTCTACTCGTGTCTTTGACACTTAAACCTGTACCGTTATTCACAAAAGTCAGGTGAGTGTTTTTTATAATTTGATAAATATAAACAAAGTTCAATATATGAAACACTTTGTTAGTACACTTATCAAAAAAATTTAAGGAATTTTTTATTTTTCAAAAAAACTGTGCAATATTAAAATAGCTGTAACTTTGTTAACCCTTTGTAGCTCAAGATCTTAAAAATTTAAATCATGTTGATAATGAGACAAGTTTAGGCATATAAAAAACACGTATTTTTCAGAAATTTAAAAATATTTATTATTAATTATTTATTTAATTTTTTTGGGAGTGACATTACTGTGAGTTACTCGTAAAAAAAACACTTATGTGGTATGGCAGGATTTGAAACAATTATTTTGTTTGTTGTAGCATAATGCTACACTGCATTTTTCGCAAATTATTTGTGAAATGCCAGTATACCGGGGAAACTTACAACATATTCTTTTTTCTACCCAAATCGGCCAGTAAGTCAATAGGTTATGCCATCTGTGAATTTTACTTGATACTAAGTTATTCAGTGGTATGTTACAGTAGTGTTACACATATTTGAATGAACTAAATATATTTAGTACGTATATTAGCGGGATTATTGAGGGATGTTACAGAAATGTCACATGAGGAGACTACAAAGGGTTAAAAATGATCGCAATGAATTTTTCAAAAAATGATATTAAAACTTATGATTTTAGTTCCGTTGTGAATTTTTAGGGATGGATGCCGCCCTTATGTAGAAATCTATAACGGAGATCAATGCATACTTTCTACATTAAAAGATTACGAACGTATGCGAGTATTTAATATGGCAGAAGGAAAGGTGAGGGAAACAAGGGATTTAATTGTTGATTTTATAATTTTGATACTAAAGTATTTATTTTTTTCACTGGCTCATATTAGTATTTTTAAAACATCTTGATTTCAGGTGGTGTTGCAATTAGAAGCAACAGTTTGCGGAGACATGAGTATTGCAGTTTATCACGCAAGACATTCGTTGGGAAGACCTACGGGCATCAAAATGTGCCAATTGCAATTCCATACAGGGTTTATCGAACCTCATGAAACAACAATTAAATATGAAAAGTACGCGTGATCGTATAATTAATTATAGTAAATTTTATAATTGAATCTTTCATAATTACAGATCGGAAATAGATGATCTCACAGAATCTCATCATGTTGAGCATTACGGTGGTGCTTTTTGTGCATATCTCGATGTTTCAGTGTCTGACGGGGAAAGGAGGCCAGGGAGATCTGCGCCTTGGGAAGGGGAAACAAAAACAAGAACGCCTGATGTCCTTTTCAGTTCTAAAATAGAATTCGATGAATGTGTAGATAATTTTGGTAGGTAAACGTTTCAATTTTAAAGTAGAACTTTTTTTTTCATTTATTTAATTTAGTCAGAACCATCAAGTATTAAAAAAAACATTGAGTGTGGGTACTTATGTACACGCGTTAGAAGTTATACTTCTTTGGCGTGATTGAAAAACTACTACAAATAATCTTAATTTACTTGATTAAATGAATAAAATATAATGCGTATAAATTTATAAAGAACCATAAAATTTTTAAATTATGATGTAATAATCAACCAATCAGATCAGAAGGCAGATACTGTTTGACCAATCAAATGTCAGATGATGTATCCATAGAGTGTATGTAAAAACGGTTGCCAGTTTTTTTAACACAGTGTCGCTCAGTGGTGTAGTAAGAAAAATTTTTGGGGGGAGATATTTACATATGTGTTAATTTTTGGAAGATATTTTGAACTGATATTTTCTCAAAACATACGTTTTTTTAGAACATTTTGTCCCCAAAACCCCCCCTGTTACTACGCCACTGGTGTCGCTTCTGTATCTTTATTCTGTGGTAATGTGTAAAAATTTTAATTATGTCTAATGTCTATGGATGTCATAACGTCATTATATGAATTTCTGTACAATATTCGTTGGGTGCAAAGTAGGCAGTGGGGGTAATGAAATCGATCGCAGCGCACGACGTGGCCAAAAAGAACACTTTTGGTGGACTAACTGTTATTTTTAATAGACTCGCTTTTAATTGAAAATAGAAAGGTCAACATGGTTAACTACACTATAAGCTATGTGCAAGGTGATGGAGTTCGAAATAATATCGATGCGAATGGTCATGATGAGCACCATTGTAAAATCATCGGTGTTATAGTTTGAGGTTATGCTGTCAATGTAAATGAATGAATTATTTTAAATAATTAAATATTTTAAATAAATAATTTTCACGTACCTTATATGCTATACTATTTATATTATATGCAAACAGCTAAATTAAATGATATTTGTTTATTAAAAAAATTCGCGGTATTAAACAATAATAAAAAAAAAGTTCAATCTTTCTCTATTCCCGCTAGTAGACTTCATGCACATAAAATGTATATATTACGATATTTTATTAAAATGATTTGTTTGTTAATGTCAAAGTCCACCATAGTTGCAACCGCTAGTTGGCGCTGTCATCGCGCACGCTGTGAATATCATGCCTACCTAGGTCCACCACGTAACGGTTCGTTACATTTTCGTTACATAGCTTTTCATTTCCGTTACATTACTAAATTTCGTTTCCGTTACTTTACTAAATTTTTACCCTCAACGCGCCTAAAGAAGTATAACTTCAAAAATGTAAACATGTGAGATTCAAAACCTTCTTTTGAAAATCTCTGTGAACTAATATTTCGGGCTGTTATTAAAATTTTTAAATAAAATTCAATTTAATATTTTATTGCAGCTAGTAAGAGACCAAATGCTCAAAAGGAAGGGTCACCAAATATAGGTGTTTCACCTTCGCGACCGTCTAGACCTGCACCACCAAGACCTGAGAGGATAAATGAAGAAAAGAAGGGTAATGCAGATTCGGACATCATTGATGTAAGTTTAACTAACAAAATAAGTTAGCCACATAATATTTTGAAATCAGAACTGTCAATACTTCAAGTAAAATACTTGAAAAAGTACTTTTTATTACTCGAAATACTTAACTTCAATAGGGTATTTGACTAAATTTTAAAATTTGACTATATTTAAAATATATTGTAAATTGGGCGTATGTATATAATAGATACTTCCTTAGTATCTTTTTCCAAAATAATGTCGAAAAAACGTTGAAAATAATCTTTTTCTATTCAAATGAAAAAATTCCCGCCAAAATGCACATTCAAAATCACGTGGTATGCGTGACGTAACAGTTTACAAAACAAACTGAAATCAACCAATAGGGATCGAGTATTCTGACGTTTTTAGTAAGTAACTATAGTCATACCCGTGGCAGTTCTGCAAGACGCGTTTGTGATAACGTGACAAATAGGTTAACACGTTGAATGCATTGAACATGGCTCCCGTGTCCATATATACATTATAGCCACGTGGTCAACACGGAAGCCGTGTTTATATACAATATATTTCGTACACACCAGTTCGCATGTTGCCTCGGTGAACCGTTTACACGTGTGGAGCTTTACAGAATTCCCAAAAAAAGCTGCGTTTACACTGAAAAAATTGGTGTGCGATTTTTTTATAAAAATCATTTGAATACGCATTGAACGTGTTAAATATTACATTTTAAAATTTAGTTTATTATTAAAATACTGACTTATTTCACGTAAAAAAACACTTGATTGTTAATTATAGTAATCAACAATACCCTATTACCTTTATTTAAAAATAGTAAAAAGTATTTGATATTACAATAGTACAATATTTCCGTCCTAAATCAAAAGGACGTATGTCCATTTAGAGTGAATTTAAGAGAAGCACATATTTATCTACCGCACAACGTTAATCAAAATTTTGATCGGTTTTCACTTCATAAAATATTTTTGTAAAATATAAAATATATATTTGTTATGCCTTTACAACAAATTTCTATTATTTTGTGTACCAAAATGGATTTACATCTTTTTTGTTATGCATTCTACAGAAGAATTGCATAATATACGACTGTTTTGCTTATGTCTATGATAACAAATTATCAGTAAGTATAAACAAAAACTGGGTAATAAACTACAAACGTATTGACAAGTCTGACATATGTCTAAATTCCTTAGTGTTACAGTATTAAATACGGCCATTATTTTTAGTAATTTGAATTTATGTTGTATTCATTTAGTATTAAAACTTAAAAAAGGAGATACGTTTTTATTAGTGATGTTTTGGGGTATTTAAGTAAATATATGACTTTCTTACTTACATAATCGGATGTGTGACCCTTTAAGCTATACTAATTTAATTTTTTTCAATGCCCTTTTAGCATACATAGTTACTTCAAGTACATTTTAAGATAGCAAAAAGTTCTTAATATTTGTTCAAGTACTTTCACTAGTTTTGTCTGGAACTATAAATCAGACAAACTTCAGAACGTGTTTTTATTTTTTATTTTATAGATTGGAACAAAGCAGTCACCACCACCAAATAAAGAAGAATCATTCGATCTGCTCAATCTAAATACGGCACCGCCAGAACCGGTACCACAACAGCCGTCACATCCACCGAACCTAACCCATAATTCTAGTTTTGATCTCCTCGGTGGTCTCGCAAGCACCATCAGCGATACATTTGCATCATTCACTTCACATCACGCAGCGCCGACGGTACCGGCACCGGCACCAGACTTGATCGGAGGCACGTTTGACCCTTTCAACGGAGGCGGTACTGCGCTGCAGCCCGAGAAGACCACTTCACATAGCATGGCAGATAGTCTGTTAGGCGCGTGGGATAGTTTCATGAATTCAGCACCAAAGAACACTGCGAGTGCTGCCACGACAGCAGCGAGTCAGCCAAATGTAACTATGCCGATAGATCCGTTTGCAGATATAGGTAAGATTAGAAAGTGACATATTAAATAATTTTACGTTGACTGTATTTGATTGTAGGTAATTTAGGTAGTACTTTACCATCTTCTGGGACAACCAACGTGAATCCAACAAAAACAAGTCCAGTGCATACAGGAGGACAAACAGGCACAGGGTTCCCTGGGCCGGCAGGGTCTTTTTCTCCGCAGCGAGGCGCAGCTACAAGTCCACAACACCAAATGAAATCGCCACAAGTAATTTTGCAGTTTATATCTTGTGTATTTAATTATTGAAATAATATTTTTCTGTTGTAGTGTAGGGTGTAGAATCTAAGTATAGTACATAGATAAATCAATGTTATTTCAGATACGTGCAAATAGTTGATTTATATTACAACAAAATTCATAAAAATTTATTATTGACCAGAGTTTTGTTAGATAGTTGTTTTGGTTATACCATATAATACCTATATTTGTAAATTATATGTAATATATCAATCCCCCCTCCCCATAAACAGTTTTGCCCTCTTATCTCCTAAAAAAAATCCTGGTTACTCCACGAATTTTGTCATTTATTTATGAATTTTTTTTAAACAATTTAGTGGAAGGTTTTTTATTCCACTAACTGCCTTAAAAAAATATTATAGCCTATGTAAATATAGCAATAGCAACGTCAGAGACTACAGAATTTTGTCATAAAAACTTTTTGAGTCTATAGGCACAAAAACAGGTCTTTCGATATATCTTCTTTGCAGTCAATTCTTTTGTTTGCATTTGAAATAACAGTGATGGAAATCTGTGTTACTTTCATGTTTGGTATTTATATTCTACACTCTGTATATTGTTCCCTAGATTAGAGGTACTTCAAGTAAAATACTTATAAGTATCAAGTACTTTTTGAATGTAATACTTGATTTTAATAAGTTAAGTACTAGAAATATTTAACATTTAAAAATACTTGTATTTCAAGTACATTCATTGAGTATTTATGACAGCACTTGTTAGAAGATGTATCTTTTATTCAATGTTGAAAGCACTTATTAGGGGTATAAGTACACCAAGTATTCTTATTTCTTTTATTTTCTATCTCTGTTATATTTGAGTTTTTTTTAATCGACCAAAAACAAATTTGATGTAGGTAATAAATTAAAACTTGATAGCTATTAAAATATGGCAGCTCTTACAAGTACAAAGTACATATTGTTTTTTTAAACACATAAATTTGTTTTTTGTAATTTATAGGATTCTCAAAGACCTGATTATAGCAGATCAAATTTTGATTCTGTTTTTGGCAATAACAAGGGCGAACCGAAAACGAAAAAAACTGGTGACGTGTTCGGAGATCTTCTCGGCTCCCAAGGATACGAATTTGCTGCTAAACGTGAGAACTCACCGCGGACTATAAACGAGATGAGGAAAGAAGAATTAGCCAAAGATATGGACCCAGAGAAACTCAGAGTTCTTGATTGGGTATGTTATTTATTAATATGCATAGGTGGGCATTAACTCGTTAATCCGTTAATCATTAATTAACGAAGTTAACAAAATGCTTAACGGATTAACTTTTAAGTTAACTAAAAAAAATGTTAACTTCTGTTAAATTGAACTTCCGTTAACTTTAGTTCGTTACATTGGTTGTTTGTTGACATGTTGTCATTATTTGTTTGAATTACGCACCTCGCGGGCACACTGGCACGACGCTGTTGCTCAAAAGAGCAAGAATCCAGAGTCGAGAAACTCTTAAAAATAAAGCGGCCCTGTTGATTACTTGCTATGTGCCAGTGAATACAAGTTATTATAACCTGACTTTTTAGCGTTTGCGCCATTTTTAACCGACTTCATATTAGTATAGTAAGTAAAGTAAGCATGAGAAAGATAATAAGATAGAATTTAGGTGTATAATTTAATCCATTAAGGTTTAGTTTAGGTGCGTATATGCTCTACTACCCGTGCGAAATCAGGGCTGGGCGCTACTGTCGCTTGTAATAATTAAATTAATTAATCTATCTACTTGTTTTTGTTTTATTTATCAATGTATCCCATCCCAAAAGGCGCCAAAAGCATATACATTTTGGATGGTTAACTTTTAACGGTTAACTTTAACTTGCGTTAAATTTTCGAAATTTTAATGTTTTAACAATTCACGATGTTAATTTTTTATTAATGAGTTAACGGTTAACGTAGTTAACTTTTGGATTAACTGTGCCCACCTATGTTAATATGTCAGCTTCAAATTGTGTTAATTTTGTTTTTATTAATGTTTAGATCGACGGTAAAACCAATAACATCAGAGCATTGCTTTGTTCAATGCACACAGTCTTATGGGATGACTGCAAATGGAAGAAATGTGAAATGCATCAACTAGTTTCAGCAGCTGATGTGAAGAAAGCATACAGACGTGCTTGCTTGGCCGTGCATCCTGACAAAGTAATTATTTGTTTGTTGTATATTGGGTAATAAAAATAAATGTCTCGTGTTCAATGACATAATACTCAGATAAATTTCAGAATGATTTTAAATGTTTGTTAATATAATCTAGTTTATGTATTAAAATTACAAATCGTTTTACGTAAAGTCTATTGAAAACACCGGTATCTGAAGAATGAGTAGACTAATTTATAATAAAACCGGCAAGTGCGTGTTGGAGACACAAATGATAGGATTCGTAGTGTCATTTTCACTACGATTTATAAAAATATAGTTATTTCTAAATTTTCGCGACTGAAGAGTTAAAATCAAAAAGTCATTTGACTTTTACTATTGTATTTTAAGAGACCTATCAAATGACACCCCACTCAATAGGGTAAGTGGGAAAAATAATGTGAGTTCACTTTTCAGTCTATAGAAGGGGGGTCTAAAATATTTTTGACAATGTTCGTTATAATTTTCAGTGAAAGTACTAATTAAAAGCTACATTCTGAATTTTTTTCAGATTTTTTGAATCGATAGTTTAGAAAATAGAGGGGGGGGGGCTCTGACAACGACGTTAAAAAGCAAATATATCGTGACTGAAGGGTTGAAATCAAAAAGTTATTTGCCATTTTTTTTATTGCATTTTAGGAGACCTATCAAATGACACCCAACTCAATGGGGTAAGTGGGAAAAAAATGTGAGTTCACTTTTCAGTCTATAGAAGGGGGGTCCAAAATATTTTTGACAATGTTCGTTATAATTTTCAATGAAAGTACTAATTAAAAACTACATTCTGAAATTTTTTCAGATTTTTTGAAAATAATCGTGATTGAAGGGTTAAAATCAAAAGGTTCTGATACATTTTTTGTTGCATTTTAGGAGACCTTTCTAGCGATATCCCACTTTATGGGGTAGGTGAATTTATTTTTAAAACACTTCATTTTATGGAAGGGGGGGGGGGGGGTCTAAAAAAATTTTTTTTTCAAAAATCTTATCATTTCTGTTTTTGGGTCATCAATCTACGACCGTATACCAAATTTCATCTTATTATGTCAAATTTTCAAGGCGGACGGACGGACATGGAAAAACTCTAAGGGTTCCTAGTTTTCTATGGAACCCTAAAAACCCAGTTAATATTTTTTTTGTGTCTACAAAATCAAAACAGAGTTGTTTAAAACTTGTGTTTATAATGGTTTTTAAAAATTAATTAAAGTATTAAAATATTTCTGCCTCAAATTTTTTGTTACTAAAAGGACCGTAACTACTAAATGAATAATCGAAATGGTTTGAAATTTTAATACGTTATACTAGACTATATAAAAAACATTTTAAGATTAATTTGAAGTTTGTGTATTTTATAATTCCAGAGTACTGTGTCATCAAACAGGAGACATTTTATTTTTCCACTCGGTTTAATAATATATATTAACAGTAGTCGTTTCCGGAGTTGAGATATAAATTAAAATAATTTCTTTGTAGCAAATGGGCACAGAAAACGAAAATATGGCAAAACTAGTCTTCATGGAATTGAATATCGCTTGGGGAGAATTTGAAAACGATGTAGCACAACAAAATATGTTCGTTAGCTAAATACTACTCATGGCATACTTAATTTAATAACATTCCATATAGTTGGTCGACATCAGCGTCCTTAGATTAATTTGAAATAACTATACATATATTATATATATACATATATATATATTACCGTCAATTTTAAATGAACAAATTTTATCGAATACATAATAATGTAATTAAAAGTTATTTGATGGCATTGTCCTATAAGTATTTATTTATTTAGAGTAGAAACGATATTTAGAATAAATATTGTGCCATCTTATTATAATTTAGTTAAAAAATTATATATGTAGAACATTTTTTCATTCATACAGTAAATTTATGTGACTGATGATTGACAACAATTAGACATAATTGAATAAATATGGAGGTTAATTTAAAAATAAAGTGCATTCCTAACCTTACTTTGATTAAACTTTTACGTAGCTTTAAATCGGATATTATAATTAATAAATTAGTTTAATTTAGTGTTGTTATGAATGAAACAATGTTCGATAGGTTATATTGTTTGGAAATTTAAATGAAACTGATATTATTTTATTTAATAAGTTATAATTTTTTTAGATAATGTATACATGGTTTTAAGTAAGTTTTAATTTTTATTTATTAGATAGTTTTTATATTGAGAGTTTGTCCCTCCGTATGTTTGAACTATGTTTGAGATGTTATTATCTAAATTTACAAATTATTGTTATGTATATATACGCCGTTACTAAATTTAGTTGTTGAAACAATTATGAATTGTATTATATCATGCAATATTAGATGATAAAATTATATGTACATTACCTGCTTTAAAAAAAGAAAATGTATGTTTATTTTACATCAATAAATATATTTATTTGAAGATTTTGTTTTCATTTTTAGCTTAATTCCTGAACCTAGCATAAATATGTAATTAAATATCATAGTTTTTTACTTTATAACTCACCTCTGTACTAATTGTAAGTTATATAAATACATACGAGTATATCTACATAAACAGTAACTAACTTTTTTGAAGTTGTACTTCTTTAGGCACGTTGAGGGTAAAAAATTAGTAATGTAACGGAAATGCAAAGCTATGTAACGAAGCGTTACGCGGTGGAACTAGGTAGGCATGGTATCAACAAAACTGTAGAAATTGTGTCTTTTACTTAAATAACACAACTCTAAAGGGTACTGCCTATATAAAAAAATAACTATTTTTTTAAACTCAATTTAATATTGGTGCTGCCATCTAGCATTAGTTGACTAACTAAAAGCTACAGTTACATTAAGAAAAATTTTCTCATTCTCAGTCGGTAAGAATTGGACCCCCGTGCATGGTATATTGGTCAAACAGTATCTGCCTTCTGATCTGATTGGTTGATTATTACATCATAATATTCAAATTTCATGATTTATAAATATGGACTTTCAAATAATATACAATTTTTAATTTGATTAAATAGTATAGTGAAATAATGTTACGAATTATTAAACATTAGTGTTCTTTATAAATTCATATGCATTATATTATTTTATTCATTTAATCAAGTTAAAATTGAGATTATTCGTAGTCATTTTTCAAACACGCCAAAGAAGTATAACTTCTAACGCGTGTGCATAAGTACACACACTCAATTTTTTTTGTATGTAGTAAGAGAGTGAAATTACTCTGTTATTGAGAGTTAAGTAAGGTACAGTTTTACCCGTAGGCCTATTTTAATATATTGTAGATAATTTTACTTTTCATACACCCTTAAAATTTTTGATGTTTTCAACACAAGAAAGGTAACAGTAAGTACAAGTAGGTTTTATATATTTTTATTTATTATTTATTTACATAAAAATGTTATCATATATTGAGTTAAACATTGTGCATTGATCGTGTGAATATATATTTATCCATTAGTAGCAAAGGCGTGCTTAGGACGGGAGTGCTATGAGCAGAACTGGCCTTTTATTATATGTTAAAATACAATAAATATTTAATTCATTTATTTATTTCTGGTTTCACGATGCATAATTTTGAAATTTCGCTTTTGAGATTATTTTAGCTTAAAATTTTGAATAGAAATGTTGCATTATGTACCGACAAAAAAATATTGAAATTATTGAAGCTTATTGCAATCATAGAAGTACAAATAAGTTATTACAGATTGATTTTTAAAAGACCAGTTCTAACTATGAGGACGGTGAGAAAAATGTGTATTCAGGTATGAGGAATGACAAAGTGCCATTATTACACCAGAAAATGATCTTTTTAAAAATCCATTTATATATTCAGACGTTTTTATTTTGATTATTTCAAATGTTTGAAGATAGTTGTAAGTAGACGATTATTTTGGCACCTTTAAAATGAAAATTGTACTGAACGATTATTATTTTGTTTTGCTTTTATCAGTATGAATCATTTGAAATAATCAATTTTCAAATCATGCATTTACGCAAAGAAAATCGAAATTTACTAATATAAAGTGCTCGTGATTTTCAGCAGTTTTTAAATTAAATCAAAAATTAAAACCTTTTACAATGACTCTTCCCTTAAACCCATATAATCTTAACCCGATCTTTGTTACTAATGAAATTTGAGCAATGATTTTTTTTGTCATTTTATATATGCGTAATGAAATTAACAATGAATATATTAACAATAAAAAATATAACTTAACTTATCTAATTGTGCTCAATCATACATTTCAACCTTTCATTTTAGAGGTTATACTTCAAGTTTCAATGTAACATAAAATATAACCTTTAGCTTACTCTTCGAGGAACCCTAACCTTTAAAATTGAGCAAATATAAATATTAATTAAACATTACATAAAAAACTGATGAAAATCTTAAGAGGAATACACCGCAGTGCTGTGGCGCAGTTTTTACTCAGATAGTAAATTTTCAGAAAGATATCATAATAAAGATACCTTTTTTTACATTATTTAAAAAAGGATATTATGACGTTTTTCTGAAAAACTTGCTGCCCAAGTATTATTTCTAAATGTATATAATGTGTTAAATGTACTATATTGAATATCCTATTTTATCTAATTGTCTAATAAAATTTACCTTTGGGTTTTGTACACGAAATATTGTTTTCCATAGTTTGTTTCATGTAATTTAATTACTTCCCAAACAGCAGGATTTTCAGAAGACATCATAAATATGATGTCTTTCTGAAAATATGGCTGCCTGGGTTAATTTTCTTTGATCATCCTATAATCTTCAATTCAAAACAACTATAATACTTATTATATAATTATACAATTGACAAATTTCTTATGGTAAAATAAATACATAACTATAAGAAACAATATTTCAATGTACCCTTTTACAAACTATTTTGCAAAAACAGTTAACTATAGTTTATATCTACAAATATTAGCTTCACTAACGTAGATTTGACACTAAAAAATCTCTAGAGCGTTTGAATAAATTCCTATATAAAAAAATAATAATCATATAAAATAGCTAATAAAAATTTAGTGTCTACTTAAATGAAAATGTAAAATATTGAAACGAAATAAAATATAGGATGTGGCTATTTGCACATACAGTATGTGCAAGCAATTGGCTATTCGAACATACACTATGTGCAAGCAATTGGCTATTCGAACATACACTATGTGCAAGCAATTGGCTATTTGCACATACTGAATGATCTGAATGTGAACCGAAACCCCTAAATCTAGAAACGTGAAATTTCAGGGGTGTATTTATTTTATGTCGTAAATACCCACTAAGGAAATATTTTTCGAATTTCAGCCCCTACAGGGGTAAAAGAGGGTGTAAATTTTTGTATGGGAAAAATATTTTTTCGATGGATTTACTTGAAACTTAAAATACACACTCTACATTACCAATAATGAAACATGTATTTCAGCATATCCTAAAATTCAATACCTGAAGGGTTGCAAGGGGGTGTTAATTTTATAAAATTTTAGGAAAATTAATCTACATAACTGTTTATGATATTGAGGTAAATACGGGCAGAGAAAGTAATCCATACTAATATTATAAATGCGAAAGTGTGTCTGTCTGTTTATTTGTTACCTTTTCACGGCTAAACCGCATAACCGATCTTGTTGAAATTTGGCAGGAAGATAGCTAACTTCCTGAGAAAGAACATAGGCTACTTCGAATCTCAAAAATTCATCCCCTAAGAAATTGCAAGGGGGTGGAAATGTTTGTATGGAAAATATTTCACCCCCTGTCACATATTAAGGGTTGTAATTATTTTCATTCAATTCGGCGGAAAAAAATACTACGGGAGTGGGGGGTTTTAGGGGGGGAAACAACCCTCTATCTTCCATAGGAACCGAGATATTTTCGATTTTGTAAAATGAATGAAAGCAAAAACAAAAGAAAAATATATATATATTTCAGCCCCTTTCACATATAAAGGGCTGTAATGAGTTTCATTCGATCTGGCGGGAAAAATACCACAGAGGTGGGGGTTATAGGGGTAAAACAACTACCTACCTAACTAAGGAACCGAAATATTTAAGATTTTAGAAATAAAAATGCGAATGTGAATGTCTCTCTGTATGTTTGTTATTTTTTCACCGGCTAAACTGCTGAACCGATATTGATGAAATTTTGCTGGGAGATTTGCTTAGAAAGGATACGAGCTACTTCGAATCCCAAAAATTCATCCTCTAAGAAATTCACGGGGGTGGAAATGTTTGTTTGGAAAATATTTCACCCCCTGTTACATATTAAAGTTTATAATTATTTTCATTTGATCCGGCGGGAAAAATACTACAGGAGTGGAGGTTTTAGGAGGAAAAACAACCCCCAATCTCCCATAGGACTAAAACAAAAGAAAATTTATATATTTCACCCCCTTTCACATATAAAGGGTTTCGGTTCCTTAGTTAGGTAGGTTGTTGTTTTGCCTCTATAACCCCCACCTCTGTGCTATTTTTCCCGCCAGATCGAATGAAACTGATTACAGCCCTTTATATGTGAAAGGGGCTGAAATATATATTTTTTCTTTTGTTTTTGCTTTCATTCATTTTACAAAATCGTAAATATCTCGGTTCCTATGGAAGATAGAGGGTTGTTTCCCCCCCTAAAACCCCTCACTCCCGTAGTATTTTTTCCGCCGAATCGAATGAAAATAATTACAACCCTTAATATGTAACAGGGGGTGAAATATTTCCCATGCAAACATTTCCACCCCCTTGCAATTTCTTAGGGGATGAATTTTTGAGATTCGAAGTAGCCTATGTCCTTTCTCAGGATGTAAGCTATCTCCCTGCCAAATTTCATCAAGATCGGTTAAGCGGTTAGCCGTGAAAAGGTAACAAACAAACAGACAGACACACTTGCGCATTTATAATATTAGTATGGATTACTTTCTCTGTCCGTATTTACCTCAATATCATAAACAGTCATGTAGATTAATTTTCCTAAAATTTTATAAAATTAACACCCCCTTGCAACCCCTCAGATATTGAATTTTAGGATATGCTGAAATACATGTTTCATTATTGGTAATGTAGAGTGTGTATTTTAAGTTTCAAGTAAATCCATCGATAAATATTTTTCCCATACAAAAATTTACACCCTCTTTTACCCCTGTAGGGGCTGAAATTCGAAAAATATTTCCTTAGTGGGTATTTACGACATAAAATAAATACACCCCTGAAATTTCACGTTTCTAGATTTAGGGGTTTCGGTTCACATTCAGATCATTCAGTATGTGCAAATAGCCAATTGCTTGCACATAGTGTATGTTCGAATAGCCAATTGCTTGCACATAGTGTATGTTCGAATAGCCAATTGCTTGCACATACTGTATGTGCAAATAGCCACATCCTAAAATATATTATATTTTAAATTAATTCCATAGAGAGTTTGGCACATCAAATAATATTTTATTTTTCATTTAAGTTGTTTTAAGACACTGATTGTATTTTTTTTATAGATTGTTCATCTGATTATTTAAATAAATAAATAAATTGTAAAAAAATGTCAATGATATTTATATTATAAACATATTAATCACATTTAAAATTTATCCTAAGTATTACAAATGTAGAATGAAAAATTTTAGCATTGAATGTAGTTTTACTTTTTTTTATAGTTTAAATTAAATAAAGTAAAACCATCGAAAAAATTCAATGCTTTTACGATTTAAGACGCTTTATAAAACAAATACATTTTTTTATCCATTTTACAAATATGAACATCATAAAAAAATTCTTAGAACTTTTAAATTTATTTCAACCAGATTTTTAATATCTCTTCAAATATTTTGATTTTACTTTTTGTAAAAACTAGAATAAATTAAATAATTGTAGTTCATATAAAAATATTTCTTAAAAACTCAAAAAATTATTTACCTAACCAAGAACTCTACTAAAAAAATACGGATAATATGAATGGTGAGGCGATCTTGTTAGCAATCTTCCTCTGTTAGGTCTCACTGAACTTTCTGAGTTAAGTTCATCATCTTTCGAAGTTCCATCTAGACGATCTTCAACGTTTTCAGTTTTCTTGAAATCGTCATCATCTCGATTTATATCAGGAATTTGTCGTAAAGGTGTTGGAAGAAATTCCTTTCTAATATTGTCCTCTTGTTCTTGTTGAACTTGCCTTTCTTTTTCTTTAATCTTTTCTGGTATTTCTACATCAATTTCCCTTATTCTTTCAGCTGCTGGAGGAAAAGGTTCACTGTCATTGTTTTTTCTAGTTGTATTATTGTTTAGATCGCTAAGTTTTGGATCAATCATGATGACTCTTGAATCCTCTGAAATATAAATATTTAAAATTAATAATAATCCAGATCATATACAGGATGTAGCATTTAAATTGAGACAAATAACTTGAAAACAAGGAATTGTATGGAAAAATGTTTTGGATTAATGTTATTTCGTTGTTATTTTCTTGAATAGAAACCCAATTTATTATTTCGAAATCTTATTCTATACTTCAAAAATTATACATCTTTAGCAGGAAACATTTTTTTTAGATATAAATTTTTGTGATATTTAGCAAATAAACTTTTAAGAATATTTTACCCGTAAACTAAACATTTTTGAATAAAATTATGAGACAAAAAATGCTTGATTTATCTCCAAGATTCTTTGCACTTTTTGACACGCTTGCAATTTTACCTAAAAATTGAAAGTTTGGTCTTATTTTGTTCATTGAGATGTTTTGTATGCCAATTTACCACATTTTGCCAAAAAAATTAATCATAATAATTTTTTTAGCAGAGAATAGTGAAAAACAGGAGTGTTTTTTTCAATTTTTTTTCAAACATTCGCCATTTTTTATTTTTATTTTATTTTTGGCAAATTGTGGTAAATTGTCATGTAAAGGACCTTTTTTTTATTTTTTTGAGACCTCGACTTTGGCGCCTCCTGAATAGTTGTTTAAAAATGAAATAAAAAAAACAAGTATTTTTTATACTATAAGCTTCAAATAAAAGTTTAAAAAATTCATTGTAATATCTTATACAGGGCTTGAAAAAAAATTATTGAAAATGTTGTATTTTTTAGGATTCCAAGGTGGTCAAGTACCTTAAATAAATATACCAAGCAACATTTATTTATAACATTCCCTAGTTTTCGAGTTATTTACTTGTCTGCTGCGCCTTGTAAAGAACACAACGATAATTTTTAATCACTTATTAATCAATTTACCCATTTTCTCAGTAGATACAGAAGATTTCAAACTTTCACTATCAACTTTAACTTTAGGTTGATGTGTTATTGTTTCAATATTCTTATAAGCTGGCAATTGGAATTTTAAATTCTCTCCATCTTTCTTCACACTAGTAGGAGCCGCTCCTCTTTTGTTCAATTTGGTCGTAATATGCAACTTCGATGGTAAAGAAGTCTTATCAATTATATTTATTTCAATTATCTTATGTCCATGATCAATGACATCAATTTTATTTCCTGCTTCAGTTGTTGTTTGAAGAACTTCCTTCTCTTCCATTATTGGTTTGCTTTTCTCTGAAACAGTATGTTCTTCGATATTGCTAGTACTTGGTGAACTTGCTTCGCTAGCAGTTTCATTCAAGGGGACATCAAAATGTGTACTGTTATCGACAACAGGTTCAAATAGCTGTCCCTGGTTAATGATTGGGTATTCTTGAACCAAACTTTCATCTTTATGAGAATCATCGACAGTAGGTGATACGGAACTACTGACTACATCTTGTAACGATGTGAACAGGGAAGACTGTAATTCTTCTTTAACAGTTTCTTCAGAAAATGGTGTATTTTGATTTGGTGTTTTTTCCGAAGAAGCAATATCACTTGGAAGAATAGCTTTAAGTTTTTCATGTGTACTGTCAAATACTCTAAATATCTTCTCTTCTGTATTTTCTAGGATTTCAAAAGGTTCTTCTACTTTGATATCATCGGATGCTGTTGAAGTCTGTATAATAAAGCCTTCCGTTTCGGTCTTTGTCGGTCCAGTTTCTGTAGGATTGCTTTCAGAAGTGTGATCAATACTTTCTAAACTCTTCGGCACAACAAATCGATTTTCTTCATCGTTTGAGTTAGTTTCAAATGCTTTCTCTTCTATATTATACTCATGAACTTCAATATTGCTAGCTGGCACCTTAGAATACTTTATATGCTTATCATTTTTCTCTTTAAACATCATCTTCTTGTTCTTCATATATTTCTTTTCCATATCTTGCTTCTTCAACTTAATCTTATCAAAAGATGAATCAATTTTATCATCAATTTTCAATGGTTCATCACCAAGTTGGGTATTTTTCAAAACAATTACATTCGGTAGCTTTCCAGAAATTTCTTCACCATTTTCTTTACTGTCGACTTCCTTTTCAATAGAACTATCAATTGATACTTCAGTTGTGCTTGAGATGAGAACAGCTAAAGTTGGAGGTAGATCAGTATGTTGAGTTTCACGTCGATGTCTAGTTTGGATGTCGTATTCGTCTGAATCAACTCCTTTTGAACTCCAAGACCAAGGTCTTGTTGATTCTGTAAGGATGCTATTTCTTTCAATATGTTCTGTTGGTTCTGTTGTCAATGAAGCTGGTTTCCAAGATGATTTGCTGTTGACTGTACTGCTTGATGCCGAGTCATCAAAATCTTCTGGTGAAATTCCACAAGATAATTGTTTAACCATATCATCGTGATCCTGTAACAGGAACACATAATAAATGTAATGTTTTTTAAATGAATAATAGAGGCTGGATTATACAGGGCAATAAACGGAATATCGGAAATTATGTTTCTATAATAAAATTAATAAAAAAAGTTAGACTTAATATAGAATAACCACGATGGGTAAAAAAATCTTTTACCAAAACTAGTTTTTTTTTTCATATTAAAGTGGAACTATTTATGTTATTCAAATTTGCCTAATAAATACTGCAGCAATATTTAAACATAAAAAGTTGCCCTATTGCCATATTGTATATTTAAGGGAAGGACTTGCTATAATTAAAAAAAATGATTTTTCACATAAACTGTTAGATTTTATTATCTCTTCAAAAATGTATCCTAAAAATTATAAGTCAATACTTCAAATATTTCCGAAGTTATGACGAATTTTCTATCTGCGTGTTCAGCGCTCGAACACGTGACTCTGTCTGAAAGTCTAGTGAACCTCGAAAATAAGCTCAACGTAACCAGCAGGATTTTTATGAGAAAACAGAAGGTTCACTGTATGATCCAGTAATAGCTAATTAACTTTTAACAGCAGTAAGTTTCTAATGAATAATTATTTTTTTATGTACAACTTTAAACGCGTTTTTCTCCAAATGGTAGTTTCAAAATTATATCGTAACTGAAATGCCTACTATTCATGCAATCATTTTCAAATTTTGAGGACACTTTAGAAACTTTTTTTTTCTTCGACGAACTTCGAATTTTTTAAAAATAAATGATTTATTTTAGAGAAAGTAGAGCAAAAACTAACATTTGTGTTTGAAGCTTCGTCATTTTCACAATTTTTGATTTTTTCGCATTTTTGGACAAATATAGGGGAACATGGGTGACAGTGGATCATTGTACACAGTGGATCAGTGCAAATATTTTTTTTGTATAAACCATATGCACATACTTATTACATCAGGAGTATACTTTTTCAAATGTCCTGCCTGCTTGTTAGTATTTCTTAGATTATCACAGAAGGTAGACATGTTACGACACTCTGACAAAAAAAATGTACGAAATTTTTTTCCAAAGTATTTTTCAAAAGAATTTTTTATAGAGAATATATTGGCGTGTTTAATAATTTTGTACTACGTATAAGTATGTTAAGTATTGTTGAAACAGCTGTTTTTAATCCATTGTTGCTTGTATTTTTAACGGTATGATTATTATTTTCACACGTGCCTGTGGGTTACAGTGGATCATTATGTTTTGGGGTACAATGAATCGAGCTTTGTCACACGGGTAGGCCAGAAAATGTTCGATTTCGCGAATAACTATTCGTTAATTATTAATTGTTAATTAATAATATATAATTATTTAACATTTCTGTAAAAATATTATGTTTTATAAATTTGATTGGTTTTGCCTATTTTTTTTTTAATATATTACCTATGTGATTTTATTACTTGACAAGATTGATGTTTCCTAGTTTAAGATAAATATAATTCAATCATTAAAAAAACGTAAAGGTTTTTTAATTGTCTTATGCTGATCCACTGTTACCCGTGCATGGGGAACAGTGAATCATTTTCCTCATTTTTTTTAATAGCCGGAAAAAGGCGTTTCTAATGCTTCAATACCTAAAATTGTTATAGTGTTGTTTATACCTTAATAACTCCTCTATAAGACCCATATAAAAGATAGTTAAAAATACTGCAGTTTCATAGGAATGCGACGGAATAAAAAAGTTGATCCACTGTCACCCATGCTCCCCTACTATTAACGAAATATTATTTTTTGATCATCTATTTTAGATAAATTCAATTGGCGTGTATGCCAATTGTCCACTACGCCGCCGTCGCGTCGGCGTCGGTCGTAGCTATATGTATATCTTTAGTGGGAAATCTTTTCAATTTTTCTTAATGAAATCTTCAAGAAGTACATTGAGAATATCAACAAATATAATAGATAGCTTTCAAAAGAAACCCATCGTTTATTTTCGCGATTGAAAACAGGACCTCCCTTAACGTTTTTAAAACAGTTTTTGTTTGCCATGACTAAAATAAAATTTGCAGTTTTCACCTTCATACTTTTCTCTATCATGTGAACTATTTGAAAATATGTGTATATAATATTGATATTCTTATATTTAAATATTTTTATCGAGTAGTTGCATTTATTTATTTATAAATGGTAAAATTCGTCCGCCATCTTGGAACTGCCATTTTGAATTTATAATATACAAAAGTGTAATCGTGATAGTCATCCAATATCTAACGTATACCAAATCTTAAACATTAAGTATATTAATACACATTTTTATTAATTTTTGGTACACTGAGCACCCTTTTACAATCATTAATGTCCGGTATCATAAAGGAGCTAACAAAGCTAGCTTGCAAGCACTCTCAAACGAGGTATCAAACTTATTTGACAGTTTTCTCGGAGTTTCATGAAGTTTCGCGGACACATTGTATGTAGGTAAACGTCAACGGAATTTTATAGCAAATCCATAGATACTATGACAAAATTAATACCTTATTTGTAGTGCTTGCGAGCTAGCAAATTTTGCTAACCCTTTTATGATTACCGGACATATTGATATCAAAAGAACGATTCTTTAAATGCATTAAATCACTATAATAAAGATTTTTTTCCACAAAGAATCATTCAATTTAAAATTTCGTGACACCATATTAACGTATCTAGTTTACTCCAACAAAAAATAATTTTCTACAAAACGAGTGTTGAGAAAGTCCCGAATACAAAAAAAAACTACATAAGGGTTAAGTATATTCACATCCTCAAAACCGTAGAAACACTGTCGTTTTTGTGACGTAAACAATTTATTCCCCTATTTTACAAACACCCCTGTTCTACCCTTGTATCAATAATGCATGTACCTCTTCTGCTCCGTACTCACTCACCCCGGAGCGACCGGAAGCTACGGAAATGCTGGATTCCCAAATATTCGACCGGAGGAATCTCAGGAAATTTCTGAAATTTTTTCTCGTGTCTTTAAAAGAAAATCATGTAGAAATAATGTCTTTTTTCTTTATCGCTATTTCTTATTTTAACTTTTATTTAGTGTTCGTTATTGTTTATACAGTCATACCCAAAAGTTACGTCACCTTTGGTTCCAGACGTATGCCGTAACATGAAAATGTCCGCTATTCGAAGTACATATATATGATTGTAACTGATCATGCTCCTAAAGAGACGCAATTCCGAAGCAATTTCGGCGAATATACGAATTTAAAATATACGTAAGGAATAATTCGATTTTGGTATTTACTTTGTTATTTTTGACATCAGAAAATTATTATGTTCTCATAAGTTTACAAAGGGGGTCATATTTTTTTACAAATTATAATGTTTTTATTTTTATTTTTTAGCATATTGAACTCGAAATCGCTTCATCACGTAAGGTTTATTAAAAGCGTAAAAAATACTATTTTTACCATATTTATGAAATTACTAAATGAAATTTCTAAAGTTTTTGTTCACGGTAACAATTAATACTACCTTTCCCCTTCAAAATAAACTTTTACTTTTGATTGTATGATTTATTTTCACCAAAATACACTAGTTTGAAGATTTTGTTATATTCATGTGTACTAATAGCCTGCAATCTTAATTTTATAATATCATATCTTCAAGCTAGTATATCTCGGCGAAAAAAAATCGCACAGTAAAATTTTTTTTTTTTTTTTTAAAAGGGAATATAGTACTAATTGCTGCCATAAATGAAAAGTTAAAACAAATTGAATCGGTCATTTCAAAAAGCTCTTAAGTCACATTTTTTTCCAACATTCTTTTTTTGTTGAAAATGATTTCTTAAAGGTAGATGCGTATTCTGGGAATAAACCACGTTAAGTCAATACATTCCTTCCTCTTTTTTTTTGGATCCCCCCCTCAAAGGTCCCCGCAGAATCCTTATGGGAAATTAATTATAAACAAATCCAATTGTTTTATAATAAAAAATTGGTTTATAATAAAAAAACGTAATAATAAGATTTAAGTACTGCCATTGGCTAAAGAATTTAAAAGTTTACTTTTTATGGTGACAATAAGTCTTTGGGAACACATACAAATAATTGCGCGAAAATTAAGCTTCTACAAATTTTTTTATTGCAAATTAAAGGCGAGCATGATCCCCAACTTTAGAGGGCTATACCGGGTGTCCCAGATAACTTTTCCAGCATGGGGATCTCAGTATCTATAAGAGATACAGGTTTGGTTAAATGAGATGAATTATATGTATGAAAGGGGTGAGTATTATTACACAAAAAAATATTCATAATTCTATGTGGTTTAGGCGGTAATACCAAAAAACTGAAAATTCGGAATTTCTTTAAATGGCTATAACTTTTTTGTTAAAGTAGATAGGTACTTTTTGTTTGCGGTTTCTTAAAGCTTTTTTTTGTGTAGAATTGATTGGTGTATTTAGAATTTTTATATCACTTTTAGTTTCTGAGTTACAAGCTCTAACTTTAGTTTTTCTTATAGGCCACTTAGTTGAGTATATCATATTTGAACGTATTTTTTACTCTACTTTACAACGATATGTCACTTGCCATATTTATTATCGAAAAAAAGTCGAAATACTAAATATCAGTGATATTTATGAAGTATTTTATTACAAACTTTTAAGTGAGCCATGAAAAACAAAAATTGTAAACAAAAATCACAATAACAACAATCAAAATAACAAATGAATATTTGAAACAATGAACTATTTGAAAAAATATATTATAATTTTTTTTTTCGATAGTAAATATGGCAAGTGACACATCGTTGTAAAGTAGAGTAAAAAACACGTTCAAATATGCCATGGCCAACTTAGCGGCCCATAAGACAAACTGAAGTTAGGGCTTGTATCTCGGAAACTAAAAATGATATTAAAAATCTAAAAGTACCAATCAATTCTACACAAAAAAGTGCTTTAAGAAACCGCAAACAAAGAGTACCTATCTACTTTAACAAAAAAGTTATAGCCATTTAAAGAAATTCCGAATTTTCAGTTTTTTGGGTATACCGCCTAAACCACATAGAATTATGAATATTTTTTGGTGTAATAATACTCACCCCTTTCATACATATAATTCATCTGATTTAACCAAACCTGTATCTCTTATAGATACTGAGATCCCCATGCTGGAAAAGTTATCTGGGACACCCGGTATCTTAAAAGTTTGAGTTTTTAGGACTTAGTGCCCATTGACACTTTTGATCTACTCATCAAGGACTATCATAATCCAAAGTTTCAAAGAGTTTGACCGAAACCCCTTTCCCATAAGGATTCTGCGGGGTCCTTTGCTGTATCCCACTTATTTTTAAATATTTTTTGTCATAAAAAAATATAACATTTTCTGTAAATACATATCTGTCATGTAAAAATGTAAAAACATTTTTTATTAATTATTGTAATGCGTGGCCAAAAAAAATCATAAAAAAGAGCTTTTTTTGGAAGTCGCAACTGGGTCTGCCCCCTTAAAGTTATTAAAACATGACAAATTAATACATGTGAAATGTTAATAAGTTAATTTTTAGGATGTGGCTATTTGCACATACAGTATGTGCAAGCAATTGGCTATTCGAACATACACTATGTGCAAGCAATTGGCTATTCGAACATACACTATGTGCAAGCAATTGGCTATTTGCACATACTGAATGATCTGAATGTGAACCGAAACCCCTAAATCTAGAAACGTGAAATTTCAGGGGTGTATTTATTTTATGTCGTAAATACCCACTAAGGAAATATTTTTCGAATTTTAGCCCCTACAGGGGTAAAAGAGGGTGTAAATTTTTGTATGGGAAAAATATTTATCGATGGATTTACTTGAAACTTAAAATACACACTCTACATTACCAATAATGAAACATGTATTTCAGCATATCCTAAAATTCAATATCTGAGGGGTTGCAAGGGGGTGTTAATTTTATAAAATTTTAGGAAAATTAATCTACATGACTGTTTATGATATTGAGGTAAATACGGACAGAGAAAGTAATCCATACTAATATTATAAATGCGCAAGTGTGTCTGTCTGTTTGTTTGTTACCTTTTCACGGCTAACCGCTTAACCGATCTTGATGAAATTTGGCAGGGAGATAGCTTACATCCTGAGAAAGGACATAGGCTACTTCGAATCTCAAAAATTCATCCCCTAAGAAATTGCAAGGGGGTGGAAATGTTTGCATGGGAAATATTTCACCCCCTGTTACATATTAAGGGTTGTAATTATTTTCATTCGATTCGGCGGAAAAAATACTACGGGAGTGAGGGGTTTTAGGGGGGGAAACAACCCTCTATCTTCCATAGGAACCGAGATATTTACGATTTTGTAAAATGAATGAAAGCAAAAACAAAAGAAAAAATATATATTTCAGCCCCTTTCACATATAAAGGGCTGTAATCAGTTTCATTCGATCTGGCGGGAAAAATAGCACAGAGGTGGGGGTTATAGAGGCAAAACAACAACCTACCTAACTAAGGAACCGAAACCCTTTATATGTGAAAGGGGGTGAAATATATAAATTTTCTTTTGTTTTAGTCCTATGGGAGATTGGGGGTTGTTTTTCCTCCTAAAACCTCCACTCCTGTAGTATTTTTCCCGCCGGATCAAATGAAAATAATTATAAACTTTAATATGTAACAGGGGGTGAAATATTTTCCAAACAAACATTTCCACCCCCGTGAATTTCTTAGAGGATGAATTTTTGGGATTCGAAGTAGCTCGTATCCTTTCTAAGCAAATCTCCCAGCAAAATTTCATCAATATCGGTTCAGCAGTTTAGCCGGTGAAAAAATAACAAACATACAGAGAGACATTCACATTCGCATTTTTATTTCTAAAATCTTAAATATTTCGGTTCCTTAGTTAGGTAGGTAGTTGTTTTACCCCTATAACCCCCACCTCTGTGGTATTTTTCCCGCCAGATCGAATGAAACTCATTACAGCCCTTTATATGTGAAAGGGGCTGAAATATATATATATTTTTCTTTTGTTTTTGCTTTCATTCATTTTACAAAATCGAAAATATCTCGGTTCCTATGGAAGATAGAGGGTTGTTTCCCCCCCTAAAACCCCCCACTCCCGTAGTATTTTTTTCCGCCGAATTGAATGAAAATAATTACAACCCTTAATATGTGACAGGGGGTGAAATATTTTCCATACAAACATTTCCACCCCCTTGCAATTTCTTAGGGGATGAATTTTTGAGATTCGAAGTAGCCTATGTTCTTTCTCAGGAAGTTAGCTATCTTCCTGCCAAATTTCAACAAGATCGGTTATGCGGTTTAGCCGTGAAAAGGTAACAAATAAACAGACAGACACACTTTCGCATTTATAATATTAGTATGGATTACTTTCTCTGCCCGTATTTACCTCAATATCATAAACAGTTATGTAGATTAATTTTCCTAAAATTTTATAAAATTAACACCCCCTTGCAACCCTTCAGGTATTGAATTTTAGGATATGCTGAAATACATGTTTCATTATTGGTAATGTAGAGTGTGTATTTTAAGTTTCAAGTAAATCCATCGAAAAAATATTTTTCCCATACAAAAATTTACACCCTCTTTTACCCCTGTAGGGGCTGAAATTCGAAAAATATTTCCTTAGTGGGTATTTACGACATAAAATAAATACACCCCTGAAATTTCACGTTTCTAGATTTAGGGGTTTCGGTTCACATTCAGATCATTCAGTATGTGCAAATAGCCAATTGCTTGCACATAGTGTATGTTCGAATAGCCAATTGCTTGCACATAGTGTATGTTCGAATAGCCAATTGCTTGCACATACTGTATGTGCAAATAGCCACATCCTAATTTTTAAATGCAATTGTCAATAATAAGCAATAAAAAATATGATTAATTATTACGATTGTTTTGGTTAAATTATATACCATTATTTCTTGCTAAAACAACATAAGTCAAGAACAGTTTTTCAGGTTTTTTTCATTATTATTATTATTAATAAACTGTGAAAGTTATTCGATATTTCAATTTTTTACAACTCAAATACAAAAATTAAGCATAAAAAAGTCATTTAAATAGTATATTGTGTAGCAAGGGTTGAAACAAGACGATTTCTGACTAGGGCGAGAGTTGACTGCCCGAGCGAAGCGAGGGCTGTCATCGCCCTGGTCTGAAATCGTCTTTGTTTCATCCCGTGCCACACACGCTATTTTTCATATCACATGCATTGAAACAACGAGTTTTGATTTCTGTAGCCAGTCGAAGTAAGACTATTTCAGACAAATAGCGCAGTAATATCTTATACTATTGCACACCCAAGCAGGCTCTGCTTGGAAGTGTGTTCTATTATCGTGCTAAAATTTTTTTTCGTATATAAATTGATAAAATGAGCATTATATCTTAAATTTCTTCAGTATTCCACTTACATTTTTACATTTTCTGATAGAAAACATTACAGTCTGCATTTATACTTAGTTTAATATCGATCGGTTTTAATTTTCTGTTATAAAAATATTAATAAAGTTCAATTTGTTGATTTAACCCCCTTTTTTGATAAAAACGCCGAACTGTAGGCTATATTTCGAAATAAATTTGAACCAATCCTTTTGAATTCACTTCATCTATTATCAGAATAGAACCCTATTAAAACTCAACAAAATTGGATAACTAGAAGTAACGAAATTTGCAGTTTATTTAAACAAAAATTCATATTTTGACAAGAATTATTTTTACAAATAGAGTAGTTACTCGGTAGTTCATAAGATTACCGTAAGGCGCTATTTCTTCATACGTCACTTCAAATTCCAAGTATTACAATTATTATATTGTGTTAATTAATATATAAATACATGTACATCGATACGTGCTGTATTTTAATTATTTTATTCAAAGCCAATCAATCTTTTTAATCAAGATAAAGTCTGGTAAGTTTGCATTTTTAAAACAAATATATAATGTACATATACATATACCTAACCTATAAACGTTACATTGTTGTTTCATTTTAAATGCTCTGCTAGACATCAGGTGAACACAGCTGTTATCGCTGCAATATGTGGATGTATTTATCTTTCTAATTATTATTATTAATTAATTAATTTACTTTATACATTTTACAAAAAAAATATTTTATATAAAAATTGTAAATTAAAATGATTGTTGTTTTATTACTATACATCCTAAATTTAAATAAAAACGGTAATAATCAATTGATATCAAGATTCATTGTTGATTTTCTAAAAAATCTTAATGAGTGATAAACTTCATATTATATATTTATATAATATTAATTACCTCCAATATTTTTTTCAAACATCCTTTTAAGTTTCACCAATTATATTGTATCGTATTTATTTGATATTATAAATTAATACATTTTTTTATGTTTAAGGGGTGTGCATTTTATGGCCTAGCCATAGTATTTTAATAATAGAATTATTCAGAAATAAGATTCGCTTTTGTTTATTACAAATGCGATTCTGATGCCCGGTATTATAAAGAAATTGCATGCAAGCAAATTTGTTTCCATGGAAATTTGCGATTTGCAAACGCTATCTACTAGGAGTCAAATGTAAATGACAACCAATCACAGATTGTAGCTTTAAAATATCAAGACAATTTGACTCCTAGTAGATAGCGTTTGCTTTGCATGGAAACAAATTGCTTGCTTGCAATTTCTTTATAATACCGGGCATGACAGATTTAAAATTAATGAATTTGCTAGTCAGAAACAACGTTGTTTCTTTGTTTCTGCTCGGTACAATCGCATTGGTCTGAAATTGTCTTGTTTCGACTGTCAAAACAGGGTTCAAAACTAGTTGTTTCTATGCATGTGATATTTAAACATCTTTGTTTGTGCATGAAACAGTTCTTATTGATTCCTGAAAAACTCGAATTGTGTAACTTATGAGCAGGGACTTGAACCGGAATTTATTTATGGTTCGGGTTCGGTTCGGGTTCAATAATAATTTTCGGTTCGGGTTTAGGTTAAGGTTCATGATGGTGCATAGGTTCTGGGTTCAAAAACTCTTATTTTTTTCAGGTTTAGGTTCGGGTTCGGGTACAAATTAAAAAATAAAAATAAATTATTCTTTGAAAATAAAAAAGCTATCCTGCTGTGGGCTCACAAAACAATATGTATGCAGTATAAAATAAAAATGCATTAAAAACAGTATATTTTTAATTTTCTAAATGTTCAGTTGTAAATTTTATTTTCGTCAATCATATTATAACAAATGTATATTATTATATTCATAGTTTATAAATATAATAATATGAAGGGACGAAGATATTGCTAGAAAAAATTAGTAAAAAATAAAAATACATTTTAAAGATTGAAATCTATACTTTTCAGATTTTTTGCAAATTGAAAAGAAATTCATTTTTACAAAGTTATAGAATTATAAAGCAAGCAAAAAAATGTAAATTTTAGTAGTAGACTTGAGCAGTCACATCATACAGTGAAATTCAAACAAATTTCTAATTTGTATATTTTACAATCACTTCTGAAAATCAATGGAGGAAAATTGAAAAAAAATTATAAATAATTTATTGAACCTTTTTAAAAAAATATGGTTACCGGATATCCATGAAAAGGTTCGAGTTCAGATTCAGGTTCACTGATTTTGAAATATAGCGGTTCGGTTAGGGTTCAGGTTCATGAAAAATACGGAGTTATTCGGGTTTATGGTTCGGGTTCAGGTTCAGGTCCCTGCTTATGAGGTTTTTGAAATGACCGATTCAATTCTTGTTTAGTTAAATAAATTAATAAATATAACAAAAATCATCATTTTCTTCACACGATTAATCCTAACTTACCGCATTGCCTTTGCAGACGATATTCTTAGTTCCACCAAGACCACAGTCTGATGTGAGCTCGACTGCATTCTGTTCCGGAAGGTAAATGACGGTCAGTGACGGAAGTGACGTCAGCATACATCCCTCCACACGACTCGGAACTGCAACAATGTAAACATATTAGATTAAACTTGAACTGGCCACTAAAACAAGTTCTCAAACAATATAAATTCATGTCATGAACAAACTGTATATTAACCCGGGTGTAGGCGTGCAGGATGTATGATTATTATTTTTATTAACACATTGCAAACAAAATAACATAGTTGAATTCCATAATAAAAATAATAATAATAAAACCTTTATAGGTATTAACAAAATACAAAATTACAATATGTTAAAATGTTTTAAATATTAAAAACTTGGCAAATAAGATAGCGCTGTAACTTTGTCGCGTCGCGTCGATCTTGAGAATTGCGGGGTATGCAGCAACAAGGAGTTAACTCCAGTTTTTATAATTTGTAGGAAAATAGAAAAAACTGTTTAAAAAATGGAGAATGTATTTAAATCGCCTTTGTCTTCGTCAAATTGTTATTTATCACCGATCATATATTTTGGCCAAATTCCATTGAGAAATTAGTAAAATTCACAATTCTAGAGTCAATTTTATTCTGGAGTTAACTCCTTTTTGGCCCAAATAGTTGAAAATTATTTTCTTTTTAAAGTAAGGAAGCATTGAATAAGAACAATTTTCAAGAAAATTAGTTTATTTCAAGAAAGAACACAGTAACGAGTGTACTAACTAAATTCTAAGCCCAAAAACAAAGAGTCAGCTCCTGGAGTTAACTCCATTTTTACCCAAGCGAATGAAGCAGCTAACTCATTCTAGCGGATACCTTGGGAACTATCAACGGTAGGTAACTCTTTGTTGAACCAAACGAAATAATGATTTTTTCCCCCAAGAAACGGTTGTTAACTCTGTTTGACCTAAAAATGGAGTTAACTCGTTGTTGCTGCAAACCCCTCAATTCAAACCGTATAAACACGGTTTGTACCCTCAAGGTCAACTTGACGACGTTACAGTGCTCTCGTATTTGCCAATACTTGGGGTATTTCAATAAAATTATTTATACATACATTCGGAAGTCAAAAGTGACTACCTAAAAACAATCGATGAAGAAAATCAAGCAACTATTGAGGAATGTCCATAACCACGTAACTCTATTAGCGGGGATAGGGGTACAGCTATATTGTCTACATGGCGTTATATGGGGGATGGGGGTCATATTCAACTGTTACATAATATACTTTTGTACAAAAAAATAAAAACATTGTTGAAAGATTAAGCCATATTTACATATAATAATGCTGAAATAGTTTAAAAAAAAACACTGTTCACCACAATTAGTGGGACACAGTTTTGTTAAAAATTGTCATAATTTCAAGATAACGAAAAAAAATGTATCGTTAATTTTTCTATTTTTCACCCCTCCATTTTTTGAGGTATATTTATATTAACTTTTTGTCTAAATTTTTATCATAGAACAAGAATACAAATTTATTATTTGTAATTTGAAGCATCCGTATTAAGTTAAATTCTGCATGCTTTCTTTTTCTATTTCTTGAAAACGGTTTATCCTATGACAAATAAACAAAGCATGTTTTTGTGTATTTGTGTCATATAACTTTAAATAAGTGCCCAACTTTATAAAAATATTAAAGAACAAAAAATACTAGATAAAAATCGAAGGGCTCACTGGCCCCATACATCCCGAGTCTAAATTATAACTAGTTATTATGAGAAATCGATAACACTTATTATTACTAAACAGAATACCAAATTTCATAATTTTATCGCAAAGGGTTCTCTAGATATTAAATAAAAACTCGTTTTTAGTAAAATCTTTTGAGGGGTGTAGTTCCCTCACGAAAAATTTCCGGACACATGTTCATTAGAAGTTTTTTGCTTAACATATTTTTCTTTATCTACTGTTTAACCCTTCTGTCAACCATAGTTCTAAAACCTTTCCGTCTACCATATAGGTCTGGCTGGACCTTCATATATTTTGTATGAGAATGGAGTAAAATAAATGGAAAAAAATTAATAAAGCTTCTTTTATAGATTAATTTGAGTATTTTCTCTTACATTTTAAATTTTATTTAATTTTTTTTTTGTATTTTTATTTATCTTCTAGATTTACACATTCGTGACATTTTAAATATTGTCGGCTATGTTGCAAACATACCGGGTCTGTACAAGCAATGCACGTGAATCTTGTTTTTCTTTGAAATTTATCATTTATTCGGCAAATCTTGCAGGATTTCTTCTGATTTGCTGCTGTTTGGCTGGTGGTCGGTTGTGGAATTTTATGTTGTATCGGTGCCCCATTTTAAAGGTAATTAAAGGTATGAAGGTCTGGCCAGACCTATAAGGTAGACAAGAGGTATACAAATAGAAATATAATTTTTTTTTCGCACTCCCACACACCCAATTATTATTTTTTTGCACTGAATCAAAGAAAAGAGGTAGATTAAGGAATTCAAGGAATTTGATAAAGATTCATAAAATATTTCTATCAAAAAAACATATGGTAAGATCAAAAAGGTCTGGCCAGACCTAATGGTTGACAGAAGGGTTAAGTTTGGCACGACAGTAATGAATCATCCTATATATGATACTGTATAACGTAACATTAAGCAAAGGGTTGGGGGGGGGGGTCAATTGTCTACATGGCATTACGTGGTTTATGGGTGTTCTCTGTTATAGTTTTTTTAATAACAATCGAGTAATTATTAAAATTAGAAAACCGAAAAAATGTGGTCACTAGTATTTTATATCCAATGTGTCTGAAACACACAAGTGTAGGATTATTTACTTTATAACAAATGAAAACAAATGTTTGTATATATGTACGTATATATGTATTTTTATATATGTACATAAAGCTAGCAAGAGTACAAATTATATCCCCAAAGAAGCTAAGTCAATAAAAGATTCCTGTAGTGCTTAAAGATATTATTATTTATTGTGTCACTATTCTTTCTTTATGTTCTTTTTATTGTAGTAACTTGGGCAAAAGAATACGTATACATATGTGGATTTGAGCAAACATATATAATAGTATATCTTTTTTACTTTGTTTATTTATATGAGATTATATTTGGTATAAAATATAAAATTGTAGTGCTGTTTTAGAAGTTATTTAAGGAGTTAACATTTTTATAATATGTATATTGATTTATCTATAGATAATTCATTTTAAAATAAATAAAATTATGTAAAAAAATACTTTTTAAAAACAAGCTTTTATTAAAAATGTACTAATAAGTAAAATTAAATTTTCAGCTATCACAAAAATTTCAGGTTTTTATGACTATAACCACTAAAAGCGCGGGGCGCTATAAAGACAAATGTATGAATAAAAATTTTATATGCAAAATAATCATAAATAATCATAAAATTGATATAAGATAAGAGTAGAAAATTTGCACATTAAATCAAATAAATACAGTATAATTTTTGATAAACTAGAATAATAGTTCACAATAATAAAATAATTAATAATTTAAAGCTATACATTTGCCTTCGTGAACGCCCCGGACTTTTATTGGTTTTAGTCATAAAAACTGAAAATTTATTTTTTACTTATTAGTGGATTTTTAATAAAAGCTTGTTTTTAAAAAGTATTTTTTTATATAATTTTATTGTTATAAAAACTAAATTTTATTTAATATTATATTATTATAATATTTTTATTTATAATTAATATTTATTACAATAATTATTTATAACAATATTCCAACCCTTAACTCTTAAATGCAGTAGCATAAAAAAGTTAAGCTACTTTTCACAGAATTTTGTACATATAGCATAGCCGACATAATTAATCATTAATATTCATATTTTCAATAATAAATATCTGCCATGAGTGCCACGAGACTTTTTTATACGTAATACCGACAGTGAACAGTAAAAAGTAAGGTTTTCATTCGAAACAAAAATAATTCTTAGATATAAAATTTCACCTTTCTACGATTTGGTGCTATTTGAGTTTCAGCATCTGCAGACCTACAGACTGACAGATTGGTAGGCTGACATACAGACATCATGGCGAAAATAGTCAGAATGGATTCAGAGGTCAAATTGGATAATTCCATCAAAATCCGGAATTCGAAACAAATCGGTTTTACAATTACTAACTTATAACGTATAAGTACTATATTAAGTATTTCATATATATATATATATATATATATATATATATATATATATATATATATATATATATATATATATATATATATATATATATATATATATATATATATATATATATATATATATATATATATATGGGTTAAAAGTTAATTGTTTTGGGTTTTGGCTTCCTAATGTATTATTTGTTTGTTATTTCACATATTGAGTAACAAAATATAGCTATTTGTTATTCAGATTAAAAGACAATTTCAAATAAATAACAAAGTATACGATTTGTTAATAATGCTTGAAGGGACAATTTAATATTACAAAGCACAGTTGAAGTATTTTAAAGTACATGTCATTAGAGATAAAGTCAAAACTAAAAGTTTATTAAAATGACGTTAAGTTTTCTTGTATAACAATTATTGTAGATGTTGTTTTGTTTCAGAGAAAACAAATAACGATTGTCAAAAGCAGATACGATGATTAAGATTGAGAATATTATTCATATTGCTTTGCTTGCTTTATAATAAACCAGTTGAACTTTTGACTTTGAAATAAATCGAAATTTAAATTACGTTTTTAAATATAATGTTTATGTCCGATATTATAAACGACCTAGCAAAATTTGTTAGCTTGCAAGCACTCATAAATGAGGTTATGAATTTTGTTATAGTATCTATGGATTAGTTATGGAATTTAGAGCAGTGACACTTCAACGTATTGTAACACAGTTGGCGACTCTGACCATATAAAATAATTTTCATAATAGCACAACTGGTTTAATACCGTTGGTTTTTACATACAACGCTTGCGCGAAATCTGTCAAAGTCATCAACAGAACTGTCATATAAGTTTGGTATCTCATTTGAGAGTGCTTGCTAGCTTGCAAATTTGCTAGGTCGTTTATAATACCGGACATTAATGTTATTATTATTGAGACGGCAATAATAAACGTTTATTTTTGAAGATATACATTAAGTATGAAGATTAGAGACAGGAGTCAAAAATATGACTCCCGAAATGGGTAGCCTATCGTGCTTAGACCGCTGCGCAGTAGTTGACTGCGCAGCGGTATACACTCATCGCTCGAATTAATGACGTTATTGGTAATTCAATCGCTTGAATTAACGACGTCGAGGGGAGCCCCGTGCCGACCTCAACGTTAATCGGTGGTATTACGGTGGGGATAGGGGAAGGTTACTAAATAGCGCGTTTGTCCCGTCGTTAAATCGAAGGTCGTTAGAGTGGTGAGTGCGAACAAAGTAAATTTCTTACTTCTTCGCAGAGGTCCATAAAATGCGGACCGCCCACATCAATTTACAGATTTTTTTAATGAAAGACCATTTTATGTAGTTTGATATTAAGCAGATATTTTGACTGTCACAACGTTAGTTTTAAGTTAAAACTTTAAATTGGCCTTGTAAGAAACAGTGTTCCTTGCAAGGCCATTTGGAAGAGTTTAATAAAACTTCATTAACTCTGTAATAAAAAAAATGTTTTATAAGTTACACAATAAAACAAAGTGTTACTTAATATTTTGTTTGTTTCATTTATCCAGTAAACAAAGGAATAAAAACTGTTTATTCCTTAACCCGGGAATGCTACACTTATTTTCCCACACATATAAGATACACACAATTTGGGGTACACCTGTACCCCGGGTAGCACTCCAGGGTTAAGGTGGCCTTCCATGGTCCTCCTACCTTAGTAGTTTTTTGCTTGTCTAAAATTAAATTAAATTAACATAATAAAAATAATAAAAAAATATATATGGTACAGGACACAAATCCGCAAAGCTCGACTCGCACTTGACAATTTTTTTTATAAAATCGTTATTCATATTTTTATCAGTCACACTGAAATTATTGGCAGGTAGAAAATGTTGGAAACCACTGGAAAATGTTTGATTCATATGGATAAAGGTACCTTGAACATATTTATATACATACCTATGTATGTAACAAAAAATGTCCCGCATGATATTCGCCTGAGGCAAATATTTTTAATCAAACCTCACAAATATGAAAATGGTATTGATTTTGCAGACCAACATGTTTTTTTGAACCAAACTGCACACCTGAGGTATGAACAATGAAAATGGACCAAGATTGGAAACGGAAAAACATCGTACTGTCAACATGAAATTTTATGATTATTTTTTTTCTACGTGTTTGGTAACTTAATATCTTATTATGATAAAATATGGGAGGGTTCCGCCTTTTAATATAATCACAACACTTTTTACGTTTCCAATTTAATAAAGAAATATACAGTATACAGGCTGTTCCATAATTAAATGTCACTATTGAAAGAGGTTGATTTGTGTATGATTTTCAGACAAAAGTTCATATAAACAGGTAGGTTTTTACTTTATTTTTGATATATTAGCCCAGGCAATAGACTCAAAAAAACGGTCAAACTAAGAAAAAATTCCGACCAAGCTGGTTTTTGGTGGAGACTTTTATTTTGATGTCCTAAACATACCCTAAAAAGTACCCTTAATTTGGATGGCGGTTTTAGGGGGTAAAGGGGGGAAAATTTTAGTTTTTTTTGCAAATATCTCAAAAATTATTATTATTATTATTAATTTTTCGAGAAAAATTGTTATGAAACATTGTAGCTTATAAAATTCTACAGAAAAAAGGTATTTATACTTTTTTTGTATAATCAATACTTTTTAAGTAAACTGTTAACCCAGTCAAGGGTGCAGTGAAGAGTGCCAAAATTCGAACTTTTAGGGGCAAGCAAATTTATAGTTGATTAGTATAGATTTTGGGGCGTATAATTCGAAAAAAATAACCCGGACTAGCAAAAAGTAGTGCAATACCCTTAAAAAAGGGGTTGAAGGGTGAAAACCCCGTTTTCAAGATTAACAGTTTACTTAAAAAGTATTGATTATACGAAAAAAGTATAAATACCTTTTTTGTGTAGAATTTTATAAGCTACAATTTTCTTCATAACAATTTTCCTCGAAAAATTGATCATTTTTGAGATATTTGCAAAAAACTAGAATTTGCCCCCCTTTACCCCCTAAAAACATTTCTGCACAGGTTCCGCCCAGACAGTATAAGATTTTATTGATAGTCTGTATAAGTACTTGCCTTTCAAGATCATTTTATGCTGTTACTCGATAGGCCAGTTTTTTTGCAGTCAGCTCTTGGACTATTATTTTACATGAACTGTTTATCTTAAAATTATTTACAGATTAACCTTCTTCAATTATGCATTCAATTTTGAAACATCCTGTAGAAATGTACATTATTTAGAGTGACATTTGAAAATAAAATTACCGAAAGAGGTAAATAAATATTACATTTATGTCCGATAAAGTATTTGTACGAGATGCTAGCAGTGTAAGTATTTTATTTATGTGTTCATTTTTTCTATAAAAAAATATTTTTGAAGTTAAACTTCTCTAGGCGCATTCAGGGTGAAATTTCAGTAATGCAATGAAAAACAAATGCGCGTTGGATGCAACGAAGCGCACGCACCTTGTAGCAAAAACAATTTAACAGTACTATTAAGTTAGGTTAGGTTAAGATAAAATAGATTTCTGTTATAATTATCGGTAAAACAGTTTTTTAGTTAGACTATACGCCAAAGGAGTAGAACTTCTAATGCACGTATATAAGTACACACGCCCACCTTTTTTCATTTAATATAAAGGCTGTAGCCGGGTAAGCATACATGGAATGTATGGGAACCGCCATTGAATCAATTATGCTAATTTTTGCTCATAGTTTGCTTTTTAGAAACATAAAATCGCCTCAGATCGCTTTTAAAATGTTATAATCGTCTTTAGTAGCAATAAATCACATTGCCCCTGCGAACTAACGACTCTTCTTGTATAATAAGTTATAAATAGGATTTTTTTTTTTTTAAATAAAAATGTTCTTAGTAAACATAAAAATTTTAAAGCACAAATACAATTAGGGCGATTTTATGTTTCTTGAAAAGCAACCTATGAGAAAAAATTAGCATAATTGATTCAATGGCGGTTCCCATACATTCCCGGCAACGGCCTCTATATTCTATCTTTGTCAGGCCATGGGCCGCTCAAATTCCCCGGATCTCTCCAGGCTAGTTCAGCCCTGTTGTTTAGCAACAAATTAGAGATGTTTTAAAAGTTTTAAGACACTTGCACTCCATATAGTTCACCCGCGTCACGCGCGCGCCGCGCCAATACAACCGTATGCAAATTTATACGAGTATGTTATACCCTTCATATCAGTTTGGGATTTTGATATGTTGTTTGGGTACGTACGAGGTATATTTTATAAAAAAATGGTGATTGCCCCCCGAGTACAACATAGTGTTTTTTAATTTTTTAAATTTTATTAATTTTTTTTCTGGTTTACTATGTACAGAGGACCATAATAAAATTACCTCTGATGAGTCATAAGTACCTCTATAATATACCACAAGCACTATCAAATTCGATTGATGGATTATCAAAAAAAAATTATTTTTTTTAAATCAAAAAAATTTTTTTTTTCGAAAACTACAAATTTTTGGAAGCTTATATTTGGTCAGGTTGAATGTTACATAGAATGTGACTTTCAAAAAAATAATCAGCCAAATCCATGCAAAGGCCGATTTTGCATGCTTACCCGGCTACAGCCTTTATAAAGTGGGGATGAAGGGTCACAACAAATTTAGTACCAAGGGCCCCGATAAATCTAAATTCGCCTTATGTATACCTTACAGATAGGTCTCTGGTTTGATTTTGATCTAGACCAAATTATTTATAATACCAGACATAAAGGAAATATACATATACAGTATAAAAAATAGAAATAAATGAAATGAAAAAAAAACGCGGTATTTCACTACATGGCATTTGGAGTTTTTTTATAATAAAAATAGAGATTGTAAATTTTATGTAGGTAGGGATACACATAAAGTAAGTATTTTTACCTTGTTTAAAACAAATAATACGTTGTAGTACTACATATATTCGTAAAATAATTGAGATAAATTAGACCGTGTATAACATTTTTAATTTCAACTACATGAGAAAAATGATGTAAAAATAACGTGCTCTTATTAAAACAAAGCTTCCCGACGTGTGGGTCTTTTTTTTAAACACAACAATGGAAAATATAAAAAAAAAGATTTAGTACTTTCTGTTATGCAATGCATCATTTAAATTTATTTTACGTAATGTAGAATTCTTATAAAAAATATATCATACAAAAAATTATAGTTTAAAAAACTAAAAAAACACGCATTTATGAGTAGAGCACTAAAAAGTTAAAAATATGAGCATATCTTACCTTTATTATCATAAGTACATCAATATACACTAAAATGCAAAATTAACGGATCACTAAAATTTTAAAATATTTTTAGATAGGTATTTGTAAATAGCTGGATCACCGTGAAAAATGGTCGTAGACCTAAAAAATAGCATATTTTTCATTTTTCATAAAACATGGGGGATATTTTTTTTATTATTATTTTGCTTATTTTACATTTCTTTAAAAATGACAATATTTATTTCTGATAAAAATGAACGTTTTTAATTTTAATGCAGTAAGATGAGAAAGCAACAACAAATGTTTGGACGCAAATAACTCGATCAAAAATTGTCGTACAGTAAAAAAAAAACACAAATTAGAGAAATGTATGATCTATAAAAATTATTTATCAGATTTTACCAACAAAATGTACCACGGCCCATGGAGGCTCTCAAAATTGTTATACATTTTTGCAAATTTTTTTTCCGGCGCTTCGTCAAAAAAACAATTAAGCTTTAAAACATTTTTTTGAATACTGTTTTATGAACATTTTTACCAGAATAACAGCCATTCAAAAATACCTTCATAAAGATGGAAACTTTGAGTGATCTTTTAACGCTCTCAGAGCAATATGGCAAGTTTGATGGCTTGGGGTTCAAACAAAAATAAATTTGAGCGATTCGGGGTTTCGCAGATATTTTAGGTATATTTTGAACTAATAAAACATAGACACTTAAATGATCCCGTGATTCCCCCCACAGTTCCCCATGATTTATTAAAAATGAAAAATATGCTATTTTTTAGGTCACTTTCAAATGAATTTTACATTATTAAAATAATTTTTTATCAGATGAACAACTAACGGACATTAAAGAAAATATTTTCAGCTTTCCAAATCTGCCCTTAATTTTTTTATGATTATTTGTTCCCTAGTTATAAGCGCTCAAAGTTAAACATATGATTTTTGATTTGATTGCACATAACTTGGTCAAAAAAATCGTACAGCAATAAAAAAAAGTAAATTAAAGAAAACAGTCTGATTTACAACGTTCTTTTATTTGATTTGACAAAAAAAATAGGATGTCCTGTAGAGCCTTTCAAAATTAATATTATTTAAAAAAAAAAATGTTTTGGCGTTTCATCTTAAAAAAGGAGGTTATCCTGAATGATAATAAAATTTTTAATAAATGATTCAAAAATTAGAATGTTCAAGCTTTAAAACGGTTTTTGTAAAACTCTTCTACGACCATTTTTCACGGAGATCCAGCTAGTTAAAAACACCCAATAATATTTGAAAATTTTAGTGATCCGTTAATTTTGCATTTTAGTGTATTATTGTATTCAAGGTACCTACATATGTAAAGTATACTTTGAGTAGCTCGGATTGTATTTAATTAGGAGAGTTGCAAGTAGCATAAAAAATTAGCTTTCTGACTATATGTAAAAAATAATAGAGTAATTAAAAAAGGGCAAAAACTGAAAAACAGCCTTTGTTTCCGCTCTTTATTTTAAACCTTTTGAATAAAATTGTCTATCCTTTCGAAGCTTGAACATTATGTACATATTTTTTTATAACATTGTGTACATAATAAAGTAAAAAGTAGTAAAAAGAAATTAAAATGGTTAAAACAAAAGTTTCATTTTTTTCTTACCTGGAAGTTCGCAAATAAAAGCGGCATTGTCTGGCCCACCGCAATGTCTCGCGTGCCACTGAAAGTCTGAAACTGGGTCAGCAGCTGCACAAAGAGGTTCTACAGATTCGGGCACAGCTTCGGCCCAATGGCCTCCGCTTTTCTCTAAAGATCGATATTCTCTTCGTTCACTGGAAAAATATGATAAAAATAAATAAAAACAAGGATGGGGCTATTTGCACATACCGTATGTGCATGCAATTGGCTATTTGCACATACTGTATGTGCATGCAAATGATTATTTATACATACCAATTACTTTAACGTAAACTAACCTACCCTAACAACAAACAAACCTAATTAGGTACATAAACAGTATGTGCAAATAGCCAATTGCATGCACATACGATATGTGCAAATAGTCACATTCTAAAAACAAAGGAATTTTTGTTCTAATTTCTGAAAAAAAATTTTTTTAATTTAAAATCGGTATTTTCTTTATTGTAATGATCAACGAATATATTAAATACTCTGCCTAGTAAATGCACAGTGCTTCCTCGTGCTAAAGGTAGTTAATTATTGAACAATTTAAATAAAAACCGATAAATTATTCAGATGAACTGCCTGTCATTGGTTAACGATTTAATTTTCATACAATTTTAATAAATGACATTTAAAACGTCAAAGTGACATTTAATATGTCAAAGTAAATAGCAATTTAAAAAAACTGACGATTTTCTTAAAGTAAATTGAGATAGATCTTTGTAAGGGAATATTTTACAACAAAAATAGGTGACGTATATTATAGAGAATTGAATGCTCTACAAAAAAGGTTCTATAAAATTTTCACGTAACATGTGTCTTTCTTGAGATATCTTCAAATCAAAAAATAAATATTTTGGGATGTCACCCCTCCCCCTTACACACGATTTTAATACTTTTGAAATGGGACCGTCCTCAAACCAGACCCAACCAATGAACAGACACGGAACAAAAAGTGTTTGTCTTGACCTGAAACGGATAGATCCGGTAAAATTTAAAAAATCGGAGAACAATTTTTTTTCTAGTTTTATGTAACAGGGTCTATAAAGATAATTATTCTTTTAAAAGGGGTCTATATAAAGAAAAATTTTAGGAACCCCTGAGTTAAACCTTAATCGAGAAAATACCGTATTCTATATATTTTAAAATGTAATTTATATGAAACTCGACACACATAAACAAGGTTTCTAAAAGCAATAGAACATATTGTTATTAAAACAGAGAGTTTATTATTTTCGTACGACAATATTGCTTTAAAGAGAAACATTAATATGAATAGTTGGATTAATAACTTCCCGACGTCGTATGTATCTTTTTACTTTTTTTAAACATTACAATGGAAAATATTAAAATAAACTTTCTGTTAAACCATTATAAAATTATTTCATATTTTATAATTATTTATTTTAAGAAGCATTTTTGAAGGTAATCAAATTATCTATAACTTTTATTCTCAACTTTCTGACTTAACATTACAAAATAAAAATGTTACGAGTAAAAAAAGACAAAAAAAATAGGGGATGAAAATTTTTAAGGCAAGATAACTATTGTATTTTCAACCCTACTAAAAAAATACACCTGACCTTTTTTGTAGAACGTTTCTTAGTAAACAATTTAATCTATTCATTCTTTCAGTGGCGTCACTAGGGTTGGTGTCACCCAGTGCGGTAAATCATGGTGTCACCCCCTGAGCAGTTCAATTTTTTAATGACCTTTTTTTTTTTAGTCATTACCAAAAATTATACATGTTTGGAATTTGGGTGTCACCTCTGAGCACACAGTTCAATTCTCATTACCTTATTTTTTTATATATATATTTTTTATACAATACTACTACTAAAGTGATGTTTTGCATTTGGGTGTCACCCCTTGTGATGGTGTCACCCGGTGCGGTACGCACCCCCCGCACCCCCCTAGTGACGCCACTGCATTCTTTGGTTTATTTTTATTGAAGTTTCAGCATTGCACAGGGAGGTAAATTGAAACTATGTGAGGTACATACTAGAGATGTAACGAATGTATGATTTTAAACATTCGCGAATGCGAATGCGAATGCGAATATTAACGGCCGACATTCGCGAATGCGAATGCGAATGCGAATATTGACTTTTTTTTTAATTAATGTATTTTTTTTTAATTAATGTTGTAGTATTCATATTTTACATATTCAGCTAGCTAAGATAATTACTTTTATGGAAAAAAATTAATTATTATTAATTATTGTTTGTTGAGTTCAAAATATTCCTAATTAATAAAATAAAATAAATAACATTAAATTGTTGGTGTGTTTAAGTTCTTTGAAAATTTGTTTAAGAAAGACAGATTCTTTGTTTTTGGCTTTTTAAAATAGAATATTATAAAAACTGTCGATCGAGTTTAATACTTTCAGAAGAGCCCTGAAAATGTTCACTGCAATATGTGACGAAACATTGACCGATAACACGACCAAACCAATGCGGCTTACACCCAGAAGCCAAGATCCATGTCGAGTTTAATAAAAATTGAATTGTTAATTAATGTTAAGTTTTGAAAATTCCAATCATTAAATAAAAACAAATTACAAAACACTATAGATAATAGATACCACAATATATATTTATTGGTACTGAAATTTATATTCACTAAGAAACTGTCAGCTAGTGTCTATTAAATACAAAAAAGTACTATTCTAGAAGAAATTAACGATATAGTGAACCATGCATGACTTCCATGTTCCATAGAGGTGGGGGGAGGGTGAATATTTCCAAAACCCTTAATTTGATTAGCCCCAAAATCAATAGGTTTGGAGTACTCACTAAGACAAACATCCATTTATTTCAGAACATGGAAGTAAAAATAAATATTGTCTGGTCGTAAGTTCTTAAAAATAATTATTTAATATAAGTAATAGATAAAAAAATTTTTTTTTATTATTATTACAAAAAAAAAGTAATATTCGCAAAAATATTCGCACTTTTTTTGCGAATGCGAATGCGAATGCGAATGTTTAAAAATGTGCGAATATTCGCGAATGCGAATGCGAATGCGAATATTCGTTACATCGCTAGTACATACATAGGTACAAAAAATTGTTGATACAAGAAAAGTTACAAATAAAAGTTGTTCGCTATAATATTTCCTACAACTTCTATATTCAAAAAAAATATTAAAATTTCATTTCTTTATCTGCTACGCTAATATTGGTAAAAATCACACTTTATTAAGTTTTAATATCTAATTAATTTTAATGTTTTTTTTAAGTTATTAACCCTTGAAAATAAACATTTTGTAGTAAAGCACATTCACTTATAATTTAAGGCTGATATATTGAACTGTTATTGTTTTAATAAACTGTTAATTAATTGTCTTTTGATTAACAGTAAATGTTTTTCTTTAATTTTTTTTTGCACAATTGTTTTTATGGGTTCCGATAAACTTATATAAGCGGTTAACACCATAAAAAGTCAATTATTCAATTATTTGGAAAATGGTGACGCTTAAACTTTATTGTTATAAAATATCTCACAATCAAGTTAAAGCGTCATCATTTTCCAAACAAATGAATAATACAAAATTTTTGTTAAGCTGACGGTTACGGAGATAAATAAAAAAACTAATTGCACTCTTATTTTTAAGATGGTGGAAAAACAATATCGTTCTAAATCCCGAAAAATGAGTTTTAGATTCACGGATGATCCCTCTACGAACCCCCCTAAAAAATTTGCTGACTATACCCAAAATGCATGGTTAAATAACGCTTTGACTGTTTATAAGTTTTTAAAAGTTCATCTATCCGAATGTCTTCTATAAACAACCTTAACTTTAATAAAAAAATAAATAGACTGTATTGATGAGTTTACAAAAAGCTCATCTATTAGAGTCTCTCCTGTATAAAATCAATAATTTTATAGAAAAACAAACTATCTATATTTAAAGGTTTTTGTAAGGTTAATCTATCCGAATGTCTACTGTAGAACACCTAAACTTTAATTTAAAAAACAGACTGTATTAATTTCATTTAAAAAAACTCACTTTTTGGGGTAACTCCTGTATAAACCTTAAACTTTTATATAAAAATAAACTATATTTATACGCTTTAAAAAGCTCTATATCTGAATATCTACTGTATAAAATTTAAAATTTAATAGAAAAAGAGACTGTATTGATGTGTTTACAAAAAGCTCGGATGTTGGAGTATCTCCTGTACAAAATCTAAAATTTTATATAAAAACAAACAATTTATATTTATAGGTTTTTTAAAGTTCATCTACCTGAATGTCTATTGTAGAACACCTAAACATTAATAAAAAAAACATACTGTATTAATAACTTTTCAAAAAACATCTTCTGTGGTCTCTCCTGTACAAACCTAAACTTTAATAGAAAAACAAACTATATTTATACGCTTTAATAAAGCTCATTACATCTTAATGTCTACTCACTACTGTATAAAATTTAATAAGAAATAGACTGCATTGATACCTCAAAAAGTTCATATATCCGAAGGTCTACTGTAAAACACCTTAATTTTAATAGAAAACTAATTTGTCTATATTTATTATACAATTCCAAAAATCTCATTTACTGGAATCTCTCCTGTACAACACCTAAACCCAAACGGTACTCAGTTTAATTATAAAAGTGTATCCATAATCAAAAAGCTCTTTTGTTGTAGCGATTACATAGTACCCTAATGCTCTTACACGTCGCTATAATGGCAGGGCTTTGAGCTTGAGCCATATCGAGTATTACACGGGCATTGTACACTAGATTAGCGTCAGGGTTAACAATCAATATTAGCACTACCGTAATAGTTTTCAAATAGTTTAGGATTAAAATCTGTTACGTTGGAAACGGGTTACTGATATTACGAGTAGGTACACATACAGAGATGTGTTCGGTTACCAAAGTGAATAATTTCAGTTTTAATTGTTAAAACAAATAGTAGCTTAATGTTGACTTGTGTAACAATAAGCGAGGATTTAGTTGTCAATCAGATTAACTATTAACTTATTCTATTTTAAGTATGAGATGTTATTTTTTGAAATTGGTGTCCGCGTATTAGAATTTTGAGATATTTATGCCCGGTATTATAAAGAATTTACTTGAGTGCAAAAGTAAATTAGCTATGAAATTGATCGTGATTTTAAAGCAGTGGTAATAAATGTATAGTAATTAAACGATATGCATTTGATGAGGTACACTTTGCAGCACTTATTTTAAGTCGCTGATTTCTACTTATCGTGCATGCATCAAGGTTATCATATGTACATTTTCATTTGCTACATCTGTGAATAGTTGTCATTTATATATAATACATAGCAGATAGCATTAGCTGGAAGCTAAATTGCTTTAACATTCAATCAAATTATTTATAATACTGGCATTAGAGAGATTGAAATATCCGTCGGTAATAAAAACTATCATAAATTGTTAATTTTTCAAAATGTATAAAATCAAACGCTACAGGCAACATTAATATTTAACGGAATGGAAGAGCCTGTAGATACAAAGCAAGGTATATAAATATAGAGGTATGGCAATGCGGTCGTTGACCAATCAGCGGTGGTGCGGGAATTGACGTCACTGGTGGAAATATTCAAATGTTATAAATGTATAATTGCAAAAACATTCTTTAATTTATTATTGTTTTCGTATTTTTTGACATTTTAACAATACATACAATCACAGAAGTACAAATTCAATATTACAAAATCATAAAAAGCTGTCACAGACAATTTGGTGTATTCGAGAAGTATTACTTTTACTGTTCTTAAGTTGGCAATACAAAAACTGGGTTATATCGTATTAACAGCTTTTTATGATTTTATAATATTAAATTTGTACTTATGTGATTGTATGTATTGTTAAAATGTCAAAAAATACGAAAACAATAATAAATTAAAGAATGTTTTTGCAATTATACATTTATAACATTTGAATATTTCCACCAGTGACGTCAACAACGCTGATTGGTCAACGACCGCATTGCCATACCTCTATATTTATATACCTTGGATACAAAGCACACATTTAGGTGAAGAAAAATCGAACAAAAACAAGTTGGTAAGTGTACGCGTATTAGAAGTTATACTTCTTTGAAGTAGTGACATCTAGCGTGCAAATGCAAAACTAAAAACCCGTTTTACCCACAAGCATTACAGAAATCTGTATTATCTACACCTAACCTTACTTCATGGTGTTAAATTGTGCATCGATGCTCTAAAATTTCACCCTGAACGCGACTATTTAGTACAAAGTCGTGCAAAAGTCTTTGGGCACTCATTTTTTTGCAAAAATGGTTGATAAAAAATCTTAAATGTAGATGAGAGAACTTAATTACAACTTTTGTAATAATCCTAGCATATCTAAAACACAGCATTTACAATTTTCCATGTTAAGGAAAATTTTTGAATGATATGCCTGAAAGGTTTACTCAAGTTAAAAGTATTGACGCACAGTGTCTTTGAAACTAACGAGAAATTGTTTTTTTTTTTTTACTATTTTGACTGCGAGTAAACATATTCTTTTCGGGGATTTTTATTGACTGAAATCTGTATATTTACACTAGGGTGTTCCAAAAAAAGTCGATAATTTTTTTTTCGATTGCATGTGAAATTCTTGTTATATATGCTATAAAAAAAATTCTGTAAAAATTTGAGCCCTTAATATCAACTTGAAGAACTCCATCACCGAATTTGAAGATTTACCATTGATTTAACATGGAAGAGAGAGAAAATATATTTGATATATTTTATTAAATTTTTTGCTTGAATTTTAACCAATTTTTTTTAATCTAAAAAGACGGAAATAAACCCAACATTTTGATGTTATTAATTGTTATTCACTGCCGTGCAAAAGTATTTGGACACCTGTGATTTTGAGTGTAAATTAGGGTGTTCCAAAAAAAGTCGATAATTTTTTTTTCGATTGCATGTGAAATTCTTGTTATATATGCTATAAAAAAAATTCTGTAAAAATTTGAGCCCTTAATATCAACTTGAAGAACTCCATCACCGAATTTGAAGATTTACCATTGATTTAACATGGAAAAATGATTTTTTAACGTTCATTTCTCCTGCAAACTATGTAGAACATTATTTTTCGGAAAAACCATGACTGATCCTTCTTCAGTATTAAATTCTGTAAAAAAAAGCTCTTAGGGTCCAGTCTCTAACGTCAACCCTCTCGTTTTTATTTGCGTTAAAAAATACAGATTTTTTGAAATTTAAAAACGAGAGGGTTGACGTTAGAGACTGGACCCTAAGAGCTTTTTTTACAGAATTTAATACTGAAGAAGGATCAGTCATGGTTTTTCCGAAAAATAATGTTCTACATAGTTTGCAGGAGAAATGAACGTTAAAAAATCATTTTTCCATGTTAAATCAATGGTAAATCTTCAAATTCGGTGATGGAGTTCTTCAAGTTGATATTAAGGGCTCAAATTTTTACAGAATTTTTTTTATAGCATATATAACAAGAATTTCACATGCAATCGAAAAAAAAATTATCGACTTTTTTTGGAACACCCTAATTTACACTCAAAATCACAGGTGTCCAAATACTTTTGCACGGCAGTGAATAACAATTAATAACATCAAAATGTTGGGTTTATTTCCGTCTTTTTAGATTAAAAAAAATTGGTTAAAATTCAAGCAAAAAATTTAATAAAATATATCAAATATATTTTCTCTCTCTTGATTATTTTATGAAAGTAGGCTGTGTACCATCTGAACTCCCAATAGAAGCCTAAAGACATACATATATTATGAATAATGTATTCCTACGGGCCATTTATTCGACCAAACAAATTTGCTATGCTTACCTAGTCACTTTCATAAATTAGGGACACAAACCATCTTTATGCTTTTACCATAAAGCCCTGGTCATTAAACTAATCCTGGCCAGTAACATATGTGTCCACGTGACGTTCAAATTACGTACGTGTGGGAAAAAACAGGTCCCTTTTATATTCGCCTTTTTACACAACGTTATTCTTATACCCGTTACGTTTGGATTTGTTATGAAGTGATAAAAAGTTTTGTGTTAAATATCAACGAATTTTCTTGAGAAATTTATTTTAACTTTTTATACAGGATGATTCAGCACTGTCGTGCCAAACTTGAACAGTAGATTGAGAAAAATATTTTAAGCAAAAAACTTCCAATAAACATGTGTCCGGAAATTTTTCCTTAGGGAACTACAGGTCTCCAAAGATTTTACTAAAAATGAGTTTTAATTTAATATCTAGAGAACCCTTTGTGATAGAATTATGAAATTTAGTATTTGGTTTAGCAATAATATGTGTTATCGGTTTCTAATATTAACCAATTATATTTTAGACCAGGGCTGTATGGGGCCAGTGGGCCCATCGATTTTTATCTAGTATTTATTTGTTCCTTAATTTTTTTCCTGCGTTGGTACATCAATAAGATTATATGACATAAAATACACAAACACATACCTTGCTTGTTTATCATAGGATAAACCGTTTTCGAGAAATATGGATGGAAAGAAAGCATGCAGAATTTAACATAATACGGATGCTTGAAATTACAAATAATAAATTTATATTCTTGTTCCATGATAAAAAAGAAGACAAAAAGTTAATATAAATATACCTCCGAAAATGCATCCATATCAACAAATAGCCACTTTTACTTTGTTTTTTTAGTCATGTTAATAAAGTACAGAAATGGAACTGGCTATAGATCTTACAGGATTCATATTAGGAGGTTCATTTAACTTATATGAACTTTATTCTACCTTTAATCATTGAAAAAGAATATAAATTTCTTTTTTGTAATTTCAAGCATCCGTATTATGTTAAATTCTGTATGCTTTCTTTTCCATCGATATATCTCGAAAACGGTTTATCCTATGATAAAAAAGCGAAGTATGTGTTTGTGTATTTTATGTCATATAATCTTATTGATGTACCAACGCAGGAAAAAAATTAAGGAACAAATAAATACTAGATAAAAATCGATGGGCCCACTGGCCCCATACAGCCCTGGTCTAAAATATAATTGGTTAATATTAGAAACCGATAACACATATTATTACTAAACTAAATACTAAATTTCATAATTCTATCACAATGGGTTATCTAGATATTAAATTAAAACTCATTTTTAGTAAAATCTTTGGAGACCTGTAGTTCCATAAAGAAAAATTTCCGGACACATGTTTATTGGAAGTTTTTTGCTTAAAATATTTTTCTTAATCTACTGTTCAAGTTTGGCATGATAGTGTTGAATCACCCTGTATACATAATATTAAATAACTGTCACAATAAACGGTCAAGGAGGAAATAATAATTTAGAATTTGCAGTTTGGTTTAAGAGTTAATTTCATATATTTTTAAGCGACCAAAAAAAGGAGGAGGTTTTCAATTTGACAATATATCTATACAGGGTGTCTCATTTTAACCTATCACCCCCCTAATTTTTTTATCTATCAATTAAATCAAAAAATATTTCAAATAAAAGTTGTTTGGTCAACTAGGGCGAACATTTTTTTTTCAAATGGAAACCTATATTTTTCATTACGGTATCTTAATGTTTAGAAAAAAACAAACAGCTTTTGTTCTAAATAATTTTTTGTATGACTTTTTTTTAAATACCTATTTAACAATATAATTTTAGATTTAAGATTTTCACTATTTTTTTACTCGAAACCCATTAACTGTAGAGGATAAGTGTAAAAAACAAAAAATGTTTATTTTAATTTGATATAACTAGGAAAATTATAACAGCATTTTTTTTAACTTTTGCTCTTCAAAGTATAAAAACAAATGCAATCATTTTCTTTGTTACATCAGATTAAAATAAACACTTTTCCTCTAAAGTTAATGGGTTTCGAGTAAAAAATTAGTGAAAATCTAAAATTATTTTATTAAATATTAAAAAAAATGAAGTCATACAAAAAATTATTTAAAATAAAAGCTGTTTGTTTTTTTCCAAACAATAAGATACCGTAATAAAAAAATAGGTTCCCATTTGAAAAAAAATGTTGGCCCTATTTGACCATGAACACGTTCAAAAAATCAAAAATTAATAACGCCATTTTGGGTCCCCCTTAAAACCGAACAACTTTTATTTGAAACATGTTTTGATTTAATTGATAGATAAAAAAATTAGAGGGGTGATAGATTAAAACGGGACAGCCTGTATACATATTAATACAAGAACATCGAAAATTATCGAAACTTTTTTTTAGTATTTATTATAGGGGGGGGGGGGGGATGAAACTTATATCATTCAAAAGGCACTGTGCCATAGATGTGCACAAAAAAAATCATGTGTATATGTCATATGTTGCCGTTAAGGCAGGTAAAAAAGGTAGTAATTCTAAGATCAGATTTGGATAGCTGAAAGTATTTTCTTTATAACTTGCTCAAAAATAATTGTACAGTGATATGAAAAAGCAATTTGAAGAGAAAAGTCTTATCTACTTATTTCATTTATTTGATTTGGCCAAAAAAAATTATTACGGCCCGTTGCTGCTCTTAAAAATTGATGTATACATTTTTTTAAAATTATTCGTGTTCAGCGAAAAAAAATACGTAAGAAAAACAAAGTACTTTTAACCCTCGGAGTACACACCTATTTTTTCAATCTACTAGTACACTCTGGGTCAATTTGACCCTGCTTACTTTTTGATCGCCTATAATTCCGCAACTACGAAACCTTTTGACTTACCAAAATTCAAAGGTATACTTTGATTCATGGTAAATAAATTTATAAGTGTTACAAATACCTTTGAAGTATTTAACATACTTAAAAAAATCGCGAAAAATGTAAAATACCTGAGCGCTATTCACGATCAATGTCGGTGTATGGATCAAATTGACCCACAAGAGGCTCCGAGGGTTAAAGAAGTTGACACCATAGAAAAATACCAGATTTCGATGAAACTTTAAAAAAAAACAAGATTTTTAAATTTAAAAATCCTTGCAAAATTTCAAGGTCATTAGGAAAATAGTTTAAGAGATATTAAATAAACAAATTAACATACATTCTTATGAGAACTGCATAATTTCGAGACATGACAGGACTTTTTTGATGAAAATTTGAGCATACATTCTGTATTCATTTACAAAAATATCTGTAAATTTGCAGAATGATTAGGAACCGCGTATTTTGAAAAAAAGAGAGAGATGGATGCATCTATGTGATTTCGCATGCTCCAGAGAGAGACACCTTGCCTTCACTCTATGCTTATCCAAAGGCGCTTTACCCGCACCGTGCCCCGCATACTATAGTGTCAACCTCTTTAAGAATACAATACCTTTTTGTGGGGTTATGTAATTTGCATAAGGTACAGCAAGGTAGCATTATTGACATTTAAGATAAAAGCTTGTCTACACTTCCCCTACTATAAAATGTATTATCATTATAATCATACCTACCTGCCTTTGATATCAATCCAACCAAATTAAACACAAAGCTCGACTTAAAGCTTCAGTTAACTACAACTACCCTGTAGTTCTACTTGTAAACAAAATAAACCATGGAAATTGTACTCGCCGATATAATAAGAACAAAACTATCTAACTTACGTCCAAGTGAAGTCTCCGTTAGATTTGCTTTTAATGAGGCCGATCCAGACATTATTGACAATATCCAATTCCTTCAGGTATGCTCTGGTTGCATCATATTGTGCAGTGGAGTCAACTGAAACAAGAAAAGAGTAAAAATCAAAATTAATAATTAATTATTGCACTCAAGTTATATCAAATGATGTTAGAGGTCAGCGGTTGTTAAACTAGGGTCCACCTGCCCATTGATGGGGTGCTGAACTTTTTCAGGGGGTCCGTGATTCATCTATAGCATGAATTAGTATTTTTAAATTTCTATTTACCGGTGATTAATAAGTACCTAACAACTTTATTTATTTTTCTGTCAGGTGGGGGGGGGGGCGGTCCCTGAAAAATAAATGTTCAAAAGTGGTCCCTGAGACCACATAAGTTTAAGAACCACTGTTATAAGTGATGGAAAGCTAGGACACTTAGCTTAAATATAAGAATCTATTTATTTATTTTCAAATGAAAATTTGTTAATATCTTCGAGCATGTACCTACTAGAGGAAGCCTTGCCGCTCGGCCGTGCGAGAGGGCAAACGCAATATCGCTACATCCTTTCTCTCTCGCTCTGCAGCATTAACACCCGTGGCGAAAGAGAAAGAATGTAACGTTATTGCGTTTTCTCTCTCGTACGCTTGTTCGCACGGTCAAGCGGCAAGGCTGCCTCTAGTAGCTACATGCTCGAAGGTTAATATCCTTCTTTAAAAATATAAATAATATACAGATTGATTTACAATGAATGTTAAAAAAATAGTGGATCGAGGATGTTTTTTAAGCAAAAAACTTGCGTCCGGAAAGTCTTCCAAAAATGTTGCCTAAAATTAGTGTTTATTTAATATGAAATTTGATAACCGGTTTTGTAATAATAAGTGTTATCAATTTTCTGTATCAATCAATAATTATTTAGCCCAGAGGTGTCTGGGATAACCATAGTTCCTTTAATTTTCATCTTGTATTTTTTTAGTTTACCTCGTACACCCCAAGTTATATAAAAATTGATCGATACTAAAATGCGATTAATCCGATTATCAAACATAATATTATTACAATGGGTTCTTGTATATTTAATAAAAACTTACAATTTTGGGGAGGGGAAGGGCTGTATCTGAGGATATTTTGTGTAAATTTCATAAAGTTGAAAAAAAAAACAATTATCGGAGAGGTATCTTTGCGTGCGCTTTGTAAATAATCAGTGAAAACAATGTTAAATAGGCTTATTGCAGATTAAATTTATATCCCCGGGTAACACCGGGTCCAATACGTTAGTAATGTAAAAATATAAAGTTGTATATTTAATGCTATTGATCGATCAAATCAGAAAATACTACTATAAGTGAGATTTAGTTAAACTATATAGTCTATTTCATTTAAGTTTGCAGTGGTTGCCGAGTGATTTGACCGTATGATACACGATTCATACCCAAGGTTGTCTCATAGAGTAGTTTCGCGCTATTGGTTGACGGCTAGTGACGTAGTCAGTCGTCAAAAATCCACGGAATCTTCAAGTTTGGTAAAAAATCCATGGAAACTACAAGTTTGCGATTTAATTTAAACGCAAAAAAATGACATTAGACGGCCGGTGACTCCCCCCCCCCCCGCTCATTCCCCTCGTCCAAATGCTTAGTTATGAGGCAACCCGTATAGATACCGTCAAATCACCAGGCAACCCACTGCAAATTTAAATGAAACAAACAATATCAGAACTTGATTTGGGCTGTCTAACTCTATGTAAAATCAAAAATCGAAAAAAAAACAAGAATTTAATTTTAGACTCTCTATTTTTCACTTGTATAAAAATATATGTGAAATTTCATACAATTGACAATTCTTGTCTATCAAAAGAAATGTAAAGCCGTATCCCTGCTGTTAAGATTTCTTTCACTTCGAAATCATTGAAAAAATGACGTTTCATATATGTTTACATCTTATTTCTTTTGACAGATGAGAACAATATATTTTGCTCTGTGTATACGTAATACGTACACATATGTACATTATATTTCAAGCAACTCCCAAGTTAATACACAACAGATAAAGGGCTATTGTATTACTGAAAGAGTATACCTGTATATATTTGTATTCATTTTTTATGCAGACGAGTTTTACGTGTATAATATAAGAATAATAGTTTGAGAAAAGTGTAAGGTGACGCATGGACTTAAATAAATGAAAGATCACATTTAACGCTGAAGATACGTTCCTCGTAGATGAAGCGTTATAAAAATTAATGCTATGTGGGGGTATTATTACACTGATCTGCAACCATTTTGCTGCAGGGTAGACAATAACTTTTCTAGGGTAATTTGGACACACTGAGTCTAAAAATGACCCTTATTTTGCTCAAACAACTTTGGTTTTTGAGATATTGCAAAAAACAATGTTTTTTTTTTTGATAAGCAATCATTCAAATGGGTATATGTATTAGAGATGTAACGAATGTATGATTTTAAACATTCGCGAATGCGAATGCGATTGCGAATATTAGCTGTCGATATTTGCGAATGCGAATATCGACTTTTTGAAAAAAAAGCTAAAAATCTGATTAAAATAGATATTTATATTTGTTAATACATCATATTATATTCGCAAAAATATTCGCAACTTTACCTGCGAATGTTTAAAAATGTGCAAATGCGAATGCGAATGCGAATACGAATGTTTAAAAATGTGCGAATATTCGCGAATGCGAATGCGAATATTCGTTACATCACTAATATGTATACAAGGTATATAAATATAGAGGTATGGAAATGCGGTCGTTGACCAATCAGCGTTGCTGACGTCACTAGCGTACATTTTCAAATGTTATAAATGTATAATTGCAAAAACATTCTTTAATTTATTATTGTTTTCGTATTTTTTGACATTTTAACAATACATACAATCACAGAAGTACAAATTTAATATTACAAAATGATAAAAAGCTGTTAATACGATATAGCCCAGTTTTTGTATTGCCAACTTAAGAACAGTAAAAGTAATACTTCTCGAATACACCAAATTGTCTGTGACAGCTTTTTATGATTTTGTAATATTGAATTTGTACTTCTGTGATTGTATGTATTGTTAAATTGTCAAAAAATACGAAAACAATAATAAATTAAAGAATGTTTTTGCAATTATACATTTATAACATTTGAATATGTACGCCAGTGACGTCAATTCCCGCACCACCGCTGATTGGTCAACGACCGCATTGCCATACCTCTATATTTATATACCTTGATATGTATATACATTATACAGTATAGAAACCGATTATAACGACATCGAAGGTGCCGGACATATTATGTCGTAAAAGCGGATAGTCGTAATAATCGGTAAAAATGCAATTATTATATGGGATTCAGTTGAACTTTTATTTTGAGTCGTTAAAACTGATACGTCGTATTAACCGATGTTGTTATAAACGGTTTCTACTGTATGTACACAAATACTTCAGATTCGTAATGTATGGATCATAATTGAACTAAAAAAACTTGAATTATACACATTTATAAAGTTATTCCCCAAAAATCATGTTTTATGCGAACAAATATTGAATTTTTCGCAAAAATTCAGGAATTTTCAAATGAAACACTTTATATATTTTGACATTTTCGAATTGTTAAAGTGTTATTTATTTTATTTTAAAATCTTAAGATGTTTTTTAAAAACAATACAACTTTATTATGTTCCATAAAATAATTATTTTTTTATGTTGTTAAAGTTTGTAAGTTCTGTTAGTTTGTTAAGTTATTTTTAAGCGAACTGTTTTATTGATTATAATAAAGTTGTATTGTTTTTATAAAACATCTTAAGATTTTAAAATAAAATAAATAACACTTTAACGGCTGGATTTAAGTATAGAACATAGGATGTAAAATGTGTTGAGAATTGAACATGCAATTCGAAAATGTAAAAATATATAGGATGTTCCATTTGAAAATTTTGAAAAAAAAATAGGTTCAGAGTTTTGATACACCCTGTACAAATAATACAGTTTACTAAGTGTTTGACATAATATCGCAATAATAGAGAATATGCCAAAACTACTTTCAGCAGAGAACAATTTTTTTTTTGTAATTAGAAAATTACAAGGTGTTGAAAATATTACTATTTTCTTACAAAATTAGTCATAATTTCTAAACCACTCTGTATAATCTCATACATGCTATATCAAAATACTCAGAAAAATGAATGCTTTTAGATTATCAAATAAAAAAATACAGTTTGTATTTAAAAAAATATAACTTGGATCTGTAACGCAGTTATGGGATACTCTGTTTAAATCTATTTTCAAACTATGCCGCTTCTCTAACCTGACAACTTTTGTATTTAAAGTTTTCTTCCAATTATTATAATAAATTAAATATTGAACTTTGACACAGTCCTCGGACACCCTGTATGTAGGTCAGTGGCGTAACAATAAGGGGTTAGGGGTCAGAACTGGAAAATATTTTTGCAAGATACTAAATTATAATATGTTGTTTATGAATTTAATCTTGACTAAATGATTTAAACCTATAGTCAACATAACAAAGGTTTCTACAATCGTAGTGGAAACAGGTTGTAGAAAAAAAAATACTTTGCCTTTGCTTTCGAGCAAATTCTTTAAAGTCTCTTTCAATTTTTATACTGTCATAATTCACTACCCTCTCCAGAACTGTCCCTTTCCCCTACCGTATTAACGCACTTATATAGGAGAAGACAATTTAGGTGAGTGTCATTTAACACGGGTACTCATTAAAACTCCACGAACAAAAGATGAAAATATATGTTCTATACAAGACTCACTAGCACCACCTAGCGACAACACAAAGAAATGAAGTCAGAACAACTTGATTGTGACATGTATTCTTTTATTTCGAATGTAATGAAAAGATATTACTATTTACAACAATTATATAACTCTTTTGTTTTTTATTCATGTACGAGTTCAAAACTACTCATAGTTTTTCATTTTAGCATTTGGATAGGTATTTTTCAGAAAACATAACGATTTTTATCCGGTCTAATAAAAGAGCTAACAAAATTTGCCAGCTAGTAAGCACATTCAAACGGAGTATTAATTTTATGATATTATGTATGAATTTGTTTTGAATTTAGAGCAGTGATACTTCAACTTATTATACTAACACAGTTGCTGACTTTGACTGTATAAAATATTTTTCATAATATCACCACTGTTTTAATACGTCATGTCAAACACTTCATGAAACTTCAAAGGGACTGTCTTGCAGATAGATTTGATACCTCAATTGGAAGAAGTGCTTGCTAGCTGGCTAATTTTTTTTAAAGTGCAATTAAAAAAAATCTGTTGATGCTCTCCACTTGGCCCTAAAGTAGAAACCGGTTATAACGACATCGAAGTGATCGGTCATATTGGTCGTAAAAAGCAGATAGTCGTAATAACCGGTAAAAATGCAATTATATGGGATTCAGTCGGACTTACATAATTTAATGTAAGGTGGGTGACCATGGAAGGCCACCTTAAGGAATAAACAGTTATTATTCCTTTATTTACTGGATAAATGAAAGAAACAAAATATTAAGTAATACTTTGTTTTATTATTACTTATAAAACATTTTAATCCGCCATCTTGGGGCGTCCACCATATTGGTTTTAGAACGATATTAGATATACTATATTGCATTGTTACCGGACTCATATACGCATATAAAATTTCAAAGCTCCAGCTTAAATAGAACTAGTCGAAATTTTGATTGCAATATTTGATCTTAAGTAACTAACAAACAAACAAGTGAAGTTAAATAAAAGCTTGTAATAAAAAGGTTAGAGACCACTGTTCTAAATGAACCCAAATTCTAAAATATAAGTCAGTGAGTCTTAACAATAAAGAAATTAAACTCAGACTGTAAGTTTTCTTCAATACATTTTTACTACCAATCATATTTTATTTGAAAACTTAAAATTATGTTGGTCGAAGCTGCTCTAAAATGGTTTGAAGGAAAATGTGGTAGAGGATCGGAGCGATATTTATGTACGTAAACTAAATAACATTCTATTAGAGTGAGATGTTAAATGCTGTCCACGTACTCGCATCTCTCTCGGGCACATCGTGTCTCGACAGGAAGACACAAAATTTACGACTTCTACAGCTGAAATTGCTCTGAAAGTTTTATTTCGCAGGTTGATGTTTCCAAGAAGCTCCGTTTTTAGATTGCCTTTTATTGAAATTAATATTTTTTATTTATTGATTAGGTACTGTTTTATATTTGTTCTACGTCAAATTATTATTTTTAATATTAGTTTGTTTTTTTACAACTCCAGCAGTTTTTAAAATGAAAATCGATTCAAAATGTCTATAATATTTTATAATTTAAGGTCAGAATTTACAATTGCTATTTTTCTGATAAGGAAGTGTTAAAGTATTACGTAAATATAATTCCGTTGATTTTAGACCCCCCCCCCCTTCTTTGCGAGGAAAAAAATATGAACATTGTCTGGCTTGAATTTGTTGATTTTTATTTAAAATCAATTGAATATCCTTTTATATTATTTATAAAATGTTCGTTATTTTGTAAGTTTGACTTTAAGAAAGATTTATTGTCTCCCCCATTACCCCCTCTGTCAGCAAATTTAAAAAATTAACCCCCCACCCACCCACTAAACCTGTTTACTTAATACTTAAACGACCCCTATTCAATGAATTCCTCAAAACTCAATCCCAAGTGTCCCTACCATTGCATCTTAGGCTGCTATTACACTATCAAATAAATATGTCAAAGATCTTTGACAAAGATTTGATCATATATTAAATCATAAGTAAGTTCGTAGCCGAAACCCTCCACGAACACTTTTCAGACGCCATTTTGATTTATCCGTCAAAAAACTTTGATTAAATATAAGAAACTGTCATTATCTATGATAAAAGAAATATTATGAAGGTAAATATTACGTAAATATTATAAAAGTTGACATATTACACTGTCAAATTTTTCTTTGATCAAAGAAATTTTATCACATTTCTTTGATAGTGTAATAGCCGCTTTAGCCACACTATGAAAAACTGATATGATCGGTCCATCAGCAACATCCTAATTCTGTATTGTGTCCCATTAAAAAGAACTTTATTCACCTGTTAGTAAAAAGTAAAAATTGTATAAAAATTCATCTCCCTGTGAATTTTTCCATACAGATATCTATAAATGAACTGACATACCTATAAAATATGTCGTTAACATAATTTAGACAAATTATAATAAAAGCGAATAGAATCAAATTAATTGGGATTCAAATGGCATTGTATAAAATTTCAATAATTCTCTGCAAGGATTCGAACGCATTGTATGACGAATTCTAGTTATTCACTATATTATCGAATTATCATGAACAAATTGAATCACCGTTATTCCCCCCTACCCCTTAACAAATTTAACTTGCAGTACAGACAGTTCATTAATGTACCTATGCATTGTATTTATATATATATGTATACATAAGTACATACGTACTTATTATTTGTATTGAGAAAACGTTTAAATTGTAAAACGTATACAATGGCGTCCAAATTATTTTATAGTAGGTTACAACAGGCATGATGCCAGTAACAAAGTATCATTGAAATTATGATTTTAAATAATGAAATAGGTTAAAAAGATTTAAAAAATGTATTTATTTTTATATTGAAAGCGAGATTAATATAATTTTTGTTAAAATAACAATGTAAAATACAGCAAACCGCCATGTTAAATAGAACACCAATCAGAGCGAATGACGCCACGCATCAGTAAACGTCAAAAGTGATTGACTTTCATTTTAGATAAATATCAATTGCTCTTACAAGATTATTAGGTACATATTTATTTAAGAACTTATATACTTTGGAATTCATTTTTAACACACAAAATAATTAAACTATTGTCTAACCCTGAATGTTTGATTATTGTTGACAAGGAGTGTGACGTCACAACTCAGAAATGTCACCTGCGGGCGTTTTGGCGTCAAATACAAAATTAGCTTTAAAAGAATCAATTTTTTCGATTAAACCTTTATTTTCTGCAGAATTAAGTAGGTACTTTTTTTTGGAAATAAGAGATACATTAGATCATAGAATAGTTTTTTTTAAATTAGTCATCATATGTCTGTGCACGATTTTCTCAATACCTACTGAACGGATTTTATTGTGGTTTTCACTAATGGAAAGAAGGTTTTATGAGAAAGGTTTGGGTGTATAATTTGTAGACATTTTGTGTAAATTTCATGAAGTCAGAAAAGGTATCAGAGAGGTATTTTCGCTTGTGCTGCGTAAATAGTTAGTAATAAGTGAAAATAATGTTTAATAGGTTTATTAGAGATTAAATTTATATCCCCGGGTAGCACCGAGTCCAATGTACTATAAATTAGGTATACATAAGTATTACTAATAATGAGGTTTTGACTGATAGGAAGTTTAAATTCTAGATTTAGGTTTTATCATAATTGGCAGGGCTGTATTTAAGAAAATTTACAAATCAGATTTCTCAATGCTATTCGTATATATTTGATGTAATTGAACCATAATAATTTCCAATGGGGTAGATGTGGATTTAAACTTCTAGAGGCCATTCACGCTAAACTTATGTGGACCCCCTCTTTCCCACTTAATTAATTTGTGTTAAATAAAAAAAAGTCTAGTAGAAATATAAACAAAAAAGTTTAAGGGGGTGAAACACTCCTATGAAAATGTGCAAAATAATCATATTTTTTCAAATAACTCTGAAACTAATGAAAATTTTAAAAAATCCATAATACAAAACTTTCATTATTTTTTATGCTCTTTCGAATGGCGGTAGTCAAAATTAAAAAAAAATTAAGTGGGTGGGAGGTGGGGGTTAACGGTTTATTTTTTTAAAATAAAGTCAAGTAGAAATAAAAACAAAAAAATTTGTTTTATACTATAACTAAAAAATATACACCTTAACCACAATAAAACAATGTCACTCGACACGTGTTTCGACTTCACGAGAAGTCCTCGACAGGAGTATAACAGTTATAGACTGAAACTGCCTGGAACTGTTAGGCTCCTGTTGTAGTGAGTGGATAACCGGTCAAGTGAACAGAATCGCTACTCGAGGGTAAGTACCATTATTAAATTATAACTATCACTAATTAGATTATTAAGGGAAACATTTGCAAGTGCCATTTTTGAGTTAGAAAAAAATCAAATACTACTGATTGAGATCTGCATTTTGATCCCCACATGTATATTTCTTTTTGTCTAATTTTAATTTAAGAAAAACTGTTATAATGCCAAATGTTCCTAAATAAAAATAAAACTTTGTGCGACCCCCTATTAGTGCAAAATTATACTATGTATGTTTGCCAACATTTTTTACTTTCCCGTAAAATATTTATGTAAACCTCAAGGGATTGCGACCCACAGTTATGAACCACTGCTTTAAACAACGTAAAATTATTTCTCTCCCCCGTATTCTTGTTAATTTGTTTAATTTTTTTAACATCCTGATACATAAAAAAATAACTTTTAACTGTGAATATAATTTTTTATTTTCTCCGTACAATTATTTATCCCCAGACAATACCCGCCACTGAACATCTGTGTGTTCTTTTTTTTTTAATTCGTTTCATTTGCACAGCACACGTAGTCTAGTAAAGACGTGTTTGCGAAGCTTCTTTTGTGTCTGTACTGAGAATCAGGTGGCACAAGAGATATTTATTTTATAGGTTAGAATTAAATTTATTAATTATTCAGCACTTCTGAAGTATTTTAATTTGTCTACATATGTTAATCAATAGCTTCTTTCAACTGATTTACGACATAGAGTTTGAAGTACAGAAAATGTAGAAACTGTTTTAGCTATTTGAACGTTGATAGTTATACATGTTACCGTTACTTCGTTACTTAGAAAATTAAAATTTTGCTATCGATATACAAGTAATATTATTGTACCCACCGTCGTTATACCGAGCGGTGTTGGTTATTCAACCGCTTAATATAACGATGGCGAAAGGGGGCCCCACTACCATGCCGACTTAAACGTTAATTGGTGAATTAAAATTTAGCGCAGAAATATAACAGTCACGATGGTTTATGGTGGGGGTAGGGGAAGGTCACTAAACAAATCAGTGGATCATTGTTAATATGGCCAAAATCACTGATTGATCAATTAGAACTGGTAAAGACTTCTGATTTTCAGTGACTTTTGCGTTCATTGAAGGAATCAGTGGAATTCTCACTGATTTAGTTTAAGAGAGTAAACACAAAAGTAACAAATATCTGGGCAAAAAAATCGGACATTGAAGAGTTTAAAATCATTTTAAAGATGTCAGTAGTTCTATTTGCTGTCGTTTAAAAAAAAAAATTAAGTATAAGTAAATACATTTTTATGTATGTCGAAGACTTTTGGACAGAGACACATGGTTTTCCTCGCTTCTAATCTGTATAACTACCTACCCAGCGAAATAAGAAACATACGAAGCAGCAACTTATTTAATAAAAAACTCACTGTTTGGCTTCAAAACGACACAATTGTGAAAAATATATTCAAACAATAATCTATTTTATCTACTGTCTTTTTATTTTATTTTATTTTGTTTTATTATTTATCAATCAATTTTATTGTTTATTACCATCTACTACCATCTACAGTTGTACCATAGCATATGTATACGTTAACATATAGCAAAAACATAATCTCACCCTAGCACTGGCTATGCCAAGTTGGGTGAGACAAATTCCGTATATGAAAATGTAAATAACAATGTACAGAAAGTTTAAAGGAATAAATTATTATTATTATTATTATTATTTTAATGTCCGGTATCATAAAAGGGCTAGCAAAATTTTCTAACTAGCAAGCACTCTCAAAGGAAGTATTAATTTTGTGATATTATCTATGGATTTGCTACGGAATTTAGACATGAATATTGTTACATAGTTAGCAAGTCTGGCCATACATTTTTTTTTCATAATATCACCACTGTTTTAATACCGTTATTGTTTACATACAATGCATGTGTGAAACTTGCCAAAGTCTTCATGAAACTCCAAGAGAGCCATTATATAAGTTTGATACCTTATTTAAGAGTTGTTGCTAGATAGCAAATTTGTTAGCTTCTTTATGATATCGGACATAAATGTTTCTTTTGTATTCAAAAAGAGTTTTTGAAATTATGAGACAATCGAAGAATTTAATTTACTGGTATTGGCGCTACTATGGCCGGCGATGAAACGACCAGCATTGAATTGTACTAGCGCTAAAACGGCGGCACTAAAATGTCCAATTCCGTTGTTTGGAATCACTTATTCAGGTCTCTGGTATAAAAATAATGTCAACCTGTATTATTATTGTTATTTATGAAATATCATTTACTTCTTATTGATTTTTTGTATGAAATGTTTATACACTGTTATTATTTTCACTAAATAACGGATTTAAGAGAGAATTGTATTCCCTTACCACATGCAAAATTAATTTAAATAAAATACAAAACTTGGCGAAAATGCTTGTATTTATCCCGCCAGTCTGTCTATCGAGTTATGTAAATCGAGTACCACGTTTTAACATCAAACTCTTCGCACAGCGTCATGAATAAAACATTCTGTAAAGAATATTTAACAAACAAATATTTCACACTACTGCATATAGTGCAGTGTCTACATATAAATCAGAGGTCCTCAACCGGAGTTACTAAATTACCGGTAATTTACTCAAAGGAATCAACACTGTGTATACGCCTGGCTCCCAGTAATTGAAAAGTAGTCAAAAAGAATCAAATTTTGACGTTTCATTCCGGTTTCTGTAAAATTCCGTATTCACCGCCAATAATTTCATTACGTTCTATTATTGTTTACTACGTCTAAGCAGTCTGAAGAAGTTTTGCAGTGCTGCCAACCTATTTTTATTATTGATTTCGTCTGAATCCGGTAAACGTTATTTCGATTGAAAATTTGCTATATCTTTAACATTCAGATTCTGGAATAAGATAGAATGGTATTTCATTCCGTTTGATTCTTTCCTCAATTACTGGGCTGCCATAGCCTTCTTACTACTTGACCTAAAGAACGAAAAGACGTACGGTACACTCAGCACTCTATAATACAACGGCATCGGTAATTCAATAGTTCCATTAGTCGACGGCTAGAGGGGTACCTACCACTTTAAACGTTAGTTGGTGAAATTAAATTTCGCGCAGAAATATAGCAGTCACGGTGGTATTATGGTGGGGATGGAGGAAGGTCGATGGTTAAAACTGTCGGTCAGTCGTGGGATGGAGCGATCGTGCTGTAGAGGGTCGTTTTATAGAGTACTGAGTGTAATTATAATAAATGGTGCACCAATAATAGACCTGACAATGATTTATAAAAATACAATAGTAAGTTTTTGGCGCTTTTGAGGGGCGTAAATGGATAGCCATTTTTTTTTAATTTGTTTTAAGGAGGTTGACAGTAGTTGACACCATATAGAATAATAACATAGATTTTGATCAAACTTTGAAAATAATAAGACATTTAAATTTAAAAAAATCCTTCCAAACTGTCAAGGTCATAAGGAGAATAGTTTAAGAGTTAAATAAACAAATTACCATGCATATGAGAACTACATAATTTCGAGACATGACAGGACTTTTCAAAATGATGTGACATTTTTTATTCACTTATAAAGATATCTGTACATTTTCAGAATGATTAGGAACCGCTTTTTTAATTAAAAAATGATGTGTGTGAAAAAAAGAGAAAGAGATGCATGTATGTGATTTCGCATGCTCCAGAGAGAAACACACTTTATTTTCACTCTATGCTTACCAACACCGTTCCCCGCAAAGCCAGCCCCGCACCCTATAGTGTCAACCTCCTTAAATGAAAGCCGGCAAAACAAATGTTTATTTATTATTAATAAAATCCTCGTTTTATAAAAAAAGCAAAAATATTTTCTTCCCTACCTATATCTCCGAAATCAATAGAGAGAGAAATTTGAGAAAACAAATGGAAATATGTATAATGATGTTGACTTTAAAAGACAATTTTATCAGTACTCCTTACTCGGACATATATATTTTTTTAAATTACTCAAAATGATTTAATTATAGTACATCTGAAACCGTCAGTTTTTAATAGACGAACTATTATAAATTATGGTTCATAAGATTATTAAAATTAAATAAATATAATCGAATAAATTGAAAAGCTATACGGTATGGGACACTAGTACGCAATGCTTGACTAGCACTTGAAAAATTTTTATCAAAAAAATATGACAACGGTTATAATTTTGCAGTTTTTTAACGGGAATTCTGTATAAACAATAAACATATAAATTATTTTTATTTTAATAGTCCTAAAATCCAAAATATTTATTCCAAAAATGAATTTTTAGTTGAAATAGAATTATCAAAGCACTCTCATCTTATTTAATTTTTTTAACTTAAGCCATTATCTATATCTATAAAAGAGTTTGTCCTTAACCACTCACTCACTCACTCACTCACTCATATATCAACGTACAGACCAAACCCCTGGACCTAGAAACGTGAAATTTCGTAGGTGCCTTCCTTTTACGATGTAGGCACCCACTAAGGAAGGATTTTTCTAAATTCAACCCCTACGGGGTTAAAACAGGGTGTCAAAGTTTAAAAAAATATTTTTTTGTTCGCATTTATTTGAAACTTATCGATCATACTCTACAATATAAATAATGAAACAATTAATTCAGTATTTCCCAAAATTCAACCCCTAAGGTGTTAGGGGGGTGGAGAAATTTGTAAAATATATATATATATTTTTTTTTTTTGTAAACATGGCACAAGTATCATATAAACAAATATCAGTTATACAAAATTTCAACCCCTATGAGAATGGGGGGGGGGGGGGGGGGGTAAAATTTTGATATATTTATCTTCATAATTGTTCATTAATTAAAGTAAATTTGGACTAATTCATATTCAATTAAAAATTAAAGTTCGATATTCAAGCCCTAATAGCATGGGACGGGTTTATCTGTTTACCTGCTGTATTTATAAAAATTCGGGCAAAATAGTCATCTATTAAAATAACAATTTCTACATTCAACCTTTAATGGTGGGGGTAGACAGGGTCTGTGTTTTTGATATGTTGATCTGTATAACTGCTTACGTTACAATGGCGGAGTCGGGTAAAATTATCTGCAATAAAAAAATTCGATATTCAACCCCTAACGGTGGGTGTAGACAGGTGGTTAGTTTTTACAATTTTTAACTAAAATCCGAGATATTTACGTTTTTTATAGGTAATGAATAAAAATCAATATAAAAAAATGTAATATGTCATCCCCTATAACGTATAGAGGGTTCTAATTAGTATCAAAAATTACGCGAGCGAAGCCGCGGGATTCCGCTAGTTAATTATAAAATATGTCTTAATAAATAAAACCAATATCAACATGTATCGAATCGAAATGTATAGGTGATATATAGCTTAACGAAACACCAAAACGAAGGAATACATTTTCAAAATGAAACCCAAAATAATCATTCGAAGTAAAAAAAGGCAATATTGGAGAAATAAGCACTTTTTAGTCATCCTGTATAAACACCATTTCCTTAAACCACTAATATAAAAAAATACTAAAATTAAAGAATAATTTTTCTTACTTTCAATTAACACTAAGAAAATACACACTTTATTAAAAAAATTCAACAATAAAAATGAAGAGAAAATTTTAAAAATTAACCTACATAATGTTCCGCCTTTGAGCTAACACGACGCATCTTAGATAATAGAATTTATACGGGGGGTTACCGGAGTTTGCGATCCGGGGTAGATTGTCCGGAACAAGGGTACTCGCTATCGGCTCCTCAGAGCTAATCGATTTATCATGTAATCATGATAAGTGGCTGCTGCCGCGTGAAAACTGATGGAAGCGATCTACAGGACTGGATTGATCACGTCTATAATTAATGCCTTTACTATCACGTTTATAAATTACTAGGAATCGTTTTCAATTTTATACATTTTTATTAAAATGTATCAAGAATCAATGTAAATTGTTTTTAATACGTGCCTGATCTAATTAGTCAATATAAATTGTTGTAATGTAACATGCCAATCGAAAAACAATTTTTTCTAATAGTTAATGGTTTTCAAATATTCATTTGTTATTTTGATTGTTGTTATAGTGATTTTTGTTTAACAAATTTTGTTTTCCATGACCTACTTAAATGTTTGTTATAATTATAAAATACTTTATAAATATCATTAGTATTTAGGGAACGTTTATAAACCACGTAACGCTTTTAGGGGGGAGGGGGGATCCAGTTATTTTGTTACATGGCGTTACATGGGGAATCGGGGGTCATATTCAAATGTTACGTAATATTCATTCATATACAAATAAAAACTAAACATTATTGGACGATTAACCAATATTTATTATAATGTCTAATGCCCGGTATTATAAAGAAATTGCATGCAAGCAATTTTTTTCCATGCAAATTTGCGATTTGCAAACGCTATCTACTAGGAGTCAAATTGTCTTGATATTTTAAAGCTACAATCTGTGATTGGTTGTCATTTACATTTGATTTCTAGTAGATAGCGTTTGCAAATCGCAAATTTGCATGGAAACAAATTTGCTTGCATGCAATTTCTTTATAATACCGGGCATAATTCAAGCTGAAATAGTTTAAAAAAACATAATGTAATATATATGATACTGTGTTATGTAACATTAGGTATCTCTTATTGTTTAGCATATCTCCATGTATTACACACTTATTTTGGACAGCCTGTATGTATACAGTATACATGTATATTTTTAATTAGAAAATTGTTATCTGCATATCTCTATAAACACATATCTCTATTACACGTGAATTTGAAAACTACTGAACCGATTTTAAAGTGGTTTTCACCAATCATTGTATAATTTTTCAGTCACTCAGTTGCCAATTTGACTAAATAAAAGTTTATTTCATAGATATATCAGGGCTTCATATAAGATTGCTTGTATTTTTTCGGGCCAGTACCGATTTAATATTTTACAAGATAAGATGGGACTTATTTTTGTAGTACATAATTTAATTATATTATTACGTAGTACGTCTCTGGCGAGATCAGAAAGTTTACGAAGCCTGAATCCTTTCTGGATTAGTCAGCTATTTAAACTTTCAATCGACTAAATTTCCTTTCACTATTCTAGCCTAGTTCAGGGCAAATAGATCTACAACTTGATTAACATTTAAAAATTAACAAACTGATACAAATAAATATATATTAATTTGTAATTGATTCAAAATAAACAATAATTGAAATATCTGAAATAGGTGTCACGAGACTTTCTTATACGAAATATTGAGAGTGTACACTGTACAGTGTAAGTGTACGTTTTTCTAATTAGACAAAACAAATTTTACTGGGTAATGATAAAAGATATGAAAAATATGAATGGGGTATAAGTTATAGAAATTTTGGTTTTCTAATTTTATAATAAACATTTTTTGGCTATAGGAACCATTTGAAATAAAATATTAATTAAATAAAATATGTTTTCTACTTCGCACATTTTCAAAAATAATTAAAAAAATTTATACACGAGTTAAATATGAAAATATATTTAACTCGTGTATAAATCATTAAAATTAGATTTTCTTCTTAAATTTTATATTTAAAATCATTTAAAAATGATTTTAAATATAAAATTCCACGCATTAGTTTTTGAGTTACAGCGCCTATAGACCGATAGACACACAAACATCATGGTGGAAATATTAATACTGGATTCAGGGATGGGCAAAATGGATATTTACATCAAAATCTCGAATTAGAAAAAAATCGCCCTAATAATAAATTCTTATACTATACTAGCTGTTACCCGCAACTTCGTTCGCGTCGTATGTAATAAGATGTATTACATGTAAATTATTGTATATGGTTAGCGTGGAATTTAGGTTAGGTAGGAACTGTCACTTACGGAGAAGAAGAAAAAGAAGAAGGTAAGGTATCACAGATTTTTATTATACTCGATAAAACAGGCCACTCGTAGAAATGTCATTTACACCCATTTTTTGTCTAATAAATTTTTCGGGGTGCAATTTTCAGGATATAAAGTAACTTTTGTCCTTTATCAGGATGTAAGTTATCTCCCAAAATCTCCCCCTGAATTTCGTCAAGATCGATTCAACGGTTTAGCCGTGAAAAGGTAACAAACAGACAATCATACTTTCGCATTTATAATATTAGTATAGTATATATTTTTGTAAAAAACCGGAAGTAGGTAGTTTAATTGTACAACCCCGTATGTGATTTTACTGAAATATCATGTCAATTCTTTTTACTTTTTTCAGTAGAACATTTTCTAAAACAAATGATCTCGAATATGGGATAATAAAATGTAGATTACCTTAATTTTCTTAGGACCAATGATGCATGCATCGTAAAGGAAATTGCCCGCAGTTTTCCATTAATGTTTTCTTTTATGTAGTAGACGTAAAAGAAAAAGTTCTTATTTTATGGGCAAAATGAATAAGTAATTTTATGTATTTTCTTTTTCCAAAATAAATGCTCTTATTTTCAAACGACAGCCAAATCGTTAAAGCTTTCGGGGCATACATATTGTAATTATAAAATTTAATATTAACAAACATGCATCATGTAAAGAACAAAAGTCAGAGCAGGTTTTTGAATTATATACAATATGCATACATTAGCAATTTATAAGATATTGAACGTTTATAACATATTATTTTATTAAGAATTTAATTAACACTTTGAAAAGTTATAAATACAAGTAGGTACTTTATATTGTAAGAATATTAATTACAATCTACATTAAAGTTATGTTTCAGTTTAAAATAGACTGATATTGCCAAGACTTTACGAAGTTACAGTAACTTTTAATAGATTAAAAGTCATATACAGAATATTTATGAGGCAATAAAAGGATTTATGGTTATTTCTCTCATATCTAACAGTAAATATGTATGGAAAATTTCATTACAATAATTGCAGTATGATGTTCAAAACTTAATGTAGGTATCATTAAAGATATCAGAACGTTTATGTTTGTATCCTCAGGGCCGTTTATCTGCCTAGACCTTAGTCTAGGGTCCAGTACAGATAGTTTAGGCTAGTTTTCTATAAAATAATAAATTTAATATTATTTTAACATCTTGGTGTTATTTTATATAAATAGAAAATTGATTCTTTAATAACTACAATACACATATTTGTTATTTATCTTAAGAATTTTAAAGAGATTAACACCATAAAAAAAGAACAGATATTTCAATGAAACTTTGAAATTTACAAGCTATTTATATTTTAAAAATCCTTCCAAAATTTTAAGGTTATTAAGAGAATAGTTCAAAGGATATTTAATAAACAAATGAACATGCATTATATGAGAACTGCATAAATTCGAGACATAACAATACTTTTCAACTTGATGTAACAGAGAATTTGATGAAAATGTAAGCATACATTCTTTATTAATTTATAAAGATATCTGTAAATTTATCTAAGTGATTTCGCATACTCCACAGAGAGAGACACACATTGTCTTCACTCTATGCTTATCCACAAGCGTTTACCCGCACCGTTCCCCGCAAAGCTAGCCCATTACCTTAAGAGTTATATATTCTAGAGTGTTCTTGTTTCATTAATAAACATTCTCCACTATCAATATTGTCAGAAATGGTCCTTTGAACCAAATGGTTAGGGTCTATAATCATATTCCAAATCAAGTTAAATAATTGCCTTACAAAGAATTCAGAAAAACTTATAAAAAACAGCTTATTAACAAAAAATATTTACGGTACTATTTTGATTTGCTTCTACAGCTGTATAAAATATAGATATGTATATATTTTAACATTGCAATTATGTTAATTCAATATTTTTACTTTTATTTGTCACTTTGTACCAACTTTCTCTTGTTTAACTTATTTCATATCGTGTATACGATCCACGAAATAAAGTTATTATTATTATTATATTATTTCTTCGACTACACATTTATTATATCAGGTTAAATGAGATGATTTTTTTTAGAAAAACGGGGTGAGCATTCCTGGGAAAAAAATGTAGATCTGCAGAGATCTACTCAGATCTCGATAGATCTGCATTTTGATACAACATCATATTTGTCACTGGTTTTTGATCTGTGGAGACTTGTAAAGATTTACAATGACCTACAAAGATCTTAAAGGATCTACAAAAATCTCTAAGGATCGTTGTAGATCGTGATAGAGATTAAAACATTGAAAAATTATTAATTTGCAACGTTACAATGATCTTCAGAGATCTTTCTATATCGTTGTAGATATTTGTAGACCGCTGTAGATCTTTGCAAGTCTCCACATATCTAAAACCAGTGAAAAATATGATGTCTCAAAATGCAGATCTATCGAGATCTGAGTAGATCCCTGCAGATCTACAATTTTTTCCCGGGTTACTAATTTTTTTAAATCTAGTTGGTTTTGTCAAAGAAGTTAGACACTTTTTGTTTGCGTGTACTTGAGGTACTTTTTAGTATAGTATTAAATTGTACTTCTGGAATTTCTTTATCACGTTTTATTTTTGAGTTACAAGTCCTAAGTTTAGCTTTTCATATGGGGTATAAAGATAATTATTAATTTGAACGTGTTTTTTACATTGCTTTTTAATGATATAGTATAATATGTTTATTATGTCACTTGTCTAAGGCGGCTATTACACTATCAAATAAATATGTCAAAGATCTTTGTCAAAGATTTGATTACCTAAATATAGAGACTGTCATTATCTATGATCAGAGAAATATTATGAATATTATAAAAGATGACATATTACACTGTCATATTTCTTTGATCAAAGAAATTTTATCACATTTAACATTGGCGGATAATACACCATCAAAGAAATGTGATAAAATTTCTTTAACCAAAGAAATATGATATTTATTTGATTATGTAATAGCCGCCATAATCTTAAAAATAAGTCTGCTAATTATTTTATATACCCCGAATATTTCAAACATGTATTAAAAAAATTCCAGGGAAGATGCACTAAGGGTTAATATCAACACCAAAAAAATCCTATACGTGCGTAATTTCTTCCCAAACATTTACACCCCGATCAACAACGAGCGCATTTCCAAACATTTCAAAGCTTTACATCATTATCTCGACGGTGTGCCCCTACACCTCCCCCCACTCCTATTTCTTAACACCCCATACATTCTCCATAAACCGCGAGTTTCGTTTGCACGAACTCCCCTTTTCTCACTATATTTCTCCTCCCACCCTTTGAACTCTCTCTACTCCGGTTCTCCCTACACCGATTGCCTCCTATCCCCTCCCTCCACTTCCCCCTGACCACCACTGTCGCCGCGAATATCTCGTTTGCATGTCAAACGAACCAATATCGCGAAAATCTTATCGAAAATATAGAGAGATGTTACGTGATGATGCAGAGACCGATTTGTGTCACGGTGTAGTATACTAGGCTCGTGGGTTCTTTGTTTATTTGTTTACGAGAAAATCCAGCAAACACTGAACATTTAATATTAATGACACTGAAGATTTATAATTTTATCTTGTAAGCGATTAATTTTAATTTTAATGCAAGTATTTTGTACGAGATAACTTTAAGCTTACGTGTATGTACTTACGTCTAATAAAAGAAAAACATAGACTTATGCATGGACTGAGCAATAAATAACCTCACAAAATTGTGATAAATAAAGAGATAAAGCGAATATGTAGCCACTATCTGTCTCTTTTTTGTAAGTCTGTAATGACTGCAAACCTGTTACGTGACCAATTCGAATTCTGGAAAGAGACAGGTATTGGCTACATATTCGCTTTGTCTCTGTCACACTTTTTCGCCAGTACATACTTCACAGTTGGATAGGGAATAATATAATAAAATAAGTCAATGGGAAAAGCGAATAACGACAACTTCATTTTAAAGCAAATTAATCAAAATTGAGGTATATTTTGACAACCCGTTTGTGCATATAGAAAAAAACATTTTTTATGATGTATTTTTTAAATCTTCGCAAATAAAGATTTTTCGAGAATATTTACATTTTATATTTCCCCCGGAATGAGTAGGGAATTGTTAAATATAAATTTCTAGTAATTTTTAAGTAATACTACGGATGCATAAATAAGCCTTGCTAATAGGGTTTCGAAAGAACCTTAATATAAAACGATAAACTGGATATTTAGGTAAACACATTACAGCAACAATACTCGAATAACTATCAGTATTGTGCTGTTTATCCAACCGGAGAGCACAACACTAAAAAGGATTCGACAGAAGTCGTGCACGACAAATGTTTACTTGACTTTATAAGATTTATAACCCGTTTACACGTATCCAGTGATTTAGTAGTTTAGTCAAGTGACAAGTAATTTTACACATGTAAACAGTAAGACAAGTAGGTAATAAGTCAAGTTAAGTAGTAAGGTTTAGTGTTTAAGTGAGCAATCTGTTCTTCTATAGTGATTTAGTAGTTTAGTCAAGTGACAAGTCATTTTACGCATGTAAACAGTAAGACAAGTAGTAAGTCAAGTTAAATAGTAACTAGGTTTAGTGATTAAGTGAGCAAACAGAATAGAATCTGTTTTTTTTTCGGTTCGTGCGCATTCTCCGGTAGACGTGGCTTCGTAATTTACTTCTTGTAGTGATCTGGTGTGTGCTAGTAAATCGTCTACACGTTGTATCATACTCGGTATCATACACTGCAATGATATACTTTTACATAATTTTAAAAGCAGATAAAATGGCGTCTTCACGTCAACAACTGACATTTTAAACCAGACAATTTTTAATTAATGTTGTTAAAGAAGTTGTCATAGAAGTTGTTCATACAAAAATCATTTGCGTATGAATGAAAACAGTTTTATGTTCCTGTTGCAAAATGTGAGCTCTTCTATACAAAAAAAGATACCATTATCGTTTTTCACAAACCGTACACGGATAATTACGTATCCCTGTATGTGATAATATGTGCCTTCTATCAAAGCCCTTGTTACATGTAGGACATTTATGAATTATTTAATTCGAATGCATTATCTTATAACTTATAATAGTTTTAAAATTTTAAAATTCCAATTGTAGGCTATGAAGTTGGTTAAAAATAACATGCGAGTGTATCGTTCAAACGCTACTTTTTCCAAGCAGTTATTTCCCCCACTACCGCAAAACGCCGTACTCGTGCCATAGACATAATATTATCTCTATGACTCGTGCTGTAAATTCAAGCTCTTGCCGAGTTAGGCAGCATGCTATTTGTTGCAACATGCTGCCTAATAATGTCCTGCTTTATAATGTCTACACGTGATTATTTTATGCGAGTTCGCTGCTGCTGTGAACTCGGCCTAGTCGACTGGAAGCGTATCGCCGCGGCTTAACGATTAAGTTGACTACTTGTTACTTCACTAAACACTAAATCACTGGTGTAAACGGGCCTTTACAGACAGTGACACAGAACACAAGTAAAAAGACGTTTCATCTAACATCCGATGTGGATAACTAAAATTTAAAATTGTTGAAATAAATTCTCATGAACATAATGCGTTATCTTTGTATCCCCTATCAATCAGAGTCTTAGATATTTGCCTATCTTGCCTACCCTACTACGCCTCTGGACGTATATAGCATTAAATATAAGTATATAGCAAGGTCTTGAATAAAATTCGTGACATTCGGGACTTTCAGTAATATATATTTAGATTGATGATTTTAAAAATATAATACATCATATATAGTCTTGGGTAGGGTTGTATGACTTTTAAGGAGAAATCATCTCCTTCCATAGCATTTTTTACCAAGCAAATTGAAAGGAATTACTTATACAGTAGATAAAATATAATTTTGAACGTAAACTTTCGCGGTTGTTTATAACAAACTTATTTTAATAAACGTCAACGCATATAAGCGTGTAGCTGGACATTTCACTTCTGAAGTACGATGCGAGATAAAACCCAATAATCAAAAGTTTATATAGATAAAAAGATTTTAAAATTTAAATGAAAAATGTAATTGAGAGGTGAGTGCACCCTAGGGCTATAGTACTATTGGTTAGGGTGAGACTGCATTTACAACTGCAGTGAAACTCTAACGTATATGCCAGACTTATTTTATGAATAGTAACTGACATCTTAAGTAATTTAAAATACAAATTTTATGATTTATTTTCCAATATGCGAATCACAAGGCACTTTTTTATTATTTGAAAATTTACATTAAAGAAATTTTTTAAGACTTTAATATTTCAATGACGGTATAGTAAAGTAAGGTATCCCAATGATGCAATAAAACAAGTTCTGCTCTGGATATTTTAACAGTCGCCTTTTTATATAAATTTCGTGTCGATGACGTATTACACAGACAAGAAATTTAATCAAAGAAAAAAATAAAATAAAACTATTATGGAAACAGTATTGGTCGTTTATTTATTTATATTCCGTTTGTCATAAATTCCTTATTAGAAGATTTTCATGGTGATGACGTCACAGTATAGAACAAATTAACTGTCGAGCAGATCTTGTATTATTGGATCATGAGGTACCCCTATATATAAATAAACTTTATACATAAAATGTATTATTTATTTTCTTATTTTATGATGCCTTTAGGTAACTGTTTATTAAGATACGCGCATGCATCAAGGTCATTCATGTATACCATACCATTGATTACAACTGTTTATAATTTAATACACCGCAGATAGCATTAGCTTTGCTTTTGTAACTTCGTTATAATATTAGTACGTCTGGTACATGAAAAAACACTGCACTTTTTGATTGGGGTATGCCACTTTCTGTGGTCATACATATGGTCAAAAGGAAGATTTTGAGATAGAGAGCCACTTTAAAATCCGTGTAGAACACTGTTACATTGGCTATCAAAGATGGCCCCCAACGGTGTTTTAAAATTAGCTCTATCTCAGCTCTTAGTTGTTCGATTTCAATTTTCTCCTGTTTATTTTAAAGTTCTTATTGCGAAGATTATTTTTTGTGTTTGTTCATTTTTCTCTAAATCTTAAGGGTCCCCCACTATTTTTGAAAATCTGAAAATTTGATTTTTCTTACAAACTTAATTGTTATATTATTTTTTTATCGTGCCCAATATCATTTTTTACTTCATATAAAAAAGAAAGATAATATTTTCAGCATTTCATTTATATCAAGATAATACTGTTTAAATGAACAAATTCTTCGGAAATCGCCAGTTAAACTAAAAAAATAGACAAATTTTAGATCATTATATTCAATTTTATTTGAAAAAGTTCATAATACATAGAATAAAATGTTTATAACAAAAATTGTAGAGTACGTTATTTTCTACAGTTTATGTTCCATTAAATTTTTTGTATCTCTTACTAAATAAAAAATATATATTTTTAAATTTAAGTAAAAAAAATTTTCATTTTTTTTTTAAAGTTCATAATAGAATAAAATTTTTTATAACAATAGTGGTAGAGATCGTTATTATCTATAGTTTATGTTCTATAATTTTTTTTTATATTTTTCATCAGTAAGCCAGTATAATTTGTTTTATATAAGGAGATATACGTACACATTCATGACAGATTTTATAATTTTTTAACTGTCCCATACGAAAAATTTGATCCCAACAAAAAATTTCATATAATAAAAGGCTAAAAGGTATACTTAACATAGAATAATCCAAAATGAGTTCATTTTTCTTAGTTTAACTCGCAATTTCTAAAGAAGTTATTCATTAAAATAGTATTATTTTGATATTAATGAAATGCTGGAAAAATTATCTTTTTTTTATTCAAAGTAAAAAATGATATTGGGCACGACAAAAAAGTTATATAACAATTAATTTCGTAAGAAAAGTGAAATTTTCAGATTTTCGAAAATTGTGGAGAACCCTTAAGATTTAGTGAAAAAGAACAATGACAAAAATAATCTTCTCAATAAGAACTTTAAAATAAACAAAAGAAAATTGAAATCGGGTAACTAGGAGCTGAGATAAAACTAATTTTATAACATAGATGGGGGCTATCTTTGATAGCCCATATAACAGTGTTCTACACGGATTTCAAAGTGGCTCCCTATCTGAAAATCTTTGTTTTGACCTTATGTATGACCACAGAAAGTGGCATACCCCAATCAAAAAGTGCAGCGTTTTGGCTTTATTTGCCACGTACCAGACGTACTATATCGAACATCAGTTGTTTAAAAAAATTACAATTGTTTTTGATCTGGAAAACAAGCTTAAAATAAAGAAAGTAGTATAGAAATTTTCAGGAAATAAATAAACTATTGGGAAGTGGTAGGGGTATAATCCAGAAAACTTATCTAAATTCGGAGTTTGAAAATAATAGTATAAACTCAAAGCAATTGTTCCTTTTAAATTTGACTTTGAACAAGTTTTAAAACATATGTCCCGTCGTACAAAAAATAACTTTTATCCTTTATTCCTGATAAAAACAAAAAAGGGGATGGTGAACATATGTGGAGGTTTACAAAAAAAAGTAAACCCTGTGCAATGATCCTTGATAATTTCCTTTCTGAGCCTAACAATAATATTTATGTTGGATTTACAGAGAATCGTTACCGCGAAAGTTTTTTCCCTCGATTTCAGTTGATCCAATATTTGAATATATTTGTGTAACCAGTGGCGGGGGTTTACATTTTTTTATTATTTAAAAAATATACAATTGTTTTAAAGTAAATGTTACATTCGTAATTAATTTTAGAGAACTGATATTTATAAATAGTATTAACACTTTTTCTTCTACTTATAAAAAACATAACTTTATTTTTGAGTCTACATATATCTTGATCTACAAGGTCTGCTGGACAGTTAATTTGTTCTATATTGTGACGTCATCGCCAAGAAATTTTTCTAAAAAGGAATTTGTGACAAACTTAATGTAAATAAATAAACGACCAGTACTGTTTACATAACAGTTTTTTAATTTTTTTCTTTGATTTAATAATCGGTCAATTATTTTGAAGCACAATACATAAATTTCTTGTCATCGACAAGAAATGTAAAATGGCGACTGTCAAAATATCCACAGACCTTGTATTATTGGATCATGGTCTATATGTCGTTTAACAGGAAAATTAATCTATTTTGAAAACTTTTAGAATTTGTGTCCGTCTGTTTTTCCAATTTGATGTGAAAACTAATGAAACGATTTTAATGGGACTTTCACTGTTTGAAAGTGTATATAATAATTAATTTATTTTATTTTCATAAAAATAAATAGTATTGAATAATTAAGCCAGGTTTGTATTAAGAATTATTTCTATTAATATAATAAGTTTTAAATTATTTTTACTACAAGAGATTTTAATGGTCGATATAATGTATCGTATTTCTGTGACTTCTGATTTGACCCGCTACTGGTTATGTGTGTGTGTGTGTATGTGTGTGTGTATGTGTGTGTGTATGTGTGTGTTGAATAGAATGCTATATTCACAGTATTTATGATAATCTGATTTTAACAGGGCGGTGAAAAGCGAAGCGGTATGCGCAATGAACTAAACAATGCAGTGTCTGATGATAAAATACACTCAAATAATGAAATTTCATGATCATAACATAGCTGTCTTAACCAGTGCATATTCTATATTATGTTAAAATTTTGGTTGAACAAAGAACCAGGTCCGGCGACAAGAAGGGGCTAGTGGGTAAAGCTACACTGGGTCCCGGAATGCCTCCCCCCCATTTGATATCGATAATGAAATAAATGAAATCAGCCATGGTGACGCTACATTGAAAAAAAGACAACGAAAGTAATGAGCCCCAATATTACAGTCACCGGGCCTGCAATATCTTAATAAATGTGTAGAAAAATTAAAATAAAAAACACGTTCAAATATACCATAGCCAACTTATTGTTAGTAGCCCATAGGAAAAACTAAAGTTAGGGTTTGTAACTCGGAAATCAAAAGTGATATAAAAATTCTAAATACACCGAAAAAGTGCTTTAGAAACCGCAAACAAAAAGTACCTATCTACTTTGACAAAACAGTTATAGGCTTTTAAAAAAATTCCGAATTTTCAGTTCTTTGGGTAGGTATACCGCCTAAATCACATAGAATTATGAATATTTTTTGGTGTAGTAATATTTACCCCTTCCTTACAAATAATTCATCTAATTTAACTAAATGTATCTCTTAGTGGGCTCTCACACCAGAGCAATATAGCAATATAGCAACACAGAAATAAAGTAACTACCAATTAGCGACTACCAATATAGCGATATCATATTGCTTTGGTGTGAGACAATATGTCCGATTCAATGTATATTGACAGATAGCAATAATATCGCTAGTTATAAGTTGCTAGTTGCTATATTGCTATATTGCTCCGGTATGAGAGCCCACTTATAGATACTGAGATCCTCATTATCAGGGACATGACACAATAAATATATGGGATATTATATGAATTTATGTTCACGTTGTAAAAATAGAAATGAAATAAATAAAAATCTATAAATTATATAAAATAAAAATATGCTTCCACACCTTATCAAGATTTATAAAGATACATTATACATCACTGAATGTATTTAATTTTTTAGCATTATACAATCTTATATACTACGTACAATAATGTACATATATAGTATACCGGGTGGTCTATTTAAATTGAGACAAGCAAATATCTCGAAAATTAAGGTTTTTCAGGGATAATGTTTGGTACAAAAGTTTCAGGGTTCCTAGGGGGAAAACCAATGGAGGTAAAATTTTTGACTTTAAGTGGAGGTTTTAAGGTCATTTTGGGGTCAACTTCATTTTTTTAAATGGAAACCTATTTCTTTTTTTACATATTCGTATTTTGCAGAAAAAAAGAAACAACTTTTGTCTAAGAAGTTTTTTCAAAATCCTCAATTTTAAACAATTTTTTTTTTAGTAAAAATATTCAAAATATAAAAATATTTTTTTTTTAAATCCTAAAATTAAAAAAAATCATTTTTGAAATTTAAGTGTTTCTTAAACATGCATAGTTAATAATTATAAATAATAATTTCGATTTTTTTAATAAAAACAAACAAAAAAATAGATAAAAAAATGCCCCTGAATTTGAGGATTTTGAAAAAACTTATTGGAAAAAAGTTGTTTCTTTTTTTCTGCAAAATACGAATATGTAAAAAAAGAAATAGGTTTCCATTTATAAAAATGAAGTTGACCCCAAAAAGACCTTAAAACCTTCACTCAAAGTCAAAAATTTTACCTCCATTGGTTTTCCCCCTTCGAACCTTGAAACTTTTGTACCAAACATTATCCCTAAAAAATCTTAATTTTCGAGATATTTGCTTGTCTCAATTTAAATAGACCACCCGGTATAGGTACAGTTATACAGTTTATTTCTAAGAGTTGTAATATATTGCAGCAATGAAAATTTTATACTTGTAATGTTATTGAAAGAAATTACATTTCTCAGAAACTGTTATTTTTACAAAAAAAAGTTATATATGTTCGTGGTATTAATAAAAAAAACGTTTTAATATAATTTCTGATTTAGATTCAACAAAAGATATATTTATTATAACTTTTGATTTAAGAAGTTTGACTCTATATAGGGTGCGGGAAAGCGCCTGTGGATAAGTATAAAGTGAAGGCAAGATGTGTCTCTTTCTGGATCATACGAAATCACATAGATGCATCTCTCTCTTTTTTACACACCCATCATTTTTTAATTAAAAAACGCGGTTCCTAATCATTCTGAAAATTTACAGATATCTTTGTAAATGAATAAAGAATGTATGATAAAATTTTCATCAAAGTCTTTGTCACATCATTTTGAAAAGTCCTGTCATGTCTCGAAATTATGCAGTTCTCATAAGAATGCATGTTAATTTGTTTATTTAATATCTCTTAAACTGTTCTCCTAATGACCTTAAAAAATTACTTCCTTAATACAACAAATGTTCTGTTGCATTTTTTCCTAAACTATTTTTTTTTGTAAACGAGCGCATTGTACCCGGTGTTATCGAGGATATAAATTTCATTTGTAATAACCAAGATCTGGGACTCTATTCCACTGTGTTTTTAGTTGCATTTTGGAGCACCTCGATTTACGCGTAATTTCCTGGAACCTATCTACCGCATAAATCGAGGGAAGAGTGTATATAAATATCGAACCATTTACAATATTTTTCACAAGACAGAGCTTATAACATATGCACAGACAGTCTGTCTGAAAACTGACCTCTTTTTATTTTGATTTTCAGTATATTCTTCTTTCTCGTCGGTGAATAAAAACTAAAAGCGTTATTGTGAACAAAAACAACGCTCCCATACTTATATACCTATATCCATAGACGTACAGTGTATCTATATAAAATGCATGCCAGCTAAAACTTCTCCTCAGACTTACAGATTCTGTATATCTACAGATTTTGCATGTTTAAACTTTTACGAAAGTGCATAGAAAACTTTTGAGTGATAGTAGAGAAGATTACAAAGTCTCTATACAAGTGTTGTATTCGCGGCGTGCGTGATGACAGTGCCAACTAGCGGTTGCAACTAGGGTGGACTTTGACATATTAACAAACAAATAATTTCAATAAAATATCGTAATATATATATTTTTGATAATTATTTATGACTATAGGCTATGTGCACGAAGTCTACTAATGCAGCTAGCGGGCAATAGAGAAGGATTGAACGGATTTAACTCTCTTTTTATTATTGTTTAATACCGCGAAATTTTTTAATAAACAAATATCATTTAGTTTAGCTGTGTGCATATAATATGAATAACATAGCATAAAAGGTACGTGAAAATTATTTATTTTGAGTATTTTTTTTCATTAATTATTACGTATAATAGAAAAATAATTGATTTGTTTAGATTGACAATATAACCTCAAACTATGGCGCCGATGATTTTACAATGGTGCTCACCACCCTTGCACATAGTTAATAGTGTGGTTAACCATGTTGACTTTTCTATTTTCAGTTAAAACAAGCCTATTAAAAATGACAGTTAGTCCACCAAAATTGTTCTTTTTGGTCACGTCAAGCGCTTCGATCGATTTCGTTTCCCCCACTACCTACTTTGCACCCAGCGAATAGAACAGTGATTCTTAATCTTTTTGATGTCACGGCCCTCTTTCAGCTCATATTTATAGCTCACGGTCCCCTTTTTTTTAAATCCAGATGGGTTAAAAGTATTTTTTTTCTTTCATTTTTATATTTTAAGTAAGTGTATAGTTTTTACATTTAAACTTATTTAACGATAATAAATTTATTAGTTATACTCGCAGTTCTTCGCGACCCTGTTGTGGGAAAGCCACGGCCCCTTAGGGAGCCGCGGCTCACCACTTTAAGAAGCCCTGGTATAGAAGACCAGTGGTTATTAAGCTATCGAGGAAAATTGGGAAAGGTCGCAGAAAATGTTGGTAAATTTAAGTAAAATTAAAATTAATACTGAATAGATTATTATAAGTAAGAAAAAAAAGGGTAGGTAGGCGATCGCTAAATCCATTATTAGCTATTGGTAGACCTTGTGAGAAATACATAAATACTGGTTTGGGGAGCGTACTATTGCAAAAAAGCGCACTAGCGGCCAATTTTTTTCCGACTTGATTTACTATTATCGTAAATGTTTATTCCTTTTGTTACCTAACGTAACGTAATATGTATACCGGGTGTCCCAGATAACTTTTCCAGCATGGGGATCTCAGTATCTATAAGAGATACAGGTTTGGTTAAATGAGATGAATTATATGTATGAAAGGGGTGAGTATTATTACACCAAAAAATATTCATAATTCTATGTGGTTTAGACGGTATACCCAAAAAATTGAAAATTCAGAATTTCTTTAAATGGCTATAACTTTTTTGTTAAAGTAGATAGGTACTTTTTGTTTGCGGTTTCTTTAAGCACTTTTTTGTGTAGAATTGATTGGTGTATTTAGATTTTTTATATCACATTTAGTTTCCGAGATACAAGCCCTAACTTCAGTTTTTCTTATGGGCCGCTAAGTTGGCTATGGCATATTTGAACGTGTTTTTTACTCTACTTTACAACGATGTGTCACTTGCCATATTTATTATCGAAAAAAAAATTATAATATATTTTTTCAAATAGTTCATTGTTTCAAATATTCATTTGTTATTTTAATTGTTGTTATTGTGATTTTTGAATACAATTTTTGTTTTTCATAGCTCACTTAGAAGTTAGTAATAAAATACTTAATAAATATCACTGATATTTAGTATTTCGACTTTTTTTTCGATAATAAATATGGCAAGTTACATATCGTTGTAAAGTAGAGTAAAAAACACGTTCAAATATGATATATTTAACTAAGTAGCCCATAAGAAAAACTAAAGTTAGAGCTTATAACTCGGAAACTAAAAGTGATATAAAAATTCTAAATACACCAATCAATTCTCCACAAAAAAGTGCTTTAAGAAACCGCAAACAAAAAGTACCTATCTACTTTAACAAAAAAGTTATAGCCATTTAAAGAAATTCCGAATTTTCAGTTTTTTCGGTATATCGTCTAAACCACATATAATTATGAATATTTTTTTGTGTAGTAATACTCACCACTTTCATATAAATAATTCATCTCATTTAACCAAACCTGTATCTCTTATAGATACTGAGATCCCCATGTTGGAAAAGTTATCTGGGACACCCGGTATACCTAATAAGACTTGGGTAAAGAACATATCTATGCATTAAAAAAAATCGGATAAGTGGTTCTCCAGTGATAACCGCACTAACGGACAGACAGATAGATAGAGAGAAGTTGCATTTTATAAGTTTTTAAAAGTGATCTTATTGAGGGTAAGCAATGGACTATCCAATTTGTGAATACTGGCGAAAAAGTGTGACAGAGACAAAGCGAATATATAGCCAATATCTGTCTTTTTCCAGAATTATAATTGGTCTCGCACAGGTTTACAGTCATTACAGACCTACAGAAAAGAGACAGGTATTGGCTACATATTCGCTTTGTCTCTTTAAAGAGAGTCGTCAATTTTGTCAGGCAATTGTTCAGTCCATTCTATGTATAAGTCTATGGGGCAAGGGATGTGGCACATGTCTTCCCTATGGGATATAACCTAACTTAACACAACTGTAACACGTGTTTTCCAAAATTTCTGATTTTTGACAAGGTTCCTCCTCTGGGTTGTATGTTCCTCCTAGTTGTAATCGAACGTAATAAGACCTTTCTAACTTAAAGTCGCTGTATAATATGAAATCTTTTATTTGTGAAAAATTAAGAGCAAAAAGTAAACTCTTCAATTATTATTATTATGGTAATCTAACCAACATTTTAAAATTATTTTTATTCAAAAAAATTTTTTTTTGAATGGAGCTAAAAATTAATTTCTGCCTACGCCACTGTTCTGTTACAGACTAATATTAATAGTAATGTATTCTGTTTTTCTATGCATTGTCTATATCTGCGCTAGAATGTACAAAATGAGATCGAGACGAGAGTGCTTTAAATTCTGACGAGACGGGGCCGAGACAATATTAACTTTAATTATCAATCTCGTCATTTATTTAACCATAATTACTTTGTTTATTACACAAAAAAATGAAAAAATATTTTTTCTCCGTCTCGGTTATTTTTTTTTTAGATGAACTCAAGACTTAGACGAGACTTCAGTTTTAAAAATCGAAACGAGACGAGGCTTATCTGACTCTCATCTCGTCTCGTGTATAGTAATAATCTGCGCTGGATATTTTTCTCTAACAGTTGGTTGATCAACAAATAAAATTCGTGCAAAATTAAACATAATTGAATCATGCAAACTGTAAACATTAATTCATGAAAATTGTTAAATTTGATTGAATCAAAATTTTTATTTATTTACGAATTAATTATTGTAATTATGCTTCATTGTGAGTAAAAGTAGTGTTTGAATAACCAAATGACCTTACTGTATTAATTTAAATTAATTCAAATACGGACAAATTCACTGGATGACATTTTAAAAGTGATTTCAGTTGAAAAATGTAAACAAAAAATTGATTTCAACGACGAATTCACTTTGGATGATAAATTCTGGCTGATCATCAAAGTGTGCCATGGAAATGAGGCTTAACTTTCAATTGTAACTTGTTAAAAATTTAAAAAAGGAAAATTGGTCCGCAGTTTAGTATTTTTGATACAGTATTGTTCACAGGAAATTAAAAAAAGATTGAAATAAACAATTTCAGGCATAATTTAAATTGAAAATATGCGTACTTACATAAGTTACAACAGGAAAATTAATGTAAAATATGTCCAATTTTTGAAAGGACTTATTTTATTATATAACAGGTTTTTGGTTAGAACGTTGGCTCAGGACCGTGAGTCGTGACCCGATGTGAGCGTGAGGGATTAGCAAAACTTGGAAGTGAATAAGGACCTTATTCCTCAAAGAGGAACTGTGAATATGGTTGCATGTTAACCAAGGAAGGTTTATGAAACGTAATGTGAGAAACAAGGGATCCTTATTTCTTGTTTCTAGACCAGCGTTTCTCAACCTTTTAGCACTTGCAACCCAATTTTCAATCACACTTCTCATCGCGCCCCCCTTCCCCCCACCCTTATACAAAAATTTTCATTGAAAAATAGATCTCAGCTAAATATAAAAATAATGCTTAGAGTGTCAATTTCTAATATTGAACCTTCTTTCGAAAAACTTTGCTCTGCAAGACAGGCCCAAAGGAGTCACTAATAATAATCATGTGTTAAATTTAATATTGATAAGTTAATTATTAAATACATTGTGCAGTACTGATACATTCCTATTTATAAGTGTATTATATCAGTGTAAATGTAACCGTTTATTTTATTTTTTATTATGTCAGAATGTATTTTATTGCTATTCTTTCAGTAAATTAAATACATTTTTTAATAATATGTATTCTCATTTTTTTCGCGATATGCTCGCGCCCCCCATTCAGTTTTATCACGCCCCCCTAGGGGGGCGCGCCTCACAGGTTGAGAATCGCTGTTCTAGACCATTTCTTACTAAATGTACAGGATGGTCCATTTATCTTGAGACAAAATAATATCTCGATTGGACTCGATTATTTCGAAAAAAGTTTCAGACAAAAATTGTAGGGCACAGAAGGGGCCATTGAATATTTAACCCATAAAATGAAATGAAATTTCTTCAAATTTCTGAAGATTTTTATGATTTGCTGAAGACTGAAGGATGTAGGAGCGATTCTGACCACGGATTCATGTTCAAGAGGCCAAAATACTTTGGGTAGCATATGTCACATGTAAAGTACAGACCACTTTTTTTGTGGGGTGATGATTTTTAATCTAAATAATTAGAATTTTTTTTTGGGATTGATGGGCTACATTTTTGTAATTTTCATGAACTCATGTTACTAATAAAACAAGTAACTCTTTATTAAATCAATTGAGTTATCAAAGTTCGCAAATTAGTTTATTTTTTAAATTATATCTTATTATTTTGTTTATGTTTTTTCTCCAGTAATATAGATGAAATAAAAACAGTAATGGATACCCATTACCCATGCTTGCTAATGATTACAAAATGATAAGCACTACGACACAAAAGTTATAAAATAAGAAGTTATAAAATTAAAAAGCAGTTACATAAAAAAATACACTTTTCTTGGCAGTGTACCGAACCGCGAAAATTATCTGTCCACTGTTTTTAAACAAAATGATCAATTATCATCAAATCACAATGTAACACAGTTTAATGTATATAGATTAATATTCAGTGATAGTAATCAAATATCAACAAATATTTCTAATTCAGTACATTTAATTAAAAATTGTCCAAGACTGGTGCCAATACCTTAGATATTTATTTATAAACAACAAACTCATGTTTATTCTAACACCATGTTAGATTATTTTGATTGATTATTTGTGTTATATCTTCAACTTTTTGTAAAAAAACGAAATATTAAGTTAAAAATTCCTTTTCAAATGCCATGTAACTGCATACATCTTTTTTATTCGTGCAATCCAAGCATATTCATATTTCATTGTCATAAAGTATAATATCCAAAGAAAATACCATAGGCGAATTTAAACATTTTCGGCCCTATATTTTTTTTGTGTATGATTTTTTTTGGCATTGCTATCTCTATATAAGTACAGCAAGCAAAACATTACAATTTTATACCTTTACCAGATTAGGATTACTGGTGGGATAGAGTGTTGCCCTGGGGCTATGCAGGCAGGAGACACGTAGCTCCATATAAAAAAATTATATAATTCATTTATAAAATATGGTTCTAAAAATAATATTTTAAATTTTTTTGGACCAACTACAGTGAAACTTGATTAAGTGGGATTTGGATAAGTGAGAAACTTCTATAACTAGAATTCATACTGATGCCCCGTCACTTCGGCACCAAAATACCTCTGTTAGTGAGACTTCTCTATCTGGAATTTCGTTTCTTTAATTTTTTCGATAATTACTTTTCTAACTTGAACAGTTAAGATTGATTACCTTTATAACTGACACACGAGACAAAATTGAAAAAAATATATAGGAATTTTTTTTTCTATTAGTGGGACCCTCTGTAAATTAGACAATCACTAGGATGAACTTGGATGTCTGGGAATTTGGGTAAATAGGATACTACTTAAAGTGGGATAAAGTAAATGATCCCTTGAGATTCCAGTTATCCAAGTTTGACTGTATCTTAAAACTTCCTTTTTTTTCATGGACTCAAAGTGTAAATATGAAGGACATTGTATTGCATACATATTTTTTCATTTTCGACTCGTGTCTCAGTTATAGAGGTAATCAATCTTAGCTGTTCCAGTAAGAGAGGAAATTATCAAAAAAATCAAAAATGAAATTCCAGATAGATAAGTTTTATAAGTCTTACTAATAGAGGTATTTTGGTGCCGAAGTGACGGGAAATCAGTATGAATTCTAGTTATAGAAGTATCTCACTTATCCAAGTTCCACTTAATCAAGTTTCACTGTATTAGGATGAACTTGGATATCTGGGAAACTGGGTAAATGGGACACCTCTTTAAGTGGGATAAAATAACTGGTCCCTTGAAATTTAAGTTATCTAAGTTTCACTGTCTCTTAAAACTTCCATTTTTCACATGGATTCAAAGTCCGTTCCTGTTTAACAGAGATGTAAATATGAAGAACATTGTATTGCATACATATTTTATTTGTAATATCTGAATGGGCGAGTCTTTTGTAGCTGCGCCCATTTCGACAGTACATTACACATGTGTGGCTGTGACACACGAAATATGTATTTTACTTCTTCATGATATTGCCCAAATATTGATAGAATTTTTTAGCATTTGAAATTGCACGGTTTTTATTTATATACGGACGACGTTCTATATTTTATGTTTTTCGGTTAAAATCGATATGAAAATCTCAGTAACATAGTACAACAGTAAAAACACGGCATGTTAAAATGGCCACATATTTTACTGTAGGAAGTAAGAACCCTTATTTTGGAGAAGTCTTTAGATAGAAAAAAAATATTTTATTTCAAATTTCATTATGAAGTTATTTCGTATTTCATCCCGTAACTTTTTTTAACGACCTCGATGTTAATTTATACTAGACTATATAACAAACAAAATGAGTCCAAATTAAACTCTTTACTACTAATAGAACCGGAGATATGACGTCGTGAAAATGGGTATCCGCGCATCATAAATCGTATGAACTTTTCACAGACCAAAACAAAAATGATTGTTGATCATATCTCCTACAACAAATATTGCTTTATTTTCTTTTTGTAATTTTATAGAGGACCAAAAGTATTCAACGGTTTGGTAGAATTTTGCAATATGGTCGGAGATAGAGTGCAAAACGTCGGATTGAACCAATCTATTAATATTTTGCGTATTATGGGGACTGGGCTACTTTTCACTATCATTATTACGTATAAATAAAACAGGCAAGTGCGTGTTGAGCACGCACATGATAGGGTTCCGTAGGCATTCTTACTACGATTTATATATAAAAGCTATTCAAAATTTTTCATAAATTATTTTCGTTACAGTTTTTGTTATAATTATCAGTGAAAGAACTAGTTGAATTGATAGTTTAGAAAATAGAGGGGGGGGGACACTCTGACCACGATATTGGAAATCAAATATATCGTGACTAAAGGGTTAAAATCATGAAATATTTTTTGTTACATTTTAGATACCTTTCTAAAAATAGTCAATGGGGTAAGTGTAAAAAAATGTGAGTTCACTTTTCAGTCTATGAAACCCCCTTCCAAAATATTTTTTACAGTGTTCGTTATAATTTTCAGTGAAAGTATTAATTAAAAGCTACATTCTGAATTTTTCCAGGTTTGATAAATTTTCTAAATTGATAATTTAGAAAATAGATGGGGGGACGCTCTGATAATAACTTTGAAGAGTAAATACATCGTGATTGAAGGGTTAAAATCAAAATATCCTGATACATTTTTTGTTGCATTTTAGGAGACCTTTCTAATGACACCCCGCCTAAAAGGGTAGGTGATTTTTTAAAAAATACTTCGTTTTATGGAAAGGGGGTCTAAAAAATAAAAAATGTTTTTTCGAAAATATTATCATTTCTGTTTGTACGACCTTATCCCAAATTTAATCGTGTTATGTTTAAATTTTGACAAAACGGACGGACATGGTAAAAAACTATAAGCGTTTATAATTTTCTACGGAACCTTGAAAAGTTCCGTAGTACCGTAGTTCCAATGATATATTTATTTTAAACAGTTTAATGACTTTCTTACCACCCTATAAATATGCACAAACTCTAATTGAATATTCTATTTAATTAACACTATACACGAATACCTATATCTATAAATTCCTCGCCTACCCTTAGCTTACAGACCATATATATATTGATTCAAGCCTGTTTCCCAGAGGTGTGATATTTTATTCTCCATTGTACTGGACAGGGCCTATAATTGGCCATCATCTCCCAACAGACACACACCACGCCTGTAAAACATGGGCGTAACACCGCATAGTCAAAGGGGATAGGGGCTGTTAATTATACACACGCAAGATTTATTAATAGGTGTTCGTAATTTCCATTAAGGTTTTAATTTTTAATTTTTTGATGTACTTGGTTTAATGTTTGGATAATTCAGTGGTTCTCAAAATGTCTTAGTATGAAAATGTCAAAGTTTAATTACCTTTTTTTAAATATTTTTGTAATTCCCATGAAATCATGTTACTACTAAAACAAGTACCTCTTTAATAAATTAATAAACCCTACCTATACATTTTTAAATACGAAGTATTTTAAAGACATGATGTTTCTGTTTTGTTTTTTCAGTGTAAACACCGCATAGTTTGATTCTTTTTTTTCTTTAGTATTAATAAGATAAAATAAAACTGTAATGGGCACCCAGTGATGGACACTTGCTAATGATTCCAAAAATAATAGTACTACAAACTACAACACAAAAATTATAATATAAAGAATCGTATACAATTAGAAACAATGTAAAAATATATATGCTACTAGCTGACCCGGCCACGCGTTGCTGTGGTTAACCTATACTTTAGCAACATGTGGTGGTTATGCTATTAAATTGTAGGTTATATGAAACGTTTGGAAGTTTGACATAGCGCCATCTATTGAATACTTACTCAATCCAGTTAACAGATGTCACCATCTGTTAGAATCGTTTGGAGTTAACAGATAAAGACAAATAATTTGCAATAAAATAATATTGCGATCATAATTTGAGATGTAAGCTATCCTATCTTTCAAGTTGGATCAAACTGCACACGGTGTACAAATTTGTTTAAAATCGGTTAAGTAGTTTAGGAGTCCATCGCGGACAAACATGTGACACGTAATTTATATATATTAAGATGTATAATATAATAATTAATAAGTAGATTACACTAATAATTAATTTAATTGTCCACCATTTTGATATCCATTGGCCCATTATCATTTAATTAGGCTGATTTATATTTAAGTGTCTGTAGATTATGATTCAGTAATGGCAGAAATCAAATGTCAATAAATATTTCTAATTTAGTATATTTAATTAAATAAATGTCCAACATTGGGATAAGATTTAAGCTGGTGACAGTACTTAGCTGTAAATTTATAACTGTATAAATTTCTTCTTTGAGTTCCTTTTAAAAAAAGATGTGGGTCTAGTATACAGGCTGTCCAAGATAAGCGTGCAATGCATGGGGATATCCAAAACGGTAAGAGGTACAGATGTGGTTAAATGAGATGAATTATTTGTAAGAAAGGGGTGAGTATTACAACATCAAAAAATATTAATAATTTTATGTGGTTCAGGAGGTATACCCAAAAAACTGAAAATTCGGTATTTCTTTAAATGACTATAACTTTTTTGGCAAAGTAGATAGGTACTTTTTGTTTGCGGTTTCTTAAAGCACTTTTTTATTTAGAATTGTTTGGTGTATTTAGAATTTTTATATCACTTTTAGTTTCCGAGTTACAAGCCCTAACTTTAGTTTTTCTTATGGGGCGCCAAGTTGGTTATATCATATTCGAATGTGTTTTTTACTCTACTTTACAATGATATGTCACATGTCATACTTATTATTAAAAAAAGTAAAAACCTTTTTTTTGTAATAGTTTATTGTTTTTAAATATGCATTTGTTATTTTCATTGTTGTTATTGCGATTTTTGTTTAACAATTTTTGTTTTTCATGGCTTACTTAAATGTTTGTAATAAAATACTTTATAAATATCACCAGTATTTAGTACTTCGACTTATTTTCTATAATAAGTATATCATGTGACATATCGTTGTAAAGTAGAGTAAAAAACACGTTCAAATATGATATAGCCAAAGAAAAACTAAAGTTAGGGCTTGTAACTCAGAAACTAAAAGTGATATAAAAATTCTAAATACATCAATCAATTCTACTCAAAAAGTGCTATAAGAAACCGCAAATAAAAAGTACCTATCTACTTTGCCAAAAAAGTTATAGTCATTTAAAGAAATTCCGAACTTTCAGTTTTTTGGGTATACCGCCTGAACCACATAAAATTATTAATATTTTTTGATGTTGTAATACTCACCCCTTTCTTACAAATATTTCATCTCATTTAACCACATCTGTATCTCTTACCGTTTAGGATATCTCCATGCATTGCACACTTATCTTGGACACTCTGTATAATTTAAACAACTCATTGTTAGTAAAAAATTGTAAAATAAAGAAATAAAACCTCAAAATATATCATTATATACTTGCATATATATACAAAGACTATTGCAGTGGGGTAAGAGCTATTATAGGTACTCGTTGTCTAGTGAAAGTACTTCAAATATCAAGTAGGTAAGTTTTTATGAGTTTTTAAATGTAGGTTCTTGAAATAAGGTATTTGAAAATCTAAATCTAATGCTAGAAATGTAATTTTAATAAAAATATTAAAAGTTTTCCTCAAATTACACAATTCTTTTAAAGCTTCCCACAGACTGACGCGAATTATTCGCAGCGGCAGCGAATAAAGACTCCGACAGACCGACGCGAAACATTCGCAGCGACTGCGGCGCGAATAAAAACGCGTTTGTTGCGGCAGCGAAATGCACAAGTCTGTTTTTTATATATTTAAATATCTACCGAATCGATTTTGATGTAGCTTTTGCCATTTTGTAGCTTCTTTTTTTCTGGAGTAAATACAATAGTGACATTTCTTAATCATGAATAGTTTTCGAGTTGTGATTTTTTACCCGAAAAAAACGTGAAAAATTTCTGAAAAAACGCGAAATTTATCTCACCATCGCCTTTTTTGTTCGTTTGAAAAAATTTATTCGCTGCCGCTGCGAATAATTCGCGTCGGTCTGTGGGAAGCTTTATATGTATTTTTATTAAATTTATCATGACATAATTTAAATACGTTAAAAGCACTAGAAAATATAGATTTTATGTATTATTTGCGAACTCATTTTTTTCACTAAAGTTATATCCGGTTTTATAAAGGAGGTAACAAATTTTCAAGCACTTTCAAATCGGGTATTAAATATGTGACAGTATCTATGGATTTGTTATGGAATTTAAAACAGTGATACTTCAATATTATACAGTTGGTGACTCTGACCATATAAAATAATTTTCATAATATCACCACTGTTTTAATATCGTTGGCGTTTATTTACCACACGTGCGCGAAACTTGTCAAACATTTAATGAAACTTCAAGAAAACTGTCAGATCGGTTTGAAACCTTATTTGAAAGTGGCAGTAAACTTTGTTAGCTCATTTATAATAGAGTGGTTATAAAACAATCATTAAGCATAACATGATCTAAATTACGAATTATTAATATCTAGTATAAAGGTTGGTTTACACGCTACGATAAATTGTAACAATTCGATCGTTACGATACATTGTTACAATAAATCGAAAGAGTGTGTACTGTTTACATGCAACGATTTCTTGTCCAATATTCATTGTCGACCGCGGTATACTCAATCAGTTTATGTCATGGAGGAAGTACTGTTGTGATCGTTTGTTTAGCAAAAAAAGTGAAAAGGTCATGAAGACCTAGAAGAAAGTGGAGCCGCCAGTGGTTGCTGAAGAAAAGGGTATTTTCTCATATAAAATTATTGAAAAAATTGCGAAATGAACCCAATCACTCGCGGAATTATTTAAGAATGTATGAAGAGACTTATGTTGAGTTGTTAACAACCTTTCCCGTGAACAGCTAATGCAAACTGACAAGGAAAGATCCCGAGGTGTCAGACTCGGATTTTAATGAAACTTGGTAAAAATGTTCTTTGGGTAAAAATTAAGGACACCTATTTTTTTATACGTGCCTGTTTTAATATTTAGGGGGTGAAATCGGCCCTTGAAAATGAGGGTAAAATTTTTAATTTGTAAATAGCTCGTTAACCACTTGGAATAGTGACTTGTGTACAATGTAACATTTGTTTGGTTTACGAGCTATTTACAAATTAAAAATTTTACCCTCATTTTCAAGGGCCGATTTCACCCCCTAAATATTAAAACGGGCACGTATAAAAAATAGATGTCCTTAATTTTTACCCAAAGAATATTTTTACCAAGTTTCATTAAAATCCGAGTCTGACACCTCGGGATCTTTCCTTGTGAGTCAAATCGTAGCAATGAATAGCTGCTACTTGTTTACACGTTCCAACTTGTCGTCACGATTTGCAGAAATTGATGCCGGCCGGCAACAATCATTCAATCCAATTCCAATTCCAATAAATCGCTACAATGTCCTGTTTACACGCTACGATAAATCGTAACGTTTCGATCGTTACGATAAATTGTTACTATTTATTTAACGTGATATAATTTGTTTTAAGTTCAATATATTTGTATTAATAAGTATTTATTATTAAAAAAAGTGCAATTCAATACATGCCTATATATAATATAAATAATATTAGTAAGGCTGTACTTTTTACAGCCAGAGTTATTTTCACTAACTATTTTCTATGTACGCCACTGATTACAACTGTGTAAATGTAGGTGTGTAAAGGTATAAAGAAAAATCGACGTTTTTCGCGTGATGAAGTGCAGAGATAAATTATAGACGCAATTGGGCCAGTCTAAATTATATATATGTTCTGTGTAAAAGCGCACTGTTTGTAAAGAGCGGGAGGGGTGAGGGGCGGAGAAGAATAATGGCCTTATTTCTTCACATCAATTTGTAGCCTCAAAATATACGGGCTAATTACATACATTAATCCTTTTCTTAAGTAAAATAATTACTTTGCAAAAATTATTTTCATTGTATGTGTACTTCTGGGTAGAAGATACGTCTTATGAAATATTTAATATTCACTATTATATATGTATTTAAAATATCATTTTGGCTCCACGAAAAGTGTATGTAAAAAAACGCGAAATTGAAGCCATGTAAAATTGCAATATCAATTTAAAAATGTAAACTAGATAAATTGGTTATAACGACTTCCAAGGAACCAGTCATATTAGGTCGTAAAAGCCGATAGACGTAAAAACCGGTATAAGGCAAATGAAAGGGATTCAGTCGGACTTTTATTTTGAGTCGCTAAAACCGATATGTTGTATTAACCGATGTCATTATAACCGATTTTCACTGTATTTATTTAAATAATCGTTTTTTCTGGAAAAGTTACAATTTTTTAAACAATTTTTGTTAAATTTGAGTTTTCTGTATGAATAATAAATATTTGAGATAATAATAATAATTTAGTATTGACAAAAAGATTAACTTTACCCCCCCCCCCCTTAATAAAGATAAACAAAATCTATAATATTTGGAATTTATAAAATAAACATAATTTTTATTAAAAAGAAATTAACATAATAATTTTTTTAAACAAAGATAGATACTTAAAATTTGTATTAATATATTAGATTATTATCCGTGAATTTTTTTTATACCAGTATATTAGGTAATATACAGGGTGAGTCATATCAGGTGGAACAAACTTAAATCGTTGATTGAGAAAAATATTTCAAACAAAAAAGTTCAATAAACATGTGTCCGGAAACTCTTCGTGAGGGAGCTACATACTCCCAAAGATTTTGACTTTTGGTTTTATTTAATATCTGGAGAACCCATTGTGATACAGTAATGAAAATTTATACCTGGATTAGTATTAATACGTGTTATCGATTTCCAGTATCAAACAATGGTTATTTAGACCAGGGATGTATGGGGCCTGTGAGCCCTCTGATTTTTCTCTAGTATTTTTTTTTCTACAAAATACACATAAATATACATTGTTAAGTTGTTATAAGGTCAACCGTTTCCGAGAAATACGATGGGGAAGATAGTTTTGCAGAATTTAACTTAATACGGATGCTAAAAATTAAATAAAATAAATTTATATTCTTGTTATAGTACTAAAAATAAAAAAATAGAGGGGCCCACAGGCCCCATACATCCCTGGTCTAAATAACCATTGTTTTATACCGGAAATCGATAACACGTATTATTAATAATCCAGGTATTAATTTTCATTGCTGTATCACAATGGGTTCTCCAGATATTAAATAAAAACACATGTTGATATGAACTTTTTGCTTGAAATATTTTTCTCAATCAACGGTTTAAGTTTGTTCCACCTGATATGACTCACTCTGTATAACACTTTTTGAAGAATTTTTTACACAACCCTGCTTTTAGTCTTCGAGACTTTGATCGAATCGACAAGAATAATTGAAATAGAATATGGAATATTGGAATTCAAGAAAATATGTTCATTCATGAATCCAATTAAAATTAAATACAGTAGAATTTTAATAAGTGTCAGTTGATTGATTCAATTCAAAATCAAAATAAGACGATTAACCAATTATGTAACACTTATTAAAACAACAAAGATAATTAACGTAAGAAACGAAATAATTAACGAGAATTCAAATTTTCTTTAACATATGTACAAAAGCAATAGATTTTGACTTTTGGTAAAATGTTTTGTAACTTAGGATAATAATAATTTAAAATGAACTGGACAAAATCTTATAAAAAAGTAAAGGAATATTTATTTTTATCTCCTAGTTAAAAAAAGCTTCAAATTGAATAAAAGTGCTTAAAATTAGTCAATTAACTCGAACTTTTATAATATTTTCAAGTTTTATAAAGGGATATATTTAAATTAAATAGGATTCACATCGAACATAAAATTTAATATTTTGTACTTAAATTTTATAGTATGCACTTTATACACGCGAACATAAATTTTAATACTTTTTTAATGCATAAGGTGAGTATTTAATCGTTTTAAAATATAGAAAATTACAAAAATGATGTTAAAAATATCAAATTGTGGCTAAAAGAGGGAGGTTAGTGTTTAGGTTAGGTTAAAATATAGAAAATCACAAAAATCACAATAAATACATCAAAAATATGTACTTTTTAGGGTTCCGAAGAAACCCTATTAATCTCACTTTGTCGTCCGTCCGTCCGTCCTTTTCACTCAAAGCTCAATAGCTCGTAAACTATATAAGCTAGAACCTTGAAATTTTTACTGAATATGTAAAATGACACCCTCTAGTAAAATAAGTACAAATATTTTGGAAAAATATTTTTTGGGGGGGGGGGGGGTGCTAAGAAGCTAAAGACAGGCAAAAAAAATATTTTTTTTTATACCAAGGCAAGTGGCACATCAAAATGTGTAACCAAGCTAGTGTAATTTGATCCTTATTCTTATTTTCTTATAAATCAAAAATGGCGCTTACAGAGGGCTTTAAAGCAAATTAAAAAAAAAAAAAAAAAAAAAAAAAAAAACTGTATTCCAAGTCGAGTGGGGTGTCAAAATGTAGATCTCAGTGAGTAGAATATGACACTATTTTTTATTTTTTTTCTAAATTAAAAATGGCGCCTACAGGGGGCTCCAAGCAAAAATTTTGTAAATATACTGATTTCAGTCAATAAAAATCCTCAAAATCCGCGAAAAGAATATGTTTACTCGCAGTCAAAATAATAAAAAACAAATTCTTGTTAGCTTGAAAGACCACTGTGCGTCAATACTTTCAACTTGAGCAAAATTTGTAGTTATGTTCTCTTATCAACATTTAAGATTTTTTATCAATAATTTTTGCATTTTTATATTTACAATACGCAAAAAAATGAGTGTTCACTTTTGCACGGCAGTGTATGTTACATAAAATTAACCTTAAATAATTATAGATGGTCAATAATTGTTAATAAATGGTGTCGTAATTTATACTTAAAATCGATTTTGAACTTTTCGAACATCCTATATATTGCTATAAAAACTATTCAACAATAAGTACTTATTCTAACTGACATTTCTAAATTTATTTTCTGTCACTTCGTACACTAATAAAACAATAATTCATTGTGTTTTTTTCACTGCAAAAAATTGTTCAGTAATAAAAAATTCAGTTTTAATTACTGAATGCTGTTTTGCTGGGACGTTAAAATAAATAATTTAAAACTCCCATTTAACACAAAACACAGCTATAAATATATGTGTGCTTGTATATACTCATGCAGTGGTTGTCTAGTGAAAGGAAAAAGGTAAATAATACTCACACGGGGAAGGCGAAGTTGAGGTTTTGAGGATTTCAGTCAGCTTTGGCGAGGTGAAACTAAACTAAGAATAACATGACATGTTTTCGAGAATTCGTGCAAATGGCCATTGTTAGTAAATAAGTACTACTGGAAAATGGAGGAAATTTGTTTTTTTTTTTAGTCATTTAAACTAAATATTTACAATGAACGTTTTAATAGTAAATTTGTACTATTTATTGATAACATCAATACCACGAGACTTATAAATAAAGTTGATATCATCTTGGCCTTGTCTCGTTCGAATTTAACTACAGTATAAAAATGTCACTCGACACGTGTTTCAATTTCACAAGTAGTTCACATCAGGAGTCTAGTAGTTTCAGATTGAAACTATTAGGTTAGATTAAGTGAATATTAGTAAAGAAAGTAAAGATATATTTCAATTTGAATTTTTTCAGATTTCCTTGAGGTCTTTAAAATTTTTCAATGGCTGTTGCAAATTCAGATTTTATTTTTTATTGCTTCTTTGTCATATCCAAAAGAAAAGGGGAAGCTATGTGATCAATCTGTTTTTTGATTTTTCCATTTCAGTAGATTATTAATTTTTCTATAACAACTATATAGTATATCTTCATTTGCTTCATAAAATTCAATTAACCGTTTATTTATTTTTTAATCGTTGCTTTTTACATTGTAAATAATCTAATTTTGATGTTTGTATAGCAAAAAAATTTACGAAAATAATATACAGGTACGTATTAAGAGGAATTCTGAATTATTATTTTGTAATAAATTAGTATACAAATTAAATTGTTAGCTAATGGCAGATCATCTGAATACTTCATCGGTATTTATTATCATTTTGACGTTTGTATAGCAACAAATTTACGAAAATAATATACAGGTTCGTATTAAGAAGATTTCTGAATTTAATATTTTGTAATAAATTAGTATAAAAATTAAATGGTAAGCCATCGGTATTTATTAAAAAAAATCGATAATTAACTATCTTTGGTGAATTTAGCACGAGGAAGCACACTGCAATCACTTGACAGATTTTTTTTTATTTGCAATTTTTTTGTATACTTTTTAACGTGAACTTACGTCTTTCCCGATGGTATTAGGGAATTTTCTTTCTACACATTTCGGCCCATAGCAAAAAAATATTTTAAATATAAATGATTGAGAATGTTATTGTTTATAATTTATGTTTTAACTATTTTTTTCGTTTTCAAGATATTCGATTTTGTCAGGTTGACTGCTATAACCGCCGTATAAAAAATTCGATATGCCATGGCGGTCGTACCTGGGCTCCTATTCTCGAGTTTGTTCGACATTTTCTCATTCGAGATTACTAAATTAAAACTAAAAGTCAGTAAGTTATTTAGTAGGATCTCGATGCGACTTTTTTTTAGAAATGTCGAATGAAAAATCTCGACTCCTTCTGGGCATGCCAGATTTAAAATCTCGAACGAAAAACTCGAATCGACATATTCTCAAGTGAGCTCGAAAATAGGGGTCTTGTAGTCAGCCAAAGTTTCGTTTTTAGTTTGACAGCGGTCGTAATTAAATCGACTTTCACCACGGTATGTGATACCTTGTACAACAAGCGCCTCGCATAACGAATGCTGCGCACAACGAACTTTCAGTTCATTTATTACGCGACTCACACAACGAACCTCGCTTCACACAACGAACTGCATCGTATTTATTTTTGCCGACCGAACGCTACTACGTATCACGAAGTCGCACGCAGTCGATACTCAAACTCGCACGAATATGAATCAACGCGCGTCAATCGTTCTTTTCTGCGCTAAACTCACACACGTGTTTGTTTTAGTAAATATAATTTTGTGAGTGAGGTTTTGACACTGCAAGTCTCGGTAGACTCTCTTATCTGATGAAAAATAAAAAAACGTGTGTACAATACTTTTTACGTTACAGTACCATATTTTATGCTACAGAACGATTTAAAATTTTTAATATGTATTGTTATAGGAAAATGCATTTCACATAACGAACTTGCTCCTGGAACGAATTATGTTCGTTATGCGAGGCATCACTGTATATGATAGAACTCATTGAGAATACGATTTTAATAATTATTTTATACTTGTCATTAAATACATTTCTTGTTATTTACTTGTGGCAGAAGTATTGTGGTGCTCACATTTTTTGGGATACATTTTTACCTCGCACATAAGACCCCTATGAATGAGAACATAGGTAGAGTGATCAGTGTTTAACACAAAAAAAAGTTCCATTACGAAAAGTAATTTTAGTAATTAAGGGAAACACTTCAGGTGTTCTAGAAAGAACAGGTGTTAATCTACCAACTCTTTAAAATAAATCTAGAAGCAGACCTGTATCGTTTAAATTTTAATTACATGAAATTAATTTAAGCCATTTCATTTTACTCTAGTATTTACAATCTACATTTGTGTTGGTAGGCCTGGCAAAGAGTGAGTTTTCTTGTACATTAAAACGTTTTATTTTTTCTTGAGAATATCCTTTCATTTTCTTTTTTTAGCTATTCGTAAATTTTAAATGTTAAAATTAGTAGAAAGAATGAATGTATTCCTATCTTGTTAGGAATATTGTCCATTAATATACAGAGTGATTCAGCACTGTTGTGCCAAACTTGAACACTAGATTGAAAAAAATATTTTAAGCAAAAAACTCCCAATAAACATGTGTCCGGAAATTATTCCTTATGGAACTACATGCTTCTAAAGATTTTACTAAAAATGAGTTTTAATTTAATATCTAGAGAACCCTTTGTGATAGAATTATGAAATTGAGTATTTGGTTTAGTAATAATATGTGTTATCGATTTCTAATATTAACCAATTATATTTTAGACCAGGGCTGTATGGGGCCAGTGGGCCCATCGATTTTGATCTAGTAATTGTTTGTTCCTTAATTTTTTTCCAGAGTTGGTACTTTTATAAGATTATATGACACAAAATACACAAAGACATACTTTGCTTGTTTATAATAGGATAAACCGTTTTTGAGAAATATCGATGGAAAAGAAAGCTTGCAGAATTAACCTTAATACGGATGTTTGAAATTATAAAAAATAAATTTATATTCTTTTTCTATAATTAAAGATAAGAATAAAGTTCATATAAATAAACCTCCTAATATGAATCCTCTAAGATCTATAGCCAGTTCTATTACTGTTACATGTACTTTATTAACATGACTAAAAAACAAACAAAAAATGGCTATTTGTTGATATGGATGCATTTTCGGAAGTATATTTATATTAACTTTTTGTTTTATTTTTTATCATGAAATAAAAATATAAATTTATTTTTTATAATTTCAAACATCCGTATTAAGGTTAATTCTGCATGCTTTCTTTTCCATCGATATTTCTCGAAAACGGTTAATCCTATTATAAACAAGCAAAGTATGTCTTTGTGTATTTTGTGTCATATAATCTTATAAAAGTACCAACTCAGGAAAAAAATTAAGGAACAAACAATTACTAGATCAAAATCGATGGGCCCACTGGTCCCATACAGCCCTAGTCTAAAATATAATTGGTTAATATTAGAAATCGATAACACATATTATTACTAAACCAAATACTAAAGGCTGTAGCCGGGTAAGCATGCAAAATCGGCCTTTGCATGGATTTGGCTGATTATTTTTTTGAAAGTCACATTCTATGTAACATTCAACCTGACCAAATATTAGCTTCCAAAAATTTGTAGTTTTCGAAAAAAAAAATTTTTTTGATTTTCAAAAAAATTTTTTTTTTTGATAATCCATCAATCGAATTTGATGGTGCTTGTGATATATTATAGAGGTACTTATGACTCATCAGAGGTAATTTTATTATGGTCCTCTGTACATAGTAAACCAGAAAAAAAAATTAATAAAATTTAAAAAATTAAAAAACATTATGAAGTACTCGGGGGGCAATCACCATTTTTTTATAAAATATACCTTGTACGTACCCAAACAACATATCAAAATCCCAAACTGATATGAAGGGTATAACATACTCGTATAAATTCGCATATGGTCGTATTGGCGCGGCGCGCGCGTGACGCGGGTGGACTTTATGGAGTGCAAGTGTCTTAATACTTTTAAAACATCTCTAATTTGTTGCTAAACAACAGGGCTGAACTAGCCTGGAGAGATCCGGGGAATTTGAAGGGGCCCATGGCCTGACAAAGATAAAATATAGAGGCCGTAGCCGGGAATGTATGGGAACCGCCATTGAATCAATTATGCTAATTTTTTCTCATAGGTTGCTTTTTAGAAACATAAAATCGCCTCAGATCGCTTTTGAAATGTTATAATCGTCTTTAGTAGCAATAAATCCCATTGCCGCTGCGAACTAACGACTCTTCTTGTATAATAAGTTATAGATAGGATTTTTTTTTTTCAAAATAAAAATGTTCTTGGTAAACATAAAAATTTTGAAGCACAAATACAATTAGGGCGATTTTATGTTTCTTAAAAAGCAACCTATGAGAAAAAATTAGCATAATTGATTCAATGGCGGTTCCCATACATTCCCGGCTACGGCCTCTATATTTTATCTTTGTCAGGCCATGGGCCCCTTCAAATTCCCCGGATCTCTCCAGGCTAGTTCAGCCCTGTTGTTTAGCAACAAATTAGAAATGTTTTAAAAGTATTAAGACACTTGCACTCCATAAAGTCCACCCGCGTCACGCGCGCGCCGCGCCAATACGACCATATGCGAATTTATACGAGTATGTTATACCCTTCATATCAGTTTGGGATTTTGATATGTTGTTTGGGTACGTACAAGGTATATTTTATAAAAAAATGGTGATTGCCCCCCGAGTACAACATAATGTTTTTTAATTTTTTAAATTTTATTAATTTTTTTTTCTGGTTTACTATGTACAGAGGACCATAATAAAATTACCTCTGATGAGTCATAAGTACCTCTATAATATATCACAAGCACCATCAAATTCGATTGATGGATTATCAAAAAAAAATTTTTTTTTGAAAATCAAAAAAAAATTTTTTTCTCGAAAACTACAAATTTTTGGAAGCTAATATTTGGTCAGGTTGAATGTTACATAGAATGTGACTTTCAAAAAAATAATCAGCCAAATCCATGCAAAGGCCGATTTTGCATGCTTACCCGGCTACAGCCTTTCATAATTCTATCACAAAGGGTTCTCTAGATATTAAATTAAAACTCATTTTTAGTAAAATCTTTGGAAGCCTGTAGTTCCCTAAGGAATAATTTCCGGACACATGTTTATTGGGAGTTTTTTGCTTAAAATATTTTTTTCAAGTTTGGCACAACAGTGCTGAATCATCCTGTATACATACAGTAGAAACCGGTTATAACGATATTGAAGCGACCAGTAATATTGGTCGTAAAAAGAGGATAGTCGTAATAACCGATAAAAATGTAATTATATGGGATTCAGTAGGACTTTTATAGTCGTTAAAACCGATACGTCGTACTAACCAATGTCATAATAACCGGTTTCTACTATATTTTGTTTATAATGCAAACAATTTAACAAAGTGTTACTTTTCCGATTTTGATTCGAAGTATTAAAAATTCAATTCTTTTCGTAAGAAAAACTTCATTGGTTTCAAATTACAATAGATACTTTAACTTTATTTGTTAAGGCTGAACATGCTATTTGAATTGCCATAAGAATTACCTACTATAGAGAAATTACGGTTTTGTATTCTATGTTCAGCTCTGACCAGTATTAATAAATCATTTAGGAAAAAATACAGTGACAAACTAGAGTAATTTTTCTATGTCATGACATACATAATTTTTCAATTTAATTTTTTTATATATTAATAAAAAAAATCTGAAAATGATATGATAAAACTCAATATATAACAAAAATTCTTGAAAAATACGGGGAAAAATATACCACGACATAGGTATTTGTTTAAGCTTTCTAATTTTATAATAATTCTGCAATTTTCATTTGAAAATATTGAATGTAAGCCTTAAAACAACTATTTCTATCCTTTGTAGCTTCATCTCTGTTTAATTTCGAGAATATCCCATTCCTTATATCTGACAGTTTGAATTTGTATTTGTTTCTATGATAATATTTTCCCCTCAGGGCTAGACTTGTGCAAATGATTTTTGTTTTCTACGGTGGCGGCATCTCGTAGAATTTAGTTTCGGAAAAATCGGCATGAACAGCCTTATACATATTAATAATTTTTATATAAAAGAATTTGAGCTAAGCTTTTGTGACCGTTTCTGCTAGCCTGGTATCTATGACAATTGCCCTACTTTGCCCCCTCCTTCCCCTTTAAACAATGGTGTAGGAGAAGAAATGGTGAGCCTGAAATTAGCGCCCTCAATTATTTTTGTCATCATATCGTTTTCGGCGTCCTCGAACTTTTTTTGTAAAAGTGAAGACATTTTTTTCATTATAACATCATTTTCGACACACCTTTACTCTTTTTTCCGTTTTTCTTGTATAAGAAACAACCACTTTTTTGTTCATCAACCAGCTATATTTTCTATCACTATAATCTTTCCAACCGAATTTGCCGCCCTCTAAACCTTGTGCCCTTGCCACGACGGAAGTCAGTTTCGTCATCCCCCAGTACTGCCTCTAAATCCGGTACTGCTAACACCAAATTAGTTTTACACGTGTCAACATTAAAAACAATAAAATATTGTGTTATATTCTTCTTACAAAAGTAATTCTATTTATTATAATCAAACCAACATTCAATACAGTTCATTATACATTATGCAAGAATAATAACCACAATTAAATTCGACGATATAATATAATGATGTACATAAAAAGGTTTCATTAAAATTTTACCTCGAAACCAAGTGTCATTAGTGAACTAACGAGGTCGCGGAAAATTACAGACATGATGCTAATTTCAATGTTGATGAAATTATGTCTGGTTCGGTAACCAATACGGGGTAATCAAAAAGGAAGCTCCAGTTTAGGATTCCGAGTACTTATTAAAATAATGTACCTACTGACAGTAATTTGTGTAATGTTACAGAATATGTCAAATTTGCTAGATTATTGACCACAAAATATGCTTTTGATAATATATTTATGTAGTGTATAAATAAAACGTAAATTAGGTCTTTAATGACAGATATACAAAGTCGTTTTTAACGTTTATACTTTTTTTATTTTTTAAGGGACCTTTCCAGTGTGACGGGCATGAAAACTGCTGATTTTTAATGATTTTTTGGAATAAAATTCGATTATTAACCATCATTTTTTTTAACTAAATGACCTATGTTGTACATAAAAATATTTTTTTTATGTTTTACTTTTATTTTTTCATCTAATTTCTTTAGGCATCTGCAAATATATGCCTGGAAAAAAGTCCTACTACTCTGAAATTTGTCAGAAAGGAAAAAATAAATATATTATTAATTAGTATCTAAACCAAATAAAACGGGCAAGTGCGTGTTGGGCACGCACATGATAGGGTTCCGTAGTCATTCTCACTATGATTTATAAAAAGAGTTTTTTCAAAATTTTCGTGACCGAAGGGTTAAAATCAAAAAGTCATTTGGCTTTTATTATTGCATTTTAGGAGACCTATCAAATGACACCCCACTCAATGGAGTAAATGAAAAAAATGTGAGTTAACTTTTCAATCTATGATAGGGAGGTCCAAAATATTTTAGACAATGTTCGTTATAATTTTCAGTGAAAGTACTAGATAAAAGCTACATTCTTAATTTTTTTTAGATTTTTTGAATCGATAGTTTAGAATATTGAGGGGGGGGGACGCTCTGACAGCGACATTAGAAAAAAATATATTTCGCGACTGACGGGTTGAAATCTAAAAGTTATTTGACATTTTTTATTGCATTTTAAGAGAACTATTAAATGACACCCCACTCAATGGGGTAAGTAGGGAAAAAATGAGAGTTCACTTTTCAGTCTATAAAAGGGGGGTCTAAAATATTTTTGACAATGTTCGTTATAATTTTCAGTGAAAGTACTAATTAAAAGCTACATTCTGGAATTTTTTCAGATTTTTTAAATTGATAGTTTAGAAAATAGAGGGGGGGGACGCTTTTTTAACGACTTTGGAGAGCAAATACATCGTGATTGAAGGGTTAAAATCAAAAAGTTCTGTTACATTTTTTGTTGTATTTTAGGAGACCTTTCTAATCACACCCCACTCAATGGGGTAGGTGAAATTTTTTTTTTGAAAACACTTCATTTTATGGAAAGGGGCCTAGAAAAATTTTTTTTCAAAAATCTTATCATTTCGGTTTTTGGGTCATTAATCTACGACCGTATACCAAATTTCATTTTATTATCTCAAAATTTTTGAAGACGGACGGACGGACGGACATGGAGAAACTATAAGGGTTCCTAGTTTTCTACGAAACCCTAAAAATTTACACCTTAACGACTATAAAGTTATAAGTATATGTATTATAAGTATTATTATGGTTAAGGTGTACATTTTTTAGTTTATGTGACTAAGAAACCACACTTTCTCCGTTTTATTGTATTAATTAGTATGAAAATCTGTAGAAACGTATATGAAGGAATTTTTTCCGATGAAAATCAACAAAACGGTAATCATTTCAAAATTAAGTGTCAAATTGGACCTTTGTGAATGTGAATTTTTATAATAATAAAGCTTCCATACGATGTTAAGAAATGGCGTGAAGAATGATGTAGCAAAATGTGAGACAAATAGCTTAAAAACTCTTATATTTTGTCGTTATCGTTGCATTACTAATATTTTACGCCTAAAGCAGTATAGCTTCAAAAATAATGGCTACTGGTGAAAACAAATATCGGTATAATAGGTAAAAAAGAGAAGACTGGACTATCTATTTGACGTTTTTCGCTATTTATTCATCATACAAAATCGTAAATATCTCGACTGCTATGCGCGATAGGGGGCAGACTTTTCTTACAGAAGAGTTTTTACGTAAGTTTTTTCTGCCGGATGGATAAAAAAATATTGAAGGTCGGCTGTACACAACCTTTATAAATTAAATTTTGTCTGCTTTTGTATTTAAGTTTGATGATTGAATTCTATTATATAAAAGACAATTTGAGCTATCTATTGGCGTTTTATTTATTACTATATGACTATTATTTCCGGAGATATAAGCTTTCAAAGTTTGACATAAAATCCTCGCATGCTCACGATGTTACCCAGTAATGCCGCTGGAGAAGACTTAGTTCTATGTCAAAGCTATTAAAATATGTATATTCTATTGCACAGACTCAAAAAGCTCTTAATATCTGCCTTTTACATACAGATCCTACAGATTTACGTAGGTAAACTTATTCATATTTTAAATAAGAAGGATTAAATGAATGTAAAAAAATGTATACATATAAATATATTTCTTTAAGAAAAAATTCACATTTCATAATTTAAAAAAAAAATATTAGGGTATAAGTAATTATAAAAACTTTTCCATTTACTTTGTGAAAAAAAGTTATAATCAAGTTTTAGCCTAAAGCATTCGAGTGTAGAATCTAATATATTTAATTTCCAATTTATTTTCTTTTATATAAAAAAATTCATCAAAAATAAATTAATAGTAAAATATATATTTTTTAACATCAACTCTTGTATATTTAAAAAAAAGAAAATACCTCTATTAAATGTCATATTTTTTGCGTACAAAATATAAATTTTAAAAGATTTTATAAAAAGTAGTCACACAGCTTTTAAGCTGTTTAAAAATGCTTATCTAAGATAAGAGCAGCGAAACGTGATTTATCTTTTTAACGTATATGTGTGTTTGAGTTTACATAAGAATATCTGAATTCTGTTCATGAAAAACCTGAAGTATTATAAGTTATTATATTATAATGTTTTATTCAAATCTTGATTATGTGTATTGTAAATTGTAATGTAACATTAAAAAATCAATAATTAATTTCAAATAGTATACTACAAGGCTTATTTTAGAGAAATTTTAGATACTACACAGTATGAGTGAAAGCCAAAATATATTTTAAATGTAATTACTAGAGATGCCACAAATATTCGGCTACTATTCGGTATTCGGCCGAATACCGAATACCAAATTGTGAATAAAGCACATAATAAATATTACTCACAATTTTTTTTTACAAAAAAATCAGCATGTTTAATACTTAAAATCTATCAGTGGTAAGTTATGATGAATGAAATTTTTTTTTAGCATTTGTTGTTACACAGATCTTTTACACAACAAACAAACTGCCAGTTTATTGTTTTCACTACTATCATTATTCATTACATTCCCAAATAGGTGATTTTTTATTAAATGGTGCCATTTCGTAAAGCTTTTCACGAACAATCAGTGATATTTTTTAAGATATACAGTGTATTATATTAAGGTGACTATCTGTCCTCTTTTGAAGAGGACAGTCCTCTATTTTGGCCAACTATCCTCTATAGAAAACGTGTCCTCTTTTTGTCCACTTTTTTTAGTTTTCGAAACTTTTGTCCTGTTTTTTTTTGTTATTTGGTGAAACAAAGATCCATAAAATTACAAAAAAATAAATATTTTTTTTTTCTCAAAAATAATAATTATTATTGAAGTTAATCATTATTGATTTAAAATTTTCCTCAATATAATGATTATTAATTATATGTTAATATATTTAACTGTCTGGAATTGAAAAAAATAAACCCGAATTAATGTTTATAATTTCGTTTTAATTTATAAAAATTATTTATAATTCTGTTTTTGTATATTTTACAATACATACGAGTACAAATTTGCAAAAAAGACCTATCAATTAAGTTTTAAATTTTTATAAAATGTTCAAGGTCCAAAAATAATGTGACCTTTTTCCGAGGAGTTTTCTGATTGGTAGGGAGGGTACCCCTATTTTATCCTCTTTTTTATTTTTATAATTCTAGTCACCTTAATTATATCTTTAAAAAAACAATCAATATATGTACACACTTTTAATGTAACAATCAACAAATAATGCGTGTTGTGACACAACCTACAAGCAAATGAAACAAATACGCCCACGAAATGCACTAAGTGTCGCCGAATATTCGGTGCTTCGGCCGAGAGCCTATCCGAATATTCGGTATTCGGCAAAATCTCTAGTAATTACCTTTTTTGGTATTCTAATAAAATAAAATCTAGATTTTAATTCCAGAACTGCACAAACAAACTACAACTACACATTAAAACAATCCGTGGCTCTAGCGTTTTTTATAGCTTTAAAATACAGGACGTTCCAAAAAAATTACGTATTAGAAAACATTTAAAATATATAGATATGGTGGCGGCGCATGGAAGGATATAATTTAATATTTGGTTTTAAATTTTTAAATGTTACATTTAATTGAAACTACACCGTAACAAATGACAGTTTCATTAATGATTTTCCTGTTCTTGATATCAGTAATAATTTTTTAAAGACACAATTATAAGTTTCTATTTGAAAAAGTCACTATTCCAATTTCTCGAAAGTTCCTAAACTATATTTTTTTGTATCGTTAAATATCATCCATAAATAGTTCCAAATATATTTTACCTTACTTTTAAAATAGTGCGGTAAAAGTTAATTAGATTAAATAGACAAATTAAAAAAATATAGTAGGTAGAGGAAAGTTGGTATATATGGAACATTAGGGTTATATGGACACCTACTTTTGCTGCTCTATTTTAAATTTTCTAAACACAACATTAATATGTAATTAAGCTGCACCTCTAACTAATTGCGTCAGTTGACATGGCAGAGTTTGGAGTACTGATATGTCATTGAGGATAATTTAATGAAATTTTCCATTTTTGATTATTTGTTAAGATAAGTTAGCTTAAGGTAGTTTGTCCATCATAATGTGATCAAATGTGAACATATTTTTAATTTAGAGAAATGATCATGGCAACGCTGTACATTATCTACTATTAACTACTTGTCAAATGATTATATTTTATCATCTAAACTACCACAGAATATATTAATAATTAATGAAATTGATTATAATTCCCTTCAATCCACTTATCATATTTTGTAAAAAATTATTTCATTATTTCGTGTATTTTTTACTATAATCAAATGAATACGTTGTTGCCACATTGTCAACAATACTGTAATTTATGTGATGGTTTGGTAGTTAAATCTGGTTAAATCTTAATAACGGGATGGTCAATAATTCCAATTTTTTGTATACTGTTTTCTTTCATATAAATATACAACATGTCATTTTTTTATGAAAATCTGACGCTACGTTTAAATTTTATCTAATAAAACGTTACGTTAGTGTACGGTTAGTCCATATAAGTTGTGTTAAAAATACAAATTTTGAGATCGTTTTTCTTGACTTTGAGATGGTCAATTTTAATAAAAATGGGCTATTTTTCAGATATTAATCTAGGGAATATTCTTGTGCAATTTAAACAAAATCTGACGAAAACATGTTTACGGACCAACTACCTTAAACTTTTATTGTATTGAATTGTTTAAATTGTTTATACATATTGCTGTTTAAAAATTCAGGTATAGAGTTTGAACGTATGAATAGTGCTTTTAATCTACGTAATAACTGTTGCCTCGGTACTAATATTTTTTTTAAATACATGTGATTGCGGGTATTTTGGAGTACGGCTTGTTTTAGATTTTTATTTTGTTTTCATTAAAGAATTCTATGTTTGCCTGCTCGATCTCGTTAAAAGATTAAATTCACTGTCCAATGAAATGATGATATTAAATAATAAAACAGAGTTTTATTACCCAAAACATGAATGGTGCTCCATATATACCAACTTTACTCTAATTAAAAAAGTATTAATTAAAAATGAATATAAATTGTCTGACATTTAAATTTACTGTATCTAAAGTAAAAAAACATCCATACTGTTTAAAAATGTAATCTAACTTTATTAATAAATTTAAAATCATGTACATTGTTCTCAAAAGATAAAATCATAATATAATTTCAACAATAAATAACAGCTCTTTTTGATATTAAAGGAGTGTATTGTCACAGAAGCCTTTGATAAAAAAAAGTATACCATATTGTCAGTATAGCCGTTGTTAACGCAGATATAGCATCCTGTTTTTAATCTAAATAAGTTACAACCTCACTAATTTGCTTGAAACAGAAATTATTCTGATCAAAAATGTTATAAAAATCTGATATACTATATATATTTTCCACAAGCTATGTTTTTTTAAAGCACCTTTCAGAGTTTCCACGAGTAGTTAAATATAATATAATCTAATGCCAGGTATCATAAAGGAGCTAGCAAAATTTGCTAGCTAGCAAGCACTTTCGAATAGGGTATCAAACTTATATGGAGTTTTTGACAGATAGTTTCATGTGTAGGAAGTAAAAACAAAGGTATGTAAAGTATATTTACTAAAGTGTATTTTATAACCTTCAGTAAAAACGGTCAAAACCAACTTATTGCGCATGCAAATATCTGTTAAAAACTCAAAGAGAACTGTCATATAAGTTTGATACCCCATTTGAGAGTGCTTACTAGCTTGTTTTGATAACGCCTTTGTGATATTTTCCAGTGATACTCAATACTACGATAAATATGAAAGTTGCAAACGAAAAGTTTTAAACATAAGTTTAATGTTATTTATGTAGTGTATAAACGAATTTAACATTCATATATGCAGAGTGCGAAATAATAAATACATCATTACGATAATTATTTTGATAATACTGTGTGATAATTATCTTGTTAATATATTTTTTTAACATTTGGAAAACTGATTTTTAAAAGGAACAAGAACACATTTAATGAATAACTATGTACACTACTGATCAAAAAAAAGTGGACAGCATGAATTTAAGCACAACGATTAAATTAATTGTTTTCTATCACAATGTCCCGTTAATATGAAGGGTAGTTTAATCAATATATTGAATTAGTATATCACTAGCATCAATATGTTGTATAATTGAGGACTATTAAATGTATTTTTAATATTATTCTTGCAAAATTGCTTGATTTGTGTTTACTGTTACAAAAATTCGCATATTGTTAAGTAGTGTTAAATCGCAATTTTTAGTTCTTTTTGAAGTTTTTATGAATCAATGGTATCAGGTAAGGGGCAAACATTAATTTCATTACCTTTTTTATATAATTCAACCAGTTCTCAAAATGTTTTTATCAAGAATTAAATAAAAAACAAAAAAAAGCAAATTTTACAAAGTTAAATCAACTATTTTGAAATTAAATTAACATAAAAGTTCATATTTTATGTACTTATTTACTTTTATTTTAAAATAGAACGACGTTTCTATCAGAAGAAGAGTGTAGAAAAATTATTGTTTTTAGAAAATCCAGGAAATCTATTAGAAACATTGTTGTTGAAATGTAAAAATAGGGAGTTTATGATACTTAAAGTGCTGTGCATAAAATAATTTATATTTATAAAACACGGGGAACTGTTTGACGCGCTCCAGGTTCCGGTCAATCACGGAAAACAACAGTGAAGACTGTAACGCGCTTAAGAAATTGGCACTCAAGCATAGAAAGTCGTCATATAAACAGATCGCGGATGATTTTGAGACTTCCAGTGGTCTTAAATTAAGTCGGTATACGGTCAGAAGTAGTTTAAAAACCAAAGGAATGAAAAGTTATAAGTGTAGAAGAGTTTTTATGCTTTTTACATAAAATATAAAGAAGAGGAAGGCTTGGGTGCAGAAATATAAAAAATGCTGATTGGAATAAAATAATATGGCCCGATGAATCGCGACTTTGTTTGGTATCAGATCATTCTGAAAGATGTCTACGAAGATCTGGAGAACTGTTTTTACCAGAGTACACAACCAAAACAGTTAAAAAATCAGATGGGATAATGATATAAGGTTGTTTTAGTGCACAGAGTGAGGAAAAATTGTACTGAATGGAAAAAGATGTAAAAATTAACGCTACTAAATACAAAAAAATTTACAAAAAGGGTTTTTTACAAGTATTAGCGCATTTAATAAATGTAGAATTTTAATTTTTGTGCAAAATAATACCCTCTGTCATACGAAAAAAATTGTTATTGATTGAATTAATGATCACAAAATAACGTTTATGGATGATTGACCTCCACAGGGCCCAGATTGAAATCGAATTACAAATTTATGGTACCGTACTGACAGGGAGTAACATTAATGTGATAATAAAAATTTGGAACAATTATGGACAAATATAAATAAAATTTGGAGTGAAATCAGCGTCGAAACAATAAATAAACTTATATCGCTAATACCATGAATATTAGATGCGGTCAGGAAAAACAGTTGGGGGGCTACAAATTATGAAAATTGTTTGTAATTATATATTTAATAATTAAGTAACACTATACAGGGTGTTCGCGGGAACCGAGTGATCATTGCTAACTTTGTCATTATTGGAGCTAGAAAATCGGTTAAATGGACAAAGTATCAGTATTTTTTCCGGGATGAATAATGGCGGTGTCAAAAAAAACAATTCAATGTCAAATTTCAGAGATATATTGTAATATAACATTTTTTTTAATGAAACACCCTGTATATTATTATGGAATTTTGTAGCTGAGGATGTTCTCTTTATAAAAGTGTAATACATGTATGATGGTAAAATTGATAGAAAACAAGTTATAACAGGTATAAAATTAATAAAAAATATCGAAAATCAGTGTGCTATGAAGTTTTAATAAATTGAGATTAAATGATTAAAACATTTAAAACAATAGTTTAAAGTTTTTGTATCATTTGTTCGCAAATTTTAAATGTTTTTGATTTTAACTGATAACGAAAAAAAATATTTATTATAATTAATTATATTTTTTTATGAATAATGCTCAAAAATGTTAAAAATCTGCGAAATAAGGCACAAATTATTGTTTTAAATTTTTTTATCATTTGTTTGTATTTTATTAAATTTTCATAGCACACTATTTTTGATATTTTCTATTAATTTTATACCTGTTATAACTTGTTTTCTATCAATTTTACCAGCATACATGTTTAACACTTTTATAAAGAGAACATCCTCAGCTACAAAATACCATAATAATATACAGGGTGTTCCATTAAAAAAAATGTTATATTTCAATATATCTCTGAAATTTGACATTGAATTGTTTTTTTGACACCGCCATTATTCATCCCGGAAAAAATACTGATACTTTGTCCATTTAACCGATATTCTAGCTCCAATAATAACAAAGTTAGCAATGATCACTCGGTTCCCGCGAACACCCTGTATATTTTATAATAAGTACACACATTTATTTAATTTATTTATAAATTCCCATTTATTTCCATTTTACTTTAATTTTTCCGCTGTCCACTTTTTTTTGATCAGTAGTGTATGTCTTTCTTCAGCATCCTTTTACCATCTGTTAGAGAAATATTAAGTAACATCCATCTAAAGCTTTCTATTTTTTCGTTTATGAACATTTCAATGTAATTTTTGCAATTATCTAGACTTAGACCAGTATGTATCAAAGTTAATCTTCCCATGGACCGCTTTTGAGAGTTAAGTGTTAACTAACTGAGTGGTAGGTTTGAGGGGGGTGGGGGTAAACATGTATGACAAATCGCTATTTCAATGCTGATTTTCATGTACATAAAAACTTAAATATACAGAATTTGTTGTTCAAAATATGTATTAAAATGGTAAAATATTCAGAATTACGCTGTGTACTTAGTGAGTACAATACCGGACAAAAATCCTAATACCGGTATTTCGTTATTTTTTTATGTTCAGAACTGGGATACCGGTATTTAAAAAAAGTTCAAATGCCGAACTATCGTAAGCTACAAAAAGTTAGAGAGAAGTATTTTTTAGAAATACTTTCAGTTACTTTATTGAAGAAATATGGCAATACTGCGAGTTCTAGATGTTGTCAACAATAAGTATTTAAAAATTGAAACAACTGACTAGGAACAAGGAAATGAACATCAATGTAAAAAAAAAACGAAAAAAAAAATGAAATATTAATTTTTTTCTAATTTATTATCTCAGTGTTAAAAGAATTTACGTCGTTTACGATACAAAATTTAATTTCAGAAAAAATGTCGTTTACGATAATCTGGAGGTAGTATGAGCCCGATATGTAATTTTGCTTAAAAAAGACAACCATTTGAACTTCCATTATTGCCCTGCATTTAATTTAATTTTTAACATTGAAAGTTGTTATTTTTTTATTGAAAATAAAATATATCCTAGAAAAATCTATATCTATCACATATAGTGAAAATATCATAATTTGACACTACAATTACATATCACAAAACAGTTTAGCTAATAATAAGAAGATTTAAGTGTAAAAATGAACTCCCTATCAGTTATTTATACGTATTTTACGCTACTATATGCACTAATACCGGTATCGTAATACCGGAGAAAAATGACCGGGACCCCGGTTTCGAGATTTCGGGAACCTTGTATTGTACTCACTAGTATACCATAAAAAACAACTACGCTTGGTGTACGTGTACCATATTTTGATAAACACTTATTTAGACTATTGTAAATATTGTCTTATAATTATTTAGTCCTAAAGTTCATTTGGGAGTTTATAACATGCTCGAAACATCTACGTGGTGACTTTCCAATCAACTCTTGAAATTTCTTACGTTTTTTTCGAACAGTATGATAAATAACAGAAATATAAATTCAAAACCAATCTATTAATAAATGTTATATTCAACTGTAAAATTTTATTTTATCACATACATAACTTACTGTTACTCTCACACATTTAAATAATAACCGCGGAAGCCTGAACTCATTTACATAGATCAAACTCAGCACAAAAGTCATTTTTTTAAATTACCATTAAACTAAATGTACTCTTATCAGTAAAGGAACCAACTCACGTGATTAACTTGTGTGTGTGTGTGTGTGCGTGCGAGATATCTGTGCTATTTCAGACAAAATCTCCACCTCACATCTGTGAGTTATCTGTATGACGTCATCGAGCTACTTTCATCAGCGGAGTTATCTGCAATTTGATCCTGATGAGGTTAACTAAACGTTTGACGAAGAACGTCAAAGAATAAAGTAACAAGAGAGAGGATCTACTGCGTACTAAACTGTTTACACACTCGCAAACACACACACACACACACACACACACACACACACACACACACACACACACACACACACACACACACACACACACACATAATGCAATAAAAATGTTGTATAAGAAATAATTGCGTTTTGAAGATAATATGCTAAAAATTACATTTTATTGTGTAAAAATATCCATAATAAAGGTGTATTTACACGGGTCGATTTCCGCCGTGCGACTAGTCACCTACCAAATCGCCTGACAAGGCCGCACAGCAACACCATTTTCACAGTCGATAAAAATCGCATGCGATTAGTTCATTTGTTTGAAAATGTTGACCAGAACAGATGAACGAAAACACCTTCATGCGGCGAGCGATTGCATGCGACTGATCATTTTCACGGTCGATTTAAGTCACCCGCCGCACATACGGCAAAAGTGACGATTTAGGTGGACAAAAATATCTAACTAATGAAGTTGATTTTTTATGTAGGGATTTAACATAATATGATACTTAATGACTACTTAAGCAAAAATAACGACTTTAGCATTAGATACTAATATCCTTCGGGAAGGAAACAATGGTATGATTCACAACAATGAAATAAATCATAAAAACAAAAAAATGTTGTCATAAAAATGGATTTATTATGGATCTTTCAATTCAAATTTTAATCGTGGACGATTTTGTCATCAGTCTCACCATCATTATCATCAACATCACCATTCCTAATTGATGTATCTTGCAAGAATTCCGGGATATCAAGCATTGATATAACTTGTGGTGAAAAAGGTATATTTATTTATTATATACTTAAAGGTATATTTATTTAATAAATCTTGCAAGCAACGGTATTTCTGCACCTTTTTCAGTCTTAAAAATTACAGGGTAGGAAGGATAAATATTTGCGTTCCTAGCTTTTGCTCCGGTTTGAATATTTATGTAGTCATATTTAGTCTGAGTCTATTCTAAGTGCAAGAGCCTCTTCTGGTGTATAGGGAGTGATTATCGGAAATGTCGATGGAGCTTCCTTCATTTTTTAAAAACTTTTTTGGCTAGATGATCCAGCTAAGTGCACAACATCGGCAGTAATCCTTTAACCTTGATTCCTTAGTCCTTGCTCTGCAGCAAAAATTAATTTATTTGGTGTAGCATTTCGTATAAGATAATCAATTTTACGCTTTTTAGTACGATTGCTACTCACTGAAAAATCTTTTCTTGGCCTGCCTCGCACTTTAGATACAGTGGGTGTTTAAAGAATCAGCGATTGATGATGTGCTGGTGCAATAATAGGCAGACGTAATTCCGCATTAAGTTATTGTGAATTCTTATTTACAAATTTATTATATATTTTTTTACTTGATTTCCATTTTGAAATTAATTCTGATAAAAAAGTTTTAATATAGTACTTAACCGTTTTTCATCATCTTTTGGACAATCACTAATGTTAAATTTTTCAAAAATATGACTTTTTAATCTTTCCTGACACTTCTTCAGACAAAATTTAAAAAACTTATCTTCTTTTAGAATTAAAAATAGTTCAAATTTGGTCGTCATCGCAATTTTGCAATTGATGTTTTAAATTGATTTTTTCGTATCTGTCAACAAAAACAACAATTACTCCTAAAGTGATAAAAAGTGATAGCTAAATTTTTGTATAGACTTTCTAAAAGACTTGAGTAACGTTATTATAACAATTAAATGAGGGTACTCTGGGGTACTTTTTTGTTATTGTCTATAGAATCACTGTTTTCGAGTAAATTTAATAGAATTTCTTTAAATAATTACAGTTCTAAAGTTATAACATGTACATTAGTCAAAAATTGAAAACTTACTTGTAAGGAGTCCTTCTTTAACACAAAAAAAAATCAAAAAGATATTTGAATGCAAACTGTAATTAGTAGAGGTGTAAAGCGCATGCCTAATTGAGGTGCGTACGCAACCGATTAGCATATGGCAAGTTTCGGGTACTCTAGTAAAAAAGTGTATAATGTTACAGCGTTACTATTACTATAATTGAGTAAGCCAAACACTCAAGAACGTTGACTCATATTATCATAAGTATTGAACAACATCGGTATTATCGATTTTTGTCCACCTAAATCGTCACTTTTGCCGTATGTGCGCCGCACGGCAAAAGTCGAAAGATGGTCTACTTTGACGCTTTCGATTTTAGTCACTTGCGGCCTTGTCGAATTGCTATTTACACGGTCGATTTTCGCCGTGCGGCCTAGTCGTTCGGCGAAAATCGACACGTGTAAACCCGGCATAAGAGTGAATTTGTCAAATGTGATGCTTTTTGTTTAAACTGAGCTGATTTTGATGAAACATACAGCAGCAACGAAAATTTGTAATGTTCACGGTATAATTTCTTCCTCTTGCCTGAGAGTAAAAAAATGGATAAAAAATTGCATTGGAGCTAATTAGATCACCTATATTAAGGCCTCGAAGAACCACGAATATAACAAATAAATTTACTATATAAAATAAAATATTACTATATTTTTTTATTTGAAAAACGGAGAAACTGTGGTTTCTTAGTCACTTAAATTAAAATTGCACCTTAACCACAAAAGTTATGTCACTCGACATGTGTTTCGACTTCACAAGAAGTCCTCATCAGGAGCCTAACGATTCCAGACTGCATTTGTTAAAATTATATAAATGAAACAATAATTTTTTTTCAACCCATCTGGTCTTGAAAATATAGTGGAGCCGTGAGTTATCAATATGAGCTGCAAGGGGGCCACGACGTCAAAAAGTTTAAGAAGCACTGACCTATAATATATTATTATTAAATTATTAAACTGTTAAAAATTTTTTTGTTGACTTTTAACTTTTAATTTGTTAAATTTTCATCTGCATGGGTTGGGTCACGAGCAAAAAAAAATAATTAAAAAACACTATATTTATGATATTTTGATTCTTGAGCCAAAATTTTCCAATGAAAAAACATTTATAAGTATTATGTTTTATCCAAATAATTGTTTTTAGTGACGAGTCGCCACTGGCTTTTAAAAAAACACCAGTACGCCACTGATCCTTCAAAGCTCGAGGTATAATCCCTCTCTCAGCTTGACGCACATTTGTTTGTCTCATGTCCAGCCGGTAATACAGAGAGTTTTTTTTTGTGACGGTCGGTAATTTTGTCACAAGAACGGAAACCGGATGAAGAAAATAAATTGGCTGATTTTTTTTATTTACATCTCAATACAAAGGTAACTTTTTTGTTTGTTGTTAAATGAGAGACTGTAATTATGTTCTGCCGAGCGGATAGTACAGTGCTATATACCTACATGAGTTGCTGTTTATATACGCACCTATAAGGTAGTGGCACCAGTTGAACAATACTTTGAAAAAAACATTTTTAAATTAAATATACTGAATTATAAATATTTGTTGATATTTAATCACTGCCATTATTACTGGATATTAATCTATATACATTTAACGTGATGTTATGATAATTGATCATTTTGTTTAAAGACAGTGGTCAAATAATTATCGCGATTCGACACATTTTCAAGAAAAGTGTATTTTCTTATGTAAATGTTTTACATTATTAAACATTTTACAACACTTTATTTTATAACGTTTGTGTAGGTAGTACTAATCTTTTTGTAATTTTTAACTAGTGTTCATATCATCACTGAGTATTCATTACTGGCTTAAGGGGTTACATACAGTTAGAATTAAAAAAAAAATTTCATTTTCGTAATGTACATATATTTAAATATACACACAAAAAATTTCAAGTCAATACGGCGATTATATTATAAGTTACTCGCATATTTGTAAAGACGTTTTAGATCGTTTGAAAGTAGGAGGCCGGAGTTAAGGGGTTATATACAGTTAGAATTTTCAAAAAATAGATTTTTTTTTATTTTTTTTTCGTAATCTACATATATTTAGATACACACACAGAAAATTTCAAGTCAATCCGGCGATTATTTTCGAAGTTATACGCATATTTGTAAAGATGTCTCAGAGCGTTTGAATCTAGGAGGTCGGAGCGGCAGCGCGTTTTTCTCAAATCTGTGTTTTTAAAGTCGATGACCACTATTCCTCGGAAACGGTTGAACCGATCAATCTCAAATTTTAACACAAATTTCTTAAGAATATTTTTTAGTAATTAATCGAAGATTTTATCTCACCGATAAATATTTATTTTTTTATAAACAATTTAAGGTCGAATTTTTGTCGAAAATCGATTTTTTTTTGAGAAGCCGCCATTTTGTCAAAAAATTTTATTTTGCTTATTCCTTCGATTAAATACAAGATTATACATTACTTTAAAAAAATCCTTTTAGGTTTTTTATTTTAAAAGATGCAGTCCAGAGATATCGTGGTCACCGCAAGGCGCCATTTTTGAGAAGACCTCCTGGAGAACCGCTGTAGCCGCTTTCGAAATTATTATTTTTAGAAATAAAAAATGTTAAAATATAATTTAAATTTACCATAATATGTGTACAAATTTTTATATTGATAAATTATAAAAGTCCTCTTAAAAAATTCTTGAAAAAACACTTTTTTGGCCTTCTAACTGTATGTAACTCCTTAACGTTGTCCATTACATATACAAAATAAAAGGCTATAATAAATAAACTATATTTGCGTACTTTGGTATATAAATTGATTTAATCTATATTAAATCAATTTATACAGTTATATATTACTAATAAAACAACCACCTCTATAGGTGGTTGTTTTATTAGTAATATTAGTTCATGGAAATTACAAAAAGTAGCTTATCAGTCCCAAAAAACAATATACTTTTCTCTTAAAGCGTTCAAGATTGGTGCTAGTACCTTATAGCGATATACTTTTGAAAAAGATCGAATCAAATAATAGTTTTGTAATCGTTAAAAATATTGGAATTTTTTTTTAGAGAATATTACCTCTTCGACCCTTTACTAGTTCTTAAATATCTTCAAAGCCTCATATTTAACATGAAATTAAGATTTCCACTACAATTTGAATAGAAACGTTGACAAATACATCACTCCACGTAAATTTTTTTCAGACTAATGAATTAAATCAAAATGATGTATAAAGATAAGGAATATAAGAGAAATATTCATAGCAATATATATTGAAACGTTGGATGGATGAATGTTATCAAGATTTTATAATCCCTTATACTCTTTTTCTCTTCTGAATATTTCTGCGTTTTTTTTTGTCTTCATACAAATAAATATGGTGGAGGCGCATGGAAATATATGGAGGTATATTATTCTAAAAATAAAACAAAATGTAATGTTTATTTTGGGTTTAACACTTCCAACGACCTTTGACCTTAACTTTGTAATGGTTTCAAGTCTTATTCATATATTTTTGTATATAATGCACCCATGTATTTTTAAAACATAGATATGGTGGTGGCGTGTGGAAGGGTACGATATAATATTTGGTTTGAGATATGGTTTGAAGATTAAAATTTAATGTTTAATTGAAACTATTGTTAAATAACGATTTTACTTCCATGTTCGAAGAAATGGAAGTATTGTAATACCATCAAAAAATCATGTCCGAAAAAAAAGCAGATTCTGATTGTACTAACTTCAAAACGTAAAGAAAAGTTAATTTCCGCATGGCGGCTGTGCGTGTGTCTGTGTGTGTGTCTGGATGTAGAATTTTCTTCCGTGTACGATAACTACTGTAAATATGCACCGATTTGAATTATTTTTGGGGAAAATGTTTGCCTCAGTGAGTACTCCAGAGCTATTGATTTTGGTGCTAATCGGATTAGGGGTTTCCGAAATATTCGAAATTTTGTACCTATTATCGTCTAAAAGGTATTATCTCACCAATTTTGATAAGACTTGGTACACTTGTAGTTCAAACCAATCTTAGGGGCACTTATTTCATAAACGTGCCGAAAAAGCTACTGAAGAGGTGAATAACACCCTCAAAATTTTAATTTTAAATACTAATAAATTCATGTTGCCATGGAAACAACCGCAGTTAAATTCAAATGTCAGATAATTATTATTTTACAAAAATGTCTATTCTACAACTGACATTAGAATATTAGAAAACTAATATTTATAACACAAAGGTGAGTTTTATATTAACAATTATCTATTGTAAAAGATATTATAGAACATGGAAGTCATGTATGGTTCTCCATACCGATATTTGTATTATGTTTTACAATGTAACTTTTATTCATTGAAAATAAAATAATGAAAACTATATTAAAATTAATAATTATTGTCCTACCCCGGTAAGTGAATTTGCTTTGACAGAAATATTTTTATGTGTATACTGTATACAGTTATTTAGAGAAAAATATTTTAAAATGTTTTTTTTTTCAATTAAAAAAATCTCTATACGGATTAAAAAAAGTTTCTTATTTTTCATGCAGAATCAAATCCTTAAGCCAAAAATACATGATCTCATTAAATATGTTATCATTAATTAAAAAAAGTAACGTGTGCTTCACCCACATCAGCTCACGGTTGAAGTATATCTTATTTGGTTTTAATTAACCATGTGAATTAAATAAATATAGTAAACGATTTTTTAATAAATAATAATCAAACGCATTAATTTAATATAAAAACCGTATACAAAACACAGCTTGACACCAACGTTAGCTTCATCCATTTTTCTCTTACATTTACTCATCTCTCTCTCACGCATAACCGACGTAAAGTGACTTGTACTAATGCACTATTCATCCATCTTTCTCTTACATTTACTCATCTCGTTCTCTCTCACGCATTACCGACGTAAAGTGACTTGTACTAATGCACTATTCATCCATCTTTCTCTTACATTTACTCATCTCGTTCTCTCTCACGCATAACCGACGTAAAGTGACATACTAATGCACTATTCATCCATCTTTCTCTTACATTTACTCATCTCGTTCTCTCTCACGCATAACCGACGTAAAGTGACTTGTACTAATGTACTATTCATCCATCTTTCTCTTACATTTACTCATCTCGTTCTCTCTCACACATAACCGACGTAAAGTGACATGTACTAATGCACTATTCATCCATCTTTCTCTTATACATATACTCATCTCTCTCACGCATAACCGACGTAAAGTGAATTGTACTAATGCACTATTCATCCATCTTTCTCTTACATTTACTCATCTCGTTCTCTCTCACGCATTACCGACGTAAAGTGACATACTAATGCATTATTCATCCATCTTTCTCTTACATTTACTCATCTCGTTCTCTCTCACACATAACCGACGTAAAGTGACTTGTACTAATGCACTATTCATCCATCTTTCTCTTATACATATACTCATCTCTCTCACGCATAACCGACGTAAAGTGAATTGTACTAATGCACTATTCATCCATCTTTCTCTTACATTTACTCATCTCGTTCTCTCTCACGCATTACCGACGTAAAGTGACATACTAATGCATTATTCATCCATCTTTCTCTTACATTTACTCATCTCGTTCTCTCTCACGCATAACCGACGTAAAGTGACATGTACTAATGTACTATTCATCCATCTTTCTCTTACCTTTACTCATCTCGTTCTCTCTCACGCATAACCGATGTAAAGTGACTTGTACTAATGTACTATTCATCCATCTTTCTCTTACATTTACTCATCTCTCTCACGCATAACCGACGTAAAGTGAATTGTACTAATGCACTATTCATCCATCTTTCTCTTACATTTACTCATCTCTCTCACGCATAACCGACGTAAAGTGACATGTACTAATGCACTTTCTCTTATACATATACTCACGCATCTTACACACTTTTAGCATTTCATCTTTAAAATCATTCTGATTTACTAGTCTCGCTAAAAAAGTTTTACGTCAAAAATATCATGATATTACCCTCTCTTAGTTGGGTGAATTTTGTTTGTAACGTTTTTCTTTAATCCGCTTAGTTTTAATATTCAATTTCGTAACGTTTTATTTTGAACACCTGATAAATACACTCATGGAAAAAATTAAAGGATCACTTGATTTTATCGAAAAAAATGTTAATTTTCAAAGTAGTACACATAGGTCAAATATAATCATTTTTTAACTTATAGGGTGTGAAAATTGAAGCAAATTTTATTTACTTTTCAGATTCAGGAGTATTATTGTGTTATTTTTGTACGCTCTTTTTAAGGGGATGCTTAAATTTTTTTCTAATTTCAAAATAACCATTTTTTAGGAAATTTTTTTATTTTTTATTCAACCGCGGTTTGGTCTTAAAGAAATTTTTAATAACATAAAAATACTCCTTAAATTGAAAAGAACGTAAACTTTCTTTTATATTTTCACACCCTATAAAAATATATTTGAACTTTATTTGCACTGCTTTGAAAATGAGCAATTTGTTTGTGCATACTTTAAAAATTTCACTAAAAAATAAACAATTTTCGTTTCTAGTATTTACTGTTCCAATTCAAAAAATATTGATTTGCATGTATAGAATAAACAATCATTATAAACAAAATGGTAAAACAAATAATTTTTTTGAAATCATTGAATTTTGTTTCCATGAATTAGACACACATTTTTTTTAAATTCACAATAGAATGAAATAATTCATTCCACTATTTGAATTTTGCATGCATGCATAACAAAACATATTAAAACAACAAACAAAAATAATAAATGCATTTATATAGTACATTAAAAAATAAAGTAAAAAGAGTATTTCTATTTATACAAATCTTCGTAATGTTTGAATTGGAAACTGATTAAAAAAATGACATTAATTTCATGTTGAATAATTACAACACGTCGCAAATTCAGCCCGATTGTCATAAATAGAGCGTGAAGTCGGGATAGCCATAAAAATAAATAAATTTAATATTCATTGCGTTAACTAGACTCTACCGTGACCACCTACATGTTCATATACACCATCATGTACCCCTCCTACCCCTTTATAAATTCACACACATATATGTATAACCACAAAACAGTGGAATTTCACATAACAGAATTTGTTATTTTAATTTTGTTACCGAACTAACTGACATAATTGAAGACTAAAATTTTGTTTGGATTTTTGAAATTTTCTTTTTAGTTTTTTAAGGATTTTTTTTAAACTTGTCTTCAAATATGAATTAAGAAATACACCCAATTTTGTTTTACACACTTTTGATTTAACACGGTCTAGAAAAAAATGGATTCTGTTTTTACACAATTTCATTCGATTTAGCACGATTAAAAAACTATTTGATTTAAATAAAGAAAAATATTTTTACTAACCGTAATCTTCTAGGATTTTTTTTCTATCTGTTTTTTATAAAATATGTTATTAGGGAATTCCCCTTTCTAATTTATTTTCATAGCAGCTTTTGTATATATTTTAGTATTTTGTTTAGTTTCAATAAAATTGGACGTGTTATATATAAGCTGTTGAGTAAGTGACTAAGTAACATAAAAAAGTTTCATTTTACCTATTTTTTACAGGGTTGAAAGATAAGGAACTATTCTCCTTTTTTCTATTCACTGTTAAATACATTTTTATTAATACACAGTGCTTCCTCGTGCTAAATTCGCCAGAGGGGGGAAATTAATTAATTATGGAACAATTTTAATAAACATCGATAAAGTATTCACATGAATTGCTATTGGTTAACCATTTAATTTATTTTATTTAAAAATATTTATTCGACATTTTTCTTAATACGCGTCTGAATATAATATGTTCTCGTAAACTTGTTTTATTTTTATTTTTGACAATTATTCGATCTAAATTTAAAATGTCAAAATGATATTTAATATGCCAAATTAAAAAACAATACAAAAAAAAAAAACGATTTTTTAAAGCAAATTGAGATAAATCATTGTATGTGATTATTTTACAAATTAAATGCTCTACAAAAAAGATTCCATAAAATTTTCACATAACATGTGTTGAGATATGTTGAAAAAAATTTTGTTTGGGATGACACCCCTCTCCCTTACAAACGATTTTGATGATTTTAAAATGGAACCATCCTCAAGTCAGACCTAACCAACTAAGTTTCATTAATATCGGTTCAGTGGTTGATGATTGCCTTATATAGAAAACGTCAACTGCCGTCCGACCGTAGTCACAGTCGAAATGTATTTCACCATGAGTTCCCCAAACGTATCACTTTACGAAGGAGTGTTCTTATGTTTGCATCTAAAACGATCGAAAATGTCGTAAGGGGCAGTGGCTTAATATATGAAAAAACTCGAAGACATTAGTAAGTAAGTGGGTGAAACGATATTCCGACTCAAAAAACGTCGAATACCTGCCAGATCATGGCTCTGTGCAAAAAACGATTAAAAAGGAAACCGGGGTGATTTTACGGGTGTTTGAGAAGAATCATTCAATGGCAGACAAGCCATTTTGCGTAAAAAGTGTCTAAATGTGTCGTGTGACTTGATAAGAAGGCGTTTACTAACTCACAGAGTGAAATATCGAAGTGAAGAAACCGTTCCTGTCCGAAAAAAACATTGAAACGTTACTGTAGTTTGTAGTAACGTTCATTACCCATTTTGCAGTTAATAATATTTTTAAATATGCATATGGGTTTTTCAAAATATACCCAACAAGATTCATTTTTTAAATTTCCCCTTATGTATACAGTAAGTTTTTTGTGATGTGACAAATAATGATTTTTTGAGATTAATCCCTTTTTTTCGGGACGGGCAATCAATTTTACATACCGGGTGATCTATTTAAATTGAGACAAGCAAATACAGTAGAAACCGGTCATAACGACATCGAAAGGACCGGTCATATTGGTCGTAAAAAGCGGATAGTCGTAATAACCGGTAAAAATGCAATTAGGTATATGTAGTGTTTCCTCCCGGGAATTCCCACCCGGGAATTCCCGGGAAATTTTGTAGTTTTTTCAGTTCCCGAATCCCGGGAAAAATAAAATTATTTCTCGGGAATTTCGGGAAATAAAAATAATCATTGAAATATATACTTTCAACTGTAGGGGCACTTATATTGTTATTATATTCAATAATGTATGGTATGTACTTTTACAATTAGTTAAGAATATGGATTGGAAGTTAAATTTTTGTTTGGTACATCAGGATGTAATTTAAAATTATCTTACTAGCTTGCAATTCTTGTAAGGGTTGTTTTAACTGTTTGCGCGTTGTATTTTTCTGAGAAAGAATAAAAAATGCATTTTAAAGTTAAAAAGAAAAGGTTTATTATGGTAAAAATTCAAATTGTCAGTTTGCATTCAATGATTGTTTAGAGTTTAGATAGAGTCTAAACTCTATAAACTAACAATAAGACTTGGTATATTTGATTGTTTTTTAAATTCTATTAAAATAGTATTTGATTTTATAACTTTATATTGTGTTACTACTGCCCATTTGCAGAGGGGGTGCTCACTTTGGGGCGCATTTTGCTAGAGACAGCAAATTTTGAAAAAAATAAATAAAATAAAAAAAATATCTTTATTTCCAATATAAAATAATTTCTGCTTCCACTTATTGTTAGACTATTTTTCTATTTTATATAATATTTTCTTCATCCAAAGCATTATTATATCTATGCCTCATTATTTCTTTCTTTATAATTTTCAATTAACAATTTTTCTTAAAATGCGTAATAGTATTTTGTTTAGATAATCACCGATTAATATTAAAATTCAAAAAGTGTTCTTAATTTTTTATTATTCTTATTATTACTTTTTAAGAGAAGCTATGAATTCCCGGGAATTGCGATTTCCTGTTCCCGATTCCCGGCGTTGGAAAATTCCCGGGAGTTTGGAAACACTAGGTATATGGGATTCAGTTGGACTTTTATTTTGAGTCGTTAAAACCGATACGTCTTATTAACCGATGTCGTAATAACCGGTTTCTACTGTATCTCGAAAACTAAGGTTTTCAGGGAAAATGTTTGGTACAATAGTTTCAGATTTAGGAGGGAGAAAACCAATGGATGTAATTTTTTTTACATTGAGTGAAGGGTTAAAAGTCTCAACTTTTGTCTTATCTGGAAAGTAATAATTTTAAATAACCTAAATTTTAAAGTTAAATTTTCAGATTTTCGAAAATTGTGGGGAACCCTTAAGATTTAGAGAAAAATGAGTAATAACAACAAATAATCTTCTCAATAAAGACTTTATAAAAAACAAAGGTAAAAGCATGACTAGGAACTGAGATAAAGCTAATTTTAAAACACCATCTTTGATAGCCGATATAACAATGTTCTATACGGATTTTAAAGTGGCTCCCTATCTGAAAATCTTTCTTTTGACCATATGTATGACCACAGAAGGTGGCATACCTCCAATCAAAAAGTGCAGCGTTTTTTTACGTACCAGACGTACTATATTCCAAATTTCAGCTTAATAGATCTTGTAATTTTTGAGTTATGCTACGAGCGGACGGACGGAAGTACAAAAGAACTTTGCTTTGACAAAACTCTAAAAAATAACTATTGAAGCATCTATATGCAAACTACATATACCGTAACGCAAAATGTTCTTCGACATGAGCATAAGTACAAAAACAAAATAACATTAAAGAAAACCGCTTATGATTTAGAGCCGTCACATTAAATCTTCAGGTAAACCTTGTGTAAATCATCCAAGGTACGCACCCCTAAATTAAAAGTGGTTACAGGGGGCTAAACACACACATATATAAATATGTACATAAACAAGGTCTGGCACACTTGTGTGAATTTGTTTCTGCGTTTTCTCGCCGCGCGGTGCTGGTGTGCGGTTGGGTCGACACTGGCGACACCTGTCGGGGCCTCTCTTAACGACTGTTGTGACATTGCACAGATTTATATTCTGTGTTTCGCTATTTATTGTGTAGGGAAACGGTTAAAGGTTTAATATAGAGAGCAACATTTCCCAAAATGTGATCCGCGCATAGTCGCTCAAAAATAATAATTTTTCCCAAAAGAATTTTTTTTTCAAATTACAGTAGGTATGGTAGAACTAAGTTTGAACAGACGTGTCTAAAAATTTTAACCATAAAATAAGAATATAAGCTTATTTTGTGAATTTGAAGCATCCGTATTAAATAAAATTTTGCAGACTTTTCTTGTGTATCAATATTTCTTGTAAACGGTTGATCCTATGATAAATGAGCAAAGTATATTTTTGTGTATTTTGTCTCATGTAAGTGTCTAGATTAGGAAAAAAATTAAAGAACCAAAAAATCACATAAAAACCACTGGCCCCATACAACTCTGGTCTAAATTATTATTGGTTGATGTTAAAAATCGATAACACTTATTATAGTCCAGTTAGTAGACAATTTCGTATAGGGGTGGCGCTAGAAAAAAATGACGGAGTACGTTTTTTTTGAGAAATTGGTAGATTTTAATTTATAGAACATGGTGATAACTCCCCCCCCCCTTCACAGGGGGGTGCATAACTTTCTAGGGGCTTACAAAGCTGTCTAAAATCAGTTATTTGGGTATACCACTGGAGCTGTCAGTTTTAGAAGAAAACAGGTTTAATAAATCTTAAAGCTGATAAAAGTACGAATATAATAGTATTTTTTAAAATTATGTATCGTAAATAGTTTTTGAAATAGAACCCGTGAAAAAATCATTTAGCGACGTCGAATTTGGAGATCACGCCTAAAATGTTACGTTCGACCGCTGTGTTTAATATGTATTTAATTGAATTTCAAAATGAAATTTTAAATTACAATAGAGAAAAGAGTACTCTAAATAATGGTTGAAACCCAATGTCGAAATCTCGAAAAATGTTTGAGTTATAAGCACTCAAAGTTCTAGATATTACAAAAATTTAAGGACATTGGGTTTCAAGCATTATTTAGAGCACTCTTTTCTCTATTGTAATTTAAAATTTTATTTTGAAATTCAATTAAATAAATAATAATAAATAAATTCTCAACACACTGATAAATTACTTGATTAATTTTAAAATGTCAGATTTGTGGATGAGTTATAATTTCTACGTAAAATAGATTTTGATTGAAATTGTTAAACGAAGAAATCATAAACAGCTGTTTTTTATCTATTTAAATACGTCAGGAGCGTGTACAGAAATGTGTTAAATTTGTTCATTTTGATTAAATTGCTTATAAATTAAAATTTTACCAAAATCACATACGAGGGTCGCAGACCCGAGTAAATGTGTGTATAAAAAATGGCGTGAATGGGGGTTGCGGCGCGAAGCGCCCAGGGGCACGGCCCCTAGTACATACATATATACATAGTATGATGTCATGATGTATATGGTTCGTGTGGAATTTAGGTTAGGTAGAACTGTCACCAATGAAGAAGAAGTATAAGAAGGTTTGCTAATACAAATTTCTGTTATTAGTCGATAAAACAGGTGACATTTGTTTATCTAAATTAATTAATATATAATAAATTTATTGGGATATGTAATTGTCTATGTCCTTCCTCAGGGTACAAGCTATCTCTCTGCTCAATTTCATCAAGATCGGTTCAGCGTTTTAGCCATGAATAGGTAACTAACAGACAGACTGAGAGATAGACACACACTTTCGCATTTATAATATTAGTATGGATATCAATAAATTCATTATTACATTAAGTTAAATATTTTAAACATACTAAATAAAAACACAAATTATTTTTTTAATAAATTGTGTCACCACCAATTTGGCTAAAAATGGCGAAACTGTCATAACTTTTAGTATCTCTATAAGACCCAAATCAAGATTAAAAATCTGTTAAAGCAATTTTATTCTTAATCAATAACAGAAAAATATAACAATATATGTACATTATTGTACATTTATAAAAATTACTTTACGATATATATGAGTATAAGTTACATAAAATCTCATATAAGAGTTTTATTTTTGTTGTTGTCAACTTCCATTTCTTAATCCACTTTATTCAATACGTATTTATTATTTAACTGAAGCTCTCGCTTCAGAGCTGAGACCACAGTTTAGAGAACAACACAGTATATAAATTTTGTTTTCGGATTATAGTAGGGAACTTTTTTTTCTCTCTACAAACAAATACATTTTGCACATGGTATTATCTCTATATGAAAACATATGAAACGTGTTTATAGGATTTTCGAGGTATTAATTCAACATGATCCTTTATAAAATCACAAAAAAGAATTTAATATGTTACATAATCCATATATTCCCCCATGCCCCTCCTTTAAAACCATTCCTGTAATAGAAAAAAAATACACAACGACTTAGTTTCGATTTGTTTTAATTTTTGTTGCATCTGCATGAGTGCAGAGTAAAACCTTTAAAAAAAGAGCGATTATTAATTATTTATACGCAACGTTTTGGGTTTGGAACATTACATTAAGGCTTGTAATAAATGCACTTTTTTTTAAAATAAACACTGTTTATTTAATGGGTTTCACTTATAACAAATATACTGCACGAAAAATTAACTATTCAACATTTAACAAATATATTGAACTCAAAACAAATTATATCTATCCTAAATTTGGACCTGTCAGATTTAAAAAAATATATATTTTTGATGTATCTATTGTGATTTTGGTGATTTTCTATATTTTTACCTAACGTAGCTACTAACCTCTTTCCTTTGGCCCAAATAGATTTGATATTTTTAATGTGATTTGTGATTTTTCTATATTTTAACCTAACGTAAAAACTAACCAACCTCCTTTCGCCCCAATAGATTTGATATTTTTAATGTGATTTTTGTGATTTTCTATATTTTAAAAACGATTAAATATTCGGCTTATGCATTAAAAAATGCATTAAAACTTATGTTCACGTGTATAAAAGTGGATACAATAAATTTTAAGTGCAAAATATTGAAATTTATGTTCGATGTACACTATAAATGCAATTAAATATAGCCTATACACAGTGGCGCGCCAACGAAATTTGTCGCCCCGGTGCAAGACTTTATTGCCGCCCATATGTATGTCGACAATAAAACACAGTAAAAAAACTATGGTGAAAAATTCGTGATTCCCCAATAGGAAATCACTAATTAGGGGTCACCTATAAGGGACTGACTGAATAGTTGGGAAAGAATCAAATTTCATGGCATACTCGTGAAAGACACGTGTTTTATACAATCCATTTGTTTTTAAAATTTACGCGCAAAATTGGACCTTAGAAATGATTAATTAATTGTAGGTACTCGTTCTAAAATACCACCTGCATTTTCCATAATTATCTAACATTACCTACTTCATTTATTTTCGTCATAAAAACAAAAATATTTTTTTACATTCCACAATTATTTAATTAAAATGATAAACGTTTTTTACGATTATTAGTATTATTAAACAACGACTAATGAGGCGGCTTTTTGCCGCCCCAGAAATTTGCCGCCCGTGTGCGGTGCACTCCCTGCACCCTCGGTTTGGCGCGCCACTGCCTATACATTACTTAAATATGACTGTTTGAAAACTAATTTAATTGTTCGTTAAAGTTTTTGAAGTTTTATTTTTTTAGGCGCGTCCAGGGTCGAATTTTAGTAATGAAACGACAACGAAATCCGTTGAATGAAAATAAATACATAAATTTTAATTAATATACAGGCTGTTCCAGACCACTCGTCTACTATGTTTTACGCCCAAACTATTGAAGATAGAGTTTAAGGATAAAAAATTTATTGTATCTATCGACCCTAAAGAATTTCAGGAAAGTATTTTCAACCCGCTAAAACCGCCCCTTGGGGGGTAGTTTGAGGGGTACATGCCCGTTTCTCAACAAAATCAAATGGAATGGTATATCAAAAAGTATATATTTGTAAAGATCGTAAAAAAATAAGAAACTTTCGTAAAACAAAAATGTTCATACTTTCAATTGTATAAAAATATGGCGACTTTTTCTCAAATTTTAGGGTTTTACTAAAAGTGCTCTAATTTCGTTAAATATAAATGATTTTTTTTTCAATTTAGAAAGTAGAACTAATGGTCTTTGTAAATATGTATGATTATTTGAGATTTTAATAGTTTAAAGTGTCATACGTGACATATCAAAAACTGAAAAGTTCAATTAGAGATAATTCAAAATTTTTAAATACAATGGTACATCAATTAGTACTTTTTCTTTAAAAATATATGTAAATAAACAACTTTTGTTAAGAAAATTTTAAATTAAATTTTTAAAATTGAAAACTAAAAATTATAATTTTTAATTTGGCATGTACTCCTCAAATTACCCCCCAAGGGGGGTTGAACATATTTTCCTGAAATTTTTTAGGGTCAATAAATACATATATAATACATTTTTTATCCTAAAACTCTATTTTCAATAGTTTGGGCGTAAAACATAGTGGGCGGGTGGTCTGGAACATCCTTTATAAACAAAAGTTGTTTTTTTAAATTGATTAATGTGGCTGATAATGAGATTAGATTGGATGTGTGTGACGAGGGGAGCGTAATGTTTTTCTGCAGTCAGGGTTTTTTTACTAGCTTTTCTTGATTCTATTTTATGCATTCTAATATTATATATTTGGAACTACATTGATAGATTTTCAATCGAAAATCGTACTGCCGACTTAGCATCGACTTCTTCAATTCTCCCCACTACAGAAATTGCACACGTATTTTGTTTTCTTCCATAAAGCATCGTCAAACCGGAAACGGATGTTTACTTTCTTCCAGAATATTTTGTAACATAGTTCGCAATAGACAAAAAAATTGAAAGAAAATATTTGAATCTATAATTTATGTTTTATCTTATAAAAAAGTCATGTGATGATCACAGTTCTTTATTTTCTATGAATATCTGATAAGGTGTTTTTACATCTTTCTATTTATACATAAATACAGGATGTCCAAGATAAGCGTGAAATGTACGAGGATATCTTAAACGGTAAGAGATACAGATGTGGTTAAATGAGATGAATTATTATTAAGAAATGGGTGAGTATTACTACATCAAAAAATATTAATAATTTTATGTGGTTTAGGCGCGGTGTGTTTAGAATTTTTATATCACTTTTAGTTTCCGAGTTAAAGCCCTAACTTTAGTTCTTCTTATGGGTCACTAAGTTGACATATTTGAACGTATTTCTTACTCTATTTTACAACGATATGTTAATTGTAGTACCAATCCAGTTTGATAAAAAAATTATAGCCATTTAAAGAAAGAAATTTCGAATTTTCACTTTTTTGGGTATACCGCCTAAACCACATAAAATTATTAATACTCACCCCTTTCTTACAAATAATTAATCTAATTTAACCCTTAATTACTCGCGTGAAATACCGTAACACAGTTACTCGCGCGGTGTATTTTATACACCACATAAAAAAAGCTAGTTTTTGGGAATTTTGAAGGTATTATTTAAATTTTTTTGCCAAAAATCATATTATGTACTATTTATTTTTGAGGAACTAAGAAACATTTTCTTAAAATTAACCCAACTAAAAATTAAGGATTAGAAAAAAAACTAACCAAAATAAATCTAAAAAAGTACACAAAACTATTCAATATTCATCTTGCAATAAATCGGACAGCAAAAATTTCATTTTTGTTGATAATTTTTTTAATTTTGCTCTTTTGACAAGATGTCTTCCATCAGCAGCATCATTAATGTCTTCAAAAACGCGGTTTTTCGATTAGGATGCTGCAATTTGTGCGTTAATACCACCTATATTTAGTAAGTAAAATACTCTGCCTTGTAAATGCACGGTGCTTCCTCGTGCTAAATTCATCAAATGTAGTTAATAAAT